>OZ010742.1:72123783-74523783 GCA_963932245.1 Tachinus rufipes
GTTATTTCTCTATTAAATAATGTGTATTTTAGTTATTTCTTTAATAAATAATGTGTATTTTAGTTATTTCTCTATTAAATAATGTGTTTTTTGTTATTTCTTTATTAAGTAATGTGTATTTTAGTTATTTCTCTATTAAATAATGTGATTTTTCTGTTATTTCTCTATTAAATAATGTGTATTTTAGTTATTTCTCTATTAAATAATGTGTTTTTTGTTGTATCTCTATTAAATAATGTGTAATTTAGTTATTTTCCAATAAATAATGTGTATTTTAGTTATTTCTCTATTAAATAATGTGTTTTTTTGTTATTTCTCTATTAAACAATGTGTATTTTAGTTATTTCTCTAATAAATAATGTGTTTTTTTGCTGTTTCTCTATTAAATAATGTGTTTTTTAGTTATTTCTCTATTAAATAATTTGTTTTTTGTTATTTCTCTAATAAATAATGTATATTTTAGTTATTTCTCTATTATATAATGTGATTTTTTTGTTGTTTCTCTATTAAATAATGTGTATTTTAGGTATTTCTCCAATAAATAATGTGTATTTTAGTTATTTCTCTATTTAATAATGTGTATTTTAGTTATTTCTCTATCAAAGAATGTGTTTTTCTGTTATTTCTATTTTAAATAATGTGTATTTTAGTTTTTTCTTTAATAAATAATGTGTTTTTTTGCTGTTTCTCTTTTAAATAATGTGTATTTTAGTTATTTATCTATTAAATAATTTGTTTTTTGTTATTTCTCTATTAAATAATGTGTATTTTAGTTATTTCTCTATTATATAATGTGTTTTTTTTGTTGTTTCTCTATTAAATAATGTGTATTTTAGGTATTTCTCCATCAGATAAAGTGTATTTTAGCTATTTATCTATTAAATAATGTGTATTTTAGTTATTTCTCTATTAAATAATGTGTTTTTTGTTATTTCTCTATTAAACTATAAGTATTTTAGTTATTTCTCTATTAAATAATGTGTTTTTTTGTTGTTTCTTTATTAAATAATGCGTATTTTAGTAATTTCTTTAATAAATAATGTGTATTTTAGTTATTTTTCTATTAAATAATGTGTTTTTTGTTATTTCTCTATTAAATAATGTGTATTTTATTTTATTTTTTATTAAATAATGAGTTTTTTGTTATTTCTCTTTAAAATAATGTGTATTTTAGTTATTTCTCAATTAAATAATGTGTTTTTTTGTTGTTTCTTTATTAAATAATGAGTATTTTAGTTATTTCTCTATTAAATAATTTGTATTTTGGTTATTTCTCTATTAAATATGTTATTTGTTATTTGTCTATTAAATAATATGTATTTTAGTTATATCTCTATTAAATAATATGTTTTTTTGCTGTTTCTCTATTAAATAATGTGTATTTTAGTTATTTCTCCAATAAATAATGTGTATTTTATATATTTCTCTTTTAAATAATGTGTTATTTGTTATTTCTCTATTAAATAATGTGTATTTTATTTATTTCTCTATTTAATAATGTGTATTTTAGTTATTTCTCTATTAAATAATGTGTTTTTTGTTGTTTCTCTATTAAATAATGTGTTTCTTTGTTCTTTTTTTATTAAATAATGTGTATTTTAGTGATTTCTCTATTAAAAAATGTGTTTTTAAGTTATTTCTCTATTAAATAATGTGTTACTTGTTATTTCTCTATTAAATAATGTTTATTTTAGTTATATCTCTATTAAATAATGTGTTTTTTTGTTGTTTCTCTATTAGGTAATGTGTATCTTAGTTATTTCTCCAATAAATAATGTGTATTTTAGTTATTTCTCTATTAAATAATGTGATTTTTGTTATTTCTTTATTAAATAATGTGTATTTTAGTTATTTCTTTAATAAATAATGTGTTTTTTGTTATTTTTCTATTAAATAATGTGTATTTTAGTTATTTCTCTATTCAATAATGTGTTTTTTTTGTTATTTCTCTATTAAATAATGTGTATTTTAGTTATTTCTCTATTAAATAATGTGTTCTTTGTTGTTTCTCTATTAAATAATGTGTATTTTATTTATTTTTTAATAAATAATGTATATTTTAGTTATTTCTCTATTTAATAAAGTGTATTTTAGTTATTTCTCTTTTAAATAATGTGTTTTTTTGTTATATCTCTATTAAATAATTTGTATTTTAGTTATATCTTTATTAAAAAATGTGTTTTTTTGTTGTTTCTCTATAAAATAATGTGTATTTTAGTTATTTCTTTATTAAATAATTTGGTTTTTTGTTGTTTCTCTATTAAATAATGTGTATTTTATTTATTTTTCAATAAACAATGTGTATTTTAGTTATTTTTAAAATAAATAATGTGTATTTTAGTTATTTCTTTATTAAATAATGTGTTTTTTGTTATTTCTCTAATAAACTATGAGTATTCTAGTTATTTCTATATTAAATAATGTGTTTTTTGTTGTTTCTCTATTAAATAATGTGTAATTCAGTTATTTCTCCAATAAAAAATGTGTATTTTAGTTATTTCTGTCATAAATAATGTGTTTTTTGTTATTTCTCTATTAAATAATGTGTATTTTAGTTAATTCTTTATTAAATATTGAGTTTTTTGTTATTTTTCTATTTAATAATGTGTATTTTAGTTATTTCTCTATTAAATAATGTGTTTTTTTGTTGTTTCTCTAATAAATAATGTGTACTATAGTTATTTTTCTAATAAATAATGTGTATTTTAGTTATTTCTCTATTAAAAAATGTGTTATTTGTTATTTCTCTATTAAATATTGTGTAATTTAGTTACATCTCTATAAAATAATGTGTATTTTAGTTATTTTTCTATTAAATAATGTGTTTTTTGTTATTTCTCTATTAAATAATGTGTATATTAGTTATTTCTTTATTAAATAATGTGTTTTTTTGTTGTTCCTTTATTAAATAATGTGTATTTTAGTTATTTCTTTATTAAAAAATGTGTTTTTTTTTGTTATTTCTCCATTAACTATTGTGTATTTTAGTTATTTCTTTATTAAATAATGTGTATTTTAGTTATTTCTCTATTAAATAATGTGTTTTTTTGTTCTTTTTTTATTAAATAATGTGTATTTCAGTGATTTCTCTATTAAATAATGTGTATTTTAGTTATTTCTCTATTAAATAATGTGTTACTTGTTATTTCTCTATTAAATAATGTTTATTTTAGTTATATCTCTATTAAATAATGTGTTTTTTTGTTGTTTCTCTATTAAGTAATGTGTATCTTAGTTATTTCTCCAATAAATAATGTGTATTTTAGTTATTTCTCTATTAAATAATGTGATTTTTGTTATTTCTCTATTAAATAATGTGTATTTTAGTTTTTTCTCTAACAAATAATGTGTTTTTTTGCTGTTTCTCTATTAAATAATGTGTATTTTAGTTATTTCTCTATTAAATAATTTGTTTTTTGTTATTTCTCTATTAAATAATGTGTATTTTAGTTATTTCTCTATTATAAAATGTGTTTTTTTTGTAGTTTTTCTATTAAATAATGTGTATTTTAGGTATTTCTCCAATAGATAATGTGTATTTTAACTATTTCTCTATTAAATAATGTGTATTTTAGTTATTTCTCTAATAAATAATGCGTTTTTTGTTATTTCTCTATTAAACTATAAGTTTTTTAGTTATTTTTCTATTAAATAATGTGTTTTTTTGTTGTTTCTTTATTAAATAATGTGTATTTTAGTTATTTCTCTAATAAATAATGTGTATTTTAGTTATTTCTCTATTAAATAATGTGTTTTTTGTTATTTCTCTATTAAATAATGTGTATTTTATTTATTTTTCTATTAAATAATGAGTTTTTTGTTATTTCTCTTTAAAATAATGTGTATTTTAGTTATTTCTCTATTAAATAATGTGTTTTTTTGTTGTTTCTTTATTAAATAATGTGTATTTTAGTTATTTCATCATTAAATAATTTGTATTATGGATATTTCTCTATTAAATATGCTATTTGTTATTTGTCTATTAAATAATGTGTATTTTAGTTATATCTCTATTAAATAATGTGTTTTTTTGTTGTTTCTCTAATCGATAATGTGTATTTTAGTTATTTCTCCAATAAATAATGTGTATTTTAGTTATTTCTCTTTTAAATAATGTGTTATTTGTTATTTCTCTAATAAATAATGTGTATTTTAGTTATTTCTCTATTTAATAAAGTGTATTTTAGTTGTTTCTTTATTAAATAATGTGTATTTTAGTTATTTCTTTATTAAATAATTTGTTTCTTGTTAATTTTCTATTAAAAAATGTGTATGTTAGCTATTTCTCTATTAAATAATGTGTATTTTAGTTATTTCTCTATTAAATGAAGTGTTTTTTTGTTATTTCTCTATTAATTTATGAGTATTTTAGTTATTTTTTTATTAAATATTGAGTTTTTTTGTTGTTTCTCTAATAAATAATGTGTATTTTAGTTATTTCTCCAATAAATAATGTGTATTTTAGTCATTTCTCTATTAAATAATGTGTTATTTATTATTTCTCTATTAATTAATGTGTATTTTAGTTATATCTCTATTAAATAATGTGTTTTTTTGTTGTTTCTCTATTAAATAATGTGTATCTTAGTTATTTCTCAAATAAATAATGTGTATTTAAGTTATTTCTTTATTAAATAATGTGTTTTTTGTTATTTCTTTATTAAATAATCTGTAATTTAGTTATTTCTATATTAAATAATGTGTTTTTTGTTATTTCTCTATTAAATAATGTGTATTTTAGTTATTTCTTTATTAAATACTGTGTTTTTTTGTTGTTTCTCTATTAAATAATGTGTATTTTAGTTATTTCTCTATTAAATAATGAGTATTTTAGTTATTTATCTAATAATTAATGTGTATTTTAGTTATTTCTCTATTAAATAATGTGTTTTTTGTTATTTCTTTATTAAATAATGTGTATTTTAGTTGATTCTCTATTAAATAATGTGTTTTTTTGTTATTTCTCTATTAAATAATGTGTATTTTAGTTATTTCTCTATTAAATAATGTGTTTTTTGTTATTTCTTTATTAAATAATGTGTAGTTTAGTTATTTTTTTATTAAATAATGTGTTTTTTTGTTGTATCTCTATTAAATAATGTGTATTTTAGTTATTTCTCTTTTAAATAATGTGTATTTTAGTTATTTTTCTATTAAATAATGTGTTTTTTTGTTGTTTCTCTATTAAATAATGTGTATTTTAGTTATTTCTCCAATAAATAATGTGTATTTTAGTTATTTCTCTATAAAATAATGTGTATTTAAGTTATTTCTTTATTAAATAATGTGTTTTTTTGTTGTATCTCTATTAAATAATGTGTATTTTAGTTATTTCTCTTTTAAATAATGTGTATTTTAGTTATTTTTTTATTAAATAATGTGTTTTTTTGTTGTTTCTCTATTAAATAATGTGTATTTTAGTTATTTCTTCAATAAATAATGTGTATTTTAGTTATTTCACTATTAAATAATGTGTTTTTTGTTATTTCTTTATTAAATAATGTGTATTTTAGTTATTTCTCTATAAAATAATGTGTTTTTTTGTTGTTTCTCTATTAAATAATGTGTATTTTAGTTATTTCTCCAATAAGTAATGTGTATTTTAAATATTTCTCTATTAAATGATGTGTATTTTAGTTATTTCTCTATTAAATAATGTGTTTTTTGTTATTTCTTTATTAAATAATGTGTATTTTAGTTGATTCTCTATTAAATAATGTGTTTTTTTGTTATTTCTCTATTAAATAATGTGTATTTTAGTTATTTCTCTATTAAATAATTTGTTTTTTGTTATTTCTCTATTAAATAATGTGTATTTTAGTTATTTCTCTATTATAAAATGTGTTTTTTTTGTAGTTTTTCTATTAAATAATGTGTATTTTAGGTATTTCTCCAATAGATAATGTGTATTTTAACTATTTCTCTATTAAATAATGTGTATTTTAGTTATTTCTCTAATAAATAATGCGTTTTTTGTTATTTCTCTATTAAACTATAAGTATTTTAGTTATTTCTCTATTAAATAATGTGTTTTTTTGTTGTTTCTTTATTAAATAATGTGTATTTTAGTTATTTCTCTAATAAATAATGTGTATTTTAGTTATTTCTCTATTAAATAATGTGTTTTTTGTTATTTCTCTATTAAATAATGTGTATTTTATTTATTTTTCTATTAAATAATGAGTTTTTTGTTATTTCTCTTTAAAATAATGTGTATTTTAGTTATTTCTCTATTAAATAATGTGTTTTTTTGTTGTTTCTTTATCAAATAATGTGTATTTTAGTTATTTCATCATTAAATAATTTGTATTATGGATATTTCTCTATTAAATATGCTATTTGTTATTTGTCTATTAAATAATGTGTATTTTAGTTATATCTCTATTAAATAATGAGTATTTTAGTTATTTATCTAATAAATAATGTGTATTTTAGTTATTTCTCTATTAAATAATGTGTTTTTTGTTATTTCTTTATTAAATAATGTGTATTTTAGTTGATTCTCTATTAAATAATGTGTTTTTTTGTTATTTCTCTATTAAATAATGTGTATTTTAGTTATTTCTCTATTAAATAATGTGTTTTTTGTTATTTCTTTATTAAATAATGTGTAGTTTAGTTATTTTTTTATTAAATAATGTGTTTTTTTGTTGTATCTCTATTAAATAATGTGTATTTTAGTTATTTCTCTTTTAAATAATGTGTATTTTAGTTATTTTTCTATTAAATAATGTGTTTTTTTTGTTGTTTCTCTATTAAATAATGTGTATTTTAGTTATTTCTCCAATAAATAATGTGTATTTTAGTTATTTCTCTATAAAATAATGTGTATTTAAGTTATTTCTTTATTAAATAATGTGTTTTTTTGTTGTATCTCTATTAAATAATGTGTATTTTAGTTATTTCTCTTTTAAATAATGTGTATTTTAGTTATTTTTTTATTAAATAATGTGTTTTTTTGTTGTTTCTCTATTAAATAATGTGTATTTTAGTTATTTCTTCAATAAATAATGTGTATTTTAGTTATTTCACTATTAAATAATGTGTTTTTTGTTATTTCTTTATTAAATAATGTGTATTTTAGTTATTTCTCTATAAAATAATGTGTTTTTTTGTTGTTTCTCTATTAAATAATGTGTATTTTAGTTATTTCTCCAATAAGTAATGTGTATTTTAAATATTTCTCTATTAAATGATGTGTATTTTAGTTATTTCTCTATTCAATAATGTGTTTTTTTTTTTGTTATTTCTTTATTAAATAATGTGTATTTTAGTTATTTCTCTATTAAATAATGTGTTTTTTGTTGTTTCTCTATTAAATATTGTGTATTTTAGTTATTTTTCAATAAAAAATGTGTATTTTAGTTATTTCTCTAATTAATAATGTGTATTTTAGTTATTTCTTTATTAAATAATGTGTTTTTTTTGTTGTTTCTCTATTAATTAATGTGTATTTTAGTTATTTCTCTATTAAATATATTGTTTTTTGTTATTTCTCTATTAAATAATGTGTATTTTAGTTATTTCTCTATTAAATAATGTGTTTTTTTTTGTTGTTTCTCTATTAAATAATGTGTATTTTAGTTATTTCTCTAATAAATAATGTGTTTTTTAGTTATTTTTCTATTTAATAATGTGTATTTTAGTTATTTCTTTATTAAATAATGTGTTTTTTTTGTTATTTCTCTATTAAATAATGTGTATTTTAGTTATTTCTCTAATAAATACCGTGTTTTTTGTTGTTTCTCTATTAAATAATGTGTATTTTAGTTATTTCTCTATTAAAAAATTTGTTTTTTGTTATTTTTCTATTAAATAATGTGTATTTTAGTTATTTCTCTATTATATAATGTGTTTTTTTGTTGTTTCTCTATTAAATAATGTATATTTTAGTTATTTCTCCAATAGATAAAGTGTATTTTAGCTATTTCTCTATTAAATAATGTGTATTTTAGTAATTTCTCTATTAAATAATGTGTTTTTTGTTATTTCTCTATTAAACTATGAGTATTTTAGTTATTTCTCTATTAAATAATGTGTTTTTTTGTTGTTACTCTATTTAATAATGTGTATTTTAGTTTTTTCTTCAATAAATAATGTGTATTTTAGTTATTTCTCTATTAAATAATGTGTTTTTTGTTATTTCTCTATTAAATAATGTGTATTTTAGTTATTTCTCTATTAAATAATGAGTTTTTTGTTATTTCTCCTAAAAATATTGTGTATTTTAGTTATTTCTCTATTAAATAATGTGTTTTTTTGTTCTTTCTTTATCAAATAATGTGTATTTTAGTTATTTCTCCAAAACATAATGTGTATTTTAGTTATTTCTTCATTAATTAATGTGTTTTTTTTGTTGTTTCTTTATCAAATAATGTGTATTTTAGTTATTTCTCTATTAAATAATGTGTATTTTAGTTATTTCTCTATTAAATAATGTGTATTTTAGTTATTTCTCTATTAAATAATGTGTTATTTGTTATTTCTCTAATAAATAATGTGTATTTTAGTTATATCTCTATTAAATAATGTGTTTTTTTGTTGTTTCTCTATTAAATAAAGTGTATTTTAGTTATTTTTCCAATAAATAATGTGTATTTTAGTTATTTCTCTATTAAATAATGTGTTTTTTGTTATTTCTCTATTAAATAATGTGTATTTTAGTTATATCTCTTTTACATAAAGTGTTTTTTGTTATTTCTCTATTAAATAATGTGTATTTTAGTTATTTCTCTATTAAATAATGTGTTTTTTGTGTTGTTTCTTTATTAAATAATGTGTATTTTAGTTATTTCTTTATTAAATAATGTGTATTTTAGTTATTTTTTTAATAAATAATGTGTATTTTAGTTATTTCTCTATTAAACAATGTGTTTTTTGTTATTTCTCTATTAAACTATGAGTATTTTAGTTATTTCTCTAATAAATAATGTGTTTTTTTGTTGTTTCTCTATTAAATAATGTGTATTTTAGTTATTTCTTCAATAAATAATGTGTTTTTGTTATTTCACTATTAAATAATGTGTATTTTAGTTATTTCTCTATTAAATAATGAGTTTTTTGTTATTTCTCTATTAAATAATGTGTATTTTAGTTATTTCTCTATTGAATAATGTGTTTTTTTTGTTGTTTCTCTATTAAATAATGTGTATTTTAGTTATTTCTCTATTAAATAATGTGAATTTTAGTTATTTCTCTATTAAATAATGTGTATTTTAGTTATATCTCTATTAAATAAAGTGTTTTTTTGTTGTTTCTCTATTAAATAAAGTGTATTTTAGTTATTTCTCCAATAAATAATGTGTATTTTAGTTATTTCTTCATTAAATAATGTGTTTTTTGTTATTTCTCTATTAAATAATGTGTATTTTAGTTATTTCTCTATTACATAATGTGATTTTTGTTATTTCTCTATTAAATAATGTGTATTTTAGTTATTTCTCTATTTAATAATGTGTTTTATGTTGTTTCTCTATTAAATAAGGTGTATTTTAGTTATTTCTCTATTAAATAATGTGTATTTTAGTTATTTCTCGAATAAATAATGTGTTTTTTTGCTGTTTCTCTATTAAATAATGTGCATTTTACTTATTTCTCTATTAAATAATTTGTTTTTTGTAATTTCTCTATTGAATAATGTGTATTTTAGTTATTTCTTTATTACATTATGTGTTTTTTTTTTGTTGTTTCTCTATTAAATATTGTGTATTTTAGGTATTTCTCCAATAAATAATGTGTATTTTAGTTATTTCTCTATTTAATAATGTGTATTTTAGTTATTTCTCTATTAAAGAAAGTGTTTTTCTGTTATTTCTCTAGTAAATATAGTGTATTTCAGTTATTTCTCTATTAAATATTGTGTTTATTTGTTGTCTCTCTATTAAATAATGTGTATTTTAGTTATTTATCTATTAAATAATGTGTTTTTTTGTTATTTCTCTATTAAACTATAACTATTTTAGTTATTTCTCTATTAAATAATGTGTTTTTTTGTTGTTTTTCTATTAAATAATGTGTATTTTAGTTAATTTTCCAATAAATAATGTGTATTTTAGTTATTTCTGTATTAAATAATGTGTTTTTTGTTATTTCTCTATTAAATAATGTGTATTTTAGTTATTTCTCTATTAAATAATGAGTTTTTAGTTATTTTTCTTCAAAATAATGTGTATTTTAGTTATTTCTCTATTAAATAATGTGTTTCTTTGTTCTTTTTTTATTAAATAATTTGTATTTTAGTGATTTCTCTATTAAAAAATGTATATTTAAGTTATTTCTCTATTAAATAATACGTTACTTGTTATTTCTCTATTAAATAATGTTTATTTTAGTTATATCTCTATTAAATAATGTGTTTTTTTGTTGTTTCTCTATTAGGTAATGTGTATCTTAGTTATTTCTCTAATAAATAATGTGTATTTTAGTTATTTCTGTATTAAATAATGTGATTTTTGTTATTTCTCTATTAAATAATGTGTATTTTAGTTATTTCTTTAATAAATAATGTGTTTTTTGTTATTTTTCTATTAAATAATGTGTATTTTAGTTATTTCTCTATTCAATAATGTGTTTTTTTTGTTATTTCTCTATTAAATAATGTGTATTTTAGTTATTTCTCTATTAAATAATGTGTTTTTTGTTGTTTCTCTATTAAATAATGTGTATTTTATTTATTTTTTAATAAATAATGTATATTTTAGTTATTTCTCTATTTAATAAAGTGTATTTTAGTTATTTCTCTTTTAAATAATGTGTTTTTTTGTTATTTCTCTATTAAATAATTTGTATTTTAGTTATTTCTTTATTAAAAAATGTGTTTTTTTGTTGTTCCTCTATAAAATAATGTGTATTTTAGTTATTTCTTTATTAAATAATGTGTTTTTTGTTATTTCTCTATTAAACTATGAGTATTCTAGTTATTTCTATATTTAATAATGTATTTTTTGTTGTTTCTCTATTAAATAATGTGTAATTCAGTTATTTCTCCAATAAAAAATGTGTATTTTAGTTATTTCTGTATTAAATAATGTGTTTTTTGTTATTTCTCTATTAAACTATAAGTATTTTAGTTATTTCTCTATTAAATAATGTGTATTTTAGTTATTTCTTTATTAAATAATGTGTATTTTAGTTATTTCTCCAATAAATACTGTGTATTTTAGTTATTTCTCTATTAAATAATGTGTTTTTTGTTATTTCTTTATTAAATAATGTGTATTTTAGTTATTTCTCTATTAAATAATTTGTTTTTTGTTATTTTTTTATTAAATAATGTGTATTTCAGTTATTTCTCTATTAAATAATGTGTTTAATTGTTGTCTCTCTATTAAATAATGTGTATTTTAGTTATTTATCTATTAAATAATGTGTTTTTTGTTATTTCTCTATTAAACTATAAGTATTTTAGTTATTTCTCTATTAAATAATGTGTTTTTTTGTTGTTTCTCTATTAAATAATGTGTATTTTAGTTATTTCTCTATTAAATAATGAGTTTTTTGTTATTTTTCTTCAAAATAATGTGTATTTTAGTTATTTCTCTATTAAATAATGTGTTTTTTTGTTTTTTCTTTATTGAATAATGTGTATTTTAGTGATTTCTCTATCAAATAAAGTGTATTTTAGTTATTTCTCTATTTATTAATGTGTTACTTGTTATTTCTCTATTAAATAATGTGTTTTTTGTTATTTCTCTATTAAATAATGTGTATTTCAGTTATTTTTCTATTAAATAATGTGTTTATTTGTTGTTTCTCTATTAAATAATGTGTATTTTAGTTATTTCTTTATTAAATAATGTGTATTTTAGTTATTTCTCCAATAAATACTGTGTATTTTAGTTATTTCTCTATTAAATAATGTGTTTTTTGTTATTTCTTTATTAAATAATGTGTATTTTAGTTATTTCTCTATTAAATAATGTGTTTTTTGTTATTTCTCTATTAAATAATGTGTATTTTAGTCATTTCTCTAATAATAAATGTGTTTTTTGTTATTTCTCTAATAAATAATGTGTAGTTTAGTTATTTCTCTAATAAATTATGTGTTTTTTAGTTGTATCTCTATTAAATAATGTGTATTTTAGTTATTTCTTTATTAAATAATGTGTATTTTAATTATTTCTCTATTTAATAATGTGTTTTTTTGTTGTTTCTCTTTTAAATAATGTGTATTTTAGTTATTTCTCCAATAAATAATGTGTTTTTTAGTTATTACTCTATTAAATAATGTGTATTTTAGTTATTTCTTTATTAAATAATGTGTTTTTTGTTGTTTCTCTATTAAATAATGTGTTTTTTAGTTATTTCTTCAATAAATAATATGTATTTTAGTTATTTCTCTATTGAATAATGTAAATTTTAGTTATTTCTCTAATAAATAATGTGTTTTTTTGTTATTTTTATATTAAATAATGTGTATTTTAGTTATTTCTCTATTAAATAATGAGAATTTTAGTTATTTTTCTAATAAATAATGTGTTTATTTGTTGTTTCTTTTTTAAATATTGTGTATTTTATTTATTTCTCAAATAAATAATGTGTTTTTTAGTTATTTTGCTATTAAATAATGTGTTTTTTTGTTATTTCTTTATTAAATAATGTGTATTTTAGTTATTTCTCTAATAAATAAAGTGTTTTTTTGTTGTTTTTCTATTAAATAATGTGTATTTTAGTTATTTCTCCAATAAATAATGTGTATTTTAGTCATTTCTCTATTCAATAATGTGTTTTTTGTTATTTTTCTATTAAATAATGTGTATTTTAGTTATTTCTATACTAAATAATGTGTTTTTTGTTATTTCTCTATTAAATAACGTGTATTTTAGTTATTTCTCTATCAAAGAATGTGCTTTTTGTTATTTTTCTATTAAGTAATGTGTATTTTAGTTATTTCTCTATTAAATAATGTGTGTTTAGTTATTTCTCTATTAAATAATGTGTATTTTAGTTATTTCTCTATTAAATAATGTGTTTTTTTGTTGTTTCTTTATTAAATAATGTGTATTTTAGTTATTTCATCATTAAATAATTTGTATTATGGATATTTCTCTATTAAATATGCTATTTGTTATTTGTCTATTAAATAATGTGTATTTTAGTTATATCTCTATTAAATAATGTGTTTTTTTGTTGTTTCTCTAATCGATAATGTGTATTTTAGTTATTTTTCCAATAAATAATGTGTATTTTAGTTATTTCTCTTTTAAATAATGTGTTATTTGTTATTTCTCTAATAAATAATGTGTATTTTAGTTATTTCTCTATTTAATAAAGTGTATTTTAGTTGTTTCTTTATTAAATAATGTGTATTTTAGTTATTTCTTTATTAAATAATTTGTTTCTTGTTAATTTTCTATTAAAAAATGTGTATGTTAGCTATTTCTCTATTAAATAATGTGTATTTTAGTTATTTCTCTATTAAATGAAGTGTTTTTTTGTTATTTCTCTATTAATTTATGAGTATTTTAGTTATTTTTTTATTAAATATTGAGTTTTTTTGTTGTTTCTCTAATAAATAATGTGTATTTTAGTTATTTCTCCAATAAATAATGTGTATTTTAGTCATTTCTCTATTAAATAATGTGTTATTTGTTATTTCTCTATTAATTAATGTGTATTTTAGTTATATCTCTATTAAATAATGTGTTTTTTTGTTGTTTCTCTATTAAATAATGTGTATCTTAGTTATTTCTCAAATAAATAATGTGTATTTAAGTTATTTCTTTATTAAATAATGTGTTTTTTGTTATTTCTTTATTAAATAATCTGTAATTTAGTTATTTCTATATTAAATAATGTGTTTTTTGTTATTTCTCTATTAAATAATGTGTATTTTAGTTATTTCTTTATTAAATACTGTGTTTTTTTGTTGTTTCTCTATTAAATAATGTGTATTTTAGTTATTTCTCTATTAAATAATGAGTATTTTAGTTATTTATCTAATAATTAATGTGTATTTTAGTTATTTCTCTATTAAATAATGTGTTTTTTGTTATTTCTTTATTAAATAATGTGTATTTTAGTTGATTCTCTATTAAATAATGTGTTTTTTTGTTATTTCTCTATTAAATAATGTGTATTTTAGTTATTTCTCTATTAAATAATGTGTTTTTTGTTATTTCTTTATTAAATAATGTGTAGTTTAGTTATTTTTTTATTAAATAATGTGTTTTTTTGTTGTATCTCTATTAAATAATGTGTATTTTAGTTATTTCTCTTTTAAATAATGTGTATTTTAGTTATTTTTCTATTAAATAATGTGTTTTTTTGTTGTTTCTCTATTAAATAATGTGTATTTTAGTTATTTCTCCAATAAATAATGTGTATTTTAGTTATTTCTCTATAAAATAATGTGTATTTAAGTTATTTCTTTATTAAATAATGTGTTTTTTTGTTGTATCTCTATTAAATAATGTGTATTTTAGTTATTTCTCTTTTAAATAATGTGTATTTTAGTTATTTTTTTATTAAATAATGTGTTTTTTTGTTGTTTCTCTATTAAATAATGTGTATTTTAGTTATTTCTTCAATAAATAATGTGTATTTTAGTTATTTCACTATTAAATAATGTGTTTTTTGTTATTTCTTTATTAAATAATGTGTATTTTAGTTATTTCTCTATAAAATAATGTGTTTTTTTGTTGTTTCTCTATTAAATAATGTGTATTTTAGTTATTTCTCCAATAAGTAATGTGTATTTTAAATATTTCTCTATTAAATGATGTGTATTTTAGTTATTTCTCTATTAAATAATGTGTTTTTTGTTATTTCTTTATTAAATAATGTGTATTTTAGTTGATTCTCTATTAAATAATGTGTTTTTTTGTTATTTCTCTATTAAATAATGTGTATTTTAGTTATTTCTCTATTAAATAATTTGTTTTTTGTTATTTCTCTATTAAATAATGTGTATTTTAGTTATTTCTCTATTATAAAATGTGTTTTTTTTGTAGTTTTTCTATTAAATAATGTGTATTTTAGGTATTTCTCCAATAGATAATGTGTATTTTAACTATTTCTCTATTAAATAATGTGTATTTTAGTTATTTCTCTAATAAATAATGCGTTTTTTGTTATTTCTCTATTAAACTATAAGTATTTTAGTTATTTCTCTATTAAATAATGTGTTTTTTTGTTGTTTCTTTATTAAATAATGTGTATTTTAGTTATTTCTCTAATAAATAATGTGTATTTTAGTTATTTCTCTATTAAATAATGTGTTTTTTGTTATTTCTCTATTAAATAATGTGTATTTTATTTATTTTTCTATTAAATAATGAGTTTTTTGTTATTTCTCTTTAAAATAATGTGTATTTTAGTTATTTCTCTATTAAATAATGTGTTTTTTTGTTGTTTCTTTATCAAATAATGTGTATTTTAGTTATTTCATCATTAAATAATTTGTATTATGGATATTTCTCTATTAAATATGCTATTTGTTATTTGTCTATTAAATAATGTGTATTTTAGTTATATCTCTATTAAATAATGAGTATTTTAGTTATTTATCTAATAAATAATGTGTATTTTAGTTATTTCTCTATTAAATAATGTGTTTTTTGTTATTTCTTTATTAAATAATGTGTATTTTAGTTGATTCTCTATTAAATAATGTGTTTTTTTGTTATTTCTCTATTAAATAATGTGTATTTTAGTTATTTCTCTATTAAATAATGTGTTTTTTGTTATTTCTTTATTAAATAATGTGTAGTTTAGTTATTTTTTTATTAAATAATGTGTTTTTTTGTTGTATCTCTATTAAATAATGTGTATTTTAGTTATTTCTCTTTTAAATAATGTGTATTTTAGTTATTTTTCTATTAAATAATGTGTTTTTTTGTTGTTTCTCTATTAAATAATGTGTATTTTAGTTATTTCTCCAATAAATAATGTGTATTTTAGTTATTTCTCTATAAAATAATGTGTATTTAAGTTATTTCTTTATTAAATAATGTGTTTTTTTGTTGTATCTCTATTAAATAATGTGTATTTTAGTTATTTCTCTTTTAAATAATGTGTATTTTAGTTATTTTTTTATTAAATAATGTGTTTTTTTGTTGTTTCTCTATTAAATAATGTGTATTTTAGTTATTTCTTCAATAAATAATGTGTATTTTAGTTATTTCACTATTAAATAATGTGTTTTTTGTTATTTCTTTATTAAATAATGTGTATTTTAGTTATTTCTCTATAAAATAATGTGTTTTTTTGTTGTTTCTCTATTAAATAATGTGTATTTTAGTTATTTCTCCAATAAGTAATGTGTATTTTAAATATTTCTCTATTAAATGATGTGTATTTTAGTTATTTCTCTATTCAATAATGTGTTTTTTTTTTTGTTATTTCTTTATTAAATAATGTGTATTTTAGTTATTTCTCTATTAAATAATGTGTTTTTTGTTGTTTCTCTATTAAATATTGTGTATTTTAGTTATTTTTCAATAAAAAATGTGTATTTTAGTTATTTCTCTAATTAATAATGTGTATTTTAGTTATTTCTTTATTAAATAATGTGTTTTTTTTGTTGTTTCTCTATTAATTAATGTGTATTTTAGTTATTTCTCTATTAAATATATTGTTTTTTGTTATTTCTCTATTAAATAATGTGTATTTTAGTTATTTCTCTATTAAATAATGTGTTTTTTTTTGTTGTTTCTCTATTAAATAATGTGTATTTTAGTTATTTCTCTAATAAATAATGTGTTTTTTAGTTATTTTTCTATTTAATAATGTGTATTTTAGTTATTTCTTTATTAAATAATGTGTTTTTTTTGTTATTTCTCTATTAAATAATGTGTATTTTAGTTATTTCTCTAATAAATACCGTGTTTTTTGTTGTTTCTCTATTAAATAATGTGTATTTTAGTTATTTCTCTATTAAAAAATTTGTTTTTTGTTATTTTTCTATTAAATAATGTGTATTTTAGTTATTTCTCTATTATATAATGTGTTTTTTTGTTGTTTCTCTATTAAATAATGTATATTTTAGTTATTTCTCCAATAGATAAAGTGTATTTTAGCTATTTCTCTATTAAATAATGTGTATTTTAGTAATTTCTCTATTAAATAATGTGTTTTTTGTTATTTCTCTATTAAACTATGAGTATTTTAGTTATTTCTCTATTAAATAATGTGTTTTTTTGTTGTTACTCTATTTAATAATGTGTATTTTAGTTTTTTCTTCAATAAATAATGTGTATTTTAGTTATTTCTCTATTAAATAATGTGTTTTTTGTTATTTCTCTATTAAATAATGTGTATTTTAGTTATTTCTCTATTAAATAATGAGTTTTTTGTTATTTCTCCTAAAAATATTGTGTATTTTAGTTATTTCTCTATTAAATAATGTGTTTTTTTGTTCTTTCTTTATCAAATAATGTGTATTTTAGTTATTTCTCCAAAACATAATGTGTATTTTAGTTATTTCTTCATTAATTAATGTGTTTTTTTTGTTGTTTCTTTATCAAATAATGTGTATTTTAGTTATTTCTCTATTAAATAATGTGTATTTTAGTTATTTCTCTATTAAATAATGTGTATTTTAGTTATTTCTCTATTAAATAATGTGTTATTTGTTATTTCTCTAATAAATAATGTGTATTTTAGTTATATCTCTATTAAATAATGTGTTTTTTTGTTGTTTCTCTATTAAATAAAGTGTATTTTAGTTATTTTTCCAATAAATAATGTGTATTTTAGTTATTTCTCTATTAAATAATGTGTTTTTTGTTATTTCTCTATTAAATAATGTGTATTTTAGTTATATCTCTTTTACATAAAGTGTTTTTTGTTATTTCTCTATTAAATAATGTGTATTTTAGTTATTTCTCTATTAAATAATGTGTTTTTTGTGTTGTTTCTTTATTAAATAATGTGTATTTTAGTTATTTCTTTATTAAATAATGTGTATTTTAGTTATTTTTTTAATAAATAATGTGTATTTTAGTTATTTCTCTATTAAACAATGTGTTTTTTTTTTTGTTATTTCTCTATTAAACTATGAGTATTTTAGTTATTTCTCTAATAAATAATGTGTTTTTTTGTTGTTTCTCTATTAAATAATGTGTATTTTAGTTATTTCTTCAATAAATAATGTGTTTTTGTTATTTCACTATTAAATAATGTGTATTTTAGTTATTTCTCTATTAAATAATGAGTTTTTTGTTATTTCTCTATTAAATAATGTGTATTTTAGTTATTTCTCTATTGAATAATGTGTTTTTTTTGTTGTTTCTCTATTAAATAATGTGTATTTTAGTTATTTCTCTATTAAATAATGTGAATTTTAGTTATTTCTCTATTAAATAATGTGTATTTTAGTTATATCTCTATTAAATAAAGTGTTTTTTTGTTGTTTCTCTATTAAATAAAGTGTATTTTAGTTATTTCTCCAATAAATAATGTGTATTTTAGTTATTTCTTCATTAAATAATGTGTTTTTTGTTATTTCTCTATTAAATAATGTGTATTTTAGTTATTTCTCTATTACATAATGTGATTTTTGTTATTTCTCTATTAAATAATGTGTATTTTAGTTATTTCTCTATTTAATAATGTGTTTTATGTTGTTTCTCTATTAAATAAGGTGTATTTTAGTTATTTCTCTATTAAATAATGTGTATTTTAGTTATTTCTCGAATAAATAATGTGTTTTTTTGCTGTTTCTCTATTAAATAATGTGCATTTTACTTATTTCTCTATTAAATAATTTGTTTTTTGTAATTTCTCTATTGAATAATGTGTATTTTAGTTATTTCTTTATTACATTATGTGTTTTTTTTTTGTTGTTTCTCTATTAAATATTGTGTATTTTAGGTATTTCTCCAATAAATAATGTGTATTTTAGTTATTTCTCTATTTAATAATGTGTATTTTAGTTATTTTTCTATTAAAGAAAGTGTTTTTCTGTTATTTCTCTAGTAAATATAGTGTATTTCAGTTATTTCTCTATTAAATATTGTGTTTATTTGTTGTCTCTCTATTAAATAATGTGTATTTTAGTTATTTATCTATTAAATAATGTGTTTTTTTGTTATTTCTCTATTAAACTATAACTATTTTAGTTATTTCTCTATTAAATAATGTGTTTTTTTGTTGTTTTTCTATTAAATAATGTGTATTTTAGTTAATTTTCCAATAAATAATGTGTATTTTAGTTATTTCTGTATTAAATAATGTGTTTTTTGTTATTTCTCTATTAAATAATGTGTATTTTAGTTATTTCTCTATTAAATAATGAGTTTTTAGTTATTTTTCTTCAAAATAATGTGTATTTTAGTTATTTCTCTATTAAATAATGTGTTTCTTTGTTCTTTTTTTATTAAATAATTTGTATTTTAGTGATTTCTCTATTAAAAAATGTATATTTAAGTTATTTCTCTATTAAATAATACGTTACTTGTTATTTCTCTATTAAATAATGTTTATTTTAGTTATATCTCTATTAAATAATGTGTTTTTTTGTTGTTTCTCTATTAGGTAATGTGTATCTTAGTTATTTCTCTAATAAATAATGTGTATTTTAGTTATTTCTGTATTAAATAATGTGATTTTTGTTATTTCTCTATTAAATAATGTGTATTTTAGTTATTTCTTTAATAAATAATGTGTTTTTTGTTATTTTTCTATTAAATAATGTGTATTTTAGTTATTTCTCTATTCAATAATGTGTTTTTTTTGTTATTTCTCTATTAAATAATGTGTATTTTAGTTATTTCTCTATTAAATAATGTGTTTTTTGTTGTTTCTCTATTAAATAATGTGTATTTTATTTATTTTTTAATAAATAATGTATATTTTAGTTATTTCTCTATTTAATAAAGTGTATTTTAGTTATTTCTCTTTTAAATAATGTGTTTTTTTGTTATTTCTCTATTAAATAATTTGTATTTTAGTTATTTCTTTATTAAAAAATGTGTTTTTTTGTTGTTCCTCTATAAAATAATGTGTATTTTAGTTATTTCTTTATTAAATAATGTGTTTTTTGTTATTTCTCTATTAAACTATGAGTATTCTAGTTATTTCTATATTTAATAATGTATTTTTTGTTGTTTCTCTATTAAATAATGTGTAATTCAGTTATTTCTCCAATAAAAAATGTGTATTTTAGTTATTTCTGTATTAAATAATGTGTTTTTTGTTATTTCTCTATTAAACTATAAGTATTTTAGTTATTTCTCTATTAAATAATGTGTATTTTAGTTATTTCTTTATTAAATAATGTGTATTTTAGTTATTTCTCCAATAAATACTGTGTATTTTAGTTATTTCTCTATTAAATAATGTGTTTTTTGTTATTTCTTTATTAAATAATGTGTATTTTAGTTATTTCTCTATTAAATAATTTGTTTTTTGTTATTTTTTTATTAAATAATGTGTATTTCAGTTATTTCTCTATTAAATAATGTGTTTAATTGTTGTCTCTCTATTAAATAATGTGTATTTTAGTTATTTATCTATTAAATAATGTGTTTTTTGTTATTTCTCTATTAAACTATAAGTATTTTAGTTATTTCTCTATTAAATAATGTGTTTTTTTGTTGTTTCTCTATTAAATAATGTGTATTTTAGTTATTTCTCTATTAAATAATGAGTTTTTTGTTATTTTTCTTCAAAATAATGTGTATTTTAGTTATTTCTCTATTAAATAATGTGTTTTTTTGTTTTTTCTTTATTGAATAATGTGTATTTTAGTGATTTCTCTATCAAATAAAGTGTATTTTAGTTATTTCTCTATTTATTAATGTGTTACTTGTTATTTCTCTATTAAATAATGTGTTTTTTGTTATTTCTCTATTAAATAATGTGTATTTCAGTTATTTTTCTATTAAATAATGTGTTTATTTGTTGTTTCTCTATTAAATAATGTGTATTTTAGTTATTTCTTTATTAAATAATGTGTATTTTAGTTATTTCTCCAATAAATACTGTGTATTTTAGTTATTTCTCTATTAAATAATGTGTTTTTTGTTATTTCTTTATTAAATAATGTGTATTTTAGTTATTTCTCTATTAAATAATGTGTTTTTTGTTATTTCTCTATTAAATAATGTGTATTTTAGTCATTTCTCTAATAATAAATGTGTTTTTTGTTATTTCTCTAATAAATAATGTGTAGTTTAGTTATTTCTCTAATAAATTATGTGTTTTTTAGTTGTATCTCTATTAAATAATGTGTATTTTAGTTATTTCTTTATTAAATAATGTGTATTTTAATTATTTCTCTATTTAATAATGTGTTTTTTTGTTGTTTCTCTTTTAAATAATGTGTATTTTAGTTATTTCTCCAATAAATAATGTGTTTTTTAGTTATTACTCTATTAAATAATGTGTATTTTAGTTATTTCTTTATTAAATAATGTGTTTTTTGTTGTTTCTCTATTAAATAATGTGTTTTTTAGTTATTTCTTCAATAAATAATATGTATTTTAGTTATTTCTCTATTGAATAATGTAAATTTTAGTTATTTCTCTAATAAATAATGTGTTTTTTTGTTATTTTTATATTAAATAATGTGTATTTTAGTTATTTCTCTATTAAATAATGAGAATTTTAGTTATTTTTCTAATAAATAATGTGTTTATTTGTTGTTTCTTTTTTAAATATTGTGTATTTTATTTATTTCTCAAATAAATAATGTGTTTTTTAGTTATTTTGCTATTAAATAATGTGTTTTTTTGTTATTTCTTTATTAAATAATGTGTATTTTAGTTATTTCTCTAATAAATAAAGTGTTTTTTTGTTGTTTTTCTATTAAATAATGTGTATTTTAGTTATTTCTCCAATAAATAATGTGTATTTTAGTCATTTCTCTATTCAATAATGTGTTTTTTGTTATTTTTCTATTAAATAATGTGTATTTTAGTTATTTCTATACTAAATAATGTGTTTTTTGTTATTTCTCTATTAAATAACGTGTATTTTAGTTATTTCTCTATCAAAGAATGTGCTTTTTGTTATTTTTCTATTAAGTAATGTGTATTTTAGTTATTTCTCTATTAAATAATGTGTGTTTAGTTATTTCTCTATTAAATAATGTGTATTTTAGTTATTTCTTTAATAAATAATGTGTATTTTAGTTATTTCTCTATTAAATAATGTGTTTTTTGTTATTTCTTTATTAAGTAATGTGTATTTTAGTTATTTCTCTATTAAATAATGTGATTTTTCTGTTATTTCTCTATTAAATAATGTGTATTTTAGTTATTTCTCTATTAAATAATGTGTTTTTTGTTGTATCTCTATTAAATAATGTGTAATTTAGTTATTTTCCAATAAATAATGTGTATTTTAGTTATTTCTCTATTAAATAATGTGTTTTTTTGTTATTTCTCTATTAAACAATGTGTATTTTAGTTATTTCTCTAATAAATAATGTGTTTTTTTGCTGTTTCTCTATTAAATAATGTGTTTTTTAGTTATTTCTCTATTAAATAATTTGTTTTTTGTTATTTCTCTAATAAATAATGTATATTTTAGTTATTTCTCTATTATATAATGTGATTTTTTTGTTGTTTCTCTATTAAATAATGTGTATTTTAGGTATTTCTCCAATAAATAATGTGTATTTTAGTTATTTCTCTATTTAATAATGTGTATTTTAGTTATTTCTCTATCAAAGAATGTGTTTTTCTGTTATTTCTATTTTAAATAATGTGTATTTTAGTTTTTTCTTTAATAAATAATGTGTTTTTTTGCTGTTTCTCTTTTAAATAATGTGTATTTTAGTTATTTATCTATTAAATAATTTGTTTTTTGTTATTTCTCTATTAAATAATGTGTATTTTAGTTATTTCTCTATTATATAATGTGTTTTTTTTGTTGTTTCTCTATTAAATAATGTGTATTTTAGGTATTTCTCCATCAGATAAAGTGTATTTTAGCTATTTCTCTATTAAATAATGTGTATTTTAGTTATTTCTCTATTAAATAATGTGTTTTTTGTTATTTCTCTATTAAACTATAAGTATTTTAGTTATTTCTCTATTAAATAATGTGTTTTTTTGTTGTTTCTTTATTAAATAATGCGTATTTTAGTAATTTCTTTAATAAATAATGTGTATTTTAGTTATTTTTCTATTAAATAATGTGTTTTTTGTTATTTCTCTATTAAATAATGTGTATTTTATTTTTTTTTTTATTAAATAATGAGTTTTTTGTTATTTCTCTTTAAAATAATGTGTATTTTAGTTATTTCTCAATTAAATAATGTGTTTTTTTGTTGTTTCTTTATTAAATAATGAGTATTTTAGTTATTTCTCTATTAAATAATTTGTATTTTGGTTATTTCTCTATTAAATATGTTATTTGTTATTTGTCTATTAAATAATGTGTATTTTAGTTATATCTCTATTAAATAATAAGTTTTTTTGCTGTTTCTCTATTAAATAATGTGTATTTTAGTTATTTCTCCAATAAATAATGTGTATTTTATATATTTCTCTTTTAAATAATGTGTTATTTGTTATTTCTCTATTAAATAATGTGTATTTTATTTATTTCTCTATTTAATAATGTGTATTTTAGTTATTTCTCTATTAAATAATGTGTTTTTTGTTGTTTCTCTATTAAATAATGTGTTTCTTTGTTCTTTTTTTATTAAATAATGTGTATTTTAGTGATTTCTCTATTAAAAAATGTGTTTTTAAGTTATTTCTCTATTAAATAATGTGTTACTTGTTATTTCTCTATTAAATAATGTTTATTTTAGTTATATCTCTATTAAATAATGTGTTTTTTTGTTGTTTCTCTATTAGGTAATGTGTATCTTAGTTATTTCTCCAATAAATAATGTGTATTTTAGTTATTTCTCTATTAAATAATGTGATTTTTGTTATTTCTTTATTAAATAATGTGTATTTTAGTTATTTCTTTAATAAATAATGTGTTTTTTGTTATTTTTCTATTAAATAATGTGTATTTTAGTTATTTCTCTATTCAATAATGTGTTTTTTTTGTTATTTCTCTATTAAATAATGTGTATTTTAGTTATTTCTCTATTAAATAATGTGTTTTTTGTTGTTTCTCTATTAAATAATGTGTATTTTATTTATTTTTTAATAAATAATGTATATTTTAGTTATTTCTCTATTTAATAAAGTGTATTTTAGTTATTTCTCTTTTAAATAATGTGTTTTTTTGTTATTTCTCTATTAAATAATTTGTATTTTAGTTATATCTTTATTAAAAAATGTGTTTTTTTGTTGTTTCTCTATAAAATAATGTGTATTTTAGTTATTTCTTTATTAAATAATTTGGTTTTTTGTTGTTTCTCTATTAAATAATGTGTATTTTATTTATTTTTCAATAAACAATGTGTATTTTAGTTATTTTTAAAATAAATAATGTGTATTTTAGTTATTTCTTTATTAAATAATGTGTTTTTTGTTATTTCTCTAATAAACTATGAGTATTCTAGTTATTTCTATATTAAATAATGTGTTTTTTGTTGTTTCTCTATTAAATAATGTGTAATTCAGTTATTTCTCCAATAAAAAATGTGTATTTTAGTTATTTCTGTATTAAATAATGTGTTTTTTGTTATTTCTCTATTAAATAATGTGTATTTTAGTTAATTCTTTATTAAATATTGAGTTTTTTGTTATTTTTCTATTTAATAATGTGTATTTTAGTTATTTCTCTATTAAATAATGTGTTTTTTTGTTGTTTCTCTAATAAATAATGTGTACTATAGTTATTTTTCTAATAAATAATGTGTATTTTAGTTATTTCTCTATTAAATAATGTGTTATTTGTTATTTCTCTATTAAATATTGTGTAATTTAGTTACATCTCTATAAAATAATGTGTATTTTAGTTATTTTTCTATTAAATAATGTGTTTTTTGTTATTTCTCTATTAAATAATGTGTATATTAGTTATTTCTTTATTAAATAATGTGTTTTTTTGTTGTTCCTTTATTAAATAATGTGTATTTTAGTTATTTCTTTATTAAAAAATGTGTTTTTTTTTGTTATTTCTCCATTAACTATTGTGTATTTTAGTTATTTCTTTATTAAATAATGTGTATTTTAGTTATTTCTCTATTAAATAATGTGTTTTTTTGTTCTTTTTTTATTAAATAATGTGTATTTCAGTGATTTCTCTATTAAATAATGTGTATTTTAGTTATTTCTCTATTAAATAATGTGTTACTTGTTATTTCTCTATTAAATAATGTTTATTTTAGTTATATCTCTATTAAATAATGTGTTTTTTTGTTGTTTCTCTATTAAGTAATGTGTATCTTAGTTATTTCTCCAATAAATAATGTGTATTTTAGTTATTTCTCTATTAAATAATGTGATTTTTGTTATTTCTCTATTAAATAATGTGTATTTTAGTTATTTCTCTATTCAATAATGTGTTTTTTTTGTTATTTCTCTAATAAGTAATGTGTATTTTAGTTATTTCTCTAATAAATAATGTGTTTTTTGTTGTTTCTCTATTAAATAATGTGTATTTTATTTATTTTTTAATAAATAATGTATATTTTAATTATTTCTCTATTTAATAATGTGTATTTTAGTTATTTCTCTTTTAAATAATGTGTTTTTTTGTTATTTCTCTATTAAATAATTTGTATTTTAATTATTTCTTTATTAAAAAATGTGTTTTTTTGTTGTTTCTCTATAAAATAATGTGTTTATTTGTTGTTTCTTTATTAAATAATGTGTATTTTAGTTATTTCTCTATTAAATAATGTGTATTTTAGTTCTTTCTCCAATAAATACTGTGTATTTTAGTTATTTCTCTATTAAATTATGTGTTTTTTGTTATTTCTTTATTAAATAATGTGTATTTTAGTTATTTCTCTATTTAATAATGTGTTTTTTGTTATTTCTCTATTAAATAATGTGTATTTTAGTCATTTCTCTAATAAATAATGTGTTTTTTGTTATTTCTCTATTAAATAATGTGTAGTTTGTTTATTTCTCTATTAAATAATGTGTTTTTTAGTTGTATCTCTATTAAATAATGTGTATTTTAGTTATTTCTTTATTAAATAATGTGTATTTTAGTTATTTCTCTATTAAATAATGTGTTTTTTTGTTGTTTCTCTTTTAAATAATGTGTATTTAGTTATTTCTCCAATAAATAATGTGTATTTTAGTTATTTCTCTATTATATAATGTGTATTTAAGTTATTTCTTTATTAATTAATGTGTTTTTTGTTGTTTCTCTATTAAATAATGTGTTTTTTAGTTATTTCTTCAATAAATAATGTGTATTTTAGTTATTTCTCTATTAAATAATTTGTTTTTTGTTATTTCTCTATTAAATAATGTGTATTTTAGTTATTTCTCTATTATATTATGTGTTTTTTTTAGTTGTTTCTCTATTAAATAATGTGTATTTTAGGTATTTCTCCAATAAATAATGTGTATTTTAGTTATTTCTTTATTTAATAAAGTGTATTTTAGTTATTTCTCTATTAAAGAATGTGTTTTTCTGTTATTTCTCTATTAAATAATGTGTATTTTAGTTATTTCTCTAATAAATAATGTGTTTTTTTGCTGTTTCTCTATTAATAAATGTGTATTTTAGTTATTTCTCTATTTAATAATTTGTTTTTTGTTATTTTTTTATTAAATAATGTGTATTTCAGTTATTTCTCTATTAAATAATGTGTTTATTTGTTGTCTCTCTATTAAATAATGTGTATTTTAGTTATTTATCTATTAAATAATGTGTTTTTTGTTATTTCTCTATTAAACTATAAGTATTTTAGTTATTTCTCTATTAAATAATGTGTTTTTTTGTTGTTTCTCTATTAAATAATGTGTATTTTAGTTATTTCTCTATTAAATAATGAGTTTTTTGTTATTTTTCTTCAAAATAATGTGTATTTTAGTTATTTCTCTATTAAATAATGTGTTTTTTTGTTCTTTCTTTATTGAATAATGTGTATTTTAGTGATTTCTCTATTAAATAAAGTGTATTTTAGTTATTTCTCTATTTATTAATGTGTTACTTGTTATTTCTCTAATAAATAATGTGTTTTTTAGTTATATCTCTATCAAATAATGTGTTTTTTTGTTGTTTCTCTATTAAGTAATGTGTATCTTAGTTATTTCTCCAATAAATAATGTGTATTTTTGTTATTTCTCTATTAAATAATGTGATTTTTGTTATTTCTTTATTAAATAATGTGTATTTTAGTTATTTCTCTATTAAATAATGTGTTTTTTGTTATTTCTCTATTAAATAATGTGTATTTCAGTTATTTCTCTATTAAATAATGTGTTTATTTGTTGTTTCTCTATTAAATAATGTGTTTTTTAGTTATTTCTTTATTAAATAATGTGTATTTTAGTTATTTCTCCAATAAATACTGTGTATTTTAGTTATTTCTCTATTAAATAATGTGTTTTTTGTTATTTCTTTATTAAATAATGTGTATTTTATGTATTTCTCTATTAAATAATGTGTTTTTTGTTATTTCTCTATTAAATAATGTGTATTTTAGTCATTTCTCTAATAATAAATGTGTTTTTTGTTATTTCTCTAATAAATAATGTGTAGTTTAGTTATTTCTCTAATAAATTATGTGTTTTTTAGTTGTATCTCTATTAAATAATGTGTATTTTAGTTATTTCTTTATTAAATAATGTGTATTTTAATTATTTCTCTATTAAATAATGTGTTTTTTTGTTGTTTCTCTTTAAAATAATGTGTATTTTAGTTATTTCTCCAATAAATAATGTGTTTTTTAGTTATTTCTCTATTAAATAATGTGTATTTTAGTTATTTCTTTATTAAATAATGTGTTTTTTGTTGTTTTTCTATTAAATAATGTGTTTTTTAGTTATTTCTTCAATAAATAATATGTATTTTAGTTATTTCTCTATTAAATAATGTGAATTTTAGTTATTTCTCTAATAAATAATGTGTTTTTTTCTTATTTTTATATTAAATAATGTGTATTTTAGTTATTTCTCTATTAAATAATGAGAATTTTAGTTATTTTTCTAATAAATAATGTGTTTATTTGTTGTTTCTTTTTTAAATATTGTGTATTTTATTTATTTCTCAAATAAATAATGTGTTTTTTAGTTATTTTGCTATTAAATAATGTTTTTTTTGTTATTTCTTTATTAAATAATGTGTATTTTAGTTATTTCTCTAATAAATAAAGTGTTTTTTTGTTGTTTTTTCTATTAAATAATGTGTATTTTAGTTATTTCTCCAATAAATAATGTGTATTTTAGTCATTTCTCTATTCAATAATGTGTTTTTTGTTATTTTTCTATTAAATAATGTGTATTTTAGTTATTTCTATACTAAATAATGTGTTTTTTGTTATTTCTCTATTAAATAACGTGTATTTTAGTTATTTCTCTATCAAAGAATGTGCTTTTTGTTATTTTTCTATTAAGTAATGTGTATTTTAGTTATTTCTCTATTAAATAATGTGTGTTTTAGTTATTTCTCTATTAAATAATGTGTATTTTAGTTATTTCTTTAATAAATAATGTGTATTTTAGTTATTTCTCTATTAAATAATGTGTTTTTTGTTATTTCTCTATTAAGTAATGTGTATTTTAGTTATTTCTCTATTAAATAATGTGGTTTTTCTGTTATTTCTCTATTAAATAATGTGTATTTTAGTTATTTCTCTATTAAATAATGTGTTTTTTGTTGTATCTCTATTAAATAATGTGTAATTTAGTTATTTTCCAATAAATAATGTGTATTTTAGTTATTTCTCTATTTAATCATGTGTATTTTAGTCATTTTTCTATTAAATAATGTGTTTTTTTGTTATTTCTCTATTAAATAATGTGTATTTTAGTTATTTCTCTAATAAATAATGTGTTTTTTTGCTGTTTCTCTATTAAATAATGTGTTTTTTAGTTATTTCTCTATTAAATAATTTGTTTTTTGTTATTTCTCTAATAAATAATGTATATTTTAGTTATTTCTCTATTATATAATGTGATTTTTTTGTTGTTTCTCTATTAAATAATGTGTATTTTAGGTATTTCTCCAATAAATAATGTGTATTTTAGTTAATTCTCTATTTAATAATGTGTATTTTAGTTATTTCTCTATCAAAGAATGTGTTTTTCTGTTATTTCTATTTTAAATAATGTGTATTTTAGTTTTTTCTTTAATAATTAATGTGTTTTTTTGCTGTTTCTCTTCTAAATAATGTGTATTTTAGTTATTTATCTATTAAATAATTTGTTTTTTGTTATTTCTCTATTAAATAATGTGTATTTTAGTTATTTCTCTATTATATAATGTGTTTTTTTTGTTGTTTCTCTATTAAATAATGTGTATTTTAGGTATTTCTCCATCAGATAAAGTGTATTTTAGCTATTTCTCTATTAGATAATGTGTATTTTAGTTATTTCTCTATTAAATAATGTGTTTTTTGTTATTTCTCTATTAAACTATAAGTATTTTAGTTATTTCTCTATTAAATAATGTGTTTTTTTGTTGTTTCTTTATTAAATAATGCGTATTTTAGTTATTTCTTTAATAAATAATGTGTATTTTAGTTATTTTTCTATTAAATAATGTGTTTTTTGTTATTTCTCTATTAAATAATGTGTATTTTATTTATTTTTTTATTAAATAATGAGTTTTTTGTTATTTCTCTTTAAAATAATGTGTATTTTAGTTATTTCTCTATTAAATAAAGTGTTTTTTTGTTGTCTCTCTATTAAATAATGTGTATTTTAGTTATTTATCTATTAAATAATGTGTTTTTTTTGTTGTTTCTCTATTAAATAAAGTGTATTTTAGTTATTTCTCTAATAAATAATGTGTATTTTAGTTATTTCACTATTAAATAATGTGTTTTTTTGTTATTTCTTTTTTAAATAATGTGTATTTTATTTATTTCTCCAATAAATAATGTATATTTTAGTTATTTTACTATTAAATAATGTGTTTTTTTGTTATTTCTCTATTAAATAATGTGTATTTAAGTTATTTCTTTAATAAATAATGAGTATTTCAGTTATTTCTCTATTAAATAATGTGTTTTTTGTTATTTCTCTATTAAGTAATGTGTATTTTATTAATTTCTCTATTAAATAATGTGATTTTTTTGTTATTTCTCTATTGAATAATGTGTATTTTAGTTATTTCTCTATTAAATAATGTGTTTTTTGTTGTATCTCTATTAAATAATGTGTATTTTAGTTATTTTTTAATAAATAATGTGTATTTTAGTTATTTCTCTATTTAATAATGTGTATTTTAGTTATTTCTCTATTAATTTATGTGTTTTTTTGTTATTTTTCTATTAAATAATGTGTATTTTAGTTATTTCTCTAATAAATAATGTGTTTTTTTGCTGTTTCTCTATTAAATAATTTGTATTTTAGTTATTTCTCTATTAAATAATGTGCTTTTTGTTATTTTTTTATTAAATAATGTGTATTTTAGTTATTTCTCTACTATATAATGTGTATTTTAATTATTTCTCTTTTAAATAATGAGTAATTTAGTTATTTCTTCAATAAATAATGTGTATTTTAGTTATTTCTCTATTAAATATTGTGTTTTTTGTTAGTTCTTTTTTAAATAATGTGTACATAAGTTATTTCTTTATTAAATAATGTGTTTTTTGTTATTTCTCTATTATATAATGTGTATTTTAGTTATTTCTCTATTAAATAATGTGTTTTTTGTTATTTATCTATTAAATAATGTGTATTTAAGTTATATCTCTATTAAATAATGTGTTTTTTGTTGTTTCTCTATTAAATAATGTGTATTTTAGTTATTTTACTATTAATAAAGGTGTTTTTTTGTTATTTTTTTATTCAATAATGTGTATTTTAGTTATTTCTCTAATAAATAATGTGTTTTTTTGCTGTTTCTCTATTTAATAATGTGTATTTTAGTTATTTTTCTATTAAATAATTTGTTTTTTGTTATTTCTCTATTAAATAATGTGTATTTTAGTTATTTCTCTATTATATTACGTGTTTTTTTTTGTTGTTTCTCTATTAAATAATGTGTATTTTAGGTATTTCTCCAATAAATAATGTGTATTTTAGTTATTTCTCTATTTAATAATGTGTATTTTAGTTATTTCTCTATTAAAGAATGTGTTTTTCTGTTATTTCTCTATTAAATAATGTGTATTTTAGTTATTTCTCTAATAAATAATGTGTTTTTTTGCTGTTTCTCTATTAAATAATGTATATTTTAGTTATTTCTCTATTAAATAATTTGTTTTTTGTTATTTTTCTATTAAATAATGTGTATTTCAGTTATTTCTCTATTAAATAATGTGTTTATTTGTTGTCTCTCTATTAAATAATGTGTATTTTAGTTATTTATCTATTAAATAATGTGTTTTTTGTTATTTCTCAATTAAACTATAAGTATTTTAGTTATTTCTCTATTAAATAATGTGTTTTTTTGTTGTTTCTCTAATAAATAATGTGTATTTTAGTTATTTCTCTATTAAATAATAAGTTTTTTGTTATTTTTCTTCAAAATAATGTGTATTTTAGTTATTTCTCTATTAAATAATGTGTTTTTTTGTTCTTTCTTTATTAAATAATGTGTATTTTAGTGATTTCTCTATTAAATAATGTGTATTTTAGTTATTTCTCTATTAAATAATGTGTTACTTGTTATTTCTCTATTAAATAATGTGTATTTTAGTTATATCTTTATTAAATAATGTGTTTTTTTGTTGTTTCTCTATTAAGTAATGTGTATCTTAGTTATTTCTCTAATAAATAATGTGTATTTTAGTTATTTCTCTATTAAATAATGTGATTTTTGTTATTTCTTTATTAAATAATAGGTATTTCAGTTATTTCTCTATTAAATAATGTGTTTATTTGTTGTCTCTCTATTAAATAATGTGTATTTCAGTTATTTCTCTATTAAATAATGTGTTTTTTGTTATTTCTCTATTAAATAATAGGTATTTCAGTTATTTCTCTATTAAATAATGTGTTTATTTGTTGTTTCTCTATTAAATAATGTGTATTTTAGTTAATTCTCTATTAAATAATGTGTATTTTAGTTATTTCTCCAATAAATACTGTGTACTTTAGTTATTTCTTTATTAAATAATGTGTTATTTGTTATTTCTTTATTAAATAATGTGAATTTTAGTTATTTCTCTATTAAATAATGTGTTTTTTGTTATTTCTCTATTAAATATTGTGTATTTTAGTCATTTCTCTAATAATAAATGTGTTTTTTGTTATTTCTCTATTAAATAATGTGTAGTTTAGTTATTTCTCTATTAAATAATGTGTTTTTTAGTTGTATCTCTATTAAATAATGTGTATTTTAGTTATTTCTTTATTAAATAATGTGTATTTTAGTTATTTCTCTATTAAATAATGTGTTTTTTTGTTGTTTCTCTTTTAAATAATGTGTATTTTAGTTATTTCTCCAATAAATAATGTGTTTTTTAGTTATTTCTCTATTAAATAATTTGTATTTTAGTTATTTCTTTATTAAATAATGTGTTTTTTGTTGTTTCTCTATTAAATAATGTGTTTTTTAGTTATTTCTTCAATAAATAATGTGTATTTTAGTTATTTCTCTATTAAATAATGTGAATTTTAGTTATTTCTCTAATAAATAATGTGTTTTTTTGTTATTTCTATATTAAATAATGTGTATTTTAGTTATTTCTCTATTAAATAATGAGAATTTTAGTTATTTTTCTAATAAATAATGTGTTTATTTGTTGTTTCTTTTTTAAATATTGTGTAATTTATTTATTTCTCTAATAAATAATGTGTATTTTAGTTATTTTGCTATTAAATAATTTGTTTTTTTGTTATTTCTCTATTAAATAATGTGTATTTTAGTTATTTCTCTAATAAATAATGTGTTTTTTTTTGTTATTTCTCTATTAAATAATGTGTATTTAAGTTATATCTCTATTAAATAATGTGTTTTTTGTTGTTTCTCTATTAAATAATGTGTATTTTAGTTATTTTTCAATAAATAATGTGTATTTTAGTTATTTCTCTATTTAATAATGTGTATTTTAGTTATTTCTTTATTAAATAATGTGTTTTTTTGTTATTTCTCTATTAAATAATGTGTATTTTAGTTATTTCTCTAATAAATAATGTGTTTTTTTGCTGTTTCTCTATTAAATAATGTGTATTTTACTTATTTCTCTATTAAATAATGTGTTTTTTTGCTGTTTCTCTATTAAATAATGTGTATTTTAGTTATTTCTCTATTAAATAATGTGTTTTTTGTTATTTCTCTATTAAGTAATGTGTATTTTAGTTATTTCTCTAATAAATAATGTGTTTTTTTGCTGTTTCTCTATTAAATAATGTGTATTTTAGTTATTTTACTTATAATAAAGGTGTTTTTTTGTTATTTTTTTATTCAATAATGTGTATTTTAGTTATTTCTCTAATAAATAATGTGTTTTTTTGTTGTTTCTCTAATAAATAATGTGTATTTTAGTTATTTCTCCAATAAATAATGTGTATTTTAGTCATTTCTCTATTAAATAATGTGTTTTTTGTTATTTTTCTATTAAATAATGTGTATTTTAGTTATTTCTATACTAAATAATGTGTTTTTTGTTATTTCTCTATTAAAAAATGTGTATTTTAGTTATTTCTCTATCAAAGAATGTGCTTTTTGTTATTTCTCTATTAAGTAATGTGTATTTTAGTTATTTCTCTATTAAATAATGTGTGTTTTAGTTATTTCTCTATTAAATAATGTGTATTTTAGTTATTTTTTTAATAAATAATGTGTATTTTAGTTATTTCTCTATTAAATAATGTGTTTTTTGTTATTTCTCTATTAAGTAATGTGTAATTTAATTATTTCTTTATTAAATAAAGTGTATTTTAGTTATTTCTCTAATAAATAATGTGTATTTTAGTTATTTCACTATTAAATAATGTGTTTTTTTGTTATTTCTTTTTTAAATAATGTGTATTTTATTTATTTCTCCAATAAATAATGAATATTTTAGTTATTTTACTATTAAATAATGTGTTTTTTTGTTATTTCTCTATTAAATAATGTGTATTTAAGTTATTTCTTTAATAAATAATGAGTATTTCAGTTATTTCTCTATTAAATAATGTGTTTTTTGTTATTTCTCTATTAAGTAATGTGTATTTTATTAATTTCTCTATTAAATAATGTGATTTTTTTGTTATTTCTCTATTGAATAATGTGTATTTTAGTTATTTTTCTATTAAATAATGTGTTTTTTGTTGTATCTCTATTAAATAATGTGTATTTTAGTTATTTTTTAATAAATAATGTGTATTTTAGTTATTTCTCTATTTAATAATGTGTATTTTAGTTATTTCTCTATTAATTAATGTGTTTTTTTGTTATTTTTCTATTAAATAATGTGTATTTTAGTTATTTCTCTAATAAATAATGTGTTTTTTTGCTGTTTCTCTATTAAATAATTTGTATTTTAGTTATTTCTCTATTAAATAATGTGCTTTTTGTTATTTCTCTATTAAATAATGTGTATTTTAGTTATTTCTCTACTATATAATGTGTATTTTAATTATTTCTCTTTTAAATAATGTGTAATTTAGTTATTTCTTCAATAAATAATGTGTATTTTAGTTATTTCTCTATTAAATAATGTGTTTTTTGTTAGTTCTTTTTTAAATAATGTGTATATAAGTTATTTCTTTATTAAATAATGTGTTTTTTGTTATTTCTCTATTATATAATGTGTATTTTAGTTATTTCTCTATTAAATAATGTGCTTTTTGTTATTTCTCTATTAAATAATGTGTATTTTAGTTATTTCTCTACTATATAATGTGTATTTTAATTATTTCTCTTTTAAATAATGTGTAATTTAGTTATTTCTTCAATAAATAATGTGTATTTTAGTTATTTCTCTATTTTAATAATGTGTTTTTTGTTAGTTCTTTTTTAAATAATGTGTATATAAGTTATTTCTTTATTAAATAATGTGTTTTTTGTTATTTCTCTATTGAATAATGTGTATTTTAGTTATTTCTCTATTAAATAATGTGTTTTTTGTTGTATCTCTATTAAATAATGTGTATTTTAGTTATTTCTTTATTAAATAATGTGTATTTTAATTATTTCTCTATTAAATAATGTGTTTTTTTGTTGTTTCTCTTTAAAATAATGTGTATTTTAGTTATTTCTCCAATAAATAATGTGTTTTTTAGTTATTTCTCTATTAAATAATGTGTATTTTAGTTATTTCTTTATTAAATAATGTGTTTTTTGTTGTTTTTCTATTAAATAATGTGTTTTTTAGTTATTTCTTCAATAAATAATATGTATTTTAGTTATTTCTCTATTAAATAATGTGAATTTTAGTTATTTCTCTAATAAATAATGTGTTTTTTTCTTATTTTTATATTAAATAATGTGTATTTTAGTTGTTTCTCTATTAAATAATGAGAATTTTAGTTATTTTTCTAATAAATAATGTGTTTATTTGTTGTTTCTTTTTTAAATATTGTGTATTTTATTTATTTCTCAAATAAATAATGTGTTTTTTAGTTATTTTGCTATTAAATAATGTTTTTTTTGTTATTTCTTTATTAAATAATGTGTATTTTAGTTATTTCTCTAATAAATAAAGTGTTTTTTTGTTGTTTTTTCTATTAAATAATGTGTATTTTAGTTATTTCTCCAATAAATAATGTGTATTTTAGTCATTTCTCTATTCAATAATGTGTTTTTTGTTATTTTTCTATTAAATAATGTGTATTTTAGTTATTTCTATACTAAATAATGTGTTTTTTGTTATTTCTCTATTAAATAACGTGTATTTTAGTTATTTCTCTATCAAAGAATGTGCTTTTTGTTATTTTTCTATTAAGTAATGTGTATTTTAGTTATTTCTCTATTAAATAATGTGTGTTTTAGTTATTTCTCTATTAAATAATGTGTATTTTAGTTATTTCTTTAATAAATAATGTGTATTTTAGTTATTTCTCTATTAAATAATGTGTTTTTTGTTATTTCTCTATTAAGTAATGTGTATTTTAGTTATTTCTCTATTAAATAATGTGGTTTTTCTGTTATTTCTCTATTAAATAATGTGTATTTTAGTTATTTCTCTATTAAATAATGTGTTTTTTGTTGTATCTCTATTAAATAATGTGTAATTTAGTTATTTTCCAATAAATAATGTGTATTTTAGTTATTTCTCTATTTAATCATGTGTATTTTAGTCATTTCTCTATTAAATAATGTGTTTTTTTGTTATTTCTCTATTAAATAATGTGTATTTTAGTTATTTCTCTATTAAATAATTTGTTTTTTGTTATTTTTCTATTAAATAATGTGTATTTCAGTTATTTCTCTATTAAATAATGTGTTTTTTTGTTGTTTCTTTATTAAATAATGCGTATTTTAGTTATTTCTTTAATAAATAATGTGTATTTTAGTTATTTTTCTATTAAATAATGTGTTTTTTGTTATTTCTCTATTAAATAATGTGTATTTTATTTATTTTTTTATTAAATAATGAGTTTTTTGTTATTTCTCTTTAAAATAATGTGTATTTTAGTTATTTCTCTATTAAATAAAGTGTTTTTTTGTTGTCTCTCTATTAAATAATGTGTATTTTAGTTATTTATCTATTAAATAATGTGTTTTTTTTGTTGTTTCTCTATTAAATAAAGTGTATTTTAGTTATTTCTCTAATAAATAATGTGTATTTTAGTTATTTCACTATTAAATAATGTGTTTTTTTGTTATTTCTTTTTTAAATAATGTGTATTTTATTTATTTCTCCAATAAATAATGTATATTTTAGTTATTTTACTATTAAATAATGTGTTTTTTTGTTATTTCTCTATTAAATAATGTGTATTTAAGTTATTTCTTTAATAAATAATGAGTATTTCAGTTATTTCTCTATTAAATAATGTGTTTTTTGTTATTTCTCTATTAAGTAATGTGTATTTTATTAATTTCTCTATTAAATAATGTGATTTTTTTGTTATTTCTCTATTGAATAATGTGTATTTTAGTTATTTCTCTATTAAATAATGTGTTTTTTGTTGTATCTCTATTAAATAATGTGTATTTTAGTTATTTTTTAATAAATAATGTGTATTTTAGTTATTTCTCTATTTAATAATGTGTATTTTAGTTATTTCTCTATTAATTTATGTGTTTTTTTGTTATTTTTCTATTAAATAATGTGTATTTTAGTTATTTCTCTAATAAATAATGTGTTTTTTTGCTGTTTCTCTATTAAATAATTTGTATTTTAGTTATTTCTCTATTAAATAATGTGCTTTTTGTTATTTTTTTATTAAATAATGTGTATTTTAGTTATTTCTCTACTATATAATGTGTATTTTAATTATTTCTCTTTTAAATAATGAGTAATTTAGTTATTTCTTCAATAAATAATGTGTATTTTAGTTATTTCTCTATTAAATATTGTGTTTTTTGTTAGTTCTTTTTTAAATAATGTGTACATAAGTTATTTCTTTATTAAATAATGTGTTTTTTGTTATTTCTCTATTATATAATGTGTATTTTAGTTATTTCTCTATTAAATAATGTGTTTTTTGTTATTTATCTATTAAATAATGTGTATTTAAGTTATATCTCTATTAAATAATGTGTTTTTTGTTGTTTCTCTATTAAATAATGTGTATTTTAGTTATTTTACTATTAATAAAGGTGTTTTTTTGTTATTTTTTTATTCAATAATGTGTATTTTAGTTATTTCTCTAATAAATAATGTGTTTTTTTGCTGTTTCTCTATTTAATAATGTGTATTTTAGTTATTTTTCTATTAAATAATTTGTTTTTTGTTATTTCTCTATTAAATAATGTGTATTTTAGTTATTTCTCTATTATATTACGTGTTTTTTTTTGTTGTTTCTCTATTAAATAATGTGTATTTTAGGTATTTCTCCAATAAATAATGTGTATTTTAGTTATTTCTCTATTTAATAATGTGTATTTTAGTTATTTCTCTATTAAAGAATGTGTTTTTCTGTTATTTCTCTATTAAATAATGTGTATTTTAGTTATTTCTCTAATAAATAATGTGTTTTTTTGCTGTTTCTCTATTAAATAATGTATATTTTAGTTATTTCTCTATTAAATAATTTGTTTTTTGTTATTTTTCTATTAAATAATGTGTATTTCAGTTATTTCTCTATTAAATAATGTGTTTATTTGTTGTCTCTCTATTAAATAATGTGTATTTTAGTTATTTATCTATTAAATAATGTGTTTTTTGTTATTTCTCAATTAAACTATAAGTATTTTAGTTATTTCTCTATTAAATAATGTGTTTTTTTGTTGTTTCTCTAATAAATAATGTGTATTTTAGTTATTTCTCTATTAAATAATAAGTTTTTTGTTATTTTTCTTCAAAATAATGTGTATTTTAGTTATTTCTCTATTAAATAATGTGTTTTTTTGTTCTTTCTTTATTAAATAATGTGTATTTTAGTGATTTCTCTATTAAATAATGTGTATTTTAGTTATTTCTCTATTAAATAATGTGTTACTTGTTATTTCTCTATTAAATAATGTGTATTTTAGTTATATCTTTATTAAATAATGTGTTTTTTTGTTGTTTCTCTATTAAGTAATGTGTATCTTAGTTATTTCTCTAATAAATAATGTGTATTTTAGTTATTTCTCTATTAAATAATGTGATTTTTGTTATTTCTTTATTAAATAATAGGTATTTCAGTTATTTCTCTATTAAATAATGTGTTTATTTGTTGTCTCTCTATTAAATAATGTGTATTTCAGTTATTTCTCTATTAAATAATGTGTTTTTTGTTATTTCTCTATTAAATAATAGGTATTTCAGTTATTTCTCTATTAAATAATGTGTTTATTTGTTGTTTCTCTATTAAATAATGTGTATTTTAGTTAATTCTCTATTAAATAATGTGTATTTTAGTTATTTCTCCAATAAATACTGTGTACTTTAGTTATTTCTTTATTAAATAATGTGTTATTTGTTATTTCTTTATTAAATAATGTGAATTTTAGTTATTTCTCTATTAAATAATGTGTTTTTTGTTATTTCTCTATTAAATATTGTGTATTTTAGTCATTTCTCTAATAATAAATGTGTTTTTTGTTATTTCTCTATTAAATAATGTGTAGTTTAGTTATTTCTCTATTAAATAATGTGTTTTTTAGTTGTATCTCTATTAAATAATGTGTATTTTAGTTATTTCTTTATTAAATAATGTGTATTTTAGTTATTTCTCTATTAAATAATGTGTTTTTTTGTTGTTTCTCTTTTAAATAATGTGTATTTTAGTTATTTCTCCAATAAATAATGTGTTTTTTAGTTATTTCTCTATTAAATAATTTGTATTTTAGTTATTTCTTTATTAAATAATGTGTTTTTTGTTGTTTCTCTATTAAATAATGTGTTTTTTAGTTATTTCTTCAATAAATAATGTGTATTTTAGTTATTTCTCTATTAAATAATGTGAATTTTAGTTATTTCTCTAATAAATAATGTGTTTTTTTGTTATTTCTATATTAAATAATGTGTATTTTAGTTATTTCTCTATTAAATAATGAGAATTTTAGTTATTTTTCTAATAAATAATGTGTTTATTTGTTGTTTCTTTTTTAAATATTGTGTAATTTATTTATTTCTCTAATAAATAATGTGTATTTTAGTTATTTTGCTATTAAATAATTTGTTTTTTTGTTATTTCTCTATTAAATAATGTGTATTTTAGTTATTTCTCTAATAAATAATGTGTTTTTTTTTGTTATTTCTCTATTAAATAATGTGTATTTAAGTTATATCTCTATTAAATAATGTGTTTTTTGTTGTTTCTCTATTAAATAATGTGTATTTTAGTTATTTTTCAATAAATAATGTGTATTTTAGTTATTTCTCTATTTAATAATGTGTATTTTAGTTATTTCTTTATTAAATAATGTGTTTTTTTGTTATTTCTCTATTAAATAATGTGTATTTTAGTTATTTCTCTAATAAATAATGTGTTTTTTTGCTGTTTCTCTATTAAATAATGTGTATTTTACTTATTTCTCTATTAAATAATGTGTTTTTTTGCTGTTTCTCTATTAAATAATGTGTATTTTAGTTATTTCTCTATTAAATAATGTGTTTTTTGTTATTTCTCTATTAAGTAATGTGTATTTTAGTTATTTCTCTAATAAATAATGTGTTTTTTTGCTGTTTCTCTATTAAATAATGTGTATTTTAGTTATTTTACTTATAATAAAGGTGTTTTTTTGTTATTTTTTTATTCAATAATGTGTATTTTAGTTATTTCTCTAATAAATAATGTGTTTTTTTGTTGTTTCTCTAATAAATAATGTGTATTTTAGTTATTTCTCCAATAAATAATGTGTATTTTAGTCATTTCTCTATTAAATAATGTGTTTTTTGTTATTTTTCTATTAAATAATGTGTATTTTAGTTATTTCTATACTAAATAATGTGTTTTTTGTTATTTCTCTATTAAAAAATGTGTATTTTAGTTATTTCTCTATCAAAGAATGTGCTTTTTGTTATTTCTCTATTAAGTAATGTGTATTTTAGTTATTTCTCTATTAAATAATGTGTGTTTTAGTTATTTCTCTATTAAATAATGTGTATTTTAGTTATTTTTTTAATAAATAATGTGTATTTTAGTTATTTCTCTATTAAATAATGTGTTTTTTGTTATTTCTCTATTAAGTAATGTGTAATTTAATTATTTCTTTATTAAATAAAGTGTATTTTAGTTATTTCTCTAATAAATAATGTGTATTTTAGTTATTTCACTATTAAATAATGTGTTTTTTTGTTATTTCTTTTTTAAATAATGTGTATTTTATTTATTTCTCCAATAAATAATGAATATTTTAGTTATTTTACTATTAAATAATGTGTTTTTTTGTTATTTCTCTATTAAATAATGTGTATTTAAGTTATTTCTTTAATAAATAATGAGTATTTCAGTTATTTCTCTATTAAATAATGTGTTTTTTGTTATTTCTCTATTAAGTAATGTGTATTTTATTAATTTCTCTATTAAATAATGTGATTTTTTTGTTATTTCTCTATTGAATAATGTGTATTTTAGTTATTTTTCTATTAAATAATGTGTTTTTTGTTGTATCTCTATTAAATAATGTGTATTTTAGTTATTTTTTAATAAATAATGTGTATTTTAGTTATTTCTCTATTTAATAATGTGTATTTTAGTTATTTCTCTATTAATTAATGTGTTTTTTTGTTATTTTTCTATTAAATAATGTGTATTTTAGTTATTTCTCTAATAAATAATGTGTTTTTTTGCTGTTTCTCTATTAAATAATTTGTATTTTAGTTATTTCTCTATTAAATAATGTGCTTTTTGTTATTTCTCTATTAAATAATGTGTATTTTAGTTATTTCTCTACTATATAATGTGTATTTTAATTATTTCTCTTTTAAATAATGTGTAATTTAGTTATTTCTTCAATAAATAATGTGTATTTTAGTTATTTCTCTATTAAATAATGTGTTTTTTGTTAGTTCTTTTTTAAATAATGTGTATATAAGTTATTTCTTTATTAAATAATGTGTTTTTTGTTATTTCTCTATTATATAATGTGTATTTTAGTTATTTCTCTATTAAATAATGTGCTTTTTGTTATTTCTCTATTAAATAATGTGTATTTTAGTTATTTCTCTACTATATAATGTGTATTTTAATTATTTCTCTTTTAAATAATGTGTAATTTAGTTATTTCTTCAATAAATAATGTGTATTTTAGTTATTTCTCTATTTTAATAATGTGTTTTTTGTTAGTTCTTTTTTAAATAATGTGTATATAAGTTATTTCTTTATTAAATAATGTGTTTTTTGTTATTTCTCTATTGAATAATGTGTATTTTAGTTATTTCTCTATTAAATAATGTGTTTTTTGTTGTATCTCTATTAAATAATGTGTATTTTAGTTATTTCTTTATTAAATAATGTGTATTTTAATTATTTCTCTATTAAATAATGTGTTTTTTTGTTGTTTCTCTTTAAAATAATGTGTATTTTAGTTATTTCTCCAATAAATAATGTGTTTTTTAGTTATTTCTCTATTAAATAATGTGTATTTTAGTTATTTCTTTATTAAATAATGTGTTTTTTGTTGTTTTTCTATTAAATAATGTGTTTTTTAGTTATTTCTTCAATAAATAATATGTATTTTAGTTATTTCTCTATTAAATAATGTGAATTTTAGTTATTTCTCTAATAAATAATGTGTTTTTTTCTTATTTTTATATTAAATAATGTGTATTTTAGTTGTTTCTCTATTAAATAATGAGAATTTTAGTTATTTTTCTAATAAATAATGTGTTTATTTGTTGTTTCTTTTTTAAATATTGTGTATTTTATTTATTTCTCAAATAAATAATGTGTTTTTTAGTTATTTTGCTATTAAATAATGTTTTTTTTGTTATTTCTTTATTAAATAATGTGTATTTTAGTTATTTCTCTAATAAATAAAGTGTTTTTTTGTTGTTTTTTCTATTAAATAATGTGTATTTTAGTTATTTCTCCAATAAATAATGTGTATTTTAGTCATTTCTCTATTCAATAATGTGTTTTTTGTTATTTTTCTATTAAATAATGTGTATTTTAGTTATTTCTATACTAAATAATGTGTTTTTTGTTATTTCTCTATTAAATAACGTGTATTTTAGTTATTTCTCTATCAAAGAATGTGCTTTTTGTTATTTTTCTATTAAGTAATGTGTATTTTAGTTATTTCTCTATTAAATAATGTGTGTTTTAGTTATTTCTCTATTAAATAATGTGTATTTTAGTTATTTCTTTAATAAATAATGTGTATTTTAGTTATTTCTCTATTAAATAATGTGTTTTTTGTTATTTCTCTATTAAGTAATGTGTATTTTAGTTATTTCTCTATTAAATAATGTGGTTTTTCTGTTATTTCTCTATTAAATAATGTGTATTTTAGTTATTTCTCTATTAAATAATGTGTTTTTTGTTGTATCTCTATTAAATAATGTGTAATTTAGTTATTTTCCAATAAATAATGTGTATTTTAGTTATTTCTCTATTTAATCATGTGTATTTTAGTCATTTCTCTATTAAATAATGTGTTTTTTTGTTATTTCTCTATTAAATAATGTGTATTTTAGTTATTTCTCTAATAAATAATGTGTTTTTTTGCTGTTTCTCTATTAAATAATGTGTTTTTTAGTTATTTCTCTATTAAATAATTTGTTTTTTGTTATTTCTCTAATAAATAATGTATATTTTAGTTATTTCTCTATTATATAATGTGATTTTTTTGTTGTTTCTCTATTAAATAATGTGTATTTTAGGTATTTCTTTAATAAATAATGTGTATTTTAGTTAATTCTCTATTTAATAATGTGTATTTTAGTTATTTCTCTATCAAAGAATGTGTTTTTCTGTTATTTCTATTTTAAATAATGTGTATTTTAGTTTTTTCTTTAATAAATAATGTGTTTTTTTGCTGTTTCTCTTCTAAATAATGTGTATTTTAGTTATTTATCTATTAAATAATTTGTTTTTTGTTATTTCTCTATTAAATAATGTGTATTTTAGTTATTTCTCTATTATATAATGTGTTTTTTTTGTTGTTTCTCTATTAAATAATGTGTATTTTAGGTATTTCTCCATCAGATAAAGTGTATTTTAGCTATTTCTCTATTAGATAATGTGTATTTTAGTTATTTCTCTATTAAATAATGTGTTTTTTGTTATTTCTCTATTAAACTATAAGTATTTTAGTTATTTCTCTATTAAATAATGTGTTTTTTTGTTGTTTCTTTATTAAATAATGCGTATTTTAGTTATTTCTTTAATAAATAATGTGTATTTTAGTTATTTTTCTATTAAATAATGTGTTTTTTGTTATTTCTCTATTAAATAATGTGTATTTTATTTATTTTTTTATTAAATAATGAGTTTTTTGTTATTTCTCTTTAAAATAATGTGTATTTTAGTTATTTCTCTATTAAATAAAGTGTTTTTTTGTTGTCTCTCTATTAAATAATGTGTATTTTAGTTATTTATCTATTAAATAATGTGTTTTTTTTGTTGTTTCTCTATTAAATAAAGTGTATTTTAGTTATTTCTCTAATAAATAATGTGTATTTTAGTTATTTCACTATTAAATAATGTGTTTTTTTGTTATTTCTTTTTTAAATAATGTGTATTTTATTTATTTCTCCAATAAATAATGTATATTTTAGTTATTTTACTATTAAATAATGTGTTTTTTTGTTATTTCTCTATTAAATAATGTGTATTTAAGTTATTTCTTTAATAAATAATGAGTATTTCAGTTATTTCTCTATTAAATAATGTGTTTTTTGTTATTTCTCTATTAAGTAATGTGTATTTTATTAATTTCTCTATTAAATAATGTGATTTTTTTGTTATTTCTCTATTGAATAATGTGTATTTTAGTTATTTCTCTATTAAATAATGTGTTTTTTGTTGTATCTCTATTAAATAATGTGTATTTTAGTTATTTTTTAATAAATAATGTGTATTTTAGTTATTTCTCTATTTAATAATGTGTATTTTAGTTATTTCTCTATTAATTTATGTGTTTTTTTGTTATTTTTCTATTAAATAATGTGTATTTTAGTTATTTCTCTAATAAATAATGTGTTTTTTTGCTGTTTCTCTATTAAATAATTTGTATTTTAGTTATTTCTCTATTAAATAATGTGCTTTTTGTTATTTTTTTATTAGATAATGTGTATTTTAGTTATTTCTCTACTATATAATGTGTATTTTAATTATTTCTCTTTTAAATAAAGTGTAATTTAGTTATTTCTTCAATAAATAATGTGTATTTTAGTTATTTCTCTATTAAATATTGTGTTTTTTGTTAGTTCTTTTTTAAATAATGTGTACATAAGTTATTTCTTTATTAAATAATGTGTTTTTTGTTATTTCTCTATTATATAATGTGTATTTTAGTTATTTCTCTATTAAATAATGTGTTTTTTGTTATTTATCTATTAAATAATGTGTATTTAAGTTATATCTCTATTAAATAATGTGTTTTTTGTTGTTTCTCTATTAAATAATGTGTATTTTAGTTATTTTACTATTAATAAAGGTGTTTTTTTGTTATTTTTTTATTCAATAATGTGTATTTTAGTTATTTCTCTAATAAATAATGTGTTTTTTTGCTGTTTCTCTATTTAATAATGTGTATTTTAGTTATTTCTCTATTAAATAATTTGTTTTTTGTTATTTCTCTATTAAATAATGTGTATTTTAGTTATTTCTCTATTATATTACGTGTTTTTTTTTGTTGTTTCTCTATTAAATAATGTGTATTTTAGGTATTTCTCCAATAAATAATGTGTATTTTAGTTATTTCTCTATTTAATAATGTGTATTTTAGTTATTTCTCTATTAAAGAATGTGTTTTTCTGTTATTTCTCTATTAAATAATGTGTATTTTAGTTATTTCTCTAATAAATAATGTGTTTTTTTGCTGTTTCTCTATTAAATAATGTATATTTTAGTTATTTCTCTATTAAATAATTTGTTTTTTGTTATTTTTCTATTAAATAATGTGTATTTCAGTTATTTCTCTATTAAATAATGTGTTTATTTGTTGTCTCTCTATTAAATAATGTGTATTTTAGTGATTTATCTATTAAATAATGTGTTTTTTGTTATTTCTCTATTAAACTATAAGTATTTTAGTTATTTCTCTATTAAATAATGTGTTTTTTTGTTGTTTCTCTAATAAATAATGTGTATTTTAGTTATTTTTCTATTAAATAATAAGTTTTTTGTTATTTTTCTTCAAAATAATGTGTATTTTAGTTATTTCTCTATTAAATAATGTGTTTTTTTGTTCTTTCTTTATTAAATAATGTGTATTTTAGTGATTTCTCTATTAAATAATGTGTATTTTAGTTATTTCTCTATTAAATAATGTGTTACTTGTTATTTCTCTATTAAATAATGTGTATTTTAGTTATATCTTTATTAAATAATGTGTTTTTTTGTTGTTTCTCTATTAAGTAATGTGTATCTTAGTTATTTCTCTAATAAATAATGTGTATATAAGTTATTTCTCTATTAAATAATGTGATTTTTGTTATTTCTTTATTAAATAATAGGTATTTCAGTTATTTCTCTATTAAATAATGTGTTTATTTGTTGTCTCTCTATTAAATAATGTGTATTTCAGTTATTTCTCTATTAAATAATGTGTTTTTTGTTATTTCTCTATTAAATAATAGGTATTTCAGTTATTTCTCTATTAAATAATGTGTTTATTTGTTGTTTCTCTATTAAATAATGTGTATTTTAGTTAATTCTCTATTAAATAATGTGTATTTTAGTTATTTCTCCAATAAATACTGTGTACTTTAGTTATTTCTTTATTAAATAATGTGTTATTTGTTATTTCTTTATTAAATAATGTGAATTTTAGTTATTTCTCTATTAAATAATGTGTTTTTTGTTATTTCTCTATTAAATATTGTGTATTTTAGTCATTTCTCTAATAATAAATGTGTTTTTTGTTATTTCTCTATTAAATAATGTGTAGTTTAGTTATTTCTCTATTAAATAATGTGTTTTTTAGTTGTATCTCTATTAAATAATGTGTATTTTAGTTATTTCTTTATTAAATAATGTGTATTTTAGTTATTTCTCTATTAAATAATGTGTTTTTTTGTTGTTTCTCTTTTAAATAATGTGTATTTTAGTTATTTCTCCAATAAATAATGTGTTTTTTAGTTATTTCTCTATTAAATAATTTGTATTTTAGTTATTTCTTTATTAAATAATGTGTTTTTTGTTGTTTCTCTATTAAATAATGTGTTTTTTAGTTATTTCTTCAATAAATAATGTGTATTTTAGTTATTTCTCTATTAAATAATGTGAATTTTAGTTATTTCTCTAATAAATAATGTGTTTTTTTGTTATTTCTATATTAAATAATGTGTATTTTAGTTATTTCTCTATTAAATAATGAGAATTTTAGTTATTTTTCTAATAAATAATGTGTTTATTTGTTGTTTCTTTTTTAAATATTGTGTAATTTATTTATTTCTCTAATAAATAATGTGTATTTTAGTTATTTTGCTATTAAATAATTTGTTTTTTTGTTATTTCTCTATTAAATAATGTGTATTTTAGTTATTTCTCTAATAAATAATGTGTTTTTTTTTGTTATTTCTCTATTAAATAATGTGTATTTAAGTTATATCTCTATTAAATAATGTGTTTTTTGTTGTTTCTCTATTAAATAATGTGTATTTTAGTTATTTTTCAATAAATAATGTGTATTTTAGTTATTTCTCTATTTAATAATGTGTATTTTAGTTATTTCTTTTTTAAATAATGTGTTTTTTTGTTATTTCTCTATTGAATAATGTGTATTTTAGTTATTTCTCTAATAAATAATGTGTTTTTTTGCTGTTTCTCTATTAAATAATGTGTATTTTACTTATTTCTCTATTAAATAATGTGTTTTTTTGCTGTTTCTCTATTAAATAATGTGTATTTTAGTTATTTCTCTATTAAATAATGTGTTTTTTGTTATTTCTCTATTAAGTAATGTGTATTTTAGTTATTTCTCTAATAAATAATGTGTTTTTTTGCTGTTTCTCTATTAAATAATGTGTATTTTAGTTATTTTACTTATAATAAAGGTGTTTTTTTGTTATTTTTTTATTCAATAATGTGTATTTTAGTTATTTCTCTAATAAATAATGTGTTTTTTTGTTGTTTCTCTAATAAATAATGTGTATTTTAGTTATTTCTCCAATAAATAATGTGTATTTTAGTCATTTCTCTTTTAAATAATGTGTTTTTTGTTATTTTTCTATTAAATAATGTGTATTTTAGTTATTTCTATACTAAATAATGTGTTTTTTGTTATTTCTCTATTAAAAAATGTGTATTTTAGTTATTTCTCTATCAAAGAATGTGCTTTTTGTTATTTCTCTATTAAGTAATGTGTATTTTAGTTATTTCTCTATTAAATAATGTGTGTTTTAGTTATTTCTCTATTAAATAATGTGTATTTTAGTTATTTTTTTAATAAATAATGTGTATTTTAGTTATTTCTCTATTAAATAATGTGTTTTTTGTTATTTCTCTATTAAGTAATGTGTAATTTAATTATTTCTTTATTAAATAAAGTGTATTTTAGTTATTTCTCTAATAAATAATGTGTATTTTAGTTATTTCACTATTAAATAATGTGTTTTTTTGTTATTTCTTTTTTAAATAATGTGTATTTTATTTATTTCTCCAATAAATAATGAATATTTTAGTTATTTTACTATTAAATAATGTGTTTTTTTGTTATTTCTCTATTAAATAATGTGTATTTAAGTTATTTCTTTAATAAATAATGAGTATTTCAGTTATTTCTCTATTAAATAATGTGTTTTTTGTTATTTCTCTATTAAGTAATGTGTATTTTATTAATTTCTCTATTAAATAATGTGATTTTTTTGTTATTTCTCTATTGAATAATGTGTATTTTAGTTATTTCTCTATTAAATAATGTGTTTTTTGTTGTATCTCTATTAAATAATGTGTATTTTAGTTATTTTTTAATAAATAATGTGTATTTTAGTTATTTCTCTATTTAATAATGTGTATTTTAGTTATTTCTCTATTAATTAATGTGTTTTTTTGTTATTTTTCTATTAAATAATGTGTATTTTAGTTATTTCTCTAATAAATAATGTGTTTTTTTGCTGTTTCTCTATTAAATAATTTGTATTTTAGTTATTTCTCTATTAAATAATGTGCTTTTTGTTATTTCTCTATTAAATAATGTGTATTTTAGTTATTTCTCTACTATATAATGTGTATTTTAATTATTTCTCTTTTAAATAATGTGTAATTTAGTTATTTCTTCAATAAATAATGTGTATTTTAGTTATTTCTCTATTAAATAATGTGTTTTTTGTTAGTTCTTTTATAAATAATGTGTATATAAGTTATTTCTTTATTAAATAATGTGTTTTTTGTTATTTCTCTATTATATAATGTGTATTTTAGTTATTTCTCTATTAAATAATGTGTTTTTTGTTATTTATCTATTAAATATGGTGTATTTTAGTTATTTCTCTATTAAATAATGTGTTTTTTGTTATTTTTCTATTAAATAATGTGTATTTTAGTTATTTCTCTAATAAATAATGTGTTTTTTTTGTTATTTCTCTTTTAAATAATGTGTATTTAAGTTATATCTCTATTAAATAATGTGTTTTTTGTTGTTTCTCTATTAAATAATGTGTATTTTAGTTATTTTACTATTAATAAAGGTGTTTTTTTGTTATTTTTTTATTCAATAATGTGTATTTTAGTTATTTCTCTAATAAATAATGTGTTTTTTTGCTGTTTCTCTATTTAATAATGTGTATTTTAGTTATTTCTCTATCAAATAATTTGTTTTTTGTTATTTCTCTATTATATAATGTGTATTTTAGTTATTTCTCTATTATATTACGTGTTTTTTTTTGTTGTTTCTCTATTAAATAATGTGTATTTTAGGTATTTCTCCAATAAATAATGTGTATTTTAGTTATTTCTCTATTTAATAATGTGTATTTTAGTTATTTCTCTATTAAAGAATGTGTTTTTCTGTTATTTCTCTATTAAATAATGTGTATTTTAGTTATTTCTCTAATAAATAATGTGTTTTTTTGCTGTTTCTCTTTAAAATAATGTATATTTTAGTTATTTCTCTAATAAATAATTTGTTTTTTGTTATTTTTCTATTAAATAATGTGTATTTCAGTTATTTCTCTATTAAATAATGTGTTTATTTGTTGTCTCTCTATTAAATAATGTGTATTTTAGTTATTTATCTATTAAATAATGTGTTTTTTGTTATTTCTCTATTAAACTATAAGTATTTTAGATATTTCTCTATTAAATAATGTGTTTTTTTGTTGTTTCTCTATTAAATAATGTGTATTTTAGTTATTTCTCTATTAAATAATGTGTTTTTTTGTTCTTTCTTTATTAAATAATGTGTATTTTAGTGATTTCTCTATTAAATAATGTGTATTTTAGTTATTTCTCTATTAAATAATGTGTTACTTGTTATTTCTCTATTAAATAATGTGAATTTTAGTTATATCTTTATTAAATAATGTGTTTTTTTGTTGTTTCTCTATTAAGTAATGTGTATCTTAGTTATTTCTCTAATAAATAATGTGTATTTTAGTTATTTCTCTATTAAATAATGTGATTTTTGTTATTTCTTTATTAAATAATGTGTATTTCAGTTATTTCTCTATTAAATAATGTGTTTTTTGTTATTTCTCTATTAAATAATAGGTATTTCAGTTATTTCTCTATTAAATAATGTGTTTATTTGTTGTTTCTCTATTAAATAATGTGTATTTTAGTTAATTCTCTATTAAATAATGTGTATTTTAGTTATTTCTCCAATAAATACTGTGTACTTTAGTTATTTCTTTATTAAATAATGTGTTTTTTGTTATTTCTTTATTAAATAATGTGAATTTTAGTTATTTCTCTATTAAATAATGTGTTTTTTGTTATTTCTCTATTAAATATTGTGTATTTTAGTCATTTCTCTAATAATAAATGTGTTTTTTGTTATTTCTCTATTAAATAATGTGTAGTTTAGTTATTTCTCTATTAAATAATGTGTTTTTTAGTTGTATCTCTATTAAATAATGTGTATTTTAGTTATTTCTTTATTAAATAATGTGTATTTTAGTTATTTCTCTATTAAATAATGTGTTTTTTTGTTGTTTCTCTTTTAAATAATGTGTATTTTAGTTATTTCTCCAATAAATAATGTGTTTTTTAGTTATTTCTCTATTAAATAATTTGTATTTTAGTTATTTCTTTATTAAATAATGTGTTTTTTGTTGTTTCTCTATTAAATAATGTGTTTTTTAGTTATTTCTTCAATAAATAATGTGTATTTTAGTTATTTCTCTATTAAATAATGTGAATTTTAGTTATTTCTCTAATAAATAATGTGTTTTTTTGTTATTTCTATATTAAATAATGTGTATTTTAGTTATTTCTCTATTAAATAATGAGAATTTTAGTTATTTTTCTAATAAATAATGTGTTTATTTGTTGTTTCTTTTTTAAATATTGTGTAATTTATTTATTTCTCCAATAAATAATGTGTATTTTAGTTATTCTGCTATTAAATAATTTGTTTTTTTGTTATTTCTCTATTAAATAATGTGTATTTTAGTTATTTCTCTAATAAATAATGTGTTTTTTTTTGTTATTTCTTTATTAAATAATGTGTATTTAAGTTATATCTCTATTAAATAATGTGTTTTTTGTTGTTTCTCTATTAAATAATGTGTATTTTAGTTATTTTTCAATAAATAATGTTTATTTTAGTTATTTCTCTATTTAATAATGTGTATTTTAGTTATTTCTTTATTAAATAATGTGTTTTTTTGTTATTTCTCTATTAAATAATGTGTATTTTAGTTATTTCTCTAATAAATAATGTGTTTTTTTGCTGTTTCTCTATTAAATAATGTGTATTTTACTTATTTCTCTATTAAATAATGTGTTTTTTTGCTGTTTCTCTATTAAATAATGTGTATTTTAGTTAATTCTCTATTAAATAATGTGTTTTTTGTTATTTCTCTATTAAGTAATGTGTATTTTAGTTATTTCTCTAATAAATAATGTGTTTTTTTGCTGTTTCTCTATTAAATAATGTGTATTTTAGTTATTTTACTATTAATAAAGGTGTTTTTTTGTTATTTTTTTATTCAATAATGTGTATTTTAGTTATTTCTCTAATAAATAATGTGTTTTTTTGTTGTTTCTCTAATAAATAATGTGTATTTTAGTTATTTCTCCAATAAATAATGTGTATTTTAGTCATTTCTCTATTAAATAATGTGTTTTTTGTTATTTTTCTATTAAATAATGTGTATTTTAGTTATTTCTATACTAAATAATGTGTTTTTTGTTATTTCTCTATTAAAAAATGTGTATTTTAGTTATTTCTCTATCAAAGAATGTGCTTTTTGTTATTTCTCTATTAAGTAATGTGTATTTTAGTTATTTCTCTATTAAATAATGTGTGTTTTAGTTATTTCTCTATTAAATAATGTGTATTTTAGTTATTTTTTTAATAAATAATGTGTATTTTAGTTATTTCTCTATTAAATAATGTGTTTTTTGTTATTTCTCTATTAAGTAATGTGTAATTTAATTATTTCTCTATTAAATAATGTGATTTTTTAGTTATTTCTCTATTAAATAATGTGTTTTTTGTTGTATCTCTATTAAATAATGTGTATTTTAGTTTTTTTTCAATAAATAATGTGTATGTTAGTTATTTCTCTATTTAATAATGTGTATTTTAGTTAATTCTCTATTAAATATTGTGTTTTTTTGTTATTTCTCTATTAAATAATGTGTATTTTAGTTATTTCTCCAATAAATAATGTGTATTTTAGTTATTTCTCTATTTAATAATGTGTATTTTAGTTATTTCTCTATTAAAGAATGTGTTTTTCTGTTATTTCTCTATTAAATAATGTGTATTTTAGTTATTTCTCTAATAAATAATTTGTTTTTTTGCTGTTTCTCTATTAAATAATGTATATTTTAGTTATTTCTCTATTAAATAATTTGTTTTTTGTTATTTTTCTATTAAATAATGTGTATTTCAGTTATTTCTCTATTAAATAATGTGTTTATTTGTTGTCTTTCTATTAAATAATGTGTATTTTAGTTATTTATCTATTAAATAATGTGTTTTTTGTTATTTCTCTATTAAACTATAAGTATTTTAGTTATTTCTCTATTAAATAATGTGTTTTTTTGTTGTTTCTCTATTAAATAATGTGTATTTTAGTTATTTCTCTATTAAATAATAAGTTTTTTGTTAATTTTCTTCAAAATAATGTGTATTTTAGTTATATCTTTATTAAATAATGTGTTTTTTTGTTGTTTCTCTATTAAGTAATGTGTATCTTAGTTATTTCTCCAATAAATAATGTGTATTTTAGTTATTTCTCTATTAAATAATGTGATTTTTGTTATTTCTTTATTAAATAATGAGTATTTCAGTTATTTCTCTATTAAATAATGTGTTTTTTGTTATTTCTCTATTAAATAATAGGTATTTCAGTTATTTCTCTATTAAATAATGTGTTTATTTGTTGTTTCTCTATTAAATAATTTTTTTTTAGTTATTTCTTCAATAAATAATGTGTATTTTAGTTATTTCTTTATTAAATAATGTGAATTTTAGTTATTTCTCTAATAAATAATGTGTTTTTTTGTTATTTCTATATTAAATAATGTGTATTTTAGTTATTTCTCTATTAAATAATAAGAATTTTAGTTATTTTTCTAATAAATAATGTGTTTATTTGTTGTTTCTTTTTTAAATATTGTGTAATTTATTTATTTCTTTAATAAATAATGTGTATTTTAGTTATTTTGCTATTAAATAATTTGTTTTTTTGTTATTTCTCTATTAAATAATGTGTATTTTAGTTATTTCTCTAATAAATAATGTGTTTTTTTGTTGTTTCTCTATTAAATAATGTGTATTTTAGTTATTTCTCCAATAAATAATGTGTATTTTAGTCATTTCTCTATTAAATTATGTGTTTTTTGTTATTTTTCTATTAAATAATGTGTATTTTAGTTATTTCTCTATTAAATAATGTGTTTTTTAGTTATTTCTCTATTAAATAATGTGTTTTTTGTTGTATCTCAATTAAATAATGTGTATTATAGTTATTTCTTTATTAAATAATGTGAATTTTAGTCATTTCTCTAATAATAAATGTGTTTTTTGTTATTTCTCTATTAAATAATGTGTAGTTTAGTTATTTCTCTATTAAATAATGTGTTTTTTAGTTGTATCTCTATTAAATAATGTGTATTTTAGTTATTTTTTTATTAAATAATGTGTATTTTAGTTATTTCTCTATTAAATAATGTGTTTTTTTTGTTGTTTCTCTTTTAAATAATGTGTATTTTAGTTATTTCTCCAATAAATAATGTGTTTTTTAGTTATTTCTCTATTAAATAATTTGTATTTTAGTTATTTCTTTATTAAATAATTTGTATTTTGGTTATTTTTCTATTAAATATGTTATTTGTTATTTGTCTATTAAAAAATGTGTATTTTAATTATATCTCTATTAAATAATGTGTTTTTTTGTTGTTTCTTTATTAAATAATGTGTATTTTAGTTATTTCTCCAATAAATAATGTGTATTTTATATATTTCTCTTTTAAATAATGTGTTATTTGTTACTTCTCTATTAAATAATGTGTATTTTATTTATTTCTTTATTTAATAATGTGTATTTTAGTTATTTCTTTAATAAATAATGTGTATTTTAGTTATTTTTCTATTAAATAATGTGTTTTTTGTTATTTCTCTCTAAAGTAATGTGTATTTTAATTATTTTTTTATTAAATTATGTGTTTTTTTTGTTGTTTCTCTATTAAATAAAGTGTATTTTAGTTATTTCTCCAATAAATAATGTGTATTTTAGTTATTTTACTATTAAATAATGTGTTTTTTTGTTATTTCTTTTTTAAAAAATGTGTATTTTATTTATTTCTCCAATAAATAATGTATATTTTAGTTATTTTACTATTAAATAATGTGTTTTTTTGTTATTTCTCTATTAAATAGTGTGTATTTAAGTTATTTCTCCAATAAATAATGAGTATTTCAGTTATTTTTCTATTAAATAATGTGTTTTTTGTTATTTCTCTATTAAGTAATGTGTATTTTAATTATTTCTCTATTAAATATTGTGATTTTTTTGTTATTTCTCTATTGAATAATGTGTATTTTAGTTATTTCTCCATTAAATAATGTGTTTCTTGTTGTATCTCTATTAAATAATGTGTATTTTAGTTAGTTTTTAATAAATAATGTGTATTTTAGTTAATTCTCTATTTAATAATGTGTATTTTAGTTATTTCTCTATTAAATAATGTGTTTTTTTGTTATTTCTCTATTAAATAATGTGTATTTTAGTTATTTCTCTAATAAATAATGTGTTTTTTTGCTGTTTCTCTATTAAATAATTTGTATTTTAGTTATTTCTCTATTAAATAATGTGTTTTTTGTTATTTCTCTAATAAATAATGTGTATTTTAGTTGTTTCTCTACTATATAATGTGTATTTTAATTATTTCTCTATTAAATAATGTGTATTTTAGTTATTTCTCTAATAAATAATGTGTATTTTAGTTATTTCTCTATTAACTAATGTGTTTTTTGTTAGTTCTTTTTTAAATAATGTGTATTTTAGTTATTTTTTTATTAAATAATGTGTTTTTTGTTATTTCTCTATTATATAATGTGTATTTTAGTTATTTCTTTATTAAATAATGTGTTTTTTGTTATTTATCTATTAAATATGGTGTATTTTAGTTATTTCTCTATTAAATAATGTGTTTTTTGTTATTTCTCTATTTAATAATGTGTATTTTAGTTAATTCTCTAATAATAAATGTGTTTTTTTTGTTATTTCTCTATTAAATAATGTGTATTTAAGTTATATCTCTATTAAATAATGTGTTTTTTGATGTTTCTCTATATAATAATGTGTATTTTAGTTATTTTTTAATGAATAATGTGTATTTTAGTTATTTCTCTATTTAATAATGTGTATTTTAGTTATTTCTTTATTAAATAATGTGTTTTTTTGTTATTTCTCTATTAAATAATGTGTGTTTTAGTTATTTCTCTAATAAATAATGTGTTTTTTTGCTGTTTTTCTATTAAATATAGTGTATTTTAGTTATTTCTCTAATAAATAATGTGTTTTTTGTTATTTCTTTATTAAATAATGTGTATTTTAGTTATTTCTCTATTAAATAATGTGTTTTTTGTTATTTCTCTATTAAATAATGTGTATTTTAGTTATTTCTCTATTAAATAATGTGTTTTTTGTTATTTCGTTATTAAATAATGTGTAGTTTAATTATTTCTCTAATAAATAATGTGTTTTTTTGTTGTGTCTTTATTAAATAATGTGTATTTTAGTTATTTCTCTAATAAATAATGTGTTTTTTGTTATTTCTCTATTAAATAATGTGTATTTTAGTTATTTCTCTATTAAATAATGTGTATTTCAGTTATTTCTTTATTAAATAATGTGTTTTTTTGTTGTTTTTCTATTAAATAATGTGTATTTTAGTTATCTCTTCAATAAATTATGTGTATTTTAATTATTTCTCTATTAAATAATGTGAATTTTAGTTAATTCTCTAATAATAATGTGTTTTTTTGTTATTTCTTTATTAAATAATAAGTATTTTAGTAATTTCTCTATTAAATAATGAGTATTTTAGTTATTTTTCTAATAAATAATGTGTTTATTTGTTGTTTTTTCAATAAATAATGTGTATTTAAATTATTTCTCCAATAAATAATGTGTATTTTAGTTATTTTACTATTAACTAATGTGTTTTTTTGTTATTTCTTTATTAAATAATGTGTATTTTAGTTATTTCTCTATTAAATAAAGTGTTTTTTTGTTGTTTCTCTATTAAATAATGTGTATTTTAGTTATTTCTTCTATAAGTAATGTGTGTTTTAGTTATTTCTCTATTAAATAATGTGTATTTTAGTTATTTCTCTATTCAATAATGTGTTTTTTTTGTTATTTCTTTATTAAATAATGTGTATTTTAGTTATTTCTCTATTAAACAATGTGTTTTTTGTTGTTTCTCTATTAAATAATGTGTATTTTATTTATTTTTCAATAAATAATGTGTATTTTAATTATTTCTCTATTTAATAATGTGTATTCTAGTTATTTCTCTATTAAATAATGTGTTTTTTTGTTATTTCTTTATTAAATAATTTGTATTTTATTTATTTCTCTATTAAATATTGTGTTTTTTGTTGTTTCTCTATTAAATAATGTGTATTTTAGTTAATTCTCTATTAAATAATTTGGTTTTTTGTTGTTTCTCTATTAAATAATGTGTATTTTATTTATTTTTCAATTAACAATGTGTATTTTAGTTATCTCTCAATCAAATAATGTATATTTTAGTTATTTTTCTATTAAATAATGTGTTTTTTGTTATTTCTCTATTAAACTATGAGTATTCTAGTTATTTCTTTATTAAATAATGTGTTTTTTGTTGTTTCTCTCATAAATAATGTGTATTTTAGTTATTTCTTCTATAAGTAATGTGTGTTTTAGTTATTTCTCTATTAAATAATGTGTATTTTAGTTATTTCTCTATTCAATAATGTGTTTTTTTTGTTATTTCTCTATTAAATAATGTGTATTTTAGTTATTTCTGTATTAAATATTGTGTTTTTTGTTATTTCTCTATTAAATAATGTGTATTTTAGTTATTTTTCTATTAAATAAAGGGTTTGTTGTTATTTTTCTATTAAATAATGTGTATTTTAGTTTTTTCTCTTTAAAATAATGTGTTTTTTTGTTGTTTCTCTATTAAATAATGTGTATTATAAATATTTTTCTATTAATTAATGTGTATTTTAGTTATTTCTCTATTATATTATGTGTTTTTTGTTATTTCTCTATTAAATAATGTGTATTTTAGTTATTTTTCTATTAAATAAAGAGTTTTTTGTTATTTTTCTATTAAATAATTTGTATTTTAGTTATTTCTCTATTAAATAATGTGTTTTTTTGTTAATTCTCTATTTAATAATGTGTATTTTAGTTATTTCTCTAATAAAGAATGTGTTTTTCTGCTATTTCTCTATTAAATAATGTGTATTTTAGTTATTTTTCTAATAAATAATGTGTTTTTTTGCTGTTTCTCTAATAAATAATGTGTATTTTAGTTATTTCTCTATTAAATATTGTGTTTTTTGTTATTTCTCTATTAAATAATGTGTATTTTATTTATTTTTTTATTAAATAATGAGTTTTTTGTTATTTCTCTTTAAAATAATGTGTATTTTAGTTATTTCTCTATTAAATAATGTGTTTTTTGTTATTTCTCTATTAAATAATAGGTATTTCAGTTATTTTTCTATTAAATAATGTGTTTATTTGTTGTTTCTCTATTAAATAATGTGTATTTTAGTTATTTCTCTATTAAATAATGTGTATTTTAGGTATTTCTCCAATAAATACTGTGTACTTTAGTTATTTCTTTATTAAATAATGTGTTTTTTGTTAGTTCTTTATTAAATAATGTGAATTTTAGTTATTTCTCTATTAAATAATGTGTTTTTTGTTATTTCTCTATTAAATAATGTGTATTTTAGTCATTTCTCTAATAATAAATGTGTTTTTTGTTATTTCTCTATTAAATAATGTGTAGTTTAGTTATTTCTCTATTAAATAATGTGTTTTTTAGTTGTATCTCTATTAAATAATGTGTATTTTAGTTATTTCTTTATTAAATAATGTGTATTTTAGTTATTTCTCTATTAAATAATGTGTTTTTTTGTTGTTTCTTTTTTAAATAATGTGTATTTTAGTTATTTCTCCAATAAATAATGTGTTTTTTAGTTATTTCTCTATTAAATAATGTGTGTTTTAGTTATTTCTCTATTAAATAATGTGTATTTTAGTTATTTTTTTAATAAATAATGTGTATTTTAGTTATTTCTCTATTAAATAATGTGTTTTTTGTTATTTCTCTATTAAGTAATGTGTAATTTAATTATTTCTCTATTAAATAATGTGATTTTTTAGTTATTTCTCTATTAAATAATGTGTTTTTTGTTGTATCTCTATTAAATAATGTGTATTTTAGTTTTTTTTCAATAAATAATGTGTATGTTAGTTATTTTTCTATTTATTAATGTGTATTTCAGTTAATTCTCTATTAAATATTGTGTTTTTTTGTTATTTCTCTATTAAATAATGTGTATTTTAGTTATTTCTCCAATAAATAATGTGTATTTTAGTTATTTCTCTATTTAATAATGTGTATTTTAGTTATTTCTCTATTAAAGAATGTGTTTTTCTGTTATTTCTCTATTAAATAATGTGTATTTTAGTTATTTCTCTAATAAATAATGTGTTTTTTTGCTGTTTCTCTATTAAATAATGTATATTTTAGTTATTTCTCTATTAAATAATTTGTTTTTTGTTATTTTTCTATTAAATAATGTGAATTTCAGTTATTTCTCTATTAAATAATGTGTTTATTTGTTGTCTCTCTATTAAATAATGTGTATTTTAGTTATTTATCTATTAAATAATGTGTTTTTTGTTATTTCTCTATTAAACTATAAGTATTTTAGTTATTTCTCTATTAAATAATGTGTTTTTTTGTTGTTTCTCTATTAAATAATGTGTATTTTAGTTATTTCTCTATTAAATAATAAGTTTTTTGTTATTTTTCTTCAAAATAATGTGTATTTTAGTTATATCTTTATTAAATAATGTGTTTTTTTTGTTGTTTCTCTATTAAGTAATGTGTATCTTAGTTATTTCTCCAATAAATAATGTGTATTTTAGTTATTTCTCTATTAAATAATGTGATTTTTGTTATTTCTTTATTAAATAATGAGTATTTCAGTTATTTCTCTATTAAATAATGTGTTTTTTGTTATTTCTCTATTAAATAATAGGTATTTCAGTTATTTCTCTATTAAATAATGTGTTTATTTGTTGTTTCTCTATTAAATAATGTGTATTTTAGTTATTTCTCTATTAAATAATGTGTATTTTAGTTATTTCTCCAATAAATACTGTGTACTTTAGTTATTTCTTTATTAAATAATGTGTTTTTTGTTAGTTCTTTATTAAATAATGTGAATTTTAGTTATTTCTCTATTAAATAATGTGTTTTTTGTTATTTCTCTATTAAATAATGTGTATTTTAGTCATTTCTCTAATAATAAATGTGTTTTTTGTTATTTCTCTATTAAATAATGTGTAGTTTAGTTATTTCTCTATTAAATAATGTGTTTTTTAGTTGTATCTCTATTAAATAATGTGTATTTTAGTTATTTCTTTATTAAATAATGTGTATTTTAGTTATTTCTCTATTAAATAATGTGTTTTTTTGTTGTTTCTTTTTTAAATAATGTGTATTTTAGTTATTTCTTCAATAAATAATGTGTTTTTTAGTTATTTCTCTATTAAATAATTTGTATTTTAGTTATTTCTTTATTAAATAATGTGTTTTTTGTTGTTTCTCTATTAAATAATTTTTTTTTAGTTATTTCTTCAATAAATAATGTGTATTTTAGTTATTTCTTTATTAAATAATGTGAATTTTAGTTATTTCTCTAATAAATAATGTGTTTTTTTGTTATTTCTATATTAAATAATGTGTATTTTAGTTATTTCTCTATTAAATAATAAGAATTTTAGTTATTTTTCTAATAAATAATGTGTTTATTTGTTGTTTCTTTTTTAAATATTGTGTAATTTATTTATTTCTTTAATAAATAATGTGTATTTTAGTTATTTTGCTATTAAATAATTTGTTTTTTTGTTATTTCTCTATTAAATAATGTGTATTTTAGTTATTTCTCTAATAAATAATGTGTTTTTTTGTTGTTTCTCTATTAAATAATGTGTATTTTAGTTATTTCTCCAATAAATAATGTGTATTTTAGTCATTTCTCTATTAAATTATGTGTTTTTTGTTATTTTTCTATTAAATAATGTGTATTTTAGTTATTTCTCTATTAAATAATGTGTTTTTTAGTTATTTCTCTATTAAATAATGTGTTTTTTGTTGTATCTCAATTAAATAATGTGTATTATAGTTATTTCTTTATTAAATAATGTGTATTTTAGTCATTTCTCTAATAATAAATGTGTTTTTTGTTATTTCTCTATTAAATAATGTGTAGTTTAGTTATTTCTCTATTAAATAATGTGTTTTTTAGTTGTATCTCTATTAAATATTGTGTATTTTAGTTATTTCTTTATTAAATAATGTGTATTTTAGTTATTTCTCTATTAAATAATGTGTTTTTTTTGTTGTTTCTCTTTTAAATAATGTGTATTTTAGTTATTTCTCCAATAAATAATGTGTTTTTTAGTTATTTCTCTATTAAATAATTTGTATTTTAGTTATTTCTTTATTAAATAATTTGTATTTTGGTTATTTTTCTATTAAATATGTTATTTGTTATTTGTCTATTAAAAAATGTGTATTTTAATTATATCTCTATTAAATAATGTGTTTTTTTGTTGTTTCTTTATTAAATAATGTGTATTTTAGTTATTTCTCCAATAAATAATGTGTATTTTATATATTTCTCTTTTAAATAATGTGTTATTTGTTATTTCTCTATTAAATAATGTGTATTTTATTTATTTCTTTATTTAATAATGTGTATTTTAGTTATTTCTTTAATAAATAATGTGTATTTTAGTTATTTCTCTATTAAATAATGTGTTTTTTGTTATTTCTCTCTAAAGTAATGTGTATTTTAATTATTTTTTTATTAAATTATGTGTTTTTTTTGTTGTTTCTCTATTAAATAAAGTGTATTTTAGTTATTTCTCCAATAAATAATGTGTATTTTAGTTATTTTACTATTAAATAATGTGTTTTTTTGTTATTTCTTTTTTAAAAAATGTGTATTTTATTTATTTCTCCAATAAATAATGTATATTTTAGTTATTTTACTATTAAATAATGTGTTTTTTTGTTATTTCTCTATTAAATAGTGTGTATTTAAGTTATTTCTCCAATAAATAATGAGTATTTTAGTTATTTTTCTATTAAATAATGTGTTTTTTGTTATTTCTCTATTAAGTAATGTGTATTTTAATTATTTCTCTATTAAATATTGTGATTTTTTTGTTATTTCTCTATTGAATAATGTGTATTTTAGTTATTTCTCCATTAAATAATGTGTTTCTTGTTGTATCTCTATTAAATAATGTGTATTTTAGTTAGTTTTTAATAAATAATGTGTATTTTAGTTAATTCTCTATTTAATAATGTGTATTTTAGTTATTTCTCTATTAAATAATGTGTTTTTTTGTTATTTCTCTATTAAATAATGTGTATTTTAGTTATTTCTCTAATAAATAATGTGTTTTTTTGCTGTTTCTCTATTAAATAATTTGTATTTTAGTTATTTCTCTATTAAATAATGTGTTTTTTGTTATTTCTCTAATAAATAATGTGTATTTTAGTTGTTTCTCTACTATATAATGTGTATTTTAATTATTTCTCTATTAAATAATGTGTATTTTAGTTATTTCTCTAATAAATAATGTGTATTTTAGTTATTTCTCTATTAACTAATGTGTTTTTTGTTAGTTCTTTTTTAAATAATGTGTATTTTAGTTATTTTTTTATTAAATAATGTGTTTTTTGTTATTTCTCTATTATATAATGTGTATTTTAGTTATTTCTTTATTAAATAATGTGTTTTTTGTTATTTATCTATTAAATATGGTGTATTTTAGTTATTTCTCTATTAAATAATTTGTTTTTTGTTATTTCTCTATTTAATAATGTGTATTTTAGTTAATTCTCTAATAATAAATGTGTTTTTTTGTTATTTCTCTATTAAATAATGTGTATTTAAGTTATATCTCTATTAAATAATGTGTTTTTTGATGTTTCTCTATATAATAATGTGTATTTTAGTTATTTTTTAATGAATAATGTGTATTTTAGTTATTTCTCTATTTAATAATGTGTATTTTAGTTATTTCTTTATTAAATAATGTGTTTTTTTGTTATTTCTCTATTAAATAATGTGTGTTTTAGTTATTTCTCTAATAAATAATGTGTTTTTTTGCTGTTTTTCTATTAAATATAGTGTATTTTAGTTATTTCTCTAATAAATAATGTGTTTTTTGTTATTTCTTTATTAATCAATGTGTATTTTAGTTATTTCTCTATTAAATAATGTGTTTTTTGTTATTTCTCTAATAAATAATGTGTATTTTAGTTATTTCTCTATTAAATAATGTGTTTTTTGTTATTTCGTTATTAAATAATGTGTAGTTTAATTATTTCTCTAATAAATAATGTGTTTTTTTGTTGTGTCTTTATTAAATAATGTGTATTTTAGTTATTTCTCTAATAAATAATGTGTTTTTTGTTATTTCTCTATTAAATAATGTGTATTTTAGTTATTTCTCTATTAAATAATGTGTATTTCAGTTATTTCTTTATTAAATAATGTGTTTTTTTGTTGTTTTTCTATTAAATAATGTGTATTTTAGTTAATTCTTCAATAAATTATGTGTATTTTAATTATTTCTCTATTAAATAATGTGAATTTTAGTTAATTCTCTAATAATAATGTGTTTTTTTGTTATTTCTTTATTAAATAATGTGTATTTTAGTAATTTCTCTATTAAATAATGAGTATTTTAGTTATTTTTCTAATAAATAATGTGTTTATTTGTTGTTTTTTCAATAAATAATGTGTATTTAAATTATTTCTCCAATAAATAATGTGTATTTTAGTTATTTCACTATTAACTAATGTGTTTTTTTGTTATTTCTTTATTAAATAATGTGTATTTTAGTTATTTCTCTATTAAATAAAGTGTTTTTTTGTTGTTTCTCTATTAAATAATGTGTATTTTAGTTATTTCTTCTATAAGTAATGTGTGTTTTAGTTATTTCTCTATTAAATAATGTGTATTTTAGTTATTTCTCTATTCAATAATGTGTTTTTTTTTGTTATTTCTTTATTAAATAATGTGTATTTTAGTTATTTCTCTATTAAATAATGTGTTTTTTGTTGTTTCTCTATTAAATAATGTGTATTTTATTTATTTTTCAATAAATAATGTGTATTTTAATTATTTCTCTATTTAATAATGTGTATTCTAGTTATTTCTCTATTAAATAATGTGTTTTTTTGTTATTTCTTTATTAAATAATTTGTATTTTATTTATTTCTCTATTAAATATTGTGTTTTTTGTTGTTTCTCTATTAAATAATGTGTATTTTAGTTAATTCTCTATTAAATAATTTGGTTTTTTGTTGTTTCTCTATTAAATAATGTGTATTTTATTTATTTTTCAATTAACAATGTGTATTTTAATTATCTCTCAATCAAATAATGTATATTTTAGTTATTTTTCTATTAAATAATGTGTTTTTTGTTATTTCTTTATTAAACTATGAGTATTCTAGTTATTTCTTTATTAAATAATGTGTTTTTTGTTGTTTCTCTCATAAATAATGTGTATTTTAGTTATTTCTTCTATAAGTAATGTGTGTTTTAGTTATTTCTCTATTAAATAATGTGTATTTTAGTTATTTCTCTATTCAATAATGTGTTTTTTTTGTTATTTCTCTATTAAATAATGTGTATTTTAGTTATTTCTGTATTAAATATTGTGTTTTTTGTTATTTCTCTATTAAATAATGTGTATTTTAGTTATTTTTCTATTAAATAAAGGGTTTGTTGTTATTTTTCTATTAAATAATGTGTATTTTAGTTTTTTCTCTTTAAAATAATGTGTTTTTTTGTTGTTTCTCTATTAAATAATGTGTATTATAAATATTTTTCTATTAATTAATGTGTATTTTAGTTATTTCTCTATTAAATTATGTGTTTTTTGTTATTTCTCTATTAAATAATGTGTATTTTAGTTATTTTTCTATTAAATAAAGAGTTTTTTGTTATTTTTCTATTGAATAATTTGTATTTTAGTTATTTCTCTATTAAATAATGTGTTTTTTTGTTAATTCTCTATTTAATAATGTGTATTTTAGTTATTTCTCTAATAAAGAATGTGTTTTTCTGCTATTTCTCTATTAAATAATGTGTATTTTAGTTATTTTTCTAATAAATAATGTGTTTTTTTGCTGTTTCTCAAATAAATAATGTGTATTTTAGTTATTTCTCTATTAAATATTGTGTTTTTTGTTATTTCTCTATTAAATAATGTGTATTTTATTTATTTTTTTATTAAATAATGAGTTTTTTGTTATTTCTCTTTAAAATAATGTGTATTTTAGTTATTTCTCTATTAAATAATGTGTTTTTTTGTTGTTTCTTTATTAAATAATGTGTATTTTAGTTGATTCTCTATTAAATAATTTGTATTTTGGTTATTTCTCTATTAAATATGCTATTTGTTATTTGTCTATTAAATAATGTGTATTTTAGTTATAACTCTATTAAATAATGTGTTTTTTTGTTGTTTCTCTATTAAATAATGTGTATTTTAGTTATTTCTCTAATAAATAATGTGTATTTTATATATTTGTCTTTTAAATAATGTTTTATTTGTTATTTCTCTATTAAATAATGTGTATTTTAGTTATTTCTCTATTTAATAATGTGTATTTTAGTTGTTTCTTTATTAAATAATGTGTATTTTAGTTATTTCTTTATTAAATAATTTGTTTCTTGTTATTTCTCTATTAAATAATGTGTATGTTAGCTATTTCTCTATTAAATAATGTGTATTTTAGTTATTTCTTTATTAAATAAAGTGTTTTTTTGTTATTTCTCTTTTAAACTATGAGTATTTTAGTTATTTTTTTATTAAATATTGAGTTTTTTTGTTGTTTCTCTATTAAATAATGTGTATTTTAGTTATTACTCCAAAAAATAATGTGTATTCTAGTTATTTCTCTATTAAATAATGTGTTATTTGTTATTTCTCTATTAATTAATGTGTATTTTAGTTATATCTCTATTAAATAATGTGTTTTTTTGTTGTTTCTCTATTAAATAATGTGTATCTTAGTTATTTCTCCAATAAATAATGTGTATTTAAGTTATTTCTCTATTAAATAATGTGTTTTTTGTAATTTCTCTATCAAATAATGTGTATTTTAGTTATTTCTCTATTAAATAATGTGTTTTTTGTTATTTCTCTATTAAATAATGTGTATTTTAGTTATTTCTCTATTAAATAATGTGTTTTTTTGTTGTTTTTCTATTAAATAATGTGTATTTTAGTTATTTCTCTATTAAATAATGTGTATTTTAGTTATTTCTCTAATAAATAATGTGTATTTTAGTTAATTCTCTATTAAATAATGTGTTTTTTGTTATTTCTTTATTAAATAATGTGTATTTTAGTTATTTCTCTATTAAATAATGTGTTTTTTGTTATTTCTCTATTAAATAATGTGTATTTTAGTTATTTCTCTTTTAAATAATGTGTTTTTTGTTAATTCTTTATTAAATAATGTGTAGTTTAGTTATTTCTTTATTTAATAATGTGTTTTTTTGTTGTATCTCTATTAAATAATGTGTATTTTAATTATTTCTCTATTAAATAATGTGTATTTTAGTTATTTTTCTATTAAATATCGTGTTTTTTTGTTGTTTCTCTATTAAATAATGTGTATTTTAGTTATTTCTACAATAAATAATGTGTATTTTAGTTATTTCTCTATTAAATAATGTGTATTTTAGTTATTTTTTTATTAAATAATGTGTTTTTTTGTTGTTTCTCTATTATATAATGTGTATTTTAGTTATTTCTTCAATAAATAATGTGTATTTTAGTTATTTCTCTATTATATTATGTGAATTTTAGTTATTTCTCTCTAATAAATAATGTGTTTTTTTTAAATTTCTTTATTAAATAATGTGTATTTTAGTTATTTCTCTATTAAATAATGAGTATTTTAAATATTTTTCTAATAAATAATGTGTTTATTTGTTGTTTCTTTATTAAATAATGTGTATTTTAGTTATTTCTCCAATAAATAATGTGTAATTTAGTTATTTCACTATTAAATAATGTGTTTTTTTGTTATTTCTCTATTAAATAATGTGTATTTTAGTTATTTCTTTATTAAATAATGTGTTTTTTTGTTGTTTCTTTATTAAATAATGTGTATTTTAGTTATTTCTCCAATAAATAATGTGTATTTTAATTATTTCTCTATTAAATAATGTGTATTTTAGTTATTTCTCTATTCAATAATGTGTTTTTTTTGTTATTTCTCTATTAAATAACGTGTATTTTAGTTATTTCTCTATTAAATAATGTGTTTTTTGTTGTTTCTCTATTAAATATTGTGTATTTTAGTTATTTTTCAATAAATAATGTGTAATTTAGTTTTTTCTCTATTTAATAATGTGTATTTTAGTTATTTCTCTATTAAATAATGTGTTTTTTTGTTATTTCTTCTTTAAATAATGTGTATTTGAGTTATTTCTTTATTAAATAATGTGTTTTTTTGTTGTTTCTCTATTAAATAATGTGTATTTTAGTTATTTCTTTAATAAATAATGTGTATTTTAGTTATTTTTCTATTAAATAATGTGAATTTTAGTTATTTCTCTAATAAATAATGTGTTTTTTTGTTATTTTTTTATCAATTAGTGTGTTTATTAGTTGTTTCTCTATTAAATAATGTGTATTTTAGTTATTTCTCTAATAAATAATGTGTATTTTAGTTATTTCACTATTAAATAATGTGTTTTTTTGTTATTTCTCTATTAAATAATGTGTATTTTAGTTATTTCTCTATTAATCAATGTGTTTTTTTTGTTGTTTCTTTATTAAATAATGTGTATTTTAGTTATTTCTCCAATAAATAATGTGTATTTTAGTTATTTCTCTATTTAATAATGTGTATTTTAGTTATTTCTCTATTCAATAATGTGTTTTTTTTGTTATTTCTTTATTAAATATTGTGTATTTTAGTTATTTCTTTAATAAATAAAGTGTTTTTTGTTGTTTCTCTATTAAATAATGTGTATTTTAGTTATTTTTCATTAAATAATGTGTGTTTTAGTTATTTCTCTATTTAATAATGTGTATTTTAGTTATTTCTCTATTAAATAATGTGTTTTTTTGTTATTTCTCTATTACATAATGTGTCTTTTAGTTATTTCTCTAATAATAATGTGTTTTTTTGTTGTTTCTTTATCAAATAATGTGTATTTTAGTTATTTCTCTATTAAATAATTTGTTTTTTGTTATTTCTCTATTAAATAATGTGTATTTTAGTTATTTCTCTATTATATAATGTGTTTTTTTGTTGTTTCTCTATTAAGTAATGTATATTTAAGTTATTTCTCTAATAGATAATGTGTATTTTAGCTATTTCTCTATTAAATAATGTGTATTTTAGTTATTTCTCTATTAAATAATGTGTTTTGTGTTATTTCTCTATTAAACTATGAGTATTTTAGTTATTTTTCTATTGAATAATGTGTTTTTTTGTTGTTTCTCTATTAAATAATGTGTATTTTAGTTATTTCTTCAATAAATAATGTGTATTTTAGTTATTTTTTTATTAAATAATGTGTTTTTTGTTATTTCTCTATTAAATAATGTGTATTTTAGTTATTTCTCTATTAAATAATGAGTATTTTGTTATTTCTCTTTAAAATAATGTGTATTTTAGTTATTTCTCTATTAAATAATGTGTTTTTTTGTTCTTTTATTATTAAATAATGTGTATTTTAGTTATTTCTCCAAAAAATAATGTGTATTTTAGTTATTTCTCTATTAAATAATGTGTTTTTTGTTATTTCTCTATTAAATAATGTGTATTTTAGTTATTTCTCTATTAAATAATGTGTTTTTTTGTTGTTTCTTTCTTAAATAATGTGTATTTTAGTTATTTCTCTATTAAATAATGTGTATTTTAGTTATTTCTCCAACAAATAATGTGTATTTTAGTTATTTCTCTATTAAATAATGTGTTTTTTGTTATTTCTTTATTAAATAATGTGTATTTTAGTTATTTCCCTATTAAATAATGTGTTTTTTGTTATTTCTCTATTAAATAAAGTGTATTTTAGTAATTTCTCTATAAAATAATGTGTTTTTTGTTATTTATCTAATAAATAATGTGTAGTTTAGTTATTTCTCTAATAAATAATGTATTTTTTTGTTGTATCTCTGCTAAATAATGTGTATTTTAATTATTTCTCTATTAAATAATGTGTTTTTTAGTTATTTCTCTATTAAATAATGTGTTTTTTTGTTGTTTCTTTATTAAGTAATGTGTATTTTAGTTATTTCTCCAATAAATAATGTGTATTTTAGTTATTTCTCTATTAAATAATGTGTATTTTAGTTATTTCTTTATTAAATAGTGTGTTTTTTGTTGTTTCTCTATTAAATAATGTGTATTTTAGTTATTTCTTCAATAAATAATGTGTATTTAAGTTATTTCTCTATTAAATAATGTGAATTTCAGTTATTTCTCTAATTATTAATGTGTTTTTTTGTTATTTCTGTATTAAATAATGTGTATATTAGTTATTTCTCTTTTAAACAATATGAATTTTAGTTATTTTTTTAATAAATAATGTGTTTATTTGTTGTTTCTTTATTAAATAATGTGTATTTTATTTATTTCTCTAATAAATAATGTGTATTTTAGTTATTTCACTATTAAATAATGTGTTTTTTTGTTATTTCTTTATTAAATAATGTGTATTTTAGTTATTTCTCTATTAAATATTGTGTTTTTTTGTTGTTTTTCTATTAAATAATGTGTATTTTAGTTATTTCTCCAATAAATAATGTGTATTTTAGTTATTTCTCTAATAAATAATGTGTATTTTAGTTATTTCTTTATTAAATAATGTGTTTTTTGTTGTTTCTCTATCAAATATCGTGTATTTTAGTTATTTCTCCAAAAAATAATGTGTATTTTAATTATTTCTTTATTAAATAATGTGTTTTTTTGTTATTTCTCTATTAAATAATTTGTATTTTAGTTATTTCTCTATTAAATAATGTGTTTTTTTGTTATTTCTCTATTAAATAATGTGTTTTTTGTTAGTTCTTTATTAAATAATGTGTATTTAAGTTATTTCTTTATTAAATAATGTGTTTTTTGTTATTTCTCTATTATATAGTTTGTATTTTAGTTATTTCTCTATTAAATAATGTGTTTTTTGTTATTTATCTATTAAATAATGTGTATTTTAGTTATTTCTCTATTAAATAATGTGTTTTTTGTTATTTCTCTATTAAATAATGTGTATTTTAGTTATTTCTCTAATAAATAATGTGTTTTTTTGTTGTTTCTCTATTAAATAATGTGTATTTTAGTTATTTCTTCAATAAATAATGTGTATTTTAGTCATTTCTCTAATAAATAATGTGTTTTTTGTTGTTTTTCTATTAAATAATGTGTATTTTAGTTATTTCTATACTAAATAATGTGTTTTTTGTTATTTCACTATTAAATAATGTGTATTTCTATATTAAATACAGTGCATTTTAGTTATTTCTTTAATAAATAATGTGTATTTTAGTTATTTCTCTATTAAATAATGTGTTTTTTGTTATTTCTCTATTAAGTATTGTGTATTTTAATTATTTCTCTATTAAATAATGTGATTTTTTGTTATTTCTCTATTAAATAATGTGTATTTTAGTTATTACTCTATTAAATAATGTGTTTTTTGTTGTATCTCTATTAAATAATGTGTATTTTAGTTATTTTTCAATAAATAATGTGTATTTTAGTTATTTCTCTATTTAATAATGTGTATTTTAGTTAATTCTTTATTAAATAATGTGTTTTTTTTTTATTTCTCTATAAAATAATGTGTATTTTAGTTATTTCTCTAATAAATAATGTGTTTTTTTGCTGTTTCTCTATTAAATAATGTGAATTTTAGTTATTTCTCTATTAAATAATTTGTTTTTTGTTATTTCTCTATTAAATAATGTGTATTTTAGTTATTTCTCTATTATATAATGTTTTTTTTTTTTGTTGTTTCTCTATTAAATAATGTGTATTTTAGGTATTTCTCCAATGAATAATGTGTATTTTAGTTATTTCTCTATTTATAAATGTGTATTTTAGTTATTTCTTCATCAAAGAATGTGTTTTTCTGTTATTTCTATATTAAATAATGTGTATTTTAGTTTTTTTCTCTAACAAATAATGTGTTTTTTTGCTGTTTCTCTATTAAATAATGTGTATTTTAGTTATTTCTCTATTAAATAATTTGTTTTTTGTTATTTCTCTATTAAATAATGTGTATTTTAGTTATTTCTCTATTATATAATGTGTTTTTTTTGTAGTTTTTCTATTAAATAATGTGTATTTTAGGTATTTTTCCAATAGATATTGTGTATTTTAACTATATCTCTATTAAATAATGTGTATTTTAGTTATTTCTCTAATAAATAATGTGTTTTTTGTTATTTTTCTATTAAACTATAAGTATTTTAGTTATTTCTCTATTAAATAATGTGTTTTTTTGTTGTTTCTTTATCAAATAATGTGTATTTTAGTTATTTCTCTAATAAATAATGTGTATTTTAGTTATTTCTCTATTAAATAATGTGTTTTTTGTTATTTCTCTATTAAATAATGTGTATTTTATTTATTTTTCTATTAAATAATGAGTTTTTTGTTATTTCTCTTTAAAATAATGTGTATTTTAGTTATTTCTCTATTAAATAATGTGTTTTTTTGTTGTTTCTTTATTAAATAATGTGTATTTTAGTTATTTCATCATTAAATAATTTGTATTATGGATATTTCTCTATTAAATATGCTATTTGTTATTTGTCTAATAAATAATGTGTATTTTAGTTATATCTCTATTAAATAATGTGTTTTTTTGTTGTTTCTCTATTAGATAATGTGTATTTTAGTTATTTCTCCAATAAATAATGTGTATTTTAGTTATTTCTCTTTTAAATAATGTGTTATTTGTTATTTCTCTAATAAATAATGTGTATTTTAGTTATTTCTCTATTTAATAATGTGTATTTTAGTTGTTTCTTTATTAAATAATGTGTATTTTAGTTATTTCTCTATTAAATAATTTGTTTCTTGTTAATATTCTATTAAAAAATGTGTATGTTAGCTATATCTCTATTAAATAATGTGTATTTTAGTTATTTCTCTATTAAATGAAGTGTTTTTTTGTTATTTCTCTATTAATTTATGAGTATTTTAGTTATTTCTCTATTAAATATTGAGTTTTTTTGTTGTTTCTCTAATAAATAATGTGTATTTTAGTTATTTCTCCAATAAATAATGTGTATTTTAGTTATTTCTCTATTAAATAATGTGTTATTTGTTATTTCTCTATTAATTAATGTGTATTTTAGTTATATCTCTATTAAATAATGTGTTTTTTTGTTGTTTCTTTATCAAATAATGTGTATTTTAGTTATTTCTCTAATAAATAATGTGTATTTTAGTTATTTCTATATTAAATAATGTGTTTTTTGAAATTTTTCTCTATTAAATAATGTGTATTTTAGTTATTTCTATATTAAATAATGTGTTTTTTGTTATTTCTCTATTAAATAATGTGTATTTTAGTTATTTCTTCATTAAATAATGTGTTTTTTTGTTGTTTCTCTTTAAAATAATGTGTATTTTAGTTATTTCTCTATTAAATAATGAGTATTTTAGTTATTTATCTAATAAATAATGTGTATTTTAGTTATTTCTTTATAAAATAATGTGTTTTTTTGTTATTTCTCTATTAAATAATTTGTATTTTAGTTATTTCTCTATTAAATAATGTGTTTTTTTGTTATTTCTCTATTAAATAATGTGTTTTTTGTTAGTTCTTTATTAAATAATGTGTATTTAAGTTATTTCTTTATTAAATAATGTGTTTTTTGTTATTTCTCTATTATATAGTTTGTATTTTAGTTATTTCTCTATTAAATAATGTGTTTTTTGTTATTTCTTTATTAAATAATGTGTATTTTAGTTATTTCTCTATTAAATAATGTGTTTTTTTGTTATTTCTCTATTAAATAATGTGTATTTTAGTTATTTCTCTATTAAATAATGTGTTTTTTGTTATTTCTTTATTAAATAATGTGTAGTTTAGTTATTTTTTTATTAAATAATGTGTTTTTTAGTTGTATCTCTATTAAATAATGTGTATTTTAGTTATTTCTCTTTTAAATAATGTGTATTTTAGTTATTTTTCTATTAAATAATGTGTTTTTTTGTTGTTTCTCTATTAAATAATGTGTATTTTAGTTATTTCTTCAATAAATAATGTGTATTTTAGTTATTTCTCTATAAAATAATGTGTATTTAAGTTATTTCTTTATTAAATAATGTGTTTTTTTGTTGTTTCTCTATTATATAATGTGTATTTTAGTTATTTCTTCAATAAATAATGTGTATTTTAGTTATTTCACTATTAAATAATGTGTTTTTTGTTATTTCTCTATTAAATAATGTGTATTTTAGTTATTTCTCTATAAAATAATGTGTTTTTTTGTTGTTTCTCTATTAAATAATGTGTATTTTAGTTATTTCTCCAATAAGTAATGTATATTTTAAATATTTCTCTATTAAATGATGTGTATTTTAGTTATTTCTCTATTCAATAATAAGTTTTTTTTTTGTTATTTCTTTATTAAATAATGTGTATTTTAGTTATTTCTCTATTAAATAATGTGTTTTTTGTTGTTTTTCTATTAAATATTGTGTATTTTAGTTATTTTTCAATAAATAATGTGTATTTTAGTTATTTCTCTAATTAATAATGTGTATTTTAGTTATTTCTTTATTAAATAATGTGTTTTTTTTGTTGTTTCTCTATTAATTAATGTGTATTTTAGTTATTTCTCTATTAAATATATTGTTTTTTGTTATTTCTCTATTAAATAATGTGTATTTTAGTTATTTCTCTATTAAATAATGTGTTTTTTTTGTTGTTTCTTTATTAAATAATGTGTATTTTAGTTATTTCTCTAATAAATAATGTGTTTTTTAGTTATTTCTCTATTTAATAATGTGTATTTTAGTTATTTCTTTATTAAATAATGTGTTTTTTTGTTATTTCTCTATTAAATAATGTGTATTTTAGTTATTTCTCTAATAAATAATGTGTTTTTTGTTGTTTCTCTATTAAATAATGTGTATTTTAGTTATTTCTCTATTAAAAAATTTGTTTTTTGTTATTTTTCTATTAAATAATGTGTATTTTAGTTATTTCTCTATTATATAATGTGTTTTTTTGTTGTTTCTCTATTAAATAATGTATATTTTAGTTATTTCTCCAATAGATAAAGTGTATTTTAGCTATTTCTCTATTAAATAATGTGTATTTTAGTAATTTCTCTATTAAATAATGTGTTTTTTGTTATTTCTCTATTAAACTATGAGTATTTTAGTTATTTCTCTATTAAATAATGTGTTTTTTTGTTGTTTCTCTATTAAATAATGTGTATTTTAGTTATTTCTTCAATAAATAATGTGTATTTTAGTTATTTCTCTATTAAATAATGTGTTTTTTGTTATTTCTCTATTAAATAATGTGTATTTTAGTTATTTCTCTATTAAATAATGAGTTTTTTGTTATTTCTCTTAAAAATAATGTGTATTTTAGTTATTTCTCTATTAAATAATGTGTTTTTTTGTTCTTTCTTTATCAAATAATGTGTATTTTAGTTATTTCTTCAAAACATAATGTGTATTTTAAATATTTCTTCATTAATTAATGTGTTTTTTTTGTTGTTTCTCTATTAAATAATGTGTCCTTTAGTTATTTCTCTATTAAATAATGTGTATTTTAGTTATTTCTTTATTAAATAATGTGTATTTTAGTTATTTCTCTATTAAATAATGTGTTATTTGTTATTTCTCTAATAAATAATGTGTATTTTAGTTATACCTCTATTAAATAATGTGTTTTTTTGTTGTTTCTCTATTAAATAAAGTGTATTTTAGTTATTTTTCCAATAAATAATGTGTATTTTAGTTATTTCTCTATTAAATAATGTGTTTTTTGTTATTTCTCTATTAAATAATGTGTATTTTAGTTATTTCTCTTTTACATAAAGTGTTTTTTGTTATTTCTCTATTAAATAATGTGTATTTTAGTTATTTCTCTATTAAATAATGTGTTTTAAGTGTTGTTTCTTTATTAAATAATGTGTATTTTAGTTATTTCTTTATTAAATAATGTGTATTTTAGTTATTTTTTTAATAAATAATGTGTATTTTAGTTATTTCTCTATTAAACAATGTGTTTTTTGTTATTTCTCTATTAAACTATGAGTATTTTAGTTATTTCTCTAATAAATAATGTGTTTTTTTGTTGTTTCTCTATTAAATAATGTGTATTTTAGTTATTTCTTCAATAAATAATGTGTATTTTAGTTTTTTCTGTATTAAATAACGTGTTTTTGTTATTTCTCTATTAAATAATGTGTATTTTAGTTATTTCTTCTATAAGTAATGTGAGTTTTAGTTATTTCTCTATTAAATAATGTGTATTTTAGTTATTTCTCTATTCAATAATGTGTTTTTTTTGTTATTTCTTTATTAAATAATGTGTATTTTAGTTATTTCTCTATTAAATAATGTGTTTTTTGTTGTTTCTCTATTAAATAATGTGTATTTTATTTATTTTTCAATAAATAATGTGTATTTTAATTATTTCTCTATTTAATAATGTGTATTCTAGTTATTTCTCTATTAAATAATGTGTTTTTTTGTTATTTCTTTATTAAATAATTTGTATTTTATTTATTTCTCTATTAAATATTGTGTTTTTTGTTGTTTCTCTATTAAATAATGTGTATTTTAGTTAATTCTCTATTAAATAATTTGGTTTTTTGTTGTTTTTCTATTAAATAATGTGTATTTTATTTATTTTTCAATTAACAATGTGTATTTTAGTTATCTCTCAATCAAATAATGTATATTTTAGTTATTTTTCTATTAAATAATGTGTTTTTTGTTATTTCTCTATTAAACTATGAGTATTCTAGTTATTTCTTTATTAAATAATGTGTTTTTTGTTGTTTCTCTCATAAATAATGTGTATTTTAGTTATTTCTTCTATAAGTAATGTGTGTTTTAGTTATTTCTCTATTAAATAATGTGTATTTTAGTTATTTTTCTATTCAATAATGTGTTTTTTTTGTTATTTCTCTATTAAATAATGTGTATTTTAGTTATTTCTGTATTAAATATTGTGTTTTTTGTTATTTCTCTATTAAATAATGTGTATTTTAGTTATTTTTCTATTAAATAAAGGGTTTGTTGTTATTTTTCTATTAAATAATGTGTATTTTAGTTTTTTCTCTTTAAAATAATGTGTTTTTTTGTTGTTTCTCTATTAAATAATGTGTATTATAAATATTTTTCTATTAATTAATGTGTATTTTAGTTATTTCTCTATTAAATTATGTGTTTTTTGTTATTTCTCTATTAAATAATGTGTATTTTAGTTATTTTTCTATTAAATAAAGAGTTTTTTGTTATTTTTCTATTAAATAATTTGTATTTTAGTTATTTCTCTATTAAATAATGTGTTTTTTTGTTAATTCTCTATTTAATAATGTGTATTTTAGTTATTTCTCTAATAAAGAATGTGTTTTTCTGCTATTTCTCTATTAAATAATGTGTATTTTAGTTATTTTTCTAATAAATAATGTGTTTTTTTGCTGTTTCTCTAATAAATAATGTGTATTTTAGTTATTTCTCTATTAAATATTGTGTTTTTTGTTATTTCTCTATTAAATAATGTGTATTTTATTTATTTTTTTATTAAATAATGAGTTTTTTGTTATTTCTCTTTAAAATAATGTGTATTTTAGTTATTTCTCTATTAAATAATGTGTTTTTTGTTATTTCTCTATTAAATAATAGGTATTTCAGTTATTTCTCTATTAAATAATGTGTTTATTTGTTGTTTCTCTATTAAATAATGTGTATTTTAGTTATTTCTCTATTAAATAATGTGTATTTTAGTTATTTCTCCAATAAATACTGTGTACTTTAGTTATTTCTTTATTAAATAATGTGTTTTTTGTTAGTTCTTTATTAAATAATGTGAATTTTAGTTATTTCTCTATTAAATAATGTGTTTTTTGTTATTTCTCTATTAAATAATGTGTATTTTAGTCATTTCTCTAATAATAAATGTGTTTTTTGTTATTTCTCTATTAAATAATGTGTAGTTTAGTTATTTCTCTATTAAATAATGTGTTTTTTAGTTGTATCTCTATTAAATAATGTGTATTTTAGTTATTTCTTTATTAAATAATGTGTATTTTAGTTATTTCTCTATTAAATAATGTGTTTTTTTGTTGTTTCTTTTTTAAATAATGTGTATTTTAGTTATTTCTCCAATAAATAATGTGTTTTTTAGTTATTTCTCTATTAAATAATGTGTGTTTTAGTTATTTCTCTATTAAATAATGTGTATTTTAGTTATTTTTTTAATAAATAATGTGTATTTTAGTTATTTCTCTATTAAATAATGTGTTTTTTGTTATTTCTCTATTAAGTAATGTGTAATTTAATTATTTCTCTATTAAATAATGTGATTTTTTAGTTATTTCTCTATTAAATAATGTGTTTTTTGTTGTATCTCTATTAAATAATGTGTATTTTAGTTTTTTTTCAATAAATAATGTGTATGTTAGTTATTTCTCTATTTATTAATGTGTATTTTAGTTAATTCTCTATTAAATATTGTGTTTTTTTGTTATTTCTCTATTAAATAATGTGTATTTTAGTTATTTCTCCAATAAATAATGTGTATTTTAGTTATTTCTCTATTTAATAATGTGTATTTTAGTTATTTCTCTATTAAAGAATGTGTTTTTCTGTTATTTCTCTATTAAATAATGTGTATTTTAGTTATTTCTCTAATAAATAATGTGTTTTTTTGCTGTTTCTCTATTAAATAATGTATATTTTAGTTATTTCTCTATTAAATAATTTGTTTTTTGTTATTTTTCTATTAAATAATGTGTATTTCAGTTATTTCTCTATTAAATAATGTGTTTATTTGTTGTCTCTCTATTAAATAATGTGTATTTTAGTTATTTATCTATTAAATAATGTGTTTTTTGTTATTTCTCTATTAAACTATAAGTATTTTAGTTATTTCTCTATTAAATAATGTGTTTTTTTGTTGTTTCTCTATTAAATAATGTGTATTTTAGTTATTTCTCTATTAAATAATAAGTTTTTTGTTATTTTTCTTCAAAATAATGTGTATTTTAGTTATATCTTTATTAAATAATGTGTTTTTTTTGTTGTTTCTCTATTAAGTAATGTGTATCTTAGTTATTTCTCCAATAAATAATGTGTATTTTAGTTATTTCTCTATTAAATAATGTGATTTTTGTTATTTCTTTATTAAATAATGAGTATTTCAGTTATTTCTCTATTAAATAATGTGTTTTTTGTTATTTCTCTATTAAATAATAGGTATTTCAGTTATTTCTCTATTAAATAATGTGTTTATTTGTTGTTTCTCTATTAAATAATGTGTATTTTAGTTATTTCTTTATTAAATAATGTGTATTTTAGTTATTTCTCCAATAAATACTGTGTACTTTAGTTATTTCTTTATTAAATAATGTGTTTTTTGTTAGTTCTTTATTAAATAATGTGAATTTTAGTTATTTCTCTATTAAATAATGTGTTTTTTGTTATTTCTCTATTAAATAATGTGTATTTTAGTCATTTCTCTAATAATAAATGTGTTTTTTGTTATTTCTCTATTAAATAATGTGTAGTTTAGTTATTTCTCTATTAAATAATGTGTTTTTTAGTTGTATCTCTATTAAATAATGTGTATTTTAGTTATTTCTTTATTAAATAATGTGTATTTTAGTTATTTCTCTATTAAATAATGTGTTTTTTTGTTGTTTCTTTTTTAAATAATGTGTATTTTAGTTATTTCTTCAATAAATAATGTGTTTTTTAGTTATTTCTCTATTAAATAATTTGTATTTTAGTTATTTCTTTATTAAATAATGTGTTTTTTGTTGTTTCTCTATTAAATAATTTTTTTTTAGTTATTTCTTCAATAAATAATGTGTATTTTAGTTATTTCTTTATTAAATAATGTGAATTTTAGTTATTTCTCTAATAAATAATGTGTTTTTTTGTTATTTCTATATTAAATAATGTGTATTTTAGTTATTTCTCTATTAAATAATAAGAATTTTAGTTATTTTTCTAATAAATAATGTGTTTATTTGTTGTTTCTTTTTTAAATATTGTGTAATTTATTTATTTCTTTAATAAATAATGTGTATTTTAGTTATTTTGCTATTAAATAATTTGTTTTTTTGTTATTTCTCTATTAAATAATGTGTATTTTAGTTATTTCTCTAATAAATAATGTGTTTTTTTGTTGTTTCTCTATTAAATAATGTGTATTTTAGTTATTTCTCCAATAAATAATGTGTATTTTAGTCATTTCTCTATTAAATTATGTGTTTTTTGTTATTTTTCTATTAAATAATGTGTATTTTAGTTATTTCTCTATTAAATAATGTGTTTTTTAGTTATTTCTCTATTAAATAATGTGTTTTTTGTTGTATCTCAATTAAATAATGTGTATTATAGTTATTTCTTTATTAAATAATGTGTATTTTAGTCATTTCTCTAATAATAAATGTGTTTTTTGTTATTTCTCTATTAAATAATGTGTAGTTTAGTTATTTCTCTATTAAATAATGTGTTTTTTAGTTGTATCTCTATTAAATATTGTGTATTTTAGTTATTTCTTTATTAAATAATGTGTATTTTAGTTATTTCTCTATTAAATAATGTGTTTTTTTTGTTGTTTCTCTTTTAAATAATGTGTATTTTAGTTATTTCTCCAATAAATAATGTGTTTTTTAGTTATTTCTCTATTAAATAATTTGTATTTTAGTTATTTCTTTATTAAATAATTTGTATTTTGGTTATTTTTCTATTAAATATGTTATTTGTTATTTGTCTATTAAAAAATGTGTATTTTAATTATATCTCTATTAAATAATGTGTTTTTTTGTTGTTTCTTTATTAAATAATGTGTATTTTAGTTATTTCTCCAATAAATAATGTGTATTTTATATATTTCTCTTTTAAATAATGTGTTATTTGTTATTTCTCTATTAAATAATGTGTATTTTATTTATTTCTTTATTTAATAATGTGTATTTTAGTTATTTCTTTAATAAATAATGTGTATTTTAGTTATTTCTCTATTAAATAATGTGTTTTTTGTTATTTCTCTCTAAAGTAATGTGTATTTTAATTATTTTTTTATTAAATTATGTGTTTTTTTTGTTGTTTCTCTATTAAATAAAGTGTATTTTAGTTATTTCTCCAATAAATAATGTGTATTTTAGTTATTTTACTATTAAATAATGTGTTTTTTTGTTATTTCTTTTTTAAAAAATGTGTATTTTATTTATTTCTCCAATAAATAATGTATATTTTAGTTATTTTACTATTAAATAATGTGTTTTTTTGTTATTTCTCTATTAAATAGTGTGTATTTAAGTTATTTCTCCAATAAATAATGAGTATTTTAGTTATTTTTCTATTAAATAATGTGTTTTTTGTTATTTCTCTATTAAGTAATGTGTATTTTAATTATTTCTCTATTAAATATTGTGATTTTTTTGTTATTTCTCTATTGAATAATGTGTATTTTAGTTATTTCTCCATTAAATAATGTGTTTCTTGTTGTATCTCTATTAAATAATGTGTATTTTAGTTAGTTTTTAATAAATAATGTGTATTTTAGTTAATTCTCTATTTAATAATGTGTATTTTAGTTATTTCTCTATTAAATAATGTGTTTTTTTGTTATTTCTCTATTAAATAATGTGTATTTTAGTTATTTCTCTAATAAATAATGTGTTTTTTTGCTGTTTCTCTATTAAATAATTTGTATTTTAGTTATTTCTCTATTAAATAATGTGTTTTTTGTTATTTCTCTAATAAATAATGTGTATTTTAGTTGTTTCTCTACTATATAATGTGTATTTTAATTATTTCTCTATTAAATAATGTGTATTTTAGTTATTTCTCTAATAAATAATGTGTATTTTAGTTATTTCTCTATTAACTAATGTGTTTTTTGTTAGTTCTTTTTTAAATAATGTGTATTTTAGTTATTTTTTTATTAAATAATGTGTTTCTTGTTATTTCTCTATTATATAATGTGTATTTTAGTTATTTCTTTATTAAATAATGTGTTTTTTGTTATTTATCTATTAAATATGGTGTATTTTAGTTATTTCTCTATTAAATAATTTGTTTTTTGTTATTTCTCTATTTAATAATGTGTATTTTAGTTAATTCTCTAATAATAAATGTGTTTTTTTTGTTATTTCTCTATTAAATAATGTGTATTTAAGTTATATCTCTATTAAATAATGTGTTTTTTGATGTTTCTCTATATAATAATGTGTATTTTAGTTATTTTTTAATGAATAATGTGTATTTTAGTTATTTCTCTATTTAATAATGTGTATTTTAGTTATTTCTTTATTAAATAATGTGTTTTTTTGTTATTTCTCTATTAAATAATGTGTGTTTTAGTTATTTCTCTAATAAATAATGTGTTTTTTTGCTGTTTTTCTATTAAATATAGTGTATTTTAGTTATTTCTCTAATAAATAATGTGTTTTTTGTTATTTCTTTATTAAATAATGTGTATTTTAGTTATTTCTCTATTAAATAATGTGTTTTTTGTTATTTCTCTAATAAATAATGTGTATTTTAGTTATTTCTCTATTAAATAATGTGTTTTTTGTTATTTCGTTATTAAATAATGTGTAGTTTAATTATTTCTCTAATAAATAATGTGTTTTTTTGTTGTGTCTTTATTAAATAATGTGTATTTTAGTTATTTCTCTAATAAATAATGTGTTTTTTGTTATTTCTCTATTAAATAATGTGTATTTTAGTTATTTCTCTATTAAATAATGTGTATTTCAGTTATTTCTTTATTAAATAATGTGTTTTTTTGTTGTTTTTCTATTAAATAATGTGTATTTTAGTTAATTCTTCAATAAATTATGTGTATTTTAATTATTTCTCTATTAAATAATGTGAATTTTAGTTAATTCTCTAATAATAATGTGTTTTTTTGTTATTTCTTTATTAAATAATGTGTATTTTAGTAATTTCTCTATTAAATAATGAGTATTTTAGTTATTTTTCTAATAAATAATGTGTTTATTTGTTGTTTTTTCAATAAATAATGTGTATTTAAATTATTTCTCCAATAAATAATGTGTATTTTAGTTATTTCACTATTAACTAATGTGTTTTTTTGTTATTTCTTTATTAAATAATGTGTATTTTAGTTATTTCTCTATTAAATAAAGTGTTTTTTTGTTGTTTCTCTATTAAATAATGTGTATTTTAGTTATTTCTTCTATAAGTAATGTGTGTTTTAGTTATTTCTCTATTAAATAATGTGTATTTTAGTTATTTCTCTATTCAATAATGTGTTTTTTTTGTTATTTCTTTATTAAATAATGTGTATTTTAGTTATTTCTCTATTAAATAATGTGTTTTTTGTTGTTTCTCTATTAAATAATGTGTATTTTATTTATTTTTCAATAAATAATGTGTATTTTAATTATTTCTCTATTTAATAATGTGTATTCTAGTTATTTCTCTATTAAATAATGTGTTTTTTTGTTATTTCTTTATTAAATAATTTGTATTTTATTTATTTCTCTATTAAATTGTGTGTTTTTTGTTGTTTCTCTATTAAATAATGTGTATTTTAGTTAATTCTCTATTAAATAATTTGGTTTTTTGTTGTTTCTCTATTAAATAATGTGTATTTTATTTATTTTTCAATTAACAATGTGTATTTTAGTTATCTCTCAATCAAATAATGTATATTTTAGTTATTTTTCTATTAAATAATGTGTTTTTTGTTATTTCTTTATTAAACTATGAGTATTCTAGTTATTTCTTTATTAAATAATGTGTTTTTTGTTGTTTCTCTCATAAATAATGTGTATTTTAGTTATTTCTTCTATAAGTAATGTGTGTTTTAGTTATTTCTCTATTAAATAATGTGTATTTTAGTTATTTCTCTATTCAATAATGTGTTTTTTTTGTTATTTCTCTATTAAATAATGTGTATTTTAGTTATTTCTGTATTAAATATTGTGTTTTTTGTTATTTCTCTATTAAATAATGTGTATTTTAGTTATTTTTCTATTAAAAAAAGGGTTTGTTGTTATTTTTCTATTAAATAATGTGTATTTTAGTTTTTTCTCTTTAAAATAATGTGTTTTTTTGTTGTTTCTCTATTAAATAATGTGTATTATAAATATTTTTCTATTAATTAATGTGTATTTTAGTTATTTCTCTATTAAATTATGTGTTTTTTGTTATTTCTCTATTAAATAATGTGTATTTTAGTTATTTTTCTATTAAATAAAGAGTTTTTTGTTATTTTTCTATTGAATAATTTGTATTTTAGTTATTTCTCTATTAAATAATGTGTTTTTTTGTTAATTCTCTATTTAATAATGTGTATTTTAGTTATTTCTCTAATAAAGAATGTGTTTTTCTGCTATTTCTCTATTAAATAATGTGTATTTTAGTTATTTTTCTAATAAATAATGTGTTTTTTTGCTGTTTCTCTAATAAATAATGTGTATTTTAGTTATTTATCTATTAAATATTGTGTTTTTTGTTATTTCTCTATTAAATAATGTGTATTTTATTTATTTTTTTATTAAATAATGAGTTTTTTGTTATTTCTCTTTAAAATAATGTGTATTTTAGTTATTTCTCTATTAAATAATGTGTTTTTTTGTTGTTTCTTTATTAAATAATGTGTATTTTAGTTGATTCTCTATTAAATAATTTGTATTTTGGTTATTTCTCTATTAAATATGCTATTTGTTATTTGTCTATTAAATAATGTGTATTTTAGTTATAACTCTATTAAATAATGTGTTTTTTTGTTGTTTCTCTATTAAATAATGTGTATTTTAGTTATTTCTCTAATAAATAATGTGTATTTTATATATTTGTCTTTTAAATAATGTTTTATTTGTTATTTCTCTATTAAATAATGTGTATTTTAGTTATTTCTCTATTTACTAATGTGTATTTTAGTTGTTTCTTTATTAAATAATGTGTATTTTAGTTATTTCTTTATTAAATAATTTGTTTCTTGTTATTTCTCTATTAAATAATGTGTATGTTAGCTATTTCTCTATTAAATAATGTGTATTTTAGTTATTTCTTTATTAAATAAAGTGTTTTTTTGTTATTTCTCTTTTAAACTATGAGTATTTTAGTTATTTTTTTATTAAATATTGAGTTTTTTTGTTGTTTCTCTATTAAATAATGTGTATTTTAGTTATTACTCCAAAAAATAATGTGTATTCTAGTTATTTCTCTATTAAATAATGTGTTATTTGTTATTTCTCTATTAATTAATGTGTATTTTAGTTATATCTCTATTAAATAATGTGTTTTTTTGTTGTTTCTCTATTAAATAATGTGTATCTTAGTTATTTCTCCAATAAATAATGTGTATTTAAGTTATTTCTCTATTAAATAATGTGTTTTTTGTAATTTCTCTATCAAATAATGTGTATTTTAGTTATTTCTCTATTAAATAATGTGTTTTTTGTTATTTCTCTATTAAATAATGTGTATTTTAGTTATTTCTCTATTAAATAATGTGTTTTTTTGTTGTTTTTCTATTAAATAATGTGTATTTTAGTTATTTCTCTATTAAATAATGTGTATTTTAGTTATTTCTCTAATAAATAATGTGTATTTTAGTTAATTCTCTATTAAATAATGTGTTTTTTGTTATTTCTTTATTAAATAATGTGTATTTTAGTTATTTCTCTATTAAATAATGTGTTTTTTGTTATTTCTCTATTAAATAATGTGTATTTTAGTTATTTCTCTTTTAAATAATGTGTTTTTTGTTAATTCTTTATTAAATAATGTGTAGTTTAGTTATTTCTTTATTTAATAATGTGTTTTTTTGTTGTATCTCTATTAAATAATGTGTATTTTAATTATTTCTCTATTAAATAATGTGTATTTTAGTTATTTTTCTATTAAATAATGTGTTTTTTTTGTTGTTTCTCTATTAAATAATGTGTATTTTAGTTATTTCTACAATAAATAATGTGTATTTTAGTTATTTCTCTATTAAATAATGTGTATTTTAGTTATTTTTTTATTAAATAATGTGTTTTTTTGTTGTTTCTCTATTATATAATGTGTATTTTAGTTATTTCTTCAATAAATAATGTGTATTTTAGTTATTTCTCTATTATATTATGTGAATTTTAGTTATTTCTCTAATAAATAATGTGTTTTTTTTAAATTTCTTTATTAAATAATGTGTATTTTAGTTATTTCTCTATTAAATAATGAGTATTTTAAATATTTTTCTAATAAATAATGTGTTTATTTGTTGTTTCTTTATTAAATAATGTGTATTTTAGTTATTTCTCCAATAAATAATGTGTAATTTAGTTATTTCACTATTAAATAATGTGTTTTTTTGTTATTTCTCTATTAAATAATGTGTATTTTAGTTATTTCTTTATTAAATAATGTGTTTTTTTGTTGTTTCTTTATTAAATAATGTGTATTTTAGTTATTTCTCCAATAAATAATGTGTATTTTAATTATTTCTCTATTAAAGAATGTGTATTTTAGTTATTTCTCTATTCAATAATGTGTTTTTTTTGTTATTTCTCTATTAAATAACGTGTATTTTAGTTATTTCTCTATTAAATAATGTGTTTTTTGTTGTTTCTCTATTAAATATTGTGTATTTTAGTTATTTTTCAATAAATAATGTGTAATTTAGTTTTTTCTCTATTTAATAATGTGTATTTTAGTTATTTCTCTATTAAATAATGTGTTTTTTTGTTATTTCTTCTTTAAATAATGTGTATTTGAGTTATTTCTTTATTAAATAATGTGTTTTTTTGTTGTTTCACTATTAAATAATGTGTATTTTAGTTATTTCTTTAATAAATAATGTGTATTTTAGTTATTTTTCTATTAAATAATGTGAATTTTAGTTATTTCTCTAATAAATAATGTGTTTTTTTGTTATTTTTTTATCAATTAGTGTGTTTATTAGTTGTTTCTCTATTAAATAATGTGTATTTTAGTTATTTCTCTAATAAATAATGTGTATTTTAGTTATTTCACTATTAAATAATGTGTTTTTTTGTTATTTCTCTATTAAATAATGTGTATTTTAGTTATTTCTCTATTAATCAATGTGTTTTTTTTGTTGTTTCTTTATTAAATAATGTGTATTTTAGTTATTTCTCCAATAAATAATGTGTATTTTAGTTATTTCTCTATTTAATAATGTGTATTTTAGTTATTTCTCTATTCAATAATGTGTTTTTTTTGTTATTTCTTTATTAAATATTGTGTATTTTAGTTATTTCTTTAATAAATAAAGTGTTTTTTGTTGTTTCTCTATTAAATAATGTGTATTTTAGTTATTTTTCATTAAATAATGTGTGTTTTAGTTATTTCTCTATTTAATAATGTGTATTTTAGTTATTTCTCTATTAAATAATGTGTTTTTTTGTTATTTCTCTATTACATAATGTGTCTTTTAGTTATTTCTCTAATAATAATGTGTTTTTTTGTTGTTTCTTTATCAAATAATGTGTATTTTAGTTATTTCTCTATTAAATAATTTGTTTTTTGTTATTTCTCTATTAAATAATGTGTATTTTAGTTATTTCTCTATTATATAATGTGTTTTTTTGTTGTTTCTCTATTAAGTAATGTATATTTAAGTTATTTCTCTAATAGATAATGTGTATTTTAGCTATTTCTCTATTAAATAATGTGTATTTTAGTTATTTCTCTATTAAATAATGTGTTTTGTGTTATTTCTCTATTAAACTATGAGTATTTTAGTTATTTTTCTATTGAATAATGTGTTTTTTTGTTGTTTCTCTATTAAATAATGTGTATTTTAGTTATTTCTTCAATAAATAATGTGTATTTTAGTTATTTTTTTATTAAATAATGTGTTTTTTGTTATTTCTCTATTAAATAATGTGTATTTTAGTTATTTCTCTATTAAATAATGAGTATTTTGTTATTTCTCTTTAAAATAATGTGTATTTTAGTTATTTCTCTATTAAATAATGTGTTTTTTTGTTCTTTTATTATTAAATAATGTGTATTTTAGTTATTTCTCCAAAAAATAATGTGTATTTTAGTTATTTCTCTATTAAATAATGTGTTTTTTGTTATTTCTCTATTAAATAATGTGTATTTTAGTTATTTCTCTATTAAATAATGTGTTTTTTTGTTGTTTCTTTCTTAAATAATGTGTATTTTAGTTATTTCTCTATTAAATAATGTGTATTTTAGTTATTTCTCCAACAAATAATGTGTATTTTAGTTATTTCTCTATTAAATAATGTGTTTTTTGTTATTTCTTTATTAAATAATGTGTATTTTAGTTATTTCCCTATTAAATAATGTGTTTTTTGTTATTTCTCTATTAAATAAAGTGTATTTTAGTAATTTCTCTATAAAATAATGTGTTTTTTGTTATTTATCTAATAAATAATGTGTAGTTTAGTTATTTCTCTAATACATAATGTATTTTTTTGTTGTATCTCTGCTAAATAATGTGTATTTTAATTATTTCTCTATTAAATAATGTGTTTTTTAGTTATTTCTCTATTAAATAATGTGTTTTTTTGTTGTTTCTTTATTAAGTAATGTGTATTTTAGTTATTTCTCCAATAAATAATGTGTATTTTAGTTATTTCTCTATTAAATAATGTGTATTTTAGTTATTTCTTTATTAAATAATGTGTTTTTTGTTGTTTCTCTATTAAATAATGTGTATTTTAGTTATTTCTTCAATAAATAATGTGTATTTAAGTTATTTCTCTATTAAATAATGTGAATTTCAGTTATTTCTCTAATTAATAATGTGTTTTTTTGTTATTTCTGTATTAAATAATGTGTATATTAGTTATTTCTCTTTTAAACAATATGAATTTTAGTTATTTTTTTAATAAATAATGTGTTTATTTGTTGTTTCTTTATTAAATAATGTGTATTTTATTTATTTCTCTAATAAATAATGTGTATTTTAGTTATTTCACTATTAAATAATGTGTTTTTTTGTTATTTCTTTATTAAATAATGTGTATTTTAGTTATTTCTCTATTAAATATTGTGTTTTTTTGTTGTTTTTCTATTAAATAATGTGTATTTTAGTTATTTCTCCAATAAATAATGTGTATTTTAGTTATTTCTCTAATAAATAATGTGTATTTTAGTTATTTCTTTATTAAATAATGTGTTTTTTGTTGTTTCTCTATCAAATATCGTGTATTTTAGTTATTTCTCCAATAAATAATGTGTATTTTAATTATTTCTTTATTAAATAATGTGTTTTTTTGTTATTTCTCTATTAAATAATTTGTATTTTAGTTATTTCTCTATTAAATAATGTGTTTTTTTGTTATTTCTCTATTAAATATTGTGTTTTTTGTTAGTTCTTTATTAAATAATGTGTATTTAAGTTATTTCTTTATTAAATAATGTGTTTTTTGTTATTTCTCTATTATATAGTTTGTATTTTAGTTATTTCTCTATTAAATAATGTGTTTTTTGTTATTTATCTATTAAATAATGTGTATTTTAGTTATTTCTCTATTAAATAATGTGTTTTTTGTTATTTCTCTATTAAATAATGTGTATTTTAGTTATTTCTCTAATAAATAATGTGTTTTTTTGTTGTTTCTCTATTAAATAATGTGTATTTTAGTTATTTCTTCAATAAATAATGTGTATTTTAGTCATTTCTCTAATAAATAATGTGTTTTTTGTTGTTTTTCTATTAAATAATGTGTATTTTAGTTATTTCTATACTAAATAATGTGTTTTTTGTTATTTCTCTATTAAATAATGTGTATTTCTATATTAAATACAGTGCATTTAAGTTATTTCTTTAATAAATAATGTGTATTTTAGTTATTTCTCTATTAAATAATGTGTTTTTTGTTATTTCTCTATTAAGTATTGTGTATTTTAATTATTTCTCTATTAAATAATGTGATTTTTTGTTATTTCTCTATTAAATAATGTGTATTTTAGTTATTACTCTATTAAATAATGTGTTTTTTGTTGTATCTCTATTAAATAATGTGTATTTTAGTTATTTTTCAATAAATAATGTGTATTTTAGTTATTTCTCTATTTAATAATGTGTATTTTAGTTAATTCTTTATTAAATAATGTGTTTTTTTTTTATTTCTCTATAAAATAATGTGTATTTTAGTTATTTCTCTAATAAATAATGTGTTTTTTTGCTGTTTCTCTATTAAATAATGTGAATTTTAGTTATTTCTCTATTAAATAATTTGTTTTTTGTTATTTCTCTATTAAATAATGTGTATTTTAGTTATTTCTCTATTATATAATGTTTTTTTTTTTTGTTGTTTCTCTATTAAATAATGTGTATTTTAGGTATTTCTCCAATGAATAATGTGTATTTTAGTTATTTCTCTATTTATAAATGTGTATTTTAGTTATTTCTTCATCAAAGAATGTGTTTTTCTGTTATTTCTATATTAAATAATGTGTATTTTAGTTTTTTCTCTAACAAATAATGTGTTTTTTTGCTGTTTCTCTATTAAATAATGTGTATTTTAGTTATTTCTCTATTAAATAATTTGTTTTTTGTTATTTCTCTATTAAATAATGTGTATTTTAGTTATTTCTCTATTATATAATGTGTTTTTTTTGTAGTTTTTCTATTAAATAATGTGTATTTTAGGTATTTTTCCAATAGATATTGTGTATTTTAACTATATCTCTATTAAATAATGTGTATTTTAGTTATTTCTCTAATAAATAATGTGTTTTTTGTTATTTCTCTATTAAACTATAAGTATTTTAGTTATTTCTCTATTAAATAATGTGTTTTTTTGTTGTTTCTTTATCAAATAATGTGTATTTTAGTTATTTCTCTAATAAATAATGTGTATTTTAGTTATTTCTCTATTAAATAATGTGTTTTTTGTTATTTCTCTATTAAATAATGTGTATTTTATTTATTTTTCTATTAAATAATGAGTTTTTTGTTATTTCTCTTTAAAATAATGTGTATTTTAGTTATTTCTCTATTAAATAATGTGTTTTTTTGTTGTTTCTTTATTAAATAATGTGTATTTTAGTTATTTCATCATTAAATAATTTGTATTATGGATATTTCTCTATTAAATATGCTATTTGTTATTTGTCTAATAAATAATGTGTATTTTAGTTATATCTCTATTAAATAATGTGTTTTTTTGTTGTTTCTCTATTAGATAATGTGTATTTTAGTTATTTCTCCAATAAATAATGTGTATTTTAGTTATTTCTCTTTTAAATAATGTGTTATTTGTTATTTCTCTAATAAATAATGTGTATTTTAGTTATTTCTCTATTTAATAATGTGTATTTTAGTTGTTTCTTTATTAAATAATGTGTATTTTAGTTATTTCTCTATTAAATAATTTGTTTCTTGTTAATATTCTATTAAAAAATGTGTATGTTAGCTATATCTCTATTAAATAATGTGTATTTTAGTTATTTCTCTATTAAATGAAGTGTTTTTTTGTTATTTCTCTATTAATTTATGAGTATTTTAGTTATTTCTCTATTAAATATTGAGTTTTTTTGTTGTTTCTCTAATAAATAATGTGTATTTTAGTTATTTCTCCAATAAATAATGTGTATTTTAGTTATTTCTCTATTAAATAATGTGTTATTTGTTATTTCTCTATTAATTAATGTGTATTTTAGTTATATCTCTATTAAATAATGTGTTTTTTTGTTGTTTCTTTATCAAATAATGTGTATTTTAGTTATTTCTCTAATAAATAATGTGTATTTTAGTTATTTCTATATTAAATAATGTGTTTTTTGAAATTTTTCTCTATTAAATAATGTGTATTTTAGTTATTTCTATATTAAATAATGTGTTTTTTGTTATTTCTCTATTAAATAATGTGTATTTTAGTTATTTCTTCATTAAATAATGTGTTTTTTTGTTGTTTCTCTTTAAAATAATGTGTATTTTAGTTATTTCTCTATTAAATAATGAGTATTTTAGTTATTTATCTAATAAATAATGTGTATTTTAGTTATTTCTTTATAAAATAATGTGTTTTTTTGTTATTTCTCTATTAAATAATTTGTATTTTAGTTATTTCTCTATTAAATAATGTGTTTTTTTGTTATTTCTCTATTAAATAATGTGTTTTTTGTTAGTTCTTTATTAAATAATGTGTATTTAAGTTATTTCTTTATTAAATAATGTGTTTTTTGTTATTTCTCTATTATATAGTTTGTATTTTAGTTATTTCTCTATTAAATAATGTGTTTTTTGTTATTTCTTTATTAAATAATGTGTATTTTAGTTATTTCTCTATTAAATAATGTGTTTTTTTGTTATTTCTCTATTAAATAATGTGTATTTTAGTTATTTCTCTATTAAATAATGTGTTTTTTGTTATTTCTTTATTAAATAATGTGTAGTTTAGTTATTTTTTTATTAAATAATGTGTTTTTTAGTTGTATCTCTATTAAATAATGTGTATTTTAGTTATTTCTCTTTTAAATAATGTGTATTTTAGTTATTTTTCTATTAAATAATGTGTTTTTTTGTTGTTTCTCTATTAAATAATGTGTATTTTAGTTATTTCTTCAATAAATAATGTGTATTTTAGTTATTTCTCTATAAAATAATGTGTATTTAAGTTATTTTTTTATTAAATAATGTGTTTTTTTGTTGTTTCTCTATTATATAATGTGTATTTTAGTTATTTCTTCAATAAATAATGTGTATTTTAGTTATTTCACTATTAAATAATGTGTTTTTTGTTATTTCTCTATTAAATAATGTGTATTTTAGTTATTTCTCTATAAAATAATGTGTTTTTTTGTTGTTTCTCTATTAAATAATGTGTATTTTAGTTATTTCTCCAATAAGTAATGTATATTTTAAATATTTCTCTATTAAATGATGTGTAATTTAGTTATTTCTCTATTCAATAATGTGTTTTTTTTTTGTTAATTCTTTATTAAATAATGTGTATTTTAGTTATTTCTCTATTAAATAATGTGTTTTTTGTTGTTTTTCTATTAAATATTGTGTATTTTAGTTATTTTTCAATAAATAATGTGTATTTTAGTTATTTCTCTAATTAATAATGTGTATTTTAGTTATTTCTTTATTAAATAATGTGTTTTTTTTGTTGTTTCTCTATTAATTAATGTGTATTTTAGTTATTTCTCTATTAAATATATTGTTTTTTGTTATTTCTCTATTAAATAATGTGTATTTTAGTTATTTCTCTATTAAATAATGTGTTTTTTTTGTTGTTTCTTTATTAAATAATGTGTATTTTAGTTATTTCTCTAATAAATAATGTGTTTTTTAGTTATTTCTCTATTTAATAATGTGTATTTTAGTTATTTCTTTATTAAATAATGTGTTTTTTTGTTATTTCTCTATTAAATAATGTGTATTTTAGTTATTTCTCTAATAAATAATGTGTTTTTTGTTGTTTCTCTATTAAATAATGTGTATTTTAGTTATTTCTCTATTAAAAAATTTGTTTTTTGTTATTTTTCTATTAAATAATGTGTATTTTAGTTATTTCTCTATTATATAATGTGTTTTTTTGTTGTTTCTCTATTAAATAATGTATATTTTAGTTATTTCTCCAATAGATAAAGTGTATTTTAGCTATTTCTCTATTAAATAATGTGTATTTTAGTAATTTCTCTATTAAATAATGTGTTTTTTGTTATTTCTCTATTAAACTATGAGTATTTTAGTTATTTCTCTATTAAATAATGTGTTTTTTTGTTGTTTCTCTATTAAATAATGTGTATTTTAGTTATTTCTTCAATAAATAATGTGTATTTTAGTTATTTCTCTATTAAATAATGTGTTTTTTGTTATTTCTCTATTAAATAATGTGTATTTTAGTTATTTCTCTATTAAATAATGAGTTTTTTGTTATTTCTCTTAAAAATAATGTGTATTTTAGTTATTTCTCTATTAAATAATGTGTTTTTTTGTTCTTTCTTTATCAAATAATGTGTATTTTAGTTATTTCTTCAAAACATAATGTGTATTTTAAATATTTCTTCATTAATTAATGTGTTTTTTTTGTTGTTTCTCTATTAAATAATGTGTCCTTTAGTTATTTCTCTATTAAATAATGTGTATTTTAGTTATTTCTTTATTAAATAATGTGTATTTTAGTTATTTCTCTATTAAATAATGTGTTATTTGTTATTTCTCTAATAAATAATGTGTATTTTAGTTATACCTCTATTAAATAATGTGTTTTTTTGTTGTTTCTCTATTAAATAAAGTGTATTTTAGTTATTTTTCCAATAAATAATGTGTATTTTAGTTATTTCTCTATTAAATAATGTGTTTTTTGTTATTTCTCTATTAAATAATGTGTATTTTAGTTATTTCTCTTTTACATAAAGTGTTTTTTGTTATTTCTCTATTAAATAATGTGTATTTTAGTTATTTCTCTATTAAATAATGTGTTTTTTGTGTTGTTTCTTTATTAAATAATGTGTATTTTAGTTATTTCTTTATTAAATAATGTGTATTTTAGTTATTTTTTTAATAAATAATGTGTATTTTAGTTATTTCTCTATTAAACAATGTGTTTTTTGTTATTTCTCTATTAAACTATGAGTATTTTAGTTATTTCTCTAATAAATAATGTGTTTTTTTGTTGTTTCTCTATTAAATAATGTGTATTTTAGTTATTTCTTCAATAAATAATGTGTATTTTAGTTTTTTCTGTATTAAATAACGTGTTTTTGTTATTTCTCTATTAAATAATGTGTATTTTAGTTATTTCTCTATTAAATAATGAGTTTTTTGTTATTTCTCTATTAAACAATGTGTAGTTTAGTTATTTCTGTATTAAATAATGTGTTTTTTTGTTGTATCTCTAAAAAATAATGTGTAGTTTAGTTGATTCTTTATTAAATAATGTGCTTTTTTGTTGTTTTTCTATTAACTAATGTGTAATTTATTTATTTCTCCAATAAATAATGTGTATTTTAGTTATTTTTCTATTAAAAAATGTGTATTTTAGTTATTTCTCTAATAAATAATGTGTTTTTTTGTTATTTCTTTATTAAATAATGTGTATTTTAGTTATTTCTCTGTTTAATAATGTGTTTTATGTTGTTTCTCTCTTAAATAATGTGTATTTTAGTTATTTCTCTATTACATAATGTGATTTTTGTTATTTCTCTATTAAATAATGTGTATTTTAGTTATTTCTCTATAAAATAATGTGTTTTTTTGTTGTTTCTCTATTAAAAAAATGTGTATTTTAGTTATTTCTCCAATAAGTAATGTGTATTTTAATTATTTCTCTATTAAATAATGTGTATTTTAGTTATTTTTCTATTCAATAATGTGTTTTTTTTGTTATTTCTTTATTAAATAATGTGTATTTTAGTTATTTTTCTATTAAATAATGTGTTTTTTGTTGTTTCTTTATTAAATATTGTGTATTTTAGTTATTTTTCAATTAATTATGTGTATTTTAGTTATTTCTCTATTTATAAATGTGTATTTTAGTTATTTCTCTATTAAATAATGTGTTTTTTGTTATTTCTGTATCAAATAATGTGTATTTTAGTTATTTCTTTATTAAATAATGTGTTTTTTTTGTTGTTTCTCTATTAAATAATGTGTATTTTAGTTATTTCTCTATTAAATATATTGTTTTTTGTTATTTCTCTATTAAATAATGTGTATTTTAGTTATTTCTCTATTAAATAATGTGTTTTTTTTTGTTGTTTCTCTATTAAATAATGTGTATTTTAGTTATTTCTCTAATAAATAATGTGTATTTTAGCTATTTCTCAATAAAATAATGTGTATTTTAGTTATTTCTCTATTAAATAATGTGTTTTTTGATATTTCTCTATTAAACTATAAGTATTTTAGTTATTTCTCTATTAAATAATGTGTTTTTTTGTTGTTTCTCTATTAAATAATGTGTATTTTAGTTATTTCTCCAATAAAAAATAAGTATTTTAGTTATTTCTGTATTAAATATTGTGTTTTTTGTTATTTCTCTATTAAATAATGTGTATTTAAGTTAATTCTCTATTAAATAATGAGTTTTTTGTTAGTTCTCTATTAAATAATGTGTATTTTAGTTATTTCTCTATTAAATAATGTGTTTTTTTGTTGTTTCTCTATTAAATAATGTGTATTATAGTTATTTCTCTATTAAATAATGAGTATTTTAGTTATTTCTCTATTAAATAATGTGTTATTTGTTATTTCTTTATTAAATAATGTGTATTTTAGTTATATCTCTATTAAATAATGTGTTTTTTTGTTGTTTTTCTATTAAATAATGTGTATTTTAGTTATTTCTCCAATAAATAATGTGTATTTTAGTTATTTCTTTATTAAATAATGAGTATTTTAGTTATTTCTTTATTAAATCATGTGTTTTTTTTGTTGTTTCTCTTTTAAATAATGTGTATTTTAGTTATTTTTTTAATAAATAATGTGTATTTTAGTTATTTCTCTATTAAATAATGTGAATTTTAGTTATTTCTCTAATAAATAATGTGTTTTTTTGTTATTTTTCTATCAAATAAAGTGTATTTTAGTTATTTCTCTATTAAATAATGAGTATTTTAGTTATTTTTCTAATAAAAAATGTGTTTATTAGTTGTTTCTCTATTAAATAATGTGTATTTTAGTTATTTCTCCAATAAATAATGTGTATTTTAGTTATTTCACTATTAAATAATGTGTTTTTTTGTTATTTCTCTATTAAATAATGTGTATTTTAGTTATTTCTCTAATAAATAATGTGTTTTTTGTTGTTTCTCTATTAAATAATGTGTATTTTAGTTATTTCTCTATTAAAAAATTTGTTTTTTGTTATTTCTCTATTAAATAATGTGTATTTTAGTTATTTCTCTATTATATAATGTGTTTTTTTGTTGTTTCTCTATTAAATAATGTATATTTTAGTTATTTCTCCAATAGATAATGTGTATTTTAGCTTATTCTTTATTAAATAATGTGTATTTTAGTAATTTCTCTATTAAATAATGTGTTTTTTGTTATTTCTCTATTAAACTATGAGTATTTTAGTTATTTCTCTATTAAATAATGTGTTTTTTTGTTGTTTCTTTATTAAATAATGTCTATTTTAGTTATTTCTTCAATAAATAATGTGTATTTTAGTTATTTCTCTATTAAATAATGTGTTTTTTGTTATTTCTCTATTAAATAATGTGTATTTTAGTTATTTCTCTATTAAATAATGAGTTTTTTGTTATTCCTCTTAAAAATAATGTGTATTTTAGTTATTTTTCTATTAAATAATGTGTTTTTTTGTTCTTTCTTTATCAAATAATGTGTATTTTAGTTATTTCTCCAAAAAATAATGTGTTTTTTAGTTATTTCTCTATTAATTATTGTGTTTTTTTTGTTGTTTCTTTATTAAATAATGTGTATTTTAGTTATTTTTCTATTAAATAATGTGTATTTTAGTTATTTCTCTATTAAATAATGTGTTTTTTTTGTTGTTTCTCTATTAAATAATGTGTATTTTAGTTATTTCTCTATTAAATAATGTGTATTTTAGTTATTTCTCTATTAAATAATGTGTTTATTGTTATTTCTCTATTAAATAATGTGTATTTTAGTTGTATCTCTATTTAATAATGTGTTTTTTGTTGTTTCTCTATTAAATAAAGTGTATTTTAGTTATTTCTCTAATAAATAATGTGTATTTCAGTTATTTCTCTATCAAATAATGTGTTTTTTGTTATTTCTCTATTAAATAATGTGTATTTTAGTTATTTCTCTTTTACATAATGTGTTTTTTGTTATTTCTCTATTAAATAATGTGTATTTTTGTTATTTTTCTATTAAATAATGTGTTTTTTGTGTTGTTTCTCTATTAAATAATGTGTATTTTAGTTATTTCTTTATTAAATAATGTGTATTTTAGTTATTTCTCTAATAAATAATATGTATTTTAGTTATTTCTCTTCTAAACAATGTGTTTTTTGTTATTTCTCTATAAATCTATAAGTATTTTAGTTATTTCTTTAATAAATAATATGTTTTTTTGTTGTTTCTCTATAAAATAATGTGAATTTTAGTTATTTTTCCAATAAATAATGTGTATTTTAGTTATTTCTGTATTAAATAATGTGTTTTTTGTTATTTCTCTATTAAATAATGTGTATTTTAGTTATTTCTCTATTAAATAATGAGTTTTTTGTTATTTCTCTATTAAATAATGTGTATTTTAGTTATTTCTTTATTAAATAATGTGTTTTTTTTGTTGTTTCTTTATTAAATAATGTGTATTTTAGTTATTTCTCTATTAAATAATGTGTATTTTAGTTATTTCTCTATTAAATAATGTGTATTTTAGTTATATCTCTATTAAATAAAGTGTTTTTTGTTGTTTCTCTATTAAATAAAGTGTATTTTAGTTATTTCTCTAATAAATAATGTGTATTTTAGTTATTTCTCTATTAAATAATGTGTTTTTTGTTATTTCTCTATTAAATAATGTGTATTTTAGTTATTTCTCTATTACATAATGTGATTTTTGTTATTTCTCTATTAAATAATGTGTATTTTAGTTATTTCTCTATTTAATAATGTGTTTTATGTTGTTTCTCTTTTAAATAATGTGTATTTTAGTTATTTCTTTATTAAATAATGTGTTTTTTAATTATTTCTTAAATAAATAATGTGTATTTTAGTTATTTCTCTATTAAATAATGTGTTTTTTTATAATTTCTTTATTAAATAATGTGTATTTTAGTTATTTCTCTTTTAAATAATGTGTTTTTTGTTATTTCTCTATTAAATAATGTGTAATTTAGTTATTTCTCTGATCAATTATGTGTTTTTTGTTATTTTTCTATTAAATAATGTGTATTTTAGTTATTTTTTCAATAACTATTGTGTACTTTAGTTATTTCTCTATTAAATATTGTGCATTTTAGTTATTTTTCTATTAAATAATGTGTTTTTTGTTATTTCTCTATATAATAATGTGTATTTTAGTTATTTCTCTGATAAATAGTGTGTTTTTTGTTAGTTTTCTATTAAATAATGTGTATTTTAGTTATTTTTTCAATAACTAATGTTTACTTTAGTTATTTCTCTATTAAATATTGTGTATTTTAGTTATTTTTTTATTAAATAATGTGTTTTTTTGTTATTTCTCTATTAAACAATGTGTAGTTTAGTTATTTCTGTATTAAATAATGTGTTTTTTTGTTGTATCTCTAAAAAATAATGTGTAGTTTAGTTGATTCTTTATTAAATAATGTGCTTTTTTGTTGTTTTTCTATTAACTAATGTGTAATTTATTTATTTCTCCAATAAATAATGTGTATTTTAGTTATTTTTCTATTAAAAAATGTGTATTTTAGTTATTTCTCTAATAAATAATGTGTTTTTTTGTTATTTCTTTATTAAATAATGTGTATTTTAGTTATTTCTCTATTTAATAATGTGTTTTATGTTGTTTCTCTCTTAAATAATGTGTATTTTAGTTATTTCTCTATTACATAATGTGATTTTTGTTATTTCTCTATTAAATAATGTGTATTTTAGTTATTTCTCTATAAAATAATGTGTTTTTTTGTTGTTTCTCTATTAAAAAAATGTGTATTTTAGTTATTTCTCCAATAAGTAATGTGTATTTTAATTATTTCTCTATTAAATAATGTGTATTTTAGTTATTTTTCTATTCAATAATGTGTTTTTTTTGTTATTTCTTTATTAAATAATGTGTATTTTAGTTATTTTTCTATTAAATAATGTGTTTTTTGTTGTTTCTTTATTAAATATTGTGTATTTTAGTTATTTTTCAATTAATAATGTGTATTTTAGTTATTTCTCTATTTATAAATGTGTATTTTAGTTATTTCTCTATCAAATAATGTGTTTTTTGTTATTTCTCTATCAAATAATGTGTATTTTAGTTATTTTTTTATTAAATAATGTGTTTTTTTTGTTGTTTCTCTATTAAATAATGTGTATTTTAGTTATTTCTCTATTAAATATATTGTTTTTTGTTATTTCTCTATTAAATAATGTGTATTTTAGTTATTTCTCTATTAAATAATGTGTTTTTTTTTGTTGTTTCTCTATTAAATAATGTGTATTTTAGTTATTTCTCTAATAAATAATGTGTATTTTAGCTATTTTTCAATAAAATAATGTGTATTTTAGTTATTTCTCTATTAAATAATGTGTTTTTTGATATTTCTCTATTAAACTATAAGTATTTTAGTTATTTCTCTATTAAATAATGTGTTTTTTTGTTGTTTCTCTATTAAATAATGTGTATTTTAGTTATTTCTCCAATAAAAAATGTGTATTTTAGTTATTTCTGTATTAAATATTGTGTTTTTTGTTATTTCTTTATTAAATAATGTGTATTTAAGTTATTTCTCTATTAAATAATGAGTTTTTTGTTAGTTCTCTATTAAATAATGTGTATTTTAGTTATTTCTCTATTAAATAATGTGTTTTTTTGTTGTTTCTCTATTAAATAATGTGTATTATAGTTATTTCTCTATTAAATAATGAGTATTTTAGTTATTTCTCTATTAAATAATGTGTTATTTGTTATTTCTTTATTAAATAATGTGTATTTTAGTTATATCTCTATTAAATAATGTGTTTTTTTGTTGTTTTTCTATTAAATAATGTGTATTTTAGTTATTTCTCCAATAAATAATGTGTATTTTAATTATTTTTTTATTAAATAATGAGTATTTTAGTTATTTCTTTATTAAATCATGTGTTTTTTTTGTTGTTTCTCTTTTAAATAATGTGTATTTTAGTTATTTTTTTAATAAATAATGTGTATTTTAGTTATTTCTCTATTAAATAATGTGAATTTTAGTTATTTCTCTAATAAATAATGTGTTTTTTTGTTATTTTTTTATCAAATAAAGTGTATTTTAGTTATTTCTCTATTAAATAATGAGTATTTTAGTTATTTTTCTAATAAAAAATGTGTTTATTAGTTGTTTCTCTATTAAATAATGTGTATTTTAGTTATTTCTCCAATAAATAATGTGTATTTTAGTTATTTCACTATTAAATAATGTGTTTTTTTGTTATTTCTCTATTAAATAATGTGTATTTTAGTTATTTCTCTAATAAATAATGTGTTTTTTGTTGTTTCTCTATTAAATAATGTGTATTTTAGTTATTTCTCTATTAAAAAATTTGTTTTTTGTTATTTCTCTATCAAATAATGTGTATTTTAGCTTATTCTCTATTAAATAATGTGTATTTTAGTAATTTCTCTATTAAATAATGTGTTTTTTGTTATTTCTCTATTAAACTATGAGTATTTTAGTTATTTCTCTATTAAATAATGTGTTTTTTTGTTGTTTCTTTATTAAATAATGTCTATTTTAGTTATTTCTTCAATAAATAATGTGTATTTTAGTTATTTCTCTATTAAATAATGTGTTTTTTGTTATTTCTCTATTAAATAATGTGTATTTTAGTTATTTCTCTATTAACAAATGAGTTTTTTGTTATTCCTCTTAAAAATAATGTGTATTTTAGTTATTTCTCTATTAAATAATGTGTTTTTTTGTTCTTTCTTTATCAAATAATGTGTATTTTAGTTATTTCTCCAAAAAATAATGTGTTTTTTAGTTATTTCTCTGTTAATTATTGTGTTTTTTTTGTTGTTTCTTTATTAAATAATGTGTATTTTAGTTATTTTTCTATTAAATAATGTGTATTTTAGTTATTTCTCTATTAAATAATGTGTTTTTTTTGTTGTTTCTCTATTAAATAATGTGTATTTTAGTTATTTCTCTATTAAATAATGTGTATTTTAGTTATTTCTCTATTAAATAATGTGTTTATTGTTATTTCTCTATTAAATAATGTGTATTTTAGTTATATCTCTATTAAATAATGTGTTTTTTGTTGTTTCTCTATTAAATAAAGTGTATTTTAGTTATTTCTCCAATAAATAATGTGTATTTCAGTTATTTCTCTATCAAATAATGTGTTTTTTGTTATTTCTCTATTAAATAATGTGTATTTTAGTTATTTCTCTTTTACATAATGTGTTTTTTGTTATTTCTCTATTAAATAATGTGTATTTTTGTTATTTTTCTATTAAATAATGTGTTTTTTGTGTTGTTTCTCTATTAAATAATGTGTATTTTAGTTATTTCTTTATTAAATAATGTGTATTTTAGTTATTTCTCTAATAAATAATATGTATTTTAGTTATTTCTCTTCTAAACAATGTGTTTTTTGTTATTTCTGTATAAATCTATAAGTATTTTAGTTATTTCTTTAATAAATAATATGTTTTTTTGTTGTTTCTCTATAAAATAATGTGTATTTTAGTTATTTTTCCAATAAATAATGTGTATTTTAGTTATTTCTGTATTAAATAATGTGTTTTTTGTTATTTCTCTATTAAATAATGTGTATTTTAGTTATTTCTCTATTAAATAATGAGTTTTTTGTTATTTCTCTATTAAATAATGTGTATTTTAGTTATTTCTTTATTAAATAATGTGTTTTTTTTGTTGTTTCTTTATTAAATAATGTGTATTTTAGTTATTTCTCTATTAAATAATGTGTATTTTAGTTATTTCTCTATTAAATAATGTGTATTTTAGTTATATCTCTATTAAATAAAGTGTTTTTTGTTGTTTCTCTATTAAATAAAGTGTATTTTAGTTATTTCTCTAATAAATAATGTGTATTTTAGTTATTTCTCTATTAAATAATGTGTTTTTTGTTATTTCTCTATTAAATAATGTGTATTTTAGTTATTTCTCTATTACATAATGTGATTTTTGTTATTTCTCTATTAAATAATGTGTATTTTAGTTATTTCTCTATTTAATAATGTGTTTTATGTTGTTTCTCTTTTAAATAATGTGTATTTTAGTTATTTCTTTATTAAATAATGTGTTTTTTAGTTATTTCTTAAATAAATAATGTGTATTTTAGTTATTTCTCTATTAAATAATGTGTTTTTTTATAATTTCTTTATTAAATAATGTGTATTTTAGTTATTTCTCTTTTAAATAATGTATTTTTTGTTATTTCTCTATTAAATAATGTGTAATTTAGTTATTTCTCTGATCAATTATGTGTTTTTTGTTATTTTTCTATTAAATAATGTGTATTTTAGTTATTTTTTAATAACTATTGTGTACTTTAGTTATTTCTCTATTAAATATTGTGCATTTTAGTTATTTTTCTATTAAATAATGTGTTTTTTTGTTATTTCTCTATTAAACAATGTGTAGTTTAGTTATTTCTGTATTAAATAATGTGTTTTTTTGTTGTATCTCTAAAAAATAATGTGTAGTTTAGTTATTTCTCTATTAAATAATGTGCTTTATTGTTGTTTTTTTATTAACTAATGTGTAATTTATTTATTTTTCCAATAAATAATGTGTATTTTAGTTATTGTTCTTTTAAAAAATGTGTATTTTAGTTATTTCTCTAATAAATAATGTGTTTTTTTGTTATTTCTCTATTAAATAATGTGTATTTTAGTTATTTCTTTATTTAATAATGTGTTTTATGTCGTTTCTCTATTAAATAATGTATATTTTAGTTATTTCTCCATTACATAATGTGATTTTTGTTATTTCTCTATTAAATAATGTGTATTTTAGTTATTTCTCTATTTAATAATGTGTTTTATGTTGTTTCTCTATTGATAAATAATGTGTATTTTAGTTATTTCTCTAATAAATAATGTGTATTTTAGTTTTTTCTCGAATAAATAATGTGTATTTTAGTTATTTCTCTATTAAATAATGTGTTTTTTTATAATTTCTTTATTAAATAATTTGTATTTTAGTTATTTCTCTATTAAATAATGTGTTTTTTGTTAATTCTCTATTAAATAATGTGTATTTTAGTTATTTCTCTGATAAATAATGTGTTTTTTGTTATTTTTCGATTAAATAACTTGTATTTTAGTTATTTTTTTAATAACTAATGTGTACTTTGGTTATTTCTCTATTAAATATTGTGTATTTTAGTTATTTTTCTATTAAATAGTGTGTTTTTGTTATTTCTCTATTAAACAATGTGTAGTTTAGTTATTTCTGTATTAAATAATGTGTTTTTTGTTGTATCTCTAAAAACTAATGTGTAGTTTAGTTATTTCTCTATTAAATAATGTGCTTTTTTGTTGTTTTTCTATTAACTAATGTGTAATTTATTTATTTCTCCAATAAATAATGTGTATTTTAGTTATTTTTCTATTAAAAAAATATGTATTTTAGTTATTTCTCCAATAAATAATGTGTATTTTAGTTATTTCTCTATTAAATATTGTATTATTTTTTAGTTGTTTCTCTATTTAATAATGTGTATTTTAGTTATTTCTCCAAAAAATAATGTGTATTTTAGTCATTTCTCTATTAAATATAGTGTTTTTTGTTATTTTTTTATTAAATAATGTGTATTTTAGTTATTTCTATATTAAATAATGTGTTTTTTGTTATTTCTCTAATAAATAATGTGTATTTTAGTTATTTCTCTATCAAAGAATGTGCTTTTTGTTATTTCTCTACTAAATAATGTGTATTTTAGTTATTTCTCTATTAAATATTGTGTATTTTAGTTATTTTTCTATTAAATAATGTGTATTTTAGTTTCTTCTCCAATAAATAATGTGTATTTTAGTTATTTCTTTATTAAATAATGTGTTTTTTGTTATTTCTCTATTAAGTAATGTGTATTTTAATTATTTCTCTATTAAATAATGTGTTTTTTTTGTTATTTCTTTATTAAATAAAGTGTATTTTAGTTATTTCTCTATTAAATAATGTGTTTTTTGTTGTTTCTCTATTAAATAATGTGTATTTTAGTTATTTTTCAATAAATAATGTGTATTTTAGTTATTTTTCTATTTAATAATGTGTATTTTAGTTATTTCTCTATTAAATAATGTGTTTTTTTGTTATTTCTCTTTTAAACAATGTGTATTTTAGTTATTTCTCTAATAAATAATGTGTTTTTTCGTTGTTTCTCTATTAAATAATGTGTATTTTAGTTATTTCTCTATTAAATAAATTGTTTTTTGTTATTTCTCTATTAAATAATGTGTATTTTAGGTATTTCTCTATTATATAATGTGTTTTTTTTTTGTTGTTTCTTTATTAAATAATGTGTATTTTAGTTATTTCTCCAATAGATAATGTGTATTTTAGCTATTTCTCTATTAAATAATGTGTATTTTAGTTATTTCTCTATTAAACTATGAGTATTTTAGTTATTTCTCTATTGAATAATGTGTTTTTTTGTTGTTTCTCTATTAAATAATGTGTATTTTAGTTATTTTTCTAAAATAATGTGTATTTTAGTTATTTCTTTATTAAATAATGTGTTTTTTGTTATTTCTCTGTTAAATAATGTGTATTTTATTTATTTTTCAATTAAATAATGAGTTTTTTGTTATTTCTCTTTAAAATAATGTGTATTTTACTTATTTCTTTATTAAATAATGTGTTTTTTTGTTGTTTCTTTATTAAATAATGTGTATTTTAGTTATTTCTTTATTAAATAATGTGTATTTTAGTTATTTCTCTATTAAATATGTTATTTTTTATTTCTCTATTAAATAATGTGTATTTTAGTTATATCTCTATTAAATAATGTGTTTTTTTGTTGTTTCTCTATTAAATAATGTGTATTTTAGTTATTTCTTCAATAAATTATGTGTATTTTAGTTATTTCTCTATTAAATAATGTGTTATTTGTTATTTCTCTATTTAATAATGTGTATTTTAGTTATTTCTCTATTTAATAATGTGTATTTTAGTTGTTTCTCCATTAAATAATGTGTATTTTAGTTATTTCTCTATTAAATAATTTGTTTTTTGTTATTTCTCTATTAAATAATGTGTATTTGAGCTATTTCTCTATTAAATAATGTGTATTTTAGTTATTTCTCTATTAAATAATGTGTTTTTTGTTATTTCTCTATTAAACTATAAGTATTTTAGTTATTTCTATATTAAATATTGTGTTTTTTTGTTGTTTCTCTATTAAATATTGTGTAATTTAGTTATTTCTCCAATAGATAATGTGTATTTTAGCTATTTCTTTATTAAATAATGTGTATTTTAGTTATTTCTCTATTAAACTATGAGTATTTTAGTTATTTCTTTATTAAATAATGTGTTTTTTTGTTGTTTCTCTATTAAATAATGTGTATTTTAGTTATTTCTCTAAAAAATAAAGTGTATTTTAGTTATTTCTCTATCAATTAATGTGTTTTTTTTTGTTGTTTCTCTATTAAATAATGTGTATTTTAGTTATTTCTCTATTGAATAATGTGTATTTTAGTTATTTTTCTATTGAATAATGTGTTTTTTTTTGTTGTTTCTCTATTAAATAATGTGTATTTTAGTTATTTCTCTATTAAATAATGTGTAGTTTAGTTATTTCTCTATTAAATAATGTGTTATTTGTTATTTCTCTATTAAATAATGTGTATTTTAGTTATATCTCTATTAAATAATGTGTTTTTTTGTTGTTTCTCTATTGAATAAAGTGTATTTTAGTTATTTCTCCAATAAATAATGTGTATTATAGTTATTTCTCTATTAAATAATGTGTTTTTTGTTATTTCTCTATTAAATAATGTGTATTTTAGTTATTTCTCTTTTACATAATGTGTTTTTTGTTATTTCTCTATTAAATAATGTGTATTTTAGTTATTTCTCTATTAAATAATGTGTTTTTTGTCTTGTTTTTCTATTAAATAATGTGTATTTTAGTTATTTCTCTATTAAATAATGTGTATTTTAGTTATTTCTCTAATAAATAAAGTGTATTTTAGTTATTTCTCTATTAAACAATGTGTTTTTTGTTAGTTCTCTATTAAACTATGAGTATTTTAGTTATTTCTCTAATAAATAATGTGTTTTTTTGTTGTTTCTCTATTAAATAATGTGTATTTTAGTTATTTCTCCAATAAATAATGTGTATTTTAGTTATTTCTGTATTAAATAATGTGTTTTTTGTTATTTTTCTATTAAATAATGTGTATTTTAGTTATTTCTCTATTAAATAATGAGTTTTTTGTTATTTCTCTATTAAATAATGTGTATTTTAGTTATTTCTCTATTACATAATGTGTTTTTTTGTTGTTTCTCTATTAAATAATGTGTATTCTAGTTATTTCTTCATTAAATAATGTGTAATTTTGTTATTTCTCTATTAAATAATGTGTATTTTACTTATATCTCTATTAAATAAAGTGTTTTTTGTTGTTTCTCTATTAAATAAAGTGTATTTTAGTTATTTCTCCAATAAATAATGTGTATTTTAGTTATTTCTCTATTAAATAATGTGTTTTTTGTTATTTCTCTATTAAATAATGTGTATTTTAGTTATTTCTCTATTACATAATGTGATTTTTGTTATTTCTCTATTAAATAATGTGTATTTTAGTTATTTCTCTATTAATAATGTGTTTTATGTTGTTTCTCTATTAAATAATGTGTATTTTAGTTATTTCTCTATTAAATAATGTGTATTTTATTTATTTCTCGAATAAATAATGTGTATTTTAGTTATTTCTCCATTAAATAATGTGTTTTTTTAAAATTTCTTTATTAAATAATGTGTATTTTAGTTATTTCTCTATTAAATAATGTGTTTTTTGTTATTTCTCTATTAAATAATGTGTATTTTAGTTATTTCTCTGATAAATAATGTGTTTTTTGTTATTTTTCTATTAAATAATGTGTATTTTAGTTATTTTTTCAATAACTAATGTGTACTTTAGTTATTTCTCTATTAAATATTGTGTATTTTAGTTATTTTTCTATTAAATAATGTGTTTTTTTGTTATTTCTCTATTAAACAATGTGTAGTTTAGTTATTTCTGTATTAAATAATGTGTTTTTTTGTTGTATCTCTAAAAAATAATGTGTAGTTTAGTTATTTCTCTATTAAATAATGTGCTTTTTTGTTGTTTTTCTATTAACTAATGTGTAATTTATTTATTTCTCCAATAAAAAATTGTGTATTTTAGTTATTTTTCTATTAAAAAATGTGTATTTTAGTTATTTCTCTAATAAATAATGTGTTTTTTTGTTATTTCTTTAATAAATAATGTGTATTTTATTTATTTCTTTAATAAATAATGTGTTTTTTGTTATTTCTCTATTAAGTAATGTGTATTTTAAATATTTCTCTATTAAATAATGTTTTTTTTTTTTTGTTATTTTTTTATTAAATAAAATGTATTTTAGTTATTTCTCTATTAAATAAAGTGTTTTTTGTTGTTTCTCTATTAAATAATGTGTATTTTAGTTATTTTTCAATAAATAATGTGTATTTTAGTTATTTCTCTATTTAATAATGTGTATTTTAGTTATTTCTCTATTAACTAATGTGTTTTTTTGTTATTTCTCTTTTAAACAATGTGTATTTTAGTTATTTCTTTAATAAATAATGTGTTTTATGTTGTTTCTCTATTAAATAATGTGTATTTTAGTTATTTCTCTATTAAATAATGTGTATTTTATTTATTTCTCGAATAAATAATGTGTATTTTAGTTATTTCTCCATTAAATAATGTGTTTTTTTAAAATTTCTTTATTAAATAATGTGTATTTTAGTTATTTCTCTATTAAATAATGTGTTTTTTGTTATTTCTCTATTAAATAATGTGTATTTTAGTTATTTCTCTGATAAATAATGTGTTTTTTGTTATTTTTCTATTAAATAATGTGTATTTTAGTTATTTTTTCAATAACTAATGTGTACTTTAGTTATTTCTCTATTAAATATTGTGTATTTTAGTTATTTTTCTATTAAATAATGTGTTTTTTTGTTATTTCTCTATTAAACAATGTGTAGTTTAGTTATTTCTGTATTAAATAATGTGTTTTTTTGTTGTATCTCTAAAAAATAATGTGTAGTTTAGTTATTTCTCTATTAAATAATGTGCTTTTTTGTTGTTTTTCTATTAACTAATGTGTAATTTATTTATTTCTCCAATAAATATTGTGTATTTTATTTATTTTTCTATTAAAAAATGTGTATTTTAGTTATTTCTCTAATAAATAATGTGTTTTTTTGTTATTTCTTTAATAAATAATGTGTATTTTATTTATTTCTTTAATAAATAATGTGTTTTTTGTTATTTCTCTATCAAATAATGTGTATTTTAGTTATTTCTCTATTAACTAATGTGTTTTTTTGTTGTTTCTCTATTAAATAATGTGTATTTTAGTTATTTCTCCAATAAATAACGTGTATTTTAGTTATTTCTCTATTAAATAATGTATTTTTTTGTTGTTTCTCTATTTAATAATGTGTATTTTAGTTATTTCTCCAATAAATAATGTGTATTTTAGTCATTTCTCTATTAAATATAGTGTTTTTTGTTATTTTTCTATTAAATAATGTGTATTTTGGTTATTTCTATACTAAATAATGCGTTTTTTGTTATTTTTCTATTAAATAATGTGTATTTTAGTTATTTCTTTATCAAAGAATGTGCTTTTTGTTATTTCTCTATTAAATAATGTGTATTTTAGTTATTTCTCTATTAAATATTGTGTATTTTAGTTATTTCTCTATTAAATAATGTGTATTTTAGTTTTTTTTCCAATAAATAATGTGTATTTTAGTTATTTCTCTAATAAATAATGTGTTTTTTGTTATTTCTCTATTAAGTAATGTGTATTTTAAATATTTCTCTATTAAATAATGTTTTTTTTTTTTTGTTATTTTTTTATTAAATAAAATGTATTTTAGTTATTTCTCTATTAAATAAAGTGTTTTTTGTTGTTTCTCTAATAAATAATGTGTATTTTAGTTATTTTTCAATAAATAATGTGTATTTTAGTTATTTCTCTATTTAATAATGTGTATTTTAGTTATTTCTCTATTAAATAATGTGTTTTTTTGTTATTTCTCTTTTAAACAATGTGTATTTTAGTTATTTCTTTAATAAATAATGTGTTTTTTTGTTGTTTCTCTATTAAATAATGTGTATTTTAGTTATTTCTCTATTAAATAAATTGTTTTTTATTATTTCTCTATTAAATAAAGTGTATTTTAGTTATTTCTCTATTATATAATGTGTTTTTTTTTTGTTGTTTTTCTTTAAAATAATGTTTATTTTAGTTATTTCTTCAATAGATAATGTGTATTTTAGCTATTTCTCTATTAAATAATGTGTATTTTAGTTATTTCTCTATTAAACTATGAGTATTTTAGTTATTTCTCAATTAAATAATGTGTTTTTTTGTTGTTTCTCTATTAAATAATGTGTATATAAGTTATTTTTCTAAAATAATGTGTATTTTACTTATTTCTCTATTAAATAGTGTGTTTTTTGTTATTTCTCTATTAAATAATGTGTATTTTATTTATTTTTCAATTAAATAATGAGTTTTTTGTTATTTTTTTTTTAAATAATGTGTATTTTACTTATTTCTTTATTAAATAATGTGTTTTTTTGTTGTTTCTTGATTAAATAATGTGTATTTTAGTTATTTCTCTATTAAATAATGTGTATTTTAGTTATTTCTCTATTAAATATGTTATTTGTTATTTCTCTATTAAATAATGTGTATTTTAGTTATATCTCTATTAAATAATGTGTTTTTTTGTTGTTTCTCTATTAAATAATGTGTATTTTAGTTATATCTTCAATAAAAAATGTGAATTTTAGTTATTTCTCTATTAAATAATGTGTTATTTGTTATTTCTCTATTTAATAATGTATATTTTAGTTATTTCTCTATTTAATTATGTGTATTTTAGTTGTTTCTCCATTAAATAATGTGTATTTTAGTTATTTCTCTATTAAATAATTTGTTTTTTGTTATTTCTCTATTAAATAATGTGTATTTGAGCTATTTCTCTATTAAATAATGTGTATTTTAGTTATTTCTCTATTAAATAATGTGTTTTTTGTTATTTCTCTATTAAACTATAAGTATTTTAGTTAATTCTATAATAAATATTGTGTTTTTTTGTTGTTTTTTTATTAAATAATGTGTATTTTAGTTATTTCTCCAATAAATAATGTGTAATTTAGTTATTTCTCTATTAAATAATGTGTTATTTGTTATTTCTCTATTAAATAATGTGTATTTTAGTTATATCTCTATTAAATAATGTGTTTTTTTGTTGTTTCTCTATTAAATAATGTTTATCTTAGTTAATTCTCCAATAAATAATGTGTATTTTAGTTATTTTTCTACTAAATAATGTGTTTTTTGTTATTTCTCTATTAAATAATGTGTATTTTAGTTATTTCTCTATTAAATAATGTGTTTTTTTTGTTGTTTCTCTATTAAATAATGTGTATTTTAGTTATTTCTTTATTAAATAATGTGTATTTTAGTTATTTCTCTATTAAATAATGTGTTATTTGTTATTTCTCTAATAAATAATGTGTATTTTAGTTATATCTCTATTAAATAATGTGTTTTTTTGTTGTTTCTCTATTAAATAATGTTTATCTTAGTTAATTCTCCAATAAATAATGTGTATTTTAGTTATTTTTCTATTAAATAATGTGTATTTTAGTTTCTTCTCCAATAAATAATGTGTATTTTAGTTATTTCTTTATTAAATAATGTGTTTTTTGTTATTTCTCTATTAAGTAATGTGTATTTTAATTATTTCTCTATTAAATAATGTGTTTTTTTTTGTTATTTCTTTATTAAATAAAGTGTATTTTAGTTATTTCTCTATTAAATAATGTGTTTTTTGTTGTTTCTCTATTAAATAATGTGTATTTTAGTTATTTTTCAATAAATAATGTGTATTTTAGTTATTTTTCTATTTAATAATGTGTATTTTAGTTATTTCTCTATTAAATAATGTGTTTTTTTGTTATTTCTCTTTTAAACAATGTGTATTTTAGTTATTTCTCTAATAAATAATGTGTTTTTTCGTTGTTTCTCTATTAAATAATGTGTATTTTAGTTATTTCTCTATTAAATAAATTGTTTTTTGTTATTTCTCTATTAAATAATGTGTATTTTAGGTATTTCTCTATTATATAATGTGTTTTTTTTTTGTTGTTTCTTTATTAAATAATGTGTATTTTAGTTATTTCTCCAATAGATAATGTGTATTTTAGCTATTTCTCTATTAAATAATGTGTATTTTAGTTATTTCTCTATTAAACTATGAGTATTTTAGTTATTTCTCTATTGAATAATGTGTTTTTTTGTTGTTTCTCTATTAAATAATGTGTATTTTAGTTATTTTTCTAAAATAATGTGTATTTTAGTTATTTCTTTATTAAATAATGTGTTTTTTGTTATTTCTCTGTTAAATAATGTGTATTTTATTTATTTTTCAATTAAATAATGAGTTTTTTGTTATTTCTCTTTAAAATAATGTGTATTTTACTTATTTCTTTATTAAATAATGTGTTTTTTTGTTGTTTCTTTATTAAATAATGTGTATTTTAGTTATTTCTTTATTAAATAATGTGTATTTTAGTTATTTCTCTATTAAATATGTTATTTTTTATTTCTCTATTAAATAATGTGTATTTTAGTTATATCTCTATTAAATAATGTGTTTTTTTGTTGTTTCTCTATTAAATAATGTGTATTTTAGTTATTTCTTCAATAAATTATGTGTATTTTAGTTATTTCTCTATTAAATAATGTGTTATTTGTTATTTCTCTATTTAATAATGTGTATTTTAGTTATTTCTCTATTTAATAATGTGTATTTTAGTTGTTTCTCCATTAAATAATGTGTATTTTAGTTATTTCTCTATTAAATAATTTGTTTTTTGTTATTTCTCTATTAAATAATGTGTATTTGAGCTATTTCTCTATTAAATAATGTGTATTTTAGTTATTTCTCTATTAAATAATGTGTTTTTTGTTATTTCTCTATTAAACTATAAGTATTTTAGTTATTTCTATATTAAATATTGTGTTTTTTTGTTGTTTCTCTATTAAATATTGTGTAATTTAGTTATTTCTCCAATAGATAATGTGTATTTTAGCTATTTCTTTATTAAATAATGTGTATTTTAGTTATTTCTCTATTAAACTATGAGTATTTTAGTTATTTCTTTATTAAATAATGTGTTTTTTTGTTGTTTCTCTATTAAATAATGTGTATTTTAGTTATTTCTCTAAAAAATAAAGTGTATTTTAGTTATTTCTCTATCAATTAATGTGTTTTTTTTTGTTGTTTCTCTATTAAATAATGTGTATTTTAGTTATTTCTCTATTGAATAATGTGTATTTTAGTTATTTTTCTATTGAATAATGTGTTTTTTTTTTGTTGTTTCTCTATTAAATAATGTGTATTTTAGTTATTTCTCTATTAAATAATGTGTAGTTTAGTTATTTCTCTATTAAATAATGTGTTATTTGTTATTTCTCTATTAAATAATGTGTATTTTAGTTATATCTCTATTAAATAATGTGTTTTTTTGTTGTTTCTCTATTGAATAAAGTGTATTTTAGTTATTTCTCCAATAAATAATGTGTATTATAGTTATTTCTCTATTAAATAATGTGTTTTTTGTTATTTCTCTATTAAATAATGTGTATTTTAGTTATTTCTCTTTTACATAATGTGTTTTTTGTTATTTCTCTATTAAATAATGTGTATTTTAGTTATTTCTCTATTAAATAATGTGTTTTTTGTCTTGTTTTTCTATTAAATAATGTGTATTTTAGTTATTTCTCTATTAAATAATGTGTATTTTAGTTATTTCTCTAATAAATAAAGTGTATTTTAGTTATTTCTCTATTAAACAATGTGTTTTTTGTTAGTTCTCTATTAAACTATGAGTATTTTAGTTATTTCTCTAATAAATAATGTGTTTTTTTGTTGTTTCTCTATTAAATAATGTGTATTTTAGTTATTTCTCCAATAAATAATGTGTATTTTAGTTATTTCTGTATTAAATAATGTGTTTTTTGTTATTTTTCTATTAAATAATGTGTATTTTAGTTATTTCTCTATTAAATAATGAGTTTTTTGTTATTTCTCTATTAAATAATGTGTATTTTAGTTATTTCTCTATTACATAATGTGTTTTTTTGTTGTTTCTCTATTAAATAATGTGTATTCTAGTTATTTCTTCATTAAATAATGTGTAATTTTGTTATTTCTCTATTAAATAATGTGTATTTTACTTATATCTCTATTAAATAAAGTGTTTTTTGTTGTTTCTCTATTAAATAAAGTGTATTTTAGTTATTTCTCCAATAAATAATGTGTATTTTAGTTATTTCTCTATTAAATAATGTGTTTTTTGTTATTTCTCTATTAAATAATGTGTATTTTAGTTATTTCTCTATTACATAATGTGATTTTTGTTATTTCTCTATTAAATAATGTGTATTTTAGTTATTTCTCTATTAATAATGTGTTTTATGTTGTTTCTCTATTAAATAATGTGTATTTTAGTTATTTCTCTATTAAATAATGTGTATTTTATTTATTTCTCGAATAAATAATGTGTATTTTAGTTATTTCTCCATTAAATAATGTGTTTTTTTAAAATTTCTTTATTAAATAATGTGTATTTTAGTTATTTCTCTATTAAATAATGTGTTTTTTGTTATTTCTCTATTAAATAATGTGTATTTTAGTTATTTCTCTGATAAATAATGTGTTTTTTGTTATTTTTCTATTAAATAATGTGTATTTTAGTTATTTTTTCAATAACTAATGTGTACTTTAGTTATTTCTCTATTAAATATTGTGTATTTTAGTTATTTTTCTATTAAATAATGTGTTTTTTTGTTATTTCTCTATTAAACAATGTGTAGTTTAGTTATTTCTGTATTAAATAATGTGTTTTTTTGTTGTATCTCTAAAAAATAATGTGTAGTTTAGTTATTTCTCTATTAAATAATGTGCTTTTTTGTTGTTTTTCTATTAACTAATGTGTAATTTATTTATTTCTCCAATAAAAAATTGTGTATTTTAGTTATTTTTCTATTAAAAAATGTGTATTTTAGTTATTTCTCTAATAAATAATGTGTTTTTTTGTTATTTCTTTAATAAATAATGTGTATTTTATTTATTTCTTTAATAAATAATGTGTTTTTTGTTATTTCTCTATTAAGTAATGTGTATTTTAAATATTTCTCTATTAAATAATGTTTTTTTTTTTTTGTTATTTTTTTATTAAATAAAATGTATTTTAGTTATTTCTCTATTAAATAAAGTGTTTTTTGTTGTTTCTCTATTAAATAATGTGTATTTTAGTTATTTTTCAATAAATAATGTGTATTTTAGTTATTTCTCTATTTAATAATGTGTATTTTAGTTATTTCTCTATTAACTAATGTGTTTTTTTGTTATTTCTCTTTTAAACAATGTGTATTTTAGTTATTTCTTTAATAAATAATGTGTTTTATGTTGTTTCTCTATTAAATAATGTGTATTTTAGTTATTTCTCTATTAAATAATGTGTATTTTATTTATTTCTCGAATAAATAATGTGTATTTTAGTTATTTCTCCATTAAATAATGTGTTTTTTTAAAATTTCTTTATTAAATAATGTGTATTTTAGTTATTTCTCTATTAAATAATGTGTTTTTTGTTATTTCTCTATTAAATAATGTGTATTTTAGTTATTTCTCTGATAAATAATGTGTTTTTTGTTATTTTTCTATTAAATAATGTGTATTTTAGTTATTTTTTCAATAACTAATGTGTACTTTAGTTATTTCTCTATTAAATATTGTGTATTTTAGTTATTTTTCTATTAAATAATGTGTTTTTTTGTTATTTCTCTATTAAACAATGTGTAGTTTAGTTATTTCTGTATTAAATAATGTGTTTTTTTGTTGTATCTCTAAAAAATAATGTGTAGTTTAGTTATTTCTCTATTAAATAATGTGCTTTTTTGTTGTTTTTCTATTAACTAATGTGTAATTTATTTATTTCTCCAATAAATATTGTGTATTTTATTTATTTTTCTATTAAAAAATGTGTATTTTAGTTATTTCTCTAATAAATAATGTGTTTTTTTGTTATTTCTTTAATAAATAATGTGTATTTTATTTATTTCTTTAATAAATAATGTGTTTTTTGTTATTTCTCTATCAAATAATGTGTATTTTAGTTATTTCTCTATTAACTAATGTGTTTTTTTGTTGTTTCTCTATTAAATAATGTGTATTTTAGTTATTTCTCCAATAAATAACGTGTATTTTAGTTATTTCTCTATTAAATAATGTATTTTTTTGTTGTTTCTCTATTTAATAATGTGTATTTTAGTTATTTCTCCAATAAATAATGTGTATTTTAGTCATTTCTCTATTAAATATAGTGTTTTTTGTTATTTTTCTATTAAATAATGTGTATTTTGGTTATTTCTATACTAAATAATGCGTTTTTTGTTATTTTTCTATTAAATAATGTGTATTTTAGTTATTTCTTTATCAAAGAATGTGCTTTTTGTTATTTCTCTATTAAATAATGTGTATTTTAGTTATTTCTCTATTAAATATTGTGTATTTTAGTTATTTCTCTATTAAATAATGTGTATTTTAGTTTTTTTTCCAATAAATAATGTGTATTTTAGTTATTTCTCTAATAAATAATGTGTTTTTTGTTATTTCTCTATTAAGTAATGTGTATTTTAAATATTTCTCTATTAAATAATGTTTTTTTTTTTTTGTTATTTTTTTATTAAATAAAATGTATTTTAGTTATTTCTCTATTAAATAAAGTGTTTTTTGTTGTTTCTCTAATAAATAATGTGTATTTTAGTTATTTTTCAATAAATAATGTGTATTTTAGTTATTTCTCTATTTAATAATGTGTATTTTAGTTATTTCTCTATTAAATAATGTGTTTTTTTGTTATTTCTCTTTTAAACAATGTGTATTTTAGTTATTTCTTTAATAAATAATGTGTTTTTTTGTTGTTTCTCTATTAAATAATGTGTATTTTAGTTATTTCTCTATTAAATAAATTGTTTTTTATTATTTCTCTATTAAATAAAGTGTATTTTAGTTATTTCTCTATTATATAATGTGTTTTTTTTTTGTTGTTTTTCTTTAAAATAATGTTTATTTTAGTTATTTCTTCAATAGATAATGTGTATTTTAGCTATTTCTCTATTAAATAATGTGTATTTTAGTTATTTCTCTATTAAACTATGAGTATTTTAGTTATTTCTCAATTAAATAATGTGTTTTTTTGTTGTTTCTCTATTAAATAATGTGTATATAAGTTATTTTTCTAAAATAATGTGTATTTTACTTATTTCTCTATTAAATAGTGTGTTTTTTGTTATTTCTCTATTAAATAATGTGTATTTTATTTATTTTTCAATTAAATAATGAGTTTTTTGTTATTTTTTTTTTAAATAATGTGTATTTTACTTATTTCTTTATTAAATAATGTGTTTTTTTGTTGTTTCTTGATTAAATAATGTGTATTTTAGTTATTTCTCTATTAAATAATGTGTATTTTAGTTATTTCTCTATTAAATATGTTATTTGTTATTTCTCTATTAAATAATGTGTATTTTAGTTATATCTCTATTAAATAATGTGTTTTTTTGTTGTTTCTCTATTAAATAATGTGTATTTTAGTTATATCTTCAATAAAAAATGTGAATTTTAGTTATTTCTCTATTAAATAATGTGTTATTTGTTATTTCTCTATTTAATAATGTATATTTTAGTTATTTCTCTATTTAATTATGTGTATTTTAGTTGTTTCTCCATTAAATAATGTGTATTTTAGTTATTTCTCTATTAAATAATTTGTTTTTTGTTATTTCTCTATTAAATAATGTGTATTTGAGCTATTTCTCTATTAAATAATGTGTATTTTAGTTATTTCTCTATTAAATAATGTGTTTTTTGTTATTTCTCTATTAAACTATAAGTATTTTAGTTAATTCTATAATAAATATTGTGTTTTTTTGTTGTTTTTTTATTAAATAATGTGTATTTTAGTTATTTCTCCAATAAATAATGTGTAATTTAGTTATTTCTCTATTAAATAATGTGTTATTTGTTATTTCTCTATTAAATAATGTGTATTTTAGTTATATCTCTATTAAATAATGTGTTTTTTTGTTGTTTCTCTATTAAATAATGTTTATCTTAGTTAATTCTCCAATAAATAATGTGTATTTTAGTTATTTTTCTACTAAATAATGTGTTTTTTGTTATTTCTCTATTAAATAATGTGTATTTTAGTTATTTCTCTATTAAATAATGTGTTTTTTTTGTTGTTTCTCTATTAAATAATGTGTATTTTAGTTATTTCTTTATTAAATAATGTGTATTTTAGTTATTTCTCTATTAAATAATGTGTTATTTGTTATTTCTCTAATAAATAATGTGTATTTTAGTTATATCTCTATTAAATAATGTGTTTTTTTGTTGTTTCTCTATTAATTAAAGTGTATTTTAGTTATTTCTCCAATAAATAATGTGTATTTTAGTTATTTCTCTATTAAATAATGTGTTTTTTGTTCATTCTCTATTAAATAATGTATATTTTAGTTATTTCTCTTTTACATAATGTGTTTTTTGTTATTTTTCTATTAAATAATGTGTATTTTAGTTATTTCTCTATTAAATAATGTGTTTTTTGTGTTGTTTCTTTATTAAATAATGTGTATTTTAGTTATTTCTCTATTAAATAATGTGTTTTTTAGTTATTTCTCTAATAAATAATGTGTTTTTTAGTTATTTTTCTATTAAACAATAAGTTTTTTGTTATTTCTCTATTAAACTATGAGTATTTTAGTTATTTCTCTAATAAATAATGTGTTTTTTTGTTGTTTCTCTATTAAATAATGTGTATTTTAGTTATTTCTCCAATAAATAATGTGTATTTTAGTTATTTCTGTATTAAATAATGTGTTTTTTGTTATTTCTTTAATAAATAATGTGTATTTTAGTTATTTTTTATTAAATAATGAGTTTTTTGTTATTTCTCTATTAAATAATGTGTATTTAAGTTATTTCTCTATTAAATAATGTGTTTTTTTGTTATTTCTCTATTAAATAATGTGTATTTTAGTTATTTCTCTATTACATAATGTGATTTTTGTTATTTTTCTATTAAATAATGTGTATTTTAGTTATTTCTCTAATTAATAATGTGTTTTATGTTGTTTCTCTATTAAATAATGTGTATTTTAGTTATTTCTCTATTTAATAATGTGTTTTATGTTGTTTCTCTATTAAATAATGTGTATTTTAGTTATTTCTCTATTAAATAATGTGTATTTTAGTTATTTCTCATATAAATAATGTGTATTTTAGTTATTTCTTTAATAAATAATGTGTTTTTTTATAATTTCTTTATTAAATAATGTGTATTTTAGTTATTTCTCTATTAAATAATGTGTTTTCTGTTATTTCTCTATTAAATATTGTGTATTTTAGTTATTTCTCTGATAAATAATGTGTTTTTTTGTTATTTTTCTATTAAATAATGTGTATTTTAGTTATTTTTTCAATAACTAATGTGTACTTTAGTTATTTCTCTATTAAATATTGTGTATTTTAGTTATTTTTTTATTAAATAATGTGTTTTTTTGTTATTTCTCTATTAAACAATGTGTAGTTTAGTTATTTCTGTATTAAATAATGTGTTTTTTTGTTGTATCTCTAAAAAATAATGTGTAGTTTAGTTATTTCTCTTTTAAATAATGTGCTTTTTTGTTGTTTTTCTATTAACTAATGTGTAATTTATTTATTTCTCCAATAAATAATGTGTATTTTAGTTATTTTTCTGTTAAAAAATGTGTATTTTAGTTATTTCTCTAATAAATAATGTGTTTTTTTGTTATTTCTCTAATAAATAATGTGAATTTTATTTATTTCTTTAATAAATAATGTGTTTTTTGTTATTTCTCTATTAAATAATGTGTATTTCAGTTATTTCTCTATTAACTAATGTGTTTTTTTGTTGTTTCTCTATTAAATAATGTGTATTTTAGTTATTTCTCCAATAAATAATGTGTATTTTAGTTATATCTCTATTAAATAATGTATTTTTTTGTTGTTTCTCTATTTAATAATGTGTATTTTAGTTATTTCTCCAATAAATAATGTGTATTTTAGTCATTTCTCTATTAAATATAGTGTTTTTTGTTATTTTTCTATTAAATAATGCGTATTTTGGTTATTTCTATACTAAATAATGCGTTTTTTGTTATTTTTCTATTAAATAATGTGTATTTTAGTTATTTCTTTATCAAAGAATGTGCTTTTTGTTATTTCTCTATTAAATAATGTGTATTTTAGTTATTTCTCTATTAAATATTGTGTATTTTAGTTATTTCTCTATTAAATAATGTGTATTTTAGTTTTTTTTCCAATAAATAATGTGTATTTTAGTTATTTCTCTATTAAATAATGTGTTTTTTGTTATTTCTCTATTAAGTAATGTGTATTTTAAATATTTCTCTATTAAATAATGTTTTTTTTTTTTTGTTATTTTTTTATTAAATAAAATGTATTTTAGTTATTTCTCTATTAAATAAAGTGTTTTTTGTTGTTTCTCTATTAAATAATGTGTATTTTAGTTATTTTTCAATAAATAATGTGTATTTTAGTTATTTCTCTATTTAATAATGTGTATTTTAGTTATTTCTCTATTAAATAATGTGTTTTTTTGTTATTTCTCTTTTAAACAATGTGTATTTTAGTTATTTCTTTAATAAATAATGTGTTTTTTTGTTGTTTCTCTATTAAATAATGTGTATTTTAGTTATTTCTCTATTAAATAAATTGTTTTTTATTATTTCTCTATTAAATAAAGTGTATTTTAGTTATTTCTCTATTATATAATGTGTTTTTTTTTTGTTGTTTTTCTTTAAAATAATGTTTATTTTAGTTATTTCTCCAATAGATAATGTGTATTTTAGCTATTTCTCTATTAAATAATGTGTATTTTAGTTATTTCTCTATTAAACTATGAGTATTTTAGTTATTTCTCAATTAAATAATGTGTTTTTTTGTTGTTTCTCTATTAAATAATGTGTATATAAGTTATTTTTCTAAAATAATGTGTATTTTACTTATTTCTCTATTAAATAGTGTGTTTTTTGTTATTTCTCTATTAAATAATGTGTATTTTATTTATTTTTCAATTAAATAATGAGTTTTTTGTTATTTTTTTTTTAAATAATGTGTATTTTACTTATTTCTTTATTAAATAATGTGTTTTTTAGTTGTTTCTTGATTAAATAATGTGTATTTTAGTTATTTCTCTATTAAATAATGTGTATTTTAGTTATTTCTCTATTAAATATGTTATTTGTTATTTCTCTATTAAATAATGTGTATTTTAGTTATATCTCTATTAAATAATGTGTTTTTTTGTTGTTTCTCTATTAAATAATGTGTATTTTAGTTATATCTTCAATAAAAAATGTGAATTTTAGTTATTTCTCTATTAAATAATGTGTTATTTGTTATTTCTCTATTTAATAATGTATATTTTAGTTATTTCTCTATTTAATTATGTGTATTTTAGTTGTTTCTCCATTAAATAATGTGTATTTTAGTTATTTCTCTATTAAATAATTTGTTTTTTGTTATTTCTCTATTAAATAATGTGTATTTGAGCTATTTCTCTATTAAATAATGTGTATTTTAGTTATTTCTCTATTAAATAATGTGTTTTTTGTTATTTCTCTATTAAACTATAAGTATTTTAGTTAATTCTATAATAAATATTGTGTTTTTTTGTTGTTTTTTTATTAAATAATGTGTATTTTAGTTATTTCTCCAATAAATAATGTGTAATTTAGTTATTTCTCTATTAAATAATGTGTTATTTGTTATTTCTCTATTAAATAATGTGTATTTTAGTTATATCTCTATTAAATAATGTGTTTTTTTGTTGTTTCTCTATTAAATAATGTTTATCTTAGTTAATTCTCCAATAAATAATGTGTATTTTAGTTATTTTTCTACTAAATAATGTGTTTTTTGTTATTTCTCTATTAAATAATGTGTATTTTAGTTATTTCTCTATTAAATAATGTGTTTTTTTTGTTGTTTCTCTATTAAATAATGTGTATTTTAGTTATTTCTTTATTAAATAATGTGTATTTTAGTTATTTCTCTATTAAATAATGTGTTATTTGTTATTTCTCTATTAAATAATGTGTATTTTAGTTATATCTCTATTAAATAATGTGTTTTTTTGTTGTTTCTCTATTAATTAAAGTGTATTTTAGTTATTTCTCCAATAAATAATGTGTATTTTAGTTATTTCTCTATTAAATAATGTGTTTTTTGTTCATTCTCTATTAAATAATGTATATTTTAGTTATTTCTCTTTTACATAATGTGTTTTTTGTTATTTTTCTATTAAATAATGTGTATTTTAGTTATTTCTCTATTAAATAATGTGTTTTTTGTGTTGTTTCTCTATTAAATAATGTGTATTTTAGTTATTTCTCTATTAAATAATGTGTTTTTTAGTTATTTCTCTAATAAATAATGTGTTTTTTAGTTATTTTTCTATTAAACAATAAGTTTTTTGTTATTTCTCTATTAAACTATGAGTATTTTAGTTATTTCTCTAATAAATAATGTGTTTTTTTGTTGTTTCTCTATTAAATAATGTGTATTTTAGTTATTTCTCCAATAAATAATGTGTATTTTAGTTATTTCTGTATTAAATAATGTGTTTTTTGTTATTTCTTAAATAAATAATGTGTATTTTAGTTATTTTTTTATTAAATAATGAGTTTTTTGTTATTTCTCTATTAAATAATGTGTATTTAAGTTATTTCTCTATTAAATAATGTGTTTTTTTGTTATTTCTTTATTAAATAATGTGTATTTTAGTTATTTCTCTATTACATAATGTGATTTTTGTTATTTTTCTATTAAATAATGTGTATTTTAGTTATTTCTCTAATTAATAATGTGTTTTATGTTGTTTCTCTATTAAATAATGTGTATTTTAGTTATTTCTCTATTTAATAATGTGTTTTATGTTGTTTCTCTATTAAATAATGTGTATTTTAGTTATTTCTCTATTAAATAATGTGTATTTTAGTTATTTCTCATATAAATAATGTGTATTTTAGTTATTTCTTTAATAAATAATGTGTTTTTTTATAATTTCTTTATTAAATAATGTGTATTTTAGTTATTTCTCTATTAAATAATGTGTTTTCTGTTATTTCTCTATTAAATATTGTGTATTTTAGTTATTTCTCTGATAAATAATGTGTTTTTTTGTTATTTTTCTATTAAATAATGTGTATTTTAGTTATTTTTTCAATAACTAATGTGTACTTTAGTTATTTCTCTATTAAATATTGTGTATTTTAGTTATTTTTTTATTAAATAATGTGTTTTTTTGTTATTTCTCTATTAAACAATGTGTAGTTTAGTTATTTCTGTATTAAATAATGTGTTTTTTTGTTGTATCTCTAAAAAATAATGTGTAGTTTAGTTATTTCTCTTTTAAATAATGTGCTTTTTTGTTGTTTTTCTATTAACTAATGTGTAATTTATTTATTTCTCCAATAAATAATGTGTATTTTAGTTATTTTTCTGTTAAAAAATGTGTATTTTAGTTATTTCTCTAATAAATAATGTGTTTTTTTGTTATTTCTCTAATAAATAATGTGAATTTTATTTATTTCTTTAATAAATAATGTGTTTTTTGTTATTTCTCTATTAAATAATGTGTATTTCAGTTATTTCTCTATTAACTAATGTGTTTTTTTGTTGTTTCTCTATTAAATAATGTGTATTTTAGTTATTTCTCCAATAAATAATGTGTATTTTAGTTATATCTCTATTAAATAATGTATTTTTTTGTTGTTTCTCTATTTAATAATGTGTATTTTAGTTATTTCTCCAATAAATAATGTGTATTTCAGTCATTTCTTTATTAAATTTAGTAGTAGAGCACCTATGCCGGTTCTGGCGCAAAATCCTATAAGGTTTACATGGGGGGTCTAAAATTACTTTACTTCCGGTCTAGCAGCTCAACTCGGCATGTGATCCACCAGTCTGCAATGTGTCGCCACCGTTGCTGGTGTTGGCGGGAAGAATTAAGGCGGGGTATGGCCCGACGAGATGTCGGGACGAGGGGGCGGCGAGGCTTATCAGTTGCTTATCAGTTGTTATCAGTGACATCCGGTAAACGCACTCTCTTTTTATACCTCCATAAGAGCCCCTTGTGTGAGAGTGAGAACCAGAAATCGGATATGGAAGGATGGAAAATATGAGAGGGGGAAATTCCAATGTTTTGTGTCAAGTGTGCGAGTGCAACGCGCGATACCAGCAGCCACCTAGCGGCAGCAAGCAAACGAGCATATATACAGGGTGGTCGAAAGACTTTGTATATACAGGGTGTGTCAAAAATAAATCCAAGATGGCGACCGGAAGTGACAATCTTTACCACAAAATCAAAAATGGCGACCGGAAGTGCGACTTCCGGTGTTGCAAAAAGGGCCTTCATGGTACTCAAATGAAAGCGCCCGTCGCGTACGTCACGAATCTAAAATAAAAACTTGTACTTGACCCGCTCCTAAGCGATAAAAATACAAAAAACCTCCTGGATGGTTTAAAATAAAGAAACAAATGATAACAATATGTTGTTTAAGTGAAGACACTAAATTTAAAAATCAGTTAGTCGTAGATAATGGTGATGTCAAGAACGTCACTCATTAAACGACACCTTTTAAAAAATCGATTGCAAAAACAAAAACAGCAATTAGACTATCGATTGGAAAGTCTATTAAGGCAAATTATAAATGTTAAAAAAATTATTTGTGATTATGAATTGCAAAAGCAACTGTGTGCAAAACTCGACGGTATGCAGCTTCGATGAAATTAGCAAAGTCGAAATAAAATTATTTGAAAATATAAATAAAGCCATTGAATTGTATGATGAATGCAAGTTAACTGGTGAATATGTAAAATATCTGCCTGAAAAATATTTGCGATCGCTATATGGACTAAATTTGGAAAGATTGTGGGACTTCCTGCCTGAAAAATGTAAGAGTGATTTATATTTCCAAATAAGACTTCCTTGTCATAAGCATTACAACCTTCCAACCGATGAGGACCACATAGACGGACCACCTCCGCCTATAAAAAACTGTTTTAGATGCATCGCAGAAAAGTGTATCTGCAAAAAGTGTCAAGATTACCGATCAACTAGAAAAAGTGACAAGAGCACCGAAAATGAATAGCACCGCATTCATACTTTTATCAACTTTGCTTAATGGAACTTTGTTCATCACGAAACCCAAAGATGCCAGACAATGCTACATAACCGCCATCGATAGAGGAATCAATAATAGTTGGCCTTTGAAGTGGAAAATGATGCACCTCGACAATACCACTCATCCAAGAACGTTCAAAATCAACGCCAGCACGATTCCGGTGGTGTCAATTGTGATGAATGCAACTTTTATGTTCCTCGATAAAAATCGATACGTAATGAACGTATCAAATCATTTAATAATCTCGAATAATGTTGAAAGTAATAACGCAAATTTAATATTGAGTCTAGAAATAATTTTGACTGTTAAATGTGTAATTATAATTTCATATGTATTTTATAACTTATATAAAAGATATATTAACAATCATTAAATAAAAGAAAATCAAATATATGTTATAACTGTGTTTTATTTCATCATTTCATAACAACATGCATGATAACATATCACCAATTTTCAACAGGAAATTATAACATAATCAGAAGTAACAGGATGTAACATCCGCTTTTAACAGAAAAATTGCATCATAATACAAGAATCAACAAGAAAATTCTTATCATCATCATCATACCAACCTTGTGATTCACTATAAGTATGAATCATTAAATCTTTATCAGCGCTGTGATTGGTTGAAATTTGATTCTTAAATTAGTAATAATATGGTGATCATGATGCAAAAATTTCACAGTTGATTCAGTGTTTGTGCAGTTCAGTTCACGATAGTTTAGCTACATTTACAATAGAGTTCATAATGTCTAACCTCAAAATGAGTTATTCTACAACTTTAAAACGAGAGTACGATGTTAAAAAGCCACATGTAAATCCAATTGAGACCCCAAAAAATTCTATTTTTAAACCTTTCGTTGAGGATATGGAGAGTCGGCCGAGAGATCTACAACCTGAATTATTATACGAGTACATCAACCCTGAAGGTACTTACGGTTTAACACGCAAAGATGCAGAAAAATTCTACAACGTGGGGTACGATTTAGATGATGTGTGCATGCAACAGATTAACCTGAAAAGTCTGGAGCCACAAGATATTATTGAACGTAAGTTTTAAATATATTTTTCTCAAGTGAAATTTATTTTTAAATCTAATCATTTTTTTCAGATCCCCCAAAGTTCGAAGATCCAGTGGAGGAAGGCATTCGTAGATACGATGATGATGTCAAGCGTGAGATTCAGCTGATTGGAGAGAGCTTTTATGCAATCAATAACTCTAGAACAAAATTTGTGTCTATTGGTCTAAGTCCAGCACTAGGATTTATACCAATTATCAAAATCCACTGTGGGCATAATGGTTCTTTTGGACGCAATGGGGTTTTCTTCACCGCAGAAGAATGGAGTGCATTCTCCAAAATAAATATAACCGAAATTAGAGATGGGGGCACATGGAAGTACTGTGATCACCGCATTTCATATACCTCATACAAACAACTGGATGTTATATTACTCGAGTGTCGGAATTTTAAAATATTAATTTCTTCAATGACATTCAACAACTTAATTAATTTTAAGAATCTTATAAACTTTAAATTAACATTATTAAAATTCTATGAATTTGATTTATATTATAATGTAATTATGGCTAAATGTTTAAAATTCGCTTACGAAGATAACGATTTGTAAGGTAAAGTTATCCGCTTATTGAGTGAGAACGATACAAAAGGAGAGCCCGAGTATCTTATGATGGAAACACTGAACATGTTTTACGGTAAAATGTATTATGACTATGAATGTATGAATATAAACTCCTGATGAATTAAATGTTTAAAAAAAAAAAATCAATCTTATTATTTACTCCTTCACATAAATAAAACAATGTGTGTGGGTTACAATATATATTTATTATTATTATTATTATTATTAAAACTAAACTAGTATACGATTAAATTATTATAAAACATTATTTTTATCAATCCAACTATTATGAGTCTTATCAAGTCCCAGCCACTTCACGAAAACTTTAGTTCCTTTTTTCTTTATAATTTTTTCCACTAGATATGCATCATTATGCTTAACAAGTTGAATTTCTTCAGCGTAAAATCCTCCTTTGATTGGACTAACCCATGAATCTTCCAACAGGTACACAGTAGGATTTGTGATTTTAATTGAAATCACTTTAAATATTTCGGTAGACCAATTAAGTGTGTATCCCTTCGCAAAAACGGTTTTCTCCTTGCTGATTCGCACAAAGTCTCCAATTTTAAATTTTTGCGGTCCAGCAATCTTGATGTGTGAATAAACGGTTTTCAACAGCATCGATTCTTTATCTTTAGTGACTTCATTTGGTTTCATACCGATGGTACTATGCTTACGATTGTTGTAATCTTTTGTGATATCAGGTAATACATCAAGCCATTTATATTTGCCTCGTAAACTTAACTCTCTATATAATATTTCTTTAACAGTACGTATCACTCGCTCGGCCATTGCAGCCTTTTTAATAGTAAACGTAGAGTAATGATTAATCAAATGCTTTTTAAGTAAATTTTCAACATGCTTGTTGTAAAACTCTTTATCCAGATCGGTCTGCAAGTTTTTCGGGATCCTACCACCATTAAATATTTTGTCAAATGCACTCTTCACTGACGGTCCGCTTTTATCTTTTAGAGGTTCCGCCCACAAGTATTTGGAGAAGCAATCGATTACAATAAGAATGTGTTTATATCCTTTATTTTCGCGAGAATACAGTATAAAATCAGCCAAATCAGCCTGCCACAGATCATATAAACCTTTCAAAATGGTTCGTCTTTTAAAGAAATTTATTCGCGCGGGCTTGTGGATTTCAGTAACGATATCTTGTTTTACTTTACTCATTCTTGTTCGAAGAAATCAATTTTTAATGCTTTCTGCTTGAGCTCCCAATAACAAATTCATTTTAATAACAAACTCCCCCCATTTTATTTGAATGTCGCTTCGAATTAGTTCATTTGTCTATTTGCTCGCTAATATCGTGAATTCGATCATTAATGCTGTTAATTTGAACCTTTACACTGTTGTATGTTGTTGTTAAGTTATCACTTATAACTTCAATACGATCATAAACATTCAGTTTGAAGTTTGCATGTGCATTGCTGACCAAGTTCATATTCTGTTCAATTTTATGCAATTCATCCTTAAATGTCAGTAACTTTGATTCAATCATTTCAGGAATGTCTTTAATGCATAATTGAATTTTCTTATCGAGATCCTCATATTTGATATTAATATGATTAAAATCAGATTTATTTTCGGCGTTTAAATTTTCCAAGAGAGTATTGAAAGCGTTCTTATCATCATCAGATTTCTTGAGAAGATTTGTAATTTTAGAGTCGAGGTAGTTGGAAATGTTGTGAACGTACAGCTTAGTCGTGACATCAGTATCATCGATAGGAGCATCAACATTTTTCAAACGCTTGTGAGAAATGTCGAAATTTCCGTCAGCATTGCGCTTAAAACCGGGCCTCTTACACCAGCAAATGATTTATTTTGCGACGAATGACGTCCGAACTTGTCTACACTCATAGTGATATTGAGATTAAAATAAAAATTAATAGATTATATTTGCTTCTCTCAGCTCTTCTTCGATGGAGGCAATCTCGTTAGCTTGAGATGAATTTCCGGCTCTACGTGAAGCGTTTAGCAACCACAAACGTTCTATTAACTCGTTAGGATTATCCCAGTATGTGTATCGAAAGGGCTTATCTTCAACTTCTAATGTTGAATCGAATCTTTTACCTGCGTACGAATTGGCATCTGACACACTCCTGCTGCGATTTGGACGGTGTGTAGTAGTAGTAGTATTAGCAAAGGCCTCTATTATCTCTTCATCCACAGTTTTCTCGTTCACTCTCATTGCTCTCGCTTTTTTACGTTCATCTAACATAGGTTTAACTAACATTTTATATTTTGTTGTACCAATTCCCTGATGTTGCTCTGCAGGATTATGATTTTTAAATAAAGCATTAGTAGCCACTAAAACTTCAAAATAGTCTCTTTTGTCTTGTTCGGTATAATTTTGAGGAGTTTTCTTGAATAATAATTTATTTTTTTATTCTTTTAATATTAACTTACAACTTGTACCTGACGTTTTTGTACCACATTATTTTACTATGTTTATGCAAATAAAGTTTATCTAGTTACAATCCATCAGTACCTATAAATTTTTTCCCTCTCACATAAAAATCTCCAATCGCATCAATCATTAGCTCTGTGTTTCCAACGATTATCTTGCTAGTATCAATGTCATAATTAACTCCCGTTACCGAAGAGCGATCATAAACAATTTTATCAGCATCTTTGACGTATCCAATAAGTAAAAGCACTAAAACATTAGGATACTGTTCGAGATATTTTCTTAAACCACGTTCAGTAATAGGTTCTGGGTTTTCATTATTTTCAACAACTGTATTATCAATTGTATTATCAACTGTATTATCAACTGTATCATCTGAAGACTCTAACCTACTTTCGTAAGTCTCTTCTTCGGGTTTATAATTTTCCCTCCTAAGTGTGGTTGCATCTGACATACCATCGTAAGAGTTTCTTTCTAAACCTCCTTGTGTTTTATCAAATTGTATCATACTGGGTTCATATTGACCAAAGCTGACCATTTCCTCTGGTTTTGTAGGTGTAGAAGTTCTACCATATCTTCTCTTAGGTCTAATCGGAGTCACTTGCTGTTGCGGTGGTTGCGTAGGAGATTGTTTAATTTGAGGCGTTATATTAAGAACATTTGCAGGACCCGGTGTCAATGTAGAACTCTTTATTAACTCCTTAATTGGTTCAATTAAAGGCTTGTAAGTTTTATTTAAGATTTCATTATCATCGGCTTGCTTCAATTTGAGAGCCATTACTTTCTTGCGAATTGCATGCTTTACATTTATGAGTTCTTTATCAACATTGTGTTTCTCCGTATTGAAAGGGTTCCGTAATAGAGAGCGCTTCTTATACCGCATCTCTAAAAATAGCGAGCGCTTTTGTAGCGCTGTACCGCTCGCTATTCCGCTATACCGTTTGCTATTTCGCTATACCGCTCCCTATCCCGCTATACCGCTCGCTATTACGCTATACCGCTCGCTATTTCGCTATACCGCTCGCTATTTCGCTATACCGCTCCCTATCCCGCTATACCGCTTGCTATTTCGCTATACCGCTCGCTATTTCGCTATACCGCTCCTTATCCCGCTATACCACTCGCTATTCCACTATACCGCTCCCTATTCAGGCGCTTTTTAATAGCTATCGCTTTTATACTGCTATATCAATTGCTATATAACTGCTTAATCTTTTTATACTGCTCCACTTCAATAGAGATAGAAATAATAACCACACCCCGCTAACGCATGCGCTATACTGATTGAGGTAATTATCAGTTTATTATTATATACTCGTCGAGTCCTTTGCGGTATCTGCCGGCATCAGAATCCTTGTCTATCACAATGAAACCATACTTTTCTTTCCAACATTCTGCACATAGAGTTTTAAACTTCTCGAAACTCATATCGCTGCCCACATGGTCTTGGTATACATGTTTCAAATTTAAATCATCTTGTTTGAAGAGCATTATAAAATTTCCATTATCGCGGATCAAATGCTTAGGGATACGTGTATATGTTTGACATAGGTAAAATGAATCAACATTTTTATGTCTACCCATACTGAAGAAATTTCTAATTTTATCTTGTTTGTCACATGCAACATCGTCAAATATAAAAATTGAATTATTATTTGCTTCACTCGGATCGAGGATTTTGCAGTTTTCGGAAAATGGAAAATATCCAACTTCCGACATCGAGCTTAAAACGTTACTTAACATTTGATATTTTGGTTGAAACAACGACTTTGAGTAAATGTACAAGTTTTCAAATTTTAAACCGTTTTCATGGAAAAGCATTGAAAATAAAACGTTAGTTTTGCCACAATTCGAGGGTCCGCATATTAAAGCTCTTACAGAATTTGGGATTAACGGACCATGTTTTTCAGATTGTCCAGTCGTATCTCCCACAACTGAGTCTATATTTATAATTGGTAAAGTAACTTTCTGCTTAACGGTTCTCATTATACTAACTGAAACTCTAATTAATATGGCTATATATACACATCATTGATCTGATAAAATTATTAAGCAATGTACCACGGTAGAGGTATCATCAACAGCGCTATAGATAAGTTACCTGTTGAGCTTCACTTACCCGGATATAAATATTGCGGTCCCGGCACCAAGTTGAAGAAGCGTTTGATCAGAGGAGATATCGGTATAAACGATTTGGATAAAGCTTGTATGCAGCACGACATTGCCTATTTGAATTCATCCAAGTTAGAAGATCGACATAAGGCAGATAAAAGTTTGGAAAAATCTGCTTGGGGAAGAGTTAAGTCTAAGAACTCTTCGTTAAGCGAAAAAGCAAGCGCTCTAGCGGTAACTGGAATCATAAAAGCCAAAAGGAATTTAGGAATGGGCGTTAAAACTGTAACTCTTCGCGCAGGTGTAGTAAATAAAGCACGAACGGCGTTAAAACCGTTAGCAAAAAAAATTAAAAGTGCAGACGGTATACGAGAAAGTGCTAAAATTGCCTTGATTGCTGCCAAGGATGCTGTTAAGAAAACGGGTGGACGTAATAAAGTCCGCAAACCAAGAGTTCTACCTATTCCAAAACAAGGTGGCTCTCTGCCACTCATACCCCTCTTTGCTGGATTAAGCGCCTTAGGTTCGATCGCGGGGGGTACTAGCGCTATCGTACGAGCAGTAAAATCTACTAAGGAGGCACAAAAGAAACTGCAAGAGTCCGAGCGTCACAACAAAACGATGGAAGCCATCGCTCTCGGAAAGAAAGGAAGCGGTTTATATTTATAACCATATAAGAAAGGTTTGGGCCTGTACCTGAAAAAATCAAAAAACTGTTAAGTTTGCTGCCCGATAGACCGCTCACAGATTTAAACTTGAAAAAATATACGAAACATATTAAAACGTTTAGAGGAGTATTTATGCGAGATCAGTTACCACATCACCCTCATTATAGAGAGTCAGGTATAATAAATCTGGATAGGGCGGCAGGAGCCGGCACTCATTGGGTAGCGTACAAGAAGAACGGCAGACGCGTGCAATACTTTGATAGTTTTGGAAATTTAAGCCCGCCGCTAGAAGTTGTAAAATATTTCAAAGCATGCGAGATAAAATATAATCACAATCAATATCAGAAATTTAACTCTCACAACTGCGGACATTTATGTTTAGAGTTTTTATATAAATAAAGATGTTAAAATTAATTTTATGTTAGTCATGTCTCGAACGTTCACCCTGCAAGGTGATAGCAGCGAACTATCGGTCAACTATTTTCCTCCGATCGAGTTAGATCCGCAACATGAATATTGTTTAGGACTCATTGGTTTTCACACATATAATTCCATACCGAACATTGAGGAAGGAATCAACAATAAATTCATTTTCAACGATAATAAATTGATCACACTTTCTACAGGGGCATACAAAATTCGAGACATTAAATTGTATTTACAACGCATGATAATAGGGGGGTTAAATTTACCCGAGTCGGAAGCAGAAAAAATTTTGTCTTTGAAACCCAATCACAACACTCTTCAGTGTGAAATCAAGAGCAAGTATGACATTGATTTTACATCTGATAAAAACACCATCGGGCGTCTCTTGGGGTTTTCCGGGAAAAAAATTTTAAAAGCCGGAATTATTCATAGGTCCGATTTACCCGTGCAAATAATTAAAGTGGAAAGTATAAGAATAGAGTGCAACATCGTTACTGGAGCATATTACGACGATCGTCTGTCGCACACGTTGTTCGAATTTAGTCCCGCAGTGGATCCCGGTTACGCAATTAATATTGAACCTCGAAATATTTTATATTTACCGGTAAACGTTTGCAATAGCATCGACAATATCAATCTCAGAATATTGGATCAAGCGGGGGATCCCATTAATTTTAGGAGAGAAAATATTTTAGTAAGATTGGAATTAAAACCTCTGTAAGATGGGAATTGTTTTCGGTAATAAAAAGAAGAAGAACAATGCGTTCCCCATCAATTCCCCTTTGCCTACGAAAGAGGTGACACGTCTTAATTTATCCCGATTATTGGCTCTAGGTTACAGAGTGAAACATTATGGGAAAAATTAACATTTTTGATGAAGTGCAATTTGATGAGAGCATCGTTAAAGAACAGTATCATTCTTACCGACCAAGGACTACAAACTTTGATAATAACGATGAAATCAGAATCACAATTCAGAACCAAGATATTTTTACATGTCCAAGCGAAAGCAGTATATACTTGGTTGGAGAGGTCGAAGGGCAGCCATCAGATGGAAAAACATTTAGCATAACCAACAACGTTTTCTCATTCTTGTTTGAAGAAATCCGATATGAGTTAAACGGTATCGAGATTGATAGAACGAGAGATTTGGGTATCTCGAGCACTATGAAGGGGTTCCTTTCCTACGGAGACGCCGAAGAAATGAAAGTTTTGGGAACTGCCGGGTGGGGCAAAACCGGTCAAATAAAAACATATTTTGTGAATAAAAAGTTTTTTGCTCTTATTCCGCTAAAGTGCTGGTTAGGATTTGCCGAAGACTATAAAAAAATAATGGGATTTGCTAAACACGAACTAATTCTACTACGTGCGTCTACTGATGTAAATTGTTTTATAAGCGATGATACTGATAAAAAAGTAACTAGCCTAATTAAATTTAAAATAAACAAAGTCGAGTGGAGAGTACCACATATACAATTAAATGATGAGATTAAATTACAAATGTTGGAACAAGTTAAAACCGATCCTAAAATCTTAATCCCATTTTGCAAATGGGAACTACACGAACTACCCTCTATGAATAAATCTAAAGATAGTGTTTGGTCCGTAAAAACCTCAAACAGTCTAGAGAAATCACGATATGTAATTATAGCTTTTCACGTCAACAAAAAGGGTGTGTCGAGTGAAGACGTTTCCACATTCGATCATTGTAACATTAAAAACATAAGAATTTATCTAAATTCTGAAACATATCCATACGAAAATTTAAATTTGGATTTTGACAATGGCGAATATTTAACCGCCTACGAGATGTACTGCCAGTTTCAAAGTAGTTATTATGATAATGCAAAAAATCAACCATACTTTTCGTTTACTGATTTTAAGAATCACACAATGTTTGTATTTGACGTTTTAAAACAAAATGAAAGCATCAAGTCCTCGACGGTAGACTTGCGCCTTGAAATGGAAGCTTCTCAGATTTTTAAAGACAATACTAGGTGTTATTGTCTGATTTTGAGCGATACCATAGTTAAATACACACCGCTATCAGGGTTGGTTCGAAAACTCGTGTGATGGGAAAAAGAGTGAGATTCAGTGAGCCCGAGTCAACGGTCATTTATTTGCCTGAAGAATGTGGTGACTATAGAAGCGGTGCTGAATGGATGATTGAAGCACAAAATAGAGTACGATTTCAACGTAGAATTAAAAAGATTGCAATAACATTGGAAGCAGTAGTGAATCCTGAACGTAGAAAAATGCGTCAAATACCCACCATCAATTGAGCTCTTATTTTAGTCGAGTACAGGCCGTTGACGTGTACACTTCATATAACATGATGATTATATTAGCCATCGATATGCAAGGATTTGTAATTGCAAATCAGTTTATGCCGAAGGAAATAAGTATTGCATCAAATTACAAAAATATTCACACTTACTTGATGAAACCGACAATCGACTACTCGTTTTTAACATCGAAGGAAAAAATTCAAGCCAGATGGTTGGAAAATAATTACCACTCAATTCCATATTCCGGAGGAATTGTTGATATGGCCAAGATTGACAACATCTTTTACGGATTTACTCAGAATTTATCCGATGTGACGTGCGTGGTCAAGGGTGTTCAAAAAGAAGATTTTTTAAAAAAACATTTCCCGAATTTTACCATATTAAACCTTGAAGGTGAAACTAATTCACCAAAGTTTGAAAAATGTACTCATTTCTGTGCAAATCACACGGATGAGTTTAGTAATTGTTCATTTCAAAATGTAAAAAAAATTTGTACTTATTTAAATGATAATAATAATACTAAATATTATTAAATGTAACTTATTGTGTAATTGGTAATGTTAGATTGTTATGTGACATTATTATTGATAAACGTACAAATTTATCTTGTAATTTTTTTTTTTAATAATAATAAATGTGTTATTAAGATGTTGTGTTTGTTTCTTTATTTTAAACCATCCAGGAGGTTTTTGTATTTTTATCGCTTAGGAGCGGGTCAAGTACAAGTTTTTATTTTAGATTCGTGACGTACGCGACGGGCGCTTTCATTTGAGTACCATGAAGGCCCTTTTTGCAACACCGGAAGTCGCACTTCCGGTCGCCATTTTTTATTTTGTGGTAAAGATTGTCACTTCCGGTTGCCATCTTGGATTTATTTTTGACACACCCTGTATATACAAAGTCTTTCGACCACCCTGTATATATGCTCGTTTGCTTGCTGCCGCTAGGTGGCTGCGGGTATCGCGCGTTGCACTTGCACACTTGAGACAAAACATTGGAATTTCCCTCTCTCATATTTTCCATCCTTCCATTTCCGATTTCTGGTTCTCACTCTCACACAAGGGGTTCTTATGGAGGTATAAAAAGAAAGTGCGTTTACCGGACGTCACTGATAACAACTGATAAGCAACTGATAAGCCCCGCCGCCCCCTCGTCCCGACACCTCGTCATGCCACACCCCGCCCTAATTCTTTCCGCCAACACCAGCGACGGTGGCGACACACCAATTAAGCCGGCCCAGGTGTGGACTCAGTGATGGGCAGGTGAGAAAAGTGAATTTAGACCCCCCATGTAAACCTTATGGGATTTTGCGCCAGAACCCGTATAGGTGCTCTACTTATAGTGTTTTTTGTTATTTTTCTATTAAATAATGTGTATTTTAGTTATTTCTATATTAAATAATGTGTTTTTTGTTATTTCTCTATTAAATAATGTGTATTTTAGTTATTTCTCTATCAAAGAATGTGCTTTTTGTTATTTCTCTATTAAATAATGTGTATTTTAGTTATTTCTCTATTAAATATTGTGTATTTTAGTTATTTCTTTATTAAATAATGTGTTTTTTAGTTTCTTCTCCAATAAATAATGTGTATTTTAGTTATTTCTCTATTAAATAATGTGTTTTTTGTTATTTCTCTATTAGGTAATGTGTATTTTAATTATTTCTCTATTAAATAATGTGTTTTTTTTGTTATTTCTTTATTAAATAAAGTGTATTTTAGTTATTTCTCTATTAAATAATGTGTTTTTTGTTGTTTTTCTATTAAATAATGTGTATTTTAGTTATTTTTCAATATATAATGTGTATTTTAGTTATTTCTCTATTTAATAATGTGTATTTTAGTTCTTTCTCTATTAAATAATGTGTTTTTTTGTTGTTTCTCTATTAAATAATGTGTATTTTAGTTATTTCTCTAAAATAATGTGTATTTTAGTTATTTCTCTATTGAATAATGTGTTTTTTGTTATTTCTCTATTAAATAATGTGTATTTTATTTATTTTTCAATTAAATAATGAGTTTTTTGTTATTTTTCTTTAAAATAATGTGTATTTCACTTATTTCTTTATTAAATAATGTGTTTTTTTGTTGTTTCTTTATTAAATAATGTGTATTTTAGTTATTTCTCTATTAAATAATGTGTATTTTAGTTATTTCTCTATAAAATATGTTATTTGTTATTTCTCTATTAAATAATGTGTATTTTAGTTATTTCTTCAATAAATAATGTGTATTTTAGTTATTTCTCTATTAAATAATGTGTTATTTGTTATTTCTCTATTTATTAATGTGTATTTTAGTTATTTCTCTATTTAATAATGTGTATTTTAGTTGTTTCCCCATTAAATAATGTGTATTTTAGTTATTTCTTCATTAAATAATTTGTTTTTTGTTTTTTCCCTATTAAATAATGTGTATTTTAGCTATTTCTCTATTAAATAATGTGTATTTTAGTTATTTCTCTATTAAATAATGTGTTTTTTGTTATTTCTCTATTAAACTATAAGTATTTTAGTTATTTCTATTATAAATATTGTGTTTTTTTGTTGTTTCTCTATTAAATAATGTGTATTTTAGTTACTTCTCCAAAAAATAATGTGTATTTTAGTTATTTCTCTATTAAATAATGTGTTATTTGTTATTTCTTTATTAAATAATGTGTATTTTAGTTATATCTCTATTAAATAATGTGTTTTTTTGTTGTTTCTTTATTAAATAATGTGTATCTTAGTTAATTCTCCAATAAATAATGTGTATTTTAGTTATTTCTCTATTAAAAAATGTGTTTTTTGTTAATTCTCTATTAAATAGTGTGTATTTTAGTTATTTCTATATTAAATAATGTGTTTTTTGTTATTTCTCTATTAAATAATGTGTATTTTAGTTATTTCTCTATTAAATAATGTATTTTTTTGTTGTATCTCTATTAAATAATGTGTAATTTAGTTATTTCTCTATTATATAATGTGTATTTTAGTTATTTCTTTGATAAATAATGTGTATTTTAGTTATTTCTCTATTAAATAATGTGTTTTTTGTTATTTCTTTATTAAATAAAGTGTATTTTAGTTATTTCTCTATCAAATAATGTGTTTTTTGTTATTTTTTTATTAAATAATGTGTATTTTAGTTATTTCTCTAATAAATAATGTGTTTTTTGTTATTTCTGTTTTAAATTATGTGTAGTTTAGTTATTTATCTATTAAATAATGTGTTTTTTGTTGTATCTCTATTAAATAATTTGTATTTTAGTTATTTCTCTATTAATCAATGTGAATTTTATCAATTTCTCTATTATATAATGTGTTTTTTTGTTGTTTCTCTATTAAATAATGTGTATTTTAGTTATTTCTCCAATAAATAATGTGTATTTTAGTTATTTCTTTATTAAATAATGTGTATTTTAGTTAATTCTTTATTAAATAATGTGTTTTTTTGTTGTTTCTTTATTAAATAATGTGTATTTTAGTTATTTGTTTAAAAATAATGTGTATTTTAGTTATTTCTCTATTAAATAATGTGAATTTTAGTTATTTCTCTAATAAATAATGTGTTTTTTTGTTATTTCTTAATTAAATAATGTGTATTTTAGTTATTTCTCTATTAAATAATGAGTATTTTAGTTATTTTTCTAATAAATAATGTGTTTATTTGTTGTTTCTTTATTAAATAATGTGTAATTTAGTTATTTCTCCAATAAATAATGTGTATTTTAGTTATTTCACTAATAAATAATGTGTTTTTTTGTTATTTCTCTATTAAATAATGTGTACTTTAGTTATTTCTCTATTAAATAATAAGTATTTTTTGTTTCTCTATTAAAAAATGTGTATTTTAGATATTTTTCCAATAAGTAATGTGTATTTAAGTTATTTCTCTATTAAATAATGTTTATTTTAGTTATTGCTCTATTCAATAATGTGTTTTCATTGTTATTTCTCTATTAAATAATGTGTATTTTAGTTATTTCCTTATTAAATTATGTGTTTTTTGTTGTTTCTCTATAAAATAATGTGTATTTTAGTTATTTTTAAATAAATAATGTGTAATTTAGTTATTTCTCTATTTAATAATGTGTATTTTAGTTATTTCTCTATTAAATAATGTGTTTTTTTGTTATTTCTTTATTAAATAATGTGTATTTTAGTTATTTCTCTATTAAATAATGTGTTTTTTTGTTGTTTCTCTATTAAATAATGTGTATTTTAGTTATTTCTCTAATAAATAATGTTTATTTTAGTTATTTCTCTATTAAATAATGTGTTATTTGTTATTTCTCTATTAAATAATAGGTATTTTAGTTATATCTCTTATAAATAATGTGTATTTTAGTTATTTCTTTATTATATAATGTGTTTTTTTTGTTGTTTCTCTAATAAATAATGTGTATTTTAGTTATTTCTCCAATAGATAATGTGTATTTTAGCTATTTCTCTATTAAATAATGTGTATTTTAGTTATTTCTCTATTAAATAATGTGTTTTTTGTTATTTCTCTATTAAACTATAAGTATTTGAGTTATTTCTCTATTAAATAATGTGTTTTTTTGTTGTTTCTCTATTAAATAATGTGTATTTTAGTTGTTTCTCAATTAATAATGTGTTTTTTTGTTGTTTCTCTATTAAATAATGTGTAATTTATTTATTTTTCTATTAAATAATGAGTTTTTTGTTATTTCTCTTTAAAATAATGTGTATTTTAGTTATTTCTCTATTAAATAGTGTGTTTTTTGTTGTTTCTTTATTAAATAATGTGCATTTTAGTTATTTCTCTATTAAATAATGTGTATTTTAGTTATTTCTATATTAAATATGTTATTTGTTCTTTCTCTATTAAATAATGTGTATTTTAGTTATATCTCTATTAAATAATGTGTTTTTTTGTTGTTTCTCTATTAAATAATGTGTATTTTAGTTATTTCTTCAATAAATAATGTGTTATTTGTTATTTCTCTATTAAATAATGAGTATTTTAGTTATTTCTTTATTTAATAATGTGTATTTTAGTTGTTTCTCTATCAAATAATGTGTATTTTAGTTATTTCTTTATCAAATAATTTGTTTTTTGTTATTTCTCTATTAAATAATGTGTATTTTAGCTATTTCTCTATTAAATAATGTGTATTTTAGTTATTTCTTTATCAAATAATGTGTTTTTTGTTATTTCTCTAATAAACTATGAGTATTTTAGTTTTTTCTTTATTAAATATTGTGTTTTTTTGTTGTTTCCTTATTAAATAATGTGTATTTTGTTATTTCTCCAATAAATAATGTGTATTTTAGTTATTTCTCTATTAAATAATGTGTTATTTGTTATTTCTCTATTAAATAATGTGTATTTTTGTTATATCTTTATTAAATAATGTGTTTTTTGTTGTTTCTCTATTAAATAATGTGTATCTTAGTTTTTTCTTTAATAAATAATGTGTTTTTTAGTTATTTCTCTATTAAATAATGTGTTTTTTGTTATTTCTCTCTTAAATAATGTGTATTTTAGTTATTTCTCTATTAAATAATGTGTTTTTTGTTATTTCTCTAATAAACTATAAGTATTCTAGTTATTTCTTTATTAAATAATGTGTTTTCTTGTTGTTTCTCTATTAAATAATGTGTATTTTAGTTATTTCTCTATGAAAAAATGTGTATTTTAGTTATTTCTGTATTAAATAATGTGTTTTTTGTTATTTCTCTATTAAATAATGTGTTTTTTTGTTATTTCTCTAATAATTAATAAGTTTTTTGTTATTTCTCTATTATATAATGTGTATTTTAGTTATTTCTCTATTAAATAATGTGTTTTTTAGTTGTTTCTCTATTTAATAATGTGTATTATAGTTATTTCTTTATTAAATAATGTGTATTTTAGTTATTTCTCTATTAAATAATGTGTATTTTAGTTATTTCTCTATTAAATAAAGTGTTATTTGTTATTTCTCTATTAAATAATGTGTATTCTAGTTATATCTCTATTAAATAATGTGTATTTTAGTTATTTCATTATTAAATATGTGTTTTTTGTTTTTTCTCTATTAAATAATGTGTATTTTAGTTAATTCTCTATTAAAAAATGTGTTTTTTTGTTGTTTCTTTATTAAATAATGTGTATATTAGTTATTTCTTTATTAAAAAATGTTTTTTTTTTGTTATTTCTCTATTAACTAATGTGTATTTTTGTTATTTCTCTATTAAATAATGTGTATTTTAGTTATTTCTCTTGTAAATAATGTGTTTTTAGATTTTTCTCTATTAAATAATGTGTATTTTAATTATTTCTCTATTAAATAATGTGCTTTTTGTTCTTTCTCTATTAAATAATGTGTATTTTAGTTATTTCTCTACTATATAATGTGTATTTTAATTATTTCTCTATTAAATAATGTGTATTTTAGATATTTCTCCAATAAATAATGTGTATTTTAGTTATTTCTCTATTAAATAATGTGTTTTTTGTTAGTTCTTTATTAAATAATGTGTATTTTAGTTATTTCTTTATTAAATAATGTGTTTTTTGTTATTTTTCTATTATATATTGTGTATTTTAGTTATTTCTTTATTAAATAATGTGTTTTTTGTTATTTATCTATTAAATAATGTGTATATAAGTTATTTCTCTATTAAATAATGTGTTTATTGTTATTTCTCAATTAAATAATGTGTATTTTAGTTACTTCTCTATTAAATAATGTGTTTTTTTGTTGTTTTTCTATTAAATAATGAGTATTTTAGTTATTTCTCCAATAAATAATGTGTATTTTAGTTATTTCTCTATTAAATAATGTGTATTTTAGTTATTTCTTTATCAAATAATGTGTTTTTTTTGTTGTTACTTTATTAAATATTGTGTATTTTAGTTATTTCTTAAATAAATAATGTGTATTTTAGTTATTTCTCTAATAAATAATGTGAATTTTAGTTATTTCTTTAATAAAAAATGTGTTTTTTTGTTATTTCTCTATTAAATAATGTGTATTTTAGTTATTTCTCTATTAAATAATGTGTATTTTAGTTATTTCTCCAATAAATAATGTGTATTTTAGTTATTTCTCTATTAAATAATGTGTATTTTAGTTATTTCTCTATTCAATAATGTGTTTTTTTTGTTATTTCTTTATTCAATAATGTGTATTTTGGTTATTTCTCTATTAAATAAAGTGTTTTTTGTTGTTTCTCTATTAATAAAGTGTATTTTAGTTATTTTTTAATAAATAATGTGTATTTTAGTTATTTTTCTATTTAAAAATGTGTATTTTAGTTATTTCTTTATTTAATAATGTGTATTTTAGTTGTTTCTCTATTAAATAATGTGTATTTTAGTTATTTCTCTATTAAATAATTTGTTTTTTGTTATTTCTCCATTAAATATTGTGTATTTTAAATATTTTTCTATTAAATAATGTGAATTTTAGTTATTTCTCTAATAAATAATGTGTTTTTTTGTTATTTCTTTATTAAATAATGTGTATTTTAGTTATTTCTCTATTAAATAATGAGTATTTTAGTTATTTTTTTATTAAATAATGTGTTTATTTGTTGTTTCTTTATTAAATAATGTGTAATTTAGTTATTTCTCTAATAAATAATGTGTATTTTAGTTATTTCACTAATAAATAATGTGTTTTTTTGTTATTTCTCTATTAAATAATGTGTACTTTAGTTATTTCTCTATTAAATAATGTGTTTTTTTTGTTTCTCTATTAAATAATGTGTATTTTAGTTATTTTTCTATTAAGTATTGTGTATTTTAATTATTTTTCTATTAAATAATGTTTATTTTAGTTATTTCTCTATTTAATAATGTGTTTTTTTTGTTATTTCTCTATTAAATAATGTGTATTTTAGTTATTTCTTTGTTATATAATGTGTTTTTTGTTGTTTCTCTATTAAATAATGTGTATTTTAGTTATTTATCTAATAAATAATGTGTTTTTTAGTTATTTCTCTATAAAATAATGTGTTATTAGTTATTTCTCTATTTAATAATGGGTATTTTAGTTATATCTCTATTAAATAATGTGTATTTTAGTTATTTCTCTATTAAATAATGTGTTTTTTTTGTTGTTTTTCTATTAAATAATGTGTATTTTAGTTATTTCTCCAATAGATAATGTGTATTTTAGCTATTTCTCTATTAAATAATGTGTATTTTAGTTATTTTTCTATTAAATAATATGTTTTTTGTTATTTCTCTATTAAACTATAAGTATTTTAGTTATTTTTCTATTAAATAATGTGTTTTTTTGTTGTTTCTCTATTAAATAATGTGTATTTTAGTTATTTCTCTTATAAATAATGTGTTTTTTTGTTGATTCTGTTTAAAATAATGTGTATTTTATTTATTTTTCTATTAAATAATGAGTTTTTTGTTAATTCTCTTTAAAATAATGTGTATTTTAGTTATTTCTCTTTTAAATAATGTGTTTTTTTGTTGTTTCTTTATTAATTAATGTGCATTTTAGTTATTTTTCTATTAAATAATGTGTATTTTAGTTTTTTTTCTATTAAATATGTTATTTGATATTTCTCTATAAAAAATGTGTTTTTTAGTTATATTTTTATTAAATAATGTGTTTTTTTGTTGTTTCTCTAATAAGTAATGTGTATTTTAGTTATTTCTCCAATAAATAATGTGTATTTAAATTAATTCTCTATTAAATAATGTGTATTTTAGTTATTTTTCTATTTAATAATGTGTATTTTAGTTGTTTCTCTATTAAATAATGTGTATTTCAGTTATTTCTCTATTAAATAATTTGTTTTTTGTTATTTCTCTATTAAATAATGTGTATTTTAGCTATTTCTTTATTAAATAATGTGTATTTTAGTTATTTCTCTATTAAATAATGTGTTTTTTGTTATTTCTCTATTAAACTATAAGTATTTTAGTTTTTTCTCTAATAAATATTGTGTTTTTTTGTTGTTTCTCTATTAAATAATGTGTATTTTGTTATTTCTCCAATAAATAATGTGTATTTTAGTTATTTCTCTATTAAATAATGTGTTATTTGTTATTTCTCTATTAAATAATGTGTTTTCTTGTTGTTTCTCTATTAAATAATGTTTTTTTTTAGTTATTTCTCCATGAAAAAATGTGTATTTTAGTTATTTCTGTATTAAATAATGTGTTTTTTTGTTGTTTCTCTATTTAATAATGTGTATTATAGTTATTTCTTTATTAAATAATGTGTATTTTAGTTATTTCTCAATTAATTAATAAGTTTTTTGTTATTTTTCTATTATATAATGTGTATTTTAGTTATTTCTTTATTAAATAATGTGTTTTTTTGTTGTTTCTCTATTTAATAATGTGTATTATAGTTATTTCTTTATTAAATAATGTGTATTTTAGTTATTTCTCTATTATATAATGTGTATTTTAGTTATTTCTTTATTAAATAATGTGTTATTTGTTATTTCTCTATTAAATAATGTGTATTTTAGTTATATCTCTATTAAATAATGTGTATTTTAGTTATTTCTTTATTAAATATGTGTATTTTGTTTTTTCTCTAATAAATAATGTGTATTTTAGTTATTTCTTTATTGAAAAATGTGTTTTTTTGTTGTTTCTCTATTAAATAATGTGTATATTAGTTATTTCTTTATTAAATAATGTTTTTTTTTTTGTTATTTCTCTATTAACTAATTTTTTTTTTTGTTATTTCTCTATTAAATAATGTGTATTTTAGTTATTTCTCTTGTAAATAATGTGTTTTTAGATTTTTCTTTATTAAATAATGTGTATTTGAATTATTTCTCTATTAAATAATGTGCTTTTTGTTATTTCTCTAATAAATAATGTGTATTTTAGTTATTTCTCTACTATATAATGTGTATTTTAATTTTTTCTTTATTAAATAATGTGTATTTTAGTTATTTCTCCAAAAAACAATGTGTATTTTAGTTATTTCTCTATTAAATAATGTGTTTTTTGTTAGTTCTTCATTAATTAATGTGTATTTTAGTTATTTCTTTATTAAATAATGTGTTTTTTGTTATTTCTCTATTATATATTGTGTATTTTAGTTATTTCTTTATTAAATAATGTGTTTTTTGTTATTTATCTATTTAATAATGTGTATTTTAGTTATTTCTCTATTAAATAATGTGTTTATTGTTATTTCTCAATTAAATAATGTGTATTTTAGTTATTTTTCTATTAAATAATGCGTTTTTTGTTGTTTTTTTATTAAATAATGTGTATTTTAGTTATTTCTCCAATAAATAATGTGTATTTTAGTTATTTCTCTATTAAATAATGTGTATTTTATTTATTTCTTTATTAAATAATGTGTTTTTTTTGTTGTTACTTTATTAAATATTGTGTATTTAAGTTATTTCTTCAATAAATAATGTGTATTTTAGTTATTTTTCTAATAAATAATGTGAATTTTAGTTATTTCTCTAATAAAAAAAGTGTTTTTTTGTTATTTCTCTATTAAATAATGTGTATTTTAGTTATATCTCTATTAAATAATGTGTATTTTAGTTATTTCTCCAATAAATAATGTGTTTTTTAGTTATTTTTCTAGTAAATAATGTGTTTTTTGTTATTTCTCTAATAAATAATGTGTCTTTTAGTTATTTCTTTAATAAATAATGTGTTTTTTTGTTGTTTCTCTATTAAATAATGTGTATATTAGTTATTTCTCTATTAAATAATTTGTTTTTTGTTATTTCTCTATTAAATAATGTGTATTTTAGTTATTTCTCTATTATATAATGTGTTTTTTTGTTGTTTCTCTATTAAATAATGTGTATTTTAGTTATTTCTCCAATAGATAATGTGTATTTTAGCTATTTCTCTATTAAATAATGTGTATTTTAGTTATTTCTCTATTAAATATTGTGTTTTTTGTTATTTCTCTATTAAACTATGAGTATTTTAGTTATTCCTCTATTAAATATAGTGTTTTTTTGTTGTTTCTTTATTAAATAATGTGTATTTTAGTTATTTTTTTAATAAATAAAGTGTATTTTAGTTATTTCTCTATTAAATAATGTGTTTTTTGTTATTTCTCTATTAAATAATGTGTATTTTAGTTATTTCTCTATTAAATAATAAGTTTTTTTGTTATTTTTCTTCAAAATAATGTGTATTTTAGTTATTTCTTTATTAAATAATGTGTTTTTTGTTCTTTCTTTATTAAATATTGTGTATTTTAGTTTATTCTCTATTAAATAATGTGTATTTTAGTTATTTCTCTATTAAATAATGTGTTATTTGTTATTTCTCTATTAAATAATGTGTATTTTAGTTATATCTCTATTAAATATTATAAATATGTATTTTAGTTATTTCTTTATTATATAATGTGTTTTCTTGTTTTTCTCTATTAAATAATGTGTATTTTAGTTATTTCTATAATAAATAATGTGTATTTTAGTTATTTCTCCAATAAATATTGTGTATTTTAGTTATTTCTCTATTAAATAATGTGTATTTTAGTTATTTCTCTATTAAATAATGTGTATTTTAGTTATTTTTCTATTAAATAATGTGTATTTTTGTTATTTCTATAGTAAATAATGTGTTTTTTTGTTATTTCTCTATTAAATAATAAGTATTTTAGTTATTTCTTTAAATAATAATGTGTATTTTTGTTATTTTTTTAACAAATAATGTGTATTTTAGTTATTTCTTTATTAAATAATGTGTTTTTCTGTTATTTTTTTATTAAATAATGTGTATTTTAGATAGTTCTCTATTAAATAATGTGAATTTTAGTTATTGGTCCAATAAATAATGTGTATTTTAGTTATTTTTCTATTAAATAATGTGTTTTTTGTTATTTCTTTATTAAATAATGTTTATTTTAGTTATTTCTCTAAAAAATAATGTGTATTTTAGTTATTTCTCTATTAAATAATGTGTATTTTAGTTATTTTTTTAATAAATGATGTGTATTTTAGTTAATTCTCTATTAAATAATGCGTTTTTTTGTTATTTCTCTATTAAAAAATGTGTATTCCAGTTATTTCTCTATTAAATAGTGTGATTTTTTTTTATTTCTTTATTAAATAATGTGTAATTTAGTAATTTCTCTATTAAATAATGTGTATTTTAGTTATTTCTCCAATAAAAAATGTGTATTTTAGTTATTTCTCTATTAAATAATGCGTTTTTTTGTTATTTCTCTATTAAAAAATGTGTATTTTAGTTATTTCTCTATTAAATAATGTGTTTTTTTTTAATTTCTCATTTAAATAATGTGTATTTCAGTTATTTCTCTATTAAATAATTTGTATTTTAGTTATTTCTCCAATAAATAATGTGTATTTTAGGTATTTTTCTATTAAATAATGTGTTTTTTTGTTATGTCTCTATTAAATAATGTGTATTTTAGTTATTTCTCTATTAAATAATGTGTTTTTTTGTTATTTTCCTAATAAATATTGTGTATTTCAGTTAATTCTCTATCAAATAATGTGTATTTTAGTTATTTCTCTATTAAATAATGTGTTTTTTTGTTATTTCTCTAATAAACAATGTGTATTTTAGTTATTTTTCTATTAAATAATGTGTATTTTAGTTATTTCTCTTTTAAATATTGTGTTTTTTTGTTATTTTTCTATTAAATAATGAGTATTTTAGTTATTTCTCCAATAAATAATGTGTATTTTAGTTATTTCTCTATTAAATAATGTGTATTTTAGTTATTTCTTTATCAAATAATGTGTTTTTTTTGTTGTTACTTTATTAAATATTGTGTATTTTAGTTATTTCTTAAATAAATAAGGTGTATTTTAGTTATTTCTTTAATAAATAATGTGAATTTTAGTTATTTCTTTAATAAAAAATGTGTTTTTTTGTTATTTCTCTATTAAATAATGTGTATTTTAGTTATTTCTCTATTAAATAATGTGTATTTTAGTTATTTCTCCAATAAATAATGTGTATTTTAGTTATTTCTCTATTAAATAATGTGTATTTTAGTTATTTCTCTATTCAATAATGTGTTTTTTTTGTTATTTCTTTATTCAATAATGTGTATTTTGGTTATTTCTCTATTAAATAAAGTGTTTTTTGTTGTTTCTCTATTAATAATGTGTATTTTAGTTATTTTTTAATAAATAATGTGTATTTTAGTTAATTCTCTATTTAAAAATGTGTATTTTAGTTATTTCTCTATTTAATAATGTGTATTTTAGTTGTTTCTCTATTAAATAATGTGTATTTTAGTTATTTTTCTATTAAATAATGTGTATTTTAGTTATTTCTTTATTAAATAATGTGTTTTTTTGTTGTTTTTCTATTAAATAATGAGTATTTTAGTTATTTCTCCAATAAATAATGTGTATTTTAGTTATTTCTCTATTAAATAATGTGTATTTTAGTTATTTCTTTATCAAATAATGTGTTTTTTTTTGTTATTTCTTTATTAAATATTGTGTATTTTAGTAATTTCTCTATTAAATAATGAGTATTTTAGTTATTTTCCTAATAAATAATGTGTTTATTTGTTGTTTCTTTATTAAATAATGTGTTATTTAGTTATTTCTCTAATAAATAATGTGTATTTTAGTTATTTCACTAATAAATAATGTGTTTTTTTGTTGTTTCTTTATTAAATAATGTGTACTTTAGTTATTCCTCTATTAAATAATGTGTTTTTTTTGTTTCTCTATTAAATAATAAGTATTTTAGTTATTTTTCCAATAAGTATTGTGTATTTTAGTTATTTCTCTATTAAATAATGTTTATTTTAGTTATTTCTCTATTCAATAATGTGTTTTTTTGTTATTTCTCTATTAAATAATGTGTATTTTAGTAATTTCTTTATTAAATAATGTGTTTTTTGTTGTTTCTCTATTAAATAATGTGTATTTTAGTCATTTCTCTAATAAATAATGTGTTTTTTAGTTATTTCTCTATTAAATAATGTGTTATTAGTTATTTCTCTATTTAATAATGGGTATTTTAGTTATATCTCTATTAAATAATGTGTATTTTAGTTATTTCTCTATTAAATAATGTGTTTTTTTTGTTGTTTTTCTATTAAATAATGTGTATTTTAGTTATTTCTCCAATAGATAATGTGTATTTTAGCTATTTCTCTATTAAATAATGTGTATTTTAGTTATTTCTCTATTAAATAATGTGTTTTTTGTTATTTCTCTATTAAACTATGAGTATTTTAGTTATTTTTCTATTAAATAATGTGGTTTTTTGTTGTTTCTCTATTAAATAATGTGTATTTTAGTTATTTCTCTATTAAATAATGTGTTTTTTTGTTGTTTCTTTATTAAATAATGTGTATTTTATTTATTTTTCTATTAAATAATTTGTTTTTTGTTAATTCTCTTTAAAATAATGTGTATTTTAGTTATTTCTCTAATAAATAATGTGTTTTTTTTGTTTCTCTATTAAATAATAAGTATTTTAGTTATTTTTCCAATAAGTATTGTGTATTTTAGTTATTTCTCTATTAAATAATGTTTATTTTAGTTATTTCTCTATTCAATAATGTGTATTTTAGCTATTTCTCTATTAAATAATGTGTATTTTAGTTATTTCTTTATCAAATAATGTGTTTTTTGTTATTTCTCTAATAAACTATGAGTATTTTAGTTTTTTCTTTATTAAATATTGTGTTTTTTTGTTGTTTCCTTACTAAATAATGTGTATTTTGTTATTTCTCCAATAAATAATGTGTATTTTAGTTGTTTCTCAATTAATAATGTGTTTTTTTGTTGTTTCTCTATTAAATAATGTGTAATTTATTTATTTTTCTATTAAATAATGAGTTTTTTGTTATTTCTCTTTAAAATAATGTGTATTTTAGTTATTTCTCTATTAAATAGTGTGTTTTTTGTTGTTTCTTTATTAAATAATGTGCATTTTAGTTATTTCTCTATTAAATAATGTGTATTTTAGTTATTTCTATATTAAATATGTTATTTGTTCTTTCTCTATTAAATAATTTGTATTTTAGTTATATCTCTATTAAATAATGTGTTTTTTTGTTGTTTCTCTATTAAATAATGTGTATTTTAGTTATTTCTTTAATAAATAATGTGTTATTTGTTATTTCTCTATTAAATAATGAGTATTTTAGTTATTTCTTTATTTAATAATGTGTATTTTAGTTGTTTCTCTATCAAATAATGTGTATTTTAGTTATTTCTTTATCAAATAATTTGTTTTTTGTTATTTCTCTATTAAATAATGTGTCTTTTAGCTATTTTTCTATTAAATAATGTGTATTTTAGTTATTTCTTTATCAAATAATGTGTTTTTTGTTATTTCTCTAATAAACTATGAGTATTTTAGTTTTTTCTTTATTAAATATTGTGTTTTTTTGTTGTTTCCTTATTAAATAATGTGTATTTTGTTGATTCTCCAATAAATAATGTGTATTTTAGTTATTTCTCTATTAAATAATGTGTTATTTGTTATTTCTCTATTAAATAATGTGTATTTTTGTTATATCTCTATTAAATAATGTGTTTTTTGTTGTTTCTCTATTAAATAATGTGTATCTTAGTTTTTTCTTTAATAAATAATGTGTTTTTTAGTTATTTCTCTATTAAATAATGTGTTTTTTGTTATATCTCTATTAAATAATGTGTATTTTAGTTATTTCTCTATTAAATAATGTGTTTTTTGTTATTTCTCTAATAAACTATAAGTATTCTAGTTATTTCTTTATTAAATAATGTGTTTTCTTGTTGTTTCTCTATTAAATAATGTGTATTTTAGTTATTTCTCTATGAAAAAATGTGTATTTTAGTTATTTCTGTATTAAATAATGTGTTTTTTGTTATTTCTCTATTAAATAATGTGTTTTTTTGTTATTTCTCTAATAATTAATGAGTTTTTTGTTATTTCTCTATTATATAATGTGTATTTTAGTTATTTCTCTATTAAATAATGTGTTTTTTAGTTGTTTCTCTATTTAATAATGTGTATTATAGTTATTTCTTTATTAAATAATGTGTATTTTAGTTATTTCTCTATTAAATAATGTGTATTTTAGTTATTTCTCTATTAAATAAAGTGTTATTTGTTATTTCTCTATTAAATAATGTGTATTCTAGTTATATCTCTATTAAATAATGTGTATTTTAGTTATTTCATTATTAAATATGTGTTTTTTGTTTTTTCTCTATTAAATAATGTGTATTTTAGTTAATTCTCTATTAAAAAATGTGTTTTTTTGTTGTTTCTTTATTAAATAATGTGTATATTAGTTATTTCTTTATTAAAAAATGTTTTTTTTTTGTTATTTCTCTATTAACTAATGTGTATTTTTGTTATTTCTCTATTAAATAATGTGTATTTTAGTTATTTCTCTTGTAAATAATGTGTTTTTAGATTTTTCTCTATTAAATAATGTGTATTTTAATTATTTCTCTATTAAATAATGTGCTTTTTGTTCTTTCTCTATTAAATAATGTGTATTTTAGTTATTTCTCTACTATATAATGTGTATTTTAATTATTTCTCTATTAAATAATGTGTATTTTAGATATTTCTCCAATAAATAATGTGTATTTTAGTTATTTCTCTATTAAATAATGTGTTTTTTGTTAGTTCTTTATTAAATAATGTGTATTTTAGTTATTTCTTTATTAAATAATGTGTTTTTTGTTATTTTTCTATTATATATTGTGTATTTTAGTTATTTCTTTATTAAATAATGTGTTTTTTGTTATTTATCTATTAAATAATGTGTATATAAGTTATTTCTCTATTAAATAATGTGTTTATTGTTATTTCTCAATTAAATAATGTGTATTTTAGTTACTTCTCTATTAAATAATGTGTTTTTTTGTTGTTTTTCTATTAAATAATGAGTATTTTAGTTATTTCTCCAATAAATAATGTGTATTTTAGTTATTTCTCTATTAAATAATGTGTATTTTAGTTATTTCTTTATCAAATAATGTGTTTTTTTTGTTGTTACTTTATTAAATATTGTGTATTTTAGTTATTTCTTAAATAAATAATGTGTATTTTAGTTATTTCTCTAATAAATAATGTGAATTTTAGTTATTTCTTTAATAAAAAATGTGTTTTTTTGTTATTTCTCTATTAAATAATGTGTATTTTAGTTATTTCTCTATTAAATAATGTGTATTTTAGTTATTTCTCCAATAAATAATGTGTATTTTAGTTATTTCTCTATTAAATAATGTGTATTTTAGTTATTTCTCTATTCAATAATGTGTTTTTTTTGTTATTTCTTTATTCAATAATGTGTATTTTGGTTATTTCTCTATTAAATAAAGTGTTTTTTGTTGTTTCTCCATTAATAAAGTGTATTTTAGTTATTTTTTAATAAATAATGTGTATTTTAGTTATTTTTCTATTTAAAAATGTGTATTTTAGTTATTTCTTTATTTAATAATGTGTATTTTAGTTGTTTCTCTATTAAATAATGTGTATTTTAGTTATTTCTCTATTAAATAATTTGTTTTTTGTTATTTCTCCATTAAATAATGTGTATTTTAAATATTTTTCTATTAAATAATGTGAATTTTAGTTATTTCTCTAATAAATAATGTGTTTTTTTGTTATTTCTTTATTAAATAATGTGTATTTTAGTTATTTCTCTATTAAATAATGAGTATTTTAGTTATTTTTTTATTAAATAATGTGTTTATTTGTTGTTTCTTTATTAAATAATGTGTAATTTAGTTATTTCTCTAATAAATAATGTGTATTTTAGTTATTTCACTAATAAATAATGTGTTTTTTTGTTATTTCTCTATTAAATAATGTGTACTTTAGTTATTTCTCTATTAAATAATGTGTTTTTTTTGTTTCTCTATTAAATAATGTGTATTTTAGTTATTTTTCTAATAAGTATTGTGTATTTTAATTATTTCTCTATTAAATAATGTTTATTTTAGTTATTTCTCTATTTAATAATGTGTTTTTTTTGTTATTTCTCTATTAAATAATGTGTATTTTAGTTATTTCTTTGTTATATAATGTGTTTTTTGTTGTTTCTCTATTAAATAATGTGTATTTTAGTTATTTATCTAATAAATAATGTGTTTTTTAGTTATTTCTCTATAAAATAATGTGTTATTAGTTATTTCTCTATTTAATAATGGGTATTTTAGTTATATCTCTATTAAATAATGTGTATTTTAGTTATTTCTCTATTAAATAATGTGTTTTTTTTGTTGTTTTTCTATTAAATAATGTGTATTTTAGTTATTTCTCCAATAGATAATGTGTATTTTAGCTATTTCTCTATTAAATAATGTGTATTTTAGTTATTTTTCTATTAAATAATATGTTTTTTGTTATTTCTCTATTAAACTATAAGTATTTTAGTTATTTTTCTATTAAATAATGTGTTTTTTTGTTGTTTCTCTATTAAATAATGTGTATTTTAGTTATTTCTCTTATAAATAATGTGTTTTTTTGTTGATTCTGTATTAAATAATGTGTATTTTATTTATTTTTCTATTAAATAATGAGTTTTTTGTTAATTCTCTTTAAAATAATGTGTATTTTAGTTATTTCTCTTTTAAATAATGTGTTTTTTTGTTGTTTCTTTATTAATTAATGTGCATTTTAGTTATTTTTCTATTAAATAATGTGTATTTTAGTTTTTTTTCTATTAAATATGTTATTTGATATTTCTCTATAAAAAATGTGTTTTTTAGTTATATTTTTATTAAATAATGTGTTTTTTTGTTGTTTCTCTAATAAATAATGTGTATTTTAGTTATTTCTCCAATAAATAATGTGTATTTAAATTAATTCTCTATTAAATAATGTGTATTTTAGTTATTTTTCTATTTAATAATGTGTATTTTAGTTGTTTCTCTATTAAATAATGTGTATTTCAGTTATTTCTCTATTAAATAATTTGTTTTTTGTTATTTCTCTATTAAATAATGTGTATTTTAGCTATTTCTCTATTAAATAATGTGTATTTTAGTTATTTCTCTATTAAATAATGTGTTTTTTGTTATTTCTCTATTAAACTATAAGTATTTTAGTTTTTTCTCTAATAAATATTGTGTTTTTTTGTTGTTTCTCTATTAAATAATGTGTATTTTGTTATTTCTCCAATAAATAATGTGTATTTTAGTTATTTCTCTATTAAATAATGTGTTATTTGTTATTTCTCTATTAAATAATGTGTTTTCTTGTTGTTTCTCTATTAAATAATGTTTTTTTTTAGTTATTTCTCCATAAAAAAATGTGTATTTTAGTTATTTCTGTATTAAATAATGTGTTTTTTTGTTGTTTCTCTATTTAATAATGTGTATTATAGTTATTTCTTTATTAAATAATGTGTATTTTAGTTATTTCTCAATTAATTAATAAGTTTTTTGTTATTTTTCTATTATATAATGTGTATTTTAGTTATTTCTTTATTAAATAATGTGTTTTTTTGTTGTTTCTCTATTTAATAATGTGTATTATAGTTATTTCTTTTTTAAATAATGTGTATTTTAGTTATTTCTCTATTATATAATGTGTATTTTAGTTATTTCTTTATTAAATAATGTGTTATTTGTTATTTCTCTATTAAATAATGTGTATTTTAGTTATATCTCTATTAAATAATGTGTATTTTAGTTATTTCTTTATTAAATATGTGTATTTTGTTTTTTCTCTAATAAATAATGTGTATTTTAGTTATTTCTTTATTGAAAAATGTGTTTTTTTGTTGTTTCTCTATTAAATAATGTGTATATTAGTTATTTCTTTATTAAATAATGTTTTTTTTTTGTTATTTCTCTATTAACTAATTTTTTTTTTTGTTATTTCTCTATTAAATAATGTGTATTTTAGTTATTTCTCTTGTAAATAATGTGTTTTTAGATTTTTCTTTATTAAATAATGTGTATTTTAATTATTTCTCTATTAAATAATGTGCTTTTTGTTATTTCTCTAATAAATAATGTGTATTTTAGTTATTTCTCTACTATATAATGTGTATTTTAATTTTTTCTTTATTAAATAATGTGTATTTTAGTTATTTCTCCAAAAAACAATGTGTATTTTAGTTATTTCTCTATTAAATAATGTGTTTTTTGTTAGTTCTTCATTAATTAATGTGTATTTTAGTTATTTCTTTATTAAATAATGTGTTTTTTGTTATTTCTCTATTATATATTGTGTATTTTAGTTATTTCTTTATTAAATAATGTGTTTTTTGTTATTTATCTATTTAATAATGTGTATTTTAGTTATTTCTCTATTAAATAATGTGTTTATTGTTATTTCTCAATTAAATAATGTGTATTTTAGTTATTTTTCTATTAAATAATGCGTTTTTTTGTTGTTTTTTTATTAAATAATGTGTATTTTAGTTATTTCTCCAATAAATAATGTGTATTTTAGTTATTTCTCTATTAAATAATGTGTATTTTATTTATTTCTTTATTAAATAATGTGTTTTTTTTGTTGTTACTTTATTAAATATTGTGTATTTTAGTTATTTCTTCAATAAATAATGTGTATTTTAGTTATTTTTCTAATAAATAATGTGAATTTTAGTTATTTCTCTAATAAAAAAAGTGTTTTTTTGTTATTTCTCTATTAAATAATGTGTATTTTAGTTATATCTCTATTAAATAATGTGTATTTTAGTTATTTCTCCAATAAATAATGTGTTTTTTAGTTATTTTTCTAGTAAATAATGTGTTTTTTGTTATTTCTCTAATAAATAATGTGTCTTTTAGTTATTTCTTTAATAAATAATGTGTTTTTTTGTTGTTTCTCTATTAAATAATGTGTATATTAGTTATTTCTCTATTAAATAATTTGTTTTTTGTTATTTCTCTATTAAATAATGTGTATTTTAGTTATTTCTCTATTATATAATGTGTTTTTTTGTTGTTTCTCTATTAAATAATGTGTATTTTAGTTATTTCTCCAATAGATAATGTGTATTTTAGCTATTTCTCTATTAAATAATGTGTATTTTAGTTATTTCTCTATTAAATATTGTGTTTTTTGTTATTTCTCTATTAAACTATGAGTATTTTAGTTATTCCTCTATTAAATATAGTGTTTTTTTGTTGTTTCTTTATTAAATAATGTGTATTTTAGTTATTTTTTTAATAAATAAAGTGTATTTTAGTTATTTCTCTATTAAATAATGTGTTTTTTTGTTATTTCTCTATTAAATAATGTGTATTTTAGTTATTTCTCTATTAAATAATAAGTTTTTTTGTTATTTTTCTTCAAAATAATGTGTATTTTAGTTATTTCTTTATTAAATAATGTGTTTTTTGTTCTTTCTTTATTAAATATTGTGTATTTTAGTTTATTCTCTATTAAATAATGTGTATTTTAGTTATTTCTCTATTAAATAATGTGTTATTTGTTATTTCTCTATTAAATAATGTGTATTTTAGTTATATCTCTATTAAATATTATAAATATGTATTTTAGTTATTTCTTTATTATATAATGTGTTTTCTTGTTTTTTCTCTATTAAATAATGTGTATTTTAGTTATTTCTATAATAAATAATGTGTATTTTAGTTATTTCTCCAATAAATATTGTGTATTTTAGTTATTTCTCTATTAAATAATGTGTATTTTAGTTATTTCTCTATTAAATAATGTGTATTTTAGTTATTTTTCTATTAAAGAATGTGTATTTTTGTTATTTCTATAGTAAATAATGTGTTTTTTTGTTATTTCTCTATTAAATAATAAGTATTTTAGTTATTTCTTTAAATAATAATGTGTATTTTTGTTATTTTTTTAACAAATAATGTGTATTTTAGTTATTTCTTTATTAAATAATGTGTTTTTCTGTTATTTTTTTATTAAATAATGTGTATTTTAGATAGTTCTCTATTAAATAATGTGAATTTTAGTTATTGGTCCAATAAATAATGTGTATTTTAGTTATTTTTCTATTAAATAATGTGTTTTTTGTTATTTCTTTATTAAATAATGTTTATTTTAGTTATTTCTCTAAAAAATAATGTGTATTTTAGTTATTTCTCTATTAAATAATGTGTATTTTAGTTATTTTTTTAATAAATAATGTGTATTTTAGTTAATTCTCTATTAAATAATGCGTTTTTTTGTTATTTCTCTATTAAAAAATGTGTATTCCAGTTATTTCTCTATTAAATAGTGTGATTTTTTTTTATTTCTTTATTAAATAATGTGTAATTTAGTTATTTCTCTATTAAATAATGTGTATTTTAGTTATTTCTCCAATAAAAAATGTGTATTTTAGTTATTTCTCTATTAAATAATGCGTTTTTTTGTTATTTCTCTATTAAAAAATGTGTATTTTAGTTATTTTTCTATTAAATAATGTGTTTTTTTTTTAATTTCTCATTTAAATAATGTGTATTTCAGTTATTTCTCTATTAAATAATTTGTATTTTAGTTATTTCTCCAATAAATAATGTGTATTTTAGGTATTTTTCTATTAAATAATGTGTTTTTTTGTTATGTCTCTATTAAATAATGTGTATTTTAGTTATTTCTCTATTAAATAATGTGTTTTTTTGTTATTTTCCTAATAAATAATGTGTATTTCAGTTAATTCTCTATCAAATAATGTGTATTTTAGTTATTTCTCTATTAAATAATGTGTTTTTTTTGTTATTTCTCTAATAAATAATGTGTATTTTAGTTATTTCTCTATTAAATAATGTGTATTTTAGTTATTTCTCTATTAAATATTGTGTTTTTTTGTTATTTTTCTATTAAATAATGAGTATTTTAGTTATTTCTCCAATAAATAATGTGTATTTTAGTTATTTCTCTATTAAATAATGTGTATTTTAGTTATTTCTTTATCAAATAATGTGTTTTTTTTGTTGTTACTTTATTAAATATTGTGTATTTTAGTTATTTCTTAAATAAATAAGGTGTATTTTAGTTATTTCTTTAATAAATAATGTGAATTTTAGTTATTTCTTTAATAAAAAATGTGTTTTTTTGTTATTTCTCTATTAAATAATGTGTATTTTAGTTATTTTTCTATTAAATAATGTGTATTTTAGTTATTTCTCCAATAAATAATGTGTATTTTAGTTATTTCTCTATTAAATAATGTGTATTTTAGTTATTTCTCTATTCAATAATGTGTTTTTTTTGTTATTTCTTTATTCAATAATGTGTATTTTGGTTATTTCTCTATTAAATAAAGTGTTTTTTGTTGTTTCTCTATTAATAATGTGTATTTTAGTTATTTTTTAATAAATAATGTGTATTTTAGTTAATTCTCTATTTAAAAATGTGTATTTTAGTTATTTCTCTATTTAATAATGTGTATTTTAGTTGTTTCTCTATTAAATAATGTGTATTTTAGTTATTTTTCTATTAAATAATGTGTATTTTAGTTATTTCTTTATTAAATAATGTGTTTTTTTGTTGTTTTTCTATTAAATAATGAGTATTTTAGTTATTTCTCCAATAAATAATGTGTATTTTAGTTATTTCTCTATTAAATAATGTGTATTTTAGTTATTTCTTTATCAAATAATGTGTTTTTTTTTGTTATTTCTTTATTAAATATTGTGTATTTTAGTAATTTCTCTATTAAATAATGAGTATTTTAGTTATTTTCCTAATAAATAATGTGTTTATTTGTTGTTTCTTTATTAAATAATGTGTTATTTAGTTATTTCTCTAATAAATAATGTGTATTTTAGTTATTTCACTAATAAATAATGTGTTTTTTTGTTATTTCTTTATTAAATAATGTGTACTTTAGTTATTCCTCTATTAAATAATGTGTTTTTTTTGTTTCTCTATTAAATAATAAGTATTTTAGTTATTTTTCCAATAAGTATTGTGTATTTTAGTTATTTCTCTATTAAATAATGTTTATTTTAGTTATTTCTCTATTCAATAATGTGTTTTTTTTGTTATTTCTCTATTAAATAATGTGTATTTTAGTAATTTCTTTATTAAATAATGTGTTTTTTGTTGTTTCTCTATTAAATAATGTGTATTTTAGTCATTTCTCTAATAAATAATGTGTTTTTTAGTTATTTCTCTATTAAATAATGTGTTATTAGTTATTTCTCTATTTAATAATGGGTATTTTAGTTATATCTCTATTAAATAATGTGTATTTTAGTTATTTCTCTATTAAATAATGTGTTTTTTTTGTTGTTTTTCTATTAAATAATGTGTATTTTAGTTATTTCTCCAATAGATAATGTGTATTTTAGCTATTTCTCTATTAAATAATGTGTATTTTAGTTATTTCTCTATTAAATAATGTGTTTTTTGTTATTTCTCTATTAAACTATGAGTATTTTAGTTATTTTTCTATTAAATAATGTGGTTTTTTGTTGTTTCTCTATTAAATAATGTGTATTTTAGTTATTTCTCTATTAAATAATGTGTTTTTTTGTTGTTTCTTTTTTAAATAATGTGTATTTTATTTATTTTTCTATTAAATAATTTGTTTTTTGTTAATTCTCTTTAAAATAATGTGTATTTTAGTTATTTCTCTAATAAATAATGTGTTTTTTTGTTGTTTCTTTTTTAATTAATGTGCATTTTAGTTATTTCTCTATTAAATAATGTGTATTTTAGTTTTTTCTCTATTAAATATGTTATTTGTTATTTCTTTATTAAAAAATGTGTTTTTTAGTTATATTTTTATCAAATAATGTGTTTTTTTGTTGTTTCTCTAATAAATAATGTGTATTTTAGTTATTTCTCCAATAAATAATAAGGATTTAAGTTATTTCTCTATTAAATATTGTGTATTTTAGTTATTTCTCTATTTAATAATGTGTATTTTAGTTGTTTCTCTATTAAATAATGTGTATTTCAGTTATTTCTCTATTAAATAATTTGTTTTTTTGTTATTTCTCTATTAAATAATGTGTATTTTAGCTATTTCTCTATTAAATAATGTGTATTTTAGTTATTTCTCTATTAAATAATGTGTTTTTTGTTATTTCTCTATTAAACTATAAGTATTTTAGTTTTTTCTCTAATAAATATTGTGTTTTTTTGTTGTTTCTCTATTAAATAATGTGTATTTTGTTATTTCTCCAATAAATAAAGTGTATTTTAGTTATTTCTCTATTAAATAATGTGTTATTTGTTATTTCTCTATTAAATAATGTGTATTTTTGTTATATCTCTATTAAATAATGTGTTTTTTTGTTGTTTCTCTATAAAATAATGTGTATTTTAGTTATTTTTCCAATAAATATTGTGTTTTTTAGTTATTTCTCTATAAAATAATGTGTTTTTTAGTATTTCTCTTTTAAATAATGTGTAATTAAGTTATTTCTCTATTAAATAATGTGTTTTTTGTTATTTCTCTATTAAACTATGAGTAGTCTAGTTATTTCTCTATTAAATAATGTGTTTTCTTGTTGTTTCTCTATTAAATAATGTGTAATTTAGTTATTTCTCTATGAAAAAATGTGTATTTTAGTTATTTCTGTAATAAATAATGTGTTTTTTGTTATTTCTCTAATAAATAATGTGTATTTTAGTTATTTCTCTATTAATTAATAAGTTTTTTGTTATTTTTCTATTAGATAATGTGTTTTTTGTTATTTCTCTATTAAACTATAAGTATTTTAGTTTTTTCTCTAATAAATATTGTGTTTTTTTGATGTTTCTCTATTAAATAATGTGTATTTTGTTATTTCTCCAATAAATAATGTGTATTATAGTTATTTCTCTATTAAATAATGTGTATTTTAGTTATTTCTCAATTATATAATGTGTATTTTAGTTATTTCTTTTTTAAATAATGTGTTATTTGTTATTTCTCTATTAAATAATGTGTATTTTAGTTATATCTCTATTAAATAATGTGTATTTTAGTTATTTCTTTATTAAATATGTGTATTTTGTTTTTTCTCTAATAAATAATGTGTATTTTAGTTATTTTTCTATTGAAAAATGTGTTTTTTTGTTGTTTCTCTATTAAATAATGTGTATATCAGTTATTTCTTTATTAAATAATGTTTTTTTTTTGTTATTTCTCCAATAACTAATGTGTATTTTTGTTATTTCTCTATTAAATAATGTGTATTTTAGTTATTTCTCTCGTAAATAATGTGTTTTTAGATTTTTCTTTATTAAATAATGTATATTTTATTTATTTCTCTATTAAATAATGTGCTTTTTGTTATTTCTCTATTAAATAATGTGTATTTTAGTTATTTCTCTACTATATAATGTGTATTTTAATTTTTTCTTTATTAAATAATGTGTATTTTAGTTATTTCTCCAAAAAACAATGTGTATTTTAGTTATTTCTCTATTAAATAATGTGTTTTTTGTTAGTTCTTTATTAAATAATGTGTATTTTAGTTATTTCTTTATTAAATAATGTGTTTTTTGTTATTTATCTATTTAATAATGTGTATTTTAGTTATTTCTCTATTAAATAATGTGTTTATTGTTATTTCTCAATTAAATAATGTGTATTTTAGTTATTTCTCTATTAAATAATGTGTTTTTTTGTTGTTTTTTTTTTAAATAATGTGTATTTTAGTCATTTCTCCAATAAATAATGTGTATTTTAGTTATTTCTCTATTAAATAATGTGTATTTTATTTATTTCTTTATTAAATAATGTGTTTTTTTTTTTGTTGTTACTTTATTAAATATTGTGTATTTTAGTTATTTCTTCAATAAATAATGTGTATTTTAGTTATTTTTCTAATAAATAATGTGAATTTTAGTTATTTCTCTAATAAAAAATGTGTTTTTTTGTTATTTCTCTATTAAATAATGTGTATTTTAGTTATATCTCTATTAAATAATGTGTATTTTAGTTATTTCTCCAATAAATAATGTGTTTTTTAGTTATTTTTCTATTAAATAATGTGTATTTTAGTTATTTCTCTATTCATAATGTGTTTTTTTTTTGTTATTTCTTTATTCAATAATGTGTATTTTACTTATTTCTCTATTAAATAATGTGTATTTTATTTATTTCTCTATTAAATAATGTGTTTTTTGTTATTTCTTTATTAAATAATGTCTCTTTTAGTTATTTCTTTAATAAATAATGTGTTTTTTTGTTGTTTCTCTATTAAATAATGTGTATATTAGTTATTTCTCTATTAAATAATTTGTTTTTTGTTATTTCTCTATTAAATAATGTGTATTTTAGTTATTTCTCTATTATATAATGTGTTTTTTTGTTGTTTCTCTATTAAATAATGTGTATTTTAGTTATTTCTCCAATAGATAATGTGTATTTAAGCTATTTCTCTATTAAATAATGTGTATTTTAGTTATTTCTCTATTAAATATTGTGTTTTTTGTTATTTCTCTATTAAACTATGAGTATTTTAGTTATTCCTCTATTAAATATAGTGTTTTTTTGTTGTTTCTTTATTAAATAATGTGTATTTTAGTTATTTTTTTAATAAATAAAATGTATTTTAGTTATTTCTCTATTAAATAATGTGTTTTTTGTTATATCTCTATTAAATAATGTGTATTTTAGTAATTTCTCTATTAAATAATAAGTTTTTTGTTATTTTTCTTCAAAATAATGTGTATTTCAGTTATTTCTTTATTAAATAATGTGTATTTTAGTTATTTCTCCAATAAATACTGTGTATTTTAGTTATTTCTATATTAAATATTGTGTTTTATTGTTATTTTTTTATTAAATAATGTGTATTTTAGATATTTCTCTATTAAATAATGTGAATTTTAGTTATTGGTCCAATAAATAATGTGTATTTTAGTTATTTTTCTATTAAATAATGTGTTTTTTGTTATTTCTCTATTAAATAATGTTTATTTTAGTTATTTCTCTAATAAATAATGTGTATTTCAGTTATTTCTCTATTAAATAATGTGTATTTTAGTTTTTTTTCCAATAAATAATGTGTATTTTAGTTATTTCTCTAATAAATAATGTGTTTTTTGTTATTTCTCTATTAAGTAATGTGTATTTTAAATATTTCTCTATTAAATAATGTTTTTTTTTTTTTGTTATTTTTTTATTAAATAAAATGTATTTTAGTTATTTCTCTATTAAATAAAGTGTTTTTTGTTGTTTCTCTAATAAATAATGTGTATTTTAGTTATTTTTCAATAAATAATGTGTATTTTAGTTATTTCTCTATTTAATAATGTGTATTTTAGTTATTTCTCTATTAAATAATGTGTTTTTTTGTTATTTCTCTTTTAAACAATGTGTATTTTAGTTATTTCTTTAATAAATAATGTGTTTTTTTGTTGTTTCTCTATTAAATAATGTGTATTTTAGTTATTTCTCTATTAAATAAATTGTTTTTTATTATTTCTCTATTAAATAAAGTGTATTTTAGTTATTTCTCTATTATATAATGTGTTTTTTTTTTGTTGTTTTTCTTTAAAATAATGTTTATTTTAGTTATTTCTTCAATAGATAATGTGTATTTTAGCTATTTCTCTATTAAATAATGTGTATTTTAGTTATTTCTCTATTAAACTATGAGTATTTTAGTTATTTCTCAATTAAATAATGTGTTTTTTTGTTGTTTCTCTATTAAATAATGTGTATATAAGTTATTTTTCTAAAATAATGTGTATTTTACTTATTTCTCTATTAAATAGTGTGTTTTTTGTTATTTCTCTATTAAAAAATGTGTATTTTATTTATTTTTCAAATAAATAATGAGTTTTTTGTTATTTTTTTTTTAAATAATGTGTATTTTACTTATTTCTTTATTAAATAATGTGTTTTTTTGTTGTTTCTTGATTAAATAATGTGTATTTTAGTTATTTCTCTATTAAATAATGTGTATTTTAGTTATTTCTCTATTAAATATGTTATTTGTTATTTCTCTATTAAATAATGTGTATTTTAGTTATATCTCTATTAAATAATGTGTTTTTTTGTTGTTTCTCTATTAAATAATGTGTATTTTAGTTATATCTTCAATAAAAAATGTGAATTTTAGTTATTTCTCTATTAAATAATGTGTTATTTGTTATTTCTCTATTTAATAATGTATATTTTAGTTATTTCTCTATTTAATTATGTGTATTTTAGTTGTTTCTCCATTAAATAATGTGTATTTTAGTTATTTCTCTATTAAATAATTTGTTTTTTGTTATTTCTCTATTAAATAATGTGTATTTGAGCTATTTCTCTATTAAATAATGTGTATTTTAGTTATTTCTCTATTAAATAATGTGTTTTTTGTTATTTCTCTATTAAACTATAAGTATTTTAGTTAATTCTATAATAAATATTGTGTTTTTTTGTTGTTTTTTTATTAAATAATGTGTATTTTAGTTATTTCTCCAATAAATAATGTGTAATTTAGTTATTTCTCTATTAAATAATGTGTTATTTGTTATTTCTCTATTAAATAATGTGTATTTTAGTTATATCTCTATTAAATAATGTGTTTTTTTGTTGTTTCTCTATTAAATAATGTTTATCTTAGTTAATTCTCCAATAAATAATGTGTATTTTAGTTATTTTTCTACTAAATAATGTGTTTTTTGTTATTTCTCTATTAACTAATGTGTATTTTAGTTATTTCTCTATTAAATAATGTGTTTTTTTTGTTGTTTCTCTATTAAATAATGTGTATTTTAGTTATTTCTTTATTAAATAATGTGTATTTTAGTTATTTCTCTATTAAATAATGTGTTATTTGTTATTTCTCTAATAAATAATGTGTATTTTAGTTATATCTCTATTAAATAATGTGTTTTTTTGTTGTTTCTCTATTAATTAAAGTGTATTTTAGTTATTTCTCCAATAAATAATGTGTATTTTAGTTATTTCTCTATTAAATAATGTGTTTTTTGTTCATTCTCTATTAAATAATGTATATTTTAGTTATTTCTCTTTTACATAATGTGTTTTTTGTTATTTTTCTATTAAATAATGTGTATTTTAGTTATTTCTCTATTAAATAATGTGTTTTTTGTGTTGTTTCTTTATTAAATAATGTGTATTTTAGTTATTTCTCTATTAAATAATGTGTTTTTTAGTTATTTCTCTAATAAATAATGTGTTTTTTAGTTATTTTTCTATTAAACAATAAGTTTTTTGTTATTTCTCTATTAAACTATGAGTATTTTAGTTATTTCTCTAATAAATAATGTGTTTTTTTGTTGTTTCTCTATTAAATAATGTGTATTTTAGTTATTTCTCCAATAAATAATGTGTATTTTAGTTATTTCTGTATTAAATAATGTGTTTTTTGTTATTTCTTTAATAAATAATGTGTATTTTAGTTATTTTTTTATTAAATAATGAGTTTTTTGTTATTTCTCTATTAAATAATGTGTATTTAAGTTATTTCTCTATTAAATAATGTGTTTTTTTGTTATTTCTCTATTAAATAATGTGTATTTTAGTTATTTCTCTATTACATAATGTGATTTTTGTTATTTTTCTATTAAATAATGTGTATTTTAGTTATTTCTCTAATTAATAATGTGTTTTATGTTGTTTCTCTATTAAATAATGTGTATTTTAGTTATTTCTCTATTTAATAATGTGTTTTATGTTGTTTCTCTATTAAATAATGTGTATTTTAGTTATTTCTCTATTAAATAATGTGTATTTTAGTTATTTCTCATATAAATAATGTGTATTTTAGTTATTTCTTTAATAAATAATGTGTTTTTTTATAATTTCTTTATTAAATAATGTGTATTTTAGTTATTTCTCTATTAAATAATGTGTTTTCTGTTATTTCTCTATTAAATATTGTGTATTTTAGTTATTTCTCTGATAAATAATGTGTTTTTTTGTTATTTTTCTATTAAATAATGTGTATTTTAGTTATTTTTTCAATAACTAATGTGTACTTTAGTTATTTCTCTATTAAATATTGTGTATTTTAGTTATTTTTTTATTAAATAATGTGTTTTTTTGTTATTTCTCTATTAAACAATGTGTAGTTTAGTTATTTCTGTATTAAATAATGTGTTTTTTTGTTGTATCTCTAAAAAATAATGTGTAGTTTAGTTATTTCTCTTTTAAATAATGTGCTTTTTTGTTGTTTTTCTATTAACTAATGTGTAATTTATTTATTTCTCCAATAAATAATGTGTATTTTAGTTATTTTTCTGTTAAAAAATGTGTATTTTAGTTATTTCTCTAATAAATAATGTGTTTTTTTGTTATTTCTCTAATAAATAATGTGAATTTTATTTATTTCTTTAATAAATAATGTGTTTTTTGTTATTTCTCTATTAAATAATGTGTATTTCAGTTATTTCTCTATTAACTAATGTGTTTTTTTGTTGTTTCTCTATTAAATAATGTGTATTTTAGTTATTTCTCCAATAAATAATGTGTATTTTAGTTATATCTCTATTAAATAATGTATTTTTTTGTTGTTTCTCTATTTAATAATGTGTATTTTAGTTATTTCTCCAATAAATAATGTGTATTTTAGTCATTTCTCTATTAAATATAGTGTTTTTTGTTATTTTTCTATTAAATAATGCGTTTTTTGGTTATTTCTATACTAAATAATGCGTTTTTTGTTATTTTTCTATTAAATAATGTGTATTTTAGTTATTTCTTTATCAAAGAATGTGCTTTTTGTTATTTCTCTATTAAATAATGTGTATTTTAGTTATTTCTCTATTAAATATTGTGTATTTTAGTTATTTCTCTATTAAATAATGTGTATTTTAGTTTTTTTTCCAATAAATAATGTGTATTTTAGTTATTTCTCTATTAAATAATGTGTTTTTTGTTATTTCTCTATTAAGTAATGTGTATTTTAAATATTTCTCTATTAAATAATGTTTTTTTTTTTTTGTTATTTTTTTATTAAATAAAATGTATTTTAGTTATTTCTCTATTAAATAAAGTGTTTTTTGTTGTTTCTCTATTAAATAATGTGTAATTTAGTTATTTTTCAATAAATAATGTGTATTTTAGTTATTTCTCTATTTAATAATGTGTATTTTAGTTATTTCTCTATTAAATAATGTGTTTTTTTGTTATTTCTCTTTTAAACAATGTGTATTTTAGTTATTTCTTTAATAAATAATGTGTTTTTTTGTTGTTTCTCTATTAAATAATGTGTATTTTAGTTATTTCTCTATTAAATAAATTGTTTTTTATTATTTCTCTATTAAATAAAGTGTATTTTAGTTATTTCTCTATTATATAATGTGTTTTTTTTTTGTTGTTTTTCTTTAAAATAATGTTTATTTTAGTTATTTCTCCAATAGATAATGTGTATTTTAGCTATTTCTCTATTAAATAATGTGTATTTTAGTTATTTCTCTATTAAACTATGAGTATTTTAGTTATTTCTCAATTAAATAATGTGTTTTTTTGTTGTTTCTCTATTAAATAATGTGTATATAAGTTATTTTTCTAAAATAATGTGTATTTTACTTATTTCTCTATTAAATAGTGTGTTTTTTGTTATTTCTCTATTAAATAATGTGTATTTTATTTATTTTTCAATTAAATAATGAGTTTTTTGTTATTTTTTTTTAAATAATGTGTATTTTACTTATTTCTTTATTAAATAATGTGTTTTTTAGTTGTTTCTTGATTAAATAATGTGTATTTTAGTTATTTCTCTATTAAATAATGTGTATTTTAGTTATTTCTCTATTAAATATGTTATTTGTTATTTCTCTATTAAATAATGTGTATTTTAGTTATATCTCTATTAAATAATGTGTTTTTTTGTTGTTTCTCTATTAAATAATGTGTATTTTAGTTATATCTTCAATAAAAAATGTGAATTTTAGTTATTTCTCTATTAAATAATGTGTTATTTGTTATTTCTCTATTTAATAATGTATATTTTAGTTATTTCTCTATTTAATTATGTGTATTTTAGTTGTTTCTCCATTAAATAATGTGTATTTTAGTTATTTCTCTATTAAATAATTTGTTTTTTGTTATTTCTCTATTAAATAATGTGTATTTGAGCTATTTCTCTATTAAATAATGTGTATTTTAGTTATTTCTCTATTAAATAATGTGTTTTTTGTTATTTCTCTATTAAACTATAAGTATTTTAGTTAATTCTATAATAAATATTGTGTTTTTTTGTTGTTTTTTTATTAAATAATGTGTATTTTAGTTATTTCTCCAATAAATAATGTGTAATTTAGTTATTTCTCTATTAAATAATGTGTTATTTGTTATTTCTCTATTAAATAATGTGTATTTTAGTTATATCTCTATTAAATAATGTGTTTTTTTGTTGTTTCTCTATTAAATAATGTTTATCTTAGTTAATTCTCCAATAAATAATGTGTATTTTAGTTATTTTTCTACTAAATAATGTGTTTTTTGTTATTTCTCTATTAAATAATGTGTATTTTAGTTATTTCTCTATTAAATAATGTGTTTTTTTTGTTGTTTCTCTATTAAATAATGTGTATTTTAGTTATTTCTTTATTAAATAATGTGTATTTTAGTTATTTCTCTATTAAATAATGTGTTATTTGTTATTTCTCTATTAAATAATGTGTATTTTAGTTATATCTCTATTAAATAATGTGTTTTTTTGTTGTTTCTCTATTAATTAAAGTGTATTTTAGTTATTTCTCCAATAAATAATGTGTATTTTAGTTATTTCTCTATTAAATAATGTGTTTTTTGTTCATTCTCTATTAAATAATGTATATTTTAGTTATTTCTCTTTTACATAATGTGTTTTTTGTTATTTTTCTATTAAATAATGTGTATTTTAGTTATTTCTCTATTAAATAATGTGTTTTTTGTGTTGTTTCTCTATTAAATAATGTGTATTTTAGTTATTTCTCTATTAAATAATGTGTTTTTTAGTTATTTCTCTAATAAATAATGTGTTTTTTAGTTATTTTTCTATTAAACAATAAGTTTTTTGTTATTTCTCTATTAAACTATGAGTATTTTAGTTATTTCTCTAATAAATAATGTGTTTTTTTGTTGTTTCTCTATTAAATAATGTGTATTTTAGTTATTTCTCCAATAAATAATGTGTATTTTAGTTATTTCTGTATTAAATAATGTGTTTTTTGTTATTTCTTAAATAAATAATGTGTATTTTAGTTATTTTTTTATTAAATAATGAGTTTTTTGTTATTTCTCTATTAAATAATGTGTATTTAAGTTATTTCTCTATTAAATAATGTGTTTTTTTGTTATTTCTCTATTAAATAATGTGTATTTTAGTTATTTCTCTATTACATAATGTGATTTTTGTTATTTTTCTATTAAATAATGTGTATTTTAGTTATTTCTCTAATTAATAATGTGTTTTATGTTGTTTCTCTATTAAATAATGTGTATTTTAGTTATTTCTCTATTTAATAATGTGTTTTATGTTGTTTCTCTATTAAATAATGTGTATTTTAGTTATTTCTCTATTAAATAATGTGTATTTTAGTTATTTCTCATATAAATAATGTGTATTTTAGTTATTTCTTTAATAAATAATGTGTTTTTTTATAATTTCTTTATTAAATAATGTGTATTTTAGTTATTTCTCTATTAAATAATGTGTTTTCTGTTATTTCTCTATTAAATATTGTGTATTTTAGTTATTTCTCTGATAAATAATGTGTTTTTTTGTTATTTTTCTATTAAATAATGTGTATTTTAGTTATTTTTTCAATAACTAATGTGTACTTTAGTTATTTCTCTATTAAATATTGTGTATTTTAGTTATTTTTTTATTAAATAATGTGTTTTTTTGTTATTTCTCTATTAAACAATGTGTAGTTTAGTTATTTCTGTATTAAATAATGTGTTTTTTTGTTGTATCTCTAAAAAATAATGTGTAGTTTAGTTATTTCTCTTTTAAATAATGTGCTTTTTTGTTGTTTTTCTATTAACTAATGTGTAATTTATTTATTTCTCCAATAAATAATGTGTATTTTAGTTATTTTTCTGTTAAAAAATGTGTATTTTAGTTATTTCTCTAATAAATAATGTGTTTTTTTGTTATTTCTCTAATAAATAATGTGAATTTTATTTATTTCTTTAATAAATAATGTGTTTTTTGTTATTTCTCTATTAAATAATGTGTATTTCAGTTATTTCTCTATTAACTAATGTGTTTTTTTGTTGTTTCTCTATTAAATAATGTGTATTTTAGTTATTTCTCCAATAAATAATGTGTATTTTAGTTATATCTCTATTAAATAATGTATTTTTTTGTTGTTTCTCTATTTAATAATGTGTATTTTAGTTATTTCTCCAATAAATAATGTGTATTTCAGTCATTTCTTTATTAAATTTAGTAGTAGAGCACCTATGCCGGTTCTGGCGCAAAATCCTATAAGGTTTACATGGGGGGTCTAAAATTACTTTACTTCCGGTCTAGCAGCTCAACTCGGCATGTGATCCACCAGTCTGCAATGTGTCGCCACCGTTGCTGGTGTTGGCGGGAAGAATTAAGGCGGGGTATGGCCCGACGAGATGTCGGGACGAGGGGGCGGCGAGGCTTATCAGTTGCTTATCAGTTGTTATCAGTGACATCCGGTAAACGCACTCTCTTTTTATACCTCCATAAGAGCCCCTTGTGTGAGAGTGAGAACCAGAAATCGGATATGGAAGGATGGAAAATATGAGAGGGGGAAATTCCAATGTTTTGTGTCAAGTGTGCGAGTGCAACGCGCGATACCAGCAGCCACCTAGCGGCAGCAAGCAAACGAGCATATATACAGGGTGGTCGAAAGACTTTGTATATACAGGGTGTGTCAAAAATAAATCCAAGATGGCGACCGGAAGTGACAATCTTCACCACAAAATCAAAAATGGCGACCGGAAGTGCGACTTCCGGTGTTGCAAAAAGGGCCTTCATGGTACTCAAATGAAAGCGCCCGTCGCGTACGTCACGAATCTAAAATAAAAACTTGTACTTGACCCGCTCCTAAGCGATAAAAATACAAAAAACCTCCTGGATGGTTTAAAATAAAGAAACAAATGATAACAATATGTTGTTTAAGTGAAGACACTAAATTTAAAAATCAGTTAGTCGTAGATAATGGTGATGTCAAGAACGTCACTCATTAAACGACACCTTTTAAAAAATCGATTGCAAAAACAAAAACAGCAATTAGACTATCGATTGGAAAGTCTATTAAGGCAAATTATAAATGTTAAAAAAATTATTTGTGATTATGAATTGCAAAAGCAACTGTGTGCAAAACTCGACGGTATGCAGCTTCGATGAAATTAGCAAAGTCGAAATAAAATTATTTGAAAATATAAATAAAGCCATTGAATTGTATGATGAATGCAAGTTAACTGGTGAATATGTAAAATATCTGCCTGAAAAATATTTGCGATCGCTATATGGACTAAATTTGGAAAGATTGTGGGACTTCCTGCCTGAAAAATGTAAGAGTGATTTATATTTCCAAATAAGACTTCCTTGTCATAAGCATTACAACCTTCCAACCGATGAGGACCACATAGACGGACCACCTCCGCCTATAAAAAACTGTTTTAGATGCATCGCAGAAAAGTGTATCTGCAAAAAGTGTCAAGATTACCGATCAACTAGAAAAAGTGACAAGAGCACCGAAAATGAATAGCACCGCATTCATACTTTTATCAACTTTGCTTAATGGAACTTTGTTCATCACGAAACCCAAAGATGCCAGACAATGCTACATAACCGCCATCGATAGAGGAATCAATAATAGTTGGCCTTTGAAGTGGAAAATGATGCACCTCGACAATACCACTCATCCAAGAACGTTCAAAATCAACGCCAGCACGATTCCGGTGGTGTCAATTGTGATGAATGCAACTTTTATGTTCCTCGATAAAAATCGATACGTAATGAACGTATCAAATCATTTAATAATCTCGAATAATGTTGAAAGTAATAACGCAAATTTAATATTGAGTCTAGAAATAATTTTGACTGTTAAATGTGTAATTATAATTTCATATGTATTTTATAACTTATATAAAAGATATATTAACAATCATTAAATAAAAGAAAATCAAATATATGTTATAACTGTGTTTTATTTCATCATTTCATAACAACATGCATGATAACATATCACCAATTTTCAACAGGAAATTATAACATAATCAGAAGTAACAGGATGTAACATCCGCTTTTAACAGAAAAATTGCATCATAATACAAGAATCAACAAGAAAATTCTTATCATCATCATCATACCAACCTTGTGATTCACTATAAGTATGAATCATTAAATCTTTATCAGCGCTGTGATTGGTTGAAATTTGATTCTTAAATTAGTAATAATATGGTGATCATGATGCAAAAACTTCACAGTTGATTCAGTGTTTGTGCAGTTCAGTTCACGATAGTTTAGCTACATTTACAATAGAGTTCATAATGTCTAACCTCAAAATGAGTTATTCTACAACTTTAAAACGAGAGTACGATGTTAAAAAGCCACATGTAAATCCAATTGAGACCCCAAAAAATTCTATTTTTAAACCTTTCGTTGAGGATATGGAGAGTCGGCCGAGAGATCTACAACCTGAATTATTATACGAGTACATCAACCCTGAAGGTACTTACGGTTTAACACGCAAAGATGCAGAAAAATTCTACAACGTGGGGTACGATTTAGATGATGTGTGCATGCAACAGATTAACCTGAAAAGTCTGGAGCCACAAGATATTATTGAACGTAAGTTTTAAATATATTTTTCTCAAGTGAAATTTATTTTTAAATCTAATCATTTTTTTCAGATCCCCCAAAGTTCGAAGATCCAGTGGAGGAAGGCATTCGTAGATACGATGATGATGTCAAGCGTGAGATGCAGCTGATTGGAGAGAGCTTTTATGCAATCAATAACTCTAGAACAAAATTTGTGTCTATTGGTCTAAGTCCAGCACTAGGATTTATACCAATTATCAAAATCCACTGTGGGCATAATGGTTCTTTTGGACGCAATGGGGTTTTCTTCACCGCAGAAGAATGGAGTGCATTCTCCAAAATAAATATAACCGAAATTAGAGATGGGAGCACATGGAAGTACTGTGATCACCGCATTTCATATACCTCATACAAACAACTGGATGTTATATTACTCGAGTGTCGGAATTTTAAAATATTAATTTCTTCAATGACATTCAACAACTTAATTAATTTTAAGAATCTTATAAACTTTAAATTAACATTATTAAAATTCTATGAATTTGATTTATATTATAATGTAATTATGGCTAAATGTTTAAAATTCGCTTACGAAGATAACGATTTGTAAGGTAAAGTTATCCGCTTATTGAGTGAGAACGATACAAAAGGAGAGCCCGAGTATCTTATGATGGAAACACTGAACATGTTTTACGGTAAAATGTATTATGACTATGAATGTATGAATATAAACTCCTGATGAATTAAATGTTTAAAAAAAAAAAATCAATCTTATTATTTACTCCTTCACATAAATAAAACAATGTGTGTGGGTTACAATATATATTTATTATTATTATTATTATTATTAAAACTAAACTAGTATACGATTAAATTATTATAAAACATTATTTTTATCAATCCAACTATTATGAGTCTTATCAGGTCCCAGCCACTTCACGAAAACTTTAGTTCCTTTTTTCTTTATAATTTTTTCCACTAGATATGCATCATTATGCTTAACAAGTTGAATTTCTTCAGCGTAAAATCCTCCTTTGATTGGACTAACCCATGAATCTTCCAACAGGTACACAGTAGGATTTGTGATTTTAATTGAAATCACTTTAAATATTTCGGTAGACCAATTAAGTGTGTATCCCTTCGCAAAAACGGTTTTCTCCTTGCTGATTCGCACAAAGTCTCCAATTTTAAATTTTTGCGGTCCAGCAATCTTGATGTGTGAATAAACGGTTTTCAACAGCATCGATTCTTTATCTTTAGTGACTTCATTTGGTTTCATACCGATGGTACTATGCTTACGATTGTTGTAATCTTTTGTGATATCAGGTAATACATCAAGCCATTTATATTTGCCTCGTAAACTTAACTCTCTATATAATATTTCTTTAACAGTACGTATCACTCGCTCGGCCATTGCAGCCTTTTTAATAGTAAACGTAGAGTAATGATTAATCAAATGCTTTTTAAGTAAATTTTCAACATGCTTGTTGTAAAACTCTTTACCCAGATCGGTCTGCAAGTTTTTCGGGATCCTACCACCATTAAATATTTTGTCAAATGCACTCTTCACTGACGGTCCGCTTTTATCTTTTAGAGGTTCCGCCCACAAGTATTTGGAGAAGCAATCGATTACAATAAGAATGTGTTTATATCCTTTATTTTCGCGAGAATACAGTATAAAATCAGCCAAATCAGCCTGCCACAGATCATATAAACCTTTCAAAATGGTTCGTCTTTTAAAGAAATTTATTCGCGCGGGCTTGTGGATTTCAGTAACGATATCTTGTTTTACTTTACTCATTCTTGTTCGAAGAAATCAATTTTTAATGCTTTCTGCTTGAGCTCCCAATAACAAATTCATTTTAATAACAAACTCCCCCCATTTTATTTGAATGTCGCTTCGAATTAGTTCATTTGTCTATTTGCTCGCTAATATCGTGAATTCGATCATTAATGCTGTTAATTTGAACCTTTACACTGTTGTATGTTGTTGTTAAGTTATCACTTATAACTTCAATACGATCATAAACATTCAGTTTGAAGTTTGCATGTGCATTGCTGACCAAGTTCATATTCTGTTCAATTTTATGCAATTCATCCTTAAATGTCAGTAACTTTGATTCAATCATTTCAGGAATGTCTTTAATGCATAATTGAATTTTCTTATCGAGATCCTCATATTTGATATTAATATGATTAAAATCAGATTTATTTTCGGCGTTTAAATTTTCCAAGAGAGTATTGAAAGCGTTCTTATCATCATCAGATTTCTTGAGAAGATTTGTAATTTTAGAGTCGAGGTAGTTGGAAATGTTGTGAACGTACAGCTTAGTCGTGACATCAGTATCATCGATAGGAGCATCAACATTTTTCAAACGCTTGTGAGAAATGTCGAAATTTCCGTCAGCATTGCGCTTAAAACCGGGCCTCTTACACCAGCAAATGATTTATTTTGCGACGAATGACGTCCGAACTTGTCTACACTCATAGTGATATTGAGATTAAAATAAAAATTAATAGATTATATTTGCTTCTCTCAGCTCTTCTTCGATGGAGGCAATCTCGTTAGCTTGAGATGAATTTCCGGCTCTACGTGAAGCGTTTAGCAACCACAAACGTTCTATTAACTCGTTAGGATTATCCCAGTATGTGTATCGAAAGGGCTTATCTTCAACTTCTAATGTTGAATCGAATCTTTTACCTGCGTACGAATTGGCATCTGACACACTCCTGCTGCGATTTGGACGGTGTGTAGTAGTAGTAGTATTAGCAAAGGCCTCTATTATCTCTTCATCCACAGTTTTCTCGTTCACTCTCATTGCTCTCGCTTTTTTACGTTCATCTAACATAGGTTTAACTAACATTTTATATTTTGTTGTACCAATTCCCTGATGTTGCTCTGCAGGATTATGATTTTTAAATAAAGCATTAGTAGCCACTAAAACTTCAAAATAGTCTCTTTTGTCTTGTTTGGTATAATTTTGAGGAGTTTTCTTGAATAATAATTTATTTTTTTATTCTTTTAATATTAACTTACAACTTGTACCTGACGTTTTTGTACCACATTATTTTACTATGTTTATGCAAATAAAGTTTATCTAGTTACAATCCATCAGTACCTATAAATTTTTTCCCTCTCACATAAAAATCTCCAATCGCATCAATCATTAGCTCTGTGTTTCCAACGATTATCTTGCTAGTATCAATGTCATAATTAACTCCCGTTACCGAAGAGCGATCATAAACAATTTTATCAGCATCTTTGACGTATCCAATAAGTAAAAGCACTAAAACATTAGGATACTGTTCGAGATATTTTCTTAAACCACGTTCAGTAATAGGTTCTGGGTTTTCATTATTTTCAACAACTGTATTATCAATTGTATTATCAACTGTATTATCAACTGTATCATCTGAAGACTCTAACCTACTTTCGTAAGTCTCTTCTTCGGGTTTATAATTTTCCCTCCTAAGTGTGGTTGCATCTGACATACCATCGTAAGAGTTTCTTTCTAAACCTCCTTGTGTTTTATCAAATTGTATCATACTGGGTTCATATTGACCAAAGCTGACCATTTCCTCTGGTTTTGTAGGTGTAGAAGTTCTACCATATCTTCTCTTAGGTCTAATCGGAGTCACTTGCTGTTGCGATGGTTGCGTAGGAGATTGTTTAATTTGAGGCGTTATATTAAGAACATTTGCAGGACCCGGTGTCAATGTAGAACTCTTTATTAACTCCTTAATTGGTTCAATTAAAGGCTTGTAAGTTTTATTTAAGATTTCATTATCATCGGCTTGCTTCAATTTGAGAGCCATTACTTTCTTGCGAATTGCATGCTTTACATTTATGAGTTCTTTATCAACATTGTGTTTCTCCGTATTGAAAGGGTTCCGTAATAGAGAGCGCTTCTTATACCGCATCTCTAAAAATAGCGAGCGCTTTTGTAGCGCTGTACCGCTCGCTATTCCGCTATACCGTTTGCTATTTCGCTATACCGCTCCCTATCCCGCTATACCGCTCGCTATTACGCTATACCGCTCGCTATTTCGCTATACCGCTCGCTATTTCGCTATACCGCTCCCTATCCCGCTATACCGCTTGCTATTTCGCTATACCGCTCGCTATTTCGCTATACCGCTCCTTATCCCGCTATACCACTCGCTATTCCACTATACCGCTCCCTATTCAGGCGCTTTTTAATAGCTATCGCTTTTATACTGCTATATCAATTGCTATATAACTGCTTAATCTTTTTATACTGCTCCACTTCAATAGAGATAGAAATAATAACCACACCCCGCTAACGCATGCGCTATACTGATTGAGGTAATTATCAGTTTATTATTATATACTCGTCGAGTCCTTTGCGGTATCTGCCGGCATCAGAATCCTTGTCTATCACAATGAAACCATACTTTTCTTTCCAACATTCTGCACATAGAGTTTTAAACTTCTCGAAACTCATATCGCTGCCCACATGGTCTTGGTATACATGTTTCAAATTTAAATCATCTTGTTTGAAGAGCATTATAAAATTTCCATTATCGCGGATCAAATGCTTAGGGATACGTGTATATGTTTGACATAGGTAAAATGAATCAACATTTTTATGTCTACCCATACTGAAGAAATTTCTAATTTTATCTTGTTTGTCACATGCAACATCGTCAAATATAAAAATTGAATTATTATTTGCTTCACTCGGATCGAGGATTTTGCAGTTTTCGGAAAATGGAAAATATCCAACTTCCGACATCGAGCTTAAAACGTTACTTAACATTTGATATTTTGGTTGAAACAACGACTTTGAGTAAATGTACAAGTTTTCAAATTTTAAACCGTTTTCATGGAAAAGCATTGAAAATAAAACGTTAGTTTTGCCACAATTCGAGGGTCCGCATATTAAAGCTCTTACAGAATTTGGGATTAACGGACCATGTTTTTCAGATTGTCCAGTCGTATCTCCCACAACTGAGTCTATATTTATAATTGGTAAAGTAACTTTCTGCTTAACGGTTCTCATTATACTAACTGAAACTCTAATTAATATGGCTATATATACACATCATTGATCTGATAAAATTATTAAGCAATGTACCACGGTAGAGGTATCATCAACAGCGCTATAGATAAGTTACCTGTTGAGCTTCACTTACCCGGATATAAATATTGCGGTCCCGGCACCAAGTTGAAGAAGCGTTTGATCAGAGGAGATATCGGTATAAACGATTTGGATAAAGCTTGTATGCAGCACGACATTGCCTATTTGAATTCATCCAAGTTAGAAGATCGACATAAGGCAGATAAAAGTTTGGAAAAATCTGCTTGGGGAAGAGTTAAGTCTAAGAACTCTTCGTTAAGCGAAAAAGCAAGCGCTCTAGCGGTAACTGGAATCATAAAAGCCAAAAGGAATTTAGGAATGGGCGTTAAAACTGTAACTCTTCGCGCAGGTGTAGTAAATAAAGCACGAACGGCGTTAAAACCGTTAGCAAAAAAAATTAAAAGTGCAGACGGTATACGAGAAAGTGCTAAAATTGCCTTGATTGCTGCCAAGGATGCTGTTAAGAAAACGGGTGGACGTAATAAAGTCCGCAAACCAAGAGTTCTACCTATTCCAAAACAAGGTGGCTCTCTGCCACTCATACCCCTCTTTGCTGGATTAAGCGCCTTAGGTTCGATCGCGGGGGGTACTAGCGCTATCGTACGAGCAGTAAAATCTACTAAGGAGGCACAAAAGAAACTGCAAGAGTCCGAGCGTCACAACAAAACGATGGAAGCCATCGCTCTCGGAAAGAAAGGAAGCGGTTTATATTTATAACCATATAAGAAAGGTTTGGGCCTGTACCTGAAAAAATCAAAAAACTGTTAAGTTTGCTGCCCGATAGACCGCTCACAGATTTAAACTTGAAAAAATATACGAAACATATTAAAACGTTTAGAGGAGTATTTATGCGAGATCAGTTACCACATCACCCTCATTATAGAGAGTCAGGTATAATAAATCTGGATAGGGCGGCAGGAGCCGGCACTCATTGGGTAGCGTACAAGAAGAACGGCAGACGCGTGCAATACTTTGATAGTTTTGGAAATTTAAGCCCGCCGCTAGAAGTTGTAAAATATTTCAAAGCATGCGAGATAAAATATAATCACAATCAATATCAGAAATTTAACTCTCACAACTGCGGACATTTATGTTTAGAGTTTTTATATAAATAAAGATGTTAAAATTAATTTTATGTTAGTCATGTCTCGAACGTTCACCCTGCAAGGTGATAGCAGCGAACTATCGGTCAACTATTTTCCTCCGATCGAGTTAGATCCGCAACATGAATATTGTTTAGGACTCATTGGTTTTCACACATATAATTCCATACCGAACATTGAGGAAGGAATCAACAATAAATTCATTTTCAACGATAATAAATTGATCACACTTTCTACAGGGGCATACAAAATTCGAGACATTAAATTGTATTTACAACGCATGATAATAGGGGGGTTAAATTTACCCGAGTCGGAAGCAGAAAAAATTTTGTCTTTGAAACCCAATCACAACACTCTTCAGTGTGAAATCAAGAGCAAGTATGACATTGATTTTACATCTGATAAAAACACCATCGGGCGTCTCTTGGGGTTTTCCGGGAAAAAAATTTTAAAAGCCGGAATTATTCATAGGTCCGATTTACCCGTGCAAATAATTAAAGTGGAAAGTATAAGAATAGAGTGCAACATCGTTACTGGAGCATATTACGACGATCGTCTGTCGCACACGTTGTTCGAATTTAGTCCCGCAGTGGATCCCGGTTACGCAATTAATATTGAACCTCGAAATATTTTATATTTACCGGTAAACGTTTGCAATAGCATCGACAATATCAATCTCAGAATATTGGATCAAGCGGGGGATCCCATTAATTTTAGGAGAGAAAATATTTTAGTAAGATTGGAATTAAAACCTCTGTAAGATGGGAATTGTTTTCGGTAATAAAAAGAAGAAGAACAATGCGTTCCCCATCAATTCCCCTTTGCCTACGAAAGAGGTGACACGTCTTAATTTATCCCGATTATTGGCTCTAGGTTACAGAGTGAAACATTATGGGAAAAATTAACATTTTTGATGAAGTGCAATTTGATGAGAGCATCGTTAAAGAACAGTATCATTCTTACCGACCAAGGACTACAAACTTTGATAATAACGATGAAATCAGAATCACAATTCAGAACCAAGATATTTTTACATGTCCAAGCGAAAGCAGTATATACTTGGTTGGAGAGGTCGAAGGGCAGCCATCAGATGGAAAAACATTTAGCATAACCAACAACGTTTTCTCATTCTTGTTTGAAGAAATCCGATATGAGTTAAACGGTATCGAGATTGATAGAACGAGAGATTTGGGTATCTCGAGCACTATGAAGGGGTTCCTTTCCTACGGAGACGCCGAAGAAATGAAAGTTTTGGGAACTGCCGGGTGGGGCAAAACCGGTCAAATAAAAACATATTTTGTGAATAAAAAGTTTTTTGCTCTTATTCCGCTAAAGTGCTGGTTAGGATTTGCCGAAGACTATAAAAAAATAATGGGATTTGCTAAACACGAACTAATTCTACTACGTGCGTCTACTGATGTAAATTGTTTTATAAGCGATGATACTGATAAAAAAGTAACTAGCCTAATTAAATTTAAAATAAACAAAGTCGAGTGGAGAGTACCACATATACAATTAAATGATGAGATTAAATTACAAATGTTGGAACAAGTTAAAACCGATCCTAAAATCTTAATCCCATTTTGCAAATGGGAACTACACGAACTACCCTCTATGAATAAATCTAAAGATAGTGTTTGGTCCGTAAAAACCTCAAACAGTCTAGAGAAATCACGATATGTAATTATAGCTTTTCACGTCAACAAAAAGGGTGTGTCGAGTGAAGACGTTTCCACATTCGATCATTGTAACATTAAAAACATAAGAATTTATCTAAATTCTGAAACATATCCATACGAAAATTTAAATTTGGATTTTGACAATGGCGAATATTTAACCGCCTACGAGATGTACTGCCAGTTTCAAAGTAGTTATTATGATAATGCAAAAAATCAACCATACTTTTCGTTTACTGATTTTAAGAATCACACAATGTTTGTATTTGACGTTTTAAAACAAAATGAAAGCATCAAGTCCTCGACGGTAGACTTGCGCCTTGAAATGGAAGCTTCTCAGATTTTTAAAGACAATACTAGGTGTTATTGTCTGATTTTGAGCGATACCATAGTTAAATACACACCGCTATCAGGGTTGGTTCGAAAACTCGTGTGATGGGAAAAAGAGTGAGATTCAGTGAGCCCGAGTCAACGGTCATTTATTTGCCTGAAGAATGTGGTGACTATAGAAGCGGTGCTGAATGGATGATTGAAGCACAAAATAGAGTACGATTTCAACGTAGAATTAAAAAGATTGCAATAACATTGGAAGCAGTAGTGAATCCTGAACGTAGAAAAATGCGTCAAATACCCACCATCAATTGAGCTCTTATTTTAGTCGAGTACAGGCCGTTGACGTGTACACTTCATATAACATGATGATTATATTAGCCATCGATATGCAAGGATTTGTAATTGCAAATCAGTTTATGCCGAAGGAAATAAGTATTGCATCAAATTACAAAAATATTCACACTTACTTGATGAAACCGACAATCGACTACTCGTTTTTAACATCGAAGGAAAAAATTCAAGCCAGATGGTTGGAAAATAATTACCACTCAATTCCATATTCCGGAGGAATTGTTGATATGGCCAAGATTGACAACATCTTTTACGGATTTACTCAGAATTTATCCGATGTGACGTGCGTGGTCAAGGGTGTTCAAAAAGAAGATTTTTTAAAAAAACATTTCCCGAATTTTACCATATTAAACCTTGAAGGTGAAACTAATTCACCAAAGTTTGAAAAATGTACTCATTTCTGTGCAAATCACACGGATGAGTTTAGTAATTGTTCATTTCAAAATGTAAAAAAAATTTGTACTTATTTAAATGATAATAATAATACTAAATATTATTAAATGTAACTTATTGTGTAATTGGTAATGTTAGATTGTTATGTGACATTATTATTGATAAACGTACAAATTTATCTTGTAATTTTTTTTTTTAATAATAATAAATGTGTTATTAAGATGTTGTGTTTGTTTCTTTATTTTAAACCATCCAGGAGGTTTTTGTATTTTTATCGCTTAGGAGCGGGTCAAGTACAAGTTTTTATTTTAGATTCGTGACGTACGCGACGGGCGCTTTCATTTGAGTACCATGAAGGCCCTTTTTGCAACACCGGAAGTCGCACTTCCGGTCGCCATTTTTTATTTTGTGGTAAAGATTGTCACTTCCGGTTGCCATCTTGGATTTATTTTTGACACACCCTGTATATACAAAGTCTTTCGACCACCCTGTATATATGCTCGTTTGCTTGCTGCCGCTAGGTGGCTGCGGGTATCGCGCGTTGCACTTGCACACTTGAGACAAAACATTGGAATTTCCCCCTCTCATATTTTCCATCCTTCCATTTCCGATTTCTGGTTCTCACTCTCACACAAGGGGTTCTTATGGAGGTATAAAAAGAAAGTGCGTTTACCGGACGTCACTGATAACAACTGATAAGCAACTGATAAGCCCCGCCGCCCCCTCGTCCCGACACCTCGTCATGCCACACCCCGCCCTAATTCTTTCCGCCAACACCAGCGACGGTGGCGACACACCAATTAAGCCGGCCCAGGTGTGGACTCAGTGATGGGCAGGTGAGAAAAGTGAATTTAGACCCCCCATGTAAACCTTATGGGATTTTGCGCCAGAACCCGTATAGGTGCTCTACTTATAGTGTTTTTTGTTATTTTTCTATTAAATAATGTGTATTTTAGTTATTTCTATATTAAATAATGTGTTTTTTGTTATTTCTCTATTAAATAATGTGTATTTTAGTTATTTCTCTATCAAAGAATGTGCTTTTTGTTATTTCTCTATTAAATAATGTGTATTTTAGTTATTTCTCTATTAAATATTGTGTATTTTAGTTATTTCTTTATTAAATAATGTGTTTTTTAGTTTCTTCTCCAATAAATAATGTGTATTTTAGTTATTTCTCTATTAAATAATGTGTTTTTTGTTATTTCTCTATTAGGTAATGTGTATTTTAATTATTTCTCTATTAAATAATGTGTTTTTTTTGTTATTTCTTTATTAAATAAAGTGTATTTTAGTTATTTCTCTATTAAATAATGTGTTTTTTGTTGTTTTTCTATTAAATAATGTGTATTTTAGTTATTTTTCAATATATAATGTGTATTTTAGTTATTTCTCTATTTAATAATGTGTATTTTAGTTCTTTCTCTATTAAATAATGTGTTTTTTTGTTGTTTCTCTATTAAATAATGTGTATTTTAGTTATTTCTCTAAAATAATGTGTATTTTAGTTATTTCTCTATTGAATAATGTGTTTTTTGTTATTTCTCTATTAAATAATGTGTATTTTATTTATTTTTCAATTAAATAATGAGTTTTTTGTTATTTTTCTTTAAAATAATGTGTATTTCACTTATTTCTTTATTAAATAATGTGTTTTTTTGTTGTTTCTTTATTAAATAATGTGTATTTTAGTTATTTCTCTATTAAATAATGTGTATTTTAGTTATTTCTCTATAAAATATGTTATTTGTTATTTCTCTATTAAATAATGTGTATTTTAGTTATTTCTTCAATAAATAATGTGTATTTTAGTTATTTCTCTATTAAATAATGTGTTATTTGTTATTTCTCTATTTATTAATGTGTATTTTAGTTATTTCTCTATTTAATAATGTGTATTTTAGTTGTTTCCCCATTAAATAATGTGTATTTTAGTTATTTCTTCATTAAATAATTTGTTTTTTGTTTTTTCCCTATTAAATAATGTGTATTTTAGCTATTTCTCTATTAAATAATGTGTATTTTAGTTATTTCTCTATTAAATAATGTGTTTTTTGTTATTTCTCTATTAAACTATAAGTATTTTAGTTATTTCTATTATAAATATTGTGTTTTTTTGTTGTTTCTCTATTAAATAATGTGTATTTTAGTTACTTCTCCAAAAAATAATGTGTATTTTAGTTATTTCTCTATTAAATAATGTGTTATTTGTTATTTCTTTATTAAATAATGTGTATTTTAGTTATATCTCTATTAAATAATGTGTTTTTTTGTTGTTTCTTTATTAAATAATGTGTATCTTAGTTAATTCTCCAATAAATAATGTGTATTTTAGTTATTTCTCTATTAAAAAATGTGTTTTTTGTTAATTCTCTATTAAATAGTGTGTATTTTAGTTATTTCTATATTAAATAATGTGTTTTTTGTTATTTCTCTATTAAATAATGTGTATTTTAGTTATTTCTCTATTAAATAATGTATTTTTTTGTTGTATCTCTATTAAATAATGTGTAATTTAGTTATTTCTCTATTATATAATGTGTATTTTAGTTATTTCTTTGATAAATAATGTGTATTTTAGTGATTTCTCTATTAAATAATGTGTTTTTTGTTATTTCTTTATTAAATAAAGTGTATTTTAGTTATTTCTCTATCAAATAATGTGTTTTTTGTTATTTTTTTATTAAATAATGTGTATTTTAGTTATTTCTCTAATAAATAATGTGTTTTTTGTTATTTCTGTTTTAAATTATGTGTAGTTTAGTTATTTATCTATTAAATAATGCGTTTTTTGTTGTATCTCTATTAAATAATTTGTATTTTAGTTATTTCTCTATTAATCAATGTGAATTTTATCAATTTCTCTATTATATAATGTGTTTTTTTGTTGTTTCTCTATTAAATAATGTGTATTTTAGTTATTTCTCCAATAAATAATGTGTATTTTAGTTATTTCTTTATTAAATAATGTGTATTTTAGTTAATTCTTTATTAAATATTGTGTTTTTTTGTTGTTTCTTTATTAAATAATGTGTATTTTAGTTATTTGTTTAAAAATAATGTGTATTTTAGTTATTTCTCTATTAAATAATGTGAATTTTAGTTATTTCTCTAATAAATAATGTGTTTTTTTGTTATTTCTTAATTAAATAATGTGTATTTTAGTTATTTCTCTATTAAATAATGAGTATTTTAGTTATTTTTCTAATAAATAATGTGTTTATTTGTTGTTTCTTTATTAAATAATGTGTAATTTAGTTATTTCTCCAATAAATAATGTGTATTTTAGTTATTTCACTAATAAATAATGTGTTTTTTTGTTATTTCTCTATTAAATAATGTGTACTTTAGTTATTTCTCTATTAAATAATAAGTATTTTTTGTTTCTCTATTAAAAAATGTGTATTTTAGATATTTTTCCAATAAGTAATGTGTATTTAAGTTATTTCTCTATTAAATAATGTTTATTTTAGTTATTGCTCTATTCAATAATGTGTTTTCATTGTTATTTCTCTATTAAATAATGTGTATTTTAGTTATTTCCTTATTAAATTATGTGTTTTTTGTTGTTTCTCTATAAAATAATGTGTATTTTAGTTATTTTTAAATAAATAATGTGTAATTTAGTTATTTCTCTATTTAATAATGTGTATTTTAGTTATTTCTCTATTAAATAATGTGTTTTTTTGTTATTTCTCTATTAAATAATGTGTATTTTAGTTATTTCTCTATTAAATAATGTGTTTTTTTGTTGTTTCTCTATTAAATAATGTGTATTTTAGTTATTTCTCTAATAAATAATGTTTATTTTAGTTATTTCTCTATTAAATAATGTGTTATTTGTTATTTCTCTATTAAATAATAGGTATTTTAGTTATATCTCTTATAAATAATGTGTATTTTAGTTATTTCTTTATTATATAATGTGTTTTTTTTGTTGTTTCTCTAATAAATAATGTGTATTTTAGTTATTTCTCCAATAGATAATGTGTATTTTAGCTATTTCTCTATTAAATAATGTGTATTTTAGTTATTTCTCTATTAAATAATGTGTTTTTTGTTATTTCTCTATTAAACTATAAGTATTTGAGTTATTTCTCTATTAAATAATGTGTTTTTTTGTTGTTTCTCTATTAAATAATGTGTATTTTAGTTGTTTCTCAATTAATAATGTGTTTTTTTGTTGTTTCTCTATTAAATAATGTGTAATTTATTTATTTTTCTATTAAATAATGAGTTTTTTGTTATTTCTCTTTAAAATAATGTGTATTTTAGTTATTTCTCTATTAAATAGTGTGTTTTTTGTTGTTTCTTTATTAAATAATGTGCATTTTAGTTATTTCTCTATTAAATAATGTGTATTTTAGTTATTTCTATAATAAATATGTTATTTGTTCTTTCTCTATTAAATAATGTGTATTTTAGTTATATCTCTATTAAATAATGTGTTTTTTTGTTGTTTCTCTATTAAATAATGTGTATTTTAGTTATTTCTTCAATAAATAATGTGTTATTTGTTATTTCTCTATTAAATAATGAGTATTTTAGTTATTTCTTTATTTAATAATGTGTATTTTAGTTGTTTCTCTATCAAATAATGTGTATTTTAGTTATTTCTTTATCAAATAATTTGTTTTTTGTTATTTCTCTATTAAATAATGTGTATTTTAGCTATTTCTCTATTAAATAATGTGTATTTTAGTTATTTCTTTATCAAATAATGTGTTTTTTGTTATTTCTCTAATAAACTATGAGTATTTTAGTTTTTTCTTTATTAAATATTGTGTTTTTTTGTTGTTTCCTTATTAAATAATGTGTATTTTGTTATTTCTCCAATAAATAATGTGTATTTTAGTTATTTCTCTATTAAATAATGTGTTATTTGTTATTTCTCTATTAAATAATGTGTATTTTTGTTATATCTTTATTAAATAATGTGTTTTTTGTTGTTTCTCTATTAAATAATGTGTATCTTAGTTTTTTCTTTAATAAATAATGTGTTTTTTAGTTATTTCTCTATTAAATAATGTGTTTTTTGTTATTTCTCTCTTAAATAAAGTGTATTTTAGTTATTTCTCTATTAAATAATGTGTTTTTTGTTATTTCTCTAATAAACTATAAGTATTCTAGTTATTTCTTTATTAAATAATGTGTTTTCTTGTTGTTTCTCTATTAAATAATGTGTATTTTAGTTATTTCTCTATGAAAAAATGTGTATTTTAGTTATTTCTGTATTAAATAATGTGTTTTTTGTTATTTCTCTATTAAATAATGTGTTTTTTTGTTATTTCTCTAATAATTAATGAGTTTTTTGTTATTTCTCTATTATATAATGTGTATTTTAGTTATTTCTCTATTAAATAATGTGTTTTTTAGTTGTTTCTCTATTTAATAATGTGTATTATAGTTATTTCTTTATTAAATAATGTGTATTTTAGTTATTTCTCTATTAAATAATGTGTATTTTAGTTATTTCTCTATTAAATAAAGTGTTATTTGTTATTTCTCTATTAAATAATGTGTATTCTAGTTATATCTCTATTAAATAATGTGTATTTTAGTTATTTCATTATTAAATATGTGTTTTTTGTTTTTTCTCTATTAAATAATGTGTATTTTAGTTAATTCTCTATTAAAAAATGTGTTTTTTTGTTGTTTCTTTATTAAATAATGTGTATATTAGTTATTTCTTTATTAAAAAATGTTTTTTTTTTGTTATTTCTCTATTAACTAATGTGTATTTTTGTTATTTCTCTATTAAATAATGTGTATTTTAGTTATTTCTCTTGTAAATAATGTGTTTTTAGATTTTTCTCTATTAAATAATGTGTATTTTAATTATTTCTCTATTAAATAATGTGCTTTTTGTTCTTTCTCTATTAAATAATGTGTATTTTAGTTATTTCTCTACTATATAATGTGTATTTTAATTATTTCTCTATTAAATAATGTGTATTTTAGATATTTCTCCAATAAATAATGTGTATTTTAGTTATTTCTCTATTAAATAATGTGTTTTTTGTTAGTTCTTTATTAAATAATGTGTATTTTAGTTATTTCTTTATTAAATAATGTGTTTTTTGTTATTTTTCTATTATATATTGTGTATTTTAGTTATTTCTTTATTAAATAATGTGTTTTTTGTTATTTATCTATTAAATAATGTGTATATAAGTTATTTCTCTATTAAATAATGTGTTTATTGTTATTTCTCAATTAAATAATGTGTATTTTAGTTACTTCTCTATTAAATAATGTGTTTTTTTGTTGTTTTTCTATTAAATAATGAGTATTTTAGTTATTTCTCCAATAAATAATGTGTATTTTAGTTATTTCTCTATTAAATAATGTGTATTTTAGTTATTTCTTTATTAAATAATGTGTTTTTTTTGTTGTTACTTTATTAAATATTGTGTATTTTAGTTATTTCCTAAATAAATAATGTGTATTTTAGTTATTTCTCTAATAAATAATGTGAATTTTAGTTATTTCTTTAATAAAAAATGTGTTTTTTTGTTATTTCTCTATTAAATAATGTGTATTTTAGTTATTTCTCTATTAAATAATGTGTATTTTAGTTATTTCTCCAATAAATAATGTGTATTTTAGTTATTTCTCTATTAAATAATGTGTATTTTAGTTATTTCTCTATTCAATAATGTGTTTTTTTTGTTATTTCTTTATTCAATAATGTGTATTTTGGTTATTTCTCTATTAAATAAAGTGTTTTTTGTTGTTTCTCTATTAATAAAGTGTATTTTAGTTATTTTTTAATAAATAATGTGTATTTTAGTTATTTTTCTATTTAAAAATGTGTATTTTAGTTATTTCTTTATTTAATAATGTGTATTTTAGTTGTTTCTCTATTAAATAATGTGTATTTTAGTTATTTCTCTATTAAATAATTTGTTTTTTGTTATTTCTCCATTAAATAATGTGTATTTTAAATATTTTTCTATTAAATAATGTGAATTTTAGTTATTTCTCTAATAAATAATGTGTTTTTTTGTTATTTCTTTATTAAATAATGTGTATTTTAGTTATTTCTCTATTAAATAATGAGTATTTTAGTTATTTTTTTATTAAATAATGTGTTTATTTGTTGTTTCTTTATTAAATAATGTGTAATTTAGTTATTTCTCTAATAAATAATGTGTATTTTAGTTATTTCACTAATAAATAATGTGTTTTTTTGTTATTTCTCTATTAAATAATGTGTACTTTAGTTATTTCTCTATTAAATAATGTGTTTTTTTTGTTTCTCTATTAAATAATGTGTATTTTAGTTATTTTTCTATTAAGTATTGTGTATTTTAATTATTTCTCTATTAAATAATGTTTATTTTAGTTATTTCTCTATTTAATAATGTGTTTTTTTTGTTATTTCTCTATTAAATAATGTGTATTTTAGTTATTTCTTTGTTATATAATGTGTTTTTTGTTGTTTCTCTATTAAATAATGTGTATTTTAGTTATTTATCTAATAAATAATGTGTATTTTAGTTATTTCTCTATTAAATAATGAGTATTTTAGTTATTTTTTTATTAAATAATGTGTTTATTTGTTGTTTCTTTATTAAATAATGTGTAATTTAGTTATTTCTCTAATAAATAATGTGTATTTTAGTTATTTCACTAATAAATAATGTGTTTTTTTGTTATTTCTCTATTAAATAATGTGTACTTTAGTTATTTCTCTATTAAATAATGTGTTTTTTTTGTTTCTCTATTAAATAATGTGTATTTTAGTTATTTTTCTATTAAGTATTGTGTATTTTAATTATTTCTCTATTAAATAATGTTTATTTTAGTTATTTCTCTATTTAATAATGTGTTTTTTTTGTTATTTCTCTATTAAATAATGTGTATTTTAGTTATTTCTTTGTTATATAATGTGTTTTTTGTTGTTTCTCTATTAAATAATGTGTATTTTAGTTATTTATCTAATAAATAATGTGTTTTTTAGTTATTTCTCTATAAAATAATGTGTTATTAGTTATTTCTCTATTTAATAATGGGTATTTTAGTTATATCTCTATTAAATAATGTGTATTTTAGTTATTTCTCTATTAAATAATGTGTTTTTTTTGTTGTTTTTCTATTAAATAATGTGTATTTTAGTTATTTCTCCAATAGATAATGTGTATTTTAGCTATTTCTCTATTAAATAATGTGTATTTTAGTTATTTTTCTATTAAATAATATGTTTTTTGTTATTTCTCTATTAAACTATAAGTATTTTAGTTATTTTTCTATTAAATAATGTGTTTTTTTGTTGTTTCTCTATTAAATAATGTGTATTTTAGTTATTTCTCTTATAAATAATGTGTTTTTTTGTTGATTCTGTTTAAAATAATGTGTATTTTATTTATTTTTCTATTAAATAATGAGTTTTTTGTTAATTCTCTTTAAAATAATGTGTATTTTAGTTATTTCTCTTTTAAATAATGTGTTTTTTTGTTGTTTCTTTATTAATTAATGTGCATTTTAGTTATTTTTCTATTAAATAATGTGTATTTTAGTTTTTTTTCTATTAAATATGTTATTTGATATTTCTCTATAAAAAATGTGTTTTTTAGTTATATTTTTATTAAATAATGTGTTTTTTTGTTGTTTCTCTAATAAATAATGTGTATTTTAGTTATTTCTCCAATAAATAATGTGTATTTAAATTAATTCTCTATTAAATAATGTGTATTTTAGTTATTTTTCTATTTAATAATGTGTATTTTAGTTGTTTCTCTATTAAATAATGTGTATTTCAGTTATTTCTCTATTAAATAATTTGTTTTTTGTTATTTCTCTATTAAATAATGTGTATTTTAGCTATTTCTTTATTAAATAATGTGTATTTTAGTTATTTCTCTATTAAATAATGTGTTTTTTGTTATTTCTCTATTAAACTATAAGTATTTTAGTTTTTTCTCTAATAAATATTGTGTTTTTTTGTTGTTTCTCTATTAAATAATGTGTATTTTGTTATTTCTCCAATAAATAATGTGTATTTTAGTTATTTCTCTATTAAATAATGTGTTATTTGTTATTTCTCTATTAAATAATGTGTTTTCTTGTTGTTTCTCTATTAAATAATGTTTTTTTTTAGTTATTTCTCCATGAAAAAATGTGTATTTTAGTTATTTCTGTATTAAATAATGTGTTTTTTTGTTGTTTCTCTATTTAATAATGTGTATTATAGTTATTTCTTTATTAAATAATGTGTATTTTAGTTATTTCTCAATTAATTAATAAGTTTTTTGTTATTTTTCTATTATATAATGTGTATTTTAGTTATTTCTTTATTAAATAATGTGTTTTTTTGTTGTTTCTCTATTTAATAATGTGTGTTATAGTTATTTCTTTATTAAATAATGTGTATTTTAGTTATTTCTCTATTATATAATGTGTATTTTAGTTATTTCTTTATTAAATAATGTGTTATTTGTTATTTCTCTATTAAATAATGTGTATTTTAGTTATATCTCTATTAAATAATGTGTATTTTAGTTATTTCTTTATTAAATATGTGTATTTTGTTTTTTCTCTAATAAATAATGTGTATTTTAGTTATTTCTTTATTGAAAAATGTGTTTTTTTGTTGTTTCTCTATTAAATAATGTGTATATTAGTTATTTCTTTATTAAATAATGTTTTTTTTTTTGTTATTTCTCTATTAACTAATTTTTTTTTTTGTTATTTCTCTATTAAATAATGTGTATTTTAGTTATTTCTCTTGTAAATAATGTGTTTTTAGATTTTTCTTTATTAAATAATGTGTATTTGAATTATTTCTCTATTAAATAATGTGCTTTTTGTTATTTCTCTAATAAATAATGTGTATTTTAGTTATTTCTCTACTATATAATGTGTATTTTAATTTTTTCTTTATTAAATAATGTGTATTTTAGTTATTTCTCCAAAAAACAATGTGTATTTTAGTTATTTCTCTATTAAATAATGTGTTTTTTGTTAGTTCTTCATTAATTAATGTGTATTTTAGTTATTTCTTTATTAAATAATGTGTTTTTTGTTATTTCTCTATTATATATTGTGTATTTTAGTTATTTCTTTATTAAATAATGTGTTTTTTGTTATTTATCTATTTAATAATGTGTATTTTAGTTATTTCTCTATTAAATAATGTGTTTATTGTTATTTCTCAATTAAATAATGTGTATTTTAGTTATTTTTCTATTAAATAATGCGTTTTTTGTTGTTTTTTTATTAAATAATGTGTATTTTAGTTATTTCTCCAATAAATAATGTGTATTTTAGTTATTTCTCTATTAAATAATGTGTATTTTATTTATTTCTTTATTAAATAATGTGTTTTTTTTGTTGTTACTTTATTAAATATTGTGTATTTAAGTTATTTCTTCAATAAATAATGTGTATTTTAGTTATTTTTCTAATAAATAATGTGAATTTTAGTTATTTCTCTAATAAAAAAAGTGTTTTTTTGTTATTTCTCTATTAAATAATGTGTATTTTAGTTATATCTCTATTAAATAATGTGTATTTTAGTTATTTCTCCAATAAATAATGTGTTTTTTAGTTATTTTTCTAGTAAATAATGTGTTTTTTGTTATTTCTCTAATAAATAATGTGTCTTTTAGTTATTTCTTTAATAAATAATGTGTTTTTTTGTTGTTTCTCTATTAAATAATGTGTATATTAGTTATTTCTCTATTAAATAATTTGTTTTTTGTTATTTCTCTATTAAATAATGTGTATTTTAGTTATTTCTCTATTATATAATGTGTTTTTTTGTTGTTTCTCTATTAAATAATGTGTATTTTAGTTATTTCTCCAATAGATAATGTGTATTTTAGCTATTTCTCTATTAAATAATGTGTATTTTAGTTATTTCTCTATTAAATATTGTGTTTTTTGTTATTTCTCTATTAAACTATGAGTATTTTAGTTATTCCTCTATTAAATATAGTGTTTTTTTGTTGTTTCTTTATTAAATAATGTGTATTTTAGTTATTTTTTTAATAAATAAAGTGTATTTTAGTTATTTCTCTATTAAATAATGTGTTTTTTGTTATTTCTCTATTAAATAATGTGTATTTTAGTTATTTCTCTATTAAATAATAAGTTTTTTTGTTATTTTTCTTCAAAATAATGTGTATTTTAGTTATTTCTTTATTAAATAATGTGTTTTTTGTTCTTTCTTTATTAAATATTGTGTATTTTAGTTTATTCTCTATTAAATAATGTGTATTTTAGTTATTTCTCTATTAAATAATGTGTTATTTGTTATTTCTCTATTAAATAATGTGTATTTTAGTTATATCTCTATTAAATATTATAAATATGTATTTTAGTTATTTCTTTATTATATAATGTGTTTTCTTGTTTTTCTCTATTAAATAATGTGTATTTTAGTTATTTCTATAATAAATAATGTGTATTTTAGTTATTTCTCCAATAAATATTGTGTATTTTAGTTATTTCTCTATTAAATAATGTGTATTTTAGTTATTTCTCTATTAAATAATGTGTATTTTAGTTATTTTTCTATTAAATAATGTGTATTTTTGTTATTTCTATAGTAAATAATGTGTTTTTTTGTTATTTCTCTATTAAATAATAAGTATTTTAGTTATTTCTTTAAATAATAATGTGTATTTTTGTTATTTTTTTAACAAATAATGTGTATTTTAGTTATTTCTTTATTAAATAATGTGTTTTTCTGTTATTTTTTTATTAAATAATGTGTATTTTAGATAGTTCTCTATTAAATAATGTGAATTTTAGTTATTGGTCCAATAAATAATGTGTATTTTAGTTATTTTTCTATTAAATAATGTGTTTTTTGTTATTTCTTTATTAAATAATGTTTATTTTAGTTATTTCTCTAAAAAATAATGTGTATTTTAGTTATTTCTCTATTAAATAATGTGTATTTTAGTTATTTTTTTAATAAATGATGTGTATTTTAGTTAATTCTCTATTAAATAATGCGTTTTTTTGTTATTTCTCTATTAAAAAATGTGTATTCCAGTTATTTCTCTATTAAATAGTGTGATTTTTTTTTATTTCTTTATTAAATAATGTGTAATTTAGTTATTTCTCTATTAAATAATGTGTATTTTAGTTATTTCTCCAATAAAAAATGTGTATTTTAGTTATTTCTCTATTAAATAATGCGTTTTTTTGTTATTTCTCTATTAAAAAATGTGTATTTTAGTTATTTCTCTATTAAATAATGTGTTTTTTTTTAATTTCTCATTTAAATAATGTGTATTTCAGTTATTTCTCTATTAAATAATTTGTATTTTAGTTATTTCTCCAATAAATAATGTGTATTTTAGGTATTTTTCTATTAAATAATGTGTTTTTTTGTTATGTCTCTATTAAATAATGTGTATTTTAGTTATTTCTCTATTAAATAATGTGTTTTTTTGTTATTTTCCTAATAAATATTGTGTATTTCAGTTAATTCTCTATCAAATAATGTGTATTTTAGTTATTTCTCTATTAAATAATGTGTTTTTTTGTTATTTCTCTAATAAATAATGTGTATTTTAGTTATTTTTCTATTAAATAATGTGTATTTTAGTTATTTCTCTTTTAAATATTGTGTTTTTTTGTTATTTTTCTATTAAATAATGAGTATTTTAGTTATTTCTCCAATAAATAATGTGTATTTTAGTTATTTCTCTATTAAATAATGTGTATTTTAGTTATTTCTTTATCAAATAATGTGTTTTTTTTGTTGTTACTTTATTAAATATTGTGTATTTTAGTTATTTCTTAAATAAATAAGGTGTATTTTAGTTATTTCTTTAATAAATAATGTGAATTTTAGTTATTTCTTTAATAAAAAATGTGTTTTTTTGTTATTTCTCTATTAAATAATGTGTATTTTAGTTATTTCTCTATTAAATAATGTGTATTTTAGTTATTTCTCCAATAAATAATGTGTATTTTAGTTATTTCTCTATTAAATAATGTGTATTTTAGTTATTTCTCTATTCAATAATGTGTTTTTTTTGTTATTTCTTTATTCAATAATGTGTATTTTGGTTATTTCTCTATTAAATAAAGTGTTTTTTGTTGTTTCTCTATTAATAATGTGTATTTTAGTTATTTTTTAATAAATAATGTGTATTTTAGTTAATTCTCTATTTAAAAATGTGTATTTTAGTTATTTCTCTATTTAATAATGTGTATTTTAGTTGTTTCTCTATTAAATAATGTGTATTTTAGTTATTTTTCTATTAAATAATGTGTATTTTAGTTATTTCTTTATTAAATAATGTGTTTTTTTGTTGTTTTTCTATTAAATAATGAGTATTTTAGTTATTTCTCCAATAAATAATGTGTATTTTAGTTATTTCTCTATTAAATAATGTGTATTTTAGTTATTTCTTTATCAAATAATGTGTTTTTTTTTGTTATTTCTTTATTAAATATTGTGTATTTTAGTAATTTCTCTATTAAATAATGAGTATTTTAGTTATTTTCCTAATAAATAATGTGTTTATTTGTTGTTTCTTTATTAAATAATGTGTTATTTAGTTATTTCTCTAATAAATAATGTGTATTTTAGTTATTTCACTAATAAATAATGTGTTTTTTTGTTATTTCTTTATTAAATAATGTGTACTTTAGTTATTCCTCTATTAAATAATGTGTTTTTTTTGTTTCTCTATTAAATAATAAGTATTTTAGTTATTTTTCCAATAAGTATTGTGTATTTTAGTTATTTCTCTATTAAATAATGTTTATTTTAGTTATTTCTCTATTCAATAATGTGTTTTTTTGTTATTTCTCTATTAAATAATGTGTATTTTAGTAATTTCTTTATTAAATAATGTGTTTTTTGTTGTTTCTCTATTAAATAATGTGTATTTTAGTCATTTCTCTAATAAATAATGTGTTTTTTAGTTATTTCTTTATTAAATAATGTGTTATTAGTTATTTCTCTATTTAATAATGGGTATTTTAGTTATATCTCTATTAAATAATGTGTATTTTAGTTATTTCTCTATTAAATAATGTGTTTTTTTTGTTGTTTTTCTATTAAATAATGTGTATTTTAGTTATTTCTCCAATAGATAATGTGTATTTTAGCTATTTCTCTATTAAATAATGTGTATTTTAGTTATTTCTCTATTAAATAATGTGTTTTTTGTTATTTCTCTATTAAACTATGAGTATTTTAGTTATTTTTCTATTAAATAATGTGGTTTTTTGTTGTTTCTCTATTAAATAATGTGTATTTTAGTTATTTCTCTATTAAATAATGTGTTTTTTTGTTGTTTCTTTATTAAATAATGTGTATTTTATTTATTTTTCTATTAAATAATTTGTTTTTTGTTAATTCTCTTTAAAATAATGTGTATTTTAGTTATTTCTCTAATAAATAATGTGTTTTTTTTGTTTCTCTATTAAATAATAAGTATTTTAGTTATTTTTCCAATAAGTATTGTGTATTTTAGTTATTTCTCTATTAAATAATGTTTATTTTAGTTATTTCTCTATTCAATAATGTGTATTTTAGCTATTTCTCTATTAAATAATGTGTATTTTAGTTATTTCTTTATCAAATAATGTGTTTTTTGTTATTTCTCTAATAAACTATGAGTATTTTAGTTTTTTCTTTATTAAATATTGTGTTTTTTTGTTGTTTCCTTACTAAATAATGTGTATTTTGTTATTTCTCCAATAAATAATGTGTATTTTAGTTGTTTCTCAATTAATAATGTGTTTTTTTGTTGTTTCTCTATTAAATAATGTGTAATTTATTTATTTTTCTATTAAATAATGAGTTTTTTGTTATTTCTCTTTAAAATAATGTGTATTTTAGTTATTTCTCTATTAAATAGTGTGTTTTTTGTTGTTTCTTTATTAAATAATGTGCATTTTAGTTATTTCTCTATTAAATAATGTGTATTTTAGTTATTTCTATATTAAATATGTTATTTGTTCTTTCTCTATTAAATAATGTGTATTTTAGTTATATCTCTATTAAATAATGTGTTTTTTTGTTGTTTCTCTATTAAATAATGTGTATTTTAGTTATTTCTTCAATAAATAATGTGTTATTTGTTATTTCTCTATTAAATAATGAGTATTTTAGTTATTTCTTTATTTAATAATGTGTATTTTAGTTGTTTCTCTATCAAATAATGTGTATTTTAGTTATTTCTTTATCAAATAATTTGTTTTTTGTTATTTCTCTATTAAATAATGTGTCTTTTAGCTATTTTTCTATTAAATAATGTGTATTTTAGTTATTTCTTTATCAAATAATGTGTTTTTTGTTATTTCTCTAATAAACTATGAGTATTTTAGTTTTTTCTTTATTAAATATTGTGTTTTTTTGTTGTTTCCTTATTAAATAATGTGTATTTTGTTATTTCTCCAATAAATAATGTGTATTTTAGTTATTTCTCTATTAAATAATGTGTTATTTGTTATTTCTCTATTAAATAATGTGTATTTTTGTTATATCTCTATTAAATAATGTGTTTTTTGTTGTTTCTCTATTAAATAATGTGTATCTTAGTTTTTTCTTTAATAAATAATGTGTTTTTTAGTTATTTCTCTATTAAATAATGTGTTTTTTGTTATTTCTCTATTAAATAATGTGTATTTTAGTTATTTCTCTATTAAATAATGTGTTTTTTGTTATTTCTCTAATAAACTATAAGTATTCTAGTTATTTCTTTATTAAATAATGTGTTTTCTTGTTGTTTCTCTATTAAATAATGTGTATTTTAGTTATTTCTCTATGAAAAAATGTGTATTTTAGTTATTTCTGTATTAAATAATGTGTTTTTTGTTATTTCTCTATTAAATAATGTGTTTTTTTGTTATTTCTCTAATAATTAATGAGTTTTTTGTTATTTCTCTATTATATAATGTGTATTTTAGTTATTTCTCTATTAAATAATGTGTTTTTTAGTTGTTTCTCTATTTAATAATGTGTATTATAGTTATTTCTTTATTAAATAATGTGTATTTTAGTTATTTCTCTATTAAATAATGTGTATTTTAGTTATTTCTCTATTAAATAAAGTGTTATTTGTTATTTCTCTATTAAATAATGTGTATTCTAGTTATATCTCTATTAAATAATGTGTATTTTAGTTATTTCATTATTAAATATGTGTTTTTTGTTTTTTCTCTATTAAATAATGTGTATTTTAGTTAATTCTCTATTAAAAAATGTGTTTTTTTGTTGTTTCTTTATTAAATAATGTGTATATTAGTTATTTCTTTATTAAAAAATGTTTTTTTTTTGTTATTTCTCTATTAACTAATGTGTATTTTTGTTATTTCTCTATTAAATAATGTGTATTTTAGTTATTTCTCTTGTAAATAATGTGTTTTTAGATTTTTCTCTATTAAATAATGTGTATTTTAATTATTTCTCTATTAAATAATGTGCTTTTTGTTCTTTCTCTATTAAATAATGTGTATTTTAGTTATTTCTCTACTATATAATGTGTATTTTAATTATTTCTCTATTAAATAATGTGTATTTTAGATATTTCTCCAATAAATAATGTGTATTTTAGTTATTTCTCTATTAAATAATGTGTTTTTTGTTAGTTCTTTATTAAATAATGTGTATTTTAGTTATTTCTTTATTAAATAATGTGTTTTTTGTTATTTTTCTATTATATATTGTGTATTTTAGTTATTTCTTTATTAAATAATGTGTTTTTTGTTATTTATCTATTAAATAATGTGTATATAAGTTATTTCTCTATTAAATAATGTGTTTATTGTTATTTCTCAATTAAATAATGTGTATTTTAGTTACTTCTCTATTAAATAATGTGTTTTTTTGTTGTTTTTCTATTAAATAATGAGTATTTTAGTTATTTCTCCAATAAATAATGTGTATTTTAGTTATTTCTCTATTAAATAATGTGTATTTTAGTTATTTCTTTATCAAATAATGTGTTTTTTTTGTTGTTACTTTATTAAATATTGTGTATTTTAGTTATTTCTTAAATAAATAATGTGTATTTTAGTTATTTCTCTAATAAATAATGTGAATTTTAGTTATTTCTTTAATAAAAAATGTGTTTTTTTGTTATTTCTCTATTAAATAATGTGTATTTTAGTTATTTCTCTATTAAATAATGTGTATTTTAGTTATTTCTCCAATAAATAATGTGTATTTTAGTTATTTCTCTATTAAATAATGTGTATTTTAGTTATTTCTCTATTCAATAATGTGTTTTTTTTGTTATTTCTTTATTCAATAATGTGTATTTTGGTTATTTCTCTATTAAATAAAGTGTTTTTTGTTGTTTCTCCATTAATAAAGTGTATTTTAGTTATTTTTTAATAAATAATGTGTATTTTAGTTATTTTTCTATTTAAAAATGTGTATTTTAGTTATTTCTTTATTTAATAATGTGTATTTTAGTTGTTTCTCTATTAAATAATGTGTATTTTAGTTATTTCTCTATTAAATAATTTGTTTTTTGTTATTTCTCCATTAAATAATGTGTATTTTAAATATTTTTCTATTAAATAATGTGAATTTTAGTTATTTCTCTAATAAATAATGTGTTTTTTTGTTATTTCTTTATTAAATAATGTGTATTTTAGTTATTTCTCTATTAAATAATGAGTATTTTAGTTATTTTTTTATTAAATAATGTGTTTATTTGTTGTTTCTTTATTAAATAATGTGTAATTTAGTTATTTCTCTAATAAATAATGTGTATTTTAGTTATTTCACTAATAAATAATGTGTTTTTTTGTTATTTCTCTATTAAATAATGTGTACTTTAGTTATTTCTCTATTAAATAATGTGTTTTTTTTGTTTCTCTATTAAATAATGTGTATTTTAGTTATTTTTCTAATAAGTATTGTGTATTTTAATTATTTCTCTATTAAATAATGTTTATTTTAGTTATTTCTCTATTTAATAATGTGTTTTTTTTGTTATTTCTCTATTAAATAATGTGTATTTTAGTTATTTCTTTGTTATATAATGTGTTTTTTGTTGTTTCTCTATTAAATAATGTGTATTTTAGTTATTTATCTAATAAATAATGTGTTTTTTAGTTATTTCTCTATAAAATAATGTGTTATTAGTTATTTCTCTATTTAATAATGGGTATTTTAGTTATATCTCTATTAAATAATGTGTATTTTAGTTATTTCTCTATTAAATAATGTGTTTTTTTTGTTGTTTTTCTATTAAATAATGTGTATTTTAGTTATTTCTCCAATAGATAATGTGTATTTTAGCTATTTCTCTATTAAATAATGTGTATTTTAGTTATTTTTCTATTAAATAATATGTTTTTTGTTATTTCTCTATTAAACTATAAGTATTTTAGTTATTTTTCTATTAAATAATGTGTTTTTTTGTTGTTTCTCTATTAAATAATGTGTATTTTAGTTATTTCTCTTATAAATAATGTGTTTTTTTGTTGATTCTGTATTAAATAATGTGTATTTTATTTATTTTTCTATTAAATAATGAGTTTTTTGTTAATTCTCTTTAAAATAATGTGTATTTTAGTTATTTCTCTTTTAAATAATGTGTTTTTTTGTTGTTTCTTTATTAATTAATGTGCATTTTAGTTATTTTTCTATTAAATAATGTGTATTTTAGTTTTTTTTCTATTAAATATGTTATTTGATATTTCTCTATAAAAAATGTGTTTTTTAGTTATATTTTTATTAAATAATGTGTTTTTTTGTTGTTTCTCTAATAAATAATGTGTATTTTAGTTATTTCTCCAATAAATAATGTGTATTTAAATTAATTCTCTATTAAATAATGTGTATTTTAGTTATTTTTCTATTTAATAATGTGTATTTTAGTTGTTTCTCTATTAAATAATGTGTATTTCAGTTATTTCTCTATTAAATAATTTGTTTTTTGTTATTTCTCTATTAAATAATGTGTATTTTAGCTATTTCTCTATTAAATAATGTGTATTTTAGTTATTTCTCTATTAAATAATGTGTTTTTTGTTATTTCTCTATTAAACTATAAGTATTTTAGTTTTTTCTCTAATAAATATTGTGTTTTTTTGTTGTTTCTCTATTAAATAATGTGTATTTTGTTATTTCTCCAATAAATAATGTGTATTTTAGTTATTTCTCTATTAAATAATGTGTTATTTGTTATTTCTCTATTAAATAATGTGTTTTCTTGTTGTTTCTCTATTAAATAATGTTTTTTTTTAGTTATTTCTCCATGAAAAAATGTGTATTTTAGTTATTTCTGTATTAAATAATGTGTTTTTTTGTTGTTTCTCTATTTAATAATGTGTATTATAGTTATTTCTTTATTAAATAATGTGTATTTTAGTTATTTCTCAATTAATTAATAAGTTTTTTGTTATTTTTCTATTATATAATGTGTATTTTAGTTATTTCTTTATTAAATAATGTGTTTTTTTGTTGTTTCTCTATTTAATAATGTGTATTATAGTTATTTCTTTATTAAATAATGTGTATTTTAGTTATTTCTCTATTATATAATGTGTATTTTAGTTATTTCTTTATTAAATAATGTGTTATTTGTTATTTCTCTATTAAATAATGTGTATTTTAGTTATATCTCTATTAAATAATGTGTATTTTAGTTATTTCTTTATTAAATATGTGTATTTTGTTTTTTCTCTAATAAATAATGTGTATTTTAGTTATTTCTTTATTGAAAAATGTGTTTTTTTGTTGTTTCTCTATTAAATAATGTGTATATTAGTTATTTCTTTATTAAATAATGTTTTTTTTTTGTTATTTCTCTATTAACTAATTTTTTTTTTTGTTATTTCTCTATTAAATAATGTGTATTTTAGTTATTTCTCTTGTAAATAATGTGTTTTTAGATTTTTCTTTATTAAATAATGTGTATTTTAATTATTTCTCTATTAAATAATGTGCTTTTTGTTATTTCTCTAATAAATAATGTGTATTTTAGTTATTTCTCTACTATATAATGTGTATTTTAATTTTTTCTTTATTAAATAATGTGTATTTTAGTTATTTCTCCAAAAAACAATGTGTATTTTAGTTATTTCTCTATTAAATAATGTGTTTTTTGTTAGTTCTTCATTAATTAATGTGTATTTTAGTTATTTCTTTATTAAATAATGTGTTTTTTGTTATTTCTCTATTATATATTGTGTATTTTAGTTATTTCTTTATTAAATAATGTGTTTTTTGTTATTTATCTATTTAATAATGTGTATTTTAGTTATTTCTCTATTAAATAATGTGTTTATTGTTATTTCTCAATTAAATAATGTGTATTTTAGTTATTTTTCTATTAAATAATGCGTTTTTTTGTTGTTTTTTTATTAAATAATGTGTATTTTAGTTATTTCTCCAATAAATAATGTGTATTTTAGTTATTTCTCTATTAAATAATGTGTATTTTATTTATTTCTTTATTAAATAATGTGTTTTTTTTGTTGTTACTTTATTAAATATTGTGTATTTTAGTTATTTCTTCAATAAATAATGTGTATTTTAGTTATTTTTCTAATAAATAATGTGAATTTTAGTTATTTCTCTAATAAAAAAAGTGTTTTTTTGTTATTTCTCTATTAAATAATGTGTATTTTAGTTATATCTCTATTAAATAATGTGTATTTTAGTTATTTCTCCAATAAATAATGTGTTTTTTAGTTATTTTTCTAGTAAATAATGTGTTTTTTGTTATTTCTCTAATAAATAATGTGTCTTTTAGTTATTTCTTTAATAAATAATGTGTTTTTTTGTTGTTTCTCTATTAAATAATGTGTATATTAGTTATTTCTCTATTAAATAATTTGTTTTTTGTTATTTCTCTATTAAATAATGTGTATTTTAGTTATTTCTCTATTATATAATGTGTTTTTTTGTTGTTTCTCTATTAAATAATGTGTATTTTAGTTATTTCTCCAATAGATAATGTGTATTTTAGCTATTTCTCTATTAAATAATGTGTATTTTAGTTATTTCTCTATTAAATATTGTGTTTTTTGTTATTTCTCTATTAAACTATGAGTATTTTAGTTATTCCTCTATTAAATATAGTGTTTTTTTGTTGTTTCTTTATTAAATAATGTGTATTTTAGTTATTTTTTTAATAAATAAAGTGTATTTTAGTTATTTCTCTATTAAATAATGTGTTTTTTGTTATTTCTCTATTAAATAATGTGTATTTTAGTTATTTCTCTATTAAATAATAAGTTTTTTTGTTATTTTTCTTCAAAATAATGTGTATTTTAGTTATTTCTTTATTAAATAATGTGTTTTTTGTTCTTTCTTTATTAAATATTGTGTATTTTAGTTTATTCTCTATTAAATAATGTGTATTTTAGTTATTTCTCTATTAAATAATGTGTTATTTGTTATTTCTCTATTAAATAATGTGTATTTTAGTTATATCTCTATTAAATATTATAAATATGTATTTTAGTTATTTCTTTATTATATAATGTGTTTTCTTGTTTTTTCTCTATTAAATAATGTGTATTTTAGTTATTTCTATAATAAATAATGTGTATTTTAGTTATTTCTCCAATAAATATTGTGTATTTTAGTTATTTCTCTATTAAATAATGTGTATTTTAGTTATTTCTCTATTAAATAATGTGTTATTTAGTTATTTTTCTATTAAAGAATGTGTATTTTTGTTATTTCTATAGTAAATAATGTGTTTTTTTGTTATTTCTCTATTAAATAATAAGTATTTTAGTTATTTCTTTAAATAATAATGTGTATTTTTGTTATTTTTTTAACAAATAATGTGTATTTTAGTTATTTCTTTATTAAATAATGTGTTTTTCTGTTATTTTTTTATTAAATAATGTGTATTTTAGATAGTTCTCTATTAAATAATGTGAATTTTAGTTATTGGTCCAATAAATAATGTGTATTTTAGTTATTTTTCTATTAAATAATGTGTTTTTTGTTATTTCTTTATTAAATAATGTTTATTTTAGTTATTTCTCTAAAAAATAATGTGTATTTTAGTTATTTCTCTATTAAATAATGTGTATTTTAGTTATTTTTTTAATAAATAATGTGTATTTTAGTTAATTCTCTATTAAATAATGCGTTTTTTTGTTATTTCTCTATTAAAAAATGTGTATTCCAGTTATTTCTCTATTAAATAGTGTGATTTTTTTTTATTTCTTTATTAAATAATGTGTAATTTAGTTATTTCTCTATTAAATAATGTGTATTTTAGTTATTTCTCCAATAAAAAATGTGTATTTTAGTTATTTCTCTATTAAATAATGCGTTTTTTTGTTATTTCTCTATTAAAAAATGTGTATTTTAGTTATTTTTCTATTAAATAATGTGTTTTTTTTTAATTTCTCATTTAAATAATGTGTATTTCAGTTATTTCTCTATTAAATAATTTGTATTTTAGTTATTTCTCCAATAAATAATGTGTATTTTAGGTATTTTTCTATTAAATAATGTGTTTTTTTGTTATGTCTCTATTAAATAATGTGTATTTTAGTTATTTCTCTATTAAATAATGTGTTTTTTTGTTATTTTCCTAATAAATAATGTGTATTTCAGTTAATTCTCTATCAAATAATGTGTATTTTAGTTATTTCTCTATTAAATAATGTGTTTTTTTGTTATTTCTCTAATAAATAATGTGTATTTTAGTTATTTCTCTATTAAATAATGTGTATTTTAGTTATTTCTCTATTAAATATTGTGTTTTTTTGTTATTTTTCTATTAAATAATGAGTATTTTAGTTATTTCTCCAATAAATAATGTGTATTTTAGTTATTTCTCTATTAAATAATGTGTATTTTAGTTATTTCTTTATCAAATAATGTGTTTTTTTTGTTGTTACTTTATTAAATATTGTGTATTTTAGTTATTTCTTAAATAAATAAGGTGTATTTTAGTTATTTCTTTAATAAATAATGTGAATTTTAGTTATTTCTTTAATAAAAAATGTGTTTTTTTGTTATTTCTCTATTAAATAATGTGTATTTTAGTTATTTCTCTATTAAATAATGTGTATTTTAGTTATTTCTCCAATAAATAATGTGTATTTTAGGTATTTTTCTATTAAATAATGTGTTTTTTTGTTATGTCTCTATTAAATATTATAAATATGTATTTTAGTTATTTCTTTATTATATAATGTGTTTTCTTGTTTTTTCTCTATTAAATAATGTGTATTTTAGTTATTTCTATAATAAATAATGTGTATTTTAGTTATTTCTCCAATAAATATTGTGTATTTTAGTTATTTCTCTATTAAATAATGTGTATTTTAGTTATTTCTCTATTAAATAATGTGTATTTTAGTTATTTTTCTATTAAAGAATGTGTATTTTTGTTATTTCTATAGTAAATAATGTGTTTTTTTGTTATTTCTCTATTAAATAATAAGTATTTTAGTTATTTCTTTAAATAATAATGTGTATTTTTGTTATTTTTTTAACAAATAATGTGTATTTTAGTTATTTCTTTATTAAATAATGTGTTTTTCTGTTATTTTTTTATTAAATAATGTGTATTTTAGATAGTTCTCTATTAAATAATGTGAATTTTAGTTATTGGTCCAATAAATAATGTGTATTTTAGTTATTTTTCTATTAAATAATGTGTTTTTTGTTATTTCTTTATTAAATAATGTTTATTTTAGTTATTTCTCTAAAAAATAATGTGTATTTTAGTTATTTCTCTATTAAATAATGTGTATTTTAGTTATTTTTTTAATAAATAATGTGTATTTTAGTTAATTCTCTATTAAATAATGCGTTTTTTTGTTATTTCTCTATTAAAAAATGTGTATTCCAGTTATTTCTCTATTAAATAGTGTGATTTTTTTTTATTTCTTTATTAAATAATGTGTAATTTAGTTATTTCTCCAATAAAAAATGTGTATTTTAGTTATTTCTCTATTAAATAATGCGTTTTTTTGTTATTTCTCTATTAAAAAATGTGTATTTTAGTTATTTTTCTATTAAATAATGTGTTTTTTTTTAATTTCTCATTTAAATAATGTGTATTTCAGTTATTTCTCTATTAAATAATTTGTATTTTAGTTATTTCTCCAATAAATAATGTGTATTTTAGGTATTTTTCTATTAAATAATGTGTTTTTTTGTTATGTCTCTATTAAATAATGTGTATTTTAGTTATTTCTCTATTAAATAATGTGTTTTTTTGTTATTTTCCTAATAAATAATGTGTATTTCAGTTAATTCTCTATCAAATAATGTGTATTTTAGTTATTTCTCTATTAAATAATGTGTTTTTTTGTTATTTCTCTAATAAATAATGTGTATTTTAGTTATTTCTCTATTAAATAATGTGTATTTTAGTTATTTCTCTATTAAATATTGTGTTTTTTTGTTATTTTTCTATTAAATAATGAGTATTTTAGTTATTTCTCCAATAAATAATGTGTATTTTAGTTATTTCTCTATTAAATAATGTGTATTTTAGTTATTTCTTTATCAAATAATGTGTTTTTTTTGTTGTTACTTTATTAAATATTGTGTATTTTAGTTATTTCTTAAATAAATAAGGTGTATTTTAGTTATTTCTTTAATAAATAATGTGAATTTTAGTTATTTCTTTAATAAAAAATGTGTTTTTTTGTTATTTCTCTATTAAATAATGTGTATTTTAGTTATTTCTCTATTAAATAATGTGTATTTTAGTTATTTCTCCAATAAATAATGTGTATTTTAGTTATTTCTCTATTAAATAATGTGTATTTTAGTTATTTCTCTATTCAATAATGTGTTTTTTTTGTTATTTCTTTATTCAATAATGTGTATTTTGGTTATTTCTCTATTAAATAAAGTGTTTTTTGTTGTTTCTCTATTAATAATGTGTATTTTAGTTATTTTTTAATAAATAATGTGTATTTTAGTTAATTCTCTATTTAAAAATGTGTATTTTAGTTATTTCTCTATTTAATAATGTGTATTTTAGTTGTTTCTCTATTAAATAATGTGTATTTTAGTTATTTTTCTATTAAATAATGTGTATTTTAGTTATTTCTTTATTAAATAATGTGTTTTTTTGTTGTTTTTCTATTAAATAATGAGTATTTTAGTTATTTCTCCAATAAATAATGTGTATTTTAGTTATTTCTCTATTAAATAATGTGTATTTTAGTTATTTCTTTATCAAATAATGTGTTTTTTTTTGTTATTTCTTTATTAAATATTGTGTATTTTAGTAATTTCTCTATTAAATAATGAGTATTTTAGTTATTTTCCTAATAAATAATGTGTTTATTTGTTGTTTCTTTATTAAATAATGTGTTATTTAGTTATTTCTCTAATAAATAATGTGTATTTTAGTTATTTCACTAATAAATAATGTGTTTTTTTGTTATTTCTTTATTAAATAATGTGTACTTTAGTTATTCCTCTATTAAATAATGTGTTTTTTTTGTTTCTCTATTAAATAATAAGTATTTTAGTTATTTTTCCAATAAGTATTGTGTATTTTAGTTATTTCTCTATTAAATAATGTTTATTTTAGTTATTTCTCTATTCAATAATGTGTTTTTTTTGTTATTTCTCTATTAAATAATGTGTATTTTAGTAATTTCTTTATTAAATAATGTGTTTTTTGTTGTTTCTCTATTAAATAATGTGTATTTTAGTCATTTCTCTAATAAATAATGTGTTTTTTAGTTATTTCTCTATTAAATAATGTGTTATTAGTTATTTCTCTATTTAATAATGGGTATTTTAGTTATATCTCTATTAAATAATGTGTATTTTAGTTATTTCTCTATTAAATAATGTGTTTTTTTTGTTGTTTTTCTATTAAATAATGTGTATTTTAGTTATTTCTCCAATAGATAATGTGTATTTTAGCTATTTCTCTATTAAATAATGTGTATTTTAGTTATTTCTCTATTAAATAATGTGTTTTTTGTTATTTCTCTATTAAACTATGAGTATTTTAGTTATTTTTCTATTAAATAATGTGGTTTTTTGTTGTTTCTCTATTAAATAATGTGTATTTTAGTTATTTCTCTATTAAATAATGTGTTTTTTTGTTGTTTCTTTATTAAATAATGTGTATTTTATTTATTTTTCTATTAAATAATTTGTTTTTTGTTAATTCTCTTTAAAATAATGTGTATTTTAGTTATTTCTCTAATAAATAATGTGTTTTTTTGTTGTTTCTTTTTTAATTAATGTGCATTTTAGTTATTTCTCTATTAAATAATGTGTATTTTAGTTTTTTCTCTATTAAATATGTTATTTGTTATTTCTTTATTAAAAAATGTGTTTTTTAGTTATATTTTTATCAAATAATGTGTTTTTTTGTTGTTTCTCTAATAAATAATGTGTATTTTAGTTATTTCTCCAATAAATAATAAGGATTTAAGTTATTTCTCTATTAAATATTGTGTATTTTAGTTATTTCTCTATTTAATAATGTGTATTTTAGTTGTTTCTCTATTAAATAATGTGTATTTCAGTTATTTCTCTATTAAATAATTTGTTTTTTTGTTATTTCTCTATTAAATAATGTGTATTTTAGCTATTTCTCTATTAAATAATGTGTATTTTAGTTATTTCTCTATTAAATAATGTGTTTTTTGTTATTTCTCTATTAAACTATAAGTATTTTAGTTTTTTCTCTAATAAATATTGTGTTTTTTTGTTGTTTCTCTATTAAATAATGTGTATTTTGTTATTTCTCCAATAAATAAAGTGTATTATAGTTATTTCTCTATTAAATAATGTGTATTTTAGTTATTTCTCAATTATATAATGTGTATTTTAGTTATTTCTTTTTTAAATAATGTGTTATTTGTTATTTCTCTATTAAATAATGTGTATTTTAGTTATATCTCTATTAAATAATGTGTATTTTAGTTATTTCTTTATTAAATATGTGTATTTTGTTTTTTCTCTAATAAATAATGTGTATTTTAGTTATTTTTCTATTGAAAAATGTGTTTTTTTGTTGTTTCTCTATTAAATAATGTGTATATCAGTTATTTCTTTATTAAATAATGTTTTTTTTTTGTTATTTCTCCAATAACTAATGTGTATTTTTGTTATTTCTCTATTAAATAATGTGTATTTTAGTTATTTCTCTCGTAAATAATGTGTTTTTAGATTTTTCTTTATTAAATAATGTATATTTTATTTATTTCTCTATTAAATAATGTGCTTTTTGTTATTTCTCTATTAAATAATGTGTATTTTAGTTATTTCTCTACTATATAATGTGTATTTTAATTTTTTCTTTATTAAATAATGTGTATTTTAGTTATTTCTCCAAAAAACAATGTGTATTTTAGTTATTTCTCTATTAAATAATGTGTTTTTTGTTAGTTCTTTATTAAATAATGTGTATTTTAGTTATTTCTTTATTAAATAATGTGTTTTTTGTTATTTATCTATTTAATAATGTGTATTTTAGTTATTTCTCTATTAAATAATGTGTTTATTGTTATTTCTCAATTAAATAATGTGTATTTTAGTTATTTCTCTATTAAATAATGTGTTTTTTTGTTGTTTTTTTTTTAAATAATGTGTATTTTAGTCATTTCTCCAATAAATAATATATATATATATATAATATATTTTAGTTATTTCTCTATTAAATAATGTGTATTTTATTTATTTCTTTATTAAATAATGTGTTTTTTTTTTTGTTGTTACTTTATTAAATATTGTGTATTTTAGTTATTTCTTCAATAAATAATGTGTATTTTAGTTAATTTTCTAATAAATAATGTGAATTTTAGTTATTTCTCTAATAAAAAATGTGTTTTTTTGTTATTTCTCTATTAAATAATGTGTATTTTAGTTATATCTCTATTAAATAATGTGTATTTTAGTTATTTCTCCAATAAATAATGTGTTTTTTAGTTATTTTTCTATTAAATAATGTGTATTTTAGTTATTTCTCTATTCATAATGTGTTTTTTTTTTGTTATTTCTTTATTCAATAATGTGTATTTTACTTATTTCTCTATTAAATAATGTGTATTTTAGTTATTTCTCTATTAAATAATGTGTTTTTTGTTATTTCTTTATTAAATAATGTCTCTTTTAGTTATTTCTTTAATAAATAATGTGTTTTTTTGTTGTTTCTCTATTAAATAATGTGTATATTAGTTATTTCTCTATTAAATAATTTGTTTTTTGTTATTTCTCTATTAAATAATGTGTATTTTAGTTATTTCTCTATTATATAATGTGTTTTTTTGTTGTTTCTCTATTAAATAATGTGTATTTTAGTTATTTCTCCAATAGATAATGTGTATTTAAGCTATTTCTCTATTAAATAATGTGTATTTTAGTTATTTCTCTATTAAATATTGTGTTTTTTGTTATTTCTCTATTAAACTATGAGTATTTTAGTTATTCCTCTATTAAATATAGTGTTTTTTTGTTGTTTCTTTATTAAATAATGTGTATTTTAGTTATTTTTTTAATAAATAAAATGTATTTTAGTTATTTCTCTATTAAATAATGTGTTTTTTGTTATATCTCTATTAAATAATGTGTATTTTAGTAATTTCTCTATTAAATAATAAGTTTTTTGTTATTTTTCTTCAAAATAATGTGTATTTCAGTTATTTCTTTATTAAATAATGTGTATTTTAGTTATTTCTCCAATAAATACTGTGTATTTTAGTTATTTCTATATTAAATATTGTGTTTTATTGTTATTTTTTTATTAAATAATGTGTATTTTAGATATTTCTCTATTAAATAATGTGAATTTTAGTTATTGGTCCAATAAATAATGTGTATTTTAGTTATTTTTCTATTAAATAATGTGTTTTTTGTTATTTCTCTATTAAATAATGTTTATTTTAGTTATTTCTTTAATAAATAATGTGTATTTTAGTTATTTGTCTATTAAATAATGTGTATTTTAGTTATTTTTTTAATAAATAATGTGTATTTTAGTTAATTCTCTATTAAATAATGCGTTTTTTTGTTATTTCTCTATTAAAAAATGTGTATTCCAGTTATTTCTCTATTAAATAATGTGATTTTTTGTTATTTCTTTATTAAATAATGTGTATTTTAGTTATTTCTCTATTAAATAATGTGTATTTTAGTTATTTCTCCAATAAAAAATGTGTATTTTAGTTATTTCTCTATTAAATAATGCGTTTTTTTTTGTTATTTCTCTATTAAAAAATGTGTATTTTAGTTATTTCTCTATTAAATAATGTGTTTTTTTGTTATTTCTCATTTAAATAATGTGTATTTCAGTTATTTCTCTATTAAATAATTTGTATTTTAGTTATTTCTCCAATAAATAATGTGTATTTTAGGTATTTTTTTATTAAATAATGTGTTTTTTTGTTATTTCTCTATTAAATAATGTGTATTTTAGTTATTTTTCTATTAAATAATGTGTTTTTTTGTTATTTTTCTAATAAATAATGTGTATTTTAGTTAATTCTCTATCAAATAATGTGTATTTTAGTTATTTCTCTATTAAATAATGTGTTTTTTGTTATTTCTCTAATAAATAATGTGTATTTTAGTTATTTCTCTATTAAATACTGTGTATTTTAGTTATTTCTCTAATAAATACTGTGTATTTTAGTTATTTCTCTATTAAATAATGTGTTTTATTGTTATTTTTTTATTAAATAATGTGTATTTTAGTTATTTCTCTATTAAATAATGTAAATTTTAGTTATTGGTCGTATAAATAAAGTGTATTTTAGTTATTTTTCTATTAAATAATGTGTTTTTTTGTTATTTCTCTATTAAATAAAGTGTATTTTAGTTATTTCTCTATTAAATAATGTGTATTTTAGTTATTTCTCCAATAAATAATGTGATTTTAGTTATTTCTCTATTAAATAATGTGTTTTTTTGTTATTTCTTTATTAAATAATGTGTATTTTAGTTATTTCTCTATTAAATAATTTGTTTTTTTGTTTTTTTTCTAATAAATAATGTGTATTTTAGTTATTTCTCTATCAAATATTGTGTATTTTAGTTATTTCTCTATTAAATAATGTGTTTTTTTGTTATTTCTCTAATAAATAATGTGTATTTTAGTTATTCTTTAATAAATAATGTGTATTTTAGTTATTTCTCCAATAAATACTGTGTATTTTAATTATTTCTCTATTAAATAATGTGTTTTATTGTTATTTTTTATTAAATAATGTGAATTTTAGTTATTTCTATATTAAATAATAAAAATTTTAGTTATTGGTCCAAATAATAATGTGTATTTTAGCTATTTTTCTATTAAATAATGTGTTTTTTGTTATTTCTCTATTAAATAATGTGTATTTTAGTTATTTCTCTATTAAATAATGTTTATTTTAGTTATTTCTCCAATAAATATTGTGTATTTTAGTTATTCCTTTATTAAATATTGTGTTTTTTTGTTATTTCTTTAATAAATAATGTGTATTTTAGTTATTTCTCTATTAAATAATGTGTTTTTTGTTATTTCTCTATTAAATAATGTGTATTTTAGTTATTTCTCCAATAAATATTGTGTATTTTAGTTATTTCTCTACTAAATAATGTGTTTTTTGTTATTTCTTTATTAATCAATGTGTATTTTAGTTAATTTTCTATTAAATAATGTGTTTTTTGTTATTTCACTCTTAAATAATGTGTATTTTAGTTATTTCTCTATTAAATAATGTGTTTTTTTGTTATTTCTCTATTAAATAATGTCTATTTTAGTTATATCTTTATTAAATAATGTGTATTTTAGTTATTTCTCTCTTAAATAATGTGTATTTTATTTATTTTGCCATTAAATAATGTGTATTTTAGTTATTTTTCTATCAAATAATGTGTTTTTTGTTATTTCTCTTTCAAAAAATGTGTATTTTTGTTATTTTTCTATTAAATAATGTGTATTTTAGTTATTTCTCTATCAAATAATGTGTCTTTTAGTTATTTCTCTATTAAATAATGTGTATTTTAGTTATTTCTCTATTAAATAATGTGTATTTTAGTTATTTCTCTAATAAATAATGTTTATTTTAGTTATTTCTTTATTAAATAATGTGTTTTTTTGTTATTTCTCTATTGAATAATGTGTATTTTAGTTATTTCTCTATTAAATAATGTGTATTTCAGTTATTTCTCCAATAAATAATGAGTATTCTAGTTATTTCTCTATTATATTATGTGTTTTTTTTGTTATTTCTTTATTAAATATTGTGTATTTTAGTTATTTCTTTATAAAATAATGTTTATTTTAGTTATTTCTTCAATACATAATGTGTATTTTAGTTATTTCTTTAATAAATATTATTGTTTTTTGTTATGTCTCTATTATATAATGTGTATTATAGTTATTTCTTTATTGAATAATGTGTATTTTAGTTATTTCTCCAATAACAAATGTGTATTTTAGTTATTCCTTTATTAAATAATGTGTTTTTTTGTTATTTCTCTATTAAATAATCTGTATTTTAGTTATTGCTCCAATAAAAAAAGTATATTTTAGTTATTTCTCTTATAAATAAAGTGATTTTTTAAATTTTCTTTATTAAATAATGTGTATTTTAGTTATTTCTCTATTAAATAATGTGTATTTTTGTTATTTCTATAGTAAATAATGTGTTTTTTTGTTAATTCTTTATTAAATAATAAGTATTTTAGTTATTTCTTTAAATAATAAGGTGTATTTTGTGATTTTTGTTATTTGTCTATTAAATAATGTGTATTTTAGTTATTTTTTTAATATATAATGTGTATTTTAGTTAATTCTCTATTAAATAATGGGTTTTTTTGTTATTTCTCTATTAAAAAATGTGTATTCCAGTTATTTCTCTATTAAATAATGTGATTTTTTGTTATTTCTTTATTAAATAATGTGTATTTTAGTTATTTCTCTATTAAATAATGTGTATTTTAGTTATTTCTCCAATAAAAAATGTGTATTTTAGTTATTTCTCTATTAAATAATGCGTTTTTTTTTGTTATTTCTCTATTAAAAAATGTGTATTTTAGTTATTTCTCTATTAAATAATGTGTTTTTTTGTTATTTCTCATTTAAATAATGTGTATTTCAGTTATTTCTCTATTAAATAATTTGTATTTTAATTATTTCTCCAATAAATAATGTGTATTTTAGGTATTTTTTTATTAAATAAAGTGTTTTTTGTTATTTCTCTATTAAATAATGTGTATTTTAGTTATTTTTCTAATAAATAATGTGTTTTTTTGTTATTTTCCTAATAAATAATGTGTATTTTAGTTAATTCTCTATCAAATAATGTGTAATTTAGTTATTTCTCTATTAAATAATGTGTTTTTTGTTATTTCTCTAATAAATAATGTGTATTTTAGTTATTTCTCTATTAAATACTGTGTATTTTAGTTATTTCTCTAATAAATACTGTGTATTTTAGTTATTTCTCTATTAAATAATGTGTTTTATTGTTATTTTTTTATTAAATAATGTGTATTTTAGTTATTTCTCTATTAAATAATGTAAATTTTAGTTATTGGTCCAATAAATAAAGTGTATTTTAGTTATTTTTCTATTAAATAATGTGTTTTTTTGTTATTTCTCTATTAAATAAAGTGTATTTTAGTTATTTCTCTATTAAATAATGTGTATTTTAGTTATTTCTCCAATAAATAATGTGATTTTAGTTATTTCTCTATTAAATAATGTGTTTTTTTGTTATTTCTTTATTAAATAATGTGTATTTTAGTTATTTCTCTATTAAATAATTTGTTTTTTTGTTTTTTTTCTAATAAATAATGTGTATTTTAGTTATTTTTTTATCAAATAATGTGTATTTTAGTTATTTCTCTATTAAATAATGTGTTTTTTTGTTATTTCTCTAATAAATAATGTGTATTTTAGTTATTCTTTAATAAATAATGTGTATTTTAGTTATTTCTCCAATAAATACTGTGTATTTTAGTTATTTCTCTATTAAATAATGTGTTTTATTGTTATTTTTTATTAAATAATGTGAATTTTAGTTATTTCTCTTTTAAATAATAAAAATTTTAGTTATTGGTCCAATTAATAATGTGTATTTTAGTTATTTTTCCTTTAAATAATGTGTTTTTTGTTATTTCTCTATTAAATAATGTGTATTTTAGTTATTTCTCTATTAAATAATGTGTATTTTAGTTATTTCTCCAATAAATATTGTGTATTTTAGTTATTCCTTTATTAAATATTGTGTTTTTTTGTTATTTCTCTAATAAATAATGTGTATTTTAGTTATTTCTCTATTAAATAATGTGTTTTTTGTTATTTCTCTATTAAATAATGTGTATTTTAGTTATTTCTCCAATAAATATTGTGTATTTTAGTTATTTCTCTACTAAATAATGTGTTTTTTGTTATTTCTCTATAAATCAATGTGTATTTTAGTTAATTCTCTATTAAATAATGTGTTTTTTGTTATTTCACTCTTAAATAATGTGTATTTTAGTTATTTCTCTATTAAATAATGTGTTTTTTTGTTATTTCTCTATTAAATAATGTCTATTTTAGTTATATCTTTATTAAATAATGTGTATTTTAGTTATTTCTCTCTTAAATAATGTGTATTTTATTTATTTTGCCATTAAATAATGTGTATTTTAGTTATTTTTCTATCAAATAATGTGTTTTTTGTTATTTCTCTTTCAAAAAATGTGTATTTTTGTTATTTTTCTATTAAATAATGTGTATTTTAGTTATTTCTCTATCAAATAATGTGTCTTTTAGTTATTTCTCTATTAAATAATGTGTATTTTAGTTATTTCTCTATTAAATAATGTGTATTTTAGTTATTTCTCCAATAAATAATGTTTATTTTAGTTATTTCTTTATTAAATAATGTGTTTTTTGTTATTTCTCTATTGAATAATGTGTATTTTAGTTATTTCTCTATTAAATAATGTGTATTTCAGTTATTTCTCCAATAAATAATGAGTATTCTAGTTATTTCTCTATTATATTATGTGTTTTTTTTGTTATTTCTTTATTAAATATTGTGTATTTTAGTTATTTCTTTATAAAATAATGTTTATTTTAGTTATTTCTTCAATAAATAATGTGTATTTTAGTTATTTCTTTAATAAATATTATTGTTTTTTGTTATTTCTCTATTATATAATGTGTATTATAGTTATTTCTTTATTGAATAATGTGTATTTTAGTTATTTCTCCAATAACAAATGTGTATTTTAGTTATTCCTTTATTAAATAATGTGTTTTTTTGTTATTTCTCTATTAAATAATCTGTATTTTAGTTATTGCTCCAATAAAAAAAGTATATTTTAGTTATTTCTCTTATAAATAAAGTGATTTTTTAAAATTTCTTTATTAAATAATGTGTATTTTAGTTATTTCTCTATTAAATAATGTGTATTTTTGTTATTTCAATAGTAAATAATGTGTTTTTTTGTTAATTCTTTATTAAATAATAAGTATTTTAGTTATTTCTTTAAATAATAAGGTGTATTTTGTGATTTTTGTTATTTCTCTATTAAATAATGTGTATTTTAGTTATTTCTCCAATAAATATTGTGTATTTTAGTTATTTCTCTACTAAATTGGTGTGATAGCTCAATGGTAGAGCACTTGCATATCATGCGAGCAGTCCGGGGTTCGATCCCCGAAATATGACTGAAATGATAACTTGCTCTTTATCCACCAGCGTGGTTCGGAAGTCACGTTTTAAGCTGTTGGTCCCATCAAACCACTTTAAACAAGTCGTAGACTTACTGTGGCGATGTAAAATAGCCGTAAAAAGCATAAATAAAATAATGTGTTTTTTGTTATTTCTCTATTAAATAATGTGTATTTTAGTTAATTCTCTATTAAATAATGTGTTTTTTGTTATTTACCTCTTAAATAATGTGTATTTTAGTTAATTCTCTATCAAATAATGTGTATTTTAGTTATTTCTCTATTAAAGAATGTGTTTTTTTGTTATTTCTCTAATAAATAATGTGTATTTTAGTTATTTCTCTATTAAATAATGTGTATTTTAGTTATTTCTCTAATAAATACTGTGTATTTTAGTTATTTCTCTATTAAATAATGTGTTTTATTTTTATTTTTTTATTAAATAATGTGTATTTTAGTTATTTCTCTATTAAATAATGTACATTTTAGTTATTGGTCCAATAAATAAAGTGTATTTTAGTTATTTTTCTATTAAATAATGTGTTTTTTTGTTATTTCTCTATTAAATAAAGTGTATTTTAGTTATTTCTCTATTAAATAATGTGTATTTTAGTTATTTCTCCAATAAATAATGTGTATTTTAGTTATTTCTCTATTAAATAATGTGTTTTTTTGTTATTTCTTTATTAAATAATGTGTATTTTAGTTATTTCTCTATTAAATAATTTGTTTTTTTGTTTTTTTTCTATTAAATATTGTGTATTTTAGTTATTTCTCTATCAAATAATGTGTATTTTAGTTATTTCTCTATTAAATAATGTGTTTTTTTGTTATTTCTCTAATAAATAATGTGTATTTTAGTTATTTCTTTAATAAATAATGTGTATTTTAGTTATTTCTCCAATAAATATTGTGTATTTTAGTTATTTCTCTACTAAATAATGTGTTTTTTGTTATTTCTCTATTAAATAATGTGTATTTTAGTTAATTCTCTATTAAATAATGTGTTTGTTGTTATTTCACTCTTAAATAATGTGTATTTTAGTTATTTCTCTACTAAATAATGTGTTTTTTTTGTTATTTCTCTATTAAATAATGTCTATTTTAGTTATATCTTTATTAAATAATGTGTATTTTAGTTATTTCTCTCTTAAATAATGTGTATTTTATTTATTTCGCCATTAAATAATGGGTATTTTAGTTATTTTTCTATTAAATAATGTGTTTTTTGTTATTTCTCTATTAAAAAATGTGTATTTTTGTTATTTTTCTATTAAATAATGTGTATTTTAGTTATTTCTCTATCAAATAATGTGTCTTTTAGTTATTTCTCTATTAAATAATGTGTATTTTTGTTATTTCTCTATTAAATAATGTGTATTTTAGTTAATTCTCCAATAAATAATGTTTATTTTAGTTATTTCTCTATTAAATAATGTGTTTTTTTGTTATTTCTCTATTGAATAATGTGTATTTTAGTTATTTCTCTATTAAATAATGTGTATTTTAGTTATTTCTCCAATAAATAATGAGTATTCTAGTTATTTCTCTATTATATTATGTGTTTTTTTTGTTATTTCTCTATTAAATATTGTGTATTTTAGTTATTTCTTTATAAAATAATGTTTGTTTTAGTTATTTCTTCAATAAATAATGTGTATTTTAGTTATTTTTTTAATAAATAATATTGTTTTTTGTTATTTCTCTATTATATAATGTGTATTATAGTTATTTCTTTAATGAATAATGTGTGTTTTAGTTATTTCTCCAATAACAAATGTGTATTTTAGTTTTTTCTTTATTAAATAATGTGTTTTTTTGTTATTTCTCTATTAAATAATCTGTATTTTAGTTATTGCTCCAATAAAAAAAGTATTTTTTAGTTATTTCTCTTATAAATAAAGTGATTTTTTAAAAATTTCTTTATTAAATAATGTGTATTTTAGTTATTTCTCTATTAAATAATGTGTATTTTTGTTATTTCTATAGTAAATAATGTGTTTTTTTGTTAATTCTTTATTAAATAATAAGTATTTTAGTTATTTCTTTAAATAATAAGGTGTATTTTAGTTATTTCTCCAATAAATAATGTGTATTTTAGTTATTTCTCTATTAAATAATGTGTTTTTTTGTTATTTCTCTATTAACTACTGTGTATTTTAGTTATTTCTGTATTAAATAATGTGTATTTTAGTTATTTCTCCAATAAATAATGTGTATTTTAGTTATTTCTCTATTAAATAATGTGTTTTTTTGTTGTTTCTCTATAAAAAAATGTGTATTTTATTTATTTCTTTATTAAATAATGTGTTTTTTTGTTATTTCTCTTTTAAATAATGTGTGTTTCAGTTATTTCTCTATTAAATAATGTGTATTTTAGTTATTTCTCCAATAAAAAATGTGTTTTTTAGGTATTTCTCTATTAAATAATGTGTTTTTTTGTAATTTCTCTATTAAATAATGTGTATTTTAGTTATTTCTCTATTAAATAATGTGTTTTTTTGTTATTTCTATATCAAATAATGTGTATTTTAGTTATTTCTCTATTAAATAATGTGTATTTTAGTTATTTCTCCAATAAATACTGTGTATTTTAGTTATTTCTCTATTAAATAATGTGTTTTATTGTTATTTTTTTATTAAATAATGTGTATTTTAGATATTTCTTTATTAAATAATGTGTATTTTAGTTATTGGTCCAATAAATAATGTGTATTTTAGTTATTTTTCTATTAAATAATGTGTTTTTTGTTATTTCTCTATCAAATAATGTGTATTTTAGTTATTTCTCTATTAAATAATGTGTTTTTTTGTTATTTCTCTATTAAATAATCTGTATTATAGTTATTGCTCAAATAAAAAAAGTATATTTTAGTTATTTCTCTTATAAATAAAGTGATTTTTTGTTATTTCTTTATTAAATAATGTGTATTTTAGTTATTTCTCTATTAACTAATGTGTTTTTTTTTGTTATATCTCTAATAAATAATGTGTATTTTAGATATTTCACTACTAAATAATGTATATTTTAGTTATTTCTCCAATAAATAATGAGTATTTTAGTTAATTCTCTATTAAATAATGTTTTTTTTTGTTATTTCTCTATTAAATAATGTGTATTTTAGTTATTTTTCTATTAAATAATGTGTATTTTAGTTATTTCTCAAATAAATAATGTGTATTTAAGTTATTGCACTATTAAATAATGTGTTTTTTTGTTATTTCTCTAATAAATAATGTTTATTTTAGTTATTTCTCTATTAAATAATGTGTTTTTTGTTATTTCTCTATTAAATAATGTGTATTTTAGTTTTTTCTTTATTAAATAATGTGTATTTTAGTTATTTCTCCATAAATACTGTGTATTTTAGTTATTTCTCTTTTAAATAATGTGTTTTATTGTTATTTTCTTATTAAATAATGTGTATTTTAGATATTTCTCTATTAAATAATGTGAATTTTAGTTATTGGTCCAATAAATAATGTGTATTTTAGTTATTTTTCTATCAAATAATGTGTTTTTTGTTATTTCTCTATTAAATAATGTGTATTTTAGTTATTTCTCTATTAAATAATGCGTATTTTAGTTATTTTTCCAATAAATAATGTGTATTTTAGTTATTTATCTATAAAATAATGTGTTTTTTTGTTATTTCTCTAATAAATAATGTGTATTTTAGTTATTTTTGTATTAAATAATGTGTTTTTTGTTATTTCTCTATTAAATAATATATATTTTAGTTATTTCTCCAATAAATAATGTGTATTTTAGTTATTTCTCTATTAAATAATGTGTTTTTTGTTATTTCTCTATTAAATAATGTGTAATTTAGTTAATTCTCTATTAAATAATGTGTTTTTTGTTATTTAATTCTCAAATAAAGTGTATTTTTGTTATTTTTTTAATAAATAATGTGTATTTTAGTTGTTTCTTTATTAAATAATGTGTATTTTAGTTATTTCTCCATAAATACTGTGTATTTTAGTTATTTCTTTATTAAATAATGTGTTTTATTGTTATTTTTTTATTAAATAATGTGTATTTTAGATATTTCTCTATTAAATAATGTGAATTTTAGTTAATGGTCCAATAAATAATGTGTATTTTAGTTATTTCTCTATTAAATAATGTGTTTTTTTGTTATTTCTCTAATAAATAATGTGTATTTTAGTTATTTCTCTATTAAATAATGTGTATTTTAGTTATTTCTCCAATAAATACTGTGTGTTTTAGTTATTGCTCTATTAAATAATGTGTTTTATTGTTATTTTGTTATTAAACAATGTGAATTTTACTTATTTCTTTATTAAATAATGTAAATTTTAGTTATTGGTCCAATAAATAATGTGTATTTTAGTTATTTTTCTTTTAAATAATGTGTTTTTTTGTTATTTCTCTATTAAAGAATGTGTATTTTAGTCATTTCTTTATTAAATAATGTGTATTTTAGTTATTTCTCCAATAAATTATGTGTATTTTAGTTATTTCTCTAATAAATAATTTGTTTTTTTGTTATTTCTTTAATAAATAATGTGTATTTTAGTTATTTCTCTATTAAATAATGTGTTTTTTGTTATTTCTCTATTAAATAATGTGTATTTTAGTTATTTCTCCAATAAATATTGTGTATTTTAGTTATTTCTTTACTAAATAATGTGTTTTTTGTTATTTCTCTATTAAATAATGTGTATTTTAGTTACTTCTCTATTAAATAATGTGTTTTTTGTTATTTCACTCTTAAATAATGTGTATTTTAGTTATTTCTCTATTAAATAATGTGTTTTTTTGTTATTTCTCTATTAAATAATGTCTATTTTAGTTATATCTCTATTAAATAATGTGTATTTTAGTTATTTCTATCTTAAATAATGTGTATTTTATTTATTTTGCCATTAAATAATGTGTATTTTAGTTATTTTTCTATTAAATAATGTGTTTTTTGTTATTTCTCTATTAAAAAATGTGTATTTTTGTTATTTTTCTATTAAATATTGTGTATTTTAGTTATTTCTCTATCAAGTAATGTGTCTTTTAGTTATTTCTCTATTAAATAATGTGTATTTTAGTTATTTCTCTATTAAATAATGTGTATTTTAGTTATATCTCCAATAAATATTGTTTATTTTAGTTATTTCTTTATTAAATAATGTGTTTTTTTGTTATTTCTCTATTAAATAATGTGTATTTTAGTTATTTCTCTATTAAATAATGTGTATTTTAGTTATTTCTCCAATAAATAATGAGTATTCTAGTTTATTCTCTATTATATAATGTGTTTTTTTTTGTTATTTTTCTATTAAATATTGTGTATTTTAGTTATTTCTTTATAAAATAATGTTTATTTTAGTTATTTCTTCAATAAATAATGTGTATTTTAGTTATTTCTCTAATAAATAATATTGTTTTTTGTTATTTCTCTATTATATAATGTGTATTATAGTTATTTCTTTATTAAATAATGTGTATTTTAGTTATTTCTCCAATAAATAATGAGTATTTTAGTTATTTCTTTATTAAATAATGTGTTTTTTTGTTATTTCTCCATTAAATAATCTGTATTTTAGTTATTGCTCCAATAAAAAAAGTATATTTTAGTTATTTCTCTTATAAATAAAGTGATTTTTTGTTATTTCTTTATTAAATAATGTGTATTTTAGTTATTTCTCTATTAAATAATGTGTTATTAGTTATTTCTCTAATAAATAATGGGTATTTTAGTTATATCTCTATTAAATAATGTGTATTTTAGTTAATTCTCTATTATATAATGTGTTTTTTTTTGTTGTTTTTCTATTAAATAATGTGTATTTTAGTTATTTCTCCAATAGATAATGTGTATTTTAGCTATTTCTCTATTAAATAATGTGTATTTTAGTTATTTCTCTATTAAATAAGGTGTTTTTTGTTATTTCTCTATTAAACTATGAGCATTTTAGTTATTTCTCTATTAAATAATGTGTTTTTTTGTTGTTTCTCTATTCAATAATGTGTATTTTAGTTATTTCTCTATTAAATAATGTGTTTTTTTGTTGTTTCTCTATTAAATAATGTGTATTTTATTTATTTTTCTATTAAATAATGAGTTTTTTGTTATTTCTGTTTAAAATAATGTGTATTTTAGTTATTTCTCTATTAAATAATGTGTTTTTTTGTTGTTTCTTTATTAAATAATGTGCATTTTAGTTATTTCTCTATTAAATAATGTGTATTTTAGTTTTTTCTTTATTAAATATGTTATTTGTTATTTCTCTATTAAAAAATGTGTTTTTTAGTTATATTTTTATTAAATAATGTGTTTTTTTGTTGTTTCTCTAATAAATAATGTGTATTTTAGTTATTTCTCCAATAAATAATAAGTATTTAAATTATTTCTCTATTAAATAATGTGTATTTTAGTTATTTCTCTATTTAATAATGTGTATTTTAGTTGTTTCTCTATTAAATAATGTGTATTTCAGTTATTTCTCTATTAAATAATTTGTTTTTTGTTATTTCTCTATTAAATAATGTGTATTTTAGCTATTTCTCTATTAAATAATGTGTATTTTAGTTATTTCTCTATTAAATAATGTGTTTTTTGTTATTTCTCTAATAAACTACAAGTTATTTAGTTTTTTCTCTAATAAATATTGTGTTTTTTTGTTGTTTCTCTATTAAATAATGTGTATTTTGTTATTTTTCCAATAAATAATGTGTATTTTAGTTATTTCTCTATTAAATAATGTGTTATTTGTTATTTCTCTATTAAATAATGTGTATTTTTGTTATATCTCTATTAAATAATGTGTTTTTTTTGTTGTTTCTCTATTAAATAATGTGTATTTTAGTTATTTTTCCAATAAATATTGTGTTTTTTAGTTATTTCTCTATTAAATAATGTGTTTTTTGTTATTTTTCTTTTAAATAATGTGTATTTAAGTTATTTCTCTATTAAATAATGTGTTTTTTGTTATTTCTCTATTAAACTATGAGTAGTCTAGTTATTTCTCTATTAAATAATGTGTTTTCTTGTTGTTTCTCTATTAAATAATGTGTATTTTAGTTATTTCTCCATGAAAAAATGTGTATTTTAGTTATTTCTGTATTAAATAATGTGTTTTTTGTTATTTCTCTATTAAATAATGTGTATTTTAGTTATTTCTCTATTAATTAATAAGTTTTTTGTTATTTTTTTATTATATAATGTGTATTTTAGTTATTTCTCTATTATATAATGTGTTTTTTTGTTGTTTCTCTATTTAATGATGCGTATTATAGTTATTTCTCTATTAACTAATGTGTATTTTAGTTATTTCTCTATTATATAATGTGTATTTTAGTTATTTCTTTATTAAATAATGTGTTATTTGTTATTTCTCTATTAAATAATGTGTATTTTAGTTATATCTCTTTTAAATAATGTGTATTTTAGTTATTTCTTTATTAAATATGTGTATTTTGTTTTTTCTCTAATAAAAAATGTGTATTTTGGTTATTTCTCTATTGAAAAATGTGTTTTTTTGTTGTTTCTCTATTAATAAATGTGTATATTAGTTATTTCTTTATTAAATAATGTTTTTTTTTTGTTATTTCTCCATTAACTAATGTGTATTTTTGTTATTTCTCTATTAAATAATGTGTATTTTAGTTATTTCTCTTGTAAATAATGTGTTTTTAGATTTTTTTTAATTAAATAATGTGTATTTTAGTTATTTCTCCAAAAAAAAATGTGTATTTTAGTTACTTCTCTATTAAATAATGTGTTTTTTGTTAGTTCTTTATTAAATAATGTGTATTTTAGTTATTTCTTTATTAAATAATGTGTTTTTTGTTATTTCTCTATTATATATTGTGTATTTTAGTTATTTCTTTATTAAATAATGTGTTTTTTGTTATTTATCTATTTAATAATGTGTATTTTAGTTATTTCTCTATTAAATAATGTGTTTATTGTTATTTCTCAATTAAATAATGTGTATTTTAGTTATTTCTCTATTAAATAATGTGTTTTTTTGTTGTTTTTTTATTAAATAATGTGTATTTTAGTTATTTCTCCAATAAATAATGTGTATTTTAGTCATTTCTCTATTAAATAATGTGTATTTTATTTATTTCTTTATCAAATAATAAGTTTTTTTTTGTTGTTACTTTATTAAATATTGTGTATTTTAGTTATTTCTTTAATAAATAATGTGTATTTTAGTTATTTTTCTAATAAATAATGTGAATTTTAGTTATTTCTCTAATAAAAAATGTGTTTTTTTGTTATTTCTCTATTAAATAATGTGTATTTTAGTTATATCTCTATTAAATAATGTGTATTTTAGTTATTTCTCCAATAAATAATGTGTTTTTTAGTTATTTCTCTATTAAATAATGTGTATTTTAGTTATTTCTCTATTTAATAATGTGTTTTTTTTTTGTTATTTCTTTATTCAATAATGTGTATTTTAGTTATTTCTCTATTAAATAATGTGTATTTTAGTTATTTCTCTATTAAATAATGTGTTTTTTGTTATTTCTCTATTGAATAATGTGTCTTTTAGTTATTTCTTTAATAAATAATGTGTTTTTTTGTTGTTTCTCTATTAAATAATGTGTATATTAGTTATTTCTCTATTAAATAATTTGTTTTTTGTTATTTCTCTATTAAATAATGTGTATTTTAGTTATTTCTCTATTATATAATGTGTTTTTTTGTTGTTTCTCTATTAAATAATGTGTATTTTAGTTATTTCTCCAATAGATAATGTGTATTTTAGCTATTTCTCTATTAAATAATGTGTATTTTAGTTATTTCTCTATTAAATATTGTGTTTTTTGTTATTTCTCTATTAAACTATGAGTATTTTAGTTATTCCTCTATTAAATATAGTGTTTTTTTGTTGTTTCTTTATTAAATAATGTGTATATTAGTTATTTTTTTAATAAATAAAGTGTATTTTAGTTATTTCTCTATTAAATAATGTGTTTTTTGTTATTTCTCTATTAAATAATGTGTATTTTAAATATTTCTCTATCAAATAATAAGTTTTTTGTTATTTTTCTTCAAAATAATGTGTATTTTAGTTATTTCTTTATTAAATAATGTGTTTTTTGTTCTTTCTTTATTAAATATTGTGTATTTTAGTTAATTCTCTATTAAATAATGTGTATTTTAGTTATTTCTCTATTAAATAATGTGTTATTTGTTATTTCTCTATTAAATAATGTGTATTTTAGTTATAACTCTATTAAATATTATAAATATGTATTTTAGTTATTTCTTTATTATATAATGTGTTTTCTTGTTTTTTCTCTATTAAATAATGTGTATTTTAGTTATTTCTATAATAAATAATGTGTATTTTAGTTATTTCTCCAATAAATATTGTGTATTTTAGTTATTTCTCTATTAAATAATGTGTATTTTAGTTATTTTTCTATTAAATAATGTGTATTTTTGTTATTTCTATAGTAAATAATGTGTTTTTTTGTTATTTCTCTATTAAATAATAAGTATTTTAGTTATTTCTTTAAATAATAATGTGTATTTTAGTTATTTTTTCAACAAATAATGTGTATTTTATTTATTTCTCTATTAAATATTGTGTTTTTTTGTTATTTCTCTATTAACTACTGTGTATTTTAGTTATTTCTTTATTAAATAATGTGTATTTTAGTTATTTCTACAACAAATAATGTGTATTTTAGTTATTTCTCTATAAATAATGTGTTTTTTTGTTATTTCTCTATTAGAAAATGTGTATTTTAGTTATTTCTCTATTAAATAATGTGTTTTTTTGTAATTTCTCTAATAAATAATGTGTTTTTCAGTTATTTCTCTATATAATAATGTGTATTTTAGTTATTTCTCCAATAAATAATGTGTATTTTAGGCATTTCTTATTTTATTAAATAATGTGTTTTTTTGTAATTTCTCTATTAAATAATGTGTATTTTAGTTATTTCTCTATTAAATAATGTGTTTTTTTGTTATATCTATATTAAATAATGTGTATTTTAGTTTTTTCTTTATTAAATAATGTGTATTTTAGTTATGTCTCCAATAAATACTGTGTATTTTAGTTATTTCTTTATTAAATAATGTGTTTTATTGTTATTTTTTTATTAAATAATGTGTATTTTAGATATTTCTCTATTAAATAATGTGAATTTTAGTTATTGGTCTAATAAATAAAGTGTATTTTAGTTATTTTTCTATTAAATAATGTGTTTTTTGTTATTTCTCTATTAAATAATGTTTATTTTAGTTATTTCTTTATTAAATAATGTGTATTTTAGTTATTTCTCTATTAAATAATGTGTAATTTAGTTATTTTTTTAATAAATACTGTGTATTTAAAATAATTCTCTATTAAATAATGTGTATTTTAGTTATTTCTCCAATAAATAATGTTTATTTTAGTTATTTCTCTATTAAATTATGTGTTTTTTTGTTATTACCCTATTAAATAATGTGTATTTTAGTTATTTCTCTATTAAATAATGTGTATTTTAGTTATTTCTCCAATAAATAATGATTATTCTAGTTATTTCTCTATTATATAATGTGTTTTTTTGTTATTTCTCTATTAAATATTGTGTATTTTAGTTATTTCTTTATAAAATAATGTTTATTTTAGTTATTTCTTTAATAAATAATGTGTATTTTAGTTATTTCTCTATTGAATAATAATGTTTTTTTGTTATTTCTCTTTTTTATAATGTGTATTATAGTTATTTCTCTATTAAATAATGTGTATTTTAGTTATTTCTCCAATAAATAATGTGTATTTTAGTTATTTCTCTATTAAATAATGTGTTTTTTTGTTATTTCTTTATTAAATAATCTTTATTTTAGTTATTGCTCAAATAAAAAAAGTATATTTTAGTTATTTCTCTTATAAATAAAGTGATTTTTTGTTATTTCTTTATTAAATAATGTGTATTTTAGTTATTTCTCTATTAACTAATGTGTTTTTTTGTGTTATTTCTCTAATAAATAATGTGTTTTTTTTTGTTATTTCTCTATTAAATAAGGTGTATTTTAGATATTTCACTACTAAATAATGTGTATTTTAGTTATTTCTCCAATAAAAAATGAGTATTTTAGTTAATTCTCTATTAAATAATGTTTTTTTTTTGTTATTTCTTTATTAAATAATGTGTATTTTAGTTATTTCTCTATTAAATAATGTGTATTTTAGTTATTTCTCAAATAAATAATGTGTATTTAAGTTATTTCACTATTGAATAATGTGTTTTTTTGTTATTTCTCTAATAAATAATGTTTATTTTAGTTATTTCTCTATTAAATAATGTGTTTTTTGTTATTTCTCTATTAAATAATGTGTAATTTAGTTAATTCTCTATTAAATAATGTGTTTTTTGTTATTTAATTCTCAAATAAAGTGTATTTTTGTTATTTTTTTAATAAATAATGTGTATTTTAGTTTTTTCTTTATTAAATAATGTGTATTTTAGTTATTTCTCCATAAATACTGTGTATTTTAGTTATTTCTCTATTAAATAATGTGTTTTATTGTTATTTTTTTATTAAATAATGTGTATTTTAGATATTTCTCTATTAAATAATGTGAATTTTAGTTAATGGTCCAATAAATAATGTGTATTTTAGTTATTTCTCTATTAAATAATGTGTTTTTTTGTTATTTCTCTAATAAATAATGTGTATTTTAGTTATTTCTCTATTAAATAATGTGTATTTTAGTTATTTCTCCAATAAATACTGTGTATTTTAGTTATTTCTCTATTAAATAATGTGTTTTATTGTTATTTTGTTATTAAACAATGTGAATTTTAGTTATTTCTTTATTAAATAATGTAAATTTTAGTTATTGGTCCAATAAATAATGTGTATTTTAGTTATTTTTCTATTAAATAATGTGTTTTTTTGTTATTTCTCTATTAAATAATGTGTATTTTAGTTATTTCTCCAATAAATATTGTGTATTTTAGTTATTTCTCTATTAAATAATTTGTTTTTTTGTTATTTTTCTAATAAATAATGTGTATTTTAGTTATTTCTCTATTAAATAATGTGTTTTTTGTTATTTCTCTATTAAATAATGTGTATTTTAGTTATTTCTCCAATAAATATTGTGTATTTTAGTTATTTCTCTATTAAATAATGTGTTTTTTGTTATTTCTCTATTAAATAATGTGTATTTTAGTTACTTCTCTATTAAATAATGTGTTTTTTGTTATTTTACTCTTAAATAATGTGTATTTTAGTTATTTCTCTATTAAATAATGTGTTTTTTTGTTATTTCTCTATTAAATAATGTCTATTTTAGTTATATCTCTATTAAATAATGTGTATTTTAGTTAGTTCTCTCTTAAATAATGTGTATTTTATTTATTTTGCCATTAAATAATGTGTATTTTAGTTATTTTTCTATTAAATAATGTGTTTTTTGTTATTTCTCTATTAAAAAATGTGTATTTTTGTTATTTTTCTATTAAATAATGTGTATTTTAGTTATTTCTTTATCAAATAATGTGTCTTTTAGTTATTTCTCTATTAAATAATGTGTATTTTAGTTATTTCTCTATTAAATAATGTGTATTTTAGTTATATCTCCAATAAATAATGTTTATTTTAGTTATTTCTCTATTAAATAATGTGTTTTTTTGTTATTTCTCTATTAAATAATGTGTATTTTAGTTATTTCTCTATTAAATAATGTGTATTTTAGTTATTTCTCCAATAAATAATGAGTATTCTAGTTTATTCTCTATTATATAATGTGTTTTTTTTTTTGTTATTTCTCTATTAAATATTGTGTATTTTAGTTATTTCATTATAAAATAATGTTTATTTTAGTTATTTCTTCAATAAATAATGTGTATTTTAGTTATTTCTCTAATAAATAATATTGTTTTTTGTTATTTCTCTATTATATAATGTGTATTATAGTTATTTCTTTATTAAATAATGTGTATTTTAGTTATTTCTCCAATAAATAATGTGTATTTTAGTTATTTCTTTATTAAATAATGTGTTTTTTTGTTATTTCTCCATTAAATAATCTGTATTTTAGTTATTGCTCCAATAAAAAAAGTATATTTTAGTTATTTCTCTTATAAATAAAGTGATTTTTTGTTATTTTTTTATTAAATAATGTGTATTTTAGTTATTTCTCTATTAAATAATGTGTTATTAGTTATTTCTCTATTAAATAATGGGTATTTTAGTTATATCTCTATTAAATAATGTGTATTTTAGTTAATTTTTTATTAAATAATGTGTTTTTTTCGTTGTTTTTCTATTAAATAATGTGAATTTTAGTTATTTCTCCAATAGATAATGTGTATTTTAGCTATTTCTCTATTAAATAATTTGTATTTTAGTTATTTCTCTATTAAATAATGTGTTTTTTGTTGTTTCTCTATTCAATAATGTGTATTTTAGTTATTTCTCTATTAAATAATGTGTTTTTTTGTTGTTTCTCTATAAAATAATGTGTATTTTATTTATTTTTCTATTAAATAATGAGTTTTTTGTTATTTCTCTTTAAAATAATGTGTCTTTTAGTTATTTCTCTATTAAATAATGTGTTTTTTTGTTGTTTCTTTATTAAATAATGTGCATTTTAGTTATTTCTCTATTAAATAATGTGTTTTTTAGTTTTTTCTTTATTAAATATGTTATTTGTTATTTCTCTATTAAAAAATGTGTTTTTTAGTTATATTTTTATTAAATAATGTGTTTTTTTGTTGTTTCTCTAATAAATAATGTGTATTTTAGTTATTTCTCCAATAAATAATGAGTATATAAATTATTTCTCTATTAAATAATGCGTGTTTTAGTTATTTCTCTATTTAATAATGTGTATTTTAGTTGTTTCTCTATTAAATAATGTGTATTTCAGTTATTTCTCTATTAAATAATTTGTTTTTTGTTATTTCTCTATTAAATAATGTGTATTTTAGCTATTTCTCTATTAAGTAATGTGTATTTTAGTTATTTCTCTATTAAATTATGTGTTTTTTGTTATTTCTCTATTAAACTACAAGTATTTTAGTTTTTTCTTTAATAAATATTGTGTTTTTTTGTTGTTTCTCTATTAAATAATGTGTATTTTGTTATTTCTCTATTAAATAAGGTGTATTTTTGTTACATCTCTATTAAATAATGTGTTTTTTTGTTGTTTCTCTATTAAATAATGTGTATTTTAGTTATTTTTTCAATAAATATTGTGTTTTTTAGTTATTTCTCTATTAAATAATGTGTTTTTTGTTATTTCTCTTTTAAATAATGTGTATTTAAGTTATTTCTCTATTAAATAATGTGTTTTTTGTTATTTCTCTATTAAACTATGAGTAGTCTAGTTATTTCTCTATTAAATAATGTGTTTTCTTGTTGTTTCTCTATTAAATAATGTGTATTTTAGTTATTTCTCTATTAATTAATAAGTTTTTTGTTATTTTTTTATTATATAATGTGTATTTTAGTTATTTCTCTATTATATAATGTGTATTTTAGTTATTTCTTTATTAAATAATGTGTTATTTGTTATTTCTCTATTAAATAATGTGTATTTTAGTTATTTCTCTATTATATAATGTGTTTTTTTGTTGTTTCTCTATTAAATAATGTGTATTTTAGTTATTTCTCCAATAGATAATGTGTATTTTAGCTATTTCTCTATTAAATAATGTGTATTTTAGTTATTTCTCTATTAATTATTGTGTTTTTTGTTATTTCTCTATTAAACTATGAGTATTTTAGTTATTCCTCTATTAAATATAGTGTTTTTTTGTTGTTTCTTTATTAAATATTGTGTATTTTAGTTATTTTTTTAATAAATAAAGTGTATTTTAGTTATTTCTCTATTAAATAATGTGTTTTTTGTTATTTCTCTATTAAATAATGTGTATATTAGTTATTTCTTTATTAAATAATGTTTTTTTTTTGTTATTTCTCCATTAACTAATGTGTATTTTTGTTATTTCTCTATTAAATAATGTGTATTTTAGTTATTTCTCTTGTAAATAATGTGTTTTTAGATTTTTTTTTATTAAATAATGTGTATTTTAATTATTTCTCTATTAAATAATGTGCTTTTTGTTATTTCTCTATTAAATAATGTGTATTTTAGTTATTTCTCTACTATATAATGTGTATTTTAATTTTTTCTTTATTAAATAATGTGTATTTTAGTTATTTCTCCAAAAAACAATGTGTATTTTAGTTATTTCTCTATTAAATAATGTGTTTTTTGTTAGTTCTTTATTAAATAATGTGTATTTTAGTTATTTCTTAGTTAAATAATGTGTATTTTAGTTATTTTTTTATTAAATAATGTGTATTTTAGTTATTTCTTTATTAAATAATGTGTTTTTTGTTATTTCTCTATTATATATTGTGTATTTTAGTTATTTCTTTATTAAATAATGTGTTTTTTGTTATGTATCTATTTAATAATGTGTATTTTAGTTATTTCTCTATTAAATAATGTGTTTATTGTTATTTCTCAATTAAATAATGTGTATTTTAGTTATTTCTCTATTAAATAATGTGTTTTTTTGTTGTTTTTTTATTAAATAATGTGTATTTTAGTTATTTCTCCAATAAATAATGTGTATTTTAGTCATTTCTCTATTAAATAATGTGTATTTTATTTATTTCTTTATTAAATAATGTGTTTTTTTTTGTTGTTACTTTATTAAATATTGTGTATTTTAGTTATTTCTTTAATAAATAATGTGTATTTTAGTTATTTTTCTAATAAATAATGTGAATTTTAGTTATTTCTCTAATAAAAAATGTGTTTTTTTGTTATTTCTCTATTAAATAATGTGTATTTTAGTTATATCTCTATTAAATAATGTGTATTTTAGTTATTTCTCCAATAGATAATGTGTATTTTAGCTATTTCTCTATGTGTATTTTAGCTATTTCTCTATTAAATAATGTGTATTTTAGTTATTTCTCTATTAATTATTGTGTTTTTTGTTATTTCTCTATTAAACTATGAGTATTTTAGTTATTCCTCTATTAAATATAGTGTTTTTTTGTTGTTTCTTTATTAAATATTGTGTATTTTAGTTATTTTTTTAATAAATAAAGTGTATTTTAGTTATTTCTCTATTAAATAATGTGTTTTTTGTTCTTTCTCTATTAAATAATGTGTATATTAGTTATTTCTTTATTAAATAATGTTTTTTTTTTTGTTATTTCTTCATTAACTAATGTGTATTTTTGTTATTTTTCTATTAAATAATGTGTATTTTAGTTATTTCTCTTGTAAATAATGTGTTTTTAGATTTTTTTTAATTAAATAATGTGTATTTTAATTATTTCTCTATTAAATAATGTGTTTTTTGTTATTTCTCTATTAAATAATGTGTATTTTAGTTATTTCTCTACTATATAATGTGTAATTTAATTTTTTCTTTATTAAATAATGTGTATTTTAGTTATTTCTCCAAAAAACAATGTGTATTTTAGTTATTTCTCTATTAAATAATGTGTTTTTTGTTAGTTTTTTATTAAATAATGTGTATTTTAGTTATTTCTTAGTTAAATAATGTGTATTTTAGTTATTTTTTTATTAAATAATGTGTATTTTAGTTATTTCTTTATTAAATAATGTGTTTTTTTTTATTTCTTTATTATATATTGTGTATTTTAGTTATTTCTTTATTAAATAATGTGTTTTTTGTTATGTATCTATTAAATAATGTGTATTTTAGTTATTTCTCTATTAAATAATGTGTTTATTGTTATTTCTCAATTAAATAATGTGTATTTTAGTTATTTCTCTATTAAATAATGTGTTTTTTTGTTGTTTTTTTATTAAATAATGTGTATTTTAGTTATTTCTCCAATAAATAATGTGTATTTTAGTCATTTCTCTATTAAATAATGTGTATTTTATTTATTTCTTTATTAAATAATGTGTTTTTTTTGTTGTTACTTTATTAAATATTGTGTATTTTAGTTTTTTCTTTAATAAATAATGTGTATTTTAGTTATTTTTCTAATAAATAATGTGAATTTTAGTTATTTCTCTAATAAAAAATGTGTTTTTTTGTTATTTCTCTATTGAATAATGTGTATTTTAGTTATATCTCTATTAAATAATGTGTATTTTAGTTATTTCTCCAATAAATAATGTGTTTTTTAGTTATTTCTCTATTAAATAATGTGTATTTTAGTTATTTCTCTATTCAATAATGTGTTTTTTTTTTGTTATTTCTTTATTTAATAATGTGTATTTTAGTTATTTCTCTATTAAATAATGTGTATTTTAGTTATTTCTCTTTTAAATAATGTGTTTTTTGTTATTTCTCTATTAAATAATGTGTCTTTTAGTTATTTCTTTAATAAATAATGTGTTTTTTTGTTGTTTCTCTATTAAATAATGTGTATATTAGTTATTTCTCTATTAAATAATTTGTTTTTTGTTATTTCTCTATTAAATAATGTGTATTTTAGTTATTTCTCTATTATATAATGTGTTTTTTTGTTGTTTCTCTATTAAATAATGTGTATTTTAGTTATTTCTCCAATAGATAATGTGTATTTTAGCTATTTCTCTATTAAATAATGTGTATTTTAGTTATTTCTCTATTAAATATTGTGTTTTTTGTTATTTCTCTATTAAACTATGAGTATTTTAGTTATTCCTCTATTAAATATAGTGTTTTTTTGTTGTTTCTTTATTAAATAATGTGTATTTTAGTTATTTTTTTAATAAATAAAGTGTATTTTAGTTATTTCTCTATTAAATAATGTGTTTTTTGTTATTTCTCTATTAAATAATGTGTATTTTAAATATTTCTCTATTAAATAATAAGTTTTTTGTTATTTTTCTTCAAAATAATGTGTATTATAGTTATTTCTTTATTAAATAATGTGTTTTTTGTTCTTTCTTTATTAAATATTGTGTATTTTAGTTATTTCTCTATTAAATAATGTGTATTTTAGTTATTTCTCTATTAAATAATGTGTTATTTGTTATTTCTCTATTAAATAATGTGTATTTTAGTTATATCTCTATTAAATATTATAAATATGTATTTTAGTTATTTCTTTATTATATAATGTGTTTTCTTGTTTTTTCTTTATTAAATAATGTGTATTTTAGTTATTTCTATAAAAAATAATGTGTATTTTAGTTATTTCTCCAATAAATATTGTGTATTTTAGTTATTTCTCTATTAAATAATGTGTATTTTAGTTATTTCTCTATTAAATAATGTGTATTTTAGTTATTTTTTTATTAAATAATGTGTATTTTTGTTATTTCTATAGTAAATAATGTGTTTTTTTGTTATTTTTCTATTAAATAATAAGTATTTTAGTTATTTCTTTAAATAATAATGTGTATTTTAGTTATTTTTCTAACAAATAATGTGTATTTTAGTTATTTCTCTATTAAATATTGTGTTTTTTTGTTATTTCTTTATTAAATAATGTGTATTTTAGTTATTTCTCCAACAAATAATGTGTATTTTAGTTATTTCACTATAAATAATGTGTTTTTTTGTTATTTCTCTATTAGAAAATGTGTATTTTAGTTATTTCTCTATTAAATAATGTGTTTTTTTGTAATTTCTCTAATAAATAATGTGTTTTTCAGTTATTTCTCTATATAATAATGTGTATTTTAGTTATTTCTCCAATAAATAATGTGTATTTTAGGCATTTCTTTCTTTATTAAATAATGTGTTTTTTTGTAATTTCTCTATTAAATAATGTGTATTTTAGTTATTTCTCTATTAAATAATGTGTTTTTTTGTTATATCTATATTAAATAATGTGTATTTTAGTTTTTTCTTTATTAAATAACGTGTATTTTCGTTATTTCTCCAATAAATACTGTGTATTTTAGTTATTTCTTTATTAAATAATGTGTTTTATTGTTATCTTTTTATTAAATAATGTGTATTTTAGATATTTCTTTATTAAATAATGTGAATTTTAGTTATTGGTCCAATAAATAATGTGTATTTTAGTTATTTTTCTATTAAATAATGTGTTTTTTGTTATTTCTCTATTAAATAATGTTTATTTTAGTTATTTCTCTAATAAATAATGTGTATTTTAGTTATTTCTCTATTAAATAATGTGTATTTTAGTTATTTTTTTAATAAATACTGTGTATTTTAGTTAATTCTCTATTAAATAATGCGTTTTTTTGTTATTTCTTTATTAAAAAATGTGTATTCCAGTTATTTTTCTATTAAATAATGTGATTTTTTGTTATTTCTTTATTAAATAATGTGTATTTTAGTTATTTCTCTTTTAAATAATGTATATTTTAGTTATTTCTCCAATAAAAAATGTGTATTTTAGTTATTTTTCTATTAAATAATGCGTTTTTTTGTTATTTCTCTATTAAAAATAGTGTATTTTAGTTATTTCTCTATTAAATAATGTGTTTTTTTGTTATTTCTCTTTTAAATAATGTGTATTTAAGTTATTTCTCTATTAAATAATGTGTTTTTTGTTATTTCTCTATTAAATAATGTTTATTTTAGTTATTTCTCCAATAAATATTGTGTATTTTAGTTATTTCTCTACTAAATAATGTGTTTTTTGTTATTTCTCTATTAAATAATGTGTATTTTAGTTACTTCTCTATTAAATAATGTGTTTTTTGTTATTTCACTCTTGAATAATGTGTATTTTAGTTATTTCTTTATTAAATAATGTGTTTTTTTGTTATTTCTCTATTAAATAATGTCTATTTTAGTTATATCTCTATTAAATAATGTGTATTTTAGTTATTTCTCTCTTAAATAATGTGTATTTTATTTATTTCGCCATTAAATAATGTGTATTTTAGTTATTTTTCTATTAAATAATGTGTTTTTTGTTATTTCTCTATTAAAAAATGTGTATTTTTGTTATTTTTCTATTAAATAATGTGTATTTTAGTTATTTCTCTATCAAATAATGTGTCTTTTAGTTATTTCTCTATTAAATAATGTGTATTTTAGTTATTTCTCTATTAAATAATGTGTATTTTAGTTATATCTCAAATAAATAATGTTTATTTTAGTTATTTCTCTTTTAAATAATGTGTTTTTTTGTTATTTCTCTATTAAATAATGTGTATTTTAGTTATTTCTCTATTAAATAATGTGTATTTTAGTTATTTCTCCAATAAATAATGAGTATTCTAGTTTTGTTCTCTATTATATAATGTGTTTTTTTTGTTATTTCTCTATTAAATATTGTGTATTTTAGTTATTTCTTTATAAAATAATGTTTATTTTAGTTATTTCTTCAATAAATAATGTGTATTTTAGTTATTTCTCTAATAAATAATATTGTTTTTTGTTATTTCTCTATTATATAATGTGTTTTATAGTTATTTCTTTATTAAATAATGTGTATTTTAGTTATTTCTCCAATAAATAATGTGTATTTTAGTTATTTCTTTATTAAATAATGTGTTTTTTTGTTATTTCTCTATTAAATAATCTGTATTTTAGTTATTGCTCCAATAAAAAAAGTATATTTTAGTTATTTCTCTTATAAATAAAGTGATTTTTTGTTATTTCTTTATTAAATAATGTGTATTTTAGTTATTTCTCTATTAAATAATGTGTTATTAGTTTTTTCTCTATTAAATAATGGGTATTTTAGTTATATCTCTATTAAATAATGTGTATTTTAGTTGATTCTCTATTATAAAATGTGTTTTTTTTGTTGTTTTTCTATTAAATAATGTGTATTTTAGTTATTTCTCCAATAAATAAAGTGTATTTTAGCTATTTCTCTATTAAATAATGTGTATTTTAGTTATTTCTCTATTAAATAATGTGTTTTTTGTTATTTCTCTATTAAACTATGAGCATTTTAGTTATTTCTCTATTAAATAATGTGTTTTTTTGTTGTTTCTCTATTCAATAATGTGTATTTAAGTTATTTCTCTATTAAATATTGTGTTATTTTGTTGTTTCTCTATTAAATAATGTGTATTTTATTTATTTTTCTATTAAATAATGAGTTTTTTGTTATTTCTCTTTAAAATAATGTGTATTTTAGTTATTTCTCTATTAAATAATGTGTTTTTTTGTTGTTTCTTTATTAAATAATGTGCATTTTAGTTATTTCTCTATTAAATAATGTGTATTTTAGTTTTTTTTTTATTAAATATGTTATTTTTATTTCTCTATTAAATAATGTGTTTTTTAGTTATATTTTTATTAAATAATGTGTTTTTTTGTTGTTTCTCTAATAAATAATGTGTATTTTAGTTATTTCTCCAATAAATAATGTGTATTTAAGTTATTTCTCTATTAAATAATGTGTATTTTAGTTATTTCTCTATTTAATAATGTGTATTTTAGTTGTTTCTCTTATAAATAATGTGTATTGCAGTTATTTCTCTATTAAATAATTTGTTTTTTGTTATTTCTCTATTAAATAATGTGTATTTTAGCTATTTCTCTATTAAATAATGTGTATTTTAGTTAGTTCTCTATTAAATCATGTGTTTTTTGTTAATTCTTCATTAAACTATGAGTATTTTAGTTTTTTCTCTAATAAATATTGTGTTTTTTTGTTGTTTCTCTATTAAATAATGTGTATTTTGTTATTTCTTCAATAAATAATGTGTATTTTAGTTATTTCTCTATTAAATAATGTGTTATTTTGTTGTTTCTCTATTAAATAATGTGTATCTTAGTTATTTTTCCAATAAATATTGTGTTTTTTAGTTATTTCTCTATTAAATAATGTGTTTTTTGTTATTTCTCTTTTAAATAATGTGTATTTAAGTTATTTCTCTATTAAATAATGTGTTTTTTGTTATTTTTCTATTAAACTATGAGTAGTCTAGTTATTTCTCTATTAAATAATGTGTTTTCTTGTTGTTTCTCTATTAAATAATGTGTATTTTAGTTATTTCTCAATGAAAAAATGTGTATTTTGGTTATTTCTGTATTAAATAATGTGTTTTTTGTTATTTCTCTATTAAATAATGTGTATTTTAGTTAGTTCTCTATTAATTAATGTGTTTTTTTGTTGTTTCTCTATTTAATAATGTGTATTATAGTTATTTCTCTATTAAATAATGTGTATTTTAATTATTTCTCTATTAAATAATGTGTAATTTAGTTATTTCTCTATTAAATATAATGTTATTTGTTATTTCTCTATTAAATAATGTGTATTTTAGTTATATCTCTATTAAATAATGTGTATTTTAGTTATTTCTTTATTAATTATGTGTATTTTGTTTTTTCTCTATTAAATAATGTGTATTTTAGTTATTTCTCTATTGAAAAATGTGTTTTTTTGTTGTTTCTCTATTAAACAATGTGTATATTAGTTATTTCTTTATTAAATAATGTTTTTTTTTTGTTATTTCTCCATTAACTAATGTGTATTTTTGTTATTTCTCTATTAAATAATGTGTATTTTAGTTATTTCTCTTGTAAATTATGTGTTTTTAGATTTTTCTTTATTAAATAATGTGTATTTTAATTATTTCTCTATTAAATAATGTGCTTTTTCATATTTCTCTATTAAATATTGTGTATTTTAGTTATTTCTCTACTATATAATGTGTATTTTAATTATTTCTTCAAAAAACAATGTGTATTTTAGTTATTTCTCTATTAAATAATGTGTTTTTTGTTAGTTCTTTAATAAATAATGTGTATTTTAGTTATTTCTTTATTAAATAATGTGTTTTTTGTTATTTCTCTATTATATATTGTGTATTTTAGTTATTTCTTTATTAAATAATGTGTTTTTTGTTATTTATCTATTAAATAAAGTGTATTTTAGTTATTTCTCTATTAAATAATGTGTTTATTGTTATTTTTCAATTAAATAATGTGTATTTTAGTTATTTCTCTATTAAATAATGTGTTTTTTTGTTGTTTTTCTATTAAATAATGTGTATTTTAGTTATTTCTTCAATAAATAATGTGTATTTTAGTTATTTCTCTATTAAATAATGTGTATTTTATTTATTTCTTTATTAAATAATGTGTTTTTCTTGTTGTTACTTTATTAAATATTGTGTATTTTAGTTATTTCTTCAATAAATAATGTGTATTTCAGTTATTTTTCTAATAAATATTGTGAATTTTATTTATTTCTCTAATAAAAAATGTGTTTTTTTTGTTATTTCTCTATTAAATAATGTGTATTTTAGTTATTTCTCTATTAAATAATGTGTATTTTAGTTATTTCTCTATTTAATAATGTGTTTTTTTTTTGTTATTTCTTTATTCAATAATGTGTATTTTAGATAATTCTCTATTAAATAATGAGTATTTTAGTTATTTTTCTAATAAATAATGTGTTTATTTGTTGTTTCTTTATTAAATAATGTGTAATTTAGTTATTTCTCTAATAAATAATGTGTATTTTAGTTATTTCACTAATAAATAATGTGTTTTTTTGTTATTTCTCTATTAAATAATGTGTACTTTAGTTATTTCTCTATAAAATAATGTGTTTTTTTTGTTTCTCTATTAAATAATGTGTATTTTAGTTATTTTTCCAATAAGTATTGTGTTTTTTAGTTATTTCTCTATTAAATAATGTTTATTTTAGTTATTTCTCTATTCAATAATGTGTTTTTTTTGTTATTTCTCTATTAAATAATGTGTATTTTAGTTATTTCTTTATTAAATAATGTGTTTTTTGTTGTTTCTCTATTAAATAATGTGTATTTTAGTTATTTCTCTAATAAATAATGTGTTTTTTAGTTATTTCTCTATTAAATAATGTGTTATTAGTTATTTCTCTATATAATAATGGGTATTTTAGTTATATCTCTATTAAATAATGTGTATTTTAGTTATTTCTTTATTAAATAATGTGTTTTTTTTGTTGTTTTTCTATTAAATAATAAGTATTTTAGTTATTTCTCCAATAGATAATGTGTATTTTAGCTATTTCTCTATTAAATAATGTGTATTTTAGTTATTTCTCTATTAAATAATGTGTTTTTTGTTATTTCTCTATTAAACTATGAGTATTTTAGTTATTTTTCTATTAAATAATGTGTTTTTTTGTTGTTTCTCTATTAAATAATGTGTATTTTAGTTATTTCTCTATTAAATAATGTGTTTTTTTGTTGTTTCTTTATTAAATAATGTGTATTTTATTTATTTTTCTATTAAATAATGAGTTTTTTGTTATTTCTCTTTAGAATAATGTGTATTTTAGTTATTTCTCTATTAAATAATGTGTTTTTTTGTTGTTTCTTTATTAATTAATGTGCATTTTAGTTATTTCTCTATTAAATAATGTGTATTTTAGTTATTTCTCTATTTAATAATGTGTATTTTAGTTGTTTCTCTATTAAATAATGTGTATTTCAGTTATTTCTCTATTAAATAATTTGTTTTTTGTTATTTCTCTTTTAAATAATGTGTATTTTAGCTATTTCTCTATTAAATAATGTGTATTTTAGTTATTTCTCTATTAAATAATGTGTTTTTTGTTATTTCTCTATTAAACTACAAGTATTTTAGTTTTTTCTCTAATAAATATTGTGTTTTTTTGTTGTTTCTCTATTAAATAATGTGTATTTTGTTATTTCTCCAATAAATAATGTGTATTTTAGTTATTTCTCTATTAAATAATGTGTTATTTGTTATTTCTCTATTAAATAATGTGTATTTTTGTTATATCTCTATTAAATAATGTGTTTTTTTGTTGTTTCTCTATTAAATAATGTGTATTTTAGTTATTTTCCCAATAAATATTGTGTTTTTTAGTTATTTCTCTATTAAATAATGTGTTTTTTGTTATTTCTCTTTTAAATAATGTGTATTTAAGTTATTTCTCTATTAAATAATGTGTTTTTTGTTATTTCTCTATTAAACTATAAGTAGTCTAGTTATTTCTCTATTAAATAATGTGTTTTCTTGTTGTTTCTCTATTAAATAATGTGTATTTTAGTTATTTCTCCATGAAAAAATGTGTATTTTAGTTATTTCTGTATTAAATAATGTGTTTTTTGTAATTTCTCTATTAAATAATGTGTATTTTAGTTATTTCTCTATTAATTAATAAGTTTTTTGTTATTTTTTTATTATATAATGTGTATTTTAGTTATTTCTCTATTATATAATGTGTTTTTTTGTTGTTTTTCTATTTAATGATGCGTATTATAGTTATATCTCTATTATATAATGTGTATTTTAGTTATTTCTCTATTATATAATGTGTATTTTAGTTATTTCTTTATTAAATAATGTGTTATTTGTTATTTCTCTATTAAATAATGTGTATTTTAGTTATATCTCTATTAAATTATGTGTATTTTAGTTATTTCTTTATTAAATATGTGTATTTTGTTTTTTCTCTAATAAATAATGTGTATTTTGGTTATTTCTCTATTGAAAAATGTGTTTTTTTGTTGTTTCTCTATTAAATAATGTGTATATTAGTTATTTCTTTATTAAATAATGTTTTTTTTTTGTTATTTCTCCATTAACTAATGTGTATTTTTGTTATTTCTCTATTAAATAATGTGTATTTTAGTTATTTCTCTTGTAAATAATGTGTTTTTAGATTTTTTTTTATTAAATAATGTGTATTTTAATTATTTCTCTATTAAATAATGTGCTTTTTGTTATTTCTCTACTAAATAATGTGTATTTTAGTTATTTCTCTACTATATAATGTGATTTTTAATTTTTTCTTTATTAAATAATGTGTATTTTAGTTATTTCTCCAAAAAACAATGTGTATTTTAGATATTTCTCTATTAAATAATGTGTTTTTTGTTAGTTCTTTATTAAATAATGTGTATTTTAGTTATTTCTTTAATAAATATAGTGTTTTTTGTTATTTCTCTATTATATATTGTGTATTTTAGTTATTTCTTTATTAAATATTGTGTTTTTTGTTATTTATCTATTTAATAATGTGTATTTTAGTTATTTCTTTATTAAATAATGTGTTTATTGTTATTTCTCAATTAAATAATGTGTATTTTAGTTATTTCTCTATTAAATAATGTGTTTTTTTGTTGTTTTTTTTTTTAATAATGTGTATTTTAGTTATTTCTCCAATAAATAATGTGTATTTTAGTCATTTCTCTATTAAATAATGTGTATTTTATTTATTTCTTTATTAAATAATGTGTTTTTTTTGTTGTTACTTTATTAAATATTGTGTATTTTAGTTATTTCTTTAATAAATAATGTGTATTTTAGTTATTTTTCTAATAAATAATGTGAATTTTAGTTATTTCTCTAATAAAAAATGTGTTTTTTTGTTATTTCTTTATTAAATAATGTGTATTTTAGTTATATCTCTATTAAATAATGTGTATTTTAGTTATTTCTCCAATAAATAATGTGTTTTTTAGTTATTTCTCTATTAAATAATGTGTATTTTAGTTATTTCTCTATTCAATAATGTGTTTTTTTTTGTTATTTCTTTATTCAATAATGTGTATTTTAGTTATTTCTCTATTAAATAATGTGTATTTTAGTTATTTCTCTATTAAATAATGTGTTTTTTGTTATTTCTCTATTAAATAATGTGTCTTTTAGTTATTTCTTTAATAAATAATGTGTTTTTTTGTTGTTTCTCTATTAAATAATGTGTATATTAGTTATTTCTCTATTAAATAATTTGTTTTTTGTTATTTCTCTATTAAATAATGTGTATTTTAGTTATTTCGCTATTTAATAATGTGTTTTTTTGTTGTTTCTTTATTAAATAATGTGTATTTTAGTTATTTCTCCAATAGATAATGTGTATTTTAGCTATTTCTCTATTAAATAATGTGTATTTTAGTTATTTCTCTATTAAATATTGTGTTTTTTGTTATTTCTCTATTAAACTATGAGTATTTTAGTTATTCCTCTATTAAATATAGTGTTTTTTTGTTGTTTCTTTATTAAATAATGTGTATTTTAGTTATTTTTTTAATAAAAAAAGTGTATTTTAGTTATTTCTCTATTAAATAATGTGTTTTTGTTATTTCTCTATTAAATAATGTGTATTTTAAATATTTCTCTATTAAATAATAAGTTTTTTGTTATTTTTCTTCAAAATAATGTGTATTTTAGTTATTTCTTTATTAAATAATGTGTTTTTTGTTCTTTCTTTATTAAATATTGTGTATTTTAGTTATTTCTCTATTAAATATTGTGTTTTTAGTTATTTCTCTATTAAATAATGTGTTATTTGTTATTTCTCTATTAAATATTGTGTTTTTAGTTATTTCTCTATTAAATAATGTGTTATTTGTTATTTCTCTATTAAATAATGTGTATTTTAGTTATATTTCTATTAAATATTATAAATATGTATTTTAGTTATTTCTTTATTATATAATGTGTTTTCTTGTTTTTTCTCTATTAAATAATGTGTATTTTAGTTATTTCTATAATAAATAATGTGTATTTCAGTTATTTCTCTAATAAATATTGTGTATTTTAGTTATTTCTCTATTAAATATTGTGTATTTTTGTTATTTCTCTATTAAATAATGTGTATTTTAGTTATTTTTCTATTAAATAATGTGTATTTTTGTTATTTCTATAGTAAATAATGTGTTTTTTTGTTATTTCTCTATTAAATAATAAGTATTTTAGTTATTTCTTTAAATAATAATGTGTATTTTAGTTATTTTTTTAACAAATAATGTGTATTTTAGTTATTTTTCTATTAAATATTATGTTTTTTTGTTATTTCTCTATTAACTACTGTGTATTTTAGTTATTTCTTTATTAAATAATGTGTATTTTAGTTATTTCTCCAACAAATAATGTGTGGTTTAGTTATTTCTCTATAAATAATGTGTTTTTTTGTTATTTCTCTAATAGAAAATGTGTATTTTAGTTATTTCTTTATTAAATAATGTGTTTTTTGTAATTTCTCTAATAAATAATGTGTTTTTCAGTTATTTCTCTATATAATAATGTGTATTTTAGTTATTTCTCCAATAAATAATGTGTATTTTAGGCATTTCTTTCTTTATTAAATAATGTGTTTTTTTGTAATTTCTCCATTAAATAATGTGTATTTTAGTTATTTCTCTATTAAATAATGTGTTTTTTTGTTATATCTATATTAAATAATGTGTATTTTAGTTTTTTCTTTATTAAATAATGTGTATTTTAGTTATTTCTCCAATAAATACTGTGTATTTTAGTTATTTCTCTATTAAATAATGTGTTTTATTGTTATTTTTTTATTAAATAATGTGTATTTTAGATATTTCTCTATTAAATAATGTGAATTTTAGTTATTGGTCCAATAAATATTGTAAATTTTAGTTATTTTTCTATTAAATAATGTGTTTTTTGTTATTTCTCTATTAAATAATGTTTATTTTAGTTATTTCTCTAAGAAATATTGTGTATTTTAGTTATTTCTCTATTAAATAATGTGTATTTTAGTTATTTTTTTAATAAATACTGTGTATTTTAGTTAATTCTCTATTTAATAATGCGTTTTTTTGTTATTTCTCTATTAAAAAATGTGTATTCCAGTTATTTCTCTATTAAATAATGTGATTTTTTGTTATTTCTTTATTAAATAATGTGTATTTTAGTTATTTCTCTATTAAATAATGTATTTTTTAGTTATTTCTCCAATAAAAAATGTGTATTTTAGTTATTTCTCTATTAAATAATGCGTTTTTTTGTTATTTCTCTATTAAAAAATGTGTATTTTAGTTATTTCTCTATTAAATAATGGGTTTTTTTGTTATTTCTCATTTAAATAATGTGTATTTCAGTTATTTCTCTATTAAATAATTTGTATTTTAGTTATTTCTCCAATAAATAATGTGTATTTTAGGTATTTTTCTATTAAATAATGTGTTTTTTTGTTATTTCTCTATTAAATAATGTGTATTTTAGTTATTTCTCTATTAAATAATGTGTTTTTTTGTTATTTTTCTAATAAATAATGTGTATTTTAATTAATTTTCTATCAAATAATGTGTATTTTAGTTATTTCTCTATTAAATAATGTGTTTTTTTGTTATTTCTCTAATAAATAATGTGTATTTTAGTTATTTCTCTATTAAATAATGTGTATTTTAGTTATTTCTCTAATAAATACTGTGTATTCTAGTTATTTTTCTATTAAATAATGTGTTTTATTGTTATTTTTTTATTAAATAATGTGTATTTTAGTTATTTCTCTATTAAATAATGTAAATTTTAGTTATTGGTCCAATAAATAAAGTGTATTTTAGTTATTTTTCTATTAAATAATGTGTTTTTTTGTTATTTCTCTATTAAATAAAGTGTATTTTAGTTATTTCTCTATTAAATAATGTGTATTTTAGTTATTTCTCCAATAAATAATGTGTATTTTAGTTATTTCTCTATTAAATAATGTGTTTTTTTGTTATTTCTTTACTGAATAATGTGTATTTTAGTTATTTCTCTATTAAATAATTTGTTTTTTTGTTTTTTTTCTAATAAATAATATGTATTTTAGTTATTTCTCTATCAAATAATGTGTATTTTAGTTATTTCTCTATTAAATAATGTGTTTTTTTGTTATTTCTCTAATAAATAATGTGTATTTTAGTATTAACATTAAAAAATTAAATTTATGAAAAAATATTCTAAACTAAAAAACATCATATGGATGTTTTTTAGTTTAGAATATTTTTTCATAAATTTAATTTTTTAATGTTATTATTGGGTTGTCCGATTGAACAAATAGTAACGAGCGCTACATATGTCGTTGTGGCATTCGTATAAATTTACCTATTTAACTAGGCTTTATTCGAAATTATTGCTTTTACAACTGTCTCATTTGAGGACATTGCGTCTCTTCTTTATATATTTTATATATTATATGTGTATTTTAGTTATTTCTTTAATAAATAATGTGTATTTTAGTTATTTCTCCAATAAATACTGTGTATTTTAGTTATTTCTCTATTAAATAATGTGTTTTATTGTTATTTTTTATTAAATAATGTGAAGTTTAGTTATTTCTCTATTAAATAATGTAAATTTTAGTTATTGGTCCAATAAATAATGTGTACTTTAGTTATTTTTCTATTAAATAATGTGTTTTTTTGTTATTTCTCTATTAAATAATGTGTATTTTAGTTATTTCTCTATTAAATAATGTGTATTTTAGTTATTTCTCCAATAAATATTGTGTATTTTAGTTATTTCTCTATTAAATAATGTGTTTTTTTGTTATTTCTCTAATAAATAATGTGTATTTTAGTTATTTCTCTATTAAATAATGTGTTTTTTGTTATTTCTCTATTAAATAATGTGTATTTTAGTTATTTCTCCAATAAATATTGTGTATTTTAGTTATTTCTCTAGTAAATAATGTGTTTTTTGTTATTTCTCTATTAAATAATGTGTATTTTAGTTAATTCTCTATTAAATAATGTGTTTTTTGTTATTTCACTCTTAAATAATGTGTATTTTAGTTATTTCTCTATTAAATAATGTGTTTTTTTGTTATTTCTCTATTAAATAATGTCTATTTTAGTTATATCTTTATTAAATAATGTGTATTTTAGTTATTTCTCTCTTAAATAATGTGTATTTTATTTATTTCGCCATTAAATAATGTGTATTTTAGTTATTTTTCTATTAAATAATGTGTTTTTTGTTATTTCTCTATTAAAAAAGGTGTATTTTTGTTTTTTTTCTATTAAATAATGTGTATTTTAGTTATTTCTCTATCAAATAATGTGTCTTTTAGTTATTTCTCTATTAAATAATGTGTATTTTAGTTATTTCTCCAATAAATAATGTGTATTTTAGTTATTTCTCCAATAAATAATGTTTATTTTAGTTATTTCTCTATTAAATAATGTGTTTTTTAGTTATTTCTCTATTGAATAATGTGTATTTTAGTTATTTCTCTATTAAATAATGTGTATTTTAGTTATTTCTCCAATAAATAATGAGTATTCTAGTTATTTCTCTATTATATTATGTGTTTTTTTTGTTATTTCTCTATTTAATATTGTGTATTTTAGTTATTTCTTTATAAAATAATGTTTATTTTAGTTATTTCTTCAATAAATAATGTGTATTTTAGTTATTTCTTTAATAAATAATATTGTTTTTTGTTATTTCTCTATTATATAATGTGTATTATAGTTATTTTTTTATTGAATAATGTGTATTTTAGTTATATCTCCAATAACAAATGTGTATTTTAGTTATTTCTTTATTAAATAATGTGTTTTTTTGTTATTTCTCTATTAAATAATCTGTATTTTAGTTATTGCTCCAATAAAAAACGTATATTTTAGTTATTTCTCTTATAAATAAAGTGATTTTTTAAAATTTCTTTATTAAATATTGTGTATTTTAGTTATTTCTCTATTAAATAATGTGTATTTTTGTTATTTCTATAGTAAATAATGTGTTTTTTTGTTAATTCTTTATGAAATAATAAGTATTTTAGTTATTTCTTTAAATAATAAGGTGTATTTTAGTTATTTCTCCAATAAATAATGTGTATTTTAGTTATTTCTCTATTAAATAATGTGTTTTTCTGTTATTTCTCTATTAACTACTGTGTATTTTAAATATTTCTGTATTAAATAATGTGTATTTTAGTTATTTCTCCAATAAATAATGTGTATTTTAGTTATTTCTCTATTAAATAATGTGTTTTTTTGTTATTTCTCTATAAAAAAATGTGTATTTTAGTTATTTCTTTATTAAATAATGTGTTTTTTTGTTATTTCTCTATTAAATAATGTGTGTTTTAGTTATTTCTCTATTAAATAATGTGTATTTTAGTTATTTCTCCAATAAATAATGTGTATTTTAGGTATTTCTCTATTAAATAATGTGTTTTTTTGTAATTTCTCTATTAAATAATGTGTATTTTAGTTATTTCTCTATTAAATAATGTGTTTTTTTGTTATTTCTATATCAAATAATGTGTATTTTAGTTATTTCTCTAATAAATAATGTGTATTTTAGTTATTTCTCCAATAAATACTGTGTATTTTAGTTATTTCTCTATTAAATAATGTGTTTTATTGTTATTTTTTTATTAAATAATGTGTATTTTAGATATTTCTTTATTAAATAATGTGTATTTTAGTTATTGGTCCAATAAATAATGTGTATTTTAGTTATTTTTCTATTAAATAATGTGTTTTTTGTTATTTCTCTATCAAATAATGTGTATTTTAGTTATTTCTCTATTAAATAATGTGTATTTTAGTTATTTTTCCAATAAATAATGTGTATTTTAGTTATTTATCTCTAAAATAATGTGCTTTTTTGTTATTTCTCTAATAAATAATGTGTATTTTAGTTAATTCTCTATTAAATAATGTGTTTTTTGTTATTTCTTTATTTAATATTGTGTATTTTAGTTATATCTCTATTAAATAATGTGTATTTTAGTTATTTTTCCAATAAATAATGTGTTTTTTAGTTATTTCTCCATTAAATAATGTGTATTTTAGTTATTTCTCTATTCAATAATGTTTTTTTTTTTGTTATTTCTTTATTCAATAATGTGTATTTTAGTTATTTCTCTATTAAATAATGTGTATTTTAGTTATTTCTCTATTAAATAATGTGTTTTTTGTTATTTCTCTATTGAATAATGTGTCTTTTAGTTATTTCTTTAATAAATAATGTGTTTTTTTGTTGTTTCTCTATTAAATAATGTGTATATTAGTTATTTCTCTATTAAATAATTTGTTTTTTGTTATTTCTCTATTAAATCATGTGTATTTTAGTTATTTCTCTATTATATAATGTGTTTTTTTGTTGTTTCTCTATTAAATAATGTGTATTTTAGTTATTTCTCCAATAGATAATGTGTATTTTAGCTATTTCTCTATTAAATAATGTGTATTTTAGTTAATTCTCTATTATATAATGTGTTTTTTTTGTTGTTTTTCTATTAAATAATGTGTATTTTAGTTATTTCTCCAATAGATAATGTGTATTTTAGCTATTTCTCTATTAAATAATGTGTATTTAAGTTATTTCTCTATTAAATAATGTGTTTTTTGTTATTTCTCTATTAAACTATGAGCATTTTAGTTATTTCTCTATTAAATAATGTGTTTTTTTGTTGTTTCTCTATTCAATAATGTGTATTTTAGTTATTTCTCTATGAAATAATGTGTTTTTTTGTTGTTTCTCTATTAAATAATGTGTATTTTATTTATTTTTCTATTAAATAATGAGTTTTTTGTTATTTCTCTTTAAAATAATGTGTATTTTAGTTATTTCTCTATTAAATAATGTGTTTTTTTGTTGTTTCTTTATTAAATAATGTGCATTTTAGTTATTTCTCTATTAAATAATGTGTATTTTAGTTTTTTCTTTATTAAATATGTTATTTGTTATTTCTCTATTAAATAATATGTTTTTTAGTTATTTTTTCATTAAATAATGTGTTTTTTTGTTGTTTCTCTAATAAATAATGTGTATTTTAGTTATTTCTCCAATAAATAATGTGTATTTAAGTTATTTCTCTATTAAATAATGTGTATTTTAGTTATTTCTCTATTTAATAATGTGTATTTTAGTTGTTTCTCTTATAAATAATGTGTATTTCAGTTATTTCTCTATAAAATAATTTGTTTTTTGTTATTTCTTTATTAAATAATGTGTATTTTAGCTATTTCTCTATTAAATAATGTGTATTTTAGTTATTTCTCTATTAAATAATGTGTTTTTTGTTATTTCTCCATTAAACTATGAGTATTTTAGTTTTTTTTCTAATAAATATTGTGTTTTTTTGTTGTTTCTTTATTAAATAATGTGTATTTTGTTATTTCTCCAATAAATAATGTGTATTTTAGTTAATTCTCTATTAAATAATGTGTTATTTGTTATTTCTCTATTAAATAATGTGTATTTTTGTTATATCTCTATTAAATAATGTGTTTTTTTGTTGTTTCTTTATTAAATAATGTGTATCTTAGTTATTTTTCCAATAAATATTGTGTTTTTTAGTTATTTCTCTATTAAATAATGTGTTTTTTGTTATTATTTTTTTTTTAAATAATGTGTATTTAAGTTATTTCTCTATTAAATAATGTGTTTTTTGTTATTTTTCTATTAAACTATGAGTAGTCTAGTTATTTCTCTATTAAATAATGTGTTTTCTTGTTGTTTCTCTATTAAATAATGTGTATTTTAGTTATTTCTCCATGAAAAAATGTGTATTTTGGTTATTTCTGTATTAAATAATGTGTTTTTTGTTATTTCTCTATTAAATAATGTGTATTTTAGTTATTTCTCTATTATTTAATAAGTTTTTTGTTATTTCTCTATTATATAATGTGTATTTTAGTTATTTCTCTAATAAATAATGTGTTTTTTTGTTGTTTCTCTATTTAATAATGTGTATTATAGTTATTTCTCTATTAAATAATGTGTATTTTAGTTATTTCTCTATTAAATAATGTGTATTTTAGTTATGTCTCTATTAAATATAATGTTATTTGTTATTTCTCTATTAAATAATGTGTATTTTAGTTATATCTCTATTAAATAATGTGTATTTTAGTTATTTCTTTATTAAATATGTGTATTTTGTTTTTTCTCTATTAAATAATGTGTATTTTAGTTATTTCTCTATTAAATAATGTTGTATTTTAGTTATTTCTCCAATAAATATTGTGTATTTTAGTTATTTCTCTATTAAATAATGTGTTTTTTTGTTATTTCTCTAATAAATAATGTGTATTTTAGGTATTTCTCTATTAAATAATGTGTTTTTTGTTATTTCTCTATTAAATAATGTGTATTTTAGTTATTTCTCCAATAAATATTGTGTATTTTAGTTATTTCTCTAGTAAATAATGTGTTTTTTGTTATTTCTCTATTAAATAATGTGTATTTTAGTTAATTCTCTATTAAATAATGTGTTTTTTGTTATTTCACTCTTAAATAATGTGTATTTTAGTTATTTCTCTATTAAATAATGTGTTTTTTTGTTATTTCTTTATTAAATAATGTCTATTTTAGTTATATCTTTATTAAATAATGTGTATTTTAGTTATTTTTCTCTTAAATAATGTGTATTTTATTTATTTCGCCATTAAATAATGTGTATTTTAGTTATTTTTCTTTTAAATAATGTGTTTTTTGTTAATTCTCTATTAAAAAATGTGTATTTTTGTTATTTTTCTATTAAATAATGTGTATTTTAGTTATTTCTCTATCAATTAATGTGTTTTTTAGTTATTTCTCTATTAAATAATGTGTATTTTAGTTATTTCTCTAATAAATAATGTGTATTTTAGTTATTTCTCCAATAAATAATGTTTATTTTAGTTATTTCTCTATTAAATAATGTGTTTTTTTGTTATTTCTCTATTGAATAATGTGTATTTTAGTTATTTCTCTATTAAATAATGTGTATTTTAGTTATTTCTCTAATAAATAATGAGTATTCTAGTTATTTCTCTATTATATTATGTGTTTTTTTTGTTATTTCTCTATTTAATATTGTGTATTTTAGTTATTTCTTTATAAAATAATGTTTAATTTAGTTATTTCTTCAATAAATAATGTGTATTTTAGTTATTTCTTTAATAAATAATATTGTTTTTTGTTATTTCTCTATTATATAATGTGTATTATAGTTATTTCTTTATTGAATAATGTGTATTTTAGTTATATCTCCAATAACAAATGTGTATTTTAGTTATTTCTTTATTAAATAATGTGTTTTTTTGTTATTTCTCTATTAAATAATCTGTATTTTAGTTATTGCTCCAATAAAAAAAGTATATTTTAGTTATTTCTCTTATAAATAAAGTGATTTTTTAAAATTTCTTTATTAAATAATGTGTATTTTAGTTATTTCTCTATTAAATAATGTGTATTTTTGTTATTTCTATAGTAAATAATGTGTTTTTTTGTTAATTCTTTATGAAATAATAAGTATTTTAGTTATTTCTTTAAATAATAAGGTGTATTTTAGTTATTTCTCCAATAAATAATGTGTATTTTAGTTATTTCTCTATTAAATAATGTGTTTTTTTGTTATTTCTCTATTAACTACTGTTTATTTTAAATATTTCTGTATTAAATAATGTGTATTTTAGTTATTTCTCCAATAAATAATGTGTATTTTAGTTATTTCTCTATTAAATAATGTGTTTTTTTGTTATTTCTCTATAAAAAAATGTGTATTTTAGTTATTTCTTTATTAAATAATGTGTTTTTTTGTTATTTCTCTATTAAATAATGTGTGTTTCAGTTATTTCTCTATTAAATAATGTGTATTTTAGTTATTTCTCCAATAAATAATGTGTATTTTAGTTATTTCTCTATTAAATAATGTGTTTTTTTGTTATTTCTATATCAAATAATGTGTATTTTAGTTACTTCTCTATTAAATAATGTGTATTTTAGTTATTTCTCCAATAAATACTGTGTATTTTAGTTATTTCTCTATTAAATAATGTGTTTTATTGTTATTTTTTTATTAAATAATGTGTATTTTAGATATTTCTTTATTAAATAATGTGTATTATAGTTATTGGTCCAATAAATAATGTGTATTTTAGTTATTTTTCTATTAAATAATGTGTTTTTTGTTATTTCTCTATCAAATAATGTGTATTTTAGTTATTTCTCTATTAAATAATGTGTATTTTAGTTATTTTTCCAATAAATAATGTGTATTTTAGTTATTTATCTATAAAATAATGTGTTTTTTTGTTATTTCTCTAATAAATAATGTGTATTTTAGTTAATTCTCTATTAAATAATGTGTTTTTTGTTATTTCTCTATTAAATAATGTGTATTTTAGTTATATCTCTATTAAATAATGTGTATTTTAGTTATTTCTCCAATAAATAATGTGTTTTTTAGTTATTTCTTTATTAAATAATGTGTAATTTAGTTATTTCTCTATTCAATAATGTGTTTTTTTTTTGTTATTTCTTTATTCAATAATGTGTATTTTAGTTATTTCTCTATTAAATAATGTGTATTTTAGTTATTTCTCTATTAAATAATGTGTTTTTTGTTATTTCTCTATTAAATAATGTGTCTTTTAGTTATTTCTTTAATAAATAATGTGTTTTTTTGTTGTTTCTCTATTAAATAATGTGTATATTAGTTATTTCTCTATTAAATAATTTGTTTTTTGTTATTTCTCTATTAAATAATGTGTATTTTAGTTATTTCCCTATTATATAATGTGTTTTTTTGTTGTTTCTCTATTAAATAATGTGTATTTTAGTTGTTTCTCCAATAGATAATGTGTATTTTAGCTATTTCTCTATTAAATAATGTGTATTTTAGTTAATTCTCTATTATATAATGTGTTTTTTTTGTTGTTTTTCTATTAAATAATGTGTATTTTAGTTATTTCTCCAATAGATAATGTGTATTTTAGCTATTTCTCTATTAAATAATGTGTATTTTAGTTATTTCTCTATTAAATAATGTGTTTATTGTTATTTCTCAATTAAATAATGTGTATTTTAGTTATTTCTCTATTAAATAATGTGTTTTTTTGTTGTTTTTTTATTAAATAATGTGTATTTTAGTTATTTCTCCAATAAATAATGTGTATTTTAGTCATTTCTCTATTAAATAATGTGTATTTTATTTATTTCTTTATTAAATAATGTGTTTTTTTTTGTTGTTACTTTATTAAATATTGTGTATTTTAGTTATTTCTTTAATAAATAATGTGTATTTTAGTTATTTTTCTAATAAATAATGTGAATTTTAGTTATTTCTCTAATAAAAAATGTGTTTTTTTGTTATTTCTCTATTAAATAATGTGTATTTTAGTTATATCTCTATTAAATAATGTGTATTTTAGTTATTTCTCCAATAGATAATGTGTATTTTAGCTATTTCTCTATGTGTATTTTAGCTATTTCTCTATTAAATAATGTGTATTTTAGTTATTTCTCTATTAATTATTGTGTTTTTTGTTATTTCTCTATTAAACTATGAGTATTTTAGTTATTCCTCTATTAAATATAGTGTTTTTTTGTTGTTTCTTTATTAAATATTGTGTATTTTAGTTATTTTTTTAATAAATAAAGTGTATTTTAGTTATTTCTCTATTAAATAATGTGTTTTTTGTTCTTTCTCTATTAAATAATGTGTATATTAGTTATTTCTTTATTAAATAATGTTTTTTTTTTTGTTATTTCTTCATTAACTAATGTGTATTTTTGTTATTTTTCTATTAAATAATGTGTATTTTAGTTATTTCTCTTGTAAATAATGTGTTTTTAGATTTTTTTAAATTAAATAATGTGTATTTTAATTATTTCTCTATTAAATAATGTGTTTTTTGTTATTTCTCTATTAAATAATGTGTATTTTAGTTATTTCTCTACTATATAATGTGTAATTTAATTTTTTCTTTATTAAATAATGTGTATTTTAGTTATTTCTCCAAAAAACAATGTGTATTTTAGTTATTTCTCTATTAAATAATGTGTTTTTTGTTAGTTTTTTATTAAATAATGTGTATTTTAGTTATTTCTTAGTTAAATAATGTGTATTTTAGTTATTTTTTTATTAAATAATGTGTATTTTAGTTATTTCTTTATTAAATAATGTGTTTTTTTTTATTTCTTTATTATATATTGTGTATTTTAGTTATTTCTTTATTAAATAATGTGTTTTTTGTTATGTATCTATTAAATAATGTGTATTTTAGTTATTTCTCTATTAAATAATGTGTTTATTGTTATTTCTCAATTAAATAATGTGTATTTTAGTTATTTCTCTATTAAATAATGTGTTTTTTTGTTGTTTTTTTATTAAATAATGTGTATTTTAGTTATTTCTCCAATAAATAATGTGTATTTTAGTCATTTCTCTATTAAATAATGTGTATTTTATTTATTTCTTTATTAAATAATGTGTTTTTTTTGTTGTTACTTTATTAAATATTGTGTATTTTAGTTTTTTCTTTAATAAATAATGTGTATTTTAGTTATTTTTCTAATAAATAATGTGAATTTTAGTTATTTCTCTAATAAAAAATGTGTTTTTTTGTTATTTCTCTATTGAATAATGTGTATTTTAGTTATATCTCTATTAAATAATGTGTATTTTAGTTATTTCTCCAATAAATAATGTGTTTTTTAGTTATTTCTCTATTAAATAATGTGTATTTTAGTTATTTCTCTATTCAATAATGTGTTTTTTTTTTGTTATTTCTTTATTTAATAATGTGTATTTTAGTTATTTCTCTATTAAATAATGTGTATTTTAGTTATTTCTCTTTTAAATAATGTGTTTTTTGTTATTTCTCTATTAAATAATGTGTCTTTTAGTTATTTCTTTAATAAATAATGTGTTTTTTTGTTGTTTCTCTATTAAATAATGTGTATATTAGTTATTTCTCTATTAAATAATTTGTTTTTTGTTATTTCTCTATTAAATAATGTGTATTTTAGTTATTTCTCTATTATATAATGTGTTTTTTTGTTGTTTCTCTATTAAATAATGTGTATTTTAGTTATTTCTCCAATAGATAATGTGTATTTTAGCTATTTCTCTATTAAATAATGTGTATTTTAGTTATTTCTCTATTAAATATTGTGTTTTTTGTTATTTCTCTATTAAACTATGAGTATTTTAGTTATTCCTCTATTAAATATAGTGTTTTTTTGTTGTTTCTTTATTAAATAATGTGTATTTTAGTTATTTTTTTAATAAATAAAGTGTATTTTAGTTATTTCTCTATTAAATAATGTGTTTTTTGTTATTTCTCTATTAAATAATGTGTATTTTAAATATTTCTCTATTAAATAATAAGTTTTTTGTTATTTTTCTTCAAAATAATGTGTATTATAGTTATTTCTTTATTAAATAATGTGTTTTTTGTTCTTTCTTTATTAAATATTGTGTATTTTAGTTATTTCTCTATTAAATAATGTGTATTTTAGTTATTTCTCTATTAAATAATGTGTTATTTGTTATTTCTCTATTAAATAATGTGTATTTTAGTTATATCTCTATTAAATATTATAAATATGTATTTTAGTTATTTCTTTATTATATAATGTGTTTTCTTGTTTTTTCTTTATTAAATAATGTGTATTTTAGTTATTTCTATAAAAAATAATGTGTATTTTAGTTATTTCTCCAATAAATATTGTGTATTTTAGTTATTTCTCTATTAAATAATGTGTATTTTAGTTATTTCTCTATTAAATAATGTGTATTTTAGTTATTTTTTTATTAAATAATGTGTATTTTTGTTATTTCTATAGTAAATAATGTGTTTTTTTGTTATTTTTCTATTAAATAATAAGTATTTTAGTTATTTCTTTAAATAATAATGTGTATTTTAGTTATTTTTCTAACAAATAATGTGTATTTTAGTTATTTCTCTATTAAATATTGTGTTTTTTTGTTATTTCTTTATTAAATAATGTGTATTTTAGTTATTTCTCCAACAAATAATGTGTATTTTAGTTATTTCACTATAAATAATGTGTTTTTTTGTTATTTCTCTATTAGAAAATGTGTATTTTAGTTATTTCTCTATTAAATAATGTGTTTTTTTGTAATTTCTCTAATAAATAATGTGTTTTTCAGTTATTTCTCTATATAATAATGTGTATTTTAGTTATTTCTCCAATAAATAATGTGTATTTTAGGCATTTCTTTCTTTATTAAATAATGTGTTTTTTTGTAATTTCTCTATTAAATAATGTGTATTTTAGTTATTTCTCTATTAAATAATGTGTTTTTTTGTTATATCTATATTAAATAATGTGTATTTTAGTTTTTTCTTTATTAAATAACGTGTATTTTCGTTATTTCTCCAATAAATACTGTGTATTTTAGTTATTTCTTTATTAAATAATGTGTTTTATTGTTATCTTTTTATTAAATAATGTGTATTTTAGATATTTCTTTATTAAATAATGTGAATTTTAGTTATTGGTCCAATAAATAATGTGTATTTTAGTTATTTTTCTATTAAATAATGTGTTTTTTGTTATTTCTCTATTAAATAATGTTTATTTTAGTTATTTCTCTAATAAATAATGTGTATTTTAGTTATTTCTCTATTAAATAATGTGTATTTTAGTTATTTTTTTAATAAATACTGTGTATTTTAGTTAATTCTCTATTAAATAATGCGTTTTTTTGTTATTTCTTTATTAAAAAATGTGTATTCCAGTTATTTTTCTATTAAATAATGTGATTTTTTGTTATTTCTTTATTAAATAATGTGTATTTTAGTTATTTCTCTTTTAAATAATGTATATTTTAGTTATTTCTCCAATAAAAAATGTGTATTTTAGTTATTTTTCTATTAAATAATGCGTTTTTTTGTTATTTCTCTATTAAAAATAGTGTATTTTAGTTATTTCTCTATTAAATAATGTGTTTTTTTGTTATTTCTCTTTTAAATAATGTGTATTTAAGTTATTTCTCTATTAAATAATGTGTTTTTTGTTATTTCTCTATTAAATAATGTTTATTTTAGTTATTTCTCCAATAAATATTGTGTATTTTAGTTATTTCTCTACTAAATAATGTGTTTTTTGTTATTTCTCTATTAAATAATGTGTATTTTAGTTACTTCTCTATTAAATAATGTGTTTTTTGTTATTTCACTCTTGAATAATGTGTATTTTAGTTATTTCTTTATTAAATAATGTGTTTTTTTGTTATTTCTCTATTAAATAATGTCTATTTTAGTTATATCTCTATTAAATAATGTGTATTTTAGTTATTTCTCTCTTAAATAATGTGTATTTTATTTATTTCGCCATTAAATAATGTGTATTTTAGTTATTTTTCTATTAAATAATGTGTTTTTTGTTATTTCTCTATTAAAAAATGTGTATTTTTGTTATTTTTCTATTAAATAATGTGTATTTTAGTTATTTCTCTATCAAATAATGTGTCTTTTAGTTATTTCTCTATTAAATAATGTGTATTTTAGTTATTTCTCTATTAAATAATGTGTATTTTAGTTATATCTCAAATAAATAATGTTTATTTTAGTTATTTCTCTTTTAAATAATGTGTTTTTTTGTTATTTCTCTATTAAATAATGTGTATTTTAGTTATTTCTCTATTAAATAATGTGTATTTTAGTTATTTCTCCAATAAATAATGAGTATTCTAGTTTTGTTCTCTATTATATAATGTGTTTTTTTTGTTATTTCTCTATTAAATATTGTGTATTTTAGTTATTTCTTTATAAAATAATGTTTATTTTAGTTATTTCTTCAATAAATAATGTGTATTTTAGTTATTTCTCTAATAAATAATATTGTTTTTTGTTATTTCTCTATTATATAATGTGTTTTATAGTTATTTCTTTATTAAATAATGTGTATTTTAGTTATTTCTCCAATAAATAATGTGTATTTTAGTTATTTCTTTATTAAATAATGTGTTTTTTTGTTATTTCTCTATTAAATAATCTGTATTTTAGTTATTGCTCCAATAAAAAAAGTATATTTTAGTTATTTCTCTTATAAATAAAGTGATTTTTTGTTATTTCTTTATTAAATAATGTGTATTTTAGTTATTTCTCTATTAAATAATGTGTTATTAGTTTTTTCTCTATTAAATAATGGGTATTTTAGTTATATCTCTATTAAATAATGTGTATTTTAGTTGATTCTCTATTATAAAATGTGTTTTTTTTGTTGTTTTTCTATTAAATAATGTGTATTTTAGTTATTTCTCCAATAAATAAAGTGTATTTTAGCTATTTCTCTATTAAATAATGTGTATTTTAGTTATTTCTCTATTAAATAATGTGTTTTTTGTTATTTCTCTATTAAACTATGAGCATTTTAGTTATTTCTCTATTAAATAATGTGTTTTTTTGTTGTTTCTCTATTCAATAATGTGTATTTAAGTTATTTCTCTATTAAATATTGTGTTATTTTGTTGTTTCTCTATTAAATAATGTGTATTTTATTTATTTTTCTATTAAATAATGAGTTTTTTGTTATTTCTCTTTAAAATAATGTGTATTTTAGTTATTTCTCTATTAAATAATGTGTTTTTTTGTTGTTTCTTTATTAAATAATGTGCATTTTAGTTATTTCTCTATTAAATAATGTGTATTTTAGTTTTTTTTTTATTAAATATGTTATTTTTATTTCTCTATTAAATAATGTGTTTTTTAGTTATATTTTTATTAAATAATGTGTTTTTTTGTTGTTTCTCTAATAAATAATGTGTATTTTAGTTATTTCTCCAATAAATAATGTGTATTTAAGTTATTTCTCTATTAAATAATGTGTATTTTAGTTATTTCTCTATTTAATAATGTGTATTTTAGTTGTTTCTCTTATAAATAATGTGTATTGCAGTTATTTCTCTATTAAATAATTTGTTTTTTGTTATTTCTCTATTAAATAATGTGTATTTTAGCTATTTCTCTATTAAATAATGTGTATTTTAGTTAGTTCTCTATTAAATCATGTGTTTTTTGTTAATTCTTCATTAAACTATGAGTATTTTAGTTTTTTCTCTAATAAATATTGTGTTTTTTTGTTGTTTCTCTATTAAATAATGTGTATTTTGTTATTTCTTCAATAAATAATGTGTATTTTAGTTATTTCTCTATTAAATAATGTGTTATTTTGTTGTTTCTCTATTAAATAATGTGTATCTTAGTTATTTTTCCAATAAATATTGTGTTTTTTAGTTATTTCTCTATTAAATAATGTGTTTTTTGTTATTTCTCTTTTAAATAATGTGTATTTAAGTTATTTCTCTATTAAATAATGTGTTTTTTGTTATTTTTCTATTAAACTATGAGTAGTCTAGTTATTTCTCTATTAAATAATGTGTTTTCTTGTTGTTTCTCTATTAAATAATGTGTATTTTAGTTATTTCTCAATGAAAAAATGTGTATTTTGGTTATTTCTGTATTAAATAATGTGTTTTTTGTTATTTCTCTATTAAATAATGTGTATTTTAGTTAGTTCTCTATTAATTAATGTGTTTTTTTGTTGTTTCTCTATTTAATAATGTGTATTATAGTTATTTCTCTATTAAATAATGTGTATTTTAATTATTTCTCTATTAAATAATGTGTAATTTAGTTATTTCTCTATTAAATATAATGTTATTTGTTATTTCTCTATTAAATAATGTGTATTTTAGTTATATCTCTATTAAATAATGTGTATTTTAGTTATTTCTTTATTAATTATGTGTATTTTGTTTTTTCTCTATTAAATAATGTGTATTTTAGTTATTTCTCTATTGAAAAATGTGTTTTTTTGTTGTTTCTCTATTAAACAATGTGTATATTAGTTATTTCTTTATTAAATAATGTTTTTTTTTTGTTATTTCTCCATTAACTAATGTGTATTTTTGTTATTTCTCTATTAAATAATGTGTATTTTAGTTATTTCTCTTGTAAATTATGTGTTTTTAGATTTTTCTTTATTAAATAATGTGTATTTTAATTATTTCTCTATTAAATAATGTGCTTTTTCATATTTCTCTATTAAATATTGTGTATTTTAGTTATTTCTCTACTATATAATGTGTATTTTAATTATTTCTTCAAAAAACAATGTGTATTTTAGTTATTTCTCTATTAAATAATGTGTTTTTTGTTAGTTCTTTAATAAATAATGTGTATTTTAGTTATTTCTTTATTAAATAATGTGTTTTTTGTTATTTCTCTATTATATATTGTGTATTTTAGTTATTTCTTTATTAAATAATGTGTTTTTTGTTATTTATCTATTAAATAAAGTGTATTTTAGTTATTTCTCTATTAAATAATGTGTTTATTGTTATTTTTCAATTAAATAATGTGTATTTTAGTTATTTCTCTATTAAATAATGTGTTTTTTTGTTGTTTTTCTATTAAATAATGTGTATTTTAGTTATTTCTTCAATAAATAATGTGTATTTTAGTTATTTCTCTATTAAATAATGTGTATTTTATTTATTTCTTTATTAAATAATGTGTTTTTCTTGTTGTTACTTTATTAAATATTGTGTATTTTAGTTATTTCTTCAATAAATAATGTGTATTTCAGTTATTTTTCTAATAAATATTGTGAATTTTATTTATTTCTCTAATAAAAAATGTGTTTTTTTTGTTATTTCTCTATTAAATAATGTGTATTTTAGTTATTTCTCTATTAAATAATGTGTATTTTAGTTATTTCTCTATTTAATAATGTGTTTTTTTTTTGTTATTTCTTTATTCAATAATGTGTATTTTAGATAATTCTCTATTAAATAATGAGTATTTTAGTTATTTTTCTAATAAATAATGTGTTTATTTGTTGTTTCTTTATTAAATAATGTGTAATTTAGTTATTTCTCTAATAAATAATGTGTATTTTAGTTATTTCACTAATAAATAATGTGTTTTTTTGTTATTTCTCTATTAAATAATGTGTACTTTAGTTATTTCTCTATAAAATAATGTGTTTTTTTTGTTTCTCTATTAAATAATGTGTATTTTAGTTATTTTTCCAATAAGTATTGTGTTTTTTAGTTATTTCTCTATTAAATAATGTTTATTTTAGTTATTTCTCTATTCAATAATGTGTTTTTTTTGTTATTTCTCTATTAAATAATGTGTATTTTAGTTATTTCTTTATTAAATAATGTGTTTTTTGTTGTTTCTCTATTAAATAATGTGTATTTTAGTTATTTCTCTAATAAATAATGTGTTTTTTAGTTATTTCTCTATTAAATAATGTGTTATTAGTTATTTCTCTATATAATAATGGGTATTTTAGTTATATCTCTATTAAATAATGTGTATTTTAGTTATTTCTTTATTAAATAATGTGTTTTTTTTGTTGTTTTTCTATTAAATAATAAGTATTTTAGTTATTTCTCCAATAGATAATGTGTATTTTAGCTATTTCTCTATTAAATAATGTGTATTTTAGTTATTTCTCTATTAAATAATGTGTTTTTTGTTATTTCTCTATTAAACTATGAGTATTTTAGTTATTTTTCTATTAAATAATGTGTTTTTTTGTTGTTTCTCTATTAAATAATGTGTATTTTAGTTATTTCTCTATTAAATAATGTGTTTTTTTGTTGTTTCTTTATTAAATAATGTGTATTTTATTTATTTTTCTATTAAATAATGAGTTTTTTGTTATTTCTCTTTAGAATAATGTGTATTTTAGTTATTTCTCTATTAAATAATGTGTTTTTTTGTTGTTTCTTTATTAATTAATGTGCATTTTAGTTATTTCTCTATTAAATAATGTGTATTTTAGTTATTTCTCTATTTAATAATGTGTATTTTAGTTGTTTCTCTATTAAATAATGTGTATTTCAGTTATTTCTCTATTAAATAATTTGTTTTTTGTTATTTCTCTTTTAAATAATGTGTATTTTAGCTATTTCTCTATTAAATAATGTGTATTTTAGTTATTTCTCTATTAAATAATGTGTTTTTTGTTATTTCTCTATTAAACTACAAGTATTTTAGTTTTTTCTCTAATAAATATTGTGTTTTTTTGTTGTTTCTCTATTAAATAATGTGTATTTTGTTATTTCTCCAATAAATAATGTGTATTTTAGTTATTTCTCTATTAAATAATGTGTTATTTGTTATTTCTCTATTAAATAATGTGTATTTTTGTTATATCTCTATTAAATAATGTGTTTTTTTGTTGTTTCTCTATTAAATAATGTGTATTTTAGTTATTTTCCCAATAAATATTGTGTTTTTTAGTTATTTCTCTATTAAATAATGTGTTTTTTGTTATTTCTCTTTTAAATAATGTGTATTTAAGTTATTTCTCTATTAAATAATGTGTTTTTTGTTATTTCTCTATTAAACTATAAGTAGTCTAGTTATTTCTCTATTAAATAATGTGTTTTCTTGTTGTTTCTCTATTAAATAATGTGTATTTTAGTTATTTCTCCATGAAAAAATGTGTATTTTAGTTATTTCTGTATTAAATAATGTGTTTTTTGTAATTTCTCTATTAAATAATGTGTATTTTAGTTATTTCTCTATTAATTAATAAGTTTTTTGTTATTTTTTTATTATATAATGTGTATTTTAGTTATTTCTCTATTATATAATGTGTTTTTTTGTTGTTTTTCTATTTAATGATGCGTATTATAGTTATATCTCTATTATATAATGTGTATTTTAGTTATTTCTCTATTATATAATGTGTATTTTAGTTATTTCTTTATTAAATAATGTGTTATTTGTTATTTCTCTATTAAATAATGTGTATTTTAGTTATATCTCTATTAAATTATGTGTATTTTAGTTATTTCTTTATTAAATATGTGTATTTTGTTTTTTCTCTAATAAATAATGTGTATTTTGGTTATTTCTCTATTGAAAAATGTGTTTTTTTGTTGTTTCTCTATTAAATAATGTGTATATTAGTTATTTCTTTATTAAATAATGTTTTTTTTTTGTTATTTCTCCATTAACTAATGTGTATTTTTGTTATTTCTCTATTAAATAATGTGTATTTTAGTTATTTCTCTTGTAAATAATGTGTTTTTAGATTTTTTTTTATTAAATAATGTGTATTTTAATTATTTCTCTATTAAATAATGTGCTTTTTGTTATTTCTCTACTAAATAATGTGTATTTTAGTTATTTCTCTACTATATAATGTGATTTTTAATTTTTTCTTTATTAAATAATGTGTATTTTAGTTATTTCTCCAAAAAACAATGTGTATTTTAGATATTTCTCTATTAAATAATGTGTTTTTTGTTAGTTCTTTATTAAATAATGTGTATTTTAGTTATTTCTTTAATAAATATAGTGTTTTTTGTTATTTCTCTATTATATATTGTGTATTTTAGTTATTTCTTTATTAAATATTGTGTTTTTTGTTATTTATCTATTTAATAATGTGTATTTTAGTTATTTCTTTATTAAATAATGTGTTTATTGTTATTTCTCAATTAAATAATGTGTATTTTAGTTATTTCTCTATTAAATAATGTGTTTTTTTGTTGTTTTTTTTTTTAATAATGTGTATTTTAGTTATTTCTCCAATAAATAATGTGTATTTTAGTCATTTCTCTATTAAATAATGTGTATTTTATTTATTTCTTTATTAAATAATGTGTTTTTTTTGTTGTTACTTTATTAAATATTGTGTATTTTAGTTATTTCTTTAATAAATAATGTGTATTTTAGTTATTTTTCTAATAAATAATGTGAATTTTAGTTATTTCTCTAATAAAAAATGTGTTTTTTTGTTATTTCTTTATTAAATAATGTGTATTTTAGTTATATCTCTATTAAATAATGTGTATTTTAGTTATTTCTCCAATAAATAATGTGTTTTTTAGTTATTTCTCTATTAAATAATGTGTATTTTAGTTATTTCTCTATTCAATAATGTGTTTTTTTTTGTTATTTCTTTATTCAATAATGTGTATTTTAGTTATTTCTCTATTAAATAATGTGTATTTTAGTTATTTCTCTATTAAATAATGTGTTTTTTGTTATTTCTCTATTAAATAATGTGTCTTTTAGTTATTTCTTTAATAAATAATGTGTTTTTTTGTTGTTTCTCTATTAAATAATGTGTATATTAGTTATTTCTCTATTAAATAATTTGTTTTTTGTTATTTCTCTATTAAATAATGTGTATTTTAGTTATTTCGCTATTTAATAATGTGTTTTTTTGTTGTTTCTTTATTAAATAATGTGTATTTTAGTTATTTCTCCAATAGATAATGTGTATTTTAGCTATTTCTCTATTAAATAATGTGTATTTTAGTTATTTCTCTATTAAATATTGTGTTTTTTGTTATTTCTCTATTAAACTATGAGTATTTTAGTTATTCCTCTATTAAATATAGTGTTTTTTTGTTGTTTCTTTATTAAATAATGTGTATTTTAGTTATTTTTTTAATAAAAAAAGTGTATTTTAGTTATTTCTCTATTAAATAATGTGTTTTTGTTATTTCTCTATTAAATAATGTGTATTTTAAATATTTCTCTATTAAATAATAAGTTTTTTGTTATTTTTCTTCAAAATAATGTGTATTTTAGTTATTTCTTTATTAAATAATGTGTTTTTTGTTCTTTCTTTCTTAAATATTGTGTATTTTAGTTATTTCTCTATTAAATATTGTGTTTTTAGTTATTTCTCTATTAAATAATGTGTTATTTGTTATTTCTCTATTAAATATTGTGTTTTTAGTTATTTCTCTATTAAATAATGTGTTATTTGTTATTTCTCTATTAAATAATGTGTATTTTAGTTATATTTCTATTAAATATTATAAATATGTATTTTAGTTATTTCTTTATTATATAATGTGTTTTCTTGTTTTTTCTCTATTAAATAATGTGTATTTTAGTTATTTCTATAATAAATAATGTGTATTTCAGTTATTTCTCTAATAAATATTGTGTATTTTAGTTATTTCTCTATTAAATATTGTGTATTTTTGTTATTTCTCTATTAAATAATGTGTATTTTAGTTATTTTTCTATTAAATAATGTGTATTTTTGTTATTTCTATAGTAAATAATGTGTTTTTTTGTTATTTCTCTATTAAATAATAAGTATTTTAGTTATTTCTTTAAATAATAATGTGTATTTTAGTTATTTTTTTAACAAATAATGTGTATTTTAGTTATTTTTCTATTAAATATTATGTTTTTTTGTTATTTCTCTATTAACTACTGTGTATTTTAGTTATTTCTTTATTAAATAATGTGTATTTTAGTTATTTCTCCAACAAATAATGTGTGGTTTAGTTATTTCTCTATAAATAATGTGTTTTTTTGTTATTTCTCTAATAGAAAATGTGTATTTTAGTTATTTCTTTATTAAATAATGTGTTTTTTGTAATTTCTCTAATAAATAATGTGTTTTTCAGTTATTTCTCTATATAATAATGTGTATTTTAGTTATTTCTCCAATAAATAATGTGTATTTTAGGCATTTCTTTCTTTATTAAATAATGTGTTTTTTTGTAATTTCTCCATTAAATAATGTGTATTTTAGTTATTTCTCTATTAAATAATGTGTTTTTTTGTTATATCTATATTAAATAATGTGTATTTTAGTTTTTTCTTTATTAAATAATGTGTATTTTAGTTATTTCTCCAATAAATACTGTGTATTTTAGTTATTTCTCTATTAAATAATGTGTTTTATTGTTATTTTTTTATTAAATAATGTGTATTTTAGATATTTCTCTATTAAATAATGTGAATTTTAGTTATTGGTCCAATAAATATTGTAAATTTTAGTTATTTTTCTATTAAATAATGTGTTTTTTGTTATTTCTCTATTAAATAATGTTTATTTTAGTTATTTCTCTAAGAAATATTGTGTATTTTAGTTATTTCTCTATTAAATAATGTGTATTTTAGTTATTTTTTTAATAAATACTGTGTATTTTAGTTAATTCTCTATTTAATAATGCGTTTTTTTGTTATTTCTCTATTAAAAAATGTGTATTCCAGTTATTTCTCTATTAAATAATGTGATTTTTTGTTATTTCTTTATTAAATAATGTGTATTTTAGTTATTTCTCTATTAAATAATGTATTTTTTAGTTATTTCTCCAATAAAAAATGTGTATTTTAGTTATTTCTCTATTAAATAATGCGTTTTTTTGTTATTTCTCTATTAAAAAATGTGTATTTTAGTTATTTCTCTATTAAATAATGGGTTTTTTTGTTATTTCTCATTTAAATAATGTGTATTTCAGTTATTTCTCTATTAAATAATTTGTATTTTAGTTATTTCTCCAATAAATAATGTGTATTTTAGGTATTTTTCTATTAAATAATGTGTTTTTTTGTTATTTCTCTATTAAATAATGTGTATTTTAGTTATTTCTCTATTAAATAATGTGTTTTTTTGTTATTTTTCTAATAAATAATGTGTATTTTAATTAATTTTCTATCAAATAATGTGTATTTTAGTTATTTCTCTATTAAATAATGTGTTTTTTTGTTATTTCTCTAATAAATAATGTGTATTTTAGTTATTTCTCTATTAAATAATGTGTATTTTAGTTATTTCTCTAATAAATACTGTGTATTCTAGTTATTTTTCTATTAAATAATGTGTTTTATTGTTATTTTTTTATTAAATAATGTGTATTTTAGTTATTTCTCTATTAAATAATGTAAATTTTAGTTATTGGTCCAATAAATAAAGTGTATTTTAGTTATTTTTCTATTAAATAATGTGTTTTTTTGTTATTTCTCTATTAAATAAAGTGTATTTTAGTTATTTCTCTATTAAATAATGTGTATTTTAGTTATTTCTCCAATAAATAATGTGTATTTTAGTTATTTCTCTATTAAATAATGTGTTTTTTTGTTATTTCTTTACTGAATAATGTGTATTTTAGTTATTTCTCTATTAAATAATTTGTTTTTTTGTTTTTTTTCTAATAAATAATATGTATTTTAGTTATTTCTCTATCAAATAATGTGTATTTTAGTTATTTCTCTATTAAATAATGTGTTTTTTTGTTATTTCTCTAATAAATAATGTGTATTTTAGTATTAACATTAAAAAATTAAATTTATGAAAAAATATTCTAAACTAAAAAACATCATATGGATGTTTTTTAGTTTAGAATATTTTTTCATAAATTTAATTTTTTAATGTTATTATTGGGTTGTCCGATTGAACAAATAGTAACGAGCGCTACATATGTCGTTGTGGCATTCGTATAAATTTACCTATTTAACTAGGCTTTATTCGAAATTATTGCTTTTACAACTGTCTCATTTGAGGACATTGCGTCTCTTCTTTATATATTTTATATATTATATGTGTATTTTAGTTATTTCTTTAATAAATAATGTGTATTTTAGTTATTTCTCCAATAAATACTGTGTATTTTAGTTATTTCTCTATTAAATAATGTGTTTTATTGTTATTTTTTATTAAATAATGTGAAGTTTAGTTATTTCTCTATTAAATAATGTAAATTTTAGTTATTGGTCCAATAAATAATGTGTACTTTAGTTATTTTTCTATTAAATAATGTGTTTTTTTGTTATTTCTCTATTAAATAATGTGTATTTTAGTTATTTCTCTATTAAATAATGTGTATTTTAGTTATTTCTCCAATAAATATTGTGTATTTTAGTTATTTCTCTATTAAATAATGTGTTTTTTTGTTATTTCTCTAATAAATAATGTGTATTTTAGTTATTTCTCTATTAAATAATGTGTTTTTTGTTATTTCTCTATTAAATAATGTGTATTTTAGTTATTTCTCCAATAAATATTGTGTATTTTAGTTATTTCTCTAGTAAATAATGTGTTTTTTGTTATTTCTCTATTAAATAATGTGTATTTTAGTTAATTCTCTATTAAATAATGTGTTTTTTGTTATTTCACTCTTAAATAATGTGTATTTTAGTTATTTCTCTATTAAATAATGTGTTTTTTTGTTATTTCTCTATTAAATAATGTCTATTTTAGTTATATCTTTATTAAATAATGTGTATTTTAGTTATTTCTCTCTTAAATAATGTGTATTTTATTTATTTCGCCATTAAATAATGTGTATTTTAGTTATTTTTCTATTAAATAATGTGTTTTTTGTTATTTCTCTATTAAAAAAGGTGTATTTTTGTTTTTTTTCTATTAAATAATGTGTATTTTAGTTATTTCTCTATCAAATAATGTGTCTTTTAGTTATTTCTCTATTAAATAATGTGTATTTTAGTTATTTCTCCAATAAATAATGTGTATTTTAGTTATTTCTCCAATAAATAATGTTTATTTTAGTTATTTCTCTATTAAATAATGTGTTTTTTAGTTATTTCTCTATTGAATAATGTGTATTTTAGTTATTTCTCTATTAAATAATGTGTATTTTAGTTATTTCTCCAATAAATAATGAGTATTCTAGTTATTTCTCTATTATATTATGTGTTTTTTTTGTTATTTCTCTATTTAATATTGTGTATTTTAGTTATTTCTTTATAAAATAATGTTTATTTTAGTTATTTCTTCAATAAATAATGTGTATTTTAGTTATTTCTTTAATAAATAATATTGTTTTTTGTTATTTCTCTATTATATAATGTGTATTATAGTTATTTTTTTATTGAATAATGTGTATTTTAGTTATATCTCCAATAACAAATGTGTATTTTAGTTATTTCTTTATTAAATAATGTGTTTTTTTGTTATTTCTCTATTAAATAATCTGTATTTTAGTTATTGCTCCAATAAAAAACGTATATTTTAGTTATTTCTCTTATAAATAAAGTGATTTTTTAAAATTTCTTTATTAAATATTGTGTATTTTAGTTATTTCTCTATTAAATAATGTGTATTTTTGTTATTTCTATAGTAAATAATGTGTTTTTTTGTTAATTCTTTATGAAATAATAAGTATTTTAGTTATTTCTTTAAATAATAAGGTGTATTTTAGTTATTTCTCCAATAAATAATGTGTATTTTAGTTATTTCTCTATTAAATAATGTGTTTTTCTGTTATTTCTCTATTAACTACTGTGTATTTTAAATATTTCTGTATTAAATAATGTGTATTTTAGTTATTTCTCCAATAAATAATGTGTATTTTAGTTATTTCTCTATTAAATAATGTGTTTTTTTGTTATTTCTCTATAAAAAAATGTGTATTTTAGTTATTTCTTTATTAAATAATGTGTTTTTTTGTTATTTCTCTATTAAATAATGTGTGTTTTAGTTATTTCTCTATTAAATAATGTGTATTTTAGTTATTTCTCCAATAAATAATGTGTATTTTAGGTATTTCTCTATTAAATAATGTGTTTTTTTGTAATTTCTCTATTAAATAATGTGTATTTTAGTTATTTCTCTATTAAATAATGTGTTTTTTTGTTATTTCTATATCAAATAATGTGTATTTTAGTTATTTCTCTAATAAATAATGTGTATTTTAGTTATTTCTCCAATAAATACTGTGTATTTTAGTTATTTCTCTATTAAATAATGTGTTTTATTGTTATTTTTTTATTAAATAATGTGTATTTTAGATATTTCTTTATTAAATAATGTGTATTTTAGTTATTGGTCCAATAAATAATGTGTATTTTAGTTATTTTTCTATTAAATAATGTGTTTTTTGTTATTTCTCTATCAAATAATGTGTATTTTAGTTATTTCTCTATTAAATAATGTGTATTTTAGTTATTTTTCCAATAAATAATGTGTATTTTAGTTATTTATCTCTAAAATAATGTGCTTTTTTGTTATTTCTCTAATAAATAATGTGTATTTTAGTTAATTCTCTATTAAATAATGTGTTTTTTGTTATTTCTTTATTTAATATTGTGTATTTTAGTTATATCTCTATTAAATAATGTGTATTTTAGTTATTTTTCCAATAAATAATGTGTTTTTTAGTTATTTCTCCATTAAATAATGTGTATTTTAGTTATTTCTCTATTCAATAATGTTTTTTTTTTTGTTATTTCTTTATTCAATAATGTGTATTTTAGTTATTTCTCTATTAAATAATGTGTATTTTAGTTATTTCTCTATTAAATAATGTGTTTTTTGTTATTTCTCTATTGAATAATGTGTCTTTTAGTTATTTCTTTAATAAATAATGTGTTTTTTTGTTGTTTCTCTATTAAATAATGTGTATATTAGTTATTTCTCTATTAAATAATTTGTTTTTTGTTATTTCTCTATTAAATCATGTGTATTTTAGTTATTTCTCTATTATATAATGTGTTTTTTTGTTGTTTCTCTATTAAATAATGTGTATTTTAGTTATTTCTCCAATAGATAATGTGTATTTTAGCTATTTCTCTATTAAATAATGTGTATTTTAGTTAATTCTCTATTATATAATGTGTTTTTTTTGTTGTTTTTCTATTAAATAATGTGTATTTTAGTTATTTCTCCAATAGATAATGTGTATTTTAGCTATTTCTCTATTAAATAATGTGTATTTAAGTTATTTCTCTATTAAATAATGTGTTTTTTGTTATTTCTCTATTAAACTATGAGCATTTTAGTTATTTCTCTATTAAATAATGTGTTTTTTTGTTGTTTCTCTATTCAATAATGTGTATTTTAGTTATTTCTCTATGAAATAATGTGTTTTTTTGTTGTTTCTCTATTAAATAATGTGTATTTTATTTATTTTTCTATTAAATAATGAGTTTTTTGTTATTTCTCTTTAAAATAATGTGTATTTTAGTTATTTCTCTATTAAATAATGTGTTTTTTTGTTGTTTCTTTATTAAATAATGTGCATTTTAGTTATTTCTCTATTAAATAATGTGTATTTTAGTTTTTTCTTTATTAAATATGTTATTTGTTATTTCTCTATTAAATAATATGTTTTTTAGTTATTTTTTCATTAAATAATGTGTTTTTTTGTTGTTTCTCTAATAAATAATGTGTATTTTAGTTATTTCTCCAATAAATAATGTGTATTTAAGTTATTTCTCTATTAAATAATGTGTATTTTAGTTATTTCTCTATTTAATAATGTGTATTTTAGTTGTTTCTCTTATAAATAATGTGTATTTCAGTTATTTCTCTATAAAATAATTTGTTTTTTGTTATTTCTTTATTAAATAATGTGTATTTTAGCTATTTCTCTATTAAATAATGTGTATTTTAGTTATTTCTCTATTAAATAATGTGTTTTTTGTTATTTCTCCATTAAACTATGAGTATTTTAGTTTTTTTTCTAATAAATATTGTGTTTTTTTGTTGTTTCTTTATTAAATAATGTGTATTTTGTTATTTCTCCAATAAATAATGTGTATTTTAGTTAATTCTCTATTAAATAATGTGTTATTTGTTATTTCTCTATTAAATAATGTGTATTTTTGTTATATCTCTATTAAATAATGTGTTTTTTTGTTGTTTCTTTATTAAATAATGTGTATCTTAGTTATTTTTCCAATAAATATTGTGTTTTTTAGTTATTTCTCTATTAAATAATGTGTTTTTTGTTATTATTTTTTTTTTAAATAATGTGTATTTAAGTTATTTCTCTATTAAATAATGTGTTTTTTGTTATTTTTCTATTAAACTATGAGTAGTCTAGTTATTTCTCTATTAAATAATGTGTTTTCTTGTTGTTTCTCTATTAAATAATGTGTATTTTAGTTATTTCTCCATGAAAAAATGTGTATTTTGGTTATTTCTGTATTAAATAATGTGTTTTTTGTTATTTCTCTATTAAATAATGTGTATTTTAGTTATTTCTCTATTATTTAATAAGTTTTTTGTTATTTCTCTATTATATAATGTGTATTTTAGTTATTTCTCTAATAAATAATGTGTTTTTTTGTTGTTTCTCTATTTAATAATGTGTATTATAGTTATTTCTCTATTAAATAATGTGTATTTTAGTTATTTCTCTATTAAATAATGTGTATTTTAGTTATGTCTCTATTAAATATAATGTTATTTGTTATTTCTCTATTAAATAATGTGTATTTTAGTTATATCTCTATTAAATAATGTGTATTTTAGTTATTTCTTTATTAAATATGTGTATTTTGTTTTTTCTCTATTAAATAATGTGTATTTTAGTTATTTCTCTATTAAATAATGTTGTATTTTAGTTATTTCTCCAATAAATATTGTGTATTTTAGTTATTTCTCTATTAAATAATGTGTTTTTTTGTTATTTCTCTAATAAATAATGTGTATTTTAGGTATTTCTCTATTAAATAATGTGTTTTTTGTTATTTCTCTATTAAATAATGTGTATTTTAGTTATTTCTCCAATAAATATTGTGTATTTTAGTTATTTCTCTAGTAAATAATGTGTTTTTTGTTATTTCTCTATTAAATAATGTGTATTTTAGTTAATTCTCTATTAAATAATGTGTTTTTTGTTATTTCACTCTTAAATAATGTGTATTTTAGTTATTTCTCTATTAAATAATGTGTTTTTTTGTTATTTCTTTATTAAATAATGTCTATTTTAGTTATATCTTTATTAAATAATGTGTATTTTAGTTATTTTTCTCTTAAATAATGTGTATTTTATTTATTTCGCCATTAAATAATGTGTATTTTAGTTATTTTTCTTTTAAATAATGTGTTTTTTGTTAATTCTCTATTAAAAAATGTGTATTTTTGTTATTTTTCTATTAAATAATGTGTATTTTAGTTATTTCTCTATCAATTAATGTGTTTTTTAGTTATTTCTCTATTAAATAATGTGTATTTTAGTTATTTCTCTAATAAATAATGTGTATTTTAGTTATTTCTCCAATAAATAATGTTTATTTTAGTTATTTCTCTATTAAATAATGTGTTTTTTTGTTATTTCTCTATTGAATAATGTGTATTTTAGTTATTTCTCTATTAAATAATGTGTATTTTAGTTATTTCTCTAATAAATAATGAGTATTCTAGTTATTTCTCTATTATATTATGTGTTTTTTTTGTTATTTCTCTATTTAATATTGTGTATTTTAGTTATTTCTTTATAAAATAATGTTTAATTTAGTTATTTCTTCAATAAATAATGTGTATTTTAGTTATTTCTTTAATAAATAATATTGTTTTTTGTTATTTCTCTATTATATAATGTGTATTATAGTTATTTCTTTATTGAATAATGTGTATTTTAGTTATATCTCCAATAACAAATGTGTATTTTAGTTATTTCTTTATTAAATAATGTGTTTTTTTGTTATTTCTCTATTAAATAATCTGTATTTTAGTTATTGCTCCAATAAAAAAAGTATATTTTAGTTATTTCTCTTATAAATAAAGTGATTTTTTAAAATTTCTTTATTAAATAATGTGTATTTTAGTTATTTCTCTATTAAATAATGTGTATTTTTGTTATTTCTATAGTAAATAATGTGTTTTTTTGTTAATTCTTTATGAAATAATAAGTATTTTAGTTATTTCTTTAAATAATAAGGTGTATTTTAGTTATTTCTCCAATAAATAATGTGTATTTTAGTTATTTCTCTATTAAATAATGTGTTTTTTTGTTATTTCTCTATTAACTACTGTTTATTTTAAATATTTCTGTATTAAATAATGTGTATTTTAGTTATTTCTCCAATAAATAATGTGTATTTTAGTTATTTCTCTATTAAATAATGTGTTTTTTTGTTATTTCTCTATAAAAAAATGTGTATTTTAGTTATTTCTTTATTAAATAATGTGTTTTTTTGTTATTTCTCTATTAAATAATGTGTGTTTCAGTTATTTCTCTATTAAATAATGTGTATTTTAGTTATTTCTCCAATAAATAATGTGTATTTTAGTTATTTCTCTATTAAATAATGTGTTTTTTTGTTATTTCTATATCAAATAATGTGTATTTTAGTTACTTCTCTATTAAATAATGTGTATTTTAGTTATTTCTCCAATAAATACTGTGTATTTTAGTTATTTCTCTATTAAATAATGTGTTTTATTGTTATTTTTTTATTAAATAATGTGTATTTTAGATATTTCTTTATTAAATAATGTGTATTATAGTTATTGGTCCAATAAATAATGTGTATTTTAGTTATTTTTCTATTAAATAATGTGTTTTTTGTTATTTCTCTATCAAATAATGTGTATTTTAGTTATTTCTCTATTAAATAATGTGTATTTTAGTTATTTTTCCAATAAATAATGTGTATTTTAGTTATTTATCTATAAAATAATGTGTTTTTTTGTTATTTCTCTAATAAATAATGTGTATTTTAGTTAATTCTCTATTAAATAATGTGTTTTTTGTTATTTCTCTATTAAATAATGTGTATTTTAGTTATATCTCTATTAAATAATGTGTATTTTAGTTATTTCTCCAATAAATAATGTGTTTTTTAGTTATTTCTTTATTAAATAATGTGTAATTTAGTTATTTCTCTATTCAATAATGTGTTTTTTTTTTGTTATTTCTTTATTCAATAATGTGTATTTTAGTTATTTCTCTATTAAATAATGTGTATTTTAGTTATTTCTCTATTAAATAATGTGTTTTTTGTTATTTCTCTATTAAATAATGTGTCTTTTAGTTATTTCTTTAATAAATAATGTGTTTTTTTGTTGTTTCTCTATTAAATAATGTGTATATTAGTTATTTCTCTATTAAATAATTTGTTTTTTGTTATTTCTCTATTAAATAATGTGTATTTTAGTTATTTCCCTATTATATAATGTGTTTTTTTGTTGTTTCTCTATTAAATAATGTGTATTTTAGTTGTTTCTCCAATAGATAATGTGTATTTTAGCTATTTCTCTATTAAATAATGTGTATTTTAGTTAATTCTCTATTATATAATGTGTTTTTTTTGTTGTTTTTCTATTAAATAATGTGTATTTTAGTTATTTCTCCAATAGATAATGTGTATTTTAGCTATTTCTCTATTAAATAATGTGTATTTTAGTTATTTCTCTATTAAATAATGTGTTTTTTGTTATTTCTCTATTAAACTATGAGCATTTTAGTTATTTCTCTAATAAAAAAATGTGTTTTTTTGTTGTTTTTCTATTCAATAATGCGTATTTTAGTTATTTCTCTATTGAATAATGTGTTTTGTTGTTGTTTCTCTATTAAATAATGTGTATTTTATTTATTTTTCTATTAAATAATGAGTTTTTTGTTATTTCTCTTTAAAATAATGTGTATTTTAGTTATTTCTCTATTAAATAATGTGTTTTTTTGTTGTTTCTTTATTAAATAATGTGCATTTTAGTTATTTCTTTAATAAATAAAGTGTATTTTAGTTTTTTCTTTATTAAATATGTTATTTGTTATTTCTCTATTAAATAATGTGTTTTTTAGTTATATTTTTATTAAATAATGTGTTTTTTTGTTGTTTCTCTAATAAATAATGTGTATTTTAGTTATTTCTCCAATAAATAATGTGTATTTAAGTTATTTCTCTATTAAATAATGTGTATTTTAGTTATTTCTCTATTTAATAATGTGTATTTTAGTTGTTTCTCTTATTAATAATGTGTATTTCAGTTATTTCTCTATTAAATAATTTGTTTTTTGTTATTTCTCTATTAAATAATGTGTATTTTAGCTATTTCTCTATTAAATAATGTGTATTTTAGTTATTTCTCTATTAAATAATGTGTTTTTTGTTATTTCTCCATTAAACTATGAGTATTTTAGTTTTTTCTCTAATAAATATTGTGTTTTTTTGTTGTTTCTCTATTAAATAATGTGTATTTTGTTATTTCTCCAATAAATAATGTGTATTTTAGTTATTTCTCTATTAAATAATGTGTTATTTGTTATTTCTCTATTAAATAATGTGTATTTTTGTTATATCTCTATTAAATAATGTGTTTTTTTGTTGTTTCTCTATTAAATAATGTGTATCTTAATTATTTTTCCAATAAATATTGTGTTTTTTAGTTATTTCTCTATTAAATATTGTGTTTTTTGTTATTTCTCTTTTAAATAATGTGTATTTAAGTTATTTCTCAATTAAATAATGTGTTTTTAGTTATTTTTCTATTAAACTATGAGTAGTCTAGTTATTTCTCTATTAAATAATGTGTTTTCTTGTTGTTTCTCTATTAAATAATGTGTATTTTAGTTATTTCTCCATGAAAAAATGTGTATTTTGGTTATTTCTGTATTAAATAATGTGTTTTTTGTTATTTCTCTATTAAATAATGTGTATTTTAGTTATTTCTCTATTAATTAATAAGTTTTTTGTTATTTCTCTATTATATAATGTGTATTTTAGTTATTTCTCTATTAAATAATGTGTTTTTTTGTTGTTTCTCTATTTAATAATGTGTATTATAGTTATTTCTCTATTAAATAATGTGTATTTTAGTTATTTCTCTATTAAATAATGTGTATTTTAGTTATTCCTCTATTAAATATAATGTTATTTGTTATTTCTCTATTAAATAATGTGTATTTTAGTTATATCTCTATTAAATAATGTGTATTTTAGTTATTTCTTTATTAAATATGTGTATTTTGTTTTTTCACTATTAAATAATGTGTATTTTAGTTATTTCTCTATTGAAAAATGTGTTTTTTTGTTGTTTCTCTATTAAACAATGTGTATATTAGTTATTTCTTTATTAAATAAAGTTTTTTTTTTTGTTATTTCTCCATTAACTAATGTGTATTTTTGTTATTTCTCTATTAAATAATGTGTATTTTAGTTATTTCTCTTGTAAATAATGTGTTTTTAGATTTTTCTTTATTAAATAATGTGTATTTTAATTATTTCTCTATTAAATAATGTGCTTTTTGTTATTTTTCTATTAAATATTGTGTATTTTAGTTATTTCTCTACTATATAATGTGTATTTTAATTATTTCTCTAATAAATAATGTGTATTTTAGTTATTTCTTCAAAAAACAATGTGTATTTTAGTTATTTCGCTATTAAATAATGTGTTTTTTGTTAGTTCTTTAATAAATAATGTGTATTTTAGTTATTTCTTTATTAAATAATTTGTTTTTTGTTATTTCTCTATTATATATTGTGTATTTTAGTTATTTCTTTATTAAATAATGTGTTTTTTGTTATTTATTTATTAAATAATGTGTATTTTAGTTATTTCTCTATTAAATAATGTGTTTATTGTTATTTTTCAATTAAATAATGTGTATTTTAGTTATTTCTCTTTTAAATAATGTGTTTTTTTGTTGTTTTTCTATTAAATAATGTGTATTTTAGTTATTTTTTCAATAAATAATGTGTATTTTAGTTATTTCTCTATTAAATAATGTGTATTTTATTTATTTCTTTATTAAATATTGTGTTTGATTTGTTGTTACTTTATTAAATATTGTGTATTTTAGTTATTTCTTCAATAAATAATGTGTATTTTAGTTATTTTTCTAATAAATAATGTAAATTTTAGTTATTTCTCTAATAAAAAATGTGTTTTTTTTGTTATTTCTCTATTAAATAATGTGTATTTTAGTTATTTCTCTATTAAATAATGTGTATTTTAGTTATTTCTCTATTTAATAATGTGTTTTTTTTTTGTTATTTCTTTATTCAATAATGTGTATTTTAGTTAATTCTCTATTAAATAATGTGTATTTTAGTTATTTCTCTATTAAATAATGAGTATTTTAGTTATTTTTCTAATAAATAATGTGTTTATTTGTTGTTTCTTTATTAAATAATGTGTAATTTAGTTATTTCTCTAATAAATAATGTGTATTTTAGTTATTTCACTAATAAATAATGTGTTTTTTTTTATTTCTCTATTAAATAATGTGTACTTTAGTTATTTCTCTATTAAATAATGTGTTTTTTTTTGTTTCTCTATTAAATAATGTGTATTTTAGTTATTTTTCCAATAAGTATTGTGTATTTTAGTTATTTCTCTATTGAATAATGTTTATTTTAGTTATTTCTCTATTCAATAATGTGTTTTTTTTGTTATTTCTTTATTAAATAATGTGTATATTAGTTATTTCTTTATTAAATAATGTGTTTTTTGTTGTTTCTCTATTAAATAATGTGTATTTTAGTTATTTCTCTAATAAATAATGTGTTTTTTAGTTATTTCTCTATTAAATAATGTGTTATTAGTTATTTCTCTATTTAATAATGGGTATTTTAGTTATATCTCTATTAAATAATGTGTATTTTAGTTATTTCTCTATTAAATAATGTGTTTTTTTTGTTGTTTTTCTATTAAATAATGTGTATTTTAGTTATTTCTCCAATAGATATTGTGTATTTTAGCTATTTCTCTATTAAATAATGTGTATTTTAGTTATTTCTCTATTAAATAATGTGTTTTTTGTTATTTCTCTATTAAACTATGAATATTTTAGTTATTTTTCTATTAAATAATGTGTTTTTTTGTTGTTTCTTTATTAAATAATGTGTATTTTAGTTATTTCTCTATTAAATAATGAGTTTTTTGTTATTTCTCTTTAAAATAATGTGTATTTTAGTTATTTCTTTATTAAATAATGTGTTTTTTTGTTGTTTCTTTATTAATTAATGTGCATTTTAGTTATTTCTCTATTAAATAATGTGTATTTTAGTTTTTTCTCTATTAAATATGTTATTTGTTACTTCTCTATTAAAAAATGTGTTTTTTAGTTATATTTTTATTAAATAATGTGTTTTTTTGTTGTTTCTCTAATAAATAATGTGTATTTTAGTAATTTTTCCAATAAATAATGAGTATTTAAATTATTTCTCTATTAAATAATGTGTATTTTAGTTATTTCTCTATTTAATAATGTGTATTTTAGTTGTTTCTCTATTAAATAATGTGTATTTCAGTTATTTCTCTATTAAATAATTTGTTTTTTGTTATTTCTTTATTAAATAATGTGTATTTTAGCTATTTCTCTATTAAATAATGTGTATTTTAGTTATTTCTCTATTAAATAATGTGTTTTTTGTTATTTCTCTATTAAACTACAAATATTTTAGTTTTTTCTCTAATTAATATTGTGTTTTTTTGTTGTTTCTCAATTAAATAATGTGTATTTTGTTATTTCTCCAATAAATAATGTGTTTTTTAGTTATTTCTCTATTAAATAATGTGTTATTTGTTATTTCTCTATTAAATAATGTGTATTTTTGTTATATCTCTATTAAATAATGTGTTTTTTTGTTGTTTCTCTATTAAATAATGTGTATTTTAGTTATTTTTCCAATAAATATTGTGTTTTTTAGTTATTTCTCTATTAAATAATGTGTTTTTTGTTATTTCTCTTTTAAATAATGTGTATTTAAGTTATTTCTCTATTAAATAATGTGTTTTTTGTTATTTCTCTATTAAACTATGAGTAGTCTAGTTATTTCTCTATTAAATAATGTGTTTTCTTGTTGTTTCTCTATTAAATAATGTGTATTTTAGTTATTTCTCCATGAAAAAATGTGTATTTTAGTTATTTCTGTATTAAATAATGTGTTTTTTGTTATTTCTCTATTAAATAATGTGTATTTTAGTTATTTCTCTATTAATTAATAAGTTTTTTGTTATTTTTTTATTATATAATGTGTATTTTAGTTATTTCTCTATTATATAATGTGTTTTTTTGTTGTTTCTCTATTTAATGATGCGTATTATAGTTATTTCTCTATTAAATAATGTGTATTTTAGTTATTTCTCTATTATATAATGTGTATTTTAGTTATTTCTTTATTAAATAATGTGTTATTTGTTATTTCTCTATTAAATAATGTGTATTTTAGTTATATCTCTATTAAATAATGTGTATTTTAGTTATTTCTTTATTAAATATGTGTATTTTGTTTTTTCTCTAATAACTAATGTGTATTTTGGTTATTTCTCTATTGATAAATGTGTTTTTTTGTTGTTTCTCTATTAAATAATGTGTATATTAGTTATTTCTTTATTAAATAATGTTTTTTTTTTGTTATTTCTCCATTAACTAATGTGTATTTTTGTTATTTCTCTTTTAAATAATGTGTATTTTAGTTATTTCTCTTGTAAATAATGTGTTTTTAGATTTTTTTTTATTAAATAATGTGTATTTTAATTATTTCTCTATTAAATAATGTGCTTTTTGTTATTTCTCTATTAAATAATGTGTATTTTAGTTATTTCTCTACTATATAATGTGTATTTTAATTTTTTCTTTATTAAATAATGTGTATTTTAGTTATTTCTCCAAAAAACAATGTGTATTTTAGTTATTTCTTTATTATATAATGTGTTTTTTGTTAGTTCTTTATTAAATAATGTGTATTTTAGTTATTTCTTTATTAAATAATGTGTTTTTTGTTATTTCTCTATTATATATTGTGTATTTTAGTTATTTCTTTATTAAATAATGTGTTTTTTGTTATTTATCTATTTAATAATGTGTATTTTAGTTATTTCTCTATTAAATAATGTGTTTATTGTTATTTCTCAATTAAATAATGTGTATTTTAGTTATTTCTCTATTAAATAATGTGTTTTTTTGTTGTTTTTTTATTAAATAATGTGTATTTTAGTTATTTCTCTAATAAATAATGTGTATTTTAGTCATTTTTTCTATTAAATAATGTGTATTTTATTTATTTCTTTATTAAATAATGTGTTTTTTTTTGTTGTTACTTTATTAAATATTGTGTATTTTAGTTATTTCTTTAATAAATAATGTGTATTTTAGTTATTTTTCTAATGAATAATGTGAATTTTAGTTATTTCTCTAATAAAAAATGTGTTTTTTTGTTATTTCTCTATTAAATAATGTGTATTTTTGTTATATCTCTATTAAATAATGTGTATTTTAGTTATTTCTCCAATAAATAATGTGTTTTTTAGTTATTTCTCTATTAAATAATGTGTATTTTAGTTATTTTTCTATTCAATAATGTGTTTTTTTTTTGTTATTTCTTTATTCAATAATGTGTATTTTAGTTATTTCTCTATTAAATAATGTGTATTTTAGTTATTTCTCTATTAAATAATGTGTTTTTTGTTATTTCTCTATTAAATAATGTGTCTTTTAGTTATTTCTTTAATAAATAATGTGTTTTTTTGTTGTTTCTCTATTAAATAATGTGTATATTAGTTATTTCTCTATTAAATAGTTTGTTTTTTGTTATTTCTCTATTAAATAATGTGTATTTTAGTTATTTCTCTATTATATAATGTGTTTTTTTGTTGTTTCTCTATTAAATAATGTGTATTTTAGTTATTTCTCCAATAGATAATGTGTATTTTAGCTATTTCTCTATTAAATAATGTGTATTTTAGTTATTTCTCTATTAAATATTGTGTTTTTTGTTATTTCTCTATTAAACTATGAGTATTTTAGTTATTCCTCTATTAAATATAGCGTTTTTTTGTTGTTTCTTTATTAAATAATGTGTATTTTAGTTATTTTTTTAATAAATAAAGTGTATTTTAGTTATTTCTTTATTAAATAATGTGTTTTTTGTTATTTCTCTATTAAATAATGTGTATTTTAAATATTTCTCTATTAAATAATAAGTTTTTTGTTATTTTTCTTCAAAATAATGTGTATTTTAGTTATTTCTTTATTAAATAATGTGTTTTTTGTTCTTTCTTTATTAAATATTGTGTATTTTAGTTATTTCTCTATTAAATAATGTGTATTTTAGTTATTTCTCTATTTAATAATGTGTTATTTGTTATTTCTCTATTAAATAATGTGTATTTTAGTTATATCTCTAATAAATATTATAAATATGTATTTTAGTTATTTCTTTATTATATAATGTGTTTTCTTGTTTTTTCTCTATTAAATAATGTGTATTTCAGTTATTTCTATAATAAATAATGTGTATTTTAGTTATTTCTCCAATAAATATTGTGTATTTTAGTTATTTCTCTATTAAATAATGTGTATTTTAGTTATTTCTCTATTAAATAATGTGTATTTTAGTTATTTTTCTATTAAATAATGTGTATTTTTGTTATTTCTATAGTTAATAATGTGTTTTTTTGTTATTTCTCTATTAAATTATAAGTATTTTAGTTATTTCTTTAAATAATAATGTGTATTTTAGTTATTTTTTTAACAAATAATGTGTATTTTAGTTATTTCTCTATTAAATATTGTGTTTTTTTGTTATTTCTCTATTAACTACTGTGTATTTTAGTTATTTCTTTATTAAATAATGTGTATTTTAGTTATTTCTCCAACAAATAATGTGTATTTTAGTTATTTCTCTATAAATAATGTGTTTTTTTGTTATTTCTCTATTAGAAAAAGTGTATTTTAGTTATTTCTCTATTAAATAATGTGTTTTTTGTAATTTCTCTAATAAATAATGTGTTTTTCAGTTATTTCTCTATATAATAATGTGTATTTTAGTTATTTCTCCAATAAATAATGTGTATTTTAGGCATTTCTTTCTTTATTAAATAATGTGTTTTTTTGTAATTTCTCTATTAAATAATGTGTATTTTAGTTATTTCTCTATTAAATAATGTGTTTTTTTGTTATATCTATATTAAATAATGTGTATTTTAGTTTTTTCTTTATTAAATAATGTGTATTTTAGTGATTTCTCCAATAAATACTGTGTATTTTAGTTATTTCTCTATTAAATAATGTGTTTTATTGTTATTTTTTTATTAAATAATGTGTATTTTAGATATTTCTCTATTAAATAATGTAAATTTTAGTTATTGGTCCAATAAATAATGTGTATTTTAGTTATTTTTCTATTAAATAATGTGTTTTTTGTTATTTCTCTATTAAATAATGTTTATTTTAGTTATTTCTCTAATAAATAATGTGTATTTTAGTTATTTCTCTATTAAATAATGTGTATTTTAGTTATTTTTTTAATAAATACTGTGTATTTTAGTTAATTCTCTATTAAATAATGCGTTTTTTTGTTATTTCTCTATTAAAAAATGTGTATTCCAGTTATTTCTCTATTGAATAAAGTGATTTTTTGTTATTTCTTTATTAAATAATGTGTATTTTAGTTATTTCTCTATTAAATAATGTATATTTTAATTATTTCTCCAATAAAAAATGTGTATTTTAGTTATTTCTCTATTAAATAATGCGTTTTTTTGTTATTTCTCTATTAAAAATGTGTATTTTAGTTATTTCTCTATTAAATAATGTGTTTTTTTGTTATTTCTCATTTAAATAATGTGTATTTCAGTTATTTCTCTATTAAGTAATTTGTATTTTAGTTATTTCTCCAATAAATAATGTGTATTTTAGGTATTTTTTTATTAAATAATGTGTTTTTTTGTTATTTCTCTATTAAATAATGTGTATTTTAGTTATTTCTCTATTAAATAATGTGTTTTTTTGTTATTTTTCTAATAAATAATGTGTATTTTAGTTAATTCTCTATCAAATAATGTGTATTTTAGTTATTTCTCTATTAAATAATGTGTTTTTTTGTTATTTCTCTATTAAATAAAGTGTATTTTAGTTATTTCTCTATTAAATAATGTGTATTTTAGTTATTGGTCCAATAAATAAAGTGGATTTTAGTTATTTTTCTATTAAATAATGTGTTTTTTTGTTATTTCTTTATTAAATAAAGTGTATTTTAGTTATTTCTTTATTAAATAATGTGTATTTTAGTTATTTCTCCAATAAATAATGTGTATTTTAGTTATTTCTCTATTAAATAATGTGTTTTTTTGTTATTTCTTTATTGAATAATGTGTATTTTAGTTATTTCTCTATTAAATAATTTGTTTTTTTGTTTTTTTTTCTAATAAATAATGTGTATTTTAGTTATTTCTCTATCAAATAATGTGTATTTTAGTTATTTCTCTATTAAATAATGTGTTTTTTTGTTATTTCTCTAATAAATAATGTGTATTTTAGTTATTTCTTTAATAAATAATGTGTATTTTAGTTATTTCTCCAATAAATACTGTGTATTTTAGTTATTTCTCTATTAAATAATGTAAATTTTAATTATTGGTCCAATAAATAATGTGTATTTTAGTTATTTTTCTATTAAATAATGTGTTTTTTTGTTATTTCTCTATTAAATAATGTGTATTTTAGTTATTTCTTTATTAAATAATGTGTATTTTAGTTATTTCTCCAATAAATATTGTGTATTTTAGTTATTTCTCTATTAAATAATGTGTTTTTTTGTTATTTCTCTAATAAATAATGTGTATTTTAGTTATTTCTCTATTAAATAATGTGTTTTTTGTTATTTCTCTATTAAATAATGTGTATTTTAGTTATTTCTCCAATAAATATTGTGTATTTTAGTTATTTCTCTACTAAATAATGTGTTTTTTGTTATTTCTCTATTAAATAATGTGTAATTTAGTTAATTCTCTATTAAATAATGTGTTTTTTGTTATTTCACTCTTAAATAATGTGTATTTTAGTTATTTCTTTATTAAATAATGTGTTTTTTTGTTATTTCTCTATTAAATAATGTCTATTTTAGTTATATCTTTATTAAATAATGTGTATTTTAGTTATTTCTCTCTTAAATAATGTGTATTTTATTTATTTCGCCATTAAATAATGTGTATTTTAGTTATTTTTCTATTAAATAATGTGTTTTTTGTTATTTCTCTATTAAAAAATGTGTATTTTTGTTATTTTTCTATTAAATAATGTGTGTTTCAGTTATTTCTCTATTAAATAATGTGTTTTTTAGTTATTTCTCCAATAAATAATGTGTATTTTAGGTATTTCTCTATTAAATAATGTGTTTTTTTGTAATTTCTCTATTAAATAATGTGTATTTCAGTTATTTCTGTATTAAATAATGTGTATTTTAGTTATTTCTCCAATAAATAATGTGTATTTTAGTTATTTCTCTATTAATTAATGTGTTTTTTTGTTATTTCTCTATAAAAAAATGTGTATTTTAGTTATTTCTTTATTAAATAATGTGTTTTTTTGTTATTTCTCTATTAAATAATGTGTGTTTCAGTTATTTCTCTATTAAATAATGTGTATTTTAGTTATTTCTCCAATAAATAATGTGTATTTTAGGTATTTCTCTATTAAATAATGTGTTTTTTTGTAATTTCTCTATTAAATAATGTGTATTTTAGTTATTTCTCTATTAAATAATGTGTTTTTTTGTTATTTCTATATCAAATAATGTGTATTTTAGTTATTTCTCTATTAAATAATGTGTATTTTAGTTATTTCTCCAATAAATACTGTGTATTTTAGTTATTTCTCTATTAAATAATGTGTTTTATTGTTATTTTTTTATTAAATAATGTGTATTTTAGATATTTCTTTATTAAATATTGTGTATTTTAGTTATTGGTCCAATAAATAATGTGTATTTTAGTTATTTTTCTATTAAATAATGTGTTTTTTGTTATTTCTCTATCAAATAATGTGTATTTTAGTTATTTCTCTATTAAATAATGTGTATTTTAGTTATTTTTTCAATAAATAATGTGTATTTTAGTTATTTATCTATAAAATAATGTGTTTTTTTGTTATTTCTCTAATAAATAATGTGTATTTTAGTTAATTCTCTATTAAATAATGTGTTTTTTGTTATTTCTCTATTAAATAATGTGTATTTTAGTTATATCTCTATTAAATAATGTGTATTTTAGTTATTTCTCTAATAAATAATGTGTTTTTTAGTTATTTCTCTATTAAATAATGTTTATTTTAGTTATTTCTCTATTCAATAATGTGTTTTTTTTTTGTTATTTCTTTATTCAATAATGTGTATTTTAGTTATTTCTCTATTAAATAATGTGTATTTTAGTTATTTCTCTATTAAATAATGTGTTTTTTGTTATTTCTCTATTAAATAATGTGTCTTTTAGTTATTTCTTTAATAAATAATGTGTTTTTTTGTTGTTTCTCTATTAAATAATGTGTATATTAGTTATTTCTCTATTAAATAATTTGTTTTTTGTTATTTCTCTATTAAATAATGTGTATTTTAGTTATTTCTCTATTATATAATGTGTTTTTTTGTTGTTTCTCTATCAAATAATGTGTATTTTAGTTATTTCTCCAATAGATAATGTGTATTTTAGCTATTTCTCTATTAAATAATGTGTATTTTAGTTATTTCTATATTAAATATTGTGTTTTTTGTTATTTCTCTATTAAACTATAAGTATTTTAGTTATTTCTTTATTAAATATAGTGTTTTTTTGTTGTTTCTTTATTAAATAATGTGTATTTTAGTTATTTTTTTAATAAATAAAGTGTATTTTAGTTATTTTTCTATTAAATAATGTGTTTTTTGTTATTTCTCTATTAAATAATGTGTATTTTAGTTATTTCTCTATTAAATAATAAGTTTTTTGTTATTTTTCTTCAAAATAATGTGTATTTAAGTTATTTCTTTATTAAATAATGTGTTTTTTGTTTTTTCTTTATTAAATATTGTGTATTTTAGTTATTTCTTTATTAAATAATGTGTATTTTAGTTATTTCTCTATTAAATAATGTGTTATTTGTTATTTCTCTATTAAATAATGTGTATTTTAGTTATATCTCTATTAAATATTATAAATATGTATTTTAGTTATTTCTTTATTATATAATGTGTTTTCTTGTTTTTTCTCTATTAAATAATGTGTATTTTAGTTATTTCTATAATAAATAATGTGTATTTTAGTTATTTCTCCAATAAATATTGTGTATTTTAGTTATTTCTCTATTAAATAATGTGTATTTTAGTTATTTCTCTATTAAATAATGTGTATTTTAGTTATTTTTCTATTAAATAATGTAGATTTTTGTTATTTCTATAGTAAATAATGTGTTTTTTTGTTATTTCTCTATTAAATAATAAGTATTTTAGTTTTTTCTTTAAATAATAATGTGTATTTTAGTTATTTTTTTAACAAATAATGTGTATTTTAGTTATTTCTCTATTAAATATTGTGTTTTTTTGTTATTTCTCTATAAACTACTGTGAATTTTAGTTATTTTTTAATTAAATAATGTGTATTTTAGTTATTTCTCCAACAAATCATGTGTATTTTAGGCATTTCTTTATTAAATAATGTGTTTTTTTGTAATTTCTCTATTAAATAATGTGTATTTTAGTTATTTCTCTATTAAATAATAAGTTTTTTTGTAATTTCTCTAATAAATAATGTGTTTTTCAGTTATTTCTCTATATAATAATGTGTATTTTAGTTATTTCTCCAATAAATAATGTGTATTTTAGGCAGTTCTTTATTAAATAATGTGTTTTTTTGTAATTTCTCTATTAAATAATGTGTATTTTAGTTATTTCTCTATTAAATAATGTGTTTTTTTGTTATATCTATATTAAATAATGTGTATTTTAGTTTTTTCTTTATTAAATAATGTGTATTTTAGTTATTTCTCCAATAAATACTGTGTATTTTAGTTATTTCTCTATTAAATAATGTGTTTTATTGTTATTTTTTTATTAAATAATGTGTATTTTAGATATTTCTCTATTAAATAATGTGAATTTTAGTTATTGGTCCAATAAATAATGTGTATTTTAGTTATTTTTCTATTATATAATGTGTTTTTTGTTATTTCTCTATTAAATAATGTTTATTTTAGTTATTTCTCTAATAAATAATGTGTATTTTAGTTATTTCTCTATTAAATAATGTGTATTTTAGTTATTTTTTTAATAAATAATGTGTATTTTAGTTAATTCTCTATTAAATAATGCGTTTTTTTGTTATTTCTCTATTAAAAAAAGTGTATTCCAGTTATTTCTCTATTAAATAATGTGATTTTTTGTTATTTCTTTATTAAATAATGTGTATTTTAGTTATTTCTCTATTAAATAATGTGTATTTTAGTTATTTCTCCAATAAAAAATGTGTATTTTAGTTATTTCTCTATTAAATAATGCGTTTTTTTGTTATTTCTCTATTAAAAAATGTGTATTTTAGTTATTTCTCTATTAAATAATGTGTATTTTAGTTATTTCTCTATTTAATAATGTGTTTTTTTTTTGTTATTTCTTTATTCAATAATGTGTATTTTAGATAATTCTCTATTAAATAATGTGTATTTTAGTTATTTCTCTATTAAATAATGAGTATTTTAGTTATTTTTCTAATAAATAATGTGTTTATTTGTTGTTTCTTTATTAAATAATGTGTAATTTAGTTATTTCTCTAATAAATAATGTGTATTTTAGTTATTTCACTAATAAATAATGTGTTTTTTTTTATTTCTCTATTAAATAATGTGTACTTTAGTTATTTCTCTATTAAATAATGTGTTTTTTTTGTTTCTCTATTAAATAATGTGTATTTTAGTTATTTTTCCAATAAGTATTGTGTATTTTAGTTATTTCTCTATTGAATAATGTTTATTTTAGTTATTTCTCTATTCAATAATGTGTTTTTTTTGTTATTTCTTTATTAAATAATGTGTATATTAGTTATTTCTTTATTAAATAATGTGTTTTTTGTTGTTTCTCTATTAAATAATGTGTATTTTAGTTATTTCTCTAATAAATAATGTGTTTTTTAGTTATTTCTCTATTAAATAATGTGTTATTAGTTATTTCTCTATTTAATAATGGGTATTTTAGTTATATCTCTATTAAATAATGTGTATTTTAGTTATTTCTCTATTAAATAATGTGTTTTTTTTGTTGTTTTTCTATTAAATAATGTGTATTTTAGTTATTTCTCCAATAGATATTGTGTATTTTAGCTATTTCTCTATTAAATAATGTGTATTTTAGTTATTTCTCTATTAAATAATGTGTTTTTTGTTATTTCTCTATTAAACTATGAGTATTTTAGTTATTTTTCTATTAAATAATGTGTTTTTTTGTTGTTTCTCTATTAAATAATGTGTATTTTAGTTATTTCTCTATTAAATAATGAGTTTTTTGTTATTTCTCTTTAAAATAATGTGTATTTTAGTTATTTCTCTATTAAATAATGTGTTTTTTTGTTGTTTCTTTATTAATTAATGTGCATTTTAGTTATTTCTCTATTAAATAATGTGTATTTTAGTTTTTTCTCTATTAAATATGTTATTTGTTACTTCTCTATTAAAAAATGTGTTTTTTAGTTATATTTTTATTAAATAATGTGTTTTTTTGTTGTTTCTCTAATAAATAATGTGTATTTTAGTAATTTTTCCAATAAATAATGAGTATTTAAATTATTTCTCTATTAAATAATGTGTATTTTAGTTATTTCTCTATTTAATAATGTGTATTTTAGTTGTTTCTCTATTAAATAATGTGTATTTCAGTTATTTCTCTATTAAATAATTTGTTTTTTGTTATTTCTTTATTAAATAATGTGTATTTTAGCTATTTCTCTATTAAATAATGTGTATTTTAGTTATTTCTCTATTAAATAATGTGTTTTTTGTTATTTCTCTATTAAACTACAAATATTTTAGTTTTTTCTCTAATTAATATTGTGTTTTTTTGTTGTTTCTCTATTAAATAATGTGTATTTTGTTATTTCTCCAATAAATAATGTGTTTTTTAGTTATTTCTCTATTAAATAATGTGTTATTTGTTATTTCTCTATTAAATAATGTGTATTTTTGTTATATCTCTATTAAATAATGTGTTTTTTTGTTGTTTCTCTATTAAATAATGTGTATTTTAGTTATTTTTCCAATAAATATTGTGTTTTTTAGTTATTTCTCTATTAAATAATGTGTTTTTTTGTTATTTCTCTTTTAAATAATGTGTATTTAAGTTATTTCTCTATTAAATAATGTGTTTTTTGTTATTTCTCTATTAAACTATGAGTAGTCTAGTTATTTCTCTATTAAATAATGTGTTTTCTTGTTGTTTCTCTATTAAATAATGTGTATTTTAGTTATTTCTCCATGAAAAAATGTGTATTTTAGTTATTTCTGTATTAAATAATGTGTTTTTTGTTATTTCTCTATTAAATAATGTGTATTTTAGTTATTTCTCTATTAATTAATAAGTTTTTTGTTATTTTTTTATTATATAATGTGTATTTTAGTTATTTCTCTATTATATAATGTGTTTTTTTGTTGTTTCTCTATTTAATGATGCGTATTATAGTTATTTCTCTATTAAATAATGTGTATTTTAGTTATTTCTCTATTATATAATGTGTATTTTAGTTATTTCTTTATTAAATAATGTGTTATTTGTTATTTCTCTATTAAATAATGTGTATTTTAGTTATATCTCTATTAAATAATGTGTATTTTAGTTATTTCTTTATTAAATATGTGTATTTTGTTTTTTCTCTAATAACTAATGTGTATTTTGGTTATTTCTCTATTGATAAATGTGTTTTTTTGTTGTTTCTCTATTAAATAATGTGTATATTAGTTATTTCTTTATTAAATAATGTTTTTTTTTTGTTATTTCTCCATTAACTAATGTGTATTTTTGTTATTTCTCTTTTAAATAATGTGTATTTTAGTTATTTCTCTTGTAAATAATGTGTTTTTAGATTTTTTTTTATTAAATAATGTGTATTTTAATTATTTCTCTATTAAATAATGTGCTTTTTGTTATTTCTCTATTAAATAATGTGTATTTTAGTTATTTCTCTACTATATAATGTGTATTTTAATTTTTTCTTTATTAAATAATGTGTATTTTAGTTATTTCTCCAAAAAACAATGTGTATTTTAGTTATTTCTTTATTAAATAATGTGTTTTTTGTTAGTTCTTTATTAAATAATGTGTATTTTAGTTATTTCTTTATTAAATAATGTGTTTTTTGTTATTTCTCTATTATATATTGTGTATTTTAGTTATTTCTTTATTAAATAATGTGTTTTTTGTTATTTATCTATTTAATAATGTGTATTTTAGTTATTTCTCTATTAAATAATGTGTTTATTGTTATTTCTCAATTAAATAATGTGTATTTTAGTTATTTCTCTATTAAATAATGTGTTTTTTTGTTGTTTTTTTATTAAATAATGTGTATTTTAGTTATTTCTCTAATAAATAATGTGTATTTTAGTCATTTTTTCTATTAAATAATGTGTATTTTATTTATTTCTTTATTAAATAATGTGTTTTTTTTTGTTGTTACTTTATTAAATATTGTGTATTTTAGTTATTTCTTTAATAAATAATGTGTATTTTAGTTATTTTTCTAATGAATAATGTGAATTTTAGTTATTTCTCTAATAAAAAATGTGTTTTTTTGTTATTTCTCTATTAAATAATGTGTATTTTTGTTATATCTCTATTAAATAATGTGTATTTTAGTTATTTCTCCAATAAATAATGTGTTTTTTAGTTATTTCTCTATTAAATAATGTGTATTTTAGTTATTTCTCTATTCAATAATTTTTTTTTTTTTGTTATTTCTTTATTCAATAATGTGTATTTTAGTTATTTCTCTATTAAATAATGTGTATTTTAGTTATTTCTCTATTAAATAATGTGTTTTTTGTTATTTCTCTATTAAATAATGTGTCTTTTAGTTATTTCTTTAATAAATAATGTGTTTTTTTGTTGTTTCTCTATTAAATAATGTGTATATTAGTTATTTCTCTATTAAATAGTTTGTTTTTTGTTATTTCTCTATTAAATAATGTGTATTTTAGTTATTTCTCTATTATATAATGTGTTTTTTTGTTGTTTCTCTATTAAATAATGTGTATTTTAGTTATTTCTCCAATAGATAATGTGTATTTTAGCTATTTCTCTATTAAATAATGTGTATTTTAGTTATTTCTCTATTAAATATTGTGTTTTTTGTTATTTCTCTATTAAACTATGAGTATTTTAGTTATTCCTCTATTAAATATAGCGTTTTTTTGTTGTTTCTTTATTAAATAATGTGTATTTTAGTTATTTTTTTAATAAATAAAGTGTATTTTAGTTATTTCTTTATTAAATAATGTGTTTTTTGTTATTTCTCTATTAAATAATGTGTATTTTAAATATTTCTCTATTAAATAATAAGTTTTTTGTTATTTTTCTTCAAAATAATGTGTATTTTAGTTATTTCTTTATTAAATAATGTGTTTTTTGTTCTTTCTTTATTAAATATTGTGTATTTTAGTTATATCTCTATTAAATAATGTGTATTTTAGTTATTTCTCTATTATATAATGTGTTTTTTGTTATTTCTCTATTAAATAATGTTTATTTTAGTTATTTCTCTAATAAATAATGTGTATTTTAGTTATTTCTCTATTAAATAATGTGTATTTTAGTTATTTTTTTAATAAATACTGTGTATTTTAGTTAATTCTCTATTAAATAATGCGTTTTTTTGTTATTTCTCTATTAAAAAATGTGTATTCCAGTTATTTCTCTATTGAATAAAGTGATTTTTTGTTATTTCTTTATTAAATAATGTGTATTTTAGTTATTTCTCTATTAAATAATGTATATTTTAATTATTTCTCCAATAAAAAATGTGTATTTTAGTTATTTCTCTATTAAATAATGCGTTTTTTTGTTATTTCTCTATTAAAAATGTGTATTTTAGTTATTTCTCTATTAAATAATGTGTTTTTTTGTTATTTCTCATTTAAATAATGTGTATTTCAGTTATTTCTCTATTAAGTAATTTGTATTTTAGTTATTTCTCCAATAAATAATGTGTATTTTAGGTATTTTTCTATTAAATAATGTGTTTTTTTGTTATTTCTCTATTAAATAATGTGTATTTTAGTTATTTCTCTATTAAATAATGTGTTTTTTTGTTATTTTTCTAATAAATAATGTGTATTTTAGTTAATTCTCTATCAAATAATGTGTATTTTAGTTATTTCTCTATTAAATAATGTGTTTTTTTGTTATTTCTCTATTAAATAAAGTGTATTTTAGTTATTTCTCTATTAAATAATGTGTATTTTAGTTATTGGTCCAATAAATAAAGTGGATTTTAGTTATTTTTTTATTAAATAATGTGTTTTTTTGTTATTTCTTTATTAAATAAAGTGTATTTTAGTTATTTCTCTATTAAATAATGTGTATTTTAGTTATTTCTCCAATAAATAATGTGTATTTTAGTTATTTCTCTATTAAATAATGTGTTTTTTTGTTATTTCTTTATTGAATAATGTGTATTTTAGTTATTTCTCTATTAAATAATTTGTTTTTTTGTTTTTTTTCTAATAAATAATGTGTATTTTAGTTATTTCTCTATCAAATAATGTGTATTTTAGTTATTTCTCTATTAAATAATGTGTTTTTTTGTTATTTCTCTAATAAATAATGTGTATTTTAGTTATTTCTTTAATAAATAATGTGTATTTTAGTTATTTCTCCAATAAATACTGTGTATTTTAGTTATTTCTCTAATAAATAATGTAAATTTTAATTATTGGTCCAATAAATAATGTGTATTTTAGTTATTTTTCTATTAAATAATGTGTTTTTTTGTTATTTCTCTATTAAATAATGTGTATTTTAGTTATTTCTTTATTAAATAATGTGTATTTTAGTTATTTCTCCAATAAATATTGTGTATTTTAGTTATTTCTCTATTAAATAATGTGTTTTTTTGTTATTTCTCTAATAAATAATGTGTATTTTAGTTATTTCTCTATTAAATAATGTGTTTTTTGTTATTTCTCTATTAAATAATGTGTATTTTAGTTATTTCTCCAATATATATTGTGTATTTTAGTTATTTCTCTACTAAATAATGTGTTTTTTGTTATTTCTCTATTAAATAATGTGTAATTTAGTTAATTCTCTATTAAATAATGTGTTTTTTGTTATTTCACTCTTAAATAATGTGTATTTTAGTTATTTCTCTATTAAATAATGTGTTTTTTTGTTATTTCTCTATTAAATAATGTCTATTTTAGTTATATCTTTATTAAATAATGTGTAATTTAGTTATTTCTCTCTTAAATAATGTGTATTTTATTTATTTCGCCATTAAATAATGTGTATTTTAGTTATTTTTCTATTAAATAATGTGTTTTTTGTTATTTCTCTATTAAAAAATGTGTATTTTTGTTATTTTTCTATTAAATAATGTGTGTTTCAGTTATTTCTCTATTAAATAATGTGTATTTTAGTTATTTCTCCAATAAATAATGTGTATTTTAGGTATTTCTCTATTAAATAATGTGTTTTTTTGTAATTTCTCTATTAAATAATGTGTATTTCAGTTATTTCTGTATTAAATAATGTGTATTTTAGTTATTTCTCCAATAAATAATGTGTATTTTAGTTATTTCTCTATTAATTAATGTGTTTTTTTGTTATTTCTCTATAAAAAAATGTGTATTTTAGTTATTTCTTTATTAAATAATGTGTTTTTTTGTTATTTCTCTATTAAATAATGTGTGTTTCAGTTATTTCTCTATTAAATAATGTGTATTTTAGTTATTTCTCCAATAAATAATGTGTATTTTAGGTATTTCTCTATTAAATAATGTGTTTTTTTGTAATTTCTCTATTAAATAATGTGTATTTTAGTTATTTCTCTATTAAATAATGTGTTTTTTTGTTATTTCTATATCAAATAATGTGTATTTTAGTTATTTCTCTATTAAATAATGTGTATTTTAGTTATTTCTTCAATAAATACTGTGTATTTTAGTTATTTCTCTATTAAATAATGTGTTTTATTGTTATTTTTTTATTAAATAATGTGTATTTTAGATATTTCTTTATTAAATATTGTGTATTTTAGTTATTGGTCCAATAAATAATGTGTATTTTAGTTATTTTTCTATTAAATAATGTGTTTTTTGTTATTTCTCTATCAAATAATGTGTATTTTAGTTATTTCTCTATTAAATAATGTGTATTTTAGTTATTTTTTCAATAAATAATGTGTATTTTAGTTATTTATCTATAAAATAATGTGTTTTTTTGTTATTTCTCTAATAAATAATGTGTATTTTAGTTAATTCTCTATTAAATAATGTGTTTTTTGTTATTTCTGTATTAAATAATGTGTATTTTAGTTATATCTCTTTTAAATAATGTGTATTTTAGTTATTTCTCTAATAAATAATGTGTTTTTTAGTTATTTCTCTATTAAATAATGTTTATTTTAGTTATTTCTCTATTCAATAATGTGTTTTTTTTTTGTTATTTCTTTATTCAATAATGTGTATTTTAGTTATTTCTCTATTAAATAATGTGTATTTTAGTTATTTCTCTATTAAATAATGTGTTTTTTGTTATTTCTCTATTAAATAATGTGTCTTTTAGTTATTTCTTTAATAAATAATGAGTTTTTTTGTTGTTTCTCTATTAAATAATGTGTATATTAGTTATTTCTCTATTAAATAATTTGTTTTTTGTTATTTCTCTATTAAATATTGTGTATTTTAGTTATTTCTCTATTATATAATGTGTTTTTTTGTTGTTTCTCTATCAAATAATGTGTATTTTAGTTATTTCTCCAATAGATAATGTGTATTTTAGCTATTTCTCTATTAAATAATGTGTATTTTAGTTATTTCTATATTAAATATTGTGTTTTTTGTTATTTCTCTATTAAACTATGAGTATTTTAGTTATTTCTTTATTAAATATAGTGTTTTTTTGTTGTTTCTTTATTAAATAATGTGTATTTTAGTTATTTTTTTAATAAATAAAGTGTATTTTAGTTATTTTTCTATTAAATAATGTGTTTTTTGTTATTTCTCTATTAAATAATGTGTATTTTAGTTATTTCTCTATTAAATAATAAGTTTTTTGTTATTTTTCTTCAAAATAATGTGTATTTTAGTTATTTCTTTATTAAATAATGTGTTTTTTGTTTTTTCTTTATTAAATATTGTGTATTTTAGTTATTTCTTTATTAAATAATGTGTATTTTAGTTATTTCTCTATTAAATAATGTGTTATTTGTTATTTCTCTATTAAATAATGTGTATTTTAGTTATATCTCTATTTAATATTATAAATATGTATTTTAGTTATTTCTTTATTATATAATGTGTTTTCTTGTTTTTTCTCTATTAAATAATGTGTATTTTAGTTATTTCTATAATAAATAATGTGTATTTTAGTTATTTCTCCAATAAATATTGTGTATTTTAGTTATTTCTCTATTAAATAATGTGTATTTTAGTTATTTCTCTATTAAATAATAAGTTTTTTTGTAATTTCTCTAATAAATAATGTGTTTTTCAGTTATTTCTCTATATAATAATGTGTATTTTAGTTATTTCTCCAATAAATAATGTGTATTTTAGGCAGTTCTTTATTAAATAATGTGTTTTTTTGTAATTTCTCTATTAAATAATGTGTATTTTAGTTATTTCTCTATTAAATAATGTGTTTTTTTGTTATATCTATATTAAATAATGTGTATTTTAGTTTTTTCTTTATTAAATAATGTGTATTTTAGTTATTTCTCCAATAAATACTGTGTATTTTAGTTATTTCTCTATTAAATAATGTGTTTTATTGTTATTTTTTTATTAAATAATGTGTATTTTAGATATTTCTCTATTAAATAATGTGAACTTTAGTTATTGGTCCAATAAATAATGTGTATTTTAGTTATTTTTCTATTATATAATGTGTTTTTTGTTATTTCTCTTTTAAATAATGTTTATTTTAGTTATTTCTCTAATAAATAATGTGTATTTTAGTTATTTCTCTATTAAATAATGTGTATTTTAGTTATTTTTTTAATAAATAATGTGTATTTTAGTTAATTCTCTATTAAATAATGCGTTTTTTTGTTATTTCTCTATTAAAAAAAGTGTATTCCAGTTATTTCTCTATTAAATAATGTGATTTTTTGTTATTTCTTTATTAAATAATGTGTATTTTAGTTATTTCTCTATTAAATAATGTGTATTTTAGTTATTTCTCCAATAAAAAATGTGTATTTTAGTTATTTCTCTATTAAATAATGCGTTTTTTTGTTATTTCTCTATTAAAAAATGTGTATTTTAGTTATTTCTCTATTAAATAATGTGTTTTTTTGTTATTTTCCTAATAAATAATGTGTATTTTAGTTAATTCTCTATCAAATAATGTGTATTTTAGTTATTTCTCTATTAAATAATGTGTTTTTTTGTTATTTCTCTAATAAATAATGTGTATTTCAGTTATTTCTCTATTAAATAATGTGTATTTTAGTTATTTCTCGAATAAATACTGTGTATTTTAGTTATTTCTCTATTAAATAATGTGTTTTATTGTTATTTTTTTATTAAATAATGTGTATTTTAGTTATTTCTCTATTAAATAATGTAAATTTTAGTTATTGGTCCAATAAATAAAGTGTATTTTAGTTATTTTTCTATTAAATAATGTGTTTTTTTGTTATTTCTCTATTAAATAAAGTGTATTTTAGTTATTTCTCTATTAAATAATGTATATTTTAGTTATTTCTCCAATAAATAATGTGTATTTTAGTTATTTCTCTATTAAATAATTTGTTTTTTTGTTTTTTTTCTAATAAATAATGTGTATTTTAGTTATTTCTCTATCAAATAATGTGTATTTTAGTTATTTCTCTATTAAATAATGTGTTTTTTTGTTATTTCTCTAATAAATAATGTGTATTTTAGTTATTTCTTTAATAAATAATGTGTATTTTAGTTATTTCTCCAATAAATACTGTGTATTTTAGTTATTTCTCTATTAAATAATGTGTTTTATTGTTATTTTTTATTAAATAATGTGAATTTTAGTTATTTCTCTATTGAATAATGTAAATTTTAGTTATTGGTCCAATAAATAATGTGTATTTTAGTTATTTCTCTATTAAATAATGTGTTTTTTTGTTATTTCTCTAATAAATAATGTGTATTTTAGTTATTTCTCTATTAAATAATGTGTTTTTTGTTATTTCTCTATTAAATAATGTGTATTTAAGTTATTTCTCCAATAAATTTTGTGTATTTTAGTTATTTCTCTACTAAATAATGTGTTTTTTGTTATTTCTCTATTAAATAATGTGTATTTTAGTTAATTCTCTATTAAATAATGTGTTTTTTGTTATTTCACTCTTAAATAATGTGTATTTTAGTTATTTCTCTATTAAATAATGTGTTTTTTTGTTATTTCTCTATTAAATAATGTGTTTTTTTGTTAATTCTTTATTAAATAATAAGTATTTTAGTTATTTCTTTAAATAATAAGGTGTATTTTAGTTATTTCTCCAATAAATAATGTGTATTTTAGTTATTTCTCTATTAAATAATGTGTTTTTTGTTATTTCTCTATTAACTACTGTGTATTTTAGTTATTTCTGTATTAAATAATGTGTATTTTAGTTATTTCTCCAATAAATAATGTGTATTTTAGTTATTTCTTTATTAAATAATGTGTTTTTTTGTTATTTCTCTATAAAAAAATGTGTATTTTAGTTATTTCTTTATTAAATAATGTGTTTTTTTGTTATTTCTCTATTAAATAATGTGTGTTTCAGTTATTTCTCTATTAAATAATGTGTATTTTAGTTATTTCTTCAATAAATAATGTGTATTTTAGGTATTTCTTTATTAAATAATGTGTTTTTTTGTAATTTCTCTTTTAAATAATGTGTATTTTAGTTATTTCTCTATTAAATAATAAGTTTTTTGTTATTTTTCTTCAAAATAATGTGTATTTTAGTTATTTCTTTATTAAATAATGTGTTTTTTGTTCTTTCTTTATTAAATATTGTGTATTTTAGTTATTTCTCTATTAAATAATGTGTATTTTAGTTATTTCTCTATTAAATAATGTGTTATTTGTTATTTCTCTATTAAATAATGTGTATTTTAGTTATATCTCTATTAAATATTATAAAAATGTATTTTAGTTATTTCTTTATTATATAATGTGTTTTCTTGTTTTTTCTCTATTAAATAATGTGTATTTTAGTTATTTCTATAATAAATATAGTGTATTTTAGTTATTTCTCCAATAAATATTGTGTATTTTAGTTATTTCTCTATTAAATAATGTGTATTTTAGTTATTTCTCTATTAAATAATGCGTATTTTAGTTATTTTTCTATTAAATAATGTGTATTTTTGTTATTTCTATAGTAAATAATGTGTTTTTTTGTTATTTCTCTATTAAATAATAAGTATTTTAGTTATTTCTTTAAATAATAATGTGTATTTTAGTTATTTTTTTAACAAATAATGTGTATTTTAGTTATTTCTCTATTAAATATTGTGTTTTTTTGTTATTTCTCTATAAACTACTGTGAATTTTAGTTATTTTTTAATTAAATAATGTGTATTTTAGTTATTTCTCCAACAAATAATGTGTATTTTAGTTATTTCTCTATAAATAATGTGTTTTTTTGTTATTTCTCTATTAGAAAATGTGTATTTTAGTTATTTCTCTATTAAATAATGAGTTTTTTTGTAATTTCTCTAATAAATAATGTGTTTTTCAGTTATTTCTCTATATAATAATGTGTATTTTAGTTATTTCTCCAATAAATAATGTGTATTTTAGGCATTTCTTTATTAAATAATGTGTTTTTTTGTAATTTCTTTATTAAATAATGTGTATTTTAGTTATTTCTCTATTAATTAATGTGTTTTTTTGTTATATCTATATTAAATAATGTGTATTTTAGTTTTTTCTTTATTAAATAATGTGTATTTTAGTTATTTCTTCAATAAATACTGTGTATTTTAGTTATTTCTCTATTAAATAATGTGTTTTATTGTTATTTTTTTATTAAATAATGTGTATTTTAGATATTTCTCTATTAAATAATGTGAATTTTAGTTATTGGTCCAATAAATAATGTGTATTTTAGTTATTTTTCTATTAAATAATGTGTTTTTTGTTATTTCTCTATTAAATAATGTTTATTTTAGTTATTTCTCTAATAAATAATGTGTATTTTAGTTATTTCTCTATTAAATAATGTGTATTTTAGTTATTTTTTTAATAAATAATGTGTATTTTAGTTAATTCTCTATTAAATAATGCGTTTTTTTGTTATTTCTCTATTAAAAAATGTGTATTCCAGATATTTCTCTATTAAATAATGTGATTTTTTGTTATTTCTTTATTAAATAATGTGTATTTTAGTTATTTCTCTATTAAATAATGTGTATTTTAGTTATTTCTCCAATAAAAAATGTGTATTTTAGTTATTTCTCTATTAAATAATGCGTTTTTTTGTTATTTCTCTATTAAAAAATGTGTATTTTAGTTATTTCTCTATTAAATAATGTGTTTTTTTGTTATTTCTCATTTAAATAATGTGTATTTCAGTTATTTCTCTATTAATTACTTTGTATTTTAGTTATATCTCCAATAAATAATGTGTATTTTAGGTATTTTTTTATTAAATAATGTGTTTTTTTGTTATTTCTCTATTAAATAATGTGTATTTTAGTTATTTCTCTATTAAATAATGTGTTTTTTTGTTATTTTCCTAATAAATAATGTGTATTTTAGTTAATTCTCTATCAAATAATGTGTATTTTAGTTATTTCTCTATTAAATATTGTGTTTTTTTGTTATTTCTCTAATAAATAATGTGTATTTTAGTTATTTCTTTATTAAATAATGTGTATTTTAGTTATTTCTCTAATAAATACTGTGTATTTTAGTTATTTCTCTATTAGATAATGTGTTTTATTGTTATTTTTTTATTAAATAATGTGTATTTTAGTTATTTCTCTATTAAATAATGTAAATTTTAGTTATTGGTCCAATAAATAAAGTGTATTTTAGTTATTTTTCTATTAAATAATGTGTTTTTTTGTTATTTCTCTATTAAATATAGTGTATTTTAGTTATTTCTTTATTAAATAATGTGTATTTTAGTTATTTCTCCAATAAATAATGTGTATTTTAGTTATTTCTCTATTAAATAATGTGTTTTTTTGTTATTTCTTTTAATAAATAATGTGTATTTTAGTTATTTCTCTATTAAATATTTTGTTTTTTTGTTTTTTTTCTAATAAATAATGTGTATTTTAGTTATTTCTCTATCAAATAATGTGTATTTTAGTTATTTCTCTATTAAATAATGTGTTTTTTTGTTATTTCTTTAATAAATAATGTGTATTTAAGTTATTTCTTTAATAAATAATGTGTATTTTAGTTATTTCTCCAATAAATACTGTGTATTTTAGTTATTTCTCTATTAAATAATGTGTTTTATTGTTATTTTTTATTAAATAATGTGAATTTTTGTTATTTCTCTATTAAATAATGTAAATTTTAGTTATTGGTCCAATAAATAATGTGTATTTTAGTTATTTCTCTATTAAATAATGTGTTTTTTTGTTATTTTTTTAATAAATAATGTGTATTTTAGTTATTTCTCTATTAAATAATGTTTTTTTGTTATTTCTCTATTAAATAATGTGTATTTTAAATATTTCTCCAATAAATTTTGTGTATTTTAGTTATTTCTCTACTAAATAATGTGTTTTTTGTTATTTCTCTATTAAATAATGTCTGTTTTAGTTACATTAAAAAATTAAATTTATGAAAAAATATTCTAAACTAAAAAACATCCATAGACGCGTTTCGAGGTTTACCTCTCATCAGTATGGCTTTATTTATTTAAACTAATTGATTTTTAACTTACTTCTTCTTATTGCTATTACAACTGTCTCATTTGAGGACATTGAGTCTCTTCTTTATATATTTTATATCTGTTTTAGTTAATTCTCTATTAAATAATGTGTTTTTTGTTATTTCACTCTTAAATAATGTGTATTTTAGTTATTTCTCTATTAAATAATGTGTTTTTTTGTTATTTCTCTATTAAATAATGTCTATTTTAGTTATATCTTTATTAAATAATGTGTATTTTAGTTAATTCTCTCTTAAATAATGTGTATTTTATTTATTTCTCCAATAAATATTGTGTATTTTAGTTATTTCTCTATTTAATAATGTGTTTTTTTGTTATTTCTCTATTAAATAATGTGTATTTTAGTTATTTCTCTATTAAATAATGTGTATTTTAGTTATTTCTCCAATAAATATTGTGTATTTTAGTTATTTTTCTATTAAATAATGTGTTTTTTTGTTATTTCTCTAATAAATAATGTGTATTTTAGTTATTTCTCTATTAAATAATGTGTTTTTTGTTATTTCTCTATTAAATAATGTGTATTTTAGTTATTTCTCAAATAAATATTGTGTATTTTAGTTATTTCTCTACTAAATAATGTGTTTTTTGTTATTTCTCTATTAAATAATGTGTATTTTAGTTAATTCTCTATTAAATAATGTGTTTTTTGTTATTTCACTCTTAAATAATGTGTATTTTAGTTATTTCTCTATTAAATAATGTGTTTTTTTGTTATTTCTCTATTAAATAATGTCTATTTTAGTTATATCTTTATTAAATACTGTGTATTTTAGTTATTTCTCTCTTAAATAATGTGTATTTAAATTATTTTGCCATTAAATAATGTGTATTTTAATTATTTTTCTATTAAATAATGTGTTTTTTGTTATTTCTCTATTAAAAAATGTGTATTTTTGTTATTTTTCTATTAAATAATGTGTATTTTAGTTATTTCTCTATCAAATAATGTGTCTTTTAGTTTTTTCTCTATTAAATAATGTGTATTTTAGTTATTTCTCTAATAAATAATGTGTATTTTAGTTATTTTTCCAATAAATAATGTTTATTTTAGTTATTTCTCTATCAAATAATGTGTTTTTTTGTTATTTCTCTATTGAATAATGTGTATTTTAGTTATTTCTCTATTAAATAATGTGTATTTTAGTTATTTCTCCAATAAATAATGAGTATTCTAGTTATTTCTCTTTTATAATATGTGTTTTTTTTGTTATTTCTTTATTAAATATTGTGTATTTTAGTTATTTCTTCATAAAATAATGTTTATTTTAGTTATTTCTTCAATAAATAATGTGTATTTTAGTTATTTCTTTAATAAATAATATTGTTTTTTGTTATTTCTCTATTATATAATGTGTATTATAGTTATTTATTTATTGAATAATGTGTATTTTAGTTATTTCTCCAATAACAAATGTGTATTTTAGTTATTTCTTTATTAAATAATGTGTTTTTTTGTTATTTCTCTATTAAATAATCTGTATTTTAGTTATTTTTTTAATAAATAATGTGTATTTTAGTTAATTCTCTATTAAATAATGCGTTTTTTTGTTATTTCTCTATTAAAAAATGTGTATTCCAGATATTTCTCTATTAAATAATGTGATTTTTTGTTATTTCTTTATTAAATAATGTGTATTTTAGTTATTTTTCTATTAAATAATGTGTTTTTTGTTATTTCTCTATTAAATAATGTTTATTTTAGTTATTTCTCTAATAAATAATGTGTATTTTAGTTATTTCTCTATTAAATAATGTGTATTTTAGTTATTTTTTTAATAAATAATGTGTATTTTAGTTAATTCTCTATTAAATAATGCGTTTTTTTGTTATTTCTCTATTAAAAAATGTGTATTCCAGATATTTCTCTATTAAATAATGTGATTTTTTGTTATTTCTTTATTAAATAATGTGTATTTTAGTTATTTCTCTATTAAATAATGTGTATTTTAGTTATTTCTCCAATAAAAAATGTGTATTTTAGTTATTTCTCTATTAAATAATGCGTTTTTTTGTTATTTCTCTATTAAAAAATGTGTATTTTAGTTATTTCTCTATTAAATAATGTGTTTTTTTGTTATTTCTCATTTAAATAATGTGTATTTCAGTTATTTCTCTATTAATTACTTTGTATTTTAGTTATATCTCCAATAAATAATGTGTATTTTAGGTATTTTTTTATTAAATAATGTGTTTTTTTGTTATTTCTCTATTAAATAATGTGTATTTTAGTTATTTCTCTATTAAATAATGTGTTTTTTTGTTATTTTCCTAATAAATAATGTGTATTTTAGTTAATTCTTTATCAAATAATGTGTATTTTAGTTATTTCTCTATTAAATATTGTGTTTTTTTGTTATTTCTCTAATAAATAATGTGTATTTTAGTTATTTCTTTATTAAATAATGTGTATTTTAGTTATTTCTCTAATAAATACTGTGTATTTTAGTTATTTCTCTATTAGATAATGTGTTTTATTGTTATTTTTTTATTAAATAATGTGTATTTTAGTTATTTCTCTATTAAATAATGTAAATTTTAGTTATTGGTCCAATAAATAAAGTGTATTTTAGTTATTTTTCTATTAAATAATGTGTTTTTTTGTTATTTCTCTATTAAATATAGTGTATTTTAGTTATTTCTTTATTAAATAATGTGTATTTTAGTTATTTCTCCAATAAATAATGTGTATTTTAGTTATTTCTCTATTAAATAATGTGTTTTTTTGTTATTTCTTTTAATAAATAATGTGTATTTTAGTTATTTCTCTATTAAATATTTTGTTTTTTTGTTTTTTTTCTAATAAATAATGTGTATTTTAGTTATTTCTCTATCAAATAATGTGTATTTTAGTTATTTCTCTATTAAATAATGTGTTTTTTGTTATTTCTTTAATAAATAATGTGTATTTAAGTTATTTCTTTAATAAATAATGTGTATTTTAGTTATTTCTCCAATAAATACTGTGTATTTTAGTTATTTCTCTATTAAATAATGTGTTTTATTGTTATTTTTTATTAAATAATGTGAATTTTTGTTATTTCTCTATTAAATAATGTAAATTTTAGTTATTGGTCCAATAAATAATGTGTATTTTAGTTATTTCTCTATTAAATAATGTGTTTTTTTGTTATTTTTTTAATAAATAATGTGTATTTTAGTTATTTCTCTATTAAATAATGTTTTTTTGTTATTTCTCTATTAAATAATGTGTATTTTAAATATTTCTCCAATAAATTTTGTGTATTTTAGTTATTTCTCTACTAAATAATGTGTTTTTTGTTATTTCTCTATTAAATAATGTCTGTTTTAGTTACATTAAAAAATTAAATTTATGAAAAAATATTCTAAACTAAAAAACATCCATAGACGCGTTTCGAGGTTTACCTCTCATCAGTATGGCTTTATTTATTTAAACTAATTGATTTTTAACTTACTTCTTCTTATTGCTATTACAACTGTCTCATTTGAGGACATTGCGTCTCTTCTTTATATATTTTATATCTGTTTTAGTTAATTCTCTATTAAATAATGTGTTTTTTGTTATTTCACTCTTAAATAATGTGTATTTTAGTTATTTCTCTATTAAATAATGTGTTTTTTTGTTATTTCTCTATTAAATAATGTCTATTTTAGTTATATCTTTATTAAATAATGTGTATTTTAGTTAATTCTCTCTTAAATAATGTGTATTTTATTTATTTCTCCAATAAATATTGTGTATTTTAGTTATTTCTCTATTTAATAATGTGTTTTTTTGTTATTTCTCTATTAAATAATGTGTATTTTAGTTATTTCTCTATTAAATAATGTGTATTTTAGTTATTTCTCCAATAAATATTGTGTATTTTAGTTATTTTTCTATTAAATAATGTGTTTTTTTGTTATTTCTCTAATAAATAATGTGTATTTTAGTTATTTCTCTATTAAATAATGTGTTTTTTGTTATTTCTCTATTAAATAATGTGTATTTTAGTTATTTCTCAAATAAATATTGTGTATTTTAGTTATTTCTCTACTAAATAATGTGTTTTTTGTTATTTCTCTATTAAATAATGTGTATTTTAGTTAATTCTCTATTAAATAATGTGTTTTTTGTTATTTCACTCTTAAATAATGTGTATTTTAGTTATTTCTCTATTAAATAATGTGTTTTTTTGTTATTTCTCTATTAAATAATGTCTATTTTAGTTATATCTTTATTAAATACTGTGTATTTTAGTTATTTCTCTCTTAAATAATGTGTATTTAAATTATTTTGCCATTAAATAATGTGTATTTTAATTATTTTTCTATTAAATAATGTGTTTTTTGTTATTTCTCTATTAAAAAATGTGTATTTTTGTTATTTTTCTATTAAATAATGTGTATTTTAGTTATTTCTCTATCAAATAATGTGTCTTTTAGTTTTTTCTCTATTAAATAATGTGTATTTTAGTTATTTCTCTAATAAATAATGTGTATTTTAGTTATTTCTCCAATAAATAATGTTTATTTTAGTTATTTCTCTATCAAATAATGTGTTTTTTTGTTATTTCTCTATTGAATAATGTGTATTTTAGTTATTTCTCTATTAAATAATGTGTATTTTAGTTATTTCTCCAATAAATAATGAGTATTCTAGTTATTTCTCTTTTATAATATGTGTTTTTTTTGTTATTTCTTTATTAAATATTGTGTATTTTAGTTATTTCTTCATAAAATAATGTTTATTTTAGTTATTTCTTCAATAAATAATGTGTATTTTAGTTATTTCTTTAATAAATAATATTGTTTTTTGTTATTTCTCTATTATATAATGTGTATTATAGTTATTTATTTATTGAATAATGTGTATTTTAGTTATTTCTCCAATAACAAATGTGTATTTTAGTTATTTCTTTATTAAATAATGTGTTTTTTTGTTATTTCTCTATTAAATAATCTGTATTTTAGTTATTGCTCCAATAAAAAAAGTATATTTTAGTTATTTCTCTTATAAATAAAGTGATTTTTTCAAATTTCTTTATTAAATAATGTGTATTTTAGTTATTTCTCTATTAAATAATGTGTATTTTTGTTATTTCTATAGTAAATAATGTGTTTTTTTGTTAATTCTTTATTAAATAATAAGTATTTTAGTTATTTCTTTAAATAATAAGGTGTATTTTAGTTATTTCTCCAATAAATAATGTGTATTTTAATTATTTCTCTATTAAATAATGTGTTTTTTTGTTATTTCTCTATTAACTACTGTGTATTTTAGTTATTTCTGTATTAAATAATGTGTATTTTAGTTATTTCTCCAATAAATAATGTGTATTTTAGTTATTTTTTTATTAAATAATGTGTTTTTTTGTTATTTCTCTATAAAAAAATGTGTATTTTAGTTATTTCTTTATTAAATAATGTGTTTTTTTGTTATTTCTCTATTAAATAATGTGTGTTTCAGTTATTTCTCTATTAAATAATGTGTATTTTAGTTATTTCTCCAATAAATAATGTGTATTTTAGGTATTTCTTTATAAAATAATGTGTTTTTTTGTAATTTCTCTAATAAATAATGTGTATTTTAGTTAATTCTCTATTGAATAATGTGTTTTTTGTTATTTCTCTATTAAATAATGTGTTTTTTTGTTATTTCTATATCAAATAATGTGTATTTTAGTTATTTCTCTATTAAATAATGTGTATTTTAGTTATTTCTCCAATAAATACTGTGTATTTTAGTTATTTCTTTATTAAATAATGTGTTTTATTGTTATTTTTTTATTAAATAATGTGTATTTTAGATATTTCTTTATTAAATAATGTGTATTTTAGTTATTGGTCCAATAAATAATGTGTATTTTAGTTATTTTTCTATTAAATAATGTGTTTTTTGTTATTTCTCTATCAAATAATGTGTATTTTAGTTATTTCTCTATTAAATAATGTGTATTTTAGTTATTTTTCCAATAAATAATGTGTATTTTAGTTATTTATCTATAAAATAATGTGTTTTTTTGTTATTTCTCTAATAAATAATGTGTATTTTAGTTAATTCTCTATTAAATAATGTGTTTTTTGTTATTTCTCTATTAAATAATGTGTATTTTAGTTATTTCTTCAATAAATAATGTGTATTTTAGTTATTTCTCTATTAAATAATGTGTTTTTTGTTATTTCTCTATTAAATAATGTGTTTTTTAGTTAATTCTTTATTAAATAATGTGTTTTTTGTTATTTCACTCTTAAATAATGTGTATTTAATTATTTCTCTATAAAATAATGTGTTTTTTGTTATTTCTCTATTAAATAATGTCTATTTTAGATATTTCTCTAATAAATATAGTGTATTTTAGTTATTTCTCTCTTAAATAATGTGTTTTTTTTTATTTCTTTATTAAATAATGTGTATTTTAGTTATTTTCTATTAAATAATGTGTTTTTTGTTATTTCTCTATTATAAAATGTGTATTTTTGTTATTTTTCTATTAAATAATGTCTATTTTAGTTATATCTCTATCAAATAATGTGTCTTTTAGTTATTTCTCTATTAAATAATGTGTATTTTAGTTATTTCTCTGTTAAATAATGTGTATTTTAGTTATTTCTCTAATAAATAATGTTTATTTTAGTTATTTCTCTATTAAATTATGTGTTTTTTTGTTATTTCCCTATTAAATAATGTGTATTTTAGTTATTTCTCTATTAAATAATGTGTATTTTAGTTATTTCTCCAATAAATAATGAATATTCTAGTTATTTCTCTATTATATAATGTGTTTTTTTGTTATTTTTCTATTAAATATTGTGTATTTTAGTTATTTCTTTATAAAATAATGTTTATTTTAGTTATTTCTTTAATAAATAATGTGTATTTTAGTTATATCTTTATTAAATAATGTGTATTTTAGTTAATTCTCTCTTAAATAATGTGTATTTTATTTATTTCTCCAATAAATATTGTGTATTTTAGTTATTTCTCTATTTAATAATGTGTTTTTTTGTTATTTCTCTATTAAATAATGTGTATTTTAGTTATTTCTCTATTAAATAATGTGTATTTTAGTTATTTCTCCAATAAATATTGTGTATTTTAGTTATTTTTCTATTAAATAATGTGTTTTTTTGTTATTTCTCTAATAAATAATGTGTATTTTAGTTATTTCTCTATTAAATAATGTGTTTTTTGTTATTTCTCTATTAAATAATGTGTATTTTAGTTATTTCTCAAATAAATATTGTGTATTTTAGTTATTTCTCTACTAAATAATGTGTTTTTTGTTATTTCTCTATTAAATAATGTGTATTTTAGTTAATTCTCTATTAAATAATGTGTTTTTTGTTATTTCACTCTTAAATAATGTGTATTTTAGTTATTTCTCTATTAAATAATGTGTTTTTTTGTTATTTCTCTATTAAATAATGTCTATTTTAGTTATATCTTTATTAAATACTGTGTATTTTAGTTATTTCTCTCTTAAATAATGTGTATTTAAATTATTTTGCCATTAAATAATGTGTATTTTAATTATTTTTCTATTAAATAATGTGTTTTTTGTTATTTCTCTATTAAAAAATGTGTATTTTTGTTATTTTTCTATTAAATAATGTGTATTTTAGTTATTTCTCTATCAAATAATGTGTCTTTTAGTTTTTTCTCTATTAAATAATGTGTATTTTAGTTATTTCTCTAATAAATAATGTGTATTTTAGTTATTTCTCCAATAAATAATGTTTATTTTAGTTATTTCTCTATCAAATAATGTGTTTTTTTGTTATTTCTCTATTGAATAATGTGTATTTTAGTTATTTCTCTATTAAATAATGTGTATTTTAGTTATTTCTCCAATAAATAATGAGTATTCTAGTTATTTCTCTTTTATAATATGTGTTTTTTTTGTTATTTCTTTATTAAATATTGTGTATTTTAGTTATTTCTTCATAAAATAATGTTTATTTTAGTTATTTCTTCAATAAATAATGTGTATTTTAGTTATTTCTTTAATAAATAATATTGTTTTTTGTTATTTCTCTATTATATAATGTGTATTATAGTTATTTATTTATTGAATAATGTGTATTTTAGTTATTTCTCCAATAACAAATGTGTATTTTAGTTATTTCTTTATTAAATAATGTGTTTTTTTGTTATTTCTCTATTAAATAATCTGTATTTTAGTTATTGCTCCAATAAAAAAAGTATATTTTAGTTATTTCTCTTATAAATAAAGTGATTTTTTCAAATTTCTTTATTAAATAATGTGTATTTTAGTTATTTCTCTATTAAATAATGTGTATTTTTGTTATTTCTATAGTAAATAATGTGTTTTTTTGTTAATTCTTTATTAAATAATAAGTATTTTAGTTATTTCTTTAAATAATAAGGTGTATTTTAGTTATTTTTCCAATAAATAATGTGTATTTTAATTATTTCTCTATTAAATAATGTGTTTTTTTGTTATTTCTCTATTAACTACTGTGTATTTTAGTTATTTCTGTATTAAATAATGTGTTTTTTAGTTATTTCTCCAATAAATAATGTGTATTTTAGTTATTTTTTTATTAAATAATGTGTTTTTTTGTTATTTCTCTATAAAAAAATGTGTATTTTAGTTATTTCTTTATTAAATAATGTGTTTTTTTGTTATTTCTCTATTAAATAATGTGTGTTTCAGTTATTTCTCTATTAAATAATGTGTATTTTAGTTATTTCTCCAATAAATAATGTGTATTTTAGGTATTTCTTTATAAAATAATGTGTTTTTTTGTAATTTCTCTAATAAATAATGTGTATTTTAGTTAATTCTCTATTAAATAATGTGTTTTTTGTTATTTCTCTATTAAATAATGTGTTTTTTTGTTATTTCTATATCAAATAATGTGTATTTTAGTTATTTCTCTATTAAATAATGTGTATTTTAGTTATTTCTCCAATAAATACTGTGTATTTTAGTTATTTCTTTATTAAATAATGTGTTTTATTGTTATTTTTTTATTAAATAATGTGTATTTTAGATATTTCTTTATTAAATAATGTGTATTTTAGTTATTGGTCCAATAAATAATGTGTATTTTAGTTATTTTTCTATTAAATAATGTGTTTTTTGTTATTTCTCTATCAAATAATGTGTATTTTAGTTATTTCTCTATTAAATAATGTGTATTTTAGTTATTTTTCCAATAAATAATGTGTATTTTAGTTATTTATCTATAAAATAATGTGTTTTTTTGTTATTTCTCTAATAAATAATGTGTATTTTAGTTAATTCTCTATTAAATAATGTGTTTTTTGTTATTTCTCTATTAAATAATGTGTATTTTAGTTATTTCTTCAATAAATAATGTGTATTTTAGTTATTTCTCTATTAAATAATGTGTTTTTTGTTATTTCTCTATTAAATAATGTGTTTTTTAGTTAATTCTTTATTAAATAATGTGTTTTTTGTTATTTCACTCTTAAATAATGTGTATTTAATTATTTCTCTATAAAATAATGTGTTTTTTGTTATTTCTCTATTAAATAATGTCTATTTTAGATATTTCTCTAATAAATATAGTGTATTTTAGTTATTTCTCTCTTAAATAATGTGTTTTTTTTTATTTCTTTATTAAATAATGTGTATTTTAGTTATTTTCTATTAAATAATGTGTTTTTTGTTATTTCTCTATTATAAAATGTGTATTTTTGTTATTTTTCTATTAAATAATGTCTATTTTAGTTATATCTCTATCAAATAATGTGTCTTTTAGTTATTTCTCTATTAAATAATGTGTATTTTAGTTATTTCTCTGTTAAATAATGTGTATTTTAGTTATTTCTCTAATAAATAATGTTTATTTTAGTTATTTCTCTATTAAATTATGTGTTTTTTTGTTATTTCCCTATTAAATAATGTGTATTTTAGTTATTTCTCTATTAAATAATGTGTATTTTAGTTATTTCTCCAATAAATAATGAATATTCTAGTTATTTCTCTATTATATAATGTGTTTTTTTGTTATTTTTCTATTAAATATTGTGTATTTTAGTTATTTCTTTATAAAATAATGTTTATTTTAGTTATTTCTTTAATAAATAATGTGTATTTTAGTTATTTCTCTATTAAATAATATGTGTTTTTGTTATTTCTCTATTAAATAATCTGTATTTTAGTTATTTCTCTATTAAATAATGTGTTTTTTTTTTGTTATTTCTCTAATAAATAATGTGTTTTTTTTTGTTATTTCTCTATTAAATAATGTGTATTTTAGATATTTCACTACTAAATAATGTGTATTTTAGTTATTTCTCCAATAAATAATGAGTATTTTAGTTAATTCTCTATTAAATAATGTTTTTTTTTTGTTATTTCTCTATTAAATAATGTGTATTTTAGTTATTTCTCTATTAAATAATGTGTATTTTAGTTATTTCTCAAATAAATAATGTGTATAAAAGTTATTTCACTATTAAATAATGTGTTTTATTGTTATTTTTTTATTAAATAATGTGTATTTTAGATATTTCTCTATTAAATAATGTGAATTTTAGTTATTGGTCCAATAAATAATGTGTATTTTAGTTATTTTTCTATTAAATAATGTGTTTTTTGTTATTTCTCTATTAAATAATGTGTATTTTAGTTATTTCTCTATTAAATAATGCGTATTTTAGTTATTTTTTTAATAAATAATGTGTATTTTAGTTATTTATCTATAAAATAATGTGTTTTTTTGTTATTTCTCTAATAAATATAAAGTATTTTAGTTATTTCTGTATTAAATAATGTGTTTTTTGTTATTTCTCTATTAAATAATGTGTATTTTAGTTATTTCTCTTATAAATAAAGTGATTTTTTGTTATTTCTCTATTAAATAATGTGTATTTTAGTTATTTCTCTATTAAATAATGTGTTTTTTTTTGTTATTTCTCTAATAAATAATGTGTTTTTTTTTTAATTTCTCTATTAAATAATGTGTATTTTAGATTTTTCACTACTAAATAATGTGTATTTTAGTTATTTCTCCAATAAATAATGAGTATTTTAGTTAATTCTCTATTAAATAATGTTTTTTTTTTGTTATTTCTCTATTAAATAATGTGTATTTTAGTTATTTCTCTTTTAAATAATGTGTATTTTAGTTATTTCTCCATAAATACTGTGTATTTTAGTTATTTCTCTATTAAATAATGTGTTTTATTGTTATTTTTTTATTAAATAATGTGTATTTTAGATATTTCTCTATTAAATAATGTGAATTTTAGTTATTGGTCCAATAAATAATGTGTATTTTAGTTATTTTTCTATTAAATAATGTGTTTTTTGTTATTTCTCTATTAAATAATGTGTATTTTAGTTATTTTTCTATTAAATAATGCGAATTTTAGTTATTTTTTTAATAAATAATGTGTATTTTAGTTATTTATCTATAAAATAATGTGTTTTTTTGTTATTTCTCTAATAAATATAAAGTATTTTAGTTATTTCTGTATTAAATAATGTGTTTTTTGTTATATCTCTATTAAATAATGTGTATTTTAGTTATTTCTCCAATAAATAATGTTTATTTTAGTTATTTCTCTATTAAATAATGTGTTTTTTGTTTTTTCTCTATTAAATAATGTGTAATTTAGTTAATTCTCTATTAAATAATGTGTTTTTTGTTATTTAATTCTTAAATAAAGTGTATTTTTGTTATTTTTTTAATAAATAATGTGTATTTTGGTTTTTTCTTTATTAAATAATGTGTATTTTAGTTATTTCTCCATAAATACTGTGTATTTTAGTTATTTCTCTATTAAATAATGTGTTTTATTGTTATTTTTTTATTAAATAATGTGTATTTTAGATATTTCTCTATTAAATAATGTGAATTTTAGTTAATGGTCCAATAAATAATGTGTATTTTAGTTATTTCTTTATTAAATAATGTGTTTTTTTGTTATTTCTCTAATAAATAATGTGTATTTTAGTTATTTCTCTATTAAATAATGTGTATTTTAGTTATTTCTCCAATAAATACTGTGTATTTTAGTTATTTCTCTATTAAATAATGTGTTTTATTGTTATTTTGTTATTAAACAATGTGAATTTTAGTTATTTCTTTATTTAATAATGTAAATTTTAGTTATTGGTCCAATAAATAATGTGTATTTTAGTTATTTTTCTATTAAATAATGTGTTTTTTTGTTATTTCTCTATTAAAAAATGTGTATTTTAGTTATTTCTCTATTAAATAATGTGTATTTTAGTTATTTCTCCAATAAATATTGTGTATTTTAGTTATTTCTCTATTAAATAATTTGTTTTTTTGTTATTTCTTTAATAAATAATGTGTATTTTAGTTATTTCTCTATTAAATAATGTGTTTTTTGTTATTTCTCTATTAAATAATGTGTATTTTAGTTATTTCTCCAATAAATATTGTGTATTTTAGTTATTTTTCTACTAAATAATGTGTTTTTTGTTATTTCTCTATTAAATAATGTGTATTTTAGTTAATTTTTTTATTAAATAATGTGTTTTTTGTTATTTCACTCTTAAATAATGTGTATTTTAGTTATTTCTCTATTAAATAAAGTGTTTTTTTTGTTATTTCTCTATTAAATAATGTCTATTTTAGTTATATCTTTATTAAATAATGTGTATTTTAGTTATTTCTCTCTTAAATAATGTGTATTTTATTTATTTCGCCATTAAATAATGTGTATTTTAGTTATTTTTCTGTTAAATAATGTGTTTTTTGTTATTTCTCTATTAAAAAATGTGTATTTTTGTTATTTTTTATTAAATAATGTGTATTTTAGTTATTTCTCTATCAAATAATGTGTCTTTTAGTTATTTCTCTATTAAATAATGTGTATTTTAGTTATTTCTCTAATAAATAATGTGTATTTTAGTTATTTCTCCAATAAATAATGTTTATTTTAGTTATTTCTCTATTAAATAATGTGTTTTTTTGTTATTTCTCTATTAAATAATGTGTATTTTAGTTATTTCTCCAATAAATAATGAGTATTCTAGTTATTTCTCTATTATATTATGTGTTTTTCTTTGTTATTTCTCTATTAAATATTGTGTATTTTAGTTATTTCTTTATAAAATAATGTTTATTTTAGTTATTTCTTCAATAAATAATGTGTATTTTAGTTATTTCTTTAATAAATAATATTGTTTTTTGTTATTTTTTTATTATATAATGTGTATTATAGTATTTCTTTATTGAATAATGTGTATTTTAGTTATTTCTCCAATAACAAATGTGTATTTTAGTTATTTCTTTATTAAATAATGTGTTTTTTTGTTATTTCTCTATTAAATAATCTGTATTTTAGTTATTGCTCCAATAAAAAAAGTATATTTTAGTTATTTCTCTTATAAATAAAGTGATTTTTTAAAATTTCTTTATTAAATAATGTGTATTTTAGTTATTTCTCTATTAAATAATGTGTATTTTTGTTATTTCTATAGTAAATAATGTGTTTTCTTGTTAATTCTTTATTAAATAATAAGTATTTTAGTTATTTCTTTAAATAATAAGGTGTATTTTAGTTATTTCTAAAATAAATAATGTGTATTTTAGTTATTTCTCTATTAAATAATAAGTTTTTTGTTATTTTTCTTCAAAATAATGTGTATTTTAGTTATTTCTTTATTAAATAATGTGTTTTTTGTTCTTTCTTTATTAAATATTGTGTATTTTAGTTATTTCTCTATTAAATAATGTGTATTTTAGTTATTTCTCTATTAAATAATGTGTTATTTGTTATTTCTCTATTAAATAATGTGTATTTTAGTTATATCTCTATTAAATATTATAAATATGTATTTTAGTTATTTCTTTATTATATAATGTGTTTTCTTGTTTTTTCTCTATTAAATAATGTGTATTTCAGTTATTTCTATAATAAATAATGTGTATTTTAGTTATTTCTCCAATAAATTTTGTGTATTTTAGTTATTTCTCTATTAAATAATGTGTATTTTAGTTATTTCTCTATTAAATAATGTGTATTTTAGTTATTTTTCTATTAAATAATGTGTATTTTTGTTATTTCTATAGTAAATAATGTGTTTTTTTGTTATTTCTCTATTAAATAATAAGTATTTTAGTTATTTCTTTAAATAATAATGTGTATTTTAGTTATTTTTTTAACAAATAATGTGTATTTTAGTTATTTCTCTATTAAATATTGTGTTTTTTTGTTATTTCTCTATAAACTACTGTGAAATTTAGTTATTTCTTAATTAAATAATGTGTTTTTTAGTTATTTCTTCAACAAATAATGTGTATTTTAGTTATTTCTCTATAAATAATGTGTTTTTTTGTTATTTCTCTATTAGAAAATGTGTATTTTAGTTATTTCTCTATTAAATAATGTGTTTTTTTGTAATTTCTCTAATAAATAATGTGTTTTTCAGTTATTTCTCTATATAATAATGTGTATTTTAGTTATTTCTCCAATAAATAATGTGTATTTTAGGCATTTCTTTATTAAATAATGTGTTTTTTTGTAAGTTCTCTATTAAATAATGTGTATTTTAGTTATTTCTCTTATAAATAATGTGTTTTTTTGTTATATCTATATTAAATAATGTGTATTTTAGTTTTTTCTTTATTAAATAATGTGTATTTTAGTTATTTCTCCAATAAATACTGTGTATTTTAGTTATTTCTCTATTAAATAATGTGTTTTATTGTTATTTTTTTATTAAATAATGTGTATTTTAGATATTTCTCTATTAAATAAGGTGAATTTTAGTTATTGGTCCAATAAATAATGTGTATATTAGTTATTTTTCTATTAAATAATGTGTTTTTTTGTTATTTCTCTATTAGAAAATGTGTATTTTAGTTATTTCTCTATTAAATAATGTGTTTTTTTGTAATTTCTCTAATAAATAATGTGTTTTTTGTTATTTCTCTATTATAAAATGTGTATTTTTGTTATTTTTCTATTAAATAATGTGTATTTTAGTTATATCTCTATCAAATAATGTGTCTTTTATTTATTTCTCTATTAAATAATGTGTATTTTAGTTATTTCTTCAATAAATAATGTGTATTTTAGTTATTTCTCTATTAAATAATGTGTTTTTTGTTATTTCTCTATTAAATAATGTGTTTTTTAGTTAATTCTCTATTAAATAATGTGCTTTTTGTTATTTCACTCTTAAATAATGTGTATTTAATTATTTCTCTAATAAATAATGTGTTTTTTGTTATTTTTTTATTAAATAATGTGTATTTTAGATATTTCTCTATTAAATAAGGTGAATTTTAGTTATTGGTCCAATAAATAATGTGTATTTTAGTTATTTTTCTATTAAATAATGTGTTTTTTGTTATTTCTCTATTAAATAATGTTTATTTTAGTTATTTCTCTAATAAAGAATGTGTATTTTAGTTATTTCTCTATTAAATAATGTGTATTTTAGTTATTTTTTTAATAAATAATGTGTATTTTAGTTAATTCTCTATTAAATAATGCGTTTTTTTGTTATTTCTCTATTAAAAAATGTGTATTCCAGTTATTTCTCTATTAAATAATGTGATTTTTTGTTATTTCTTTATTAAATAATGTGTACTTTAGTTATTTCTCTATTAAATAATGTGTATTTTAGTTATTTCTCCAATAAAAAATGTGTATTTTAGTTATTTCTCTATTAAATAATACGTTTTTTTGTTATTTCTCTATTAAAAAATGTGTATTTTAGTTATTTCTCTATTAAATAATGTGTTTTTTTGTTATTTCTCATTTAAATAATGTGTATTTCAGTTATTTCTCTATTAAATAATTTGTATTTTAGTTATTTCTCCAATAAATAATGTGTATTTTAGGTATTTTTTTATTAAATATCGTGTTTTTTGTTATTTCTCTATTAAATAATGTGTGTTTTAGTTATTTCTCTATTAAATAATGTGTTTTTTTGTTATTTCTCTAATAAATAATGTGTATTTTAGTTATTTCTCTATTAAATAATGTGTATTTTAGTTATTTCTCTAATAAATACTGTGTATTTTAGTTATTTCTCTATTAAATATTGTGTTTTATTGTTATTTTTTTATTAAATAATGTGTATTTTAGTTATTTCTCTATTAAATAATGTAAATTTTAGTTATTGGTCCAATAAATAAAGTGTATTTTAGTTATTTTTCTATTAAATAATGTGTTTTTTTGTTATTTCTCTATAAAATAAAGTGTATTTTAGTTATTTCTCTATTAAATAATGTGTACTTTAGTTATTTCTCCAATAAATAATGTGTATTTTAGTTATTTCTCTATTAAATAATGTGTTTTTTTGTTATTTCTTTATTAAATAATGTGTATTTTAGTAATTTCTCTATTAAATAATTTGTTTTTTTGTTTTTTTTTCTAATAAATAATGTGTATTTTAGTTATTTCTCTATCAAATAATGTGTATTTTAGTTATTTCTCTATTAAATAATGTGTTTTTTTGTTATTTCTCTAATAAATAATGTGTATTTTAGTTATTTCTTTAATTAATAATGTGTATTTTAGTTATTTCTCCAATAAATACTGTGTATTTTAGTTATTTCTCTATTAAATAATGTGTTTTATTGTTATTTTTTATTAAATATCGTGAATTTTAGTTATTTCTAAATTAAATAATGTAAATTTTAGTTATTGGTCCAATAAATAATGTGTATTTTAGTTATTTCTCTATTAAATAATGTGTTTTTTTGTTATTTCTCTAATAAATAATGTGTATTTTAGTTATTTCTCTATTAAATAATGTGTTTTTTGTTATTTCTCTATTAAATAATGTGTATTTTAGTTATTTCTCCAATAAATTTTGTGTATTTTAGTTATTTCTCTACTAAATAATGTGTTTTTTGTTATTTCTCTATTAAATAATGTGTATTTTAGTTAATTCTCTATTAAATAATGTGTTTTTTGTTATTTCACTCTTAAATAATGTGTATTTTAGTTATTTCTCTATTAAATAATGTGTTTTTTTGTTATTTCTCTATTAAATAATGTCTATTTTAGTTATATCTTTATTAAATATTGTGTATTTTAGTTATTTCTCTCTTAAATAATGTGTATTTTATTTATTTCTCCAATAAATATTGTGTATTTTAGTTATTTCTCTATTAAATAATGTGTTTTTTTGTAATTTCTCTATTAAATAATGTGTATTTTAGTTATTTCTCTATTAAATAATGTGTATTTTAGTTATTTCTTCAATAAATATTGTGTATTTTAGTTATTTCTCTATTAAATAATGTGTTTTTTTGTTATTTCTCTAATAAATAATGTGTATTTTAGTTATTTCTCTATTAAATAATGTGTTTTTTGTTATTTCTCTATTAAATAATGTGTATTTTAGTTATTTCTCCAATAAATATTGTGTATTTTAGTTATTTCTCTACTAAATAATGTGTTTTTTGTTATTTCTCTATTAAATAATGTGTATTTTAGTTAATTCTCTATTAAATAATGTGTTTTTTGTTATTTCACTCTTAAATAATGTGTATTTTAGTTATTTCTCTATTAAATAATGTGTTTTTTTGTTATTTCTCTATTAAATATAGTCTATTTTAGTTATATCTTTATTAAATAATGTGTATTTTAGTTATTTCTCTCTTAAATAATGTGTATTTTATTTATTTCGCCATTAAATAATGTGTATTTTAGTTATTTTTTTATTAAATGTGTTTTTTGTTATTTCTCTATTAAAAAATGTGTATTTTTGTTATTTTTCTATTAAATAATGTGTATTTTAGTTATTTTTCTATCAAATAATGTGTCTATTAGTTATTTCTCTATTAAATAATGTGTATTTTAGTTATTTCTCTAATAAATAATGTGTATTTTAGTTATTTCTCCAATAAATAATGTTTATTTTAGTTATTTCTCTATTAAATAATGTGTTTTTTTGTTATTTCTCATTTAAATAATGTGTATTTCAGTTATTTCTCTATTAAATAATTTGTATTTTAGTTATTTCTCCAATAAATAATGTGTATTTTAGGTATTTTTTTATTAAATATCGTGTTTTTTGTTATTTCTCTATTAAATAATGTGTGTTTTAGTTATTTCTCTATTAAATAATGTGTTTTTTTGTTATTTCTCTAATATATAATGTGTATTTTAGTTATTTCTCTATTAAATAATGTGTATTTTAGTTATTTCTCTAATAAATACTGTGTATTTTAGTTATTTCTCTATTAAATATTGTGTTTTATTGTTATTTTTTTATTAAATAATGTGTATTTTAGTTATTTCTCTATTAAATAATGTAAATTTTAGTTATTGGTCCAATAAATAAAGTGTATTTTAGTTATTTTTCTATTAAATAATGTGTTTTTTTGTTATTTCTCTATAAAATAAAGTGTATTTTAGTTATTTCTCTATTAAATAATGTGTACTTTAGTTATTTCTCCAATAAATAATGTGTATTTTAGTTATTTCTCTATTAAATAATGTGTTTTTTTGTTATTTCTTTATTAAATAATGTGTATTTTAGTAATTTCTCTATTAAATAATTTGTTTTTTTGTTTTTTTTTCTAATAAATAATGTGTATTTTAGTTATTTCTCTATCAAATAATGTGTATTTTAGTTATTTCTCTATTAAATAATGTGTTTTTTTGTTATTTCTCTAATAAATAATGTGTATTTTAGTTATTTCTTTAATTAATAATGTGTATTTTAGTTATTTCTCCAATAAATACTGTGTATTTTAGTTATTTCTCTATTAAATAATGTGTTTTATTGTTATTTTTTATTAAATATCGTGAATTTTAGTTATTTCTAAATTAAATAATGTAAATTTTAGTTATTGGTCCAATAAATAATGTGTATTTTAGTTATTTCTCTATTAAATAATGTGTTTTTTTGTTATTTCTCTAATAAATAATGTGTATTTTAGTTATTTCTCTATTAAATAATGTGTTTTTTGTTATTTCTCTATTAAATAATGTGTATTTTAGTTATTTCTCCAATAAATTTTGTGTATTTTAGTTATTTCTCTACTAAATAATGTGTTTTTTGTTATTTCTCTATTAAATAATGTGTATTTTAGTTAATTCTCTATTAAATAATGTGTTTTTTGTTATTTCACTCTTAAATAATGTGTATTTTAGTTATTTCTCTATTAAATAATGTGTTTTTTTGTTATTTCTCTATTAAATAATGTTTATTTTAGTTATATCTTTATTAAATATTGTGTATTTTAGTTATTTCTCTCTTAAATAATGTGTATTTTATTTATTTCTCCAATAAATATTGTGTATTTTAGTTATTTCTCTATTAAATAATGTGTTTTTTTGTAATTTCTCTATTAAATAATGTGTATTTTAGTTATTTCTCTATTAAATAATGTGTATTTTAGTTATTTCTTCAATAAATATTGTGTATTTTAGTTATTTCTCTATTAAATAATGTGTTTTTTTGTTATTTCTCTAATAAATAATGTGTATTTTAGTTATTTCTCTATTAAATAATGTGTTTTTTGTTATTTCTCTATTAAATAATGTGTATTTTAGTTATTTCTCCAATAAATATTGTGTATTTTAGTTATTTCTCTACTAAATAATGTGTTTTTTGTTATTTCTCTATTAAATAATGTGTATTTTAGTTAATTCTCTATTAAATAATGTGTTTTTTGTTATTTCACTCTTAAATAATGTGTATTTTAGTTATTTCTCTATTAAATAATGTGTTTTTTTGTTATTTCTCTATTAAATATAGTCTATTTTAGTTATATCTTTATTAAATAATGTGTATTTTAGTTATTTCTCTCTTAAATAATGTGTATTTTATTTATTTCGCCATTAAATAATGTGTATTTTAGTTATTTTTTTATTAAATGTGTTTTTTGTTATTTCTCTATTAAAAAATGTGTATTTTTGTTATTTTTCTATTAAATAATGTGTATTTTAGTTATTTTTCTATCAAATAATGTGTCTATTAGTTATTTCTCTATTAAATAATGTGTATTTTAGTTATTTCTCTAATAAATAATGTGTATTTTAGTTATTTCTCCAATAAATAATGTTTATTTTAGTTATTTCTCTATCAAATAATGTGTTTTTTTGTTATTTCTCTATTGAATAATGTGTATTTTAGTTATTTCTCTATTAAATAATGTGTATTTTAGTTATTTCTCCAATAAATAATGAGTATTCTAGTTATTTCTCTATTATATTATGTGTTTTTTTTTTGTTATTTCTTTATTAAATATTGTGTATTTTAGTTATTTCTTTATAAAATAATGTTTATTTTAGTTATTTCTTCAATAAATAATGTGTATTTTAGTTATTTCTTTAATAAATAATATTGTTTTTTGTTATTTCTCTATTATATAATGTGTATTATAGTTATTTCTTTATTGAATAATGTGTATTTTAGTTATTTCTCCAATAACAAATGTGTATTTTAGTTATTTCTTTATTAAATAATGTGTTTTTTTGTTATTTCTCTATTAAATAATCTGTATTTTAGTTATTGCTCCAATAAAAAAAGTATATTTTAGTTATTTCTCTTATAAATAAAGTGATTTTTTAAAATTTCTTTATTAAATAATGTGTATTTTAGTTATTTCTCTATTAAATAATGTGTATTTTTGTTATTTCTATAGTAAATAATGTGTTTTTTTGTTAATTCTTTATTAAATAATAAGTATTTTAGTTATTTCTTTAAATAATAAGGTGTATTTTAGTTATTTCTCCAATAAATAATGTGTATTTTAGTTATTTCTCTATTAAATAATGTGTTTTTTTGTTATTTCTCTATTAACTACTGTGTATTTTAGTTATTTCTGTATTAAATAATGTGTATTTTAGTTATTTCTCCAATAAATAATGTGTATTTTAGTTATTTCTTTATTAAATAATGTGTTTTTTTGTTATTTCTCTATAAAAAAATGTGTATTTTAGTTATTTCTTTTTTAAATAATGTGTTTTTCTGTTATTTCTCTAATAAATAATGTGTGTTTCAGTTATTTCTCTAATAAATAATGTGTATTTTAGTTATTTCTCCAATAAATAATGTGTATTTTAGGTATTTCTTTATTAAATATTGTGTTTTTTTGTAATTTCTCTATTAAATAATGTGTATTTTAGTTATTTCTCTATTAAATAATGTGTTTTTTTGTTATTTCTATATCAAATAATGTGTATTTTAGTTATTTCTCTATTAAATAATGTGTAATTTAGTTATTTCTTCAACAAATAATGTGTATTTTAGTTATTTCTCTATAAATAATGTGTTTTTTTGTTATTTCTCTATTAAATAATGTGTATTTTAGTTATTTCTCCAATAAATAATGAGTATTCTAGTTATTTCTCTATTATATTATGTGTTTTTTTTGTTATTTCTCTATTAAATATTGTGTATTTTAGTTATTTCTTTATAAAATAATGTTTATTTTAGTTATTTCTTCAATAAATAATGTGTATTTTAGTTATTTCTTTAATAAATAATATTGTTTTTTGTTATTTTTTTATTATATAATGTGTATTATAGTTATTTCTTTATTGAATAATGTGTATTTTAGTTATTTCTCCAATAACAAATGTGTATTTTAGTTATTTCTTTATTAAATAATGTGTTTTTTTGTTATTTCTCTATTAAATAATCTGTATTTTAGTTATTGCTCCAATAAAAAAAGTATATTTTAGTTATTTCTCTTATAAATAAAGTGATTTTTTAAAATTTCTTTATTAAATAATGTGTATTTTAGTTATTTCTCTATTAAATAATGTGTATTTTAGTTATTTCTCTATTAAATAATAAGTTTTTTGTTATTTTTCTTCAAAATAATGTGTATTTTAGTTATTTCTTTATTAAATAATGTGTTTTTTGTTCTTTCTTTATTAAATATTGTGTATTTTAGTTATTTCTCTATTAAATAATGTGTATTTTAGTTATTTCTCTATTAAATAATGTGTTATTTGTTATTTCTCTATTAAATAATGTGTATTTTAGTTATATCTCTATTAAATATTATAAATATGTATTTTAGTTATTTCTTTATTATATAATGTGTTTTCTTGTTTTTTCTCTATTAAATAATGTGTATTTCAGTTATTTCTATAATAAATAATGTGTATTTTAGTTATTTCTCCAATAAATTTTGTGTATTTTAGTTATTTCTCTATTAAATAATGTGTATTTTAGTTATTTCTCTATTAAATAATGTGTATTTTAGTTATTTTTCTATTAAATAATGTGTATTTTTGTTATTTCTATAGTAAATAATGTGTTTTTTTGTTATTTCTCTATTAAATAATAAGTATTTTAGTTATTTTTTTAAATAATAATGTGTATTTTAGTTATTTTTTTAACAAATAATGTGTATTTTAGTTATTTCTCTATTAAATATTGTGTTTTTTTGTTATTTCTCTATAAACTACTGTGAAATTTAGTTATTTCTTAATTAAATAATGTGTTTTTTAGTTATTTCTTCAACAAATAATGTGTATTTTAGTTATTTCTCTATAAATAATGTGTTTTTTTGTTATTTCTCTATTAGAAAATGTGTATTTTAGTTATTTCTCTATTAAATAATGTGTTTTTTTGTAATTTCTCTAATAAATAATGTGTTTTTCAGTTATTTCTCTATATAATAATGTGTATTTTAGTTATTTCTCCAATAAATAATGTGTATTTTAGGCATTTCTTTATTAAATAATGTGTTTTTTTGTAATTTCTCTATTAAATAATGTGTATTTTAGTTATTTCTCTTATAAATAATGTGTTTTTTTGTTATATCTATATTAAATAATGTGTATTTTAGTTATTTCTTCAATAAATATTGTGTATTTTAGTTATTTCTCTATTAAATAATGTGTTTTTTGTTATTTCTCTATTAAATAATGTGTTTTTTAGTTAATTCTCTATTAAATAATGTGCTTTTTGTTATTTCACTCTTAAATAATGTGTATTTAATTATTTCTCCATTAAATAATGTGTTTTTTGTTATTTTTTTATTAAATAATGTCTATTTTAGATATTTCTCTATTAAATATAGTGTATTTTAGTTATTTCTCTCCTAAATAATGTGTTTTTTATTTATTTCTTTATTAAATAATGTGTATTTTAGTTATTTTTTATTAAATAATGTGTTTTTTGTTATTTCTCTATTATAAAATGTGTATTTTTGTTATTTTTCTATTAAATAATGTGTATTTTCGTTATATCTCTATCAAATAATGTGTCTTTTATTTATTTCTCTATTAAATAATGTGTATTTTAGTTATTTCTTTGTTAAATAATGTGTATTTTAGTTATTTCTCTAATAAATAATGTTTATTTTAGTTATTTCTCTATTAAATTATGTGTTTTTTTGTTATTTCCCTATTAAATATTGTGTATTTTAGTTATTTCTCTATTAAATAATGTGTATTTTAGTTATTTCTCCAATAAATAATGAGTATTCTAGTTATTTCTCTATTATATAATGTGTTTTTTTGTTATTTTTCTATTAAATATTGTGTGATTTAGTTATTTCTTTATAAAATAATGTTTATTTTAGTTATTTCTTTAATAAATAATGTGTATTTTAGTTATTTCTCTATTGAATAATATTGTTTTTTTGTTATTTCTTTTATTATATAATGTGTATTATAGTTATTTCTCTATTAAATAATGTGTATTTTAGTTATTTCTCCAATAAATAATGTGTATTTTAGTTATTTCTCTATTAAATAATGTGTTTTTTTGTTATTTATCTATTAAATAATCTGTATTTTAGTTATTGCTCAAATAAAAAAAGTATATTTTAGTTATTTCTCTTATAAATAAAGTGATTTTTTGTTATTTCTTTATTAAATAATGTGTATTTTAAATATTTCTCTATTAAATAATGTGTTTTTTTTTGTTATTTCTCTAATAAATAATGTGTTTTTTTTTTGTTATTTCTCTATTAAATAATGTGTATTTTAGATATTTCACTACTAAATAATGTGTATTTTAGTTATTTCTCCAAAAAATAATGAGTATTTTAGTTAATTCTCTATTAAATAATGTTTTTTTTTTGTTATTTCTTTATTAAATAATGTGTATTTTAGTTATTTCTCTATTAAATAATGTGTATTTTAGTTATTTCTCAAATAAATAATGTGTATTTAAGTTATTTCACTATTAAATAATGTGTTTTTTTGTTTTTTCTCTAATAAATAATGTTTATTTTAGTTATTTCTCTATTAAATAATGTGTTTTTTGTTATTTCTCTATTAAATAATGTGTATTTTAGTTTTTTCTTTATTAAATAATGTGTATTTTAGTTATTTCTCCATAAATACTGTGTATTTTAGTTATTTCTCTATTAAATAATGTGTTTTATTGTTATTTTTTTATTAAATAATGTGTATTTTAGATATTTCTCTATTAAATAATGTGAATTTTAGTTATTGGTCCAATAAATAATGTGTATTTTAGTTATTTTTCTATTAAATAATGTGTTTTTTGTTATTTCTCTATTAAATAATGTGTATTTTAGTTATTTCTCTATTAAATAATGCGTATTTTAGTTATTTTTTTAATAAATAATGTGTATTTTAGTTATTTATCTATAAAATAATGTGTTTTTTTTGTTATTTCTCTAATAAATATAAAGTCTTTTAGTTATTTCTGTATTAAATAATGTGTTTTTTGTTATTTCTCTATTAAATAATGTGTATTTTAGTTATTTCTCCAATAAATAATGTGTATTTTAGTTATTTCTCTAATAAATAATGTGTTTTTTGTTATTTCTCTATTAAATAATGTGTAATTTAGTTAATTCTCTATTAAATAATGTGTTTTTTGTTATTTAATTCTTAAATAAAGTGTATTTTTGTTATTTTTTTAATAAATAAGTGTGTATTTTAGTTTTTTCTTTATTAAATAATGTGTATTTTAGTTATTTCTCCATAAATACTGTGTATTTTAGTTATTTCTCTATTAAATAATGTGTTTTATTGTTATTTTTTTATTATATAATGTGTATTTTAGATATTTATCTGATAAATAATGTGAATTTTAGTTAATGGTCCAATAAATAATGTGTATTTTAGTTATTTCTCTATTAAATAATGTGTTTTTTTGTTATTTCTCTAATAAATAATGTGTATTTTAGTTATTTCTCTATTAAATAATGTGCATTTTAGTTATTTCTCCAATAAATACTGTGTATTTTAGTTATTTCTCTATTAAATAATGTGTTTTATTGTTATTTTGTTATTAAACAATGTGAATTTTAGTTATTTCTTTATTAAATAATGTAAATTTTAGTTATTGGTCCAGAAAATAATGTGTATTTTAGTTATTTTTCTATTAAATAATGTGTTTTTTTGTTATTTCTCTATTAAATAATGTGTATTTTAGTTATTTCTCCAATAAATAATGTGTATTTTAGTTATTTCTCTAATAAATAATGTGTTTTTTTTTTGTTATTTCTCTATTAAATAATGTGTATTTTAGATATTTCACTACTAAATAATGTGTATTTTAGTTATTTCTCCAATAAATAATGAGTATTTTAGTTAATTCTCTATTAAATAATGTTTTTTTTTTGTTATTTCTTTATTAAATAATGTGTATTTTAGTTATTTCTCTATTAAATAATGTGTATTTTAGTTATTTCTCAAATAAATAATGTGTATTTAAGTTATTTCACTATTAAATAATGTGTTTTTTTGTTTTTTCTCTAATAAATAATGTGTATTTTAGTTATTTCTCTATTAAATAATGTGTTTTTTGTTATTTCTCTATTAAATAATGTGTTTTTTAGTTAATTCTCTATTAAATAATGTGCTTTTTGTTATTTCACTCTTAAATAATGTGTATTTAATTATTTCTCTATTAAATAATGTGTTTTTTGTTATTTTTTTATTAAATAATGTCTATTTTAGATATTTCTCTATTAAATATAGTGTATTTTAGTTATTTCTCTCCTAAATAATGTGTTTTTTATTTATTTCTTTATTAAATAATGTGTATTTTAGTTATTTTCTATTAAATAATGTGTTTTTTGTTATTTCTCTATTATAAAATGTGTATTTTTGTTATTTTTCTATTAAATAATGTGTATTTTCGTTATATCTCTATCAAATAATGTGTCTTTTATTTATTTCTCTATTAAATAATGTGTATTTTAGTTATTTCTTTGTTAAATAATGTGTATTTTAGTTATTTCTCTAATAAATAATGTTTATTTTAGTTATTTCTCTATTAAATTATGTGTTTTTTTGTTATTTCCCTATTAAATATTGTGTATTTTAGTTATTTCTCTATTAAATAATGTGTATTTTAGTTATTTCTCCAATAAATAATGAGTATTCTAGTTATTTCTCTATTATATAATGTGTTTTTTTGTTATTTTTCTATTAAATATTGTGTAATTTAGTTATTTCTTTATAAAATAATGTTTATTTTAGTTATTTCTTTAATAAATAATGTGTATTTTAGTTATTTCTCTATTGAATAATATTGTTTTTTTGTTATTTCTTTTATTATATAATGTGTATTATAGTTATTTCTCTATTAAATAATGTGTATTTTAGTTATTTCTCCAATAAATAATGTGTATTTTAGTTATTTCTCTATTAAATAATGTGTTTTTTTGTTATTTCTCTATTAAATAATCTGTATTTTAGTTATTGCTCAAATAAAAAAAGTATATTTTAGTTATTTCTCTTATAAATAAAGTGATTTTTTGTTATTTCTTTATTAAATAATGTGTATTTTAAATATTTCTCTATTAAATAATGTGTTTTTTTTTGTTATTTCTCTAATAAATAATGTGTTTTTTTTTTGTTATTTCTCTATTAAATAATGTGTATTTTAGATATTTCACTACTAAATAATGTGTATTTTAGTTATTTCTCCAATAAATAATGAGTATTTTAGTTAATTCTCTATTAAATAATGTTTTTTTTTTGTTATTTCTTTATTAAATAATGTGTATTTTAGTTATTTCTCTATTAAATAATGTGTATTTTAGTTATTTCTCAAATAAATAATGTGTATTTAAGTTATTTCACTATTAAATAATGTGTTTTTTTGTTTTTTCTCTAATAAATAATGTTTATTTTAGTTATTTCTCTATTAAATAATGTGTTTTTTGTTATTTCTCTATTAAATAATGTGTATTTTAGTTTTTTCTTTATTAAATAATGTGTATTTTAGTTATTTCTCCATAAATACTGTGTATTTTAGTTATTTCTCTATTAAATAATGTGTTTTATTGTTATTTTTTTATTAAATAATGTGTATTTTAGATATTTCTCTATTAAATAATGTGAATTTTAGTTATTGGTCCAATAAATAATGTGTATTTTAGTTATTTTTCTATTAAATAATGTGTTTTTTGTTATTTCTCTATTAAATAATGTGTATTTTAGTTATTTCTCTATTAAATAATGCGTATTTTAGTTATTTTTTTAATAAATAATGTGTATTTTAGTTATTTATCTATAAAATAATGTGTTTTTTTTGTTATTTCTCTAATAAATATAAAGTATTTTAGTTATTTCTGTATTAAATAATGTGTTTTTTGTTATTTCTCTATTAAATAATGTGTATTTTAGTTATTTCTCCAATAAATAATGTGTATTTTAGTTATTTCTCTAATAAATAATGTGTTTTTTGTTATTTCTCTATTAAATAATGTGTAATTTAGTTAATTCTCTATTAAATAATGTGTTTTTTGTTATTTAATTCTTAAATAAAGTGTATTTTTGTTATTTTTTTAATAAATAATGTGTATTTTAGTTTTTTCTTTATTAAATAATGTGTATTTTAGTTATTTCTCCATAAATACTGTGTATTTTAGTTATTTCTCTATTAAATAATGTGTTTTATTGTTATTTTTTTATTATATAATGTGTATTTTAGATATTTATCTGATAAATAATGTGAATTTTAGTTAATGGTCCAATAAATAATGTGTATTTTAGTTATTTCTCTATTAAATAATGTGTTTTTTTGTTATTTCTCTAATAAATAATGTGTATTTTAGTTATTTCTCTATTAAATAATGTGTATTTTAGTTATTTCTCCAATAAATACTGTGTATTTTAGTTATTTCTCTATTAAATAATGTGTTTTATTGTTATTTTGTTATTAAACAATGTGAATTTTAGTTATTTCTTTATTAAATAATGTAAATTTTAGTTATTGGTCCAGAAAATAATGTGTATTTTAGTTATTTTTCTATTAAATAATGTGTTTTTTTGTTATTTCTCTATTAAATAATGTGTATTTTAGTTATTTCTCTATTAAATAATGTGTATTTTAGTTATTTCTCCAATAAATATTGTGTATTTTAGTTATTTCTCTAACTAATAATTTGTTTTTTTGTTATTTCTCTAATAAATAATGTGTATTTTAGTTATTTCTCTATTAATTAATGTGTTTTTTTTGTTATTTCTCTATTAAATAATGTGTATTTTAATTATTTCTCTAATAAATATTGTGTATTTTAGTTATTTCTCTACTAAATAATGTGTTTTTTGTTATTTCTCTATAAAATAATGTGTATTTTAGTTAATTCTCTATTAAATAATGTGTTTTTTGTTATTTCACTCTTAAATAATGTGTATTTTAGTTATTTCTCTATTAAATAATGTGTTTTTTTGTTATTTCTCTATTAAATAATGTCTATTTTAGTTATATCTCTATTAAATAATGTGTATTTTAGTTATTTCTCTCTTAAATAATGTGTATTTTATTTATTTCGCCATTAAATAATGTGTATTTTAGTTGTTTTTCTATTAAATAATGTGTTTTTTGTTATTTGTCTATTAAAAAATGTGTATTTTTGTTATTTTTCTATTAAATAATGTGTATTTTAGTTATTTCTCTATCAAATAATGTGTCTTTTAGTTATTTCTCTATTAAATAATGTGTATTTTAGTTATTTCTTTATTAAATAATGTGTATTTTAGTTATATCTCCAATAAATAATGTTTATTTTAGTTATTTCTCTATTAAATAATGTGTTTTTTTGTTATTTCTCTATTAAATAATGTGTATTTTAGTTAATTCTCTATTAAATTATGTGTATTTTAGTTATTTCTCCAATAAATAATGAGTATTCTAGTTTATTCTCAATTATATAATGTGTTTTTTTTGTTATTTCTCTATTAAATATTGTGTATTTTAGTTATTTTTTTATAAAATAATGTTTATTTAAGTTATTTCTTCAATAAATAATGTGTATTTTAGTTATTTCTCTAATAAATAATATTGTTTTTTGTTATTTCTCTATTATATAATGTGTATTATAGTTATTTCTTTATTAAATAATGTGTATTTTAGTTATTTCTCCAATAAATAATGTGTATTTTAGTTATTTCTTTATTAAATAATGTGTTTTTTTGTTATTTCTCCATTAAATAATCTGTATTTTAGTTATTGCTCCAATAAAAAAAGTATATTTTAGTTATTTCTCTTTTAAATAAAGTGATTTTTTGTTATTTCTTTATTAAATAATGTGTATTTTAGTTATTTCTCTATTAAATAATGTGTTATTAGTTATTTCTCTATTAAATAATGGGTATTTTAGTTATATCTTTAAAAAATAATGTGTATTTTAGTTATTTCTCTATTATATATTGTGTTTTTTTTGTTGTTTTTCTATTAAATAATGTGTATTTTAGTTGTTTCTCCAATAGATAATGTGTATTTTAGCTATTTCTCTATTAAATAATGTGTATTTTAGTTATTTCTCTATTAAATAATGTGTTTTTTGTTATTTCTCTATTAAACTATGAGTATTTTAGTTATTTCTCTATTAAATAATGTGTTTTTTTGTTGTTTCTCTATTCAATAATGTGTTTTTTAGTTATTTCTTTATTAAATAATGTGTTTTTTTGTTGTTTCTTTATTAAATAATGTGTATTTTATTTATTTTTCTATTAAATAATGAGTTTTTTGTTATTTTTTTTTAAATAATGTGTATTTTAGTTATTTCTCTATTAAATAATGTGTTTTTTTGTTGTTTCTTTATTGAATAATGTGCATTTTAGTTATTTCTCTATTAAATAATGTGTATTTTAGTTTTTTTTTTATCAAATATGTTATTTGTTATTTCTCTATTAAATAATGTGTTTTTTAGTTATATTTTTATTAAATAATGTGTTTTTTTGTAGTTTCTCTAATAAATAATGTGTATTTTAGTTATTTCTCCAATAAATAATGTGTATTTAAGTTATTTCTCTATTAAATAATGTGTATTTTAGTTATTTCTCTATTTAATAATGTGTATTTTAGTTGTTTCTCTTATAAATAATGTGTATTTCAGTTATTTCTCTATTAAATAATTTGTTTTTTGTTATTTCTCTATTAAATAATGTGTATTTTAGCTATTTCTCTATTAAATAATGTGTAATTTAGTTATTTCTCTATTAAATAATGTGTTTTTTATTTATTTCTTTATTAAATAATGTGTATTTTAGTTATTTTCTATTAAATAATGTGTTTTTTGTTATTTCTCTATTATAAAATGTGTATTTTTGTTATTTTTTTATTAAATAATGTGTATTTTAGTTATATCTCTATCAAATAATGTGTCTTTTATTTATTTCTCTAATAAATAATGTGTATTTTAGTTATTTCTCTGTTAAATAATGTGTATTTTAGTTATTTCTCTAATAAATAATGTTTATTTTAGTTATTTCTCTAATAAATTATGTGTTTTTTTGTTATTTCCCTATTAAATAATATGTATTTTAGTTATTTCTCTATTAAATAATGTGTATTTTAGTTATTTCTCCAATAAATAATGAGTATTCTAGTTATTTCTCTATTATATAATGTGTTTTTTTGTTATTTTTTTATTAAATATTGTGTATTTTAGTTATTTCTTTATAAAATAATGTTTATTTTAGTTATTTCTTTAATAAATAATGTGTATTTTAGTTATTTCTCTATTGAATAATATTGTTTTTTTGTTATTTCTTTTATTATATAATGTGTATTATAGTTATTTCTCTATTAAATAATGTGTATTTTAGTTATTTTTCCAATAAATAATGTGTATTTTAGTTATTTCTCTATTAAATAATGTGTTTTTTTGTTATTTCTCTATTAAATAATCTGTATTTTAGTTATTGCTCAAATAAAAAAAGTATATTTTAGTTATTTCTCTTATAAATAAAGTGATTTTTTGTTATTTCTTTATTAAATAATGTGTATTTTAGTTATTTCTCTATTAAATAATGTGTTTTTTTTTGTTATTTCTCTAATAAATAATGTGTTTTTTTTTTTGTTATTTCTCTATTAAATAATGTGTATTTTAGATATTTCACTACTAAATAATGTGTATTTTAGTTATTTCTCCAATAAATAATGAGTATTTTAGTTAATTCTCTATTAAATAATGTTTTTTTTTTTGTTATTTCTTTATTAAATAATGTGTATTTTAGTTATTTCTCTATTAAATAATGTGTATTTTAGTTATTTCTCAAATAAATAATGTGTATTTAAGTTATTTCACTATTAAATAATGTGTTTTTTTGTTATTTCTCTAATAAATAATGTTTATTTTAGTTATTTCTCTATTAAATAATGTGTTTTTTGTTATTTCTCTATTAAATAATGTGTATTTTAATTTTTTCTTTATTAAATAATGTGTATTTTAGTTATTTCTCCATAAATACTGTGTATTTTAGTTATTTCTCTATTAAATAATGTGTTTTATTGTTATTTTTTTATTAAATAATGTGTATTTTAGATATTTCTCTGTTAAATAATGTGAATTTTAGTTATTGGTCCAATAAATAATGTGTATTTTAGTTATTTTTCTATTAAATAATGTGTTTTTTGTTATTTCTCTATTAAATAATGTGTATTTTAGTTATTTCTCTATTAAATAATGCGTATTTTAGTTATTTTTTTAATAAATAATGTGTATTTTAGTTATTTATCTATAAAATAATGTGTTTTTTTGTTATTTCTCTAATAAATATAAAGTATTTTAGTTATTTCTGTATTAAATAATGTGTTTTTTGTTATTTCTCTATTAAATAATGTGTATTTTAGTTATTTCTCCAATAAATAATGTGTATTTTAGTTATTTCTCTATTAAATAATGTGTTTTTTGTTATTTCTCTATTAAATAATGTGTAATTTAGTTAATTCTCTATTAAATAATGTGTTTTTTGTTACTTAATTCTTAAATAAAATGTATTTTTGTTATTTTTTTAATGAATAATGTGTATTTTAGTTTTTTCTTTATTAAATAATGTGTATTTTAGTTATTTCTCCATAAATACTGTGTATTTTAGTTATTTCTCTATTAAATAATGTGTTTTATTGTTATTTTTTTATTAAATAATGTGTATTTTAGATATTTCTCTATTAAATAATGTGAATTTTAGTTAATGGTCCAATAAATAATGTGTATTTTAGTTATTTCTCTATTAAATAATGTGTATTTTAGTTATTTCTCTATTAAATAATGTGTAATTTAGTTAATTCTCTATTAAATAATGTGTTTTTTGTTACTTAATTCTTAAATAAAATGTATTTTTGTTATTTTTTTAATAAATAATGTGTATTTTAGTTTTTTCTTTATTAAATAATGTGTATTTTAGTTATTTCTCCATAAATACTGTGTATTTTAGTTATTTCTCTATTAAATAATGTGTTTTATTGTTATTTTTTTATTAAATAATGTGTATTTTAGATATTTCTCTATTAAATAATGTGAATTTTAGTTAATGGTCCAATAAATAATGTGTATTTTAGTTATTTCTCTATTAAATAATGTGTTTTTTTGTTATTTCTCTAATAAATAATGTGTATTTTAAATATTTCTTTATTAAATAATGTGTATTTTAGTTATTTCTCCAATAAATACTGTGTATTTTAGTTATTTCTCTATTAAATAATGTGTTTTATTGTTATTTTGTTATTAAACAATGTGAATTTTAGTTATTTCTTTATTAAATAATGTAAACTTTAGTTATTGGTCTAATAAATAATGTGTATTTTAGTTATTTTTCTATTAAATAATGTGTTTTTTTGTTATTTCTCTATTAAATAATGTGTATTTTAGTTATTTCTCTATTAAATAATGTGTATTTTAATTATTTCTCCAATAAATATTGTGTATTTTAGTTATTTCTCTATTAAATAATTTGTTTTTTTGTTATTTCTCTAATAAATAATGTGTATTTTAGTTATTTCTCTATTAAATAATGTGTTTTTTGTTATTTCTCTATTAAATAATGTGTATTTTAATTATTTCTCCAATAAATATTGTGTATTTTAGTTATTTCTCTACTAAATAATGTGTTTTTTGTTATTTTTCTATTAAATAATGTGTATTTTAGTTAATTCCCTATTAAATAATGTGTTTTTTGTTATTTCACTCTTAAATAATGTGTATTTTAGTTATTTCTTTATTAAATAATGTGTTTTTTTGGTATTTCTCTATTAAATAATGTCTATTATAGTTATATCTTTATTAAATAATGTGTATTTTAGTTATTTCTCTCTTAAATAATGTGTATTTTATTTATTTCGCCATTAAATAATGTGTATTTTAGTTATTTCTCTAATAAATAATGAGTATTCTAGTTTATTCTCAATTATATAATGTGTTTTTTTTGTTATTTCTCTATTAAATATTGTGTATTTTAGATATTTCTTTATAAAATAATGTTTATTTTAGTTATTTCTTTAATAAATAATGTGTATTTTAGTTATTTCTCTAATAAATAATATTGTTTTTTGTTATTTCTCTATTATATAATGTGTATTATAGTTTTTTCTTTATTAAATAATGTGTATTTTAGTTATTTCTCCAATAAATATGGTGTATTTTAGTTATTTCTTTATTAAATAATGTGTTTTTTTGTTATTTCTCCATTAAATAATCTGTATTTTAGTTATTGCTCCAATAAAAAAAGTATATTTTAGTTATTTCTCTTATAAATAAAGTGATTTTTTGTTATTTCTTTATTAAATAATGTGTATTTTAGTTATTTCTCTATTAAATAATGTGTTATTAGTTATTTCTCTATTAATGAATGGGTATTTTAGTTATATCTCTAAAAAATAATGTGTATTTTAGTTATTTCTCTATTATATTATGTGTTTTTTTTGTTGTTTTTCTATTAAATAATGTGTATTTTAGTTTTTTCTTTATTAAATAATGTGTATTTTAGTTATTTCTCCATAAATACTGTGTATTTTAGTTTTTTCTCTATTAAATAATGTGTTTTTTGTTATTTCTCTATTAAATAATGTGTATTTTAGTTTTTTCTTTATTAAATAATGTGTATTTTAGTTATTTCTCCATAAATACTGTGTATTTTAGTTATTTCTCTATTAAATAATGTGTTTTATTGTTATTTTTTTATTAAATAATGTGTATTTTAGATATTTCTCTGTTAAATAATTTGAATTTTAGTTATTGGTCCAATAAATAATGTGTATTTTAGTTATTTTTCTATTAAATAATGTGTTTTTTGTTATTTCTCTATTAAATAATGTGTATTTTAGTTATTTCTCTATTAAATAATGCGTATTTTAGTTATTTTTTTAATAAATAATGTGTATTTTAGTTATTTATCTATAAAATAATGTGTTTTTTTGTTATTTCTCTAATAAATATAAAGTATTTTAGTTATTTCTGTATTAAATAATGTGTTTTTTGTTATTTCTCTATTAAATAATGTGTATTTTAGTTATTTCTCCAATAAATAATGTGTATTTTAGTTATTTCTCTATGAAATAATGTGTTTTTTGTTATTTCTCTATTAAATAATGTGTAATTTAGTTAATTCTCTATTAAATAATGTGTTTTTTGTTACTTAATTCTTAAATAAAATGTATTTTTGTTATTTTTTTAATAAATAATGTGTATTTTAGTTTTTTCTTTATTAAATAATGTGTATTTTAGTTATTTCTCCATAAATACTGTGTATTTTAGTTATTTCTCTATTAAATAATGTGTTTTATTGTTATTTTTTTATTAAATAATGTGTATTTTAGATATTTCTCTATTAAATAATGTGAATTTTAGTTAATGGTCCAATAAATAATGTGTATTTTAGTTATTTCTCTATTAAATAATGTGTTTTTTTGTTATTTCTCTAATAAATAATGTGTATTTTAAATATTTCTTTATTAAATAATGTGTATTTTAGTTATTTCTCCAATAAATACTGTGTATTTTAGTTATTTCTCTATTAAATAATGTGTTTTATTGTTATTTTGTTATTAAACAATGTGAATTTTAGTTATTTCTTTATTAAATAATGTAAATTTTAGTTATTGGTCCAATAAATAATGTGTATTTTAGTTATTTTTCTATTAAATAATGTGTTTTTTTGTTATTTCTCTATTAAATAATGTGTATTTTAGTTATTTCTCTATTAAATAATGTGTATTTTAATTATTTTTCCAATAAATATTGTGTATTTTAGTTATTTCTCTATTAAATAATTTGTTTTTTTGTTATTTCTCTAATAAATAATGTGTATTTTAGTTATTTCTCTATTAAATAATGTGTTTTTTGTTATTTCTCTATTAAATAATGTGTATTTTAATTATTTCTCCAATAAATATTGTGTATTTTAGTTATTTCTCTACTAAATAATGTGTTTTTTGTTATTTTTCTATTAAATAATGTGTATTTTAGTTAATTCCCTATTAAATAATGTGTTTTTTGTTATTTCACTCTTAAATAATGTGTATTTTAGTTATTTCTTTATTAAATAATGTGTTTTTTTGGTATTTCTCTATTAAATAATGTCTATTATAGTTATATCTCTATTAAATAATGTGTATTTTAGTTAATTCTCTCTTAAATAATGTGTATTTTATTTATTTCGCCATTAAATAATGTGTATTTTAGTTATTTCTCTAATAAATAATGAGTATTCTAGTTTATTCTCAATTATATAATGTGTTTTTTTTGTTATTTCTCTATTAAATATTGTGTATTTTAGATATTTCTTTATAAAATAATGTTTATTTTAGTTATTTCTTCAATAAATAATGTGTATTTTAGTTATTTCTCTAATAAATAATATTGTTTTTTGTTATTTCTCTATTATATAATGTGTATTATAGTTTTTTCTTTATTAAATAATGTGTATTTTAGTTATTTCTCCAATAAATATGGTGTATTTTAGTTATTTCTTTATTAAATAATGTGTTTTTTTGTTATTTCTCCATTAAATAATCTGTATTTTAGTTATTGCTCCAATAAAAAAAGTATATTTTAGTTATTTCTCTTATAAATAAAGTGATTTTTTGTTATTTCTTTATTAAATAATGTGTATTTTAGTTATTTCTCTATTAAATAATGTGTTATTAGTTATTTCTCTATTAATGAATGGGTATTTTAGTTATATCTCTAAAAAATAATGTGTATTTTAGTTATTTCTCTATTATATTATGTGTTTTTTTTGTTGTTTTTCTATTAAATAATGTGTATTTTAGTTATTTCTCTATTAAATAATGTGTTTTTTGTTATTTCTCTATTAAACTATGAGTATTTTAGTTATTTCTCTATTAAATGATGTGTTTTTTTGTTGTTTTTCTATTCATTAATGTGTATTTTAGTTATTTCTCTATTAAATAATGTGTTTTTTTGTTGTTTCTTTATTAAATAATGTGTATTTTATTTATTTTTCTATTAAATAATGAGTTTTTTGTTATTTCTCTTTAAAATAATGTGTATTTTAGTTATTTCTCTATTAAATAATGTGTTTTTTTGTTGTTTCTTTATTAAATAATGTGCATTTTAGTTATTTCTCTATTAAATAATGTGTATTTTAGTTTTTTTTTTATTAAATATGTTACTTGTTATTTCTCTATTAAATAATGTGTTTTTTAGTTATATTTTTATTAAATAATGTGTTTTTTTGTAGTTTCTCTAATAAATAATGTGTATTTTAGTTATTTCTCCAATAAATAATGTGTATTTAAGTTATTTCTCTATTAAATAATGTGTATTTTAGTTATTTCTCTATTTAATAATGTGTATTTTAGTTGTTTCTCTTATAAATAATGTGTATTTCAGTTATTTCTCTATTAAATAATTTGTTTTTTGTTATTTCTCTATTAAATAATGTGTATTTTAGCTATTTCTCTATTAAATAATGTGTATTTTAGTTATTTCTCTATTAAATAATGTGTTTTTTGTTATTTCTCCATTAAACTATGAGTATTTTATTTTTTTCTCTAATAAATATTGTGTTTTTTTGTTGTTTCTCTATTAAATACTGTGTATTTTGTTATTTCTCCAATAAATAATGTGTACTTTAGTTATTTCTCTATTAAATAATGTGTTATTTGTTATTTCTTTATTAAATAATGTGTATTTTTGTTATATCTCTATTAAATAATGTGTTTTTTTGTTGTTTCTCTATTAAATAATGTGTATCTTAGTTATTTTTCCAATAAATATTGTGTTTTTTAGTTATTTCTCTATTAAATAATGTGTTTTTTGTTATTTCTCTTTTAAATCATGTGTATTTAAGTTATTTCTCTATTAAATAATGTGTTTTTTGTTATTTTTCTATTAAACTATGAGTAGTCTAGTTATTTCTCTGTTAAATAATGTGTTTTCTTGTTGTTTCTCTATTAAATAATGTGTATTTTAGTTATTTCTTCATGAAAAAATGTGTATTTTGGTTATTTCTGTATTAAATAATGTGTTTTTTGTTATTTCTCTATTAAATAATAGGTATTTTAGTTATTTCTCTATTAATTAATAAGTTTTTTGTTATTTCTCTATTATATAATGTGTATTTTAGTTATTTCTCTATTAAATAATGTGTTTTTTTGTTGTTTCTCTATTTAATAATGTGTATTATAGTTATTTCTCTATTAAATAATGTGTATTTTAGTTATTTCTCTATTAAATAATGTGTATTTTAGTTATTTCTCTATTAAATATAATGTTATTTGTTATTTCTCTATTAAATAATGTGTATTTTAGTTATATCTCTATTAAATAATGTGTATTTTAGTTATTTTTTTATTAAATATGTGTATTTTGTTTTTTCTCTATTAAATAATGTGTATTTTAGTTATTTCTCTATTGAAAAATGTGTTTTTTTGTTGTTTCTCTATTAAATAATGTGTCTATTAGTTAATTCTTTATTAAATAATGTTTTTTTTTTGTTATTTCTCCATTAACTAATGTGTATTTTTGTTATTTCTCTATTAAATAATGTGTATTTTAGTTATTTCTCTTGTAAATAATGTGTTTTTAGATTTTTCTTTATTAAATAATGTGTATTTTTATTATTTCTCTATTAAATAATGTGCTTTTTGTTATTTCTCTATTAAATAATGTGTATTTTAGTTATTTCTCTACTATATAATGTGTAATTTAATTATTTCTCTAATAAATAGTGTGTATTTTAGTTATTTCTCCAAAAAACAATGTGTATTTTAGTTATTTCTCTATTAAATAATGTGTTTTTTGTTAGTTCTTTAATAAATAATGTGTATTTTAGTTATTTCTTTATCAAATAATGTGTTTTTTGTTATTTCTCTATTATATATTGTGTATTTTAGTTATTTCTTTATTAAATAATGTGTTTTTTGTTATTTATCTATTAAATAATGTGTATTTTAGTTAGTTCTCTATCAAATAATGTGTTTATTGTTATTTTTCAATTAAATAATGTGTATTTTAGTTATTTCTCTATTAAATAATGTGTTTTTTTGTTGTTTTTCTATTAAATAATGTGTATTTTAGTTATTTCTCTATTAAATATAATGTTATTTGTTATTTCTCTATTAAATAATGTGTATTTTAGTTATATCTCTATTAAATAATGTGTATTTTAGTTATTTTTTTATTAAATATGTGTATTTTGTTTTTTCTCTATTAAATAATGTGTATTTTAGTTATTTCTCTATTGAAAAATGTGTTTTTTTGTTGTTTCTCTATTAAATAATGTGTCTATTAGTTATTTCTTTATTAAATAATGTTTTTTTTTTGTTATTTCTCCATTAACTAATGTGTATTTTTGTTATTTCTCTATTAAATAATGTGTATTTTAGTTATTTCTCTTGTAAATAATGTGTTTTTAGATTTTTCTTTATTAAATAATGTGTATTTTAATTATTTCTCTATTAAATAATGTGCTTTTTGTTATTTCTCTATTAAATAATGTGTATTTTAGTTATTTCTCTACTATATAATGTGTAATTTAATTATTTCTCTAATAAATAGTGTGTATTTTAGTTATTTCTCCAAAAAACAATGTGTATTTTAGTTATTTCTCTATTAAATAATGTGTTTTTTGTTAGTTCTTTAATAAATAATGTGTATTTTAGTTATTTCTTTATTAAATAATGTGTTTTTTGTTATTTCTCTATTATATATTGTGTGTTTTAGTTATTTCTTTATTAAATAATGTGTTTTTTGTTATTTATCTATTAAATAATGTGTATTTTAGTTAGTTCTCTATCAAATAATGTGTTTATTGTTATTTTTCAATTAAATAATGTGTATTTTAGTTATTTCTCTATTAAATAATGTGTTTTTTTGTTGTTTTTCTATTAATTAATGTGTATTTTAGTTATTTCTCCAATAAATAATGTGTATTTTAGTTATTTCTCTATTAAATAATGTGTATTTTATTTATTTCTTTATTAAATAATGTGTTTTTTTTGTTGTTACTTTATTAAATATTGTGTATTTTAGTTATTTCTCTATTAAATAATGTGTATTTTAGTTATTTCTCTATTCAATAATGTGTTTTTTTTTTGTTATTTCTTTATTCAATAATGTGTATTTTAGATATTTCTCTATTAAATAATGTGTATTTTAGTTATTTCTCTATTAAATAATGTGTTTTTTGTTATTTCTCTATTAAATAATGTGTCTTTTAGTTATTTCTTTAATAAATAATGTGTTTTTTTGTTGTTTGTCTATTAAATAATGTGTATATTAGTTATTTCTTTATTAAATAATTTGTTTTTTGTTATTTCTCTATTAAATAATGTGTATTTTAGTTATTTCTCTATTATATAATGTGTTTTTTTGTTGTTTCTCTATTAAATAATGTGTATTTTAGTTATTTCTCCAATAGATAATGTGTATTTTAGCTATTTCTCTATTAAATAATGTGTATTTTAGTTATTTCTCTATTAAGTTATGTGTTTTTTGTTATTTCTCTATTAAACTATAAGTATTTTAGTTATTCCTCTAATAAATATAGTGTTTTTTTGTTGTTTCTTTATTAAATAATGTGTATTTTAGTTATTTTTTCAATAAATAGAGTGTAATTTAGTTATTTCTCTATTAAATAATGTGTTTTTGTTATTTCTCTATTAAATAATGTGTATTTTAGTTATTTCTTTATTAAATAATAAGTTTTTTGTTATTTTTCTTCAAAATAATGTGTATTTTAGTTATTTCTTTATTAAATAATGTGTTTTTTGTTTTTTCTTTATTTAATATTGTGTATTTTAGTTATTTCTTTATTAAATAATGTGTATTTTAGTTATTTCTCTATTAAATAATGTGTTATTTGTTATTTCTCTATTAAATAATGTGTATTTTAGTTATATCTCTATTAAATATTATAAATATGTATTTTAGTTATTTCTTTATTATATAATGTGTTTTCTTGTTTTTTCTCTATTAAATAATGTGTATTTCAGTTATTTCTATAATAAATAATGTGTATTTTAGTTATTTCTCCAATAAATATTGTGTTTTTAGTTATTTCTCTATTAAATAATGTGTATTTTAGTTATTTCTCTATTAAATAATGTGTATTTTAGTTATTTTTTTATTAAATAAAGTGTATTTTTGTTATTTCTATAGTAAATAATGTGTTTTTTAGTTATTTCTTAATTAAATAAAAAGTATTTTAGTTATTTTTTTAAATAATAATGTGTATTTTAGTTATTTTTTTAATAAATAATGTGTATTTTAGTTATTTCTCTATTAAATATTGTGTTTTTTTGTTATTTCTCTATTAACTACTGTGTATTTTAGTTATTTCTTTATTAAATAATGTGTATTTTAGTTATTTCTCCAATAAATAATGTGTATTTTAGTTATTTCTCTATAAATAATGTGTTTTTTTGTTATTTCTCTATTAAAAAATGTGTATTTTAGTTATTTCTCTATTAAATAATGTGTATTTTAGTTATTTCTCTATATAATAATGTGTATTTTAGTTATTTCTCCAATAAATAATGTGTATTTTAGGTATTTCTTTATTAAATAATGTGTTTTTTTGTAATTTCTCTATTAAATAATGTGTATTTTAGTTATTTCTCTAATAAATAATGTGTTTTTTTGTTATATCTATATTAAATAATGTGTATTTTAGTTATTTCTCTATTAAATAATGTGTATTTTAGTTAATTTTCCAATAAATACTGTGTATTTTAGTTATTTCTCTATTAAATAATGTGTTTTATTGTTATTTTTTTATTAAATAAGGTGTATTTTAGATATTTCTCTATTAAATAATGTGAATTTTAGTTATTGGTCCAATAAATAATGTGTATTTTAGTTATTTTTCTATTAAATAATGTGTTTTTTGTTATTTCTCTATTAAATAATGTTTATTTTAGTTATTTCTTTAATAAATAATGTGTATTTTAGTTATTTCTCTTTTAAATAATGTGTATTTTAGTTATTTTTTTAATAAATAATGTGTATTTTAGTTAATTCTTTGTTAAATAATGCGTTTTTTTGTTATTTCATTATTAAAAAATGTGTATTCCAGTTATTTCTCTATTAAATAATGTGATTTTTTGTTATTTCTTTATTAAATAATGTGTATTTTAGTTATTTCTCTATTAAATAATGTGTATTTTAGTTATTTCTCCAATAAAAAATGTGTATTTTAGTTATTTCTTTATTAAATAATGCGTTTTTTTGTTATTTCTCTTATAAAAAATGTGTATTTTAGTTATTTCTCTATTAAATAATGTGTTTTTTTGTTATTTCTCAATTAAATAATGTGTATTTCAGTTATTTCTCTATAAAATAATTTGTATTTTAGTTATTTCTCCAATAAATAATGTGTATTTTAGGTATTTCTCTAATAAATAATGTGTTTTTTTGTTATTTCTCTATTAAATAATGTGTATTTTAGTTATTTCTTTATTAAATAATGTGTTTTTTTGTTATTTTCCTAATAAATAATGTGTATTTTAGTTAATTCTCTATCAAATAATGTGTATTTTAGTTATTTCTCTATTAAATAATGTGTTTTTTTGTTATTTCTCTAATAAATAATGTGTATTTTAGTTATTTCTCTATTAAATAATGTGTATTTTAGTTATTTCTCCAATAAATACTGTGTATTTTAGTTATTTCTCTATTAAATAATGTGTTTTATTGTTATTTTTTTATTAAATAATGTGTATTTTAGTTATTTCTCTATTAAATAATGTAAATTTTAGTTATTGGTCTAATAAATAAAGTGTATTTTAGTTATTTTTCTATTAAATACTGTGTTTTTTTGTTATTTCTCTATTAAATAAAGTGTATTTTAGTTATTTCTCTATTAAATAATGTGTATTTTAGTTATTTCTCCAATAAATAATGTGTATTTTAGTTATTTCTCTATTAAATAATGTGTTTTTTTGTTATTTCTTTATTAAATAATGTGTATTTTAGTTATTTCTCTATTAAATAATTTGTTTTTTTGTTTTTTTTCTAATAAATAATGTGTATTTTAGTTATTTCTCTATCAAATAATGTGTATTTTAGTTATTTTTCTATTAAATATTGTGTTTTTTTGTTATTTCTCTAATTAATAATGTGTATTTTAGTTATTTCTTTATTAAATAATGTGTATTTTAGTTGTTTCTCCAATAAATACTGTGTATTTTAGTTATTTCTCTATTAAATAATGTGTTTTATTGTTATTTTTTTATTAAATAATGTGAATTTTAGTTATTTCTCTATTAAATAATGTAAATTTTAGTTATTGGTCCAATAAATAATGTGTATTTTAGTTATTTTTCTATTAAATAATGTGTTTTTTTGTTATTTCTCTATTAAATAAAGTGTATTTTAGTTTTTTCTCTATTAAATAATGTGTATTTTAGTTATTTCTCCAATAAATAATGTGTATTTTAGTTATTTCTCTATTAAATAATGTGTTTTTTTGTTATTTCTTTATTAAATAATGTGTATTTTAGTTATTTCTCTATTAAATAATTTGTTTTTTTGTTATTTTCCTAATAAATAATGTGTATTTTAGTTAATTCTCTATCAAATAATGTGTATTTTGGTTATTTCTCTATTAAATAATGTGTTTTTTTGTTATTTCTCTAATAAATAATGTGTATTTTAGTTATTTCTCTATTAAATAATGTGTATTTTAGTTATTTCTCCAATAAATATTAGGTATTTTAGTTATTTCTCTATTAAATAATGTGTTTTTTTGTTATTTCTCCAATAAATAATTTGTATTTTAGTTATTTCTCTATTAAATAATGTGTTTTTTGTTATTTCTCTATTAAATAATGTGTATTTTAGTTATTTCTCCAATAAATATTGTGTATTTTAGTTATTTCTCTACTAAATAATGTGTTTTTTGTTATTTCTCTATTAAATAATGTGTATTTTAGTTAATTCTCTATTAAATAATGTGTTTTTTGTTATTTCACTCTTAAATAATGTGTATTTTAATTATTTTTCTATTAAATAATGTGTTTTTTTGTTATTTCTCTATTAAATAATGTCTATTTTAGTTATATCTTTATTAAATAATGTGTATTTTAGTTATTTCTCTCTTAAATAATGTGTATTTTATTTATTTTGCCATTAAATAATGTGTATTTTAGTAATTTTTCTATTAAATAATGTGTTTTTTGTTATTTCTCAATTAAAAAATGTGTATTTTTGTTATTTTTCTATTAAATAATGTGTATTTTAGTTATTTCTTTATCAAATGATGTGTCTTTTAGTTATTTCTCTATTAAATAATGTGTATTTTAGTTATTTCTCTATTAAATAATGTGTATTTTAGTTATTTCTCCAATAAATAATGTTTATTTTAGTTATTTCTCTATTAAATAATGTGTTTTTTTGTTATTTCTCTATTAAATAATGTGTATTTTAGTTATTTCTCTATTAAATAATGTGTATTTTAGTTATTTCTCCAATAAATAATGAGTATTCTAGTTATTTCTTTATTATATTATGTGTTTTTTTTGTTATTTCTCTATTAAATATTGTGTATTTTAGTTATTTCTTTATAAAATAATGTTTATTTTAGTTATTTCTTCAATAAATAATGTGTATTTTAGTTATTTCTTTGATAAATAATATTGTTTTTTGTTATTTCTCTATTATATAATGTGTATTATAGTTATTTCTTTATTAAATAATGTGTATTTTAGTTATTTCTCCAATAAATAATGTGTATTTTGGTTATTTCTTTATTAAATAATGTGTTTTTTTGTTATTTCTCTATTAAATAATCTGTATTTTAGTTATTGCTCCAATAAAAAAAGTATTATTTAAATATTTCTCTTATAAATAAAGTGATTTTTTGATTTTTTTTTATTAAATAATGTGTATTTTAGTTATTTCTCTATTAAATAATGTGTATTTTTGTTATTTCTATAGTAAATAATGTGTTTTTTTGTTAATTCTCTTTTAAATAATAAGTATTTTAGTTATTTCTTTAAATAATAAGTTGTATTTTAGTTATTTCTCCAATAAATAATGTGTATTTTAGTTATTTCTCTATTAAATAATGTGTTTTTTTGTTATTTCTCTATTAACTACTGTGTATTTTAGTTATTTCTCTATTAAATAATGTGTATTTTAGTTATTTCTCCAATAAATAATGTGTATTTTAGTTATTTCTCTATTAAATAATGTGTTTTTTTGTTATTTCTCTATGAAAAAATGTGTATTTTAGTTATTTCTTTATTAAATATTGTGTTTTTTTGTTATTTCTCTATTAAATAATGTGTATTTCAGTTATTTTTTTATTAAATAATGTGTATTTTAGTTATTTCTCTAATAAATAATGTGTATTTTAGGTATTTCTCTATTAAATAATGTGTTTTTTTGTTATATCTATATTAAATAATGTGTATTTTAGTTATTTCTCTATTAAATAATGTGTGTTTTAGTTAATTTTCCAATAAATACTGTGTATTTTAGTTATTTCTTTATTAAATAATGTGTTTTATTGTTATTTTTTTATTAAATAAGGTGTATTTTAGATATTTCTCTATTAAATATTGTGAATTTTAGTTATTGGTCCAATAAATAATGTGTATTTTAGTTATTTTTCTATTAAATAATGTGTTTTTTGTTATTTCTCTATTAAATAATGTTTATTTTAGTTATTTCTCTAATAAATAATGTGTATTTTAGTTATTTCTCTTTTAAATAATGTGTATTTTAGTTATTTTTTTAATAAATAATGTGTATTTTAGTTAATTCTCTGTTAAATAATGCGTTTTTTTTGTTATTTCTTTATTAAAAAATGTGTATTCCAGTTATTTCTCTATTAAATAATGTGATTTTTTGTTATTTCTTTATTAAATAATGTGTATTTTAGTAATTTCTCTATTAAATAATGTGTATTTTAGTTATTTCTCCAATAAAAAATGTGTATTTTAGTTATTTCTTTATTAAATAATGCGTTTTTTTGTTATTTCTCTAATAAAAAATGTGTATTTTAGTTATTTCTCTATTAAATAATGTGTTTTTTTGTTATTTCTCAATTAAATAATGTGTATTTCAGTTATTTCTCTATAAAATAATTTGTATTTTAGTTATTTCTCCAATAAATAATGTGTATTTTAGGTATTTCTCTAATAAATAATGTGTTTTTTTGTTATTTCTCTATTAAATAATGTGTATTTTAGTTATTTCTTTATTAAATAATGTGTTTTTTTGTTATTTTCCTAATAAATAATGTGTATTTTAGTTAATTCTCTATCAAATAATGTGTATTTTAGTTATTTCTCTATTAAATAATGTGTTTTTCTGTTATTTCTCTAATAAATAATGTGTATTTTAGTTATTTCTCTATTAAATAATGTGTATTTTAGTTATTTCTCCAATAAATACTGTGTATTTTAGTTATTTCTCTATTAAATAATGTGTTTTATTGTTATTTTTTTATTAAATAATGTGTATTTTAGTTATTTCTCTATTAAATAATGTAAATTTTAGTTATTGGTCTAATAAATAAAGTGTATTTTAGTTATTTTTCTATTAAATAATGTGTTTTTTTGTTATTTCTCTATTAAATAAAGTGTATTTTAGTCATTTCTCTATTAAATAATGTGTATTTTAGTTATTTCTCCAATAAATAATGTGTATTTTAGTTATTTCTCTAATAAATAATGTGTTTTTTTGTTATTTCTTTATTAAATAATGTGTATTTTAGTTATTTCTCTATTAAATAATTTGTTTTTTTGTTTTTTTTCTAATAAATAATGTGTATTTTAGTTATTTCTCTATCAAATAATGTGTATTTTAGTTATTTCTCTATTAAATATTGTGTTTTTTTGTTATTTCTCTAATTAATAATGTGTATTTTAGTTATTTTTTTATTAAATAATGTGTATTTTAGTTGTTTCTCCAATAAATACTGTGTATTTTAGTTATTTCTCTATTAAATAATGTGTTTTATTGTTATTTTTTTATTAAATAATGTGAATTTTAGTTATTTCTCTATTATATAATGTAAATTTTAGTTATTGGTCCAATAAATAATGTGTATTTTAGTTATTTTTCTATTAAATAATGTGTTTTTTTGTTATTTCTCTATTAAATAAAGTGTATTTTAGTTATTTCTCTATTAAATAATGTGTATTTTAGTTATTTCTCCAATAAATAATGTGTATTTTAGTTATTTCTCTATTAAATAATGTGTTTTTTTGTTATTTCTTTATTAAATAATGTGTATTTTAGTTATTTTTCTATTAAATAATTTGTTTTTTTGTTATTTTCCTAATAAATAATGTGTATTTTAGTTAATTCTCTATCAAATAATGTGTATTTTAGTTAATTCTCTATTAAATAATGTGTTTTTTTGTTATTTCTCTAATAAATAATGTGTATTTTAGTTATTTCTCTATTAAATAATGTGTATTTTAGTTATTTCTCCAATAAATATTAGGTCTTTTAGTTATTTCTCTATTAAATAATGTGTTTTTTTGTTATTTCTCTAATAAATAATTTGTATTTTAGTTATTTCTCTATTAAATAATGTGTTTTTTGTTATTTCTCTATTAAATAATGTGTATTTTAGTTATTTCTCCAATAAATATTGTGTATTTTAGTTATTTCTCTACTAAATAATGTGTTTTTTGTTATTTCTCTATTAAATAATGTGTATTTTAGTTAATTCTCTATTAAATAATGTGTTTTTTGTTATTTAACTCTTAAATAATGTGTATTTTAATTATTTTTCTATTAAATAATGTGTTTTTTTGTTATTTCTCTATTAAATAATGTCTATTTTAGTTATATCTTTATTAAATAATGTGTATTTTAGTTATTTCTCTCTTAAATAATGTGTATTTTATTTATTTTGCTATTAAATAATGTGTATTTTAGTAATTTTTCTATTAAATAATGTGTTTTTTGTTATTTCTCAATTAAAAAATGTGTATTTTTGTTATTTTTCTATTAAATAATGTGTATTTTAGTTATTTCTTTATCAAATGATGTGTCTTTTAGTTATTTCTCTATCAAATAATGTGTATTTTAGTTATTTCTCTATTAAATAATGTGTATTTTAGTTATTTCTCCAATAAATAATGTTTATTATAGTTATTTCTCTATTAAATAATGTGTTTTTTTGTTATTTCTCTATTAAATAATGTGTATTTTAGTTATTTCTCTATTAAATAATGTGTATTTTAGTTATTTCTCCAATAAATAATGAGTATTCTAGTTATTTCTCTATTATATTATGTGTTTTTTTTGTTATTTCTCTATTAAATATTGTGTATTTTAGTTATTTCTTTATAAAATAATGTTTATTTTAGTTATTTCTTCAATAAATAATGTGTATTTTAGTTATTTCTTTGATAAATAATTTTGTTTTTTGTTATTTCTTTATTATATAATGTGTATTATAGGTATTTCTTTATTAAATAATGTGTATTTTAGTTATTTCTCCAATAAATAATGTGTATTTTGGTTATTTCTTTATTAAATAATGTGTTTTTTTGTTATTTCTCTATTAAATAATCTGTATTTTAGTTATTGCTCCAATAAAAAAAGTATTATTTAAATATTTCTCTTATAAATAAAGTGATTTTTTGATTTTTTTTTATTAAATAATGTGTATTTTAGTTATTTCTTTATTAAATAATGTGTATTTTTGTTATTTCTATAGTAAATAATGTGTTTTTTTGTTAATTCTCTTTTAAATAATAAGTATTTTAGTTATTTCTTTAAATAATAAGGTGTATTTTAGTTATTTCTCCAATAAATAATGTGTATTTTAGTTATTTCTCTATTAAATAATGTGTTTTTTTGTTATTTCTCTATTAACTACTGTGTATTTTAGTTATTTTTCTATTAAATAATGTGTATTTTAGTTATTTCTCCAATAAATAATGTGTATTTTAGTTATTTCTCTATTGAATAATGTGTTTTTTTGTTATTTCTCTATGAAAAAATGTGTATTTTAGTTATTTCTTTTTTTAAATATTGTGTTTTTTTGTTATTTCTCTATTAAATAATGTGTATTTCAGTAATTTTTCTATTAAATAATGTGTATTTTAGTTATTTCTCCAATAAATAATGTGTATTTTAGGTATTTCTCTATTAAATAATGTGTTTTTTTGTAATTTCTCTATTAAATAATGTGTATTTTAGTTATTTCTCTATTAAATAATGTGTTTTTTTGTTATTTCTATATCAAATAATGTGTATTTTAGTTATTTCTCTATTAATTAATGTGTATTTTAGTTATTTCTCCAATAAATACTGTGTATTTTAGTTATTTCTCTATTAAATAATGTGTTTTATTGTTATTTTTTTATTAAATAATGTGTATTTTAGATATTTCTTTATTAAACAATGTGTATTTTAGTTATTGGTCCAATAAATAATGTGTATTTTAGTTATTTTTCTATTAAATATTGTGTTTTTTGTTATTTCTCTATTAAATAATGTGTATTTTAGTTATTTCTCTATTAAATAATGTGTATTTTAGTTATTTTTCCAATAAATAATGTGTATTTTAGTTATTTATCTATAAAATAATGTGTTTTTTTGTTATTTCTCTAATAAATAATGTGTATTTTAGTTATTTCTCTATTAAATAATATGTTTTTTGTTATTTCTCTATTAAATAATGTGTATTTTAGTTATTTCTTCAATAAATAATGTGTATTTTAGTTTTTTCTCTATTAAATAATGTGTTTTTTGTTATTTCTCTATTAAATAATGTGTTTTTTAGTTAATTCTTTATTAAATAATGTGTTTTTTGTTATTTCACTCTTAAATAATGTGTATTCAATTATTTCTCTATTAAATAATGTGTTTTCTGTTATTTCTCTATTAAATAATGTCTAATTTAGATATTTCTCTATCAAATAATGTGTATTTTAGTTATTTCTCTCTTAAATAATGTGTTTTTTATTTATTTCTCCATTAAATAATGTGTATTTTAGTTATTTTTTATTAAATAATGTGTTTTTTATTATTAAATAATAATGGTGTGATAGCTCAATGGTAGAGTACTTGCATATCATGCGAGCAGTCCGGGGTTCGATCCCCGAAATATGACTGAAATGATAACTTGCTCTTTATCCACCAGCGTGGTTCGGAAGTCACGTATTAAGCTGTTGGTCCCATCAAACCACTTTAAACAAGTCGTAGACTTACTGTGGCAATGTAAAATAGCCGTAAAAAGCATAATAAATAAATAATAAAAAATTAAAATTTCTCTATTATAAAATGTGTATTTTTGTTATTTTTCTATTAAATAATGTGTATTTTAGTTATATCTCTATCAAATAATGTGTCTTTTAGTTATTTCTCTATTAAATAATGTGTATTTTAGTTATTTCTCTATTAAATAATGTGTATTTTAGTTATTTCTCCAATAAATATTGTTTATTTTAGTTATTTCTCTATTAAATTATGTGTTTTTTTGTTATTTTCCTATTAAATAATGTGTATTTTAGTTATTTCTCTATTAAATAATGTGTATTTTAGTTATTTCTCCAATAAATAATGAGTATTCTAGTTATTTCTCTATTATATAATGTGTTTTTTTGTTATTTCTCTATTAAATATTGTGTATTTTAGTTATTTCTTTATAAATTAATGTTTATTTTAGTTATTTCTTTAATAAATAATGTGTATTTTAGTTATTTCTCTATTAAATAATATTGTTTTTTTGTTATTTCTCTATTATATAATGTGTATTATAGTTATTTCTTTATTAAATAATGTGTATTTTAGTTATTTCTCCAATAAATAATGTGTATTTTGTTATTTCTCTATTAAATAATGTTTTTTTGTTATTTCTCTATTAAATAATCTGTATTTTAGTTATTGCTCAAATAAAAAAAGTATATTTTAGTTATTTCTCTTATAAATAAAGTGATTTTTTGTTATTTCTTTATTAAATAATGTGTATTTTAGTTATTTCTCTATCAAATAATGTGTTTTTTTTTGTTATTTCTCTAATAAATAATGTGTTTTTTTTTTTGTTATTTCTCTATTAAATAAGGTGTATTTTAGATATTTCACTACTAAATAATGTGTATTTTAGTTATTTCTCCAATAAATAATGAGTATTTTAGTTAATTCTCTATTAAATAATGTTTTTTTTTTGTTATTTCTCTATTAAATAATGTGTATTTTAGTTATTTCTCTATTAAATAATGTGTATTTTAGTTATTTCTCAAATAAATATAGTGTATTTAAGTTATTTCACTATTAAATAATGTGTTTTTTTTATTATTTCTCTAATAAATAATGTTTATTTTAGTTATTTCTCTATTAAATAATGTGTTTTTTGTTATTTCTCTATTAAATAATGTGTATTTTAGTTTTTTCTTTATTAAATAATGTGTATTTTAGTTATTTCTCCATAAATACTGTGTATTTTAGTTATTTCTCTATAAAATAATGTGTTTTATTGTTATTTTTTTATTAAATAATGTGTATTTTAGTTATTTCTCTATTAAATAATGTGAATTTTAGTTATTGGTCCAATAAATAATGTGTATTTTAGTTATTTTTCTATTAAATAATGTGTTTTTTGTTATTTCTCTATTAAGTAATGTGTTTTTTAGTTATTTCTCTATTAAATAATGCGTATTTTAGTTATTTTTCCAATAAATAATGTGTATTTTAGTTATTTATCTATAAAATAATGTGTTTTTTTGTTATTTCTCTAATAAATAATGTGTATTTTAGTTATTTCTGTATTAAATAATGTGTTTTTTGTTATTTCTCTATTAAATAATGTGTATTTTAGTTATTTCTCCAATAAATAATGAGTATTCTAGTTATTTCTCTATTATATTATGTGTATTTTTTGTTATTTCTCTATTAAATATTGTGTACATTAGTCATTTCTTTATAAAATAATGTTTATTTTAGTTATTTCTTCAATAAATAATGTGTATTTTAGTTATTTCTTTGATAAATAATATTGTTTTTTGTTATTTCTCTATTATATAATGTGTATTATAGTTATTTCTTTATTAAATAATGTTTATTTCAGTTATTTCTCCAATAAATAATGTGTATTTTGGTTATTTCTTTATTAAATAATGTGTTTTTTTGTTATTTCTCTATTAAATAATCTGTATTTTAGTTATTGCTCCAATAAAAAAAGTATTATTTAAATATTTCTCTTATAAATAAAGTGATTTTTTGATTTTTTTTTTATTAAATTATGTGTATTTTAGTTATTTCTCTATTAAATAATGTGTATTTTTGTTATTTCTATAGTAAATAATGTGTTTTTTTGTTAATTCTCTTTTAAATAATAAGTATTTTAGTTATTTCTTTAAATAATAAGGTGTATTTTAGTTATTTCTCCAATAAATAATGTGTATTTTAGTTATTTCTCTATTAAATAATGTGTTTTTTTGTTATTTCTCTATTAACTACTGTGTATTTTAGTTATTTCTCTATTAAATAATGTGTATTTTAGTTATTTCTCCAATAAATAATGTGTATTTTAGTTATTTCTCTATTAAATAATGTGTTTTTTTGTTATTTCTCTATGAAAAAATGTGTATTTTAGTTATTTCTTTATTAAATATTGTGTTTTTTTGTTATTTCTCTATTAAATAATGTGTATTTCAGTTATTTTTCTATTAAATAATGTGTATTTTAGTTATTTCTCCAATAAATAATGTGTATTTTAGGTATTTCTCTATTAAATAATGTGTTTTTTTGTTATATCTATATTAAATAATGTGTATTTTAGTTATTTCTCTATTAAATAATGTGTATTTTAGTTAATTTTCCAATAAATACTGTGTATTTTAGTTATTTCTTTATTAAATAATGTGTTTTATTGTTATTTTTTTATTAAATAAGGTGTATTTTAGATATTTCTCTATTAAATAATGTGAATTTTAGTTATTGGTCCAATAAATAATGTGTATTTTAGTTATTTTTCTATTAAATAATGTGTTTTTTGTTATTTCTCTATTAAATAATGTTTATTTTAGTTATTTCTCTAATAAATAATGTGTATTTTAGTTATTTCTCTTTTAAATAATGTGTATTTTAGTTATTTTTTTAATAAATAATGTGTATTTTAGTTAATTCTCTGTTAAATAATGCGTTTTTTTTGTTATTTCTTTATTAAAAAATGTGTATTCCAGTTATTTCTCTATTAAATAATGTGATTTTTTGTTATTTCTTTATTAAATAATGTGTATTTTAGTTATTTCTCTATTAAATAATGTGTATTTTAGTTATTTCTCCAATAAAAAATGTGTATTTTAGTTATTTCTTTATTAAATAATGCGTTTTTTTGTTATTTCTTTAATAAAAAATGTGTATTTTAGTTATTTCTCTATTAAATAATGTGTTTTTTTGTTATTTCTCAATTAAATAATGTGTATTTCAGTTATTTCTCTATAAAATAATTTGTATTTTAGTTATTTCTCCAATAAATAATGTGTATTTTAGGTATTTCTCTAATAAATAATGTGTTTTTTTGTTATTTCTCTATTAAATAATGTGTATTTTAGTTATTTCTTTATTAAATAATGTGTTTTTTTGTTATTTTCCTAATAAATAATGTGTATTTTAGTTAATTCTCTATCAAATAATGTGTATTGTAGTTATTTCTCTATTAAATAATGTGTTTTTTTGTTATTTCTCTAATAATTAATGTGTATTTTAGTTATTTCTCTATTAAATAATGTGTATTTTAGTTATTTCTCCAATAAATACTGTGTATTTTAGTTATTTCTCTATTAAATAATGTGTTTTATTGTTATTTTTTTATTAAATAATATGTATTTTAGTTATTTCTCTATTAAATAATGTAAATTTTAGTTATTGGTCTAATAAATAAAGTGTATTTTAGTTATTTTTCTATTAAATAATGTGTTTTTTTGTTATTTCTCTATTAAATAAAGTGTATTTTAGTTATTTCTCTATTAAATAATGTGTATTTTAGTTATTTCTCCAATAAATAATGTGTATTTTAGTTATTTCTCTATTAAATAATGTGTTTTTTTGTTATTTCTTTATTAAATAATGTGTATTTTAGTTATTTCTCTATTAAATAATTTGTTTTTTTGTTTTTTTTCTAATAAATAATGTGTATTTTAGTTATTTCTCTATCAAATAATGTGTATTTTAGTTATTTCTCTATTAAATATTGTGTTTTTTTGTTATTTCTCTAATTAATAATGTGTATTTTAGTTATTTCTTTATTAAATAATGTGTATTTGAGTTATTTCTCCATAAATACTGTGTATTTTAGTTATTTCTCTATTAAATAATGTGTTTTATTGTTATTTTTTTATTAAATAATGTGTATTTTAGATATTTCTCTATTTAATAATGTGAATTTTAGTTAATAGTCCAATAAATAATGTGTATTTTAGTTATTTCTCTATTAAATAATGTGTATTTTAATTATTTCTCCAATAAATACTGTGTATTTTAGTTATTTCTCTATTAAAAAATGTGTTTTATTGTTATTTTGTTATTAAATAATGTGAATTTTAGTTATTTCTCTATTAAATAATGTAAATTTTAGTTATTGGTCCAATAAATAATGTGTATTTTAGTAATTTTTCTATTAAATAATGCGTTTTTTTGTTATTTCTCTATTAAATAATGTGTATTTTAGTTATTTCTCTATTAAATAATGTGTATTTTAGTTATTTTTCCAATAAATATTGTGTATTTTAGTTATTTCTCTATTAAATAATGTGTTTTTTTGTTATTTCTCTAATAAATAATGTGTATTTTAGTTATTTCTTTAATAAATAATGTGTTTTTTGTTATTTCTCTATTAAATAATGTGTATTTTAGTTATTTCTCCAATAAATATTGTGTATTTTAGTTATTTTTCTACTAAATAATGTGTTTTTTGTTATTTCTCTATTAAATAATGTGTATTTTAGTTAATTTTCTATTAAATAATGTGTTTTTTGTTATTTCACTCTTAAATAATGTGTATTTTAGTTATTTCTCTATTAAATAATGTGTTTTTTTGTTATTTCTCTATTAAATAATGTCTATTTTAGTTATATCTCTATTAAATAATGTGTATTTTAGTTATTTCTCACCTAAATAATGTGTATTTTATTTATTTCGCCATTAAATAATGTGTATTTTAGTTATTTTTCTATTAAATAATGTGTTTTTTGTTATTTCTCTATTAAAAAATGTGTATTTTTGTTATTTTTCTATTAAATAATGTGTATTTTAGTTATTTCTCTATCAAATAATGTGTCTTTTAGTTATTTCTCTATTAAATAATGTGTATTTTAGTTATTTCTCTATTAAATAATGTGTATTTTAGTTATATCTCCAATAAATAATGTTTATTTTAGTTATTTCTCTATTAAATAATGTGTTTTTTTGTTATTTCTCTATTAAATAATGTGTATTTTAGTTATTTCTCTATTAAATAATGTGTATTTTAGTTATTTCTCCAATAAATAATGAGTATTCTAGTTATTTCTCTATTATATAATGTGTTTTTTTTTGTTATTTCTCTATTAAATATTGTGTATTTTAGTTATTTCTTTATAAAATAATGCTTATTTTAGTTATTTCTTTAATAAATAATGTGTATTTTAGTTATTTCTCTAATAAATAATATTGTTTTTTTTTATTTCTCTATTATATAATGTGTTATAAAGTTGTTTCTTTATTAAATAATGTGTATTTTAGTTATTTCTCCAATAAATAATGTGTATTTTAGTTATTTCTTTATTAAATAATGTGTTTTTTTTGTTATTTCTCTATTAAATAATCTGTAATTTAGTTATTGCTCCAATAAAAAAAGTATATTTTAGTTATTTCTCTTATAAATAAAGTTATTTTTTGTTATTTCTTTATTAAATAATGTGTTTTTTAGTTATTTCTCTATTAAATAATGTGTATTTTTGTTATTTCTATAGTAAATAATGTGTTTTTTTGTTAATTCTCTATTAAATAATAAGTATTTTAGTTATTTCTTTAAATAATAAGGTGTATTTTAGTTATTTCTCCAATAAATATTGTGTATTTTAGTTAATTCTCTATTAAATAATGTGTTTTTTTGTTATTTCTCTATTAACTACTTTGTATTTTAGTTATTTCTCTATTAAATAATGTGTATTTTAGTTATTTCTCCAATAAATAATGTGTATTTTAGTTATTTCTTTATTAAATAATGTGTTTTTTTGTTATTTCTCTATGAAAAAATGTGTATTTTAGTTATTTCTTTATTAAATAATGTGTTTTTTTGTTATTTCTTTATTAAATAATGTGTATTTTAGTTATTTCTCTATTAAATAATGTGTATTTTAGTTTATTCTCCAATAAATAATGTGTATTTTAGGTATTTTTCTATTAAATATTGTGTTTTTTTGTAATTTCTCTATTAAATAATGTGTATTTTAGTTATTTCTCTTGTAAATAATGTGTTTTTTTGTTATTTCTATATCAAATAATGTGGATTTTAGTTATTTCTCTATTAAATAATGTGTATTTTAGTTATTTCTCCATGAAATACTGTGTATTTTAGTTATTTCTCTATTAAATAATGTGTTTTATTGTAATTTTTTTATTAAATAATGTGTATTTTAGACATTTCTTTATTAAATAATGTGAATTTTAGTTATTGGTCCAATAAATAATGTGTATTTTAGTTATTTTTCTATTAAATAATGTGTTTTTTGTTATTTCTCTATTAAATAATGTGTATTAATGTGTATTTTAGTTATTTCTCTATTAAATAATGTGTTTTTTGTTATTTCTCTATTAAATAATGTGTATTTTAGTTATTTCTTCAATAAATAATGTGTATTTTAGTTATTTCTCTATTAAATAATGTGTTTTTTGTTAATTCTTTATTAAATAATGTGTATTTTAGTTAATTCTCTATTAAATAATGTGTTTTTTGTTATTTCACTCTTAAATAATGTGTATTTAATTATTTCTCTATTAAATAATGTGTTTTTTGTTATTTCTCTATTAAATAATGTCTATTTTAGTCATTTCTCTATTAAATAAAGTGTATTTTAGTTGTTTCTCTCCTAAATAATGTGTTTTTTATTTAATTCTCCATTAAATAATGTGTATTTTAGTTATTTTCTATTAAATATTGTGTTTTTTGTTTCTTCTCTATTATAAAATGTGTATTTTTGTTATTTTTCTATTAAATAATGTGTATTTTAGTTATATCTTTATCAAATAATGTGTCTTTTAGTTATTTCTCGATTAAATAATGTGTATTTTAATTATTTCTTTTATAAATAATGTCTATTTTAGTTATTTCTCCAATAAATAATGTTTATTTTAGTTATTTCTCTATTAAATAATGTGTTTTTTTGTTATTTCTCTATTAAATAATGTGTATTTTAGTTATTTCTCTATTAAATAATGTGTATTTTAGTTATTTCTCCAATAAATAATGAGTATTCTAGTTATTTCTCTATTATATAATGTGTTTTTTTGTTATTTCTTTATTAAATTTTGTGTATTTTAGTTATTTCTTTATAAAATAATGTTTAAATTAGTTATTTCTTCAATAAATAATGTGTATTTTAGTTATTTCTCTATTAAATAATATTGTTTTTTTGTTATTTCTCTATTATATAATGTGTATTATAGTTATTTCTCTATTGAATAATGTGTATTTTAGTTATTTCTCCAATAAATAATGTGTATTTTAGTTATTTCTCTATTAAATAATGTGTTTTTTTGTTATTTCTCTATTAAATAATCTGTGTTTTAGTTATTTCTCTTATAAATAAAGTGATTTTTTGTTATTTCTTTATTTAATAATGTGTATTTTAGTTATTTCTCTATTAAATAATGTGTATTTTAGTTATTTCTTCAATAAATATTGTGTATTTTAGTTATTTCTCTATTAAATAATGTGTTTTTTTTTGTAATTTCTCTAATAAATAATGTGTTTTTTTTTTGTTATTTCTTTATTAAATAATGTGTATTTTAGATATTTCACTACAAAATAATGTGTATTTTAGTTATTTTTTCAATAAATAATGAGTATTTTAGTTAATTCTCTATTAAATAATGTTTTTTTTTTTGTTATTCCTCTATTAAATAATGTGTATTTTAGTTATTTCTCTATTAAATAATGTGTATTTTAGTTATTTCTCAAATAAATAATGTGTATTTAAGTTATTTCACTATTAAATAATGTGTTTTTTTGTTATTTCTCTAATAAATAATGTTTATTTTAGTTATTTCTCTATTAAATAAAGTGTTTTTTGTTATTTCTATATTAAATAATGTGTATTTTAGTTTTTTTTTTTATTAAATAATGTGTATTTTAGTTATTTCTCCATAAATACTGTGTGTTTAAGTTATTTCTCTATTAAATAATGTGTTTTATTGTTATTTTTTTTATTAAATAATGTGTATTTTAGATATTTCTCTATTAAATAATGTGAATTTTAGTTAATGGTCCAATAAATAATGTGTATTTTAGTTATTTTTCTATTAAATAATGTGTTTTTTGTTATTTCTCTATTAAATAATGTGTATTTTAGTTATTTCTCTATTAAATAATGCGTATTTTAGTTATTTTTTCAATAAATAATGTGTATTTTAGTTATTTTTCTATAAAATAATGTGTTTTTTTGTTATTTCTCTAATAAATAATGTGTATTTTAGTTATTTCTGTATTAAATAATGTGTTTTTTGTTATTTCTCTATTAAATAATGTGTATTTTAGTTATTTCTCCTATAAATAATGTGTATTTTAGTTATTTCTCTATTAAATAATGTGTTTTTAGTTATTTCTCTATTAAATAATGTGTAATTTAGTTAATTCTCTATTAAATAATGTGTTTTTTGTTATTTAATTTTTAAATAATGTGTATTTTTGTTATTTTTTTAATAAATAATGTGTATTTTAGTTTTTTCTTTATTAAATAATGTGTATTTTAGTTATTTCTCCGTAAATACTGTGTATTTTAGTTATTTCTCTATTAAATAATGTGTTTTATTGTTATTTTTTTATTATATAATGTGTATTTTAGATATTTCTCTATTAAATAATGTAAATTTTAGTTAATGGTCCAATAAATAATGTGTATTTTAGTTATTTCTCTATTAAATAATGTGTTTTTTGTTATTTCTCTAATAATTAATGTGTATTTTAGTTATTTCTCTATTAAATAATGTGTATTTTAGTTATTTCTCCAATAAATACTGTGTATTTTAGTTATTGCTCTATTAAATAATGTGTTTTATTGTTATATTTTTATTAAATAATGTGAATTTTAGTTATTTCTCTATTAAATAATGTAAATTTTAGTTATTGGTCCAATAAATAATGTGTATTTTAGTTATTTTTCTATTAAATAATGTGTTTTTTTGTTATTTCTCTATTAAATAATGTGTATTTTATTTATTTCTCTATTGAATAATGTGTATTTTAGTTATTTTTCCAATAAATATTGTGTATTTTAGTTATTTCTCTATTAAATATTGTGTTTTTTTGTTATTTCTTTAATAAATAATGTGTATTTTAGTTATTTCTCTATTAAATAATGTGTTATTTGTAATTTCTCTATTAAATAATGTGTATTTTAGTTATTTCTTTAATAAATATTGTGTATTTTAGTTATTTCTCTACTAAATAATGTGTTTTTTGTTATTTCTCTACTAAATAATGTGTATTTTAGTTAATTCTCTATTAAATAATGTGTTTTTTTGTTATTTCTCTATTAAATAATGTGTATTTTAGTTATTTCTCTATTAAATAATGTGTATTTTAGTTATTTCTCCAATAAATAATGAGTATTTTAGTTATTTCTCTATTATATAATGTGTTTTTTTTGTTATTTCTCTATTAAATATTGTGTATTTTAGTTATTTCTTTATAAAATAATGTTTATTTCAGTTATTTCTTTAATAAATAATGTGTATTTTAAGTATTTCTCTAATAAATAATATTGTTTTTTGTTATTTCTCTATTATATAATGTGTATTATAGTTATTTCTTTATTAAATAATGTGTATTTTAGTTATTTCTCCAATAAATAATGTGTATTTTAGTTATTTCTTTATTAAATAATGTGTTTTTTTTGTTATTTCTCTATTAAATAATCTGTATTTTAGTTATTGCTTCAATAAAAAAAGTATATTTTAGTTATTTCTCTTATAAATAAAGTGATTTTTTGTTATTTCTTTATTAAATAATGTGTATTTTAGTTATTTCTCTATTAAATAATGTGTATTTTTGTTATTTTTATAGTAAATAATGTGTTTTTTTGTTAATTCTCTATTAAATAATAAGTATTTTAGTTATTTCTTTAAATAATAAGGTGTATTTTAGTTATTTCTCTAATAGATAATGTGTATTTTAGTTATTTCTCTATTGATTAATGTGTTTTTTTGTTATTTCTCTATTAACTACTGTGTATTTAAGTTATTTCTCTCTTAAATAATGTGTATTTTAGTTATTTCTCCAATAAATAATGTGTATTTTAGTTATTTCTCTATTAAATAATGTGTTTTTTTGTTATTTCTCTATAAAAAAATGTGTATTTTAGTTATTTCTTTATTAAATAATGTGTTTTTTTGTTATTTCTCTATTAAATAATGTGTATTTTAGTTATTTCTCTATTAAATAATGTGTATTTTAGTTATTTCTCCAATAAATAATGTGTATTTTAGGTATTTTTCTAATAAATAATGTGTTTTTTGTAATTTTTCTATTAAATAATGTGTATTTTAGTTATTTCTCTATTAAATAATGTGTTTTTTTGTTATTTCTATATCAAATAATGTGTATTTTAGTTATTTTTCTATTAAATACTGTGTATTTTAGTTATTTCTCCATGAAATACTGTGTATTTTAGTTATTTCTCTATTAAATAATGTGTTTTATTGGTTTTTTTTTATTAAATAATGTGTATTTTAGATATTTCTTTATTAAATATAGTGAATTTTAGTTATTGGTCCAATAAATAATGTGTATTTTAGTTATTTTTCTATTAAATAATGTGTTTTTTGTTATTTCTCTAATAAATAATGTGTATTTTAGTTATTTCTCTATTAAATAATGTGTATTTTAGTTATTTTTCCAATATATAATGTGTATTTTAGTTATTTATCTATGAAATAATGTGTTTTTTTGTTATTTCTCTAATAAATAATGTGTATTTTAGTTATTTCTTTATTAAATAATGTGTTTTTTGTTATTTCTCTATTAAATAATGTGTATTTTAGTTATTTCTTCAATAAATAATGTGTATTTTAGTTATTTCTTTATTAAATAATGTGTTTTTTGTTATTTCTCTATTAAATAATGTGTATTTTAGTTAATTCTCTATTAAATAATGTGTTTTTTGTTATTTCACTCTTAAATAATGTGTATTTAATTATTTCTCTATTAAATAATGTGTTTTTTGTTATTTCTCTATTAAATAATGTCTATTTTAGTTATTTCTCTATTAAATAATGTGTATTTTAGTTATTTCTCTCTTAAATAATGTGTTTTTTATTTATTTCTCCATTAAATAATGTGTATTTTAGTTATTTTCTATTAAATAATGTGTTTTTTGTTATTTCCCTATTATAAAATGTGTATTTTTGTTATTTTTCTATTAAATAATGTGTATTTTAGTTATATCTTTATTAAATAATGTGTCTTTTAGTTATTTCTCTATTAAATAATGTGTATTTTAGTTATTTCTCTATTAAATAATGTGTATTTTAGTTATTTCTCCAATAAATAATGTTTATTTTAGTTATTTCTCTATTAAATAATGTGTTTTTTTTGTTATTTCTCTTTTAAATAATGTGTATTTTAGTTATTTCTCTATTAAATAATGTGTATTTTAGTTATTTCTCCAATAAATAATGAGTATTCTAGTTATTTCTCTATTATATAATGTGTTATTTTTTTTTTATTTTTCTATTAAATATTGTGTATTTTAGTTATTTCTTTATAAAATAATATTTATTTTAGTTATTTCTTCAATAAATAATGTGTATTTTAGTTATTTCTCTATTAAATAATATTGTTTTTTTGTTATTTCTTTATTATATAATGTGTATTATAGTTATTTCTCTATTAAATAATGTGTATTTTAGTTATTTCTCCAATAAATAATGTGTATTTTAGTTATTTCTCTATTAAATAATGTGTTTTTTTGTTATTTTTCTATTAAATAATTTGTATTTTAGTTATTGCTCAAATAAAAAAAGTATATTTTAGTTATTTCTCTTATAAATAAAGTGATTTTTGGTTATTTCTTTATTAAATAATGTGTATTTTAGTTATTTCTCTATTAAATAATGTGTATTTTAGTTATTTCTTCAATAAATATTGTGTATTTTAGTTATTTTTTTATTAAATAATGTGTTTTTTTTTGTTATTTCTCTAATAAATAATGAGTTTTTTTGTTATTTCTTTATTAAATAATGTGTATTTTAGATATTTCACTACTAAATAATGTGTATTTTAGTTATTTCTCCAATAAATAATGAGTATTTAAGTTATTTCACTATTAAATAATGTGTTTTTTTTTATTTCTCTAATAAATAATGTTTATTTAAGTTATTTCTTTATTAAATATTGTGTTTTTTGTTATTTCTCTACTAAATAATGTGTATTTTAGTTTTTTCTTTATTAAATAATGTGTATTTTAGTTATTTCTCCATAAATACTGTGTATTTTAGTTATTTCTCTATTAAATAATTTTTATTGATATTTTTTTATTAAATAATGTGTATTTTAGATATTTCTCTATTTAATAATGTGAATTTTAGTTATTAGTCCAATAAATAATGTCTATTTTAGTTATTTCTCTATTAAATAATGTGTATTTTAGTTATTTCTCCAATAAATACTGTGTATTTTAGTTATTTCTCTATTAAATAATGTGTTTTATTGTTATTTTGTTATTAAATAATGTGAATTTTAGTTATTTCTCTATTAAATAATGTAAATTTTAGTTATTGGTCCAATAAATAATGTGTATTTTAGTAATTTTTCTATTAAATAATGTGTTTTTTTGTTATTTCTCTATTAAATAATGTGTATTTTAGTTATTTCTCCAATAAATAATGTGTATTTTAGTTATTTCTTTATTAAATAATGTGTTTTTTTGTTATTTCTCTATTAAATAATCTGTATTTTAGTTATTGCTACAATAAAAAAAATATATATTTTAGTTATTTCTCTTATAAATAAAGTGATTTTTTGTTATTTCTTTATTAAATAATGTGTATTTTAGTTATTTCTCTATTAAATAATGTGTATTTTTGTTATTTCTATAGTAAATAATGTGTTTTTTTGTTAATTCTCTATTAAATAATAAGTATTTTAGTTATTTCTTTAAATAATAAGGTGTATTTTAGTTATTTCTCTAATAGATAATGTGTATTTTAGTTATTTCTCTATTGATTAATGTGTTTTTTTGTTATTTCTCTATTAACTACTGTGTATTTAGGTTATTTCTCTCTTAAATAATGTGTATTTTAGTTATTTCTCCAATAAATAATGTGTATTTTAGTTATTTCTCTAATAAATAATGTGTTTTTTTATTATTTCTCTATGAAAAAAAGGGTATTTTAGTTATTTCTTTATTAAATAATGTGTTTTTTTGTTAATTCTCTATTAAATAATGTGTATTTTAGTTATTTCTCTATTAAATAATGTGTATTTTAGTTATTTCTCCAATAAATAATGTGTATTTTAGGTATTTTTCTATTAAATAATGTGTTTTTTGTAATTTTTCTATTAAATAATGTGTATTTTAGTTATTTCTCTATTAAATAATGTGTTTTTTTGTTATTTCTATATCAAATAATGTGTATTTTAGTTATTTTTCTATTAAATACTGTGTATTTTAGTTATTTCTCCATGAAATACTGTGTATTTTAGTTATTTCTCTATTAAATAATGTGTTTTATTGGTTTTTTTTTATTAAATAATGTGTATTTTAGATATTTCTTTATTAAATATAGTGAATTTTAGTTATTGGTCCAATAAATAATGTGTATTTTAGTTATTTTTCTATTAAATAATGTGTTTTTTGTTATTTCTCTAATAAATAATGTGTATTTTAGTTATTTCTCTATTAAATAATGTGTATTTTAGTTATTTTTCCAATATATAATGTGTATTTTAGTTATTTATCTATGAAATAATGTGTTTTTTTGTTATTTCTCTAATAAATAATGTGTATTTTAGTTATTTCTCTATTAAATAATGTGTTTTTTGTTATTTCTCTATTAAATAATGTGTATTTTAGTTATTTCTTCAATAAATAATGTGTATTTTAGTTATTTCTTTATTAAATAATGTGTTTTTTGTTATTTCTCTATTAAATAATGTGTATTTTAGTTAATTCTCTATTAAATAATGTGTTTTTTGTTATTTCACTCTTAAATAATGTGTATTTAATTATTTCTCTATTAAATAATGTGTTTTTTGTTATTTCTCTATTAAATAATGTCTATTTTAGTTATTTCTCTATTAAATAATGTGTATTTTAGTTATTTCTCTCTTAAATAATGTGTTTTTTATTTATTTCTCCATTAAATAATGTGTATTTTAGTTATTTTTTATTAAATAATGTGTTTTTTGTTATTTCTCTATTATAAAATGTGTATTTTTGTTATTTTTCTATTAAATAATGTGTATTTTAGTTATATCTTTATTAAATAATGTGTCTTTTAGTTATTTCTCTATTAAATAATGTGTATTTTAGTTATTTCTCTATTAAATAATGTGTATTTTAGTTATTTCTCCAATAAATAATGTTTATTTTAGTTATTTCTCTATTAAATAATGTGTTTTTTTGTTATTTCTCTTTTAAATAATGTGTATTTTAGTTATTTCTCTATTAAATAATGTGTATTTTAGTTATTTCTCCAATAAATAATGAGTATTCTAGTTATTTCTCTATTATATAATGTGTTTTTTTTTGTTATTTCTCTATTAAATATTGTGTATTTTAGTTATTTCTTTATAAAATAATGTTTATTTTAGTTATTTCTTTAATAAATAATGTGTATTTTAGTTATTTCTCTAATAAATAATATTGTTTTTTTCTTATTTCTCTATTATATAATGTGTTATAAAGTTGTTTCTTTATTAAATAATGTGTATTTTAGTTATTTCTCCAATAAATAATGTGTATTTTAGTTATATCTTTATTAAATAATGTGTTTTTTTTGTTATTTCTCTATTAAATAATCTGTAATTTAGTTATTGCTCCAATAAAAAAAGTATATTTTAGTTATTTCTCTTATAAATAAAGTTATTTTTTGTTATTTCTTTATTAAATAATGTGTTTTTTAGTTATTTCTCTATTAAATAATGTGTATTTTTGTTATTTCTATAGTAAATAATGTGTTTTTTTGTTAATTCTCTATTAAATAATAAGTATTTTAGTTATTTCTTTAAATAATAAGGTGTATTTTAGTTATTTCTCCAATAAATATTGTGTATTTTAGTTATTTCTCTATTAAATAATGTGTTTTTTTGTTATTTCTCTATTAACTACTTTGTATTTTAGTTATTTCTCTTTTAAATAATGTGTATTTTAGTTATTTCTCCAATAAATAATGTGTATTTTAGTTATTTCTTTATTAAATAATGTGTTTTTTTGTTATTTCTCTATGAAAAAATGTGTATTTTAGTTATTTCTTTATTAAATAATGTGTTTTTTTGTTATTTCTTTATTAAATAATGTGTATTTTAGTTATTTCTCTATTAAATAATGTGTATTTTAGTTTATTCTCCAATAAATAATGTGTATTTTAGGTATTTTTCTATTAAATATTGTGTTTTTTTGTAATTTCTCTATTAAATAATGTGTATTTTAGTTATTTCTCTATTAAATAATGTGTTTTTTTGTTATTTCTATATCAAATAATGTGTATTTTAGTTATTTCTCTATTAAATAATGTGTATTTTAGTTATTTCTCCATGAAATACTGTGTATTTTAGTTATTTCTCTATTAAATAATGTGTTTTATTGTAATTTTTTTATTAAATAATGTGTATTTTAGATATTTCTTTATTAAATAATGTGAATTTTAGTTATTGGTCCAATAAATAATGTGTATTTTAGTTATTTTTCTATTAAATAATGTGTTTTTTGTTATTTCTCTATTAAATAATGTGTATTTCAGTTATTTCTCTATTAAATAATGTGTATTTTAGTTATTTTTCCAATAAATCATAAGTATTTTAGTTATTTATCTATAAAATAATGTGTTTTTTTGTTATTTCTCTAATAAATAATGTGTATTTTAGTTATTTTTCTATTAAATAATGTGTTTTTTGTTATTTCTCTATTAAATAATGTGTATTTTAGTTATTTCTTCAATAAATAATGTGTATTTTAGTTATTTCTCTATTAAATAATGTGTTTTTTGTTAATTCTTTATTAAATAATGTGTATTTTAGTTAATTCTCTATTAAATAATGTGTTTTTTGTTATTTCACTCTTAAATAATGTGTATTTAATTATTTCTCTATTAAATAATATGTTTTTTGTTATTTCTCTATTAAATAATGTCTATTTTAGTCATTTCTCTATTAAATAAAGTGTATTTTAGTTGTTTCTCTCCTAAATAATGTGTTTTTTATTTAATTCTCCATTAAATAAAGTGTATTTTAGTTATTTTCTATTAAATATTGTGTTTTTTGTTTCTTCTCTATTATAAAATGTGTATTTTTGTTATTTTTCTATTAAATAATGTGTATTTTAGTTATATCTTTATCAAATAATGTGTCTTTTAGTTATTTCTCTATTAAATAATGTGTATTTTAATTATTTCTTTTATAAATAATGTCTATTTTAGTTATTTCTCCAATAAATAATGTTTATTTTAGTTATTTCTCTATTAAATAATGTGTTTTTTTGTTATTTCTCTATTAAATAATGTGTATTTTAGTTATTTCTCTATTAAATAATGTGTATTTTAGTTATTTCTCCAATAAATAATGAGTATTCTAGTTATTTCTCTATTATATAATGTGTTTTTTTGTTATTTCTTTATTAAATTTTGTGTATTTTAGTTATTTCTTTATAAAATAATGTTTAATTTAGTTATTTCTTTAATAAATAATGTGTATTTTAGTTATTTCTCTATTAAATAATATTGTTTTTTTGTTATTTCTCTATTATATAATGTGTATTATAGTTATTTCTCTATTGAATAATGTGTATTTTAGTTATTTCTCCAATAAATAATGTGTATTTTAGTTATTTCTCTATTAAATAATGTGTTTTTTTGTTATTTCTCTATTAAATAATCTGTGTTTTAGTTATTTCTCTTATAAATAAAGTGATTTTTTGTTATTTCTTTATTAAATAATGTGTATTTTAGTTATTTCTCTATTAAATAATGTGTATTTTAGTTATTTCTTCAATAAATATTGTGTATTTTAGTTATTTCTCTATTAAATAATGTGTTTTTTTTTGTTATTTCTCTAATAAATAATGTGTTTTTTTCTGTTATTTCTTTATTAAATAATGTGTATTTTAGATATTTCACTACAAAATAATGTGTATTTTAGTTATTTTTTCAATAAATAATGAGTATTTTAGTTAATTCTCTATTAAATAATGTTTTTTTTTTGTTATTCCTCTATTAAATAATGTGTATTTTAGTTATTTCTCTATTAAATAATGTGTATTTTAGTTATTTCTCAAATAAATAATGTGTATTTAAGTTATTTCACTATTAAATAATGTGTTTTTTTGTTATTTCTCTAATAAATAATGTTTATTTTAGTTATTTCTCTATTAAATAAAGTGTTTTTTGTTATTTCTATATTAAATAATGTGTATTTTAGTTTTTTTTTTATTAAATAATGTGTATTTTAGTTATTTCTCCATAAATACTGTGTGTTTAAGTTATTTCTCTATTAAATAATGTGTTTTATTGTTATTTTTTTTATTAAATAATGTGTATTTTAGATATTTCTCTATTAAATAATGTGAATTTTAGTTAATGGTCCAATAAATAATGTGTATTTTAGTTATTTTTCTATTAAATAATGTGTTTTTTGTTATTTCTCTATTAAATAATGTGTATTTTAGTTATTTCTCTATTAAATAATGCGTATTTTAGTTATTTTTCCAATAAATAATGTGTATTTTAGTTATTTATCTATAAAATAATGTGTTTTTTTGTTATTTCTCTAATAAATAATGTGTATTTTAGTTATTTCTGTATTAAATAATGTGTTTTTTGTTATTTCTCTATTAAATAATGTGTATTTTAGTTATTTCTCCAATAAATAATGTGTATTTTAGTTATTTCTCTATTAAATAATGTGTTTTTAGTTATTTCTCTATTAAATAATGTGTAATTTAGTTAATTCTCTATTAAATAATGTGTTTTTTGTTATTTAATTTTTAAATAATGTGTATTTTTGTTATTTTTTTAATAAATAATGTGTATTTTAGTTTTTTCTTTATTAAATAATGTGTATTTTAGTTATTTCTCCGTAAATACTGTGTATTTTAGTTATTTCTCTATTAAATAATGTGTTTTATTGTTATTTTTTTATTATATAATGTGTATTTTAGATATTTCTCTATTAAATAATGTAAATTTTAGTTAATGGTCCAATAAATAATGTGTATTTTAGTTATTTCTCTATTAAATAATGTGTTTTTTGTTATTTCTCTAATAATTAATGTGTATTTTAGTTATTTCTCTATTAAATAATGTGTATTTTAGTTATTTCTCCAATAAATACTGTGTATTTTAGTTATTTCTCTATTAAATAATGTGTTTTATTGTTATATTTTTATTAAATAATGTGAATTTTAGTTATTTCTCTATTAAATAATGTAAATTTTAGTTATTGGTCCAATAAATAATGTGTATTTTAGTTATTTTTCTATTAAATAATGTGTTTTTTTGTTATTTCTCTATTAAATAATGTGTATTTTATTTATTTCTCTATTAAATAATGTGTATTTTTGTTAATTCTCCAATAAATATTGTGTATTTTAGTTATTTCTCTATTAAATAATGTGTTTTTTTGTTATTTCTTTAATAAATAATGTGTATTTTAGTTATTTCTCTATTAAATAATGTGTTATTTGTAATTTCTCTATTAAATAATGTGTATTTTAGTTATTTCTTTAATAAATATTGTGTATTTTAGTTATTTCTCTACTAAATAATGTGTTTTTTGTTATTTCTCTATTAAATAATGTGTATTTTAGTTAATTCTCTATTAAATAATGTGTTTTTTTGTTATTTCTCTATTAAATAATGTGTATTTTAGTTATTTCTCTATTAAATAATGTGTATTTTAGTTATTTCTTTAATAAATAATGAGTATTTTAGTTATTTCTCTATTATATAATGTGTTTTTTTTTGTTATTTCTCTATTAAATATTGTGTATTTTAGTTATTTCTTTATAAAATAATGTTTATTTCAGTTATTTCTTTAATAAATAATGTGTATTTTAAGTATTTCTCTAATAAATAATATTGTTTTTTGTTATTTCTCTATTATATAATGTGTATTATAGTTATTTCTTTATTAAATAATGTGTATTTTAGTTATTTCTCCAATAAATAATGTGTATTTTAGTTATTTCTTTATTAAATAATGTGTTTTTTTTGTTATTTCTCTATTAAATAATCTGTATTTTAGTTATTGCTTCAATAAAAAAAGTATATTTTAGTTATTTCTCTTATAAATAAAGTGATTTTTTGTTATTTCTTTATTAAATAATGTGTATTTTAGTTATTTCTCTATTAAATAATGTGTATTTTTGTTATTTCTATAGTAAATAATGTGTTTTTTTGTTAATTCTCTATTAAATAATAAGTATTTTAGTTATTTCTTTAAATAATAAGGTGTATTTTAGTTATTTCTCTAATAGATAATGTGTATTTTAGTTATTTCTCTATTGATTAATGTGTTTTTTTGTTATTTCTCTATTAACTACTGTGTATTTAAGTTATTTCTCTCTTAAATAATGTGTATTTTAGTTATTTCTCCAATAAATAATGTGTATTTTAGTTATTTCTCTATTAAATAATGTGTTTTTTTGTTATTTCTCTATGAAAAAATGTGTATTTTAGTTATTTCTTTATTAAATAATGTGTTTTTTTGTTATTTCTCTATTAAATAATGTGTATTTTAGTTATTTCTCTATTAAATAATGTGTATTTTAGTTATTTCTCCAATAAATAATGTGTATTTTAGGTATTTTTCTATTAAATAATGTGTTTTTTGTAATTTTTCTATTAAATAATGTGTATTTTAGTTATTTCTCTATTAAATAATGTGTTTTTTTGTTATTTCTATATCAAATAATGTGTATTTTAGTTATTTTTCTAATAAATACTGTGTATTTTAGTTATTTCTCCATGAAATACTGTGTATTTTAGTTATTTCTCTATTAAATAATGTGTTTTATTGGTTTTTTTTTATTAAATAATGTGTATTTTAGATATTTCTTTATTAAATATAGTGAATTTTAGTTATTGGTCCAATAAATAATGTGTATTTTAGTTATTTTTCTATTAAATAATGTGTTTTTTGTTATTTCTCTAATAAATAATGTGTATTTTAGTTATTTCTCTATTAAATAATGTGTATTTTAGTTATTTTTCCAATATATAATGTGTATTTTAGTTATTTATCTATGAAATAATGTGTTTTTTTGTTATTTCTCTAATAAATAATGTGTATTTTAGTTATTTCTTTATTAAATAATGTGTTTTTTGTTATTTCTCTATTAAATAATGTGTATTTTAGTTATTTCTTCAATAAATAATGTGTATTTTAGTTATTTCTTTATTAAATAATGTGTTTTTTGTTATTTCTCTATTAAATAATGTGTATTTTAGTTAATTCTCTATTAAATAATGTGTTTTTTGTTATTTCACTCTTAAATAATGTGTATTTAATTATTTCTCTATTAAATAATGTGTTTTTTGTTATTTCTCTATTAAATAATGTCTATTTTAGTTATTTCTCTATTAAATAATGTGTATTTTAGTTATTTCTCTCTTAAATAATGTGTTTTTTATTTATTTCTCCATTAAATAATGTGTATTTTAGTTATTTTCTATTAAATAATGTGTTTTTTGTTATTTCCCTATTATAAAATGTGTATTTTTGTTATTTTTCTATTAAATAATGTGTATTTTAGTTATATCTTTATTAAATAATGTGTCTTTTAGTTATTTCTCTATTAAATAATGTGTATTTTAGTTATTTCTCTATTAAATAATGTGTATTTTAGTTATTTCTCCAATAAATAATGTTTATTTTAGTTATTTCTCTATTAAATAATGTGTTTTTTTGTTATTTCTCTTTTAAATAATGTGTATTTTAGTTATTTCTCTATTAAATAATGTGTATTTTAGTTATTTCTCCAATAAATAATGAGTATTCTAGTTATTTCTCTATTATATAATGTGTTTTTTTTTTTATTTTTCTATTAAATATTGTGTATTTTAGTTATTTCTTTATAAAATAATATTTATTTTAGTTATTTCTTCAATAAATAATGTGTATTTTAGTTATTTCTCTTTAAAATAATATTGTTTTTTTGTTATTTCTTTATTATATAATGTGTATTATAGTTATTTCTCTATTAAATAATGTGTATTTTAGTTATTTCTCCAATAAATAATGTGTATTTTAGTTATTTCTCTATTAAATAATGTGTTTTTTTGTTATTTTTCTATTAAATAATTTGTATTTTAGTTATTGCTCAAATAAAAAAAGTATATTTTAGTTATTTCTCTTATAAATAAAGTGATTTTTGGTTATTTCTTTATTAAATAATGTGTATTTTAGTTATTTCTCTATTAAATAATGTGTATTTTAGTTATTTCTTCAATAAATATTGTGTATTTTAGTTATTTTTTTATTAAATAATGTGTTTTTTTTTGTTATTTCTCTAATAAATAATGAGTTTTTTTTTGTTATTTCTTTATTAAATAATGTGTATTTTAGATATTTCACTACTAAATAATGTGTATTTTAGTTATTTCTCCAATAAATAATGAGTATTTAAGTTATTTCACTATTAAATAATGTGTTTTTTTTTATTTCTCTAATAAATAATGTTTATTTAAGTTATTTTTTTATTAAATATTGTGTTTTTTGTTATTTCTCTACTAAATAATGTGTATTTTAGTTTTTTCTTTATTAAATAATGTGTATTTTAGTTATTTCTCCATAAATACTGTGTATTTTAGTTATTTCTCTATTAAATAATGTGTTTTATTGATATTTTTTTATTAAATAATGTGTATTTTAGATATTTCTCTATTTAATAATGTGAATTTTAGTTATTAGTCCAATAAATAATGTGTATTTTAGTTATTTCTCTATTAAATAATGTGTATTTTAGTTATTTCTCCAATAAATACTGTGTATTTTAGTTATTTCTCTATTAAATAATGTGTTTTATTGTTATTTTGTTATTAAATAATGTGAATTTTAGTTATTTCTCTATTAAATAATGTAAATTTTAGTTATTGGTCCAATAAATAATGTGTATTTTAGTAATTTTTCTATTAAATAATGTGTTTTTTTGTTATTTCTCTATTAAATAATGTGTATTTTAGTTATTTCTCCAATAAATAATGTGTATTTTAGTTATTTCTTTATTAAATAATGTGTTTTTTTGTTATTTCTCTATTAAATAATCTGTATTTTAGTTATTGCTTCAATAAAAAAAGTATATTTTAGTTATTTCTCTTATAAATAAAGTGATTTTTTGTTATTTCTTTATTAAATAATGTGTATTTTAGTTATTTCTCTATTAAATAATGTGTATTTTTGTTATTTCTATAGTAAATAATGTGTTTTTTTGTTAATTCTCTATTAAATAATAAGTATTTTAGTTATTTCTTTAAATAATAAGGTGTATTTTAGTTATTTCTCTAATAGATAATGTGTATTTTAGTTATTTCTCTATTGATTAATGTGTTTTTTTGTTATTTCTCTATTAACTACTGTGTATTTAGGTTATTTCTTTCTTAAATAATGTGTATTTTAGTTTTTTCTCCAATAAATAATGTGTATTTTAGTTATTTCTCTATTAAATAATGTGTTTTTTTATTATTTCTCTATGAAAAAATGTGTATTTTAGTTATTTCTTTAATAAATAATGTGTTTTTTTGTTATTTCTCTATTAAATAATGTGTATTTTAGTTATTTCTCTATTAAATATAGTGTATTTTAGTTATTTCTCCAATAAATAATGTGTATTTTAGGTATTTTTCTATTAAATAATGTGTTTTTTGTAATTTTTTTATTAAATAATGTGTATTTTAGTTATTTCTCTATTAAATAATGTGTTTTTTTGTTATTTCTATATCAAATAATGTGTATTTTAGTTATTTTTCTATTAAATACTGTGTATTTTAGTTATTTCTCCATGAAATACTGTGTATTTTAGTTATTTCTCTATTAAATAATGTGTTTTATTGGTTTTTTATTATTAAATAATGTGTATTTTAGATATTTCTTTATTAAATATAGTGAATTTTAGTTATTGGTCCAATAAATAATGTGTATTTTAGTTATTTTTCTATTAAATAATGTGTTTTTTGTTATTTCTCTAATAAATAATGTGTATTTTAGTTATTTCTCTATTAAATAATGTGTATTTTAGTTATTTTTCCAATATATAATGTGTATTTTAGTTATTTATCTATGAAATAATGTGTTTTTTTGTTATTTCTCTAATAAATAATGTGTATTTTAGTTATTTCTCTATTAAATAATGTGTTTTTTGTTATATCTCTATTAAATAATGTGTATTTTAGTTATTTCTTCAATAAATAATGTGTATTTTAGTTATTTCTTTATTAAATAATGGGTTTTTTGTTATTTCTCTATTAAATAATGTGTATTTTAGTTAATTCTCTATTAAATAATGTGTTTTTTGTTATTTCACTCTTAAATAATGTGTATTTAATTATTTCTCTATTAAATAATGTGTTTTTTGTTATTTCTCTATTAAATAATGTCTATTTTAGTTATTTCTCTATTAAATAATGTGTATTTTAGTTATTTCTCTCTTAAATAATGTGTTTTTTATTTATTTCTCCATTAAATAATGAGTATTTTAGTTATTTTCTATTAAATAATGTGTTTTTTGTTATTTCTCTATTATAAAATGTGTATTTTTGTTATTTTTCTATTAAATAATGTGTATTTTAGTTATATCTTTATTAAATAATGTGTCTTTTAGTTATTTCTCTATTAAATAATGTGTATTTTAGTTATTTCTCTATTAAATAATGTGTATTTTAGTTATTTCTCCAATAAATAATGTTTATTTTAGTTATTTCTCTATTAAATAATGTGTTTTTTTGTTATTTCTCTTTTAAATAATGTGTATTTTAGTTATTTCTCTATTAAATAATGTGTATTTTAGTTATTTCTCCAATAAATTATGAGTATTCTAGTTATTTCTCTATTATATAATGTGTTTTTTTTTTTATTTTTCTATTAAATATTGTGTATTTTAGTTATTTCTTTATAAAATAATATTTATTTTAGTTATTTCTTCAATAAATAATGTGTATTTTAGTTATTTCTCTATTAAATAATATTGTTTTTTTGTTATTTCTTTATTATATAATGTGTATTATAGTTATTTCTCTATTAAATAATGTGTATTTTAGTTATTTCTCCAATAAATAATGTGTATTTTAGTTATTTCTCTATTAAATAATGTGTTTTTTTGTTATTTTTCTATTAAATAATTTGTATTTTAGTTATTGCTCAAATAAAAAAAGTATATTTTAGTTATTTCTCTTATAAATAAAGTGATTTTTTGTTATTTCTTTATTAAATAATGTGTATTTTAGTTATTTCTCTATTAAATAATGTGTATTTTAGTTATTTCTTCAATAAATATTGTGTATTTTAGTTATTTTTTTATTAAATAATGTGTTTTTTTTTGTTATTTCTCTAATAAATAATGAGTTTTTTTTTGTTATTTCTTTATTAAATAATGTGTATTTTAGATATTTCACTACTAAATAATGTGTATTTTAGTTATTTCTCCAATAAATAATGAGTATTTAAGTTATTTCACTATTAAATAATGTGTTTTTTTTTATTTCTCTAATAAATAATGTTTATTTAAGTTATTTCTTTATTAAATATTGTGTTTTTTGTTATTTCTCTACTAAATAATGTGTATTTTAGTTTTTTCTTTATTAAATAATGTGTATTTTAGTTATTTCTCCATAAATACTGTGTATTTTAGTTATTTCTCTATTAAATAATGTGTTTTATTGTTATTTTTTTATTAAATAATGTGTATTTTAGATATTTCTCTATTTAATAATGTGAATTTTAGTTATTAGTCCAATAAATAATGTGTATTTTAGTTATTTCTCTATTAAATAATGTGTATTTTAGTTATTTCTCCAATAAATACTGTGTATTTTAGTTATTTCTCTATTAAATAATGTGTTTTATTGTTATTTTGTTATTAAATAATGTGAATTTTAGTTATTTCTCTATTAAATAATGTAAATTTTAGTTATTGGTCCAATAAATAATGTGTATTTTAGTAATTTTTCTATTAAATAATGTGTTTTTTTGTTATTTCTCTATTAAATAATGTGTATTTTAGTTATTACTCTATTAAATAATGTGTATTTTAGTTATTTTTCCAATAAATATTGTGTATTTTAGTTATTTCTCTATTAAATAATGTGTTTTTTTGTTATTTCTCTAATAAATAATGTGTATTTTAGTTATTTCTTTAATAAATAATGTGTTTTTTGTTTTTTCTCTATTAAATAATGTGTATTTTAGTTATTTCTTTAATAAATATTGTGTATTTTAGTTATTTTTCTACTAAATAATGTGTTTTTTGTTATTTCTCTATTAAATAATGTGTATTTTAATTAATTTTCTATTAAATAATGTGTTTTTTGTTATTTTACTCTTAAATAATGTGTATTTTAGTTATTTCTCTATTAAATAATGTGTTTTTTTGTTATTTCTCTATTAAATAATGTCTATTTTAGTTATATCTCTATTAAATAATGTGTATTTTAGTTATTTCTCACCTAAATAATGTGTATTTTATTTATTTCGCCAATAAATAATGTGTATTTTAGTTATTTTTCTATTAAATAATGTGTTTTTTGTTATTTCTCTATTAAAAAATGTGTATTTTTGTTATTTTTCTATTAAATAATGTGTATTTTAGTTATTTCTCTATCAAATAATGTGTCTTTTAGTTATTTCTCTATTAAATAATGTGTATTTTAGTTATTTCTCTATTAAATAATGTGTATTTTAGTTATATCTCCAATAAATAATGTTTATTTTAGTTATTTTTCTATTAAATAATGTGTTTTTTTGTTATTTCTCTATTTAATAATGTGTATTTTAGTTATTTCTCTATTAAATAATGTGTATTTTAGTTATTTCTCCAATAAATAATAAGTATTCTAGTTATTTCTCTATTATATAATGTGTTTTTTTTGTTATTTCTCTATTAAATATTGTGTATTTTAGTTATTTCTCTATAAAATAATGTTTATTTTAGTTATTTCTTTAATAAATAATGTGTATTTTAGTTATTTCTCTAATAAATATTATTGTTTTTTTTTATTTCTCTATTATATAATGTGTTATAAAGTTGTTTCTTTATTAAATAATGTGTATTTTAGTTATTTCTCCAATAAATAATGTATATCTTAGTTATTTCTCTTATAATTAAAGTTATTTTTTGTTATTTCTTTATTAAATAATGTGTTTTTTAGTTATTTCTCTACTAAATAATGTGTATTTTTGTTATTAAAAAAAGTATATCTTAGTTATTTCTCTTATAAATAAAGTTATTTTTTGTTATTTCTTTATTAAATAATGTGTTTTTTAGTTATTTCTCTATTAAATAATGTGTATTTTTGTTATTTCTATAGTAAATAATGTGTTTTTTTGTTAATTCTCTATTAAATAATAAGTATTTTAGTTATTTCTTTAAATAATAAGGTGTATTTTAGTTATTTCTCCAATAAATATTGTGTATTTTAGTTATTTCTCTATTAAATAATGTGTTTTTTTGTTATTTCTCTATTAACTACTTTGTATTTTAGTTATTTCTCTATTGAATAATGTGTATTTTAGTTATTTCTCCAATAAATAATGTGTATTTTAGTTATTTCTCTATTAAATAATTTGTTTTTTTGTTATTTCTCTATGAAAAAATGTGTATTTTAGTTATTTCTTTTTTAAATAATGTGTTTTTTTGTTATTTCTCTATTAAATAATGTGTATTTTAGTTATTTCTCTATTAAATAATGTGTATTTTAGTTATTTCTCCAATAAATAATGTGTATTTTAAGTATTTTTCTATTAAATATTGTGTTTTTTTGTAATTTCTCTATTAAATAATGTGTATTTTAGTTATTTCTCTATTAAATAATGTGTTTTTTTGTTATTTCTATATCAAATAATGTGTATTTTAGTTATTTCTCTATTAATTAATGTGTATTTTAGTTATTTCTCCAATAAATACTGTGTATTTTAGTTATTTCTCTATTAAATAATGTGTTTTATTGTTGTTTTTTTATTAAATATTGTGTATTTTAGATATTTCTTTATTAAATAATGTGTATTTTAGTTATTGGTCCAATAAATAATGTGTATTTTAGTTATTTTTCTATTAAATAATGTGTTTTTTGTTATTTCTCTATTAAATAATGTGTATTTTAGTTATTTCTCTATTAAATAATGTGTATTTTAGTTATTTTTCCAATAAATAATGTGTATTTTAGTTATTTATCTATAAAATAATGTGTTTTTTTGTTATTTCTCTAATAAATAATGTGTATTTTAGTTATTTCTTTATTAAATAATGTGTTTTTTGTTATTTCTCTATTAAATAATGTGTATTTTAGTTATTTCTTCAATAATAAATGTGTATTTTAGTTTTTTCTCTATTAAATAATGTGTTTTTTGTTATTTCTCTATTAAATAATGTGTTTTTTAGTTAATTCTTTATTAAATAATTTTTTTTTTGTTATTTCACTCTTAAATAATGTGTATTTATTTATTTCTCTATTAAATAATGTGTTTTTTGTTATTTCTCTATTAAATAATGTCTAATTTAGATATTTCTCTATTAAATAATGTGTATTTTTGTTATTTCTCTCTTAAATAATGTGTTTTTTATTTATTTCTCCATTAAATAATGTGTATTTTAGTTATTTTCTATTAAATAATGTGTTTTTTGTTATTTCTCTATTATAAAATGTGTATTTTTGTTATTTTTCTATTAAATAATGTGTATTTTAGTTATATCTCTATCAAATAATGTGTCTTTTAGTTATTTCTCTATTAAATAATGTGTATTTTAGTTATTTCTCTATTAAATAATGTGTATTTTAGTTATTTCTCCAATAAATATTGTTTATTTTAGTTATTTCTCTATTAAATTATGTGTTTTTTTGTTATTTTCCTATTAAATAATGTGTATTTTAGTTATTTCTCTATTAAATAATGTGTATTTTAGTTATTTCTCCAATAAATAATGAGTATTCTAGTTATTTCTCTATTATATAATGTGTTTTTTTGTTATTTCTCTATTAAATATTGTGTATTTTAGTTATTTCTTTATAAATTAATGTTTATTTTAGTTATTTCTTTAATAAATAATGTGTATTTTAGTTATTTCTCTAATAAATAATATTGTTTTTTTGTTATTTCTCTATTATATAATGTGTATTATAGTTATTTCTTTATTAAATAATGTGTATTTTAGTTATTTCTCCAATAAATAATGTGTATTTTAGTTATTTCTCTATTAAATAATGTGTTTTTTTGTTATTTCTCTATTAAATAATCTGTATTTTAGTTATTGCTCAAATAAAAAAAGTATATTTTAGTTATTTCTCTTATAAATAAAGTGATTTTTTGTTATTTCTATATTAAATAATGTGTATTTAAGTTATTTCACTATTAAATAATGTGTTTTTTTGTTATTTCTCTAATAAATAATGTTTATTTTAGTTGATTCTCCATTAAATAATGTGTTTTTTGTTATATCTCTATTAAATAATGTGTATTTTAGTTTTTTCTTTATTAAATAATGTGTATTTTAGTTATTTCTCCATAAATACTGTGTATTTTAGTTATTTCTCTATTAAATAATGTGTTTTATTGTTATTTTTTTATTAAATAATGTGAATTTTAGTTATTGGTCCAATAAATAATGTGTATTTTAGTTATTTTTCTATTAAATAATGTGTTTTTTGTTATTTCTCTATTAAGTAATGTGTTTTTTAGTTATTTCTCTATTAAATAATGCGTATTTTAGTTATTTTTCCAATAAATAATGTGTATTTTAGTTATTTATCTATAAAATAATGTGTTTTTTTGTTATTTCTCTAATAAATAATGTGTATTTTAGTTATTTCTGTATTAAATAATGTGTTTTTTGTTATTTCTCTATTAAATAATGTGTATTTTAATTATTTCTCCAATAAATAATGTGTATTTTAGTTATTTCTCTATTAAATATTGTGTTTTTTGTTATTTCTCTATTAAATAATGTGTAATTTAGTTAATTCTCTATTAAATAATGTGTTTTTTGTTATTTAATTCTTAAATAAAGTGTATTTTTGTTATTTTTTTAATAAATAATGTGTATTTTAGTTTTTTCTTTATTAAATAATGTGTATTTTAGTTATTTCTCCATAAATACTGTGTATTTTAGTTATTTCTCTATTAAATAATGTGTTTTATTGTTATTTTTTTATTAAATAATGTGTATTTTAGATATTTCTCTATTTAATAATGTGAAATTTAGTTATTAGTCCAATAAATAATGTGTATTTTAGTTATTTCTCTATTAAATAATGTGTATTTTAGTTATTTCTCCAATAAATACTGTGTATTTTAGTTATTTCTCTATTAAATAATGTGTTTTATTGTTATTTTGTTATTAAATAATGTGAATTTTAGTTATTTCTCTATTAAATAATGTAAATTTTAGTTATTGGTCCAATAAATAATGTGTATTTTAGTAATTTTTCTATTAAATAATGTGTTTTTTTGTTATTTCTCTATTAAATAATGTGTATTTTAGTTATTTCTCTATTAAATAATGTGTATTTTAGTTATTTTTCCAATAAATATTGTGTATTTTAGTTATTTCTCTATTAAATAATGTGTTTTTTTGTTATTTCTCTAATAAATAATGTGTATTTTAGTTATTTCTTTAATAAATAATGTGTTTTTTGTTATTTCTCTATTAAATAATGTGTATTTTAGTTATTTCTCCAATAAATATTGTGTATTTTAGTTATTTTTCTACTAAATAATGTGTTTTTTGTTATTTCTCTATTAAATAATGTTTATTTTAGTTAATTTTCTATTAAATAATGTGTTTTTTGTTATTTCACTCTTAAAAAATGTGTATTTTAGTTATTTCTCTATTAAATAATGTGTTTTTTTGTTATTTCTCTATTAAATAATGTCTATTTTAGTTATATCTCTATTAAATAATGTGTATTTTAGTTATTTTTCCAATAAATAATGTGTATTTTAGTTATTTATCTATGAAATAATGTGTTTTTTTGTTATTTCTCTAATAAATAATGTGTATTTTAGTTATTTCTGTATTAAATAATGTGTTTTTTGTTATTTCTCTATTAAATAATGTGTATTTTAGTTAATTCTCCAATAAATAATGTGTATTTTAGTTATTTCTCTATTAAATATTGTGTTTTTTGTTATTTCTCTATTAAATAATGTGTAATTTAGTTAATTCTCTATTATATAATGTGTTTTTTGTTATTTAATTCTTAAATAATGTGTATTTTTGTTATTTTTTTAATAAATAATGTGTATTTTAGTTTTTTCTTTATTAAATAATGTGTATTTTAGTTATTTCTCCATAAATACTGTGTATTTTAGTTATTTCTCTATTAAATAATGTGTTTTATTGTTATTTTTCTATTAAATAATTTGTATTTTAGATATTTCTCTATTTAATAATGTGAATTTTAGTTATTAGTCCAATAAATAATGTGTATTTTAGTTATTTCTCTATTAAATAATGTGTATTTTAGTTATTTCTCCAATAAATACTGTGTATTTTAGTTATTTCTCTATTAAATAATGTGTTTTATTGTTATTTTGTTATTAAATAATGTGAATTTTAGTTATTTCTCTATTAAATAATGTAAATTTTAGTTATTGGTCAAATAAATAATGTGTATTTTAGTAATTTTTCTATTAAATAATGTGTTTTTTTGTTATTTCTCTATTAAATAATGTGTATTTTAGTTATTTCTCTATTAAATAATGTGTATTTTAGTTATTTTTCCAATAAATATTGTGTATTTTAGTTATTTCTCTATTAAATAATGTGTTTTTTTGTTATTTCTCTAATAAATAATATGTATTTTAGTTATTTCTTTAATAAATAATGTGTTTTTTGTTATTTCTCTATTAAATAATGTGTATTTTAGTTATTTCTCCAATAAATATTGTGTATTTTAGTTATTTTTCTACTAAATAATGTGTTTTTTGTTATTTCTCTATTAAATAATGTGTATTTTAGTTGATTTTCTATTAAATAATGTGTTTTTTGTTATTTCACTCTTAAATAATGTGTATTTTAGTTATTTCTTTATTAAATAATGTGTTTTTTTGTTATTTCTCTATTAAATAATGTCTATTTTAGTTATATCTCTATTAAATAATGTGTATTTTAGTTATTTCTCACCTAAATAATGTGTATTTTATTTATTTCGCCATTAAATAATGTGTATTTTAGTTATTTTTCTATTAAATAATGTGTTTTTTGTTATTTCTCTATTAAAAAATGTGATTTTTTGTTATTTTTTTATTAAATAATGTGTATTTTAGTTATTTCTCTATCAAATAATGTGTCTTTTAGTTATTTTTTTATTAAATAATGTGTATTTTAGTTATTTCTCTATTAAATAATGTGTATTTTAGTTATATCTCCAATAAATAATGTTTATTTTAGTTATTTTTCTTTTAAATAATGTGTTTTTTTGTTATTTCTCTATTAAATAATGTGTATTTTAGTTATTTTTCTATTAAATAATGTGTATTTTAGTTATTTCTCCAATAAATAATGAGTATTCTAGTTATTTCTCTATTATATAATGTGTTTTTTTTGTTATTTCTCTATTAAATATTGTGTATTTTAGTTATTTCTTTATAAAATAATGTTTATTTTAGTTATTTCTTTAATAAATAATGTGTATTTTAGTTATTTCTCTAATAAATATTATTGTTTTTTTTTTATTTCTCTATTATATAATGTGTTATAAAGTTGTTTCTTTATTAAATAATGTGTATTTTAGTTATTTCTCCAATAAATAATGTGTATTTTAGTTATTTCTTTATTAAATCATGTGTTTTTTTTGTTATTTCTCTATTAAATAATCTGTAATTTAGTTATTGCTCCAATAAAAAAAGTATATTTTAGTTATTTTTCTTATAAATAAAGTTATTTTTTGTTATTTCTTTATTAAATAATGTGTTTTTTAGTTATTTCTCTATTAAATAATGTGTATTTTTGTTATTTCTATAGTAAATAATGTGTTTTTTTGTTAATTCTCTATTAAATAATAAGTATTTTAGTTATTTCTTTAAATAATAAGGTGTATTTTAGTTATTTCTCCAATAAATATTGTGTATTTTAGTTATTTCTCTATTAAATAATGTGTTTTTTTGTTATTTCTCTATTAACTACTTTGTATTTTAGTTATTTCTCTATTAAATAATGTGTATTTTAGTTATTTCTCCAATAAATAATGTGTATTTTAGTTATTTCTCTATTAAATAATTTGTTTTTTTGTTTTGTTTCTCTATGAAAAAATGTGTATTTTAGTTATTTCTTTATTAAATAATGTGTTTTTTTGTTATTTCTCTATTAAATAATGTGTATTTTAGTTATTTCTCTATTAAATAATGTGTATTTTAGTTATTTCTCCAATAAATAATGTGTATTTTAAGTATTTTTCTATTAAATATTGTGTTTTTTTGTAATTTCTCTATTAAATAATGTGTATTTTAGTTATTTCTCTATTAAATAATGTGTTTTTTTGTTATTTCTATATCAAATAATGTGTATTTTAGTTATTTCTCTATTAATTAATGTGTATTTTAGTTATTTCTCTAATAAATACTGTGTATTTTAGTTATTTCTCTATTAAATAATGTGTTTTATTGTTATTTTTTTATTAAATATTGTGTATTTTACATATTTCTTTATTAAATAATGTGTATTTTAGTTATTGGTCCAATAAATAATGTGTATTTTAGTTATTTTTCTATTAAATAATGTGTTTTTTGTTATTTTTCTATTAAATAATGTGTATTTTAGTTATTTCTCTATTAAATAATGTGTATTTTAGTTATTTTTCCAATAAATAATGTGTATTTTAGTTATTTATCTATAAAATAATGTGTTTTTTTGTTATTTCTCTAATAAATAATGTGTATTTTAGTTATTTCTTTATTAAATAATGTGTTTTTTGTTATTTCTCTATTAAATAATGTGTATTTTAGTTATTTCTTCAATAAATAATGTGTATTTTAGTTTTTTCTCTATTAAATAATGTGTTTTTTGTTATTTCTCTATTAAATAATGTGTTTTTTAGTTAATTCTTTATTAAATAATGTGTTTTTTGTTATTTCACTCTTAAATAATGTGTATTTAATTATTTCTCTATTAAATAATGTGTTTTTTGTTATTTCTCTATTAAATAATGTCTAATTTAGATATTTAAATAATGTGTATTTTTGTTATTTCTCTCTTAAATAATGTGTTTTTTATTTATTTCTCCATTAAATAATGTGTATTTTAGTTATTTTCTATTAAATAATGTGTTTTTTGTTATTTCTCTATTATAAAATGTGTATTTTTGTTATTATTCTATTAAATAACGTGTATTTTAGTTATATCTCTATCAAATAATGTGTCTTTTAGTTATTTCTCTATTAAATAATGTGTATTTTAGTTATTTCTCTATTAAATAATGTGTATTTTAGTTATTTCTCCAATAAATATTGTTTATTTTAGTTATTTCTTTATTAAATTATGTGTTTTTTTGTTATTTTCCTATTAAATAATGTGTATTTTAGTTATTTCTCTATTAAATAATGTGTATTTTAGTTATTTCTTCAATAAATAATAAGTATTCTAGTTATTTCTCTATTATATAATGTGTTTTTTTGTTATTTCTCTATTAAATTATGTGTATTTTAGTTATTTCTTTATAAATTAATGTTTATTTTAGTTATTTCTTTAATAAATAATGTTTATTTTAGTTATTTCTCTAATAAATAATATTGTTTTTTTGTTATTTCTCTATTATATAATGTGTATTATAGTTATTTCTTTATTAAATAATGTGTATTTTAGTTATTTCTCCAATAAATAATGTGTATTTTAGTTATTTCTCTTTCAAATAATGTGTTTTTTTGTTATTTTTCTATTAAATAATCTGTATTTTAGTTATTGCTCAAATAAAAAAAGTATATTTTAGTTATTTCTCTTATAAATAAAGTGATTTTTTGTTATTTCTTTATTAAATAATGTGTATTTTAGTTATTTCTCTATCAAATAATGTGTTTTTTTTTGTTATTTCTCTAATAAATAATGTGTTTTTTTTTTGTTATTTCTCTAATAAATAATGTGTTTTTTTTGTTATTTCTTTATTAAATAATGTGTATTTTAGATATTTCACTACAAAATATTGTGTATTTTAGTTATTTTTTCAATAAATAATGAGTATTTTAGTTAAGTCTCTATTAAATAATTTTTTTTTTGTTATTCCTCTATTAAATAATGTGTATTTTAGTTATTTCTCTATTTAATAATGTTTTTTTTTGTTATTTCTCTATTAAATAATGTGTATTTTAGTTATTTCTCTATTAAATAATGTGTATTTTAGTTATTTCTCAAATAAATAATGTGTATTTAAGTTATTTCACTATTAAATAATGTGTTTTTTTGTTATTTCTCTAATAAATAATGTTTATTTTAGTTATTTCTCCATTAAATAATGTGTTTTTTGTTATATCTCTATTAAATAATGTGTATTTTAGTTTTTTCTTTATTAAATAATGTGTATTTTAGTTATTTCTCCATAAATACTGTGTATTTTAGTTATTTCTCTATTAAATAATGTGTTTTATTGTTATTTTTTTATTAAATAATGTGTATTTTAGATATTTCTCTATTAAATAATGTGAATTTTAGTTATTGGTCCAATAAATAATGTGTATTTTAGTTATTTTTCTATTAAATAATGTGTTTTTTGTTATTTCTCTATAAAGTAATGTGTTTTTTAGTTATTTCTCTATTAAATAATGCGTATTTTAGTTATTTTTCCAATAAATAATGTGTATTTTAGTTATTTATCTATAAAATAATGTGTTTTTTTGTTATTTCTCTAATAAATAATGTGTATTTTAGTTATTTCTGTATTAAATAATGTGTTTTTTGTTATTTCTTTATTAAATAATGTGTATTTTAGTTATTTCTCCAATAAATAATGTGTATTTTAGTTATTTCTCTATTAAATATTGTGTTTTTTGTTATTTCTCTATTAAATAATGTGTAATTTAGTTAATTCTCTTATAAATAATGTGTTTTTTGTTATTTAATTCTTAAATAAAGTGTATTTTTGTTATTTTTTTAATAAATAATGTGTATTTTAGTTTTTTCTTTATTAAATAATGTGTATTTTAGTTATTTCTCCATAAATACTGTGTATTTTAGTTATTTCTTTATTAAATAATGTGTTTTATTGTTATTTTTTTATTAAATAATGTGTATTTTAGATATTTCTCTATTTAATAATGTGAATTTTAGTTATTAGTCCAATAAATAATGTGTATTTTAGTTATTTCTCCATTAAATAATGTGTATTTTAGTTATTTCTCCAATAAATACTGTGTATTTTAGTTATTTCTCTATTAAATAATGTGTTTTATTGTTATTTTGTTATTAAATAATGTGAATTTTAGTTATTTCTCTATTAAATAATGTAAATTTTAGTTATTAGTCCAATAAATAATGTGTATTTTAGTAATTTTTTCATTAAATAATGTGTTTTTTTGTTATTTCTTTATTAAATAATGTGTATTTTAGTTATTTCTCTATTAAATAATGTGTATTTTAGTTATTTTTCCAATAAATATTGTGTATTTTAGTTATTTCTCTATTAAATAATGTGTTTTTTTGTTATTTCTCTAATAAATAATGTGTATTTTAGTTATTTCTTTAATAAATAATGTGTTTTTTGTTATTTCTCTATCAAATAATGTGTATTTTAGTTATTTCTCCAATAAATATTGTGTATTTTAGTTATTTTTCTACTAAATAATGTGTTTTTTGTTATTTCTCTATTAAATAATGTGTATTTTAGTTCATTTTCTATTAAATAATGTGTTTTTTGTTATTTCACTCTGAAATAATGTGTATTTTAGTTATTTCTCTATTAAATAATGTGTTTTTTTGTTATTTCTCTATTAAATAATGTCTATTTTAGTTATATCTCTATTAAATAATGTGTATTTTAGTTATTTCTCACCTAAATAATGTGTATTTTATTTATTTCGCCATTAAATAATGTGTATTTTAGTTATTTTTCTATTAAATAATGTGTTTTTTGTTATTTCTCTATTAAAAAATGTGTATTTTTGTTATTTTTCTATTAAATAATGTGTATTTTAGTTATTTCTCTATCAAATAATGTGTCTTTTAGTTATTTCTCTATTAAATAATGTGTATTTTAGTTATTTCTCTATTAAATAATGTGTATTTTAGTTATATCTCCAATAAATAATGTTTATTTTAGTTATTTTTCTATTAAATAATGTGTTTTTTTGTTATTTCTCTATTAAATAATGTGTATTTTAGTTATTTCTCTATTAAATAATGTGTATTTTAGTTATTTCTCCAATAAATAATGAGTATTCTAGTTATTTCTCTATTATATATGGTGTTTTTTTTGTTATTTCTCTTTTAATTATTGTGTATTTTAGTTATTTCTTTAAAAAATAATGTTTATTTTAGTTATTTCTTTAATAAATAATGTGTATTTTAGTTATTTCTCTAATAAATATTATTGTTTTTTTTTATTTCTCTATTATATAATGTGTTATAAAGTTGTTTCTTTATTAAATAATGTGTATTTTAGTTATTTCTCCAATAAATAATGTGTATTTTAGTTATTTCTTTATTAAATAATGTGTTTTTTTTGTTATTTCTCTATTAAATAATCTGTAATTTAGTTATTGCTCCAATAAAAAAAGTATATTTTAGTTATTTCTCTTATAAATAAAGTTATTTTTTGTTATTTCTTTATTAAATAATGTGTTTTTTAGTTATTTCTCTATTAAATAATGTGTATTTTTGTTATTTCTATAGTAAATAATGTGTTTTTTTGTTAATTCTCTATTAAATAATAAGTATTTTAGTTATTTCTTTAAATAATAAGGTGTATTTTAGTTATTTCTCCAATAAATATTGTGTATTTTAGTTATTTCTCTATTAAATAATGTGTTTTTTTGTTATTTCTCTATTAACTACTTTGTATTTTAGTTATTTCTCTATTAAATAATGTGTATTTTAGTTATTTCTCCAATAAATAATGTGTATTTTAGTTATTTCTCTATTAAATAAATTGTTTTTTTGTTATTTCTCTATGAAAAAATGTGTATTTTAGTTATTTCTTTATTAAATAATGTGTTTTTTTGTTATTTCTCTATGAAAAAATGTGTATTTTAGTTATTTCTCTATTAAATAATGTGTATTTTAGTTATTTCTCCAATAAATAATGTGTATTTTAGGTATTTTTTTATTAAATATTGTGTTTTTTTGTAATTTCTCTATTAAATAATGTGTATTTTAGTTATTTCTCTATTAAATAATGTGTTTTTTTGTTATTTCTATATCAAATAATGTGTATTTTAGTTATTTCCCTATTAAATAATGTGTATTTTAGTTATTTCTCCATGAAATACTGTGTATTTTAGTTATTTCTCTATTAAATAATGTGTTTTATTGTAATTTTTTTATTAAATAATGTGTATTTTAGATATTTCTTTATTAAATAATGTGAATTTTAGTTATTGGTCCAATAAATAATGTGTATTTTAGTTATTTTTCTATTAAATAATGTGTTTTTTGTTATTTCTCTATTAAATAATGTGTATTTTAGTTATTTTTCTATTAAATAATGTGTATTTTAGTTATTTTTCCAATAAATCATAAGTATTTTAGTTATTTATTTATAAAATAATGTGTTTTTTTGTTATTTCTCTAAGAAATAATGTGTATTTTAGTTATTTCTCTATTAAATAATGTGTTTTTTGTTATTTCTTTATTAAATAATGTGTATTTTAGTTATTTCTTCAATAAATAATGTGTATTTTAGTTATTTCTCTATTAAATAATGTGTTTTTTGTTAATTCTTTATTAAATAATGTGTATTTTAGTTAATTCTCTTTAAAATAATGTGTTTTTTGTTATTTCACTTTTAAATAATGTGTATTTATTTATTTCTCTATTAAATATTGTGTTTTTTGTTATTTCTCTATTAAATAATGTCTATTTTAGTCATTTCTTTATTAAATAAAGTGTATTTTAGTTATTTCTCTCCTAAATAATGTGTTTTTTATTTATTTCTCCATTAAATAATGTGTATTTTAGTTATTTTCTATTAAATAATGTGTTTTTTGTTTCTTCTCTATTATAAAATGTGTATTTTTGTTATTTTTCTATTAAATAATGTGTATTTTTGTTATATCTTTATCAAATAATGTGTCTTTTAGTTATTTCTCTATTAAATAATGTGTATTTTAGTTATTTCTTTTATAAATAATGTCTATTTTAGTTATTTCTCCAATAAATAATGTTTATTTTAGTTATTTCTCTATTAAATAATGTGTTTTTTTGTTATTTCTCTATTAAATAATGTGTATTTTAGTTATTTCTCTATTAAATAATGTGTATTTTAGTTATTTCTCCAATAAATAATGAGTATTCTAGTTATTTCTCTATTATATAATGTGTTTTTTTGTTATTTCTTTATTAAATTTTGTGTATTTTAGTTATTTCTTTATAAAATAATGTTTATTTTAGTTATTTCTTCAATAAATAATGTGTATTTTAGTTATTTCTCTATTAAATAATATTGTTTTTTTGTTATTTCTCTATTATATAATGTGTATTATAGTTATTTCTCTATTAAATAATGTGTATTTTAGTTATTTCTCCAATAAATAATGTGTATTTTAGTTTTTTCTCTATCAAATAATGTGTTTTTTTGTTATTTCTCTATTAAATAATCTGTATTTTAGTTATTTCTCTTATAAATAAAGTGATTTTTTGTTATTTCTTTATTTAATAATGTGTATTTTAGTTATTTCTCTATTAAATAATGTGTATTTTAGTTATTTCTTCAATAAATATTGTGTATTTTAGTTATTTCTCTATTGAATAATGTGTTTTTTTTTTGTTATTTCTCTAATAAATAATGTGTTTTTTTGTTATTTCTTTATTAAATAATGTGTATTTTAGATATTTCACTACAAAATAATGTGTATTTTAGTTATTTTTTCAATAAATAATGAGTATTTTAGTTAATTCTCTATTAAATAATGTTTTTTTTTTTGTTATTCCTCTATTAAATAATGTGTATTTTAGTTATTTCTCTATTAAATAATGTGTATTTTAGTTATTTCTCAAATAAATAATGTGTATTTAAGTTATTTCACTATTAAATAATGTGTTTTTTTGTTATTTCTCTAATAAATAATGTTTATTTTAGTTATTTCTCTATTAAATAATGTGTTTTTTGTTATTTCTCTATTAAATAATGTGTATTTTAGTTTTTTCTTTATTAAATAATGTGTATTTTAGTTATTTCTCCATAAATACTGTGTGTTTAAGTTATTTCTCTATTAAATAATGTGTTTTATTGTTACTTTTTTTATTAAATAATGTGTATTTTAGATATTTCTCTATTAAATAATGTGAATTTTAGTTAATGGTCCAATAAATATTGTGTATTTTAGTTATTTTTCTATTAAATAATGTGTTTTTTGTTATTTCTCTATTAAATAATGTGTATTTTAGTTATTTCTCTATTAAATAATGCGTATTTTAGTTATTTTTCCAATAAATAATGTGTATTTTAGTTATTTATCTATAAAATAATGTGTTTTTTTGTTATTTCTCTAATAAATAATGTGTATTTTAGTTATTTCTGTATTAAATAATGTGTTTTTTGTTATTTCTCTAATAAATAATGTGTATTTTAGTTATTTCTCCAATAAATAATGTGTATTTTAGTTATTTCTCTATTAAATAATGTGTTTTTAGTTATTTCTCTATTAAATAATGTGTAATTTAGTTAATTCTCTATTAAATAATGTGTTTTTTGTTAATTAATTCTTAAATAATGTGTATTTTTGTTATTTTTTTAATAAATAATGTGTATTTTAGTTTTTTCTTTATTAAATAATGTGTATTTTAGTTATTTCTCCAATAAATATTGTGTATTTTAGTTATTTCTCTATTAAATAATGTGTTTTTTGTTATTTCTCTAATAAATAATGTGTATTTTAGTTATTTCTCTATTAAATAATGTGTTATTTGTAATTTCTCTATTAAATAATGTGTATTTTAGTTATTTCTTTAATAAATATTGTGTATTTTAGTTATTTCTCTACTAAATAATGTGTTTTTTGTTATTTCTCTATTAAATAATGTGTATTTTAGTTAATTCTCTATTAAATAATGTGTTTTTTTGTTATTTCTCTATTAAATAATGTGTATTTTAGTTATTTCTCTATTAAATAATGAGTATTTTAGTTATTTCTCTATTATATAATGTGTTTTTTTTGTTATTTCTCTATTAAATATTGTGTATTTTAGTTATTTCTTTATAAAATAATGTTTATTTCAGTTATTTCTTTAATAAATAATGTGTATTTTAAGTATTTCTCTAATAAATAATATTGTTTTTTGTTATTTCTCTATTATATAATGTGTATTATAGTTATTTCTTTAATAAATAATGTGTATTTTAGTTATTTCTCCAATAAATAATGTGTATTTTAGTTATTTCTTTATTAAATAATGTGTTTTTTTGTTATTTCTCTATTAAATAATCTGTATTTTAGTTATTGCTTCAATAAAAAAAGTATATTTTAGTTATTTCTCTTATAAATAAAGTGAATTTTTGTTATTTCTTTATTAAATAATGTGTATTTTAGTTATTTCTCTATTAAATAATGTCTATTTTTGTTATTTCTATAGTAAATAATGTGTTTTTTTGTTAATTCTCTATTAAATAATAAGTATTTTAGTTATTTCTTTAAATAATAAGGTGTATTTTAGTTATTTCTCTAATAAATAATGTGTATTTTAGTTATTTCTCTATTGAATAATGTGTTTTTTTGTTATTTCTCTATTAACTACTGTGTATTTAAGTTATTTCTCTATTAAATAATGTGTATTTTAGTTATTTCTCCAATAAATAATGTGTATTTTAGTTATTTCTCTATTAAATAATGTGTTTTTTTGTTATTTCTCTATGAAAAAATGTGTATTTTAGTTATTTCTCTATTAAATAATGTGTATTTTAGTTATTTCTCCAATAAATAATGTGTATTTTAGGTATTTTTCTATTAAATAATGTGTTTTTTTGTAATTTTTTTATTAAATAATGTGTATTTTAGTTATTTCTCTATTAAATAATGTGTTTTTTTGTTATTTCTATATCAAATAATGTGTATTTTAGTTATTTCTCTATTAAATACTGTGTATTTTAGTTATTTCTCCATGAAATACTGTGTATTTTAGTTATTTCTCTATTAAATAATGTGTTTTTTTGTTTTTTTTTTTATTAAATAATGTGTATTTTAGATATTTCTTTATTAAATATAGTGAATTTTAGTTATTGGTTCAATAAATAATGTGTATTTTAGTTATTTTTCTATTAAATAATGTGTTTTTTGTTATTTCTCTATTAAATAATGTGTATTTTAGTTATTTCTCTATTAAATAATGTGTATTTAAGTTATTTTTCCAATATATAATGTGTATTTTAGTTATTTATCTATGAAGTAATGTGTTTTTTTGTTATTTCTCTAATAAATAATGTGTATTTTAGTTATTTCTCTATTAAATAATGTGTTTTTTGTTATTTCTCTATTAAATAATGTGTATTTTAGTTATTTCTTCAATAAATAATGTGTATTTTAGTTATTTCTTTATTAAATAATGTGTTTTTTGTTATTTCTCTATTAAATAATGTGTATTTTAGTTAATTCTCTATTAAATAATGTGTTTTTTGTTATTTCACTCTTAAATAATGTGTATTTAATTATTTCTCTATTAAATAATGTGTTTTTTGTTATTTCTCTATTAAATAATGTCTATTTTAGTTATTTCTCTATTAAATAATGTGTATTTTAGTTATTTCTCTCTTAAATAATGTGTTTTTTATTTATTTCTCCATTAAATAATGTGTATTTTAGTTATTTTCTATTAAATAATGTGTTTTTTGTTATTTCTCTATTATAAAATGTGTATTTTTGTTATTTTTCTATTAAATAATGTGTATTTTAGTTATATCTTTATTAAATAATGTGTCTTTTAGTTATTTCTCTATTAAATAATGTGTATTTTAGTTATTTCTCTATTAAATAATGTGTATTTTAGTTATTTCTCCAATAATTAATGTTTATTTTAGTTATTTCTCTATTAAATAATGTGTTTTTTTGTTATTTCTCTTTTAAATAAGGTGTATTTTAGTTATTTTTCTATTAAATAATGTGTATTTTAGTTATTTCTCCAATAAATAATGAGTATTCTAGTTATTTCTCTATTATATAATGTGTTTTTTTTTATTTCTCTATTAAATATTGTGTATTTTAGTTATTTCTTTATAAAATAATATTTATTTTAGTTATTTCTTCAATAAATAATGTGTATTTTAGTTATTTCTTTATTAAATAATATTGTTTTTTTGTTATTTCTTTATTATATAATGTGTATTATAGTTATTTCTCTATTAAATAATGTGTATTTTAGTTATTTCTCCAATAAATAATGTGTATTTTAGTTATTTCTCTATTAAATAATGTGTTTTTTTGTTATTTTTCTATTAAATAATCTGTATTTTAGTTATTGTTCAAATAAAAAAAGTATATTTTAGTTATTTCTCTTATAAATAAAGTGATTTTTTGTTATTTCTTTATTAAATAATGTGTATTTTAGTTATTTCTCTATTAAATAATGTGTCTTTTAGTTATTTCTTCAATAAATATTGTGTATTTTAGTTATTTTTTTATTAAATAATGTGTTTTTTTTTGTTATTTCTCTAATAAACAATGTGTTTTTTTTTGTTATTTCTTTATTAAATAATGTGTATTTTAGATATTTCACTACTAAATAATGTGTATTTTAGTTATTTCTCCAATAAATAATGAGTATTTAAGTTATTTCACTATTAAATAATGTGTTTTTTTTATTTCTCTAATAAATAATGTTTATTTTAGTTATTTCTTTATTAAATATTGTATTTTTTGTTATTTCTTTACTAAATAATGTGTATTTTAGTTTTTTCTTTATTAAATAATGCGTATTTTAGTTATTTCTCCATAAATACTGTGTATTTTAGTTATTTTTCTATTAAATAATGTGTTTTATTGTTATTTTTTTATTAAATAATGTGTATTTTAGATATTTCTCTATTAAATAATGTGAATTTTAGTTATTGGTCCAATAAATAATGTGTATTTCAGTTATGTTTCAATTAAATAATGTGTTTTTTGTTATTTCTCTATTAAATAATGTGTATTTTAGTTATTTCTCTATTAAATAATGCGTATTTTAGTTATTTTTCCAATAAATAATGTGTATTTTAGTTATTTATCTATAAAATAATGTGTTTTTTTGTTATTTCTCTAATAAATAATGTGTATTTTAGTTATTTTTTGATTAAATAATGTGTTTTTTGTTATTTCTCTATTAAATAATAGGTATTTTAGTTATTTCTCCAATAAATAATGTGTATTTTAGTTATTTCTCTATTAAATAATGTGTTTTTTGTTATTTCTCTATTATATAATGTGTAATTTATTTAATTCTCTATTAAATAATGCGTTTTTTTGTTATTTCTCTATTAAAAAATGTATATTCCAGTTATTTCTTTATTAAATAATGTGATTTTTTGTTATTTCTTTATTTAATAATGTGTATTTTAGTTATTTCTCTATTAAATAATGTGTATTTTAGTTATTTCTCCAATAAATAATGTGTATTTTAGTTATTTCTCTATTAAATATTGCGTTTTTTTGTTATTTCTCTATTAAATAATGTGTATTTCAGTTATTTCTCTATTAAATAATGTGTATTTTAGTTATTTCTCCAATAAATAATGTGTATTTTAGTTATTTCTCTATTAAATAATGTGTTTTTTTGTTATTTCTCAATTAAATAATGTGTATTTCAGTTATTTCTCTAGTAAATAATTTGTATTTTAGTTAATTCCCCAATAAATAATGTGTATTTTAGGTATTTCTCTATTAAATAATGTGTTTTTTTGTTATTTTTCTATTAAATAATGTGTATTTTAGTTATTTCTCTATTAAATAATGTGTTTTTTTGTTATTTTTTTAATAAATAATGTTTATTTTAGTTATTTCTCTATCAAATTTTGTGTATTTTAGTTATTTCTCTATTAAATAATGTGTTTTTTGTTATTTCTTTAATAAATAATGTGTATTTTAGTTATTTCTCTATTAAATAATGTGTATTTTAGTTATTTCTCCAATAAATACTGTGTATTTTAGTTATTTCTCTATTAAATAATGTGTTTAATTGTTATTTTTTCATTAAATAATGTGTATTTTAGTTATTTCTCTATTAAATAATGTAAATTTTAGTTATTGGTCCAATAAATAAAGTGTATTTTAGTTATTTTTTTATTAAGTAAAGTGTTTTTTTGTTATTTCTCTATTAATTAATGTGTATTTTAGTTATTTCTCTATTAAATAATGTGTATTTTAGTTATTTCTCTAATAAATAATGTGTATTTTAGTTATTTCTCTATTAAATAATGTGTTTTTTTGTTATTTCTTTATTAAATAATGTGTATTTTAGTTATTTCTCTATTAAATAATTTGTTTTTTGTTATTTTTCTAATAAATAATGTGTATTTTAGTTATTTCTCTATCAAATAATGTGTATTTTAGTTATTTCTCTATTAAATAATGTGTTTTTTTGTTATTTCTCTAATAAATAATGTGTATTTTAGTTATTTCTCTATTAAATAATGTGTATTTTAGTTAGTTCTCCAATAAATACTGTGTATTTTAGTTATTTCTCTATTAAATAATGTGTTTTATTGTTATTTTTTTATTAAATAATGTGAATTTCAGTTATTTCTCTATTAAATAATGTAAATTTTAGTTATTGGTCTAATAAATAATGTGTATTTTTGTAATTTTTTTTTTAAATAATGTGTTTTTTTGTTATTTCTCTATTAAATAATGTGTATTTTAGTTATTTCTCTATTAAATAATGTGTATTTTAGTTATTTCTCCAATAAATATTGTGTTTTTTAGTTTATTCTCTATTAAATAATGTGTTTTTTTGTTATTTCTCTAATAATTAATGTGTATTTTAGTTATTTTTCTATTAAATAATGTGTTTTTTGTTATTTCTCTATTAAATAATGTGTATTTTAGTTATTTCTCCAATAAATATTGTGTATTTTAGTTATTTCTCTATTAAATAATGTGTTTTTTGTTATTTCTCTATTAATTAATGTGTATTTTAGTTAATTCTCTATTAAATAATGTGTTTTTTGTTATTTCACTCTTAAATAATGTGTATTTTAGTTATATCTCTATTAAATAATGTGTTTTTTTGTTATTTCTCTATTAAATAATGTCTTTTTTAGTTATATCTCGAATAAATAATGTGTATTTTAGTTATTTCTCTCTTAAATAATGTGTATTTTATTTATTTTGCCATTAAATAATGTGTATTTTAGTTATTTTTCTATTAAATAATGTGTTTTTTGTTGATTCTCTATTAAAAAATGTGTATTTTTGTTATTTTTCTATTAAATAATGTGTATTTTAGTTATTTCTCTATCAAATAATGTGTCTTTTAGTTATTTCTCTATTAAATAATGTGTATTTTAGTTATTTCTCTATTAAATAATGTGTATTTTAGTTATTTCTCCAATAAATAATGTTTATTTTAGTTATTTCTCTATTAAATAATGTGTTTTTTTGTTATTTCTCTAATAAATATAGTGTATTTTATTTATTTCTCTATTAAATATTGTGTATTTTAGTTATTTCTCCAATAAATAATGAAAATTCTAGTTATTTCTCTATTATATAATGTGTTTTTTTTGTTATTTCTTTATTAAATATTGAGTATTTTAGTTATTTCTTTATAAAATAATGTTTAATTTAGTTATTTTTTCAATAAATAATGTGTTTTTTAGTTATTTCTCTAATAAATAATATTGTTTTTTGTTATTTCTCTATTATATAATGTGTATTATAGTTATTTTTTTATTAAATAATGTGTATTTTAGTTATTTCTCCAATAAATAATGTGTATTTTAATTATTTCTTTATTAAATAATGTGTTTTTTTGTTATTTCTCTATTAAATAATCTGTATTTTAGTTATTGCTCCAATAAAAAAAGTATATTTTAGTTATTTCTCTTATAAATAAAGTGATTTTTTGTTATTTCTTTATTAAATAATGTGTATTTTAGTTATTTCTCTATTAAATAATATGTATTTTTGTTATTTCTATAGTAAATAATGTGTTTTTTTGTTAATTCTCTATTAAATAATCAGTATTTTAGTTATTTTTTTAAATAATAATGTGTATTTTAGTTATTTCTTCAATAAATAATGTGTATTTTAGTTATTTCTCTATTAAATAATGTGTTTTTTTGTTATTTCTCTATTAACTACTGTGTATTTTAGTTATTTCTCTATTAAATAATGTGTATTTTAGTTATTTTTCCAATAAATAATGTGTATTTTAGTTAGTTCTCTATTAAATAATGTGTTTTTTTGTTATTTCTCTATGAAAAAATGTGTATTTTAGTTATTTCTTTAATAAATAATGTGTTTTTTTGTTATTTCTCTATTAAATAATGTGTATTTCAGTTATTTCTCTATTAAATAATGTGTATTTTAGTTATTTCTCTAATAAATAATGTGTATTTTAGGTATTTCTCTATTAAATAATGTGTTTTTTTGTAATTTCTCAATTAAATAATGTGTATTTTAGTTTTTTCTCTATTAAATAATGTGTTTTTTTGTTATTTCTATTACAAATAATGTGTATTTTAGTTATTTCTCTATTAAATAATGTGTATTTTAGTTATTTCTCCAATAAATACTGTGTATTTTAGTCATTTCTCTATTAAATAATGTGTTTTATTGTTATTTTTTTATTAACTAATGTGTTTTTTAAATATTTCTTTATTAAATAATGTGAATTTTAGTTATTGGTCCAATAAATAATGTGTAATTTTAGTTATTTTTAGTTATTTTTTTATTAAATAATGTGTTTTTTGTTATTTCTCTATTAAATAATGTGTATTTTAGTTATTTCTTTATTAAATAATGTGTATTTTAGTTATTTTTCCAATAAATAATGTGTATTTTAGTTATTTATCTATAAAATAATGTGTTTTTTTGTTATTTCTCTAATAAATAATGTGTATTTTAGTTATTTCTCTATTAAATAATGTGTTTTTTGTTATTTCTCTAATAAATAATGTGTATTTTAGTTATTTCTCCAATAAATAATGTGTATTTTAGTTATTTCTCTATTAAATAATGTGTTTTTTGGTATTTCTCTATTAAATAATGTGTATTTTAGTTAATTCTCTATTAAATAATGTGTTTTTTGTTAATTTACTCTTAACTAATGTGTATTTAATTATTTCTTTATTAAATAATGTGTTTTTTGTTATTTCTCTATTAAATAATGTCTATTTTAGTTATTTCTCTATTAAATAATGTGTATTTTAGTTATTTCTCCATCAAATAATGTGTATTTTAGTTATTTTCTATTAAATAATGTGTTTTTTTGTTATTTCTCTATTAAATAATCTGTATTTTAGTTATTGCTCAAATAAAAAAAGTATTTTTTAGTTATTTCTCTTGTAAATAAAGTGATTTTTTGTTATTTCTTTATTAAATAATGTGTATTTTAGTTATTTCTCTATTAAATAATGTGTATTTTAGTTATTTCTTCAATAAATAATGTGTTTTTTAGTTATTTCTCTATTAAATAATGTGTTTTTTTTTTGTTATTTCTCTAATAAATAATGTGTTTTTTTTTTGTTATTTCTTTATTAAATAATGTGTATTTTAGATATTTCACTACTTAATAATGTGTATTTTAGTTATTTCTCCATTAAATAATGTGTATTTTAGTTAATTCTCTATTAAATAATGTTTTTTTTTTGTTATTTTTCTATTAAATAATGTGTATTTTAGTTATTTCTCAAATAAAAATTGTGTATTTAAGTTAATTCACTATTAAATACTGTGTTTTTTTTGTTATTTCTCTAATAAATAATGTTTATTTTAGTTATTTCTCTATTAAATAATGTGTTTTTTGTTATTTCTCTATTAAATATAGTGTATTTTAGTTTTTTCTTTATTAAATAATGTGTATTTTAGTTATTTCTCCATAAATTAATGTGTATTTTAGTTATTTCTTTATTAAATAATATGTTTTTTTTTTTATTTTTCTATTAAATAATGTGTATTTTAGTTAGTTCTCTATTAAATAATGTGTTTTTTAGTTATTTCTCCAATAAATAATGTGTATTTAAGTTATTTCTTTATAAAATAATGTTTATTTTAATTTTTTTTTCAATAAATATTGTGTGTTTTAGTTATTTTTTTATTAAATAATATGTTTTTTTGTTATTTCTGTATTATATAATGTGTACTTTAGTTATTTCTCTATTAAATAATGTGTATTTTAGTTATTTTTCCAATAAATAAAGTGTATTTTAGTTATTTCTCTAATAAATAATGTGTTTTTTTGTTATTTCTCTATTAAATAATGTGTATTTAAGTTATTGCTCCAAAAAAAATGTATATTTTAGTTATTTCTCTTATAAATAAAGTGTTTTTTTGTTATTTCTTTATTAAATAATGTGTATTTTAGTTAATTCTCTATTAAATAATGTGTATTTTAGTTATTTCTTCAATAAATAATGTGTATTTTAGTTAATTCTTTATTAAATAATGTGTATTTTAGTTATTTTTCTATTAAATAATATGTTTTTTTGTTATTTTTCAATTAAATAATGTGTATTTTATTTATTTCTCTATTAAATAATGTGTATTTTAGTTATTTCTCTATTAAATAATCTGTATTTAAGTTATTTCTCCAATAAATGATGTGTATTTTAGTTATTTCTCTATTAAATAATGTGTTTTAAAGTTATTTCTTTAATAAATATTGTTTATTTTAGTTTATTCTCTATTAAATAATGTGTTTTTTGTTATTTCTTTAGTAAATAATGTGTATTTTAGTTATTTCTTTATTAAATAATGTGTATTTTTGTTATTTCTCTAATAAATAATGTGTACTTTAGTTATTTCTCTATTAAATAATGAGTTTTATTGTTGATTCTCTATTAAATAATGTGTATTTTAGTTATTTCTCCAATAAAAAATGTCTATTTTAGTTATTTCTCTATTAAATTATGTGTTTTTTTTGTTATTTTTTTCTTAAATAATGTGTATTTTAGTTATTTCTTTTTTAAATACAGTGTATTTTAGTTATTTCTCTAATAAATAATGTGTTTTAGTTATTTCTTTATTAAATAATGTGTATTTTAGTTATATCTCAAATAAATAATGTGTCTCTTAGATATTTCTCTATTAAATAATGTGTTTTTATGTTATTTTTCTATTATATAATGTGTATTTTAGTTATTTTTCTATTATTAAATGTGTAGTTTAGTTATTTCTCCAATAAATAATGTGTTTTTTAGTTATTTCTCCGTTAAATAATGTGTATTTTAGTTATTTCTATAATAAATAATATGTATTTTAGTTATTTCTCCAATAAATAATGTGTATTTTAGATATTTCTTTATTATATAATGTGTTTTCTTGTTTTTTCTCTATTAAATAATGTGTTTTTTGTTATTTTTTTATTAAATGATGTGTATTTCAGTTATTTTTCTAATAAATAATGTGTAATTTAGTTATTTCTCTATTGAATAATGTGTATTTTAGTTATTGCTCTATTAAATAATGTGTGTTTTAGTTATTTCTTTATTAAATAATTTGTATTTTAGTTATTTCTCTTTTAATTAATGTGTATTTTAGTTATTTCTCCAATAACAATTGTGTATTTTAGTTATTTCTTTATAAAATAATGTTTATTTTAGTTTTTTCTTTAGTAAATATTGTGTATTTTAGTTATTTCTCTATAAAATAAAGTGTTTTTTTGTTATTTCTCTATTAACTACTGTCTTTTTTAGTTATTTCTCTATTAAATAATGTGTATTTTAGTTATTTCTCCAATAAATAATGTGTATTTTAGTTATTTCTCTATTAAATAATGTGTATTTTAGTTATTTCTCCAATAAATAATGTGTACTTTAGTTATTTCTTTATTATTTAATGTTTTTTTTTTGTTATTTCTCTATCAAATAATGTGTATTTTAGTTATTTCTCTATTAAATAATGTGTATTTTAGTTATTTCTCAAATAAATAATGTGTATTTAAGTTATTTCACTATTAAATAATGTGTTTTTTTTTGTTATTTCTTTAATAAATAGTGTTTATTTTAGTTATTTCTCTTTTAAATAATGTGTTTTTTGTTATTTCTCTATTAAATAATGTGTATTTTAGTTGTTTCTTTATTTAATAATGTGTATTTAAGTTATTTCTCCATAAATTAATGTGTTTTTTAGTTATTTCTTTATTAAATAATGTCTTTTTTTGTTATTTTTCTATTAAATAATGTGTATTTTAATTAGTTCTCTATTAAATAACGTGTATTTTAGTTATTTCTCCAATAAATAATGTGTATTTTAGTTATTTCTTTATAAAATAATGTTTATTTTAGTTTTTTCTTCAATAAAAATTGTGTATTTTAGTTATTTTTCTATTAAATAATATGTTTTTTTGTTATTTCTCTATTATATATTGTGTACTTTAGTTATTTTTTTATTATATAATGTGTATTTTAGTTATTTCTTCAATAAATAATGTGTATTTTAGTTATTTCTTTATTAAATAATGGGTATTTTAGTTATTTCTCTATTAAATAAAATGTTTTTTTGTTATTTCTCTATTAAATAATGTTTGTTTTAGTTATTTCTCTATTAAATAATGTGTGTTTTAGTTATTTTTATATTAAATATTGTGTGTTTTAGTTATTTCTTTATAAATCAATGTGTATTTTAGTTATTTCTCTATTAAATAATATGTTTTTTTGTTATTTCTCTATTAAATAATGTGTATTTTATTTATTTCTCTATTAAATAATGTGTGTTTAAGTTATTTTTTTATTAAATACTGTGTATTTTAGTTATTTCTCTATTAAATAATGTGTATTTTAGTTATTTCTCCAATAAATAATGAGTATTTTAGTTATTTCTCTATTAAATAATGTGTTTTTTAGTTATTTCTCTAATAAATAATGTTTATTTTAGTTTATTCTGTATTAAATTATGTGTTTTTTGTTATTTCTTTTCTAAATAATGTGTATTTTAGTTATTTCTCTATTAAATAATGTGTAATTTAATTATTTTTCCAATAAATAATGTGTCTTTTAGATATTTCTCTACTAAATAATGTGTTTTTATGTTATTTTTTTATTAAATAATGTGTATTTTAGTTATTTCTCTATTAAATAATGTGTATTTTAGTTATTTCTCCAATAAATAATGTGTATTTTAGTTATTTCTCCATTAAATAATGTGTAATTTAGTTATTTCTATATTAAATAATGTGTATTTTAGTTATTTCTTCAATAAATAATGTGTATTTTAGTTATTTCTTTATTAAATAATGTGTTTTCTTGTTTTTTCTCTATTAAATAATGTGTTTTTTTGTTATTTCTCTATTAAATCATGTGTATTTTAGTTATTTCTCTATTAATTAATGTGTATTTTAGTTATTTCTCCAATAAATATTGTGTATTTTAGTTTATTCTCTTTAAAATAATTGTGTATTTTAGTTATTTCTCTATTAAATAATGTGTATTTTAGTTATTTCTCCAATAAATAATGTGTATTTTAGATATTTCTCTATTATATAATGTGTTTTTTTGATATTTTACTATTAAATAATGTGTTTTTTTGTTATTTTTCTATTAAATAATGTGTATTTTAGTTATTTCTCTATTAAATAATGTGTTTTTTTTTTTGTTAATTCTCTATTAAATAATGTGTATTTTAGTTATTTCTCTATTAAATAATGTTTATTTTAGTTATTTCTCTATTAAATAATGTGTATTTTAGCTATTTCTCTATTAATTAATGTGTATTTTAGTTATTTCTCTAATAAATAATGTGTATTTTAGTTATTTCTCCAATATATAATGTGTATTTTAGTTATTTCTCTTTTAAATATTGTGTTTTTTGTTATTTTCCTATTAAATAATGTGTATTTTAATTATTTTTCTATTAAATAAAGTGTATTTTAGTTATTTCTCTATTAAATAATGTGTTTTTTTGTTAATTCTCTATTAAATAATGTGTTTTTTGTTATTTTTTTCTTATATAATGTGTATTGTAGTTTTTTCTCTATTAAATAATGTGTATTTTAGTTATTTCTCTATTAAATAATGTGTCGTTTAGTTATTTCTCTCTATTAAATAATGTGTTTTTTATTATTTCTTTATAAAATAATTTGTATTTTAGTTATTTCTCTATTAAATAATGTGTATTTTAGTTATTTCTCCAATAAATAATGTTTATTTTAGTTACTTTTTTAATAAATAAGGTGTTTTTTTTGTTATTTCTCTATTAAATAATGTGTATTTTAGTTATTTCTCTATTAAATAATGTGTATTTTAGTTATTTCTCCAATAAATAATGTGTATTTTAGTTATTTCTCTATTAAATAAAGTGTTTTTTTGTTATTTTTCTTTTAAATAATGTGTATTTTAGTTATTTCTCTATTAAATAATGTGTATTTTAGTTATTTCTCCAATAAATATTGTGTATTTTAGTTATTTCTTTATTTAATAATGTGTTTTTTTGTTATTTCTTTATTAAATAATGTTTATTTTAGTTATTTCTTTATTAAATAATGTGTATTTTAGTTATTTCTCTATTAATTAATGTGTATTTTAGTTATTTCTTTAATAAATAATGTGTATTTTAGTTATTTCTCTATTAAATAATGTGTTTTTTGTTATTTCTCTATTAAATAATGTTTATTTTAGTTATTCCTTTATTAAATAACGTGTATTTTAGATATTTCTCTATTAAATATTGTGTATTTTAGTTATTTCTCTATTAAATAATGTGTAATTTAGTTATTTCTCTATTAAATAATATGTATTTTAGTTATTTCTCCAATAAATAATATGTATTTTAGTTATTTCTCTATTAAATAATGTGTTTTTAGTTATTTCTCTATTAAATAATGTGTTTTTAAGTTATTTCTCTTTTTAATAATGTGTATTTTAGTTATTTCTCCAATAAGTAATGTGTATTTAGGTTATTTCTCTATTAAATAATGTGTTTTTTTGTTATTTCTCAATTAAAAAAAGTGTATTTTAGTTATTTCTTTATTAAATAATGTGTTTTTTTGTTATTTCTCTACTACATAATGTGTATTTCAGTTATTTCTCTAATAAATAATGTGTATTTTAGTTATTTCTCCAATAAAAAATGTGTATTTTAGGTATTTCTCTATTATATAATGTGTATTTTAGTTATTTCTCTAATAAATAATGTGTATTTTAGTTTTTTTTTCTATTAAAAAATGTGTTTTTTTGTTATTTCTCTATTAAATAATGTGTTATTTAGTTATTTCTCTATTAAATAATGTGAATTTTAGTTATTTCTCCAATAATTATTGTGTATTTTAGTTAATTCTCTAATAAATAATGTGTTTTTTGTTATTTCTCTATTAAATAATGTGTATTTTAGCTATTTCTCTATTTAACAATGTGTATTTTAGTTATTTCTCTTTAAAACATTGTATATTTTAGTTATTTCTCTATTAAATAATGTGTATTTTAGTTATTTCTCCAATAAATAATGTGTATTTTAGTTATTTCTCTATTAAATAATATGTATTTTAGTTATTTCTCCAATAAATAATGTGTATTTTAGTTATTTCTCTAATAAATATAGTGTTTTTTGTTATTTCTCTATTAAATAATGTGTATTTTAGTTATTTCTCTATTAAATAATGTGTTTTTTGTTATTTCTCTATTAAATAATGTGTATTTTAGTTATTTTTCTAATAAATAATGTGTTTTTTGTTATTTCTCTAAAAAATAGTGTGTATTTTAGTTATTTCTTTATTAAATAATGTGTTTTTTGTTATTTTTCTATAAAATAATGTGTATTTTAGTTATTTCTCTATTAAATAATGTGTATTTTAGTTATTTTTCTAATAAATAATGTGTATTTTAGTTATTTCTCTATTAAATAATGTGTTTTTTAGTTATTTTTATAATAAATAATGTGTAATTTAGTTTTTTCTCTATTAAATAATGTGTTTTTTTGTTATTTCTCTATTAAATATTGTGTTTTTTTTGTTATTTCTTTATTAAATAATGCGTATTTTATTTATTTCTCTATTAAATAATGTGTTTTTAGTTATTTCTCTATTAAATAATGTGTTTTTAAGTTATTTCTCTTTTTAATAATGTGTATTTTAGTTATTTCTCCAATAAGTAATGTGTATTTAGGTTATTTCTCTATTAAATAATGTGTTTTTTTGTTATTTCTCAATTAAAAAAAGTGTATTTTAGTTATTTCTTTATTAAATAATGTGTTTTTTTGTTATTTCTCTACTACATAATGTGTATTTCAGTTATTTCTCTAATAAATAATGTGTATTTTAGTTATTTCTCCAATAAAAAATGTGTATTTTAGGTATTTCTCTATTATATAATGTGTATTTTAGTTATTTCTCTAATAAATAATGTGTATTTTAGTTTTTTTTTCTATTAAAAAATGTGTTTTTTTGTTATTTCTCTATTAAATAATGTGTTATTTAGTTATTTCTCTATTAAATAATGTGAATTTTAGTTATTTCTCCAATAATTATTGTGTATTTTAGTTAATTCTCTAATAAATAATGTGTTTTTTGTTATTTCTCTATTAAATAATGTGTATTTTAGCTATTTCTCTATTTAACAATGTGTATTTTAGTTATTTCTCTTTAAAACATTGTATATTTTAGTTATTTCTCTATTAAATAATGTGTATTTTAGTTATTTCTCCAATAAATAATGTGTATTTTAGTTATTTCTCTATTAAATAATATGTATTTTAGTTATTTCTCCAATAAATAATGTGTATTTTAGTTATTTCTCTAATAAATATAGTGTTTTTTGTTATTTCTCTATTAAATAATGTGTATTTTAGTTATTTCTCTATTAAATAATGTGTTTTTTGTTATTTCTCTATTAAATAATGTGTATTTTAGTTATTTTTCTAATAAATAATGTGTTTTTTGTTATTTCTCTAAAAAATAGTGTGTATTTTAGTTATTTCTTTATTAAATAATGTGTTTTTTGTTATTTTTCTATAAAATAATGTGTATTTTAGTTATTTCTCTATTAAATAATGTGTATTTTAGTTATTTTTCTAATAAATAATGTGTATTTTAGTTATTTCTCTATTAAATAATGTGTTTTTTAGTTATTTTTATAATAAATAATGTGTAATTTAGTTTTTTCTCTATTAAATAATGTGTTTTTTTGTTATTTCTCTATTAAATATTGTGTTTTTTTTGTTATTTCTTTATTAAATAATGCGTATTTTATTTATTTTTCTATTAAAGAATGTGTATTTTAGTTATTTCTCCAATAAATAATGGGTATTTTAGTTATTTCTTTATTAAATAATGTGTTTTTTGTTATTTTTTTATAAAATAATGTGTATTTTAGTTATTTCTTTATTAAATAATGCGTATTTTTGTTATTTTTTTATTAAATTATGTGTATTTTAGCTATTTCTCTATTAAACAATGTGTATTTTAGTTATTTCTTTAATTAATAATGTGAATTTTAGTTATTTCTCCAATAAATAATGTGTATTTTAGGTATTTCTCTATCAAATAATGTGTTTTTTTGTAATTTCTCTATTAAATAATGTGTATTTTAGTTATTTCTCTATTAAATAATGTGTTTTTTTGTTATTTCTATTTTAAATAATGTGTATTTTATTTATTTCTTTATTAAATAATGTGTATTTTAGTTATTTTTTTAATAAATACTGTGTATTTTAGTTATTTCTCTATTAAATAATGTGTTTTATTGTTATTTTTTTATTAAATAATGTGTACTTTAGTTATTTCTCTATTAAATAATGTGAATTTTAGTTATTGGTTCAATAAATATAGTGTATTTTAGTTATTTTTCTATTAAATAATGTGTTTTTTGTTATTTCTCTATTAAATAATGTGTATTTTAGTTATTTCTCTATTAAATAATGTGTTTTTTAGTTATTTCTTTAAAAAATAATGTGTATTTTAGTTATTTCTCTATTAAATAATGTGTTTTTTGTTATTTCTCTATCAAATAATGTTTATTTTAGTTATTTCTCCAATAAATAATGTGTATTTTAGTTATTTCTCTATTAAATAATGTGTTTTTGGTTTTTTCTCTATTAAATAATGTGTATTTTAGTTAATTCTCTTTTAAATAATGTGTTTTTTGTTATTTCACTCTTAAATAATGTGTATTTTAGTTATTTTTCTATTAAATAATGTGTTTTTTTGTTATTTCTCCATTAAATAATTTCCATTTTAGTTATTTCTCTATTAAATAATGTGTATTTTAGTTATTTCTCTTTTAAATAATGTGTATTTAATTAATTTCTTTTTTAAATAATGTGTATTTTTGTTATTTTTCTATTAAATAATGTGTTTTTTGTTATTTTTCTTTAAAAAATTGTGTATTTTTGTTAATTTTCTATTAAATAATGTTTATTTCAGTTATTTCTCTATCAAATAATGTGTCTTTTAGTTATTTCTCTATTAAATAATGTGTATTTTAGTTATTTCTCTATTAAATAATGTGTGTTTTAGTTAATTCTCCAATAAATATTGTTTATTTTAGTTATTTCTCTATTAAATAATTTGTTTTTTTGTTATTTCTCTATTAAATAATGTGTATTTTAGTTATTTCTCTATTAAATAAAGTGTATTTTAGTTATTTTTCTAATAAATAATGAGTATTCTAGTTATTTCTCTATTATATAATGTGTTTTTTTTGTTATTTCTCTATTAAATATTGTGTATTTTAATTATTTCTTTATAAAATTATGTTTATTTTAGTTATTTCTTCAATAAATAATTTGTATTTTAGTTATTTGTCTATTAAATAATATTGTTTTTTGTTGTTTCTCTATTATATAATGTGTATTATAGTTAATTCTCTATTAAATAATGTGTATTTTACTTATTTCTCTAATAAATAATGTGTATTTTAGTTATTTCTCTATTAAATAATGTGTTTTTTTGTTATTTCTTTATTAAATAATCTGTATTTTAGTTATTGCTCTAATAAAAAAAGTATATTTTAGTTATTTCTCTTATAAATAAAGTGATTTTTTGTTGATTTTTTATTAAATAATGTGTATTTTAGTTATTTCTCTATTAAATAATGTGTATTTTAGTTATTTCTTCAATAAATAATGTGTATTTTAGTTATTTCTCTATTAAATAATGTGTTTTTTTTTGTTATTTCTTTAATAAATAATGTGTTTTTTTGTTATTTCTCTATTAAATAATGTGTATTTTAGATTTTCACTATTAAATAATGTGTATTTTAGTTATTTCTCTAATTAATAATGTTTTTTTTTTGTTATTTCTCTATTAAATAATGTGTATTTTAGTTATTTCTCTATTAAATAATGTGTAATTTAGTTATTTCTCCAATAAATAATGTGTATTTAAGTTATTTCACTATTAAATAATGTGTTTTTTTGTTATTTCTCTAATAAATAATGTTTATTTTAGTTATTTTTCTATTAAATAATGTGTTTTTTGTTATTTCTCTATTAAATAATGTGTATTTTGTTTTTTTTTTTATTAAATAATGTGTATTTTAGTTATTTCTCCATAAATTAATGTGTATTTTAGTTATTTCTTTATTAAATAATGTGTTTTTTTGTTATTTCTCTATTAAATAATGTGTATTTTAATTATTTCTTTATTAAATAATGTGTATTTTAGTTATTTCTCAAATAAATAATAAGTATTTTAGTTATTTCTCTATTAAATAATGTGTTTTTTGTTATTTCTCTATTAAATAATGTGTATTTTAGTTTTTTTCTATTAAATAATAGGTATTTTAGTTATTTCTCCAATAAATAATGTGTATTTTAGTTATTTCTCTATTAAATAATGTGTTTTTTTGTTATTTCTTTATTAAATAATGTGTATTTTAGTTATTTCTCTATTAAATAATGTGCATTTTAGTTATTTCCCTATCAAACAATGTGTATTTTAGTTATTTCTTTATTAAATAATCTATATTTTAGTTATTTCTCCAATAAATAATGTGTATTTTAGTTATTTCTCTATTAAATAATGTGTTTTTTTGTTATTTTTTTAATAAATAATGTGTATTTTAGTTATTTCTCTATTAAATAAAGTGTATTTTAGTTATTTTTCTAATAAATAATGAGTATTCTAGTTATTTCTCTATTATATAATGTGTTTTTTTTGTTATTTCTCTATTAAATATTGTGTATTTTAATTATTTCTTTATAAAATTATGTTTATTTTAGTTATTTCTTCAATAAATAATTTGTATTTTAGTTATTTGTCTATTAAATAATATTGTTTTTTGTTGTTTCTCTATTATATAATGTGTATTATAGTTAATTCTCTATTAAATAATGTGTATTTTAGTTATTTCTCTATTAAATAATGTGTTTTTTTGTTATTTCTTTATTAAATAATCTGTATTTTAGTTATTGCTCTAATAAAAAAAGTATATTTTAGTTATTTCTCTTAAAAATAAAGTGATTTTTTGTTATTTCTTTATTAAATAATGTGCATTTTAGTTATTTCTCTATTAAATAATGTGTTTTTTGTTATTTTTCTTTTTAAGAATGTGTATTTTAAATATTTCTCTATTAAATAATGTGTTTTTTTCTTATTTCTCTAGTAAATAATGTGTTTTTTTGTTATTTCTCTAATAAATAATAAGTATTTTAGTTATTTTTTTTAATAATATTGTGTATTTTAGTTATTTCTCTATTAAATAATATGTATTTTAGTTATTTTTCTATTAAATAATGTGTATTTTTGTTATTTTACTATTAAATAATGTGTATTTTAGTTATTTCTCTATTATATAATGTGTATTTTAGTTATTTCTCGAATAAATAATGTTTATTTTAGTTATTTCTCTATTAAATAATTTGTTTTTTGTTATTTCTCTATCAAATAATGTGCATTTTAGTTATTTCTCTTTAAAATGATGTGTATTTTAGTTATTTCTCTATAAAATAATGTGTATTTTAGTTATTTCTCTATTAAATAATGTATATTTTAGTTATTTTTCTATTTAATAACGTGTATTTTAGTTATTTCTCTATTAAATAATGTGTATTTTAGTTATTTTTCTATTAAATAATGTGTATTTTAGTGATTTCTCCAATAAATAATGTGTCTTTTAGTTATTTTTTTATTAAATAATGTGTTTTTTGTTATTTCTTTTTTAAATAATGTGTATTTCAATTATTTTTCTATTAAATAATGTGTATTTTAATTATTTCTTTATTAAATAACAAGTATTTTTTTTAATATTTAGTTTTTATTATAAAATGTTTACATATTTACAGTTTATATTATTTGTTTTTTTTTCCCACTTGCTGCTCTACACCGTTTCCATGTGGATGGCTGCAGAGCTTCGTATTCGGGGCACTATTTTATGTTTCTATTTATCTGCTTCTGTCTTCTTCTAATTAGATCTTGTTAATATATAGTGTTTTTTAATTTTAATTTTGAATTCTTTATATTTTTTTATTTTCTTGATACTTTCAGGCAGTTGGTTGTAAGTGACAAGTCCATTGCCTAGTATTGTTTGTTTTGCTTTTTCTGTCCTTGTTGTGTGTACATGTATGTTGCTTCTTCTTCTTGTGTTATGTCCGTAAATTTCTTTGTTGCATTTTATTTGGAGGTTGGTTTTAATTTCTTTATTTTTAATTTTGTATATTAGTTTGCATTTTTCTATTTTTATTTTTTCGTTTATCTTTGTTTCGTTAATTATTTTGTATACTTCTTCTGTTTGTGTTAGTTTTGGTAGTTTGTATATTATTTTTAGAATTTTGTTCTGTTGCCTTTGAATTTTTTGAATGTTTGTTTTTGTTGTTTCTCCCCATATGTTTATTAAATAATTAATTTTTGCTAAAAATAGTGAATGGTAGATACTTAATGCAGTTTCTTTTGTAATGCATTCCCTAGCTCTATACACAGCTCCTATTGTTGCTGCGCTTTCTTTTAATAATTTGTTAATATGTGTATCCCAGGTGAGTTTTTCAGTTAATATTATTCCTAAGTATTTTGTCTGTTTTGTTCTAGTAATTGGTATGTTATTTATTTCAATTTTTATGTTAATATCTTTTGTGTTTTTTTGTCTTATTATCATATACGTTGTTTTTTCTTCATTTATTGTTTGTATGTTTTCGTCGTACCATTTAGTTAATTTCTTAACGTCTTCATTTTTGTTTCTCTCTATCTTTTCTTTATTTTTTCCGTGATATATAATACATGTGTCATCAGCATATGTATATATTTCACCAACTAAGTTTATATTATATATATATCATTTATGTATAATATATACAATATTGGCGCTAGTACTCCACCTTGTGGTAGCCCATATTCTGCTATTGTAGATGTACTAAGTATGTCGTTTATTCTTGTTTTTTGTGTTCTGTTTTTAATATATGTTTTTAGTAGTTTTAAGTTTGTGTTTCTTATTCCAAGAATTTCCATTTTGTTGATCAATTTGTCTTTGTCGATTGTGTCAAAGGCTTTCCTCATGTCTATAAATATTGGTATTACATACTGTTTGTCATCTAGCTTTCCTGCTATGTGTTGTATTATGTCAGTTGTTATGCCCATAGTGTTTGAGTTTTTTTGAAATGCATATTGTCTTTTGTTTATTATGTTATGTTTGTTTATGTGTGTCATAAGTCTGTTATATATTGCTTTTTCTGTTATTTTGCTTAACACTGATATAAGCGATAGTGGTCTATAATTTTCTGATTTTGATTTTTCTCCTTTTTTGTGTATTGGTTTTATAATTTGTTTTTTGAGTATTTGTGGATATTCACCTGTTTGTATCATTTTATTTATTAGTTTTTTCAGTATTGGTGCTACTTCTTTTTTTATAGCTTTTATTACGTCATGGGTTATTTGATCTTCTCCTGGCGCGCTTCTTATTTTCAGTTGTTTGATTATATCTTCTATCTCTTCTTTTGTTGTTTCGTCAAACTTAGCTTCTTCTTCTATTCTTACAGTTGTTGTTGTTGTTTTCCTGCCATCATTCTTCTTAATTTTGTTTGCCAAGTTTTTTCCTACTGTTGCAAAGTAGTTGTTCAGTTCGTCCGCTATGTCAATTTTATCTGTTTTTTTTTGTCCGTGTTTTGTTATAATTTCAGTTATTTCTTGTTTTGTTTTTTTCTTTGTTTTATTTAGCATACTATTTATTTCCGACCATTGTTTAGTTTGATTTCCATTTGCGTTTTTTATTTTGTTTTTGTAGTAATTTTCTTTTCTTTCCTTAATTTTGTCCTCTACTTCTTTTTTCTTTTGTTTTAATATTTTTTTAATAACATCATTGTTTGGATTTTTGACGTATCTCTCTTGTGTTTTGTTTCTATCTTGTATCATTGTTATTATTTCCATATTTATCCACTCATTGTTTTCTTTTCTTTTTATTTCCGTTACTTTTGTATTTCGTTTTATTGTGTTTTGTAATATTGTTGTTAGTGTGTCAAAATCGTGTACTGTTTTTTTATCTATGCTTTCAAATTCTTTCTTAATTTTTTCATAGTTTATTTTCTTTTTTAGTACTTTTTCATATTTTGTTTTTTCATATATTATATTCCATTCTGTTATTACCGCATTATGGTCCGATAATGTTAGTTTTTTAATTTTAAATTTTTTGTTATAACCTTTTATGTTTGTTATAACATGATCTATTATTGTGCCAGGTTTATCTGCGTTGTTTCTTGTCACTCCATCTTCATTTATTTTATTTAATATACAATGACCATTTTCAACAATTAAGTTTCTGTAGTTATTTGTTATATTGTTGTTTTCTCTTAAATTTATGTTCGTGTCACCTACTATTATATTTTTGGTTTTTGTTTTTGTTATTTTGTCTATTACTTTTAAAAAGTCATCGTTTTTTGCGGTTTGGGGTTTATATATTGCTGTTATATGTATGTTTGTTTTATTAAGTTTTATTGTTAGTATTTCAGTATTTTTTTCTGTTTTATTTTCTTGTACTGTTGTTGTTATTCCGTTTTTTATGTATATTGCAATGCCCCCACCTTTCATCAATCTGTTGTTAAATATTGCTGCGTAGTTTGGAATTTGAAAATATTTTTCTTCATTTGGATATAGCCATGTTTCAGTTATTACAATAATATCTGGTTTGTATAGTACAGGTATTGTTAGTATTTCATCAAATTTGTTTCGAATACTTCTTGCGTTATGTAGGTATATTTTTATGTTGTCCATTTTGGTTATAGTTATTATTTATATATATTTTTGTTTTCTGTTTTATTGTTCCTTGTTTAATAGTTCCTTGGCATGTTCAATACCATGGATAACTATTGGCTTGTCTTCTTCTGTTTTTCTTGCAAGTATTCTTCCTTCTTTATACCAAACCCATTTGTATCCGTGCTTTTTTAATTTTCTTGCTTCATAAAATATACTGTTGTTTTCGTATGTAAGCTGTTCCGTGATGTATATTCCTTTTTTTCCTTTTAATCCACATTCATCGGCTTTGATTGACCCTTTTTCTTTTTTCTTTTCCATTATTTTCTTTTTTTCTTCTTCTGATTTGAATTTAACCAGTATTGGTGCATCCGGATTCTTATTGTTTATTCTATAGGCTTTTATGATATTAATTGTTGGTATTTCAATGTTTATATTTGTGAATAGTTTTGCCACTGTTTCTTTTATGTTTTCTTTTTGATGTTGTTTCGGAATCCCTGCTATCACAATATTATTTTTTATTTTATCTTGTTCATATTCGTTTACCTTTTCTTCCAGATCCTTTATTTGTTTTTTCATTTCAATATTTTCCTTTTTTATATCTTTAAGAGTTTTTTTCATTTCCTCATTTTCTTTTCTTCCTTCCTCAAACTTTGCTGACATAAAGTCCACTGCTTTTTTTAGTTCTTCCAGGCTTGTTTTAATTCCCTCGTCTTCGTTATTCTTTATTTTTGGTGGCATTTTTATTTATTTTGTATTATTTTCTTTTTTAAGTTTTTATAGATTTTTTTATTTTTATTTTTTTTGATATTTTATTCGATAATAATTTATTATTTAATTTAAATTATAATTAAAGATTAAAAAAAAAAAACAAAAAAAAAAAGTTTTTTTTTTTCGAGCTTCGAACCCGTGTCTGAGAGTATGACAAATACTATTCGCTGCGGCTCTTTCCTGTGCGCCACCGAGGTTTTTTTTAGTTATTTCTCTATTAAATTATGTGTTTTTTAGTTATTTCTTTAACAAATAATGTGCAATTTAGTTATTTCTCTATTAAATAATGTGTTTGTTTGTTATTTCGCTAATTAATAATGTTTATTTTAGTTATTTCTCTTTTAAAATAATGTGTATTTTAGTTATTTCTTTATTATATAATGTGTTTTCTTGTTTTTTCTCTATTAAATAATGTGTTTTTTGTTATTTCTCTATTAATTAATGTGTATTTTAGTTATTTCTCTAATAAATAATGTGTAATTTAGTTATTTCTCTATTAAATAATGTGTATTTTAATTATTTCTCTATAAATTAATGTGTATTTTAGTTGTTTCTCCAATAAATATTGTGTATTTTAGTTATTTCTCTATTAAATAATGTGTAATTTAGTTATTTCTCTATTAAATAATGTGTATTTTAGTTATTTCTCTATTAAATAATGTGTATTTTTGTTAATTCTATAGTAAATAATGTGTTTTTTTGTTATTTCTCTATTAAATAATAAGTATTTTAGTTATTTCTTTAAATAATAATGTGTATTTTAGTTATTTCTTCAATAAATAATGTGTATTTTAGTTATTTCTCTATTAAATAAAGTGTTTTTTTGTTATTTCTTTATTAACTACGGTCTATTTTAGTTATTTCTCTATTAAATATTGTGTATTTTAGTTATTTCTCCAATAAATAATGTGTATTTTAGTTTTTTCTCTATTAAATAATGTGTTTTTTTGTTATTTCTCTATTAAAAAATGTGTATTTTAGTTATTTCTCTATTAAATAATGTGTTTTTTGTTATTTCTCTATTAAATAATGTGTATTTCAGTTATTTCTCTATTAAATAATGTGTATTTTAGTTATTTCTCCAATAAATAATGTGTATTTTAGGTATTTCTCTATTAAATAATGTGTTTTTTTGTAATTTTTCTATTAAATAATGTGTATTTTAGTTATTTCTCTTTTAAATAATGTGTTTTTTTTGTTAATTCTATATTAAATAATGTGTATTTTAGTTATTTCTCTATTAAATAATGTGTATTTTAGTTATTTCTCTAATAATTACTGTGTATTTTAGTTATTTCTCTATTAAATAATGTGTTTTTATTTTTTTATTAAATAATGTGTATTTTAGATATTTCTTTATTAAATAATGTGAATTTTAGTTATTGGTCCAATAAATAATGTGTATTTTAGTTATTTTTCTATTAAATAATGTGTTTTTTGTTATTTCTCTATTAAATAATGTGCATTTTAGTTATTTCTCTATTAAATAATGTGTATTTTAGTTATTTCTCTATTAAATAATGTGTATTTTAGTTATTTTTCCAATAAATAATGTGTATTTTAGTTATTTCTCTATTAAATAATGTATTTTTTGTTATTTCTCTATTAAATATTGTTTATTTTAGTTATTTCTTTATTAAATAACGTGTATTTTAGGTATTTCTCTATTAAATATTGTGTATTTTAGTTATTTCTCTATTAAATAATGTGTATTTTAGTTATTTTTCCATTAAATAATGTGTATTTAAGTTATTTCTCCAATAAATAATGTGTATTTTAGTTATTTCTCTATTAAATAATATGTATTTTAATTATTTCTCCAATAAATAATATGTATTTTAGTTATTTCTCTATTAAATAATGTGTTTTTTAGTTATTTCTTTAACAAATAATGTGTAATTTAGTTATTTCTCTATTAAATAATGTGTTTGTTTGTTATTTCGCTAATTAATAATGTTTATTTTAGTTATTTCTCTTTTAAAATAATGTGTATTTTAGTTATTTCTTTATTAAATAATGTGTTTTCTTGTTTTTTCTCTATTAAATAATGTGTTTTTTGTTATTTCTCTATTAATTAATGTGTATTTTAGTTATTTCTCTAATAAATAATGTGTAATTTAGTTATTTCTCTATTAATTAATGTGTATTTTAATTATTTCTCAATAAATTAATGTGTATTTTAGTTGTTTCTCCAATAAATATTGTGTATTTTAGTTATTTCTCTATTAAATAATGTGTAATTTAGTTATTTCTCTATTAAATAATGTGTATTTTAGTTATTTCTTTATTAAATAATGTGTATTTTTGTTAATTCTATAGTAAATAATGTGTTTTTTTGTTATTTCTCTATTAAATAATAAGTATTTTAGTTATTTCTTTAAATAATAATGTGTATTTTAGTTATTTCTTCAATAAATAATGTGTATTTTAGTTATTTCTCTATTAAATAAAGTGTTTTTTTGTTATTTCTCTATTAACTACTGTCTATTTTAGTTATTTCTCTATTAAATATTGTGTATTTTAGTTATTTCTCCAATAAATAATGTGTATTTTAGTTATTTTTCTAATAAATAATGTGTATTTTAGTTATTTCTCTATTAAATAATGTGTTTTTTAGTTATTTTTATAATAAATAATGTGTATTTTAGTTTTTTCTCTATTAAATAATGTGTTTTTTAGTTATTTCTCTTTTTAATAATGTGTATTTTAGTTATTTCTCCAATAAGTAATGTGTATTTAGGTTATTTCTCTATTAAATAATGTGTTTTTTTGTTATTTCTCAATTAAAAAAAGTGTATTTTAGTTATTTCTTTATTAAATAATGTGTTTTTTTGTTATATCTCTACTACATAATGTGTATTTCAGTTATTTCTCTAATAAATAATGTGTATTTTAGTTATTTCTCCAATAAAAAATGTGTATTTTAGGTATTTCTCTATTATATAATGTGTATTTTAGTTATTTCTCTAATAAATAATGTGTATTTTAGTTTTTTTTTCTATTAAAAAATGTGTTTTTTTGTTATTTCTCTATTAAATAATGTGTTATTTAGTTATTTCTCTATTAAATAATGTGAATTTTAGTTATTTCTCCAATAATTATTGTGTATTTTAGTTATTTCTCTAATAAATAATGTGTTTTTTGTTATTTCTCTATTAAATAATGTGTATTTTAGCTATTTCTCTATTTAACAATGTGTATTTTAGTTATTTCTCTTTAAAACATTGTATATTTTAGTTATTTCTCTATTAAATAATGTGTATTTTAGTTATTTCTCCAATAAATAATGTGTATTTTAGTTATTTCTCTATTAAATAATATGTATTTTAGTTATTTCTCCAATAAATAATGTGTATTTTAGTTATTTCTCTAATAAATAATGTGTTTTTTGTTATTTCTCTATTAAATAATGTGTATTTTAGTTATTTCTCTATTAAATAATGTGTTTTTTGTTATTTCTCTATTAAATAATGTGTATTTTAGTTATTTTTCTAATAAATAATGTGTTTTTTGTTATTTCTCTAAAAAATAGTGTGTATTTTAGTTATTTCTTTATTAAATAATGTGTTTTTTGTTATTTTTCTATAAAATAATGTGTATTTTAGTTATTTCTCTATTAAATAATGTGTATTTTAGTTATTTTTCTAATAAATAATGTGTATTTTAGTTATTTCTCTATTAAATAATGTGTTTTTTAGTTATTTTTATAATAAATAATGTGTATTTTAGTTTTTTCTCTATTAAATAATGTGTTTTTTTGTTATTTCTCTATTAAATATTGTGTTTTTTTTGTTATTTCTTTATTAAATAATGCGTATTTTATTTATTTTTCTATTAAAGAATGTGTATTTTAGTTATTTCTCCAATAAATAATGGGTATTTTAGTTATTTCTTTATTAAATAATGTGTTTTTTGTTATTTTTTTATAAAATAATGTGTATTTTAGTTATTTCTTTATTAAATAATGCGTATTTTTGTTATTTTTTTATTAAATTATGTGTATTTTAGCTATTTCTCTATTAAACAATGTGTATTTTAGTTATTTCTTTAATTAATAATGTGAATTTTAGTTATTTCTCCAATAAATAATGTGTATTTTAGGTATTTCTCTATCAAATAATGTGTTTTTTTGTAATTTCTCTATTAAATAATGTGTATTTTAGTTATTTCTCTATTAAATAATGTGTTTTTTTGTTATTTCTATTTTAAATAATGTGTATTTTATTTATTTCTTTATTAAATAATGTGTATTTTAGTTATTTTTTTAATAAATACTGTGTATTTTAGTTATTTCTCTATTAAATAATGTGTTTTATTGTTATTTTTTTATTAAATAATGTGTACTTTAGTTATTTCTCTATTAAATAATGTGAATTTTAGTTATTGGTCCAATAAATATAGTGTATTTTAGTTATTTTTCTATTAAATAATGTGTTTTTTGTTATTTCTCTATTAAATAATGTGTATTTTAGTTATTTCTCTATTAAATAATGTGTTTTTTAGTTATTTCTTTAAAAAATAATGTGTATTTTAGTTATTTCTCTATTAAATAATGTGTTTTTTGTTATTTCTCTATCAATTAATGTTTATTTTAGTTATTTCTCCAATAAATAATGTGTATTTTAGTTATTTCTCTATTAAATAATGTGTTTTTGGTTTTTTCTCTATTAAATAATGTGTATTTTAGTTAATTCTCTTTTAAATAATGTGTTTTTTGTTATTTCACTCTTAAATAATGTGTATTTTAGTTATTTTTCTATTAAATAATGTGTTTTTTTGTTATTTCTCCATTAAATAATTTCCATTTTAGTTATTTCTCTATTAAATAATGTGTATTTTAGTTATTTCTCTTTTAAATAATGTGTATTTAATTAATTTCTTTTTTAAATAATGTGTATTTTTGTTATTTTTCTATTAAATAATGTGTTTTTTGTTATTTCTCTATTAAAAATTGTGTATTTTTGTTAATTTTCTATTAAATAATGTTTATTTCAGTTATTTCTCTATCAAATAATGTGTCTTTTAGTTATTTCTCTATTAAATAATGTGTATTTTAGTTATTTCTCTATTAAATAATGTGTGTTTTAGTTAATTCTCCAATAAATATTGTTTATTTTAGTTATTTCTCTATTAAATAATGTGTTTTTTTGTTATTTCTCTATTAAATAATGTGTATTTTAGTTATTTCTCTATTAAATAAAGTGTATTTTAGTTATTTTTCTAATAAATAATGAGTATTCTAGTTATTTCTCTATTATATAATGTGTTTTTTTTGTTATTTCTCTATTAAATATTGTGTATTTTAATTATTTCTTTATAAAATTATGTTTATTTTAGTTATTTCTTCAATAAATAATTTGTATTTTAGTTATTTGTCTATTAAATAATATTGTTTTTTGTTGTTTCTCTATTATATAATGTGTATTATAGTTAATTCTCTATTAAATAATGTGTATTTTACTTATTTCTCTAATAAATAATGTGTATTTTAGTTATTTCTCTATTAAATAATGTGTTTTTTTGTTATTTCTTTATTAAATAATCTGTATTTTAGTTATTGCTCTAATAAAAAAAGTATATTTTAGTTATTTCTCTTATAAATAAAGTGATTTTTTGTTGATTTTTTATTAAATAATGTGTATTTTAGTTATTTCTCTATTAAATAATGTGTATTTTAGTTATTTCTTCAATAAATAATGTGTATTTTAGTTATTTCTCTATTAAATAATGTGTTTTTTTTTGTTATTTCTTTAATAAATAATGTGTTTTTTTGTTATTTCTCTATTAAATAATGTGTATTTTAGATTTTCACTATTAAATAATGTGTATTTTAGTTATTTCTCTAATTAATAATGTTTTTTTTTTGTTATTTCTCTATTAAATAATGTGTATTTTAGTTATTTCTCTATTAAATAATGTGTAATTTAGTTATTTCTCCAATAAATAATGTGTATTTAAGTTATTTCACTATTAAATAATGTGTTTTTTTGTTATTTCTCTAATAAATAATGTTTATTTTAGTTATTTTTCTATTAAATAATGTGTTTTTTGTTATTTCTCTATTAAATAATGTGTATTTTGGTTTTTTTTTTATTAAATAATGTGTATTTTAGTTATTTCTCCATAAATTAATGTGTATTTTAGTTATTTCTTTATTAAATAATGTGTTTTTTTGTTATTTCTCTATTAAATAATGTGTATTTTAATTATTTCTTTATTAAATAATGTGTATTTTAGTTATTTCTCAAATAAATAATAAGTATTTTAGTTATTTCTCTATTAAATAATGTGTTTTTTGTTATTTCTCTATTAAATAATGTGTATTTTAGTTTTTTTCTATTAAATAATAGGTATTTTAGTTATTTCTCCAATAAATAATGTGTATTTTAGTTATTTCTCTATTAAATAATGTGTTTTTTTGTTATTTCTTTATTAAATAATGTGTATTTTAGTTATTTCTCTATTAAATAATGTGCATTTTAGTTATTTCCCTATCAAACAATGTGTATTTTAGTTATTTCTTTATTAAATAATCTATATTTTAGTTATTTCTCCAATAAATAATGTGTATTTTAGTTATTTCTCTATTAAATAATGTGTTTTTTTGTTATTTTTTTAATAAATAATGTGTATTTTAGTTATTTCTCTATTAAATAAAGTGTATTTTAGTTATTTTTCTAATAAATAATGAGTATTCTAGTTATTTCTCTATTATATAATGTGTTTTTTTTGTTATTTCTCTATTAAATATTGTGTATTTTAATTATTTCTTTATAAAATTATGTTTATTTTAGTTATTTCTTTAATAAATAATTTGTATTTTAGTTATTTGTCTATTAAATAATATTGTTTTTTGTTGTTTCTCTATTATATAATGTGTATTATAGTTAATTCTCTATTAAATAATGTGTATTTTACTTATTTCTCTAATAAATAATGTGTATTTTAGTTATTTCTCTATTAAATAATGTGTTTTTTTGTTATTTCTTTATTAAATAATCTGTATTTTAGTTATTGCTCTAATAAAAAAAGTATATTTTAGTTATTTCTCTTAAAAATAAAGTGATTTTTTGTTATTTCTTTATTAAATAATGTGCATTTTAGTTATTTCTCTATTAAATAATGTGTTTTTTGTTATTTTTCTTTTTAAGAATGTGTATTTTAAATATTTCTCTATTAAATAATGTGTTTTTTTCTTATTTCTCTAGTAAATAATGTGTTTTTTTGTTATTTCTCTAATAAATAATAAGTATTTTAGTTATTTTTTTTAATAATATTGTGTATTTTAGTTATTTCTCTATTAAATAATATGTATTTTAGTTATTTTTCTATTAAATAATGTGTATTTTTGTTATTTTACTATTAAATAATGTGTATTTTAGTTATTTCTCTATTATATAATGTGTATTTTAGTTATTTCTCGAATAAATAATGTTTATTTTAGTTATTTCTCTATTAAATAATTTGTTTTTTGTTATTTCTCTATCAAATAATGTGCATTTTAGTTATTTCTCTTTAAAATGATGTGTATTTTAGTTATTTCTCTATAAAATAATGTGTATTTTAGTTATTTCTCTATTAAATAATGTATATTTTAGTTATTTTTCTATTTAATAACGTGTATTTTAGTTATTTCTCTATTAAATAATGTGTATTTTAGTTATTTTTCTATTAAATAATGTGTATTTTAGTGATTTCTCCAATAAATAATGTGTCTTTTAGTTATTTTTTTATTAAATAATGTGTTTTTTGTTATTTCTTTTTTAAATAATGTGTATTTCAATTATTTTTCTATTAAATAATGTGTATTTTAATTATTTCTTTATTAAATAACAAGTATTTTTTTTTAATATTTAGTTTTTATTATAAAATGTTTACATATTTACAGTTTATATTATTTGTTTTTTTTTCCCACTTGCTGCTCTACACCGTTTCCATGTGGATGGCTGCAGAGCTTCGTATTCGGGGCACTATTTTATGTTTCTATTTATCTGCTTCTGTCTTCTTTTAATTAGATCTTGTTAATATATAGTGTTTTTTAATTTTAATTTTGAATTCTTTATATTTTTTTATTTTCTTGATACTTTCAGGCAGTTGGTTGTAAGTGACAAGTCCATTGCCTAGTATTGTTTGTTTTGCTTTTTCTGTCCTTGTTGTGTGTACATGTATGTTGCTTCTTCTTCTTGTGTTATGTCCGTAAATTTCTTTGTTGCATTTTATTTGGAGGTTGGTTTTAATTTCTTTATTTTTAATTTTGTATATTAGTTTGCATTTTTCTATTTTTATTTTTTCGTTTATCTTTGTTTCGTTAATTATTTTGTATACTTCTTCTGTTTGTGTTAGTTTTGGTAGTTTGTATATTATTTTTAGAATTTTGTTCTGTTGCCTTTGAATTTTTTGAATGTTTGTTTTTGTTGTTTCTCCCCATATGTTTATTAAATAATTAATTTTTGCTAAAAATAGTGAATGGTAGATACTTAATGCAGTTTCTTTTGTAATGCATTCCCTAGCTCTATACACAGCTCCTATTGTTGCTGCGCTTTCTTTTAATAATTTGTTAATATGTGTATCCCAGGTGAGTTTTTCAGTTAATATTATTCCTAAGTATTTTGTCTGTTTTGTTCTAGTAATTGGTATGTTATTTATTTCAATTTTTATGTTAATATCTTTTGTGTTTTTTTGTCTTATTATCATATACGTTGTTTTTTCTTCATTTATTGTTTGTATGTTTTCGTCGTACCATTTAGTTAATTTCTTAACGTCTTCATTTTTGTTTCTCTCTATCTTTTCTTTATTTTTTCCGTGATATATAATACATGTGTCATCAGCATATGTATATATTTCACCAACTAAGTTTATATTATATATATATCATTTATGTATAATATATACAATATTGGCGCTAGTACTCCACCTTGTGGTAGCCCATATTCTGCTATTGTAGATGTACTAAGTATGTCGTTTATTCTTGTTTTTTGTGTTCTGTTTTTAATATATGTTTTTAGTAGTTTTAAGTTTGTGTTTCTTATTCCAAGAATTTCCATTTTGTTGATCAATTTGTCTTTGTCGATTGTGTCAAAGGCTTTCCTCATGTCTATAAATATTGGTATTACATACTGTTTGTCATCTAGCTTTCCTGCTATGTGTTGTATTATGTCAGTTGTTATGCCCATAGTGTTTGAGTTTTTTTGAAATGCATATTGTCTTTTGTTTATTATGTTATGTTTGTTTATGTGTGTCATAAGTCTGTTATATATTGCTTTTTCTGTTATTTTGCTTAACACTGATATAAGCGATAGTGGTCTATAATTTTCTGATTTTGATTTTTCTCCTTTTTTGTGTATTGGTTTTATAATTTGTTTTTTGAGTATTTGTGGATATTCACCTGTTTGTATCATTTTATTTATTAGTTTTTTCAGTATTGGTGCTACTTCTTTTTTTATAGCTTTTATTACGTCATGGGTTATTTGATCTTCTCCTGGCGCGCTTCTTATTTTCAGTTGTTTGATTATATCTTCTATCTCTTCTTTTGTTGTTTCGTCAAACTTAGCTTCTTCTTCTATTCTTACAGTTGTTGTTGTTGTTTTCCTGCCATCATTCTTCTTAATTTTGTTTGCCAAGTTTTTTCCTACTGTTGCAAAGTAGTTGTTCAGTTCGTCCGCTATGTCAATTTTATCTGTTTTTTTTTGTCCGTGTTTTGTTATAATTTCAGTTATTTCTTGTTTTGTTTTTTTCTTTGTTTTATTTAGCATACTATTTATTTCCGACCATTGTTTAGTTTGATTTCCATTTGCGTTTTTTATTTTGTTTTTGTAGTAATTTTCTTTTCTTTCCTTAATTTTGTCCTCTACTTCTTTTTTCTTTTGTTTTAATATTTTTTTAATAACATCATTGTTTGGATTTTTGACGTATCTCTCTTGTGTTTTGTTTCTATCTTGTATCATTGTTATTATTTCCATATTTATCCACTCATTGTTTTCTTTTCTTTTTATTTCCGTTACTTTTGTATTTCGTTTTATTGTGTTTTGTAATATTGTTGTTAGTGTGTCAAAATCGTGTACTGTTTTTTTATCTATGCTTTCAAATTCTTTCTTAATTTTTTCATAGTTTATTTTCTTTTTTAGTACTTTTTCATATTTTGTTTTTTCATATATTATATTCCATTCTGTTATTACCGCATTATGGTCCGATAATGTTAGTTTTTTAATTTTAAATTTTTTGTTATAACCTTTTATGTTTGTTATAACATGATCTATTATTGTGCCAGGTTTATCTGCGTTGTTTCTTGTCACTCCATCTTCATTTATTTTATTTAATATACAATGACCATTTTCAACAATTAAGTTTCTGTAGTTATTTGTTATATTGTTGTTTTCTCTTAAATTTATGTTCGTGTCACCTACTATTATATTTTTGGTTTTTGTTTTTGTTATTTTGTCTATTACTTTTAAAAAGTCATCGTTTTTTGCGGTTTGGGGTTTATATATTGCTGTTATATGTATGTTTGTTTTATTAAGTTTTATTGTTAGTATTTCAGTATTTTTTTCTGTTTTATTTTCTTGTACTGTTGTTGTTATTCCGTTTTTTATGTATATTGCAATGCCCCCACCTTTCATCAATCTGTTGTTAAATATTGCTGCGTAGTTTGGAATTTGAAAATATTTTTCTTCATTTGGATATAGCCATGTTTCAGTTATTACAATAATATCTGGTTTGTATAGTACAGGTATTGTTAGTATTTCATCAAATTTGTTTCGAATACTTCTTGCGTTATGTAGGTATATTTTTATGTTGTCCATTTTGGTTATAGTTATTATTTATATATATTTTTGTTTTCTGTTTTATTGTTCCTTGTTTAATAGTTCCTTGGCATGTTCAATACCATGGATAACTATTGGCTTGTCTTCTTCTGTTTTTCTTGCAAGTATTCTTCCTTCTTTATACCAAACCCATTTGTATCCGTGCTTTTTTAATTTTCTTGCTTCATAAAATATACTGTTGTTTTCGTATGTAAGCTGTTCCGTGATGTATATTCCTTTTTTTCCTTTTAATCCACATTCATCGGCTTTGATTGACCCTTTTTCTTTTTTCTTTTCCATTATTTTCTTTTTTTCTTCTTCTGATTTGAATTTAACCAGTATTGGTGCATCCGGATTCTTATTGTTTATTCTATAGGCTTTTATGATATTAATTGTTGGTATTTCAATGTTTATATTTGTGAATAGTTTTGCCACTGTTTCTTTTATGTTTTCTTTTTGATGTTGTTTCGGAATCCCTGCTATCACAATATTATTTTTTATTTTATCTTGTTCATATTCGTTTACCTTTTCTTCCAGATCCTTTATTTGTTTTTTCATTTCAATATTTTCCTTTTTTATATCTTTAAGAGTTTTTTTCATTTCCTCATTTTCTTTTCTTCCTTCCTCAAACTTTGCTGACATAAAGTCCACTGCTTTTTTTAGTTCTTCCAGGCTTGTTTTAATTCCCTCGTCTTCGTTATTCTTTATTTTTGGTGGCATTTTTATTTATTTTGTATTATTTTCTTTTTTAAGTTTTTATAGATTTTTTTATTTTTATTTTTTTTGATATTTTATTCGATAATAATTTATTATTTAATTTAAATTATAATTAAAGATTAAAAAAAAAAAACAAAAAAAAAAAGTTTTTTTTTTTCGAGCTTCGAACCCGTGTCTGAGAGTATGACAAATACTATTCGCTGCGGCTCTTTCCTGTGCGCCACCGAGGTTTTTTTTAGTTATTTCTCTATTAAATTATGTGTTTTTTAGTTATTTCTTTAACAAATAATGTGCAATTTAGTTATTTCTCTATTAAATAATGTGTTTGTTTGTTATTTCGCTAATTAATAATGTTTATTTTAGTTATTTCTCTTTTAAAATAATGTGTATTTTAGTTATTTCTTTATTATATAATGTGTTTTCTTGTTTTTTCTCTATTAAATAATGTGTTTTTTGTTATTTCTCTATTAATTAATGTGTATTTTAGTTATTTCTCTAATAAATAATGTGTAATTTAGTTATTTCTCTATTAAATAATGTGTATTTTAATTATTTCTCTATAAATTAATGTGTATTTTAGTTGTTTCTCCAATAAATATTGTGTATTTTAGTTATTTCTCTATTAAATAATGTGTAATTTAGTTATTTCTCTATTAAATAATGTGTATTTTAGTTATTTCTCTATTAAATAATGTGTATTTTTGTTAATTCTATAGTAAATAATGTGTTTTTTTGTTATTTCTCTATTAAATAATAAGTATTTTAGTTATTTCTTTAAATAATAATGTGTATTTTAGTTATTTCTTCAATAAATAATGTGTATTTTAGTTATTTCTCTATTAAATAAAGTGTTTTTTTGTTATTTCTTTATTAACTACGGTCTATTTTAGTTATTTCTCTATTAAATATTGTGTATTTTAGTTATTTCTCCAATAAATAATGTGTATTTTAGTTTTTTCTCTATTAAATAATGTGTTTTTTTGTTATTTCTCTATTAAAAAATGTGTATTTTAGTTATTTCTCTATTAAATAATGTGTTTTTTGTTATTTCTCTATTAAATAATGTGTATTTCAGTTATTTCTCCAATAAATAATGTGTATTTTAGGTATTTCTCTATTAAATAATGTGTTTTTTTGTAATTTTTCTATTAAATAATGTGTATTTTAGTTATTTCTCTTTTAAATAATGTGTTTTTTTTGTTAATTCTATATTAAATAATGTGTATTTTAGTTATTTCTCTATTAAATAATGTGTATTTTAGTTATTTCTCCAATAATTACTGTGTATTTTAGTTATTTCTCTATTAAATAATGTGTTTTTATTTTTTTATTAAATAATGTGTATTTTAGATATTTCTTTATTAAATAATGTGAATTTTAGTTATTGGTCCAATAAATAATGTGTATTTTAGTTATTTTTCTATTAAATAATGTGTTTTTTGTTATTTCTCTATTAAATAATGTGCATTTTAGTTATTTCTCTATTAAATAATGTGTATTTTAGTTATTTCTCTATTAAATAATGTGTATTTTAGTTATTTTTCCAATAAATAATGTGTATTTTAGTTATTTCTCTATTAAATAATGTATTTTTTGTTATTTCTCTATTAAATATTGTTTATATTAGTTATTTCTTTATTAAATAACGTGTATTTTAGGTATTTCTCTATTAAATATTGTGTATTTTAGTTATTTCTCTATTAAATAATGTGTATTTTAGTTATTTTTCCATTAAATAATGTGTATTTAAGTTATTTCTCCAATAAATAATGTGTATTTTAGTTATTTCTCTATTAAATAATATGTATTTTAATTATTTCTCTAATAAATAATATGTATTTTAGTTATTTCTCTATTAAATAATGTGTTTTTTAGTTATTTCTTTAACAAATAATGTGTAATTTAGTTATTTCTCTATTAAATAATGTGTTTGTTTGTTATTTCGCTAATTAATAATGTTTATTTTAGTTATTTCTCTTTTAAAATAATGTGTATTTTAGTTATTTCTTTATTATATAATGTGTTTTCTTGTTTTTTCTCTATTAAATAATGTGTTTTTTGTTATTTCTCTATTAATTAATGTGTATTTTAGTTATTTCTCTAATAAATAATGTGTAATTTAGTTATTTCTCTATTAATTAATGTGTATTTTAATTATTTCTCAATAAATTAATGTGTATTTTAGTTGTTTCTCCAATAAATATTGTGTATTTTAGTTATTTCTCTATTAAATAATGTGTAATTTAGTTATTTCTCTATTAAATAATGTGTATTTTAGTTATTTCTCTATTAAATAATGTGTATTTTTGTTAATTCTATAGTAAATAATGTGTTTTTTTGTTATTTCTCTATTAAATAATAAGTATTTTAGTTATTTCTTTAAATAATAATGTGTATTTTAGTTATTTCTTCAATAAATAATGTGTATTTTAGTTATTTCTCTATTAAATAAAGTGTTTTTTTGTTATTTCTCTATTAACTACTGTCTATTTTAGTTATTTCTCTATTAAATATTGTGTATTTTAGTTATTTCTCCAATAAATAATGTGTATTTTAGTTATTTTTCTATTAAATAATGTGTTTTTTTGTTATTTCTCTATTAAAAAATGTGTATTTTAGTTATTTCTCTATTAAATAATGTGTTTTTTGTTATTTCTCTATTAAATAATGTGTATTTCAGTTATTTCTCTATTAAATAATGTGTATTTTAGTTATTTCTCCAATAAATAATGTGTATTTTAGGTATTTCTCTATTAAATAATGTGTTTTTTTGTAATTTTTCTATTAAATAATGTGTATTTTAGTTATTTCTCTATTAAATAATGTGTTTTTTTTGTTAATTCTATATTAAATAATGTGTATTTTAGTTATTTCTCTATTAAATAATGTGTATTTTAGTTATTTCTCCAATATTTACTGTGTATTTTAGTTATTTCTCTATTAAATAATGTGTTTTATTGTTATTTTTTTATTAAATAATGTGTATTTTAGATATTTCTTTATTAAATAATGTGAATTTTAGTTATTGGTCCAATAAATAATGTGTATTTTAGTTATTTTTCTATTAAATAATGTGTTTTTTGTTATTTCTCTATTAAATAATGTGCATTTTAGTTATTTCTCTATTAAATAATGTGTATTTTAGTTATTTTTTCAATAAATAATGTGTATTTTAGTTATTTCTCTATTATATAATGTGTTTTTTTGTTATTTCTCTAATAAATAAAGTGTATTTTAGTTATTTCTCTATTAAATAATGTGTATTTTAGTTATATCTCCAAAAAATAATGTGTATTTAAGTTATTTCTCTATTAAATAATGTGTTTTTTGTTATTTCTTTATTGAATAATGTGTATTTTAGTTAATTCTTTATTGAATAATGTGTTTTTTGTTATTTCACTCTTAAATAATGTGTATTTTAGTTATTTCTCTATTAAATTATGTGTTTTTTGTTATTTCTCTATTAAATAATGTCTATTTTAGTTATTTCTCTATTAAATAATGTGTATTTTAGTTATTTCTTTCTTAAATAATGTGTATTTTATTTATTTCTCCATTAAATAATGTGTATTTTAGTTATTTTTCTATTAAATAATGTGTTTTTTGTTATTTCTCTATTAAAAATTTGTTTTTTTGTTATTTCTCTATTAAATAATCTGTATTTCAGTTATTGCTCCAATAAAAAAAGTATATTTTAGTTATTTCTTTTATAAATAAAGTGATTTTTTGTTATTTCTTTATTAAATAATGTGTATTTTAGTTATTTCTCTATTAAATAATGTGTATTTTAGTTATTTCTTCAATAAATAATGTGTATTTTAGTTATTTCTCTATTAAATAATGTGTTTTTTTGTCATTTCTCTAATAAATAATGTGTTTTCTTTGTTATTTCTCTATTAAATAATGTGTATTTTAGATATTTCACTACTAAATAATGTGTATTTTAATTATTTCTTCAATAAATAATGTGTATTTTAGTTAATTCTTTATTAATTAATGTTTTTTTTTAGTTATTTCTCTATTAAATAATGTGTATTTTAGTTATTTCTCTATTAAATAATGTGTATTTTAGTTATTTCTCAAATAAATAATGTACATAATGTGTTTTTTTGTTAATTCTTTAATAAATAGTGTTTATTTTAGTTATTTCTCTAATAAATAAAGTGTTTTTTGTTATTTCTCTATTAAATAATGTGTATTTTAGTTGTTTCTTTATTAAATAATGTGTATTTAAGTTATTTCTCCATAAATTAATGTGTTTTTTAGTTATTTCTTTATTAAATAATGTCTTTTTTTGTTATTTCTCTATTAAATAATGTGTATTTTAGTTAGTTCTCTATTAAATAATGTGTATTTTAGTTATTTCTCCAATAAATAATGTGTATTTTAGTTGTTTCTTTATAAAATAATGTTTATTCTAGTTTTTTCTTCAATAAAAATTGTGTATTTTAGTTATTTTTCTATTAAATAATATGTTTTTTTGTTATTTCTCTATTATATAATGTGTACTTTAGTTATTTCTCTATTAAATAATGTGTATTTTAGTTATTTCTTCAATAAATAATGTGTATTTTAGTTATTTCTTTATTAAATAATGGGTATTTTAGTTATTTCTCTATTAAAAAATATGTTTTTTTGTTATTTCTCGATTAAATAATGTGTATTTTAGTTATTTCTCTATTAAATAATGTGTGTTTTAGTTATTTCTTTATTAAATAATGTGTATTTTAGTTATTTTTCTATTAAATAATGTGTATTTTAGTTATTTCTTCAATAAATAATGTGTATTTTAGTTATTTCTTTATTAAATAATGTGTATTTTAGTTATTTCTTTATTAAATAATATGTTTTTTTGTTATTTTTCTATTAAATAATGTGTATTTTAGTTATTTCTCTATTAAATAATGTGTGTTTTAGTTATTTCTTTATTAAATATTGTGTATTTTAGTTATTTCTCTATTAAATAATGTGTATTTTAATTATTTCTTCAATAAATAATGTGTATTTTAGTTATTTCTCTATTAAATAATGTGTTTTTTAGTTATTTCTCTAATAAATATTGTTTATTTTAGTTTATTCTCTATTAAATAATGTGTTTTTTGTTATTTCTTTATTAAATAATGTGTATTTTAGTTATTTCTTTATTAAATAATGTGTATTTTTGTTATTTCTCCAATAAATAATGTGTACTTTAGTGATTTCTTTATTAAATAATGTGTTTTTTTGTTATTTCTCTATTAAATAATGTGTATTTTAGTTATTTCTCCAATAAAAAATGTCTATTTTAGTTATTTCTCTATTAAATAATGTGTTTTTTTTGTTATTTCTTTCTTAAATAATGTGTAATTTAGTTATTTCTTTTTTAAATACAGTGTATTTTAGTTATTTCTCTAATAAATAATGTGTATTTTAGTTATTTCTCTATTAAATAATGTGTATTTTAGTTATTTCTCCAATAAATAATGTGTATTTTAGTTATTTCTCCATTAAATAATGTGTATTTTAGTTATTTCTATATTAAATAATGTGTATTTTAGTTATTTCTTCAATAAATAATGTGTATTTTAGTTATTTCTTTATTAAATAATGTGTTTTCTTGTTTTTTCTCTATTAAATAATGTGTTTTTTTGTTATTTCTCTATTAAATAATGTGTATTTTAGTTATTTCTCTAATAAATAATGTGTATTTTAGTTATTTCTCTATTAAATAATGTGTATTTTAGTTATTTCTCTATTAATTAATGTGTATTTTAGTTATTTTTCCAATAAATATTGTGTATTTTAGTTATTTCTCTATTAAATAATGTGTATTTTAGTTATTTCTCCAATAAATAATAATGTGTATTTTAGATATTTCTCTATTATATAATGTGTTTTTTTGATATTTTACTATTAAATAATGTGTTTTTTTGTTATTTTTCTAATAAATAATGTGTATTTTAGTTAATTCTCTATTAAATAATGTGTTTTTTTTTTGTTGATTTTCTATTAAATAATGTGTATTTTAGTTATTTCTCCAATAAATAATGTGTATTTTAGTTATTTCTCTATTAAATAATGTGTATTTTAGTTATTTCTCTATTAAATAATGTGTATTTTAGCTATTTCTCTATTAATTAATGTGTATTTTAGTTATTTCTCTAATAAATAATGTGTATTTTAGTTATTTCTCCAATAAATATTGTGTATTTTAGTTATTTCTCTTTTAAATAATGTGTTTTTTGTTATTTCCCTATTAAATAATGTGTATTTTAGTTATTTCTCTATTAAATAAAGTGTATTTTAGTTATTTCTCTATTAAATAATGTGTTTTTTTTGTTAATTCTCTATTAAATAATGTGTATTTCAGTTATTTCTCTATTAAAAAAAGTGTATTTTAGTTAATTCTTTATTAAATAATGTGTATTTTATTTATTTCTCCAAAAAATAATGTGTATTTTAGTTAGTTCTCTATTAAATAATGTGTTTTTTGTTATTTTTTTATTATATAATGTGTATTGTAGTTATTTCTCTATTAAATAATGTGTATTTTAGTTATTTCTTTATTAAATAATGTGTCGTTTAGTTATTTCTCTCTATTAAATAATGTGTTTTTTGTTATTTCTTCATAAAATATTATGTATTTTAGTTATTTCTCTATTAAATAATGTGTATTTTAGTTATTTCTCCAATAAATAATGTTTATTTTAGTTACTTTTTTATTAAATAAGGTGTTTTTTTGTTATTTCTTTATTAAATAATGTGTATTTTAGTTATTTTTCTATTAAATAATGTGTATTTTAGTTATTTCTCCAATAAATAATGTGTAATTTAGTTATTTCTCTAATAAATAAAGTGTTTTTTTGTTATTTCTTTATTAAATAATGTGTAATTTAGTTATTTCTCTATTAATTAATGTGTATTTTAGTTATTTTTCCAATAAATAATGTGTAATTTAGTTATTTCTCTATTTAATAATGTGTTTTTTTGTTATTTCTTTATTAAATAATGTTTATTTTAGTGATTTCTTTATTAAATAATGTGTATTTTAGTTATTTCTCTATTAAATAATGTGTATTTTAGTTATTTTTCCAATAAATAATGTGTATTTTAGTTATTTCTCTATTAAATAATGTATTTTTTGTTATTTCTCTATTAAATAATGTTTATTTTAGTTATTCCTTTATTAAATAACGTGTATTTTAGGTATTTCTCTATTAAATATTGTGTATTTTAGTTATTTCTCTATTAAATAATGTGTATTTTAGTTATTTTTCCATTAAATAATGTGTATTTAAGTTATTTCTTCAATAAATAATGTGTATTTTAGTTATTTCTCTATTAAATAATATGTATTTTAGTTATTTCTCAAATAAATAATATGTATTTTAGTTATTTCTCTATTAAATGATGTGTTTTTAGTTATTTCTCTATTAAATAATGTGTTTTTTAGTTATTTCTCTTTTTAATAATGTGTATTTTAGTTATTTCTCCAATAAGTAATGTGTATATAAAATATTTCTCTATTAAATAATGTGTATATAAGTTATTTCTCAATTAAAAAAAGTGTATTTTACTTACTTCTTCATTAAATAATGTGTTTTTTTGTTATTTCTCTACTACATAATGTGTATTTCAGTTATTTTTCTAATAAATAATGTGTATTTTAGTTATTTCTCCAATAAATAATGTGTATTTTAGGTATTTCTCTATTTAATAATGTGGATTTTAGTTATTTCTCCAATAAATAATGTGTATTTTAGTTAATTTTTTATTAAAAAATGTGTTTTTTTGTTATTTCTCTATTAAATAATGTGTTATTTAGTTATTTCTCTATTAAATAATGTGAATTTTAGTTATTTCTCCAATAATTATTGTGTATTTTAGTTATTTCTCTATTAAATAATGTGTTTTTAGTTATTTCTCTATTAAATAATGTGTATTTTAGCTATTTCTCTATTTAACAATGTGTATTTTAGTTATTTCTCTTTTAAATATTGTGTATTTTATTTATTTCTTTATTAAATAATGTGTATTTTAGTTATTTCTCCAATATATAATGTGTATTTTAGTTATTTCTCTATTAAATAATGTGTATTTTAGTTATTTCTCCAATAAATAATGTGTATTTTAGTTATTTCTTTATTAAATAATCTGTTTTTTGTTATTTTTTTATAAAATAATGTGTATTTTAGTTATTTCTTTATTAAATAATGCGTATTTTTGTTATTTTTTTATTAAATTATGTGTATTTTAGCTATTTCTCTATTAAACAATGTGTATTTTAGTTATTTCTTTTTTAAATAATGTGTATTTTAGTTATTTCTCTATTAAATAATGTGTATTTTAGTTATTGTTCCAATAAAAAAAGTATTTTTTAGTTATTTCTCTTATAAATAAAGTGATTTTTTGTTATTTCTTTATTAAATAATGTGCATTTTAGTTATTTCTCTATTAAATAATGTGTTTTTTGTTATTTTTCTATTTAAGAATGTGTATTTTAAATATTTCTCTATTAAATAATGTGTATTTTTGTTATTTCTCTAGTAAATAATGTGTTTTTTTGTTATTTCTCTAATAAATAATAAGTATTTTAGTTATTTTTTTTTAATAATATTGTGTATTTTAGTTATTTCTCTATTAAATAATATGTATTTTAGTTATTTTTCTATTAAATAATGTGTATTTCTGTTATTTTACTATTAAATAATGTGTATTTTAGTTATTTCTCTATTATATAATGTGTATTTTAGTTATTTCTCGAATAAATAATGTGTATTTTAGTTATTTCTCTATTAAATAATTTGTTTTTTGTTATTTCTCTATCAAATAATGTGCATTTTAGTTATTTCTCTTTAAAATGATGTGTATTTTAGTTATTTCTCTATAAAATAATGTGTATTTTAGTTATTTCTCTATTAAATAATGTATATTTTAGTTATTTCTCTATTTAATAACTTGTATTTTAGTTATTTCTCTATTAAATAATGTGTATTTTAGTTATTTTTCTATTAAATAATGTGTATTTTAGTGATTTCTCCAATAAATAATGTGTCTTTTAGTTATTTTTTTATTAAATAATGTGTTTTTTGTTATTTCTTTTTTAAATAATGTGTATTTCAATTATTTCTCTATTAAATAATGTGTATTTTAATTATTTCTTTATTAAATAATAAGTATTTTTTTTTAATATTTAGTTTTTATTATAAAATGTTTACATATTTACAGTTTATATTATTTGTTTTTTTCCCCACTTGCTGCTCTACACCGTTTCCATGTGGATGGCTGCAGAGCTTCGTATTCGGGGCACCATTTTATGTTTCTATTTATCTGCTTCTGTCTTCTTCTAATTAGATCTTGTTAATATATAGTGTTTTTTAATTTTAATTTTGAATTCTTTATATTTCTTTATTTTCTTGATACTTTCAGGCAGTTGGTTGTAAGTGACAAGTCCATTGCCTAGTATTGTTTGTTTTGCTTTTTCTGTCCTTGTTGTGTGTACATGTATGTTGCTTCTTCTTCTTGTGTTATGTCCGTAAATTTCTTTGTTGCATTTTATTTGGAGGTTGGTTTTAATTTCTTTATTTTTAATTTTGTATATTAGTTTGCATTTTTCTATTTTTATTTTTTCGTTTATCTTTGTTTCGTTAATTATTTTGTATACTTCTTCTGTTTGTGTTAGTTTTGGTAGTTTGTATATTATTTTTAGAATTTTGTTCTGTTGCCTTTGAATTTTTTGAATGTTTGTTTTTGTTGTTTCTCCCCATATGTTTATTAAATAATTAATTTTTGCTAAAAATAGTGAATGGTAGATACTTAATGCAGTTTCTTTTGTAATGCATTCCCTAGCTCTATACACAGCTCCTATTGTTGCTGCGCTTTCTTTTAATAATTTGTTAATATGTGTATCCCAGGTGAGTTTTTCAGTTAATATTATTCCTAAGTATTTTGTCTGTTTTGTTCTAGTAATTGGTATGTTATTTATTTCAATTTTTATGTTAATATCTTTTGTGTTTTTTTGTCTTATTATCATATACGTTGTTTTTTCTTCATTTATTGTTTGTATGTTTTCGTCGTATCATTTAGTTAATTTCTTAACGTCTTCATTTATGTTTCTCTCTATCTCTTCTTTATTTTTTCCGTGATATATAATACATGTGTCATCAGCATATGTATATATTTCACCAACTAAGTTTATATTATATATATATCATTTATGTATAATATATACAATATTGGCGCTAGTACTCCACCTTGTGGTAGCCCATATTCTGCTATTGTAGATGTACTAAGTATGTCGTTTATTCTTGTTTTTTTGTGTTCTGTTTTTAATATATGTTTTTAGTAGTTTTAAGTTTGTGTTTCTTATTCCAAGAATTTCCATTTTGTTGATCAATTTGTCTTTGTCGATTGTGTCAAAGGCTTTCCTCATGTCTATAAATATTGGTATTACATACTGTTTGTCATCTAGCTTTCCTGCTATGTGTTGTATTATGTCAGTTGTTATGCCCATAGTGTTTGAGTTTTTTTGAAATGCATATTGTCTTTTGTTTATTATGTTATGTTTGTTTATGTGTGTCATAAGTCTGTTATATATTGCTTTTTCTGTTATTTTGCTTAACACTGATATAAGCGATAGTGGTCTATAATTTTCTGATTTTGATTTTTCTCCTTTTTTGTGTATTGGTTTTATAATTTGTTTTTTGAGTATTTGTGGATATTCACCTGTTTGTATCATTTTATTTATTAGTTTTTTCAGTATTGGTGCTACTTCTTTTTTTATAGCTTTTATTACGTCATGGGTTATTTGATCTTCTCCTGGCGCGCTTCTTATTTTCAGTTGTTTGATTATATCTTCTATCTCTTCTTTTGTTGTTTCGTCAAACTTAGCTTCTTCTTCTATTCTTACAGTTGTTGTTGTTGTTTTCCTGCCATCATTCTTCTTAATTTTGTTTGCCAAGTTTTTTCCTACTGTTGCAAAGTAGTTGTTCAGTTCGTCCGCTATGTCAATTTTATCTGTTTTTTTTTGTCCGTGTTTTGTTATAATTTCAGTTATTTCTTGTTTTGTTTTTTTCTTTGTTTTATTTAGCATACTATTTATTTCCGACCATTGTTTAGCTTGATTTCCATTTGCGTTTTTTATTTTGTTTTTGTAGTAATTTTCTTTTCTTTCCTTAATTTTGTCCTCTACTTCTTTTTTCTTTTGTTTTAATATTTTTTTAATAACATCATTGTTTGGATTTTTGACGTATCTCTCTTGTGTTTTGTTTCTATCTTGTATCATTGTTATTATTTCCATATTTATCCACTCATTGTTTTCTTTTCTTTTTATTTCCGTTACTTTTGTATTTCGTTTTATTGTGTTTTGTAATATTGTTGTTAGTGTGTCAAAATCGTGTACTGTTTTTTTATCTATGCTTTCAAATTCTTTCTTAATTTTTTCATAGTTTATTTTCTTTTTTAGTACTTTTTCATATTTTGTTTTTTCATATATTATATTCCATTCTGTTATTACCGCATTATGGTCCGATAATGTTAGTTTTTTAATTTTAATTTTTTTGTTATAACCTTTTATGTTTGTTATAACATGATCTATTATTGTGCCAGGTTTATCTGCGTTGTTTCTCGTCACTCCATCTTCATTTATTTTATTTAATATACAATGACCATTTTCAACAATTAAGTTTCTGTAGTTATTTGTTATATTGTTGTTTTCTCTTAAATTTATGTTCGTGTCACCTACTATTATATTTTTGGTTTTTGTTTTTGTTATTTTGTCTATTACTTTTAAAAAGTCATCGTTTTTTGCGGTTTGGGGTTTATATATTGCTGTTATATGTATGTTTGTTTTATTAAGTTTTATTGTTAGTATTTCAGTATTTTTTTCTGTTTTATTTTCTTGTACTGTTGTTGTTATTCCGTTTTTTATGTATATTGCAATGCCCCCACCTTTCATCAATCTGTTGTTAAATATTGCTGCGTAGTTTGGAATTTGAAAATATTTTTCTTCATTTGGATATAGCCATGTTTCAGTTATTACAATAATATCTGGTTTGTATAGTACAGGTATTGTTAGTATTTCATCAAATTTGTTTCGAATACTTCTTGCGTTATGTAGGTATATTTTTATGTTGTCCATTTTGGTTATAGTTATTATTTATATATATTTTTGTTTTCTGTTTTATTGTTCCTTGTTTAATAGTTCCTTGGCATGTTCAATACCATGGATAACTATTGGCTTGTCTTCTTCTGTTTTTCTTGCAAGTATTCTTCCTTCTTTATACCAAACCCATTTGTATCCGTGCTTTTTTAATTTTCTTGCTTCATAAAATATACTGTTGTTTTCGTATGTAAGCTGTTCCGTGATGTATATTCCTTTTTTTCCTTTTAATCCACATTCATCGGCTTTGATTGACCCTTTTTCTTTTTTCTTTTCCATTATTTTCTTTTTTTTTTTCTTCTGATTTGAATTTAACCAGTATTGGTGCATCCGGATTCTTATTGTTTATTCTATAGGCTTTTATGATATTAATTGTTGGTATTTCAATGTTTATATTTGTGAATAGTTTTGCCACTGTTTCTTTTATGTTTTCTTTTTGATGTTGTTTCGGAATCCCTGCTATCACAATATTATTTTTTATTTTATCTTGTTCATATTCGTTTACCTTTTCTTCCAGATCCTTTATTTGTTTTTTCATTTCAATATTTTCCTTTTTTATATCTTTAAGAGTTTTTTTCATTTCCTCATTTTCTTTTCTTCCTTCCTCAAACTTTGCTGACATAAAGTCCACTGCTTTTTTTAGTTCTTCCAGGCTTGTTTTAATTCCCTCGTCTTCGTTATTCTTTATTTTTGGTGGCATTTTTATTTATTTTGTATTATTTTCTTTTTTAAGTTTTTATAGATTTTTTTATTTTTATTTTTTTTGATATTTTATTCGATAATAATTTATTATTTAATTTAAATTATAATTAAAGATTAAAAAAAAAAAACAAAAAAAAAAGTTTTTTTTTTTCGAGCTTCGAACCCGTGTCTGAGAGTATGACAAATACTATTCGCTGCGGCTCTTTCCTGTGCGCCACCGAGGTTTTTTTTAGTTATTTCTCTATTAAATTATGTGTTTTTTAGTTATTTCTTTAACAAATAATGTGCAATTTAGTTATTTCTCTATTAAATAATGTGTTTGTTTGTTATTTCGCTAATTAATAATGTTTATTTTAGTTATTTCTCTTTTAAAATAATGTGTATTTTAGTTATTTCTTTATTATATAATGTGTTTTCTTGTTTTTTCTCTATTAAATAATGTGTTTTTTGTTATTTCTCTATTAATTAATGTGTATTTTAGTTATTTCTCTAATAAATAATGTGTAATTTAGTTATTTCTCTATTAAATAATGTGTATTTTAATTATTTCTCTATAAATTAATGTGTATTTTAGTTGTTTCTCCAATAAATATTGTGTATTTTAGTTATTTCTCTATTAAATAATGTGTAATTTAGTTATTTCTCTATTAAATAATGTGTATTTTAGTTATTTCTCTATTAAATAATGTGTATTTTTGTTAATTCTATAGTAAATAATGTGTTTTTTTGTTATTTCTCTATTATATAATAAGTATTTTAGTTATTTTTCTAAATAATAATGTGTATTTTAGTTATTTCTTCAATAAATAATGTGTATTTTAGTTATTTCTCTATTAAATAAAGTGTTTTTTTGTTATTTCTTTATTAACTACGGTCTATTTTAGTTATTTCTCTATTAAATATTGTGTATTTTAGTTATTTCTCCAATAAATAATGTGTATTTTAGTTTTTTCTCTATTAAATAATGTGTTTTTTTGTTATTTCTCTATTAAAAAATGTGTATTTTAGTTATTTCTCTATTAAATAATGTGTTTTTTGTTATTTCTCTATTAAATAATGTGTATTTCAGTTATTTCTCTATTAAATAATGTGTATTTTAGTTATTTCTCCAATAAATAATGTGTATTTTAGGTATTTCTCTATTAAATAATGTGTTTTTTTGTAATTTTTCTATTAAATAATGTGTATTTTAGTTATTTCTCTTTTAAATAATGTGTTTTTTTTGTTAATTCTATATTAAATAATGTGTATTTTAGTTATTTCTCTATTAAATAATGTGTATTTTAGTTATTTCTCCAATAATTACTGTGTATTTTAGTTATTTCTCTATTAAATAATGTGTTTTTATTTTTTTATTAAATAATGTGTATTTTAGATATTTCTTTATTAAATAATGTGAATTTTAGTTATTGGTCCAATAAATAATGTGTATTTTAGTTATTTTTCTATTAAATAATGTGTTTTTTGTTATTTCTCTATTAAATAATGTGCATTTTAGTTATTTCTCTATTAAATAATGTGTATTTTAGTTATTTCTCTATTAAATAATGTGTATTTTAGTTATTTTTCCAATAAATAATGTGTATTTTAGTTATTTCTCTATTAAATAATGTATTTTTTGTTATTTCTCTATTAAATATTGTTTATTTTAGTTATTTCTTTATTAAATAACGTGTATTTTAGGTTTTTCTCTATTAAATATTGTGTATTTTAGTTATTTCTCTATTAAATAATGTGTATTTTAGTTATTTTTCCATTAAATAATGTGTATTTAAGTTATTTCTCCAATAAATAATGTGTATTTTAGTTATTTCTCTATTAAATAATATGTATTTTAATTATTTCTCCAATAAATAATATGTATTTTAGTTATTTCTCTATTAAATAATGTGTTTTTAGTTATTTCTCTATTAAATAATGTGTTTTTTAGTTATTTCTCTTTTTAATAATGTGTATTTTAGTTATTTCTCCAATAAGTAATGTGTATATAAGTTATTTCTCTATTAAATAATGTGTATATAAGTTATTTCTCAATTAAAAAAAGTGTATTTTAGTTACTTCTTTATTAAATAATGTGTTTTTTTGTTATTTCTCTACTACATAATGTGTATTTCAGTTATTTTTCTAATAAATAATGTGTATTTTAGTTATTTCTCCAATAAATAATGTGTATTTTAGGTATTTCTCTATTTAATAATGTGGATTTTAGTTATTTCTCCAATAAATAATGTGTATTTTAGTTAATTTTTTATTAAAAAATGTGTTTTTTTGTTATTTCTCTATTAAATAATGTGTTATTTAGTTATTTCTCTATTAAATAATGTGAATTTTAGTTATTTCTCCAATAATTATTGTGTATTTTAGTTATTTCTCTATTAAATAATGTGTTTTTAGTTATTTCTCTATTAAATAATGTGTATTTTAGCTATTTTTCTATTTAACAATGTGTATTTTAGTTATTTCTCTTTTAAATATTGTGTATTTTATTTATTTCTTTATTAAATAATGTGTATTTTAGTTATTTCTCCAATAAATAATGTGTATTTTAGTTATTTCTCTATTAAATAATGTGTATTTTAGTTATTTCTCCAATAAATAATGTGTATTTTAGTTATTTCTTTATTAAATAATCTGTTTTTTGTTATTTTTTTATAAAATAATGTGTATTTTAGTTATTTCTTTATTAAATAATGCGTATTTTTGTTATTTTTTTATTAAATTATGTGTATTTTAGCTATTTCTCTATTAAACAATGTGTATTTTAGTTATTTCTTTTTTAAATAATGTGTATTTTAGTTATTTCTCTATTAAATAATGTGTATTTTAATTATTGTTCCAATAAAAAATGTATTTTTTAGTTATTTCTCTTATAAATAAAGTGATTTTTTGTTATTTCTTTATTAAATAATGTGCATTTTAGTTATTTCTCTATTAAATAATGTGTTTTTTGTTATTTTTCTATTTAAGAATGTGTATTTTAAATATTTCTCTATTAAATAATGTGTATTTTTGTTATTTCTCTAGTAAATAATGTGTTTTTTTGTTATTTCTCTAATAAATAATAAGTATTTTAGTTATTTTTTTTAATAATATTGTGTATTTTAGTTATTTCTCTATTAAATAATATGTATTTTAGTTATTTCTCTATTAAATAATGTGTTTTTTGTTATTTTTCTATTTAAGAATGTGTATTTTAAATATTTCTCTATTAAATAATGTGTATTTTAGTTATTTCTCTAATATATAATGTGTATTTTAGTTATTGCTCGAATAAATAATGTGTATTTTAGTTATTTCTCTATTAAATAATTTGTTTTTTGTTTTTTTTTCTATCAAATAATGTGCATTTTAGTTATTTCTCTTTAAAATGATGTGTATTTTAGTTATTTATCTATAAAATAATGTGTATTTTAGTTATTTCTCTATTAAATAATGTATATTTTAGTTATTTTTCTATTTAATAACGTGTATTTTAGTTATTTCTCTATTAAATAATGTGTATTTTAGTTATTTTTCTATTAAATAATGTGTATTTTAGTGATTTCTCCAATAAATAATGTGTCTTTTAGTTATTTTTTTATTAAATAATGTGTTTTTTGTTATTTCTTTTTTAAATAATGTGTATTTCAATTATTTCTCTATTAAATAATGTGTATTTTAATTATTTCTTTATTAAATAATAAGTATTTTTTTTTAATATTTAGTTTTTATTATAAAATGTTTACATATTTACAGTTTATATTATTTGTTTTTTTTTCCCACTTGCTGCTCTACACCGTTTCCATGTGGATTGCTGCAGAGCTTCGTATTCGGGGCACCATTTTATGTTTCTATTTATCTGCTTCTGTCTTCTTCTAATTAGATCTTGTTAATATATAGTGTTTTTTAATTTTAATTTTGAATTCTTTATATTTCTTTAATAAAAAAATAACAAAAAAACACATTATTTAATAAAAAAATAACAAAAAAACACATTATTTAATAATGAAATATAAAAAAAAAGATTTTTTAATAGAGAAATAACTAAAATACACATTATTTAATAGAGAAATAACTAAAATACACATTATTTATTAAAGAAATAACTAAAATACACATTAGTTAATTATAAAATAACTAAATTACACATTATTTATTAAAGAAATAACTAAAATACACATTACTTAATAAAGAATTAATTTAAAAACACATTATTTAATAAAGAAATAACAAAAAAAACACATTATTTAATAAAAAAATAACAAAAAAACAAAAAAACACATTATTTAATAGAGAATTAACTAAAATACCCTTTATTTAATAGAGAATTAACTAAAATACCCTTTATTTAATAGAGAAATAACTAAAATACACATTATTTAATAAAGAAATAACTAAAATACACATTATTTAATAAAGAAATAACTAAAATACACATTATTTAATAGAGAAATAACAAAAAGACAAATTATTTAATAGAGAAATATAAAAAAAAACATTATTTAATAGAGAAATAACTAAAATACACATTATTTAATAGAGAAATAACTAAAATCACATTATTTAATAGAGAAATAACTAAAATACACATTATTTAATAGAGAAATAACTAAAATTCACAATATTTAATAAAGAAATAACAAAAAAACACATTATTTAATAGAAAAATAACTAAAATACACATTATTTATTGGAGAAATAACTAAAATACACTTTATTTAATAGAGAAATAACTAAAATACACATTATTTAATAGAGAAATGACTAAAATACACATTATTTAATAGAGAAATAACTAAATTACACATTATTTAATAGAGAAATAACTAAAATACACATTATTTAATAAAGAAATAACTAAAAAACACATTATTTAATAGAGAAAAAACTAAAATTCACATTATTTAATAAAGAAATAACAAAAAAACACGTTATTTAATAGAGAAATAACTAAAATACACATTATTTATTGGAGAAATAACTAAAATACACATTATTTAATAGAAAAATAACTTAAATACACATTATTTATTTTAGAAATAACTAAAATACACATTATTTAATAACAAAATAACTATTATACACATTATTTAATGGAGACATAACTAAAATACACATTATTTAATACAGAAATAACTAGAATACACAATATTTAATAGAGAAATAACAAAAAAACACATTAAATAATAGAGAAATAACTAAAATACACATTATTTATTGGAGAAATAACTAAAATACACATTATTCAATAGAGTAATATTAAAAATACAAATTATTTAATAGAGAAATAACTAAAATACACATTATTTTTTAGAGAAATACCTAAAATACACATTATTTATTGGAGAAATAACTAAAATACACATAATTTAATAAAGAAATAACTAAAATACACATTATTTATTGGAGAAATAACTAAAATACACATTATTTAATAAAGAAATAACTAAAAAACACATTATTTATTAGAGAAATAACAAAAAAACACATTACTTAATAGAAAATTAACTAAAATACACCATATTTAATGAGAAATAACAAAAACACATTATTTAATAAAGAAATAACAAAAATACACTTTATATAGAAGAGAAATAACAAAAAAACACACTATTTAATAAAGAAATAACTAAAATGCACATTATTTAATAGAGAAATACCAAAAAAACACATTATTTAATAAAGAAATAACTAAAATACACATTATTTAATAGAGATTTAACAAAAAAAACACATTATTTAATAGAGAAATAACTAAAGTACACATTATTTAATAGAGAAATAACTAAAATACACATAATTTAATAAAGAAGTAACTAAAATACACAATATTTATTAAAGAAATAACTAAAAAACACATTATTTAATAAAGAAATAACTAAAATACACATTACTTAATAAAGAAATAACTAAAATACACATTATTTAATAAAAAAATAACAAAAATACACATTATTTAGAAGAAAATTAACAAAAAACACACTATTTAATAAAGAAATAACTAAAATGCACATTATTTAATAGAGAAATAACAAAAAAACACATTATTTAATAGAGAAATAACTAAAATACACATTATTTATTGTAGAAATAACTAAAATACACATTATTTATTGGACAAATAACTAAAATACACAATATTTAATAGAGAAATAACTAAAATACATATTATTTATTGGAGAAATAACAAAGATACACATTATTTAATAAGGAAATATTTAAAATACAAATGATTTAATAGAGAAATAACAAAAAAACACATTATTTAATAAAGAAATAACTAAACTACACATTATTTAATAGAGAAATAACAAAAAAAACACATTATTTAATAGAGAAATAACTTAAAAACACATTATATATTGGAGAAATGACTAAAATACACATTATTTAATAAAGAAATAACTAAAATACATATTATTTAATAGAGAAATAACTAAAATACACATTATTTATTGGAGAAATATCTAAAATACACATAATTTATTTTAGAAATAACTAAAATACACATTATTTAATAACGAAATAACTAATATACACATTATTTTATGGAGACATAACTAAAATACACATTATAAAATAGAGAAATAACAAAAAAACACATTATTTAATAGAGAAATAACTAAAATACACATTATATAATAGAGAAATAACAAAAAAAACACATTATTTAATAGAGAAATAACTAAAATACACATTATTCATAAAAGAAATAACAAAAAACACATTATTTAATAAAGAAATAACTAAAATACACATTAATTTATAGAGAAATAACAAAAAAACACATTATTTAATAGAGAAATAACAAAAATACACATTATTTAGAAGAGAAATAACAAAAAAAAACACACTATTTAATAAAGAAATAACTAAAACACACTTTATTTAATAGAGAAATTACAAAGAAACACATTATTTAATAGAGAAATAACTAAAATTCACATTATTTATTGAAGAAATAACTAAAATACACATTTTTTATTAGAGAAATAACTAAAATACACATTATTTAGTTCAGAATTAACAAAAAAACACATTATTTAATAGAGAAATAACTAAAATACACATTACTTATTGGAAAAATAACTAAAATACACATTATTTATTAAAGAAATAACTAAACTACACAATATTCATTGGGGAAATAACTAAAATACTTATTATTTAATAAAGAAATAACTAAAATACACAGTATTTATTAGAGAAATAACAAAAAACACATTATTTAATAAAGAAATAACTAAAATACACATTATTTAATAGAGAAATAACAAAAAAACACATTATTTAATATAGAAATAACTAAAATACACAGTATTTAATAGAGAAATAACAAAAAAACACATTATTTAATAGAGAAATAACTAAAAAACACATTATTTATTGGAGAAATAACTATATTACACATTATTTATTGGAGAAATAACTATAATACACAATATTTATTGGAGAAATAACTAAAATACACAAAATTTATTAAAGAAATAACTAAAATACACATTATTTATTGGAGAAATAACTAAAATACACATTATTTAATAAAGAAATAACAAAAAAACACATTATTTAATAGAGAAATAACTAAAATACACATTATTTATTGGAGAAATAACTAAAATACACTTTATTTAATAGAGAAATAACTAAAATACACATTATTTGTTAGAGAATTAACTAAAATACACAATATTTAATAAAGAAATTACAAAAAAAAAATTATTTAATAAAGAAATAACAAAAAAACACATTACTTAATAGAGAAATAACTAAAATACACATTATTTAATGAAGAAATATCTAAAATACACATTATTAATTAAAGAAATAACTAAAATTCACATTATTTATTAGAGAAATAACTAAAATACACATTATTTAATAGAGAAAATACAAAAAACATATGATTTAATAGACAAATAACTAAAATACACATTATTTATTAGAGAAATAACTAAAATACACATTATTTAATAAAGAAATAGCTAAAATACACATTATTTAATAAAGAAATAACAAAAAATCACATTATTTAATAGAGAAATAACTAAATTACACAATATTTATTGGAGAAATAACTAAAATACATATTATTTATTGGAGAAATAACAAAAAACACATTATTTAATAAAGAAATAACTAAAATACACATAATTTAATAAAGAATTAACAAAAAAACACATTATTTAATAGAGAAATAACTAAAATACACATTATTTATTGGAGAAATAACTAAAATACTTATTATTCATTGGAGAAATAACTAAAATACACATTATTTAATAGAAAAATAACTAAAATACACATTATTCATTAGAGAAATAACTAAAATACACATTAGTTAATAGAGAAATAACTAACATACACATTATTTAATGAAGAAATAACTAAAATACACATTAATAGAGAAATAACAAAAAAAACACATTATTTAATAGAAAAATAACTAAAATACACATTATTTAATAGAGAAATAACTAAAAAAAAACACACTATTTTTTAAAAAAATAACTAAAAAACACATTATTTATTGGAGAAATAACTAAAATACACTTTATTTAATAGAGAAATAACTAAAATACACATTTTTTAATAGAGAAATAACTAAAATGCACATTATTTATTGTAGAAATAACTAAAATACACATTATTTAATAAAGAAATAACTAAAATACACATTATTTAATAAAGAATTAATTTAAAAACACATTATTTAATAAAGAAATAAAAAAAAACACATTATTAAATAAAAAAATAACAAAAAAACACATTATTTAATAAAAAAATAAGAAAAAAACACATTATTTAATAATGAAATATAAAAAAAAAGATTATTTAATAGAGAAATAACTAAAAAACACATTTTTTAATAGAAAAATAACTGAAATACACATTATTTATTAAAGAAATAACTAAAATACACATTAGTTAAAAATGAAATAACTAAATTACACATTATTTATTAAAGAAATAACTAAAATACACATTACTTAATAAAGAATTAATTTAAAAACACATTATTTAATAGAGAAATAACAAAAAAATTATAATTTAATAAAAAAAAAAAAAAAAAAACACATTATTTAATAATGAAATATAAAAAAAAAGATTATTTAATAGAGAAATAACTAAAATACCCATTATTTAATAGAGAAATAACTAAAATACACATTATTTAATAGAGAAATAACTAAAATACACATTATTTAATAGAGAAATAACTAAAATACACATTATTTAATAGAGAAATAACAAAAAGACAAATTTTTTAATAGAGAAATATAAAAAAAAACATTATTTAATAAAGAAATAACTAAAATACACGATATTTAATAGAGAAATAACTAAAATCACATTATTTAATAGAGAAAAAACTAAAATACACATTATTTAATAGAGAAATAACTAAAATTCACATTATTTAATAAAGAAATAACAAAAAAACACATTATTTAACAGAAAAATAACTAAACTACACATTATTTATTGGAGAAATAACTAAAATACACTTTATTTAATAGACAAATAACTAAAATACACATTATTTAATAGAGAAATGACTAAAATACACATTATTTAATAGAGAAATAACTAAAATACACATTATTTAATAGAGAAATAACTAAAGTACACATTATTTAATAGAGAAATAACTAAAATACACATTATTTAATAGAGAAATAACTAAAATACACATTATTTAATAGAGAAATGACTAAAATACACATTATTTATTGGAGAAATAACTAAAATACACATAATCTATTGGAGAATTAACTAAAATACACATTATTTAATAGAAAAATAACTAAAATACACATTATTTATTAGAGAAAGAATTAAAATTCACATTATTTTATAGAGAAATAACAAAAAAACACAATATTTAATAGAGAAATAACTAAAATACACATTATTTATTGGAGAAATAACTAAAATACACATTATTTATTGGAGAAATAACTAAAATACACATTATTTATTGAAGAAATAACTAGAATGCACATTATTTAATAGAGAAATAACAAATATACACATTATTGAGAAGAGAATTAACAAAAAACACACTATTTAATAAAGAAATAACTAAAATGCACATTATTTAATAGAGAAATAACAAAAAAACACATTATTTAATAGAGAAATAACTAAAATACACATTATTTTTTGTAGAAATAACTAAAATACACATTATTTATTGGACAAATAACTAAAATACACATTATTTAATAGAGAAATAACTAAAATACACATTATTTATTGGAGAAATAACAAAGATACACATTATTTAATAAGGAAATATTTAAAATACAAACGATTTAATAAAGAAATAACAAAAAAACACATTATTTAATAAAGAAATAACTAAACTACACATTATTTAATAGAGAAATAACAAAAAAAACACATTATTTAATAGAGAAATAACTTAAAAACACATTATATATTGGAGAAATAACTAAAATACACATTATTTAATAAAGAAATAACTAAAATACATATTATTTAATAGAGAAATAACTAAAATACACATTATTTATTGAAGAAATATCTAAAATACACATTATTTATTTTAGAAATAACTAAAATACACATTATTTAATGGAGACATAACTAAAATACACATTATAAAACAGAGAAATAACAAAAAACACATTATTTAATAGAGAAATAACTAAAATACACATTATATAATAGAAAAATAACAAAAAAAAACACATTAATTAATAGAGAAATAACTAAAATACACATTATTCAAAAAAGAAATAACAAAAAACACATTATTTAATAAAGAAATAACTAAAATACACATTAATTTATAGAGAAATAACAAAAAAACACATTATTTAATAGAGAAATAACTAAAAAACACATTATTTATTGGAGAAATAACTATATTACACATTATTTATTGGAGAAATAACTATAATACACAATATTTATTGGAGAAATAACTAAAATACACAATATTTAATAAAGAAATAACTAAAATACACATTATTTATTGGAGAAATAACTAAAATACACATTATTTAATAAAGAAATAACAAAAAAACACATTATTTAATAGAGAAATAACTAAAATACACATTATTTATTGGAGAAATATTTAAAATACACTTTATTTAATAGAAAAATAACTAAAATACACATTAGTTGTTAGAGAATTAACTAAAATACACAATATTTAATGAAGAAATAACAAAAAAAAAATTATTTAATAGAGAAATAACAAAAAAACACATTATTTAATAGAGAAATAACTAAAATACACATTATTCATTGAAGAAATATCTAAAATACACATTATTAATTAAAGAAATAACTAAAATTCACATTATTTATTAGAGAAATAACTAAAATACACATTATTTAATAGAGAAAATACAAAAAACATATTATTTAATAGACAAATAACTAAAATACACATTATTTAATAGAGAAATAACTAAAATACACAATATTTAATAAAGAAATAGCTAAAATACACATTATTTAATAAAGAAATAACAAAAAAACACATTATTTAATAGAGAAATAACTAAATTACACAATATTTATTGGAGAAATAACTAAAATACATATTATTTATTGGAGAAATAACAAAAAAACACATTATTTAATAAAGAAATAACTAAAATACACATTATTTAATAAAGAAATAACAAAAAAACACATTATTTAATAGAGGAATAACTAAAATACACATTATTTATTGGAGAAATAACTAAAATACTTATTATTCATTGGAGAAATAACTAAAATACACATTATTTAATAGAAAAATAACTAAAATACACATTATTCATTAGAGAAATAACTAAAATACACATTATTTAATAGAGAAATAACTAACATACACATTATTAAATGAAGAAATAACTAAAATACACATTAATAGAGAAATAACAAAAAAAAACACATTATTTTATAGAAAAATAACTAAAAAACACATTATTTATTGGAGAAATAACTAAAATACACTTTATTTAATAGAGAAATAACTAAAATACACATTTTTTAATAGAGAAATAACTAAAATACACATTATTTATTGGAGAAATAACTAAAATACACATTATTTATTGAAGAAATAACTAAAATACTCATTATTTAATAAAGAAATAACTAAAATACACATTATTTAATAAAGAATTAATTTAAAAACACATTATTTAATAAAGAAATAACAAAAAAAACACATTATTAATTAAAAAAATAACAAAAAAACACATTATTTAATAAAAAAATAACAAAAAAACACATTATTTAATAATGAAATATAAAAAAAAAGATTATTTAATAGAGAAATAACTAAAAAACACATTATTTAATAGAGAAATAACTGAAATACTTATTATTTATTAAAGAAATAACTAAAATACACATTAGTTAATAATGAAATAACTAAATTACACATTATTTATTAAAGAAATAACTAAAATACAGATTACTTAATAAAGAATTAATTTAAAAACACATTATTTAATAGAGAAATAACAAAAAAAAATATTATTTAATAAAAAAAAAACAAAAAAACACATTATTTAATAATGAAATATAAAAAAAAAAGATTATTTAATAGAGAAATAACTAAAATACCCATTATTTAATAGAGAAATAACTAAAATACACATTATTTAATAGAGAAATAACTAAAATACACATTATTTAATAGAGAAATAACTAAAATACACATTATTTAATAGAGAAATAACTAAAATACACATTATTTAATAGAGAAATAACTAAAATTCACATTATTCAATAAAGAAATAACAAAAAAACACATTATTTAATAGAGAAATAACTAAAATACACATTATTTATTGGAGAAATAACTAAAATACACATTATCTATTGGAGAATTAACTAAAATACACATTATTTAATAGAAAATTAACTAAAATACACATTATTTATTAGAGAAAGAATTAAAATTCACATTATTTTATAGAGAAATAACAAAAAAACACAATATTTAATAGAGAAATAACTAAAATACACATTATTTATTGGAGAAATAACTAAAATACACATTATTTATTGGAGAAATAACTAAAATACACATTATTTAATAAAGAAATAACTAGAATGCACATTATTTAATAGAGAAATAACAATAAAACACATTATTTAATAGAAAAATAACTAAAAAACACATTATTTATTTTAGAAATAACTAAAATACACATTATTCATTGGACAAATAACTAAAATACACATTATTTAATAGAGAAATAACTAAAATACACATTATATATTAGAGAAATAATAAAGATACACAATATTTAATAAAGAAATATTAAAAATACAAATAATTTTATAAAGAAATAACAAAAAAACACATTATATAATAGAGAACGAACTAAAATACACATTATTTAATAGAGAAATAACAAAAAAACACATTATTTAAAAGAGAAATAACTAAAATACACATTTTTTAATAGAGAAATAACAAAAAACACATTATTTAATAGAGAAATAACTAAAATACACATTATTTATTAAAGAAATAAATAAAATACACATTATTTAATAAAGAAATAACTAAAATACACAATATTCATTAGAAAAATAACTAAAATACACAATATTTAATAAAGAAATAACTAAAATACACATTATTTAATAGAGAAATAACAAAAAAACACATTATCTAATAGAGAAATAACTAAAATACACTATATTTATTGGAGAAATAACTAAAATACACATTATTTAATAAAGAAATAACCAAAAATACACATTATTTATTGGAAAAATAACTAAAATACACATTATTTAATAAAAAAATAACAAAAATACACATTATTTAATAGAGAAATAACAAAAAAACACAATATTTAATAAAGAAATAACTAAAATACGCATTATTTATTAGAGAAATAACTAAAATACACATTATTTAATAAAGAAATAACTTAAATTCACATTATTTCATAGAGAAATAACTAAAATACACATTATTTAATAAAAAAAATACAAAAAACACATTATTTAATAGACAAATAACTAAAATACACATTATTTAATAGAGAAATAACTAAAATACACATTATTTGATAGAGAAAAAACTAAACTACACATTAATTAATAGTGAAATAACAAAAAAACACATTATTTAATAGAAAAATAACTAGAATACACAATATTTATTAAAGAAATAACTAAAATACATATTATTTATTGGAGAAATAACAAAAAAACACATTATTTAATGAAGAAATAACTAAAATACACATTATTTAATAGAGAAATAACAAAAAAACACATTATTTGATAGACAAATAACTAAAATACACATTATTTAATAGATAAATAACTAAAATACACATTATTTATTAGAGAAATAACTAAAATTCACATTATTTATTAGAGAAATATCTAAAATACACATTATTTAATAAAGAAATAACTAAAATACACATTATTTTATAGAGAAATAACAAAAAAACACATTATTTGATAGAGAAATAACTAAAATACACATTATTTATTTAAGAATTAACTAAAATACACAATATTTAATAAAAAAATAACAAAAAAACACATTATTTAATAAAGAAATGATAAAAAAAAAACAATATTTAATAGAGAAATAACTAAAATACACATTATTTATTAAAGAAATAACTAAAATACACATTATTTAATGAAGAAATAACTAAAATTTACTTTATTTATTAGAGAAATAACTAAAATACACATTGTTTAATAGAGAAAATACAAAAAACACATTATTTAATAGATAAATATTTAAAATACACATTATTTAATAGAGAAATAACTAAAATACACATTATTTAATAAAGAAATAACTAAAATACACCATATTTAATAGAGAAATAACAAAAAAACAAATTATTTAATAAAGAAATAACTAAAATTCACATTATTTATTAGAGAAATTATTAAAATACACATTATTTATTAGAGAAATAACAAAAAACACATTATTTAATAAAAAAATTACTGATTTATTTATTATTTAATAAAGAAATAACAAAAAAACACATTATTTAATAGAAAAATAACTAAAATACACATTATTTATTGGATAAAAAAATAAAATACTTATTATTTATTGGAGAAATAACTAAAATACACATAATTTAATAGAGAAATAACTAAAATACACATTATTTATTAGGGAAATAACTAAATTACACATTATTTAATAGAGAAATAACTAACATACACATTATTTAATAAAGAAATAACTTTAATACACATTATTTAATAGAAAAATAACAAAAAAACACATTATTTAATAGAGAAATAACTAAAATACACATTATTTGATAGAAAAATAACAAAAAAACACATTATTTAATAAAGAAATAACTAAAATACACATTATTTATTGAAGAAAAAACTAAAATACACATTATTTAATAGAGAAATAACAAAAAAACACATTATTTAATAGAGAAATAACTAAAATACACATTATTTATTTAAGAATTAACTAAAATACACAATATTTAATAAAAAAATAACAAAAAAACACATTATTTAATAAAGAAATGATAAAAAAAAAACAATATTTAATAGAGAAATAACTAAAATACACATTATTTATTAAAGAAATAACTAAAATACACATTATTTAATGAAGAAATAACTAAAATTTACTTTATTTATTAGAGAAATAACTAAAATACACATTGTTTAATAGAGAAAATACAAAAAACACATTATTTAATAGATAAATATTTAAAATACACATTATTTAATAGAGAAATAACTAAAATACACATTATTTAATAAAGAAATAACTAAAATACACCATATTTAATAGAGAAATAACAAAAAAACAAATTATTTAATAAAGAAATAACTAAAATTCACATTATTTATTAGAGAAATTATTAAAATACACATTATTTATTAGAGAAATAACAAAAAACACATTATTTAATAAAAAAATTACTGATTTATTTATTATTTAATAAAGAAATAACAAAAAAACACATTATTTAATAGAAAAATAACTAAAATACACATTATTTATTGGATAAAAAAATAAAATACTTATTATTTATTGGAGAAATAACTAAAATACACATAATTTAATAGAGAAATAACTAAAATACACATTATTTATTAGGGAAATAACTAAATTACACATTATTTAATAGAGAAATAACTAACATACACATTATTTAATAAAGAAATAACTTTAATACACATTATTTAATAGAAAAATAACAAAAAAACACATTATTTAATAGAGAAATAACTAAAATACACATTATTTGATAGAAAAATAACAAAAAAACACATTATTTAATAAAGAAATAACTAAAATACACATTATTTATTGAAGAAAAAACTAAAATACACATTATTTAATAGAGAAATAACTAAAAAACACATTATTTAATAGAGAAATAACTAAAATTCACATTATTTAATAAAAAAATAACAAAAAAACACATTATTTAAAAGAGAAATAACTAAAATACACATTATTTATTGGAGAAATAACTAAAATACACATTATCTATTGAAGAATTAACTAAAATACACATTATTTAATAGAGAAATAACTAAAATACACATTATTTATTAGAGAAAGAAATAAAATTCACATTATTTTATAGAGAAATATCAAAAAAACACAATATTTAATAAAAAAATAACTAAAATACACATTATTTATTGGAGAAATAACTAAAATACACATTATTTATTTTAGAAATAACTAAAATACACATTATTTAATAACGAAATAACTAATATACACTTTATATATTGGAGACATAACTAAAAAAACATTATTTAATAAAGAAATAACTAGAATACACATTATTTAATAGAGAAATAACATAAAAAACACATTATTTAATAGAGAAATAACTAAAATACACATTATTTATTGGAGAAATAACTAAAATACACATTATTTAATAAAGAAATAACTAAAATACACATTATTTATTGGAGAAATAACTAAAATACACATTATTTAATAAAGAAATAACTAAAATTCACATTATTTAATAGAGAAATAACAAAAAACACATTATTTAATAGAGAAATAACTAAAACACACATTATTTAATAGAAAAATAACAAAAAAACACATTATTTAATAGAGAAATAACTAAAATACACATTATTTATTGGAGAAATAACTAAAATACACATTATTTAATAAAAAAATAACTAAAATACACATTATTTATTGGAGAAATAACTAAAATACACATTATTTAAAAAAGAAATAACTAAAATACACATTATTTAATAGAGAAATAACAAAAAAACACATTGTTTAATAGAGAAATAACTAAAATACACATTATTTATTGGAGAAATAACTAAAATACACATTATTTAATAGAGAAATAACTAAAATACACATTATTTATTAAAGAATTAACTAAAATACACAATATTTAATAAAGAAATAACAAAAAAAACACATTATTTAATAGAGAAATAACAAAAAAAACACATTATTTAATAAAGAAATAACTAAAATACACATTATTTATTGGAGAAATAACTAAAATACACATTATTTAATATAGAAATAACTCAAATTCACATTATTTCATAGAGAAATAACTAAAATACACATTATTTAATAGAAAAATAACTAAAATACACAATATTTATTAGAGAAATAACTAAAATACATATTATTTATTGGAGAAATAACAAAAAAACACAATATTTAATAAAGAAATAACTAAAATACACATTATTTAATAAAGAAATAACAAAAAAAACACATTATTTATTGGAGAAATATTTAAAATACACATTATTTATTGGAGAAATAACTAAAATACTTAGTATTTATTGGAGAAATAACTAAAATACAAATTATTAAATAAAGAAATAACTAAAATACACATTATTTAATAAAGAAATAACAAAAAAACACATTATTTATTAGAGAAATATTTAAAATACACATTATTTATTGGAGAAATAACTAAAATACACATTATTTAATAGAGAAATAACTAAAATACACAATATTTAATGGAGAATAAACTAAAATACACATTATTTAATAGAGAAATAACTAAAATTTACATAATTTAATAAAGAAATAACAAAAAAAACACATTCATTAATAGAGAAATAACTAAAATACACATTATTTATTGGAGAAATAACTAAAATACACATTATTTAATAGAGAAATAACTAAAATACACATTATTTATTAAAGAATTAACTAAAATACACAATATTTAATAAAGAAATAACAAAAAAACACATTATTTAATAGAGAAATAACAAAAAAACACATTATTTAATAAAGAAATAACTAAAATACACATTATTTATTAGAGAAATAACTAAAATACACATTTTTAATAAAGAAATAACTTAAATTCACATTATTTCATAGAGAAATAACTAAAATACACATTATTTAATAGAAAAAATACAAAAAACACATTATTTAATAGACAAATAACTAAAATACACAATATTTAATAGAGAAATAACTAAAATACACATTATTTAATAAAGAAATAACTTAACTACACATTAATTAATAGAGAAATAACAAAAAAACACATTATTTAATAGAGAAATAATTAAAATACACATTATTTATTGGAGAAATAACTAAAATACACATTATTTAATAAGGAGATAACAAAAAAACATATTATTTAATAGAGAAATAAGTAAAATACACATTATTTATTAAAGAAATAACTAAAATACTTTTTATTTAATAAAGAAAAAACTAAAATACACATATATTAATAGAGAAATATCTAAAATACACAATATTTAATAGAGAAATAACAAAAAAACATATTTTTTAATAGAGAATTAACTAAAATACACATTATTTGATAGAGAAATAACAAAAAAACACATTATTAAATAGAGAAATATCTAAAATACACATTATTTATTGGAGATATACCTAAAATACACATTATTTATTGGAGAAATAACAAAAATACACATAATTTAATAAAGAAATAACTAAAATACACATTATTTATTGAAAAAATAACTAAAATACACATTATTTAATAGAGAAATAACTAAAATACACATTATATAATAGAGAAATAACTAAAATACACATTATTTATTAAAAAAATAACAAAAAAACACATTATTTATTTAAGAAATAACTAAAATACACATTATTTTATGGAGAATTAACTAAAATACACATTATTTCATAAGGAAATAACTGAAATACACATTATTTAATAGAGAAATAACAAAAAAACACATTATTTAATAGAGAAATAACTAAAATACACATTATTTATTATAGAAATAACTAAAATACACATTATTTATTGAACAAATAAATAAAAAACACATTATTTAATAAAGAAATAATTAAAATACACATTATTTATTAAAGAAATAACTAAGATACACATTATTAAATAAAGAAATAACTAAAATACACATTATTTAATAGAGAAATAACAAAAAAACACATTATTTAATAAAGAAATATCTAAAATACACATTATTTAATAAAAAAAATAACAAAAAAACATATTATTTAAAAGAGAAATAACTAAAATACACATTATTTAATAGAAAAATAACTAAAATACACATTATTTATTGGAGAAATAACTAAAATACACAATATTTAATAAAGAAATAACTAAAATACACAATATTTATTGGGGAAATAACTAAAATACACATTATTTAATAAAGAAATAACTAAAATACACCTTATTTAAGAAAGGAATAACAAAAAAACACATTATTTAATAAAGAAATAACTAAAATACACATTATTTAATAGAGAAATAACAAAAAAACAGATTATTTGATAGAGAAATAACTAAAATACACATTATTTAATAGAAAAATACCAAAAAAACACATTATTTAATAGAAAAATATCTAAAATACACATTATTTATTAGAGAAATAACTAAAATTCATATTATTTATTGGAGAAATATCTAAAATACACATTATTTAATAAAGAAATAACTAAAATACACATTATTTTATAGAGAAATAACAAAAAACACATTATTTAATAGAGAAATAACTAAAATACACATTAATTATTTAAGAATTAACTAAAATACACAATATTTAATACAAAAATAACAAAAAAACACATTATTTAATAAAGAAATGATAAAAAAAAACATTATTTAATAGAGAAATAACTAAAATACACATTATTTATTGAAGAAATAACTAAAATACACATTATTTAATGAAGAAATAACTAAAATTCACATTATTTATTAGAGAAATTACTAAAATACACATTATATAATAGAGAAAATACAAAAAACACATTATTTAATAGATAAATAACTAAAATACACATTATTTAATAGAGAAATAACTAAAATACACAATATTTTATAAAGAAATAACTAAAATACACCATATTTATTAGAGAAATAACAAAAAAACAAATTATTCAATAGAGGAATAACTAAAATTCACATTATTTATTAGAGAAATAACTAAAATACACATTATTTATTGGAGAAATAACAAAAAACACATTAATCAATAAAGAAATAACTAAAATACACATTATTTATTAGAGAAATAACTAAAATACTTATTATTTAATAGAGAAATAACTAAAATACACATTATTTATTGGAGAAATAACTAAATTACACATTATTTAATAGAGAAATAACTAACATACACATTATTTAATAAAGAAATAACTAAAATACACATTATTTAATAGAGAAATAACAAAAAAACACATTATTTAATAGAGAAATAACTAAAATACACATTATTTGATAAAGAAATAACAAAAAAAACACATTATTTGATAAAGAAATAACTAAAATACACATTAATTATTGAAGAAATAACTAAAATACACATTATTTAATAGAGAAATAACTAAAAAACACATTATTTAATAGAGAAATAACTAAAACACACATTATTTATTAGAGAAATAACTAAAATACACATTATTTATTGGAGAAATAACTAAAATACACAAATAATAATAGAGAAATAACTAAAATACACGTTATTTAAAAGAGAAATAACAAAAAAACATATTATTTAATAGAGAAATAACTAAAATACACATTATTTAATAGAGAAATAACTAAAAAACACATTATTTAATAGAGAGATAACTAAAATACACATTATTTAATAGAGGAATAACTAAAATACACATTAATTAATAGAAAAATAACTAAAATACACATTATTTAATAGAAAATTAACTAAAATTCACATTATTTAATAGAGAAATAACAAAAAAACACATTATTTAATAGAGAAATAACTAAAATACACATTATTTATTTAAGAAATAACTAAAATACACATTATTTATTTTAGAAATAACTAAAATACACATTATTTAATTAAGAGATAATTAATATACACATTATTTATTGGAGAAATAACTAAAATACACATTATTTAATAAAGAAATAACAAGAATACACATTTTTTAATAGAGAAATAACAAAAAAACACATTATTTAATAAAGAAATAACTAATATACACATTATTTATTGGAAAAATAACTAAAATACAGATTAATTAATAGAGAAATAACTAAAATACACATTATTTAATAGAGAAAAAACAAAAAAACACATTATTTAATAAAGAAATAAGTAAAATACACATTATTTATTGAAGAAATAACTAAAATACACATTATTTAATAAAGAAATAACTAAAACACACATATATTATTAGAGAAATAACTAAAATACACATTATTTACTAGAGAAATAACAAAAAAACATCTTATTTAATAGAGAAATAACTAAAATACAGAATATTTGATAGAGAAATAACAAAAAAACACACTATTTAATAGAGAAATAACTAAAATACACATTATTTATTAAAAAAATACCTATAAAATACATTATTTATTGGAGAAAAAACTAAAATACTAATAAATTAATAAAGAAAAAACTAAAATACACATTATTTATTGTAGAAATAACTAAAATACACATTATGTAATAAAGAAATAACTAAAATACACATTATTTATTGGAGAAATAACTAAAATAAACATTATTTAATAAAGAAATAAATCAAATACACATTATTTACTAAAGAAATAACAGAAAAACACATTATTTTATAGAAAAATAACAAAAAAACACTTTATTTAATAGAAAAATTTGAAAAAATGGTTATTTAATAGAGAAATAACTAAAATACACATTATTTAATAGAGAAATAACTAAAATACACATTGTTTAATAAAAAAATAACTAAAATACACAGTATTTAATAGAGAAATAACTAAAATACACAATATTTAATAGAGAAATAACTAAAATACACATTATTTAATAGAGAAATATCTAAAATTCACATTATTTAATAGAGAAATAACAAAAAAACACATTATTTAATAGAGAAATAACAAAAAAACACATTATTTAATAAAGAAATAACTAAAATACACATTATTTATTAGAGAAATAACTAAAATACACATTTTTAATAAAGAAATAACTTAAATTCACATTATTTCATAGAGAAATAACTAAAATACACATTATTTAATAGAAAAAATACAAAAAACACATTATTTAATAGACAAATAACTAAAATACACAATATTTAATAGAGAAATAACTAAAATACACATTATTTAATAAAGAAATAACTTAACTACACATTAATTAATAGAGAAATAACAAAAAAACACATTATTTAATAGAGAAATAATTAAAATACACATTATTTATTGGAGAAATAACTAAAATACACATTATTTAATAAGGAGATAACAAAAAAACATATTATTTAATAGAGAAATAAGTAAAATACACATTATTTATTAAAGAAATAACTAAAATACTTTTTATTTAATAAAGAAAAAACTAAAATACACATATATTAATAGAGAAATATCTAAAATACACAATATTTAATAGAGAAATAACAAAAAAACATATTTTTTAATAGAGAATTAACTAAAATACACATTATTTGATAGAGAAATAACAAAAAAACACATTATTAAATAGAGAAATATCTAAAATACACATTATTTATTGGAGATATACCTAAAATACACATTATTTATTGGAGAAATAACAAAAATACACATAATTTAATAAAGAAATAACTAAAATACACATTATTTATTGAAAAAATAACTAAAATACACATTATTTAATAGAGAAATAACTAAAATACACATTATATAATAGAGAAATAACTAAAATACACATTATTTATTAAAAAAATAACAAAAAAACACATTATTTATTTAAGAAATAACTAAAATACACATTATTTTATGGAGAATTAACTAAAATACACATTATTTCATAAGGAAATAACTGAAATACACATTATTTAATAGAGAAATAACAAAAAAACACATTATTTAATAGAGAAATAACTAAAATACACATTATTTATTATAGAAATAACTAAAATACACATTATTTATTGAACAAATAAATAAAAAACACATTATTTAATAAAGAAATAATTAAAATACACATTATTTATTAAAGAAATAACTAAGATACACATTATTAAATAAAGAAATAACTAAAATACACATTATTTAATAGAGAAATAACAAAAAAACACATTATTTAATAAAGAAATATCTAAAATACACATTATTTAATAAAAAAAATAACAAAAAAACATATTATTTAAAAGAGAAATAACTAAAATACACATTATTTAATAGAAAAATAACTAAAATACACATTATTTATTGGAGAAATAACTAAAATACACAATATTTAATAAAGAAATAACTAAAATACACAATATTTATTGGGGAAATAACTAAAATACACATTATTTAATAAAGAAATAACTAAAATACACCTTATTTAAGAAAGGAATAACAAAAAAACACATTATTTAATAAAGAAATAACTAAAATACACATTATTTAATAGAGAAATAACAAAAAAACAGATTATTTGATAGAGAAATAACTAAAATACACATTATTTAATAGAAAAATACCAAAAAAACACATTATTTAATAGATAAATATCTAAAATACACATTATTTATTAGAGAAATAACTAAAATTCATATTATTTATTGGAGAAATATCTAAAATACACATTATTTAATAAAGAAATAACTAAAATACACATTATTTTATAGAGAAATAACAAAAAACACATTATTTAATAGAGAAATAACTAAAATACACATTAATTATTTAAGAATTAACTAAAATACACAATATTTAATACAAAAATAACAAAAAAACACATTATTTAATAAAGAAATGATAAAAAAAAACATTATTTAATAGAGAAATAACTAAAATACACATTATTTATTGAAGAAATAACTAAAATACACATTATTTAATGAAGAAATAACTAAAATTCACATTATTTATTAGAGAAATTACTAAAATACACATTATATAATAGAGAAAATACAAAAAACACATTATTTAATAGATAAATAACTAAAATACACATTATTTAATAGAGAAATAACTAAAATACACAATATTTTATAAAGAAATAACTAAAATACACCATATTTATTAGAGAAATAACAAAAAAACAAATTATTCAATAGAGGAATAACTAAAATTCACATTATTTATTAGAGAAATAACTAAAATACACATTATTTATTGGAGAAATAACAAAAAACACATTAATCAATAAAGAAATAACTAAAATACACATTATTTATTAGAGAAATAACTAAAATACTTATTATTTAATAGAGAAATAACTAAAATACACATTATTTATTGGAGAAATAACTAAATTACACATTATTTAATAGAGAAATAACTAACATACACATTATTCAATAAAGAAATAACTAAAATACACATTATTTAATAGAGAAATAACAAAAAAACACATTATTTAATAGAGAAATAACTAAAATACACATTATTTGATAAAGAAATAACAAAAAAAACACATTATTTGATAAAGAAATAACTAAAATACACATTAATTATTGAAGAAATAACTAAAATACACATTATTTAATAGAGAAATAACTAAAAAACACATTATTTAATAGAGAAATAACTAAAACACACATTATTTATTAGAGAAATAACTAAAATACACATTATTTATTGGAGAAATAACTAAAATACACAAATAATAATAGAGAAATAACTAAAATACACGTTATTTAAAAGAGAAATAACAAAAAAACATATTATTTAATAGAGAAATAACTAAAATACACATTATTTAATAGAGAAATAACTAAAAAACACATTATTTAATAGAGAGATAACTAAAATACACATTATTTAATAGAGGAATAACTAAAATACACATTAATTAATAGAAAAATAACTAAAATACACATTATTTAATAGAAAATTAACTAAAATTCACATTATTTAATAGAGAAATAACAAAAAAACACATTATTTAATAGAGAAATAACTAAAATACACATTATTTATTTAAGAAATAACTAAAATACACATTATTTATTTTAGAAATAACTAAAATACACATTATTTAATTAAGAGATAATTAATATACACATTATTTATTGGAGAAATAACTAAAATACACATTATTTAATAAAGAAATAACAAGAATACACATTTTTTAATAGAGAAATAACAAAAAAACACATTATTTAATAAAGAAATAACTAATATACACATTATTTATTGGAAAAATAACTAAAATACAGATTAATTAATAGAGAAATAACTAAAATACACATTATTTAATAGAGAAAAAACAAAAAAACACATTATTTAATAAAGAAATAAGTAAAATACACATTATTTATTGAAGAAATAACTAAAATACACATTATTTAATAAAGAAATAACTAAAACACACATATATTATTAGAGAAATAACTAAAATACACATTATTTACTAGAGAAATAACAAAAAAACATCTTATTTAATAGAGAAATTACTAAAATACACAATATTTGATAGAGAAATAACAAAAAAACACACTATTTAATAGAGAAATAACTAAAATACACATTATTTATTAAAAAAATACCTATAAAATACATTATTTATTGGAGAAAAAACTAAAATACTAATAAATTAATAAAGAAAAAACTAAAATACACATTATTTATTGTAGAAATAACTAAAATACACATTATGTAATAAAGAAATAACTAAAATACACATTATTTATTGGAGAAATAACTAAAATAAACATTATTTAATAAAGAAATAAATCAAATACACATTATTTACTAAAGAAATAACAGAAAAACACATTATTTTATAGAAAAATAACAAAAAAACACTTTATTTAATAGAAAAATTTGAAAAAATGGTTATTTAATAGAGAAATAACTAAAATACACATTATTTAATAGAGAAATAACTAAAATACACATTGTTTAATAAAAAAATAACTAAAATACACAGTATTTAATAGAGAAATAACTAAAATACACAATATTTAATAGAGAAATAACTAAAATACACATTATTTAATAGAGAAATATCTAAAATTCACAATATTTAATAGAAAAATAACAAAAAAACACATTATTTAATAAAGAAATAACTAAAATACTCATTATTTAATAGAGAAATAACTAAAATACACATTATTTATTGGAAAAATAACTTAAAAACACATTATTTATTAGAGAAATAACTAAAATACACATTATTTAATAAAGAAATAACTGAAATACACATTATTTAAAAGAAAAATAACAAAAAAACACATTATTCAATAGAGAAATAACTAAAATACACATTATTTATTAAAGAATTAACTAAAATACACATTATTTAATAAAGAAATAACTTAAATACACAATATTTAATAGAGAAATAACTAAAATACACATTATTTAATAGAGAAATATCTAAAATTCACATTATTTTATAGAGAAATAACAAAAAAACATATTATTTAATAGAGAAATAACTAAAATACACATTATTTAATAGAGAAATAACTAAAAAACACATTATTTAATAGAGAGATAACTAAAATACACATTATTTAATAGAGGAATAACAAAAATACTCATTAATTAATAGAAAAATAACTAAAATACACATTATTTAATAGAAAATTAACTAAAATTCACATTATTTAATAGAGAAATAACAAAAAAACACATTATTTAATAGAGAAATAACTAAAATACACATTATTTATTTAAGAAATAACTAAAATACACATTATTTATTTTAGAAATAACTAAAATACACATTATTTAATTAAGAGATAACTAATATAAACATTATTTATTGGAGAAATAACTAAAATACACATTATTTAATAAAGAAATAACAAGAATACACATTTTTTAATAGAGAAATAACAAAAAAACACATTATTTAATAAAGAAATAACTAATATACACATTATTTATTGGAAAAATAACTAAAATACAGATTAATTAATAGAGAAATAACTAAAATTCACATTATTTAATAGAGAAATAACAAAAAAACACATTATTTAATAAAGAAATAAGTAAAATACACATTATTTATTGAAGAAATAACTAAAATACACATTATTTAATAAAGAAATAACTAAAATACACATATATAATTAATGAAATAACTAAAATACACCTTATTTACTAGAAAAATAACAAAAAAAACCTCTTATTTAATAGAGAAATAACTAAAATACACAATATTTGATAGAGAAATAACAAAAAAACACATTTATTAATAGAGAAATAACTAAAATACACATTATTTATTAAAAAAATACCTATAAAATACATTATTTATTGGAGAAAAAACTAAAATACTAATAATTTAATAAAGAAAAAACTAAAATACACATTATTTATTGTAGAAATAACTAAAATACACATTATGTAATAAAGAAATAACTAAAATACACATTATTTATTGGAGAAATAACTAAAATAAACATTATTTAATAAAGAAATAAATCAAATACACATTATTCACTAGAGAAATAACAGAAAAACACATTATTTTATAGAAAAATAACAAAAAAACACTTTATTTAATAGAAAAATTAAAAAAAAATGGTTATTTAATAGAGAAATAACTAAAATACACATTATTTAATAGAGAAATAACTAAAATACACATTGTTTAATAAAAAAATAACTAAAATACACAGTATTTAATAGAGAAATAACTAAAATACACAATATTTAATAGAGAAATAACTAAAATACACATTATTTAATAGAGAAATATCTAAAATTCACATTATTTAATAGAGAAATAACAAAAAAACACTTTATTTAATAAAGAAATAACTAAAATACTCATTATTTAATAGAGAAATAACTAAAATACACATTATTTATTGGAAAAATAACTTAAAAACACATTATTTATTAGAGAAATAACTAAAATACACATTATTTAATAAAGAAATAACTTAAATACACATTATATATTGGGAAAATAACTAAAATACACATTATTTAAAAAAAAAAATTAAAATACACATTATTTAATTAAAAAATAACAAAAAAAACACATTATTTAATAGAAAAATAACAAAAAAACAGATTATTTAATAAGAAAATATAGAAAAAAAAGATTATTTAATAAAGAAATAACTAAAATACACATTATTTAATAGAGAAATAACTAAAATACACATTATTTAATAGAGAAATAACTAAAATACACATTATTTAATAAAGAACTAACTAAAATACACATTATTTAATAGAGAAATAACTAAAATACACATTATTTAATAGAAAAATAACTAAAATTCACATTATTTAATAGAGAAATAACAAGAATACACATTATTTATTATAGAAATAACTAAAATACACATTATTTATTGAAGAAATAACTAAAATACACATTATTTAAAAGAGAAAAAACTAAAATACACATTATTTATTAGAGAATTAACTAAAATACACAATATTTAATAAAGAAATAACAAAAAACACATTATTTAATAGAGAAATAACAAAAAAACACATTATTTAATAGAGAAATAACTAAATTACACATTCTTTATTAGAGAAATAACTGAAATACACATTATTTAATAAAGAAATAACTAAAATTCAAATTATTTATTAGAGAAATTACTAAAATACACATTATTTAATAAAGAAATAATTAAAATACACATTATTTAATAAAGAAATAACTAAAAAAAAACACATTTTTTTAAAGAGAAATAACTAAAATACACATTATTTATTGGAGAAATAACTAAAATACATATTATTTATTAGAGAATTAACAAAAAAACACTTTATTTTATAAAGAAATAACTAAAATACACATTATTTAATAAAGAAATAACCAAAAAAACACATTATTTAATAGAGAAATAACTTAAATACACATTATTTATTGGAGAAATAACTAAAAAACTTATTATTTATTGGAGAAATAACTAAAATACACATTATTTAAGAAAGAAATAACTAAAATACACATTATTTATTATGAAAATAACTTAAATACACTTTATTTAATAAAGAAATAATTAAAATACACATTATTTATTAAAGAAATAACAAAAAAACATATTATTTAATAGAAAATTAACAAAAAAACACAATATTTCATAGAAAAATATAAAAAAAAGATTATTTAATAAAGAAATAACTAAAATACACATTATTTAATAGAGAAATAACTTATATACACATTATTTAATAAAGAAATAACTAAAATACACAATATTTAATAGAGAAATAACTAAAATACACATTATTTAATAGAGAAATAACTAAAATACACATTATTTAATAAAAAAATAACTAAAATTCACATTATTTAATAAAGAAATAACAAAAATACACATTATTTAATTGAGAAATAACTAAAATACATATTATTTAATAAAGAGATAACTAATAAACACATTATTTATTGGACAAATAACTAAAATACACGTTATTTAATAAAGAAATAACAAGAATACACAATATTTAATAAAGAAATATCAAAAAAACACATTATTTAATAGAGAAATAACTAAAATACACATTATTTCTTGGAGAAATAACTAAAATACACATTATTTAATAAAGAAATATCGTAAATTCACATTATTTAATAGAGAAATAACAAAAAAACACATTATTTAATAAAGAAATAACTAAAAAACACATTAAATAATAGAGAAATAAAAAAAAAACACATTATTTAATAGAGAAATAACTAAAATACACATTATTTAATAGAGAAATAACAAAAAAACACATTATATAATATAGAAATAACTAAAATACACATTATTTAATAGAGAAATAACAAAAAAACACATTATATAATAGAGAAATAATTAAAATACACATTATTTATTAGAGAAATACCTAAAATACATATTATTTATTAGACAAATAACTAAAAGACACATTATTTAAAAAAGAAATAACTAAAATACACATTATTTATTAGAGAAATAACTAAGATACACATTATTTAATAAAAAAATAACTAAAATACACAATATTTAATAGAGAAATAACAAAAAAAACACAATATTTAATAAAGAAATATTTAAATTACACATTATTTAATAGAGAAATAACAAAAAAACACATTATTTAAAAGAGAAATAACTAAAATACACATTATTTAATAGAGAAATAACTAAAATACAAATTATTTAATAGAGAAATAACTAAAATTCACATAATTTAATAAAGAAATAACAAAAAAACACAATATTTAATAGAGAAATAACTGAAATACACATTATTTATTGGAGAAATATTTAAAATACACATTATTTTTTTAGAAATAACTATAATACACATTATTTAATAAAGAAATAACTAAAATACACATTATTTATTGAAGAAATAACTAAAATACATATTATTTATTGGAGAAATAACAAAAATACACATTATTTAATAAAGAAATAACTTAAATACACATATATTAATAGAGAAAAAACTAAAATACACATTATTTAATAGAGAAATAACAAAAAGCATATTATTTAAAAGAGAAATAACCTAAATACACATTATTTAATAGAGAAATAACAAAAAAACACATTATTTATAAGAGAAATAACTAAAATACAAATTATTTATTAGAGAAATACCTAAAATACACATTATTTATTGGAGAAATAACAAAAATACACATAATTTAATAAAGAAATAACTAAAATACACATTATTAATTGGAGAAATAACTAAAATACACATAATATAATAGAGAAATAACTAAAATACACATTATTTAATAAAGAAATAACTTAAATACATAATATTTAATAGAGAAATAACAAAAAAACACATTATTTAATAGAGAAATAACTAAATTACACATTATTTATTGGAGAAATAACTAAAAATCACATTATTTCAAAGAGAAATAACAAAAAAACACATTATTCACTAGAGAAATAACTAAAATACACATTATTTTTTAAAGAAATAATTGAAATACACATTATTTGATAATGAAATAACAAAATACACATTATTTATTGGGGAAATAACTAAAATACACATTATTTAATAAAGAAATAATTTAAAAACTAATTATTTATTAGAGAAATAACAAAAAAAACACATTATTCAAAAGAGAAATAACTAAAATACACATTATTTAATAAAGAAATAACTACAATACCCATTATTTAATAGAGAAATAACTAAAATAAACATTAATTAATAGAGAAATAACTAAAATACACATTATTTAATAGAGAAATAAATAAAAAAGAAATATGTCCTTTTAAAATAAATGAAATTATAAATTTATTTGAAACATGCATAAAACAAAATTATTTTGTTTATAATAATAAATTTTATCAACAAAATTATGGGGAGTCTAATATCACCTATTTTGGCTAATATTTTTATGGAAAACTTAGAAGAACAAATATTTGATTCTATTTTTAAACATAATATTAAATTCTGGTACCGCTATGTAGATGATATTCTTATTTACTTCAAAGGAAATATAAATGATTTAGAAAATTTATTGACTTATGTTAATAATATTCATAAAACAATAAAATTTAAATTAGAAGTTGAAGAAAATAAACAATTAAACTTTTTAGACATAACTATTTCACAAAATTTAGAAGAAGAAAAATTCAATTTCAAAATTTATAGAAAACCAACTTTTTCAGATACAATTATACCAAAAGATTCGTTTCATCCAATTAATCATAAACTATCAGTTTTTAATAGTTTAATACATAGAGCTATTTCAATTCCACTAAATAATCAAAATTTTATAGATGAAATTAATATAATTAAACAAATTGCAAAAAACAATGGTTTTAATGAATCAACTATTTATAAAATTCTCAGTAAAAAACAGTTTAAAATTTGCATAAATGAAATATATCCATTTAGAAAAGAAGTAAATAAGAAATATTGCTCAATAACATATTTTGGCAATTTATCTGAAAAAATTTCAAAATATTTAAACAAAAAATTTCAAATTACTGTTGCATTTAAAACACATATGAATTTAAAAACAAAATTAATAAATGCTAAAGAAAAAACAGAAATTTTCAATAAAAGTGGAATTTATAAACTAAATTGTAGTAATTGCAACGGAACGTATATTGAACAAACCATGAGAAATTTTGATATTAGATATAAAGATCACATAAGAGCTTTAAAATATAAAGATATAGAAAAGTCAAATTTTGCTAAACATTTAATTCTGAATAAACATAATATTTCGAATCAAAAAACATCATTAAATATTCTACACATTTCGGATAAAAATTTAACATTTTTGGAAAGCTTAGAAATTAAAAAACATTTAAAAAATCAAAATTATACAGAAATAAATGAACAATTAGATATATATAATTCACCACTACTAGATATGTTAATAAAAATAAATTTTAGTTAAATAGAAATTTTAAATTAAAATGTAAATATTTATATTTATTTGATAGATTATCTAACCTTTAAATTTGTAACGTCTAATAAATGACAAAATCAAAATTCAAGTCAGAAATTTAAATAAATAAAAAACGGATATCAGGGTAGCGGGAAAAAACAATTTTTTAAATAATAATAAATCAGTTTGAAATATTATATAAAATAAATACATTGAAAATGATGATCTCACTCATCGAAACATGTATGTAAAAATAAAATAAAATAAATAAATAAAATAAAATCATTACCATATTAATATGAATAATATAAAAGGATTTTATAAAATAAAAATAGAAAATATAAAATACATTATTTAATAGTAAAATAACAAAAAAACAAATTATTTAATAAAGAAATATAAAAAAAAAGATTATTTAATAAAGAAATAACTAAAATACACATTATTTAATAGAGAAATAACAAAAAAACACATTATTCAAAAGAGAAATAACTAAAATACACATTATTTAATAAAGAAATAACTAAAATACCCATTATTTAATAGAGAAATAACTAAAATAAACATTAATTAATAGAGAAATAACTAAAATACACATTATTTAATAGAGAAATAAATAAAATTCAGATTATTTAATAGAAAAATATTAAAAAAATACATTATTTAATAGAGAAATAACTAAAATACACATTATTTATTGGAGAAATAACTAAAAAACACATTATTTATTAGAGAAATAACTAAAATACACATTATTTAATAAAGATATAACTAAAATACACATTATTTATTAGAGAAATAACTAAAATTTACATTATTCTATAGAAAAATAACAAAAAAACACAATATTTAATAGAGAAATAACTAAAATACACATTATTTATTGGAGAAATAACTTATATACACAGTATTCAATAGAGTAATAACTAAAATACACATTATTTAATAACGAAATAACTAATATACACATTATTTATTGGAGACATAACTAAAATACACATTATTTAATAAAAAAATAACTAGAATACACATTATTTAATAGAGAAATAACAAGAAAACATAATCTTCAATAGAGAAATAACTAAAATACACATTACTTAATAAAGAAATAACTAAAATACACATTATTTAATAGAGAAATAACTAAAATAAACATTAATTAATAGAGAAATAACTAAAATACACATTATTTAATAGAGAAATAAATAAAATTCAGATTATTTAATAGATAAATAACTAAAATACACATTATTTAATAACGAAATAACTAATATACACATTATTTATTGGAAACATAACTAAAATACACATTATTTAATAGAAAAATAACAAAAAAACACATTATTTAATAGAAGAAAATTAAAAAAAAAAACATTATTTGATAGGAAAATAACAAAAATACACATTATTTAACAGAGAAATAACTAAAATACACATTATTTAATAAAGAAATAATAAAAAGTCATATTATTTAATAGAAAAATAACAAAAAAACACAAAATTTAATAGAGAAATAACTAAAATACACATTATTTATTGGAGAAATAGCTAAAATACACATTATTTATTTTAGAAATAACTAAATCACACATTATTTAATAAAGAAATAACTAATATACACATTATTTATTGGAGACATAACTAAAATACTCATTATTTAATAAAGAAATAACTAGATCACACATTATTTAATAAAGAAATAACAAAAACACACATTATTTAATAGTGAAATAACTAAAATACACATTATTTATTGGAGAAATAACTAAAATACAACCTATTCAATAGAGTAATAAGTAAAATACACAATATTTAATAGAAAAATAACTAAAATACACATTATTTAATAAAGAAATAACAAAAAACACTTTATTTATTAAAGAAATTACTAAAATACACATTTTTTATTGGAGAAATAACTAAAATACACATTATTTAATAGAAAAATAACTAAAATACACATTATTTATTTTAGAAATAACTAAAATACACATTATTTAATAATGAAATAACTAAAATACACATTATTTAATAGAGAAATAACTAAAATACACATTATATAAAAGAGAAATAACAAAAAAACACATTATTTAATAGAAAAATAACTAAAATACACAGTATTTAATAGAGAAATAACAAGAAAACACATTATTTAATAAAGAAATAACAAAAAAACACATTATTTAATAGAGAAATAACTAAAATACACATTATTTTATGAAGAATTAACTAAAATACACATTATTTAATAAAGAAATAACTAAAATACACATTATTTAATAGAGAAATAACAAAAAAACACATTCTTTAATAAAGATATAACTAAAATACACATTATTTATTGGAGAAATAACTAAAATACACATTATTTAATAGAGAAATAACAAAAAAACACATTATTGAATAGAGAAATATCTAAAATACACATTATTTATTAGAGAAATACCTAAAATACACATTATTTATTGAAAAAATAACTAAAATACACTTAATTTAATAAAGAAATAACTAAAATATACTGTATTTATTGGAGAAATAACTAAAATACACATTATTTAATAGAGAAATAACTAAAACACACATTAATTAATAGAGAAATAACTAAAATACACAATTATTCATAGAAAATTAACAAAAAAACACATTATTTAATAAAGAAATAACTAAAATACACATTATTTTATGGAGAATTAACTAAAATACACATTATTTAATAAAGAAATAACTAAAATACACATTATTTAATAGAGAAATAACAAAAAAACACATTCTTTAATAAAGAAATAACTAAAATACACATTATATAAAAGAGAAATAACAAAAAAACACATTATTTAATAGAAAAATAACTAAAATACACAGTATTTAATAGAGAAATAACAAGAAAACACATTATTTAATAAAGAAATAACAAAAAAACACATTATTTAATAGAGAAATAACTAAAATACACATTATTTATTAGAGAAATAACTAAAATACACATTATTTATTGGACAAATAACTAAAATACACATTATTTAATAAAGAAATAACTAAAATACACATTATTTATTAAAGAAATAACTAAGATACACATTAATAAATAAAGAAATACTTAAAATACACATTATTTAATAGAGAAATAACAAAAAAACACATTATTTAATAAAGAAATATCTAAAATACACATTATTTAATAAAGAAATAACAAAAAAACACATTATTTAAAAGAGAAATAACTAAAATACACATTATATAATAGAGAAATAACTAAAATACACATTATTTATTGGAGAAATAACTAAAATACACAATATTTAATAAAGAAATAACTAAAATACACAATATTTATTGGGGAAATAACTAAAATACACATTGTTTAATAAAGAAATAACTAAAATACACCTTATTTATTAGAGAAATGACAAAAAAACACATTATTTAATAAAGAAATAACTAAAATACACATTATTTAATAGAGAAATAACAAAAAAACACATTATTTGATAGAGAAATAACTAAAATACACATTATTAAATAGAGAAATACCAAAAAAACACATTATTTAATAGATAAATATCTAAAATACACATTATTTATTAGAGAAATAACTAAAATTCACATTATTTATTGGAGAATTATCTAAAATACACATTATTTAATAAAGAAATAACTAAAATACACATTATTTTATAGAGAAATAACAAAAAAACACATTATTTAATAGAGAAATAACTAAAATACACATTATTTATTTAAGAAATAACTAAAATACACAATATTTAATAAAAAAATAACAAAAAACACATTATTTAATAAAGAAATGATAAAAAAAACATTATTTAATAGAGAAATAACTAAAATACACATTATTTATTGAAGAAATAACTAAATTACACATTATTTAAGGAAGAAATAACTAAAATTCACATTATTTATTAGAGAAATAACTAAAATACACATTATTTAATAGAGAAAATACAAAAAACACATTATTTAATAGATAAATAACGAAAATACACATTATTTAATAGAGCAATAACTAAAATACACATTATTTATTTAAAAAATAACTAAAATACACCATATTTAATAGAGAAATAACAAAAAAACAAATTATTTAATAGAGAAATAACTAAAATTCACATTATTTATTAGAGAAATAATTAAAATACACATTATTTATTGGAGAAATAACAAAAAACACATTATTTAATAAAGAAATAACTGAATTATTTATTATTTAATAAAGAAATAACAAAAAAACACATTATTTAATAGAAAAATAACTAAAATACACATTATTTATTGGATAAAAAACTAAAATACTTATTATTTATTGGAGAAATAACTAAAATACACATTATTTAATAGAGAAATAACTAAAATACACATTATTTATTAGGGAAATAACTAAATTACACATTATTTAATAGAGAAATAACTATCATACACATTATTTAATAAAGAAATAACTTAAATACACATTATTTAATAGAAAAATAATAAAAAAACACATTATTTAATAGAGAAATAATTAAAATACACATTATTTGATAGAGAAATAACAAAAAAACACATTATTTAATAAAGAAATAACTAAAATACACATTATTTATTAAAGAAATAACTAAAATACACATTATTTAATAGAGAAATAACTAAAAAACACATTATTTAATAGAGAAATAACTAAAATTCACATTATTTAATAAAAAAATAACAAAAAAACACATTATTTAATAGAGAAATAACTAAAATACACATTATTTATTGGAGAAATAACTAAAATACACATTATCTATTGAAGAATTATCTAAAATACACATTATTTAATAGAAAAATAACTGAAATACACATTATTTATTAGAGAAAGAAATAAAATTCACATTATTTTATAGAAAAATAACAAAAAAAACATTATTTAATAGAGAAATAACTAAAATACACATTATTTATTGGAAAAATAACTAAAATTCACATTATTTAATAAAGAAATAACTAAAATACACATTATTTATTGGAGAAATAACTAAAATACACATTATTTAATAAAGAAATAACTAAAATACACATTATTTAATAAAAAAATAACAAAAAACACATTATTTAATAGAGAAATAACTAAAACACACATTATTTAATAGAAAAATAACAAAAAAACACATTATTTAAAAGAGAAATAAATAAAATACACATTATTTATTGGAGAAATAACTAAAATACACATTATTTAATAAAAAAATAACTAAAATACACATTATTTATTGGAGAAATAACTAAAATACACATTATTTAATAAAGAAATAACTAAAATACACATTATTTAATAAAGAAATAACAAAAAAAACACATTGTTTAATAGAGAAATAACTAAAATACACATTATTTATTGGAGAAATAACTAAAATACACATTATTTAATAGAGAAATAACTAAAATACACATTATTTATTAAAGAATTAACTAAAATACACAATATTTAATAAAGAAATAACAAAAAAAACACATTATTTAATAGAGAAATAACAAAAAAACACATTATTTAATAAAGAAATAACTAAAATACACATTTTTTATTGGAGAAATAACTAAAATACACATTATTTAATATAGAAATAACTCAAATTCACATTATTTCATAGAGAAATAACTAAAATACACATTATTTAATAGAAAAAATACAAAAAACACATTATTTATTAGACAAATAACTAAAATACACATTATTTAATAGAGAAATAACTAAAATACACATTATTTGATAAAGAAATAACTTAACTACACATTAATTAATAGAGAAATAACAAAAAAACACATTATTTAGTAGAAAAATAACTAAAATACACAATTGTTATTAGAGAAATAACTAAAATACATATTATTTATTGGAGAAATAACAAAAAAACACAATATTTAATAAAGAAATAACTAAAATACACATTATTTAATAAAGAAATAACAAAAAAAAACACATTATTTGTTAGAGAAATATTTTAAATACACATTATTTATTGAAGAAATAACTAAAATACTTAGTATTTATTGGAGAAATAACTAAAATACACATTATTAAATAAAGAAATAACTAAAATACACATTATTTATTGGAGAAATAACTAAAATACACATTATTTAATAGAGAAATAACTAAAATACACAATATTTATTAAAGAAATAACTAAAATACACATTAGTTAATAATGAAATAACTAAATTACACTGTATTTATTAAAGAAATAACTAAAATACACATAACTTAATAAAGAATTAGTTTAAAAACACATTATTTAATAGAGAAATAACAAAAAAAAACACATTATTAAATAAAAAAATAACAAAAAAACACATTTTTTTATAATGAAATATAAAAAAAAGATTATTTAATAGAGAAATAACTAAAATACCCATCATTTAAAAGAGAAATAACTAAAATACACATTATTTAATAGAGAAATAACTAAAATACACATTATTTAATAGAGAAATAACTAAAATACACATTATTTAATAGAGAAAAAACAAAAAGACAAATTATTTAATAGAGAAATATAAAAAAAAACATTATTTAATAGAGAAATAACTAAAATACACATTATTTAATAGAGAAAAAACTAAAATCACATTATTTAATAGAGAAATAACTAAAATACACATTATTTAATAGAGAAATAACTAAAATTCACATTATTTAATAAAGAAATAACAAAAAAACACAATATTTAATAGAAAAATAACTAAAATACACATTATTTATTAGAGAAATAACTAAAATACCCATTATTTAAAAGAGAAATAACTAAAATACACATTATTTAATAGAGAAATAACTAAAATACACATTATTTAATAAAGAAATAACAAAAAAAAACACATTATTTATTAGAGAAATATTTAAAATACACATTATTTATTGAAGAAATAACTAAAATACTTAGTATTTATTGGAGAAATAACTAAAATACACATTATTAAATAAAGAAATAACTAAAATACACAATATTTATTGGAGAAATAACTAAAATACACATTATTTAATAGAGAAATAACTAAAATACACAATATTTAATAGAGAAATGACTAAAATACACATTATTTAATAGAGAAATAACTAAAATACACATTATTTAAAAGAGAAATAACTAAAAAACACATTATTTAATAGAGAAATAACTAAAATACACCTTATTTAATAGAGAAATAACTGAAATTCACATTATTTAATAAAGAAATAACAAAAAAACACATTATTTAATAGAGAAATAACTAAAATACACATTATTTATTGAAGAAATAACTAAAATACACATTATCTATTGGAGAATTAACTAAAATACACATTATTTAATAGAAAAATAACTAAAATACACATTATTTATTAGAGAAAGAATTAAAATTCACATTATTTTATAGAAAAATAACAAAAAAACACAATATTTAATAGAGAAATAACTAAAATACACATTATTTATTGGAGAAATAACTAAAATACACATTATTTATTAGAGAAATAACTAAAATACACATTATTTAATAAAGAAATAACTAGAATGCACATTATTTAATAGAGAAATAACAATAAAACACATTATTTAATAGAAAAATAACTAAAATACACATTATTTATTGTAGAAATAACTAAAAAACACATTATTTATTGGACAAATAACTAAAATACACATTATTTAATAAAGAAATAACTAAAATACACATTATTTATTGGAGAAATAATAAAGATACACAATATTTAATAAAGAAATATTTAAAATACAAATGATTTTATAGAGAAATAACAAAAAAAAAACATTATATAATAGAGAAAAAACTAAAATACACATTATTTAATAGAGAAATAACAAAAAAAACACATTATTTAATAGAGAAATAACTAAAATACACATTATTTATTAAAGAAATAAATAAAATACACATTATTTAATAAAGAAATAACTAAAATACACAATATTCATTAGAAAAATAACTAAAATACACAATATTTAACAAAGAAATAACTAAAATACACATTATTTAATAGAGAAATAACAAAAAAAAACATTTTTAAATAGAGAAATAACTAAAATACACATTATTCAATGAAGAAATAACAAAGAAACACTTTATTAAATAGAAAAACAACTAAAATACACATTATTTAATAGAGAAATACCTAAAGAAAACATTATTCAATAAAGAAATAACTAAAATACACATTATTTAATAGAGAAATAACAAAAAACACATTATTTAATAGAGAAATAACTAAAATACACTATATTTATTGGAGATATAACTAAAATATACATTATTTAATAAAGAAATAACTAAAATACACATTATTTATTGGAGAAATAACTAAAATACACATTATTTAAGAAAGAAATAACTAAAATACACATTATTTAATATAGAAATAACAAAAAAACACATTGTTTCATAAAGAAATAACTAAAATAAACATTATTTAATAAATAACAAAAAAACACAATATTTAATAGAGAAATAACTAAAATACACATTATTTATTGGAGAAATAACTAAAATACACATTATTTAATAAAGAAATAACTAAAATACTTATTATTTATTGGAGAAATAACTAAAATACACATTATTTAATAAAGAAATAACTAAAATACACATTATTTAATAGAGAAATAACAAAAAAACACATTGTTTAATAGAGAAATAACTAAAATACACATTATTTATTGGAGAAATAACTAAAATACACATTATTTAATAGAGAAATAACTAAAATACACATTATTTATTAAAGAATTAACTAAAATACACAATATTTAATAAAGAAATAACAAAAAAACACATTATTTAATAGAGAAATAACAAAAAAACACATTATTTAATAAAGAAATAACTAAAATACACATTATTTATTGGAGAAATAACTAAAATACACATTATTTAATAAAGAAATAACTTAAATTCACATTATTTCATAGAGAAATAACTAAAATACACATTATTTAATAAAAAAATACAAAAAACACATTATTTAATAGACAAATAACTAAAATACACATTATTTAATAAAGAAATAACTAAAATACACATTATTTGATAGAGAAATAACTAAACTACACATTAATTAATAAAGAAATAACAAAAAATTACATTATTTAATAGAAAAATAACTAAAATACACAATATTTATTAGAGAAATAACTAAAATACATATTATTTATTGGAGAAATAACAAAAAAACACATTATTTAATAAAGAAATAACTAAAATACACATTATTTAATAAAAAAATAACAAAAAAAACACATTATTTATTAGAAAAATAACTAAAATACACATTATTTATTGGAGAAATAACTAAAATACTTAGTATTTATTGGAGAAATAACTAAAATACACATTATTTAATAAAAAATAACTAAAATACTTATTATTTATTGGAGAAATAACTAAAATACACATTATTTAATAGAGAAATAACTTAAATACACATTATTTATTGGAGAAATAACTAAAATACACATTATTTATTAGAGAAATAACTAAAATACACATTATTTAATAACGAAATAACTAAAATACACAATATTTAATAGAGAAATAACTAAAATTCACATAATTTAAAAGAGAAATAACTAAAATACACATTATTTTTTTGAGAAATAACTAAAATTCACATTATTTAATAGAGAAATAACTAAAATACACATTATTTATTAGAGAAATAACTAAAATACACAGTATTTAATAGAGAAATAACAAGAAAACACATTATTTAATAGAGAAAAAACTAAAATACACATTATTTATTGGAGAAATAACTAAAATACACATTATTTAATAAGGAAATAACAAAAAAACATATTATTTAATAGAGAAATAAGTAAAATACACATTATTTATTAAAGAAATAACTAAAATACTTATTATTTAATAAAGAAATAACTAAAATACACATATATTAATAGAGAAATATCTAAAATACACAATATTTAATAGAGAAATAACAAAAAAACATATTTTTTAATAGAGAAATAACTAAAATACACATTATTTAATAGAGAAATAACAAAAAAACACATTATTGAATAGAGAAATATCTAAAATACACATTATTTATTAGAGAAATACCTAAAATACACATTATTTATTGAAAAAATAACTAAAATACACTTAATTTAATAAAGAAATAACTAAAATACACTGTATTTATTGGAGAATTAACTAAAATACACATTATTTAATAGAGAAATAACTAAAACACACATTATTTAATAGAGAAATAACTAAAATACACGATTATTATTAGAAAATTAACAAAAAAACACATTATTTAATAAAGAAATAACTAAAATACACATTATTTTATGGAGAATTAACTAAAATACACATTACTTAATAAAGAAATAACTAAAATACACATTATTTAATAGAGAAATAACAAAAAAAACACATTCTTTAATAAAGAAATAACTAAAATACACATTATATAAAAGAGAAATAACAAAAAAACACATTATTTAATAGAAAAATAACTAAAATACACAGTATTTAATAGAGAAATAACAAGAAAACACGTTATTTAATAAAGAAATAACAAAAAAACACATTATTTAATAGAGAAATAACTAAAATACACATTATTTATTAGAGAAATAACTAAAATACACATTATTTATTGGACAAATATCTAAAATACACATTATTTAATAAAGAATTAACTAAAATACACATTATTTATTAAAGAAATAACTAAGATACACATTATTAAATAAAGAAATAACTAAAATACACATTATTTAATAGAGAAATAACAAAAAAACACATTATTTAATAAAGAAATATCTAAAATACACATTATTTAATAGAGAAATAACAAAAAAACACATTATTTAAAAGAAAAATAACTAAAATACACAATATATAATAGAGAAATAACTAAAATACACATTATTTATTGGAGAAATAACTAAAATACACAATATTTAATAAAGAAATAACTAAAATACACAATATTTATTGGGGAAATAACTAAAATACACATTGTTTAATAAAGAAATAACTAAAATACACCTTATTTAATAGAGAAATAACAAAAAAACACATTATTTAATAAAGAAATAACTAAAATACACATTATTTAATAGAGAAATAACAAAAAAACACAATATTTGATAGAGAAATAACTAAAATACACATTATTAAATAGAGAAATACCAAAAAAACACATTATTTAATAGATAAATATCTAAAATACACATTATTTATTAGAGAAATAACTAAAATTCACATTATTTATTAGAGAAATATCTAAAATACACATTATTTAATAAAGAAATAACTAAAATACACATTATTTTATAGAGAAATAACAAAAAAACACATTATTTAATAGAGAAATAACTAAAATACACATTATTTATTTAAGAATTAACTAAAATACACAATATTTAATAAAAAAATAACAAAAAACACATTATTTAATAAAGAAATGATGAAAAAAAACATTATTTAATAGAGAAATAACTAAAATACACATTATTTATTGAAGAAATAACTAAATTACACATTATTTAAGGAAGAAATAACTAAAATTCACATTATTTATTAGAGAAATAACTAAAATTCACATTATTTAATAGAGAAAATACAAAAAACACATTACTTAATAGATAAATAACTAAAATACACATTATTTATTAGAGCAATAACTAAAATACACATTATTCATTAAAAAAATAACTAAAATACACCATATTTAATAGAGAAATAACAAAAAAACAAATTTTTTAATAGAGAAATAACTAAAATTCACATTATTTATTAGAGAAATAATTAAAATACACATTATTTATTGGAGAAATAACAAAAAACACATTATTTAATAAAGAAATAACTGAATTATTTATTATTTAATAAAGAAATAACAAAAAAACACATTATTTATTAGAAAAATAACTAAAATACACATTATTTATTGGATAAAAAACTAAAATACTTATTATTTATTGGAGAAATAACTAAAATACACATTATTTAATAGAGAAATAACTAAAATACACATTATTTATTGGGGAAATAACTAAATTACACATTATTTAATAGAGAAATAACTAACATACACATTATTTAATAAAGAAATAACTTAAATACACATTATTTAATAGAAAAATAACAAAAAAACACATTATTTAATAGAGAAATAACTAAAATACACATTATTTGATAGAGAAATAACAAAAAAAACACATTATTTAATAAAGAAATAACTAAAATACACATTATTTATTAAAGAAATAACTAAAATACACATTATTTAATAGAGAAATAACTAAAAAACACATTATTTAATAGAGAAATAACTAAAATTTACATTATTTAATAAAAAAATAACAAAAAAACACATTATTTAATAGAGAAATAACTAAAAAACACATTATTTATTGAAGAAATAACTAAAATACACATTATCTATTGAAGAATTATCTAAAATACACATTATTTAATAGAGAAATAACTAAAATACACATTATTTATTAGAGAAAGAAATAAAATTCACATTATTTTATAGAAAAATAACAAAAAAACACAATATTTAATAGAGAAATAACTAAAATACACATTATTTATTGAAGAAATAACTAAAATACACATTATTTATTTTAGAAATAACTAAAATACACATTATTTAATAACGAAATAACTAATATACACTTTATATATTGGAGACATAACTAAAAAAACATTATTTAATAAAGAAATAACTAGAATACACATTATTTAATAGAGAAATAACAAAAAAAACACATTATTTAATAGAGAAATAACTAAAATACACATTATTTATTGGAGAAATAACTAAAATTCACATTATTTAATAAAGAAATAACTAAAATACACATTATTTATTGGAGAAATAACTAAAATACACATTATTTAATAAAGAAATAACTAAAATACACATTATTTAATAGAGAAATAACAAAAAACACATTATTTATTAGAGAAATAACTAAAACACACATTATTTAATAAAAAAATAACAAAAAAAACACATTATTTAATATAGAAATAAATAAAATACACATTATTTATTGGAGAAATAACTAAAATACACATTATTTAATAAAAAAATAACTAAAATACACATTATTTATTGGAGAAATAACTAAAATACACATTATTTATTAAAGAAATAACTAAAATACACATTATTTAATAGAGAAATAACAAAAAAAACACATTGTTTAATAGAGAAATAACTAAAATACACATTATTTATTGGAGAAATAACTAAAATACACATTATTTAATAGAGAAATAACTAAAATACACATTATTTATTAAAGAATTAACTAAAATACACAATATTTAATAAAGAAATAACAAAAAAAACACATTATTTAATAGAGAAATAACAAAAAAACACATTATTTAATAAAGAAATAACTAAAATACACATTATTTATTGGAGAAATAACTAAAATACACATTATTTAATATAGAAATAACTCAAATTCACATTATTTCATAGAGAAATAACTAAAATACACATTATTTAATAGAAAAAATACAAAAAACACATTATTTATTAGACAAATAACTAAAATACACATTATTTAATAGAGAAATAACTAAAATACACATTATTTGATAAAGAAATAACTTAACTACACATTAATTAATAGAGAAATAACAAAAAAACACATTATTTAGTAGAAAAATAACTAAAATACACAATATTTATTAGAGAAATAACTAAAATACATATTATTTATTGGAGAAATAACAAAAAAACACAATATTTAATAAAGAAATAACTAATATACACATTATTTATTAAAGAAATAACAAAAAAAAACACATTATTTATTAGAGAAATATTTAAAATACACATTATTTATTGAAGAAATAACTAAAATACTTAGTATTTATTGGAGAAATAACTAAAATACACATTATTAAATAAAGAAATAACTAAAATACACATTATTTATTGGAGAAATAACTAAAATACACATTATTTAATAGAGAAATAACTAAAATACACAATATTTAATAGAGAAAAAACTAAAATACACATTATTTAATAGAGAAATAACTAAAATTCACATAAATTAATAAAGAAATAACAAAAAAAAAACCATTATTTAATAGAGAAATAACTAAAATACACATTATTTATTGGAAAAATAACTAAAATACACATTATTTGATAGAGAAATAACTAAAATACACATTATTTATCAAAGAATTAACTAAAATACACAATATTTAATAAAGAAATAACAAAAAAACACATTATTTAATAAAGAAATAACAAAAAAACACATTATTTAATAAAGAAATAACTAAAATACACATTATTTATTGGAGAAATAACTAAAATACACATTATTTAATAAAGAAATAACTTAAATTCACATTATTTCTTAGAGAAATAACTAAAATACACATTATTTAATAGAAAAAATACAAAAAACACATTATTTAATAGACAAATAACTAAAATACACATTATTTAATAGAGAAATAACTAAAATACACATTATTTGATAAAGAAATAACTTAAATACACATTAATTAATAGAAAAAAAACAAAAAAACACATTATTTAATAGAAAAATATCTTAAATACACAATATTTATTAGAGAAATAACTAAAATACATATTATTTATTAGAGAAATAACAAAAAAAACACAATATTTAATAAAGATTTAACTAAAATACACATTATTTAATAAAGAAATAACAAAAAAAACACATTATTTATTAGAGAAATAACTAAAATACACATTATTTATTAAAGAAATAACTAAAATACTTAGTATTTATTGGAGAAATAACTAAAATACACATTATTAAATAAAGAAATAACTAAAATACAGATTATTTTTTGGAGAAATAACTAAAATACACATTATTTAATAGAGAAATAACTAAAAAACACATTATTTATTGGAAAAATAACTAAAATACACTTTATTTAATAGAGAAATAACTAAAATACACATTATTTGTTAGAGAATTAACTAAAATACACAATTTTTAATAAAGAAATAACAAAAAAAAAATTATTTAATAGAGAAATAACAAAAAAACACATTATTTAATAGAGAAATAACTAAAATACACATTATTTATTGAAGAAATATCTAAAATACACATTATTAATTAAAGAAATAACTAAAATTCACATTATTTATTAGAGAAATAACTAAAATACACATCATTTAATAGAGAAAATACAAAAAACACATTATTTAATAGACAAATAACTAAAATACACATTATTTAATAGAGAAATAACTAAAATACACATTATTTAATAAAGAAATAACTAAAATACACATTATTTAATAAATAAATAACAAAAAAACACATTATTTAATAGAGAAATAACTAAAATACACAATATTTATTGGAGAAATAACTAAAATACATATTATTTATTGGAGAAATAACAAAAAAACACATTATTTAATAAAGAAATAACTAAAATACACATTATTTAATAAAGAAATAACAAAAAAACACATTATTGAATAGAGAAATAACTAAAATACACATTTTTTAATAGAGAAATAACTAAAAAAAACAGATTATTTAATAGAAAAATAACTAAAAAACACATTAATTATTGGAGAAATAACTAAAATACACTTTATTTAATAGAGAAATAACTTAAATACACATTTTTTAATAGAGAAATAACTAAAATACACATTATTTATTGGAGAAATAACGAAAATACACATTATTTATTGAAGAAATAACTAAAATACACATTATTTAATAAAGAAATAACTAAAATACACATTATTTAATAAAGAATTAATTTAAAAACACATTATTTAATAGAGAAATAACAAAAAAAACACATTATTGAATAAAAAAATAACAAAAAAACACATTATTTAATTAAAAAATAACAAAAAAACACATTATTTAATAATGAAATATAAAAAAAAAGATTATTTAATAAAGAAATAACTAAAATACACATTATTTAATAGAGAAATAACTAAAATACACAATATTTATTAAAGAAATAACTAAAATACACATTAGTTAATAATGAAATAACTAAATTACACATTATTTATTAAAGAAATAACTAAAATACACATTACTTAATAAAGAATTAGTTTAAAAACACATTATTTAATAGAGAAATAACAAAAAAGAAACACATTATTAAATAAAAAAATAACAAAAAAACACATTATTTTATAATGAAATATAAAAAAAAAGATTATTTAATAGAGAAATAACTAAAATACCCATTATTTAAAAGAGAAATAACTAAAATACACATTATTTAATAGAGAAATAACTAAAATACACATTATTTAATAGAAAAATAACTAAAATACACATTATTTAATAGAGAAATAACAAAAAGACAAATTATTTAATAGAGAAATATAAAAAAAACATTATTTAATAGAGAAATAACTAAAATACACATTATTTAATAGAGAAAAAACTAAAATCACATTATTTAATAGAGAAATAACTAAAATACACATTATTTAATCAAGAAATAACTAAAATTCACATTATTTAATAAAGAAATAACAAAAAAACACATTATTTAATAGAAAAATAACTAAAATACACATTATTTATTGGAGAAATAACTAAAATACACTTTATTTAATAGAGAAATAACTAAAATACACATTATTTAATAGAGAAATGACTAAAATACACATTATTTAATAGAGAAATAACTAAAATACACATTATTTAATAGAGAAATAACTAAAATACACATTATTTAATAGAGAAATAACTAAAATACACCTTATTTAATAGAGAAATAACAAAAATTCACATTATTTAATAAAGAAATAACAAAAAAACACTTTATTTAATAGAGAAATAACTAAAATACACATTATTTATTGGAGAAATAACTAAAATACACATTATCTATTGGAGAATTAACTAAAATACACATTATTTAATAGAAAAATAACTAAAATACACATTATTTATTAGAGAAAGAATTAAAATTCACATTATTTTATAGAAAAATAACAAAAAAACACAATATTTAATAGAGCAATAACTAAAATACACATTATTTATTGGAGAAATAACTAAAATACACATTATTTATTAGAGAAATAACTAAAATATACATTATTTAATAAAGAAATAACTAGAATGCACATTATTTAATAGAGAAATAACAATAAAACACATTATTTAATAGAAAAATAACTAAAATACACATTATTTATTGTAGAAATAACTAAAATACACATTATTTATTGGACAAATAACTAAAATACACATTATTTAATAAAGAAATAACTAAAATACACATTATTTATTGGAGAAATAATAAAGATACACAATATTTAATAAAGAAATATTTAAAATACAAATGATTTTATAGAGAAATAACAAAAAAAAAACATTATATAATAGAGAAAAAACTAAAATACACATTATTTAAAAGAGAAATAACAAAAAAAAACACATTATTCAATAGAGAAATAACTAAAATACACATTATTTATTAAAGAAATAAAAAAAATACACATTATTTAATAAAGAAATAACTAAAATACACAATATTCATTAGAAAAATAACTAAAATACACAATATTTAATAAAGAAATAACTAAAATACACATTATTTAATAGAGAAATAACAAAAAAACACATTTTTAAATAGAGAAATAACCAAAATACACATTATTCAATGAAGAAATAACAAAAAAACACTTTATTAAATAGAAAAACAACTAAAATACACATTATTTAATAGAGAAATACCTAAAGAAAACATTATTTAATAAAGAAATAACTAAAATACACATTATTTAATAGAGAAATAACAAAAAAACACTTTATTTAATAGAGAAATAGCTAAAATACACTATATTTATTGGAGAAATAACTAAAATATACATTATTTAATAAAGAAATAACTAAAATACACATTATTTATTGGAGAAATAACTAAAATACACATTATTTAATAAAGAAATAACTAAAATACACATTATTTAATATAGAAATAACAAAAAAACACATTGTTTCATAAAGAAATAACTAAAATAAACATTATTTAATAAATAACAAAAAAACACAATATTTAATAGAGAAATAACTAAAATACACATTATTTATTGGAAAAATAACTAAAATACACATTATTTAATAAAGAATTAACTAAAATACACATTATTTATTGGAGAAATAACTAAAATACACATTATTTAATAAAGAAATAACTAAAATACACATTATTTAATAGAGAAATAACAAAAAAACACATTGTTTAATAGAGAAATAACTAAAATACACATTATTTATTGGAGAAATAACTAAAATACACATTATTTAATAGAGAAATAACTAAAATACACATTATTTATTAAAGAATTAACTAAAATACACAATATTTAATAAAGAAATAACAAAAAAACACATTATTTAATAGAGAAATAACAAAAAAACACATTATTTAATAAAGAAATAACTAAAATACACATTATTTATTGGAGAAATAACTAAAATACACATTATTTAATAAAGAAATAACTTAAATTCACATTATTTCATAGAGAAATAACTAAAATACACATTATTTAATACAAAAAATACAAAAAACACATTATTTAATAGACAAATAACTAAAATACACATTATTTGATAGAGAAATAACTAAACTACACATTAATTAATAGAGAAATAACAAAAAATTACATTATTTAATAGAAAAATAACTAAAATACACAATATTTATTAGAGAAATAACTAAAATACATATTATTTATTGGAGAAATAACAAAAAAACACATTATTTAATAAAGAATTAACTAAAATACACATTATTTAATAAAAAAATAACAAAAAAAACACATTATTTATTAGAAAAATAACTAAAATACACATTATTTATTGGAGAAATAACTAAAATACTTAGTATTTATTGGAGAAATAACTAAAATACACATTATTTAATAAAAAATAACTAAAATACACATTATTTATTGGAGAAATAACTAAAATACACATTATTTAATAGAGAAATAACTTAAATACACATTATTTATTGGAGAAATAACTAAAATACACATTATTTATTAGAGAAATAACTAAAATACACATTATTTAATAGAGAAATAACAAAAAAACACATTATTGAATAGAGAAATATCTAAAATACACATTATTTATTAGAGAAATACTTAAAATACACATTATTTATTGAAAAAATAACTAAAATACACTTAATTTAATAAAGAAATAACTAAAATACACATATATTAATAGAGAAATATCTAAAATACACAATATTTAATAGAGAAATAACAAAAAAACATATTTTTTAATAGAGAAATATCTAAAATACACATTATTTAATAGAGAAATAACAAAAAAACACATTATTGAATAGAGAAATATCTAAAATATACATTATTTATTAGAGAAATACTTAAAATACACATTATTTATTGAAAAAATAACTAAAATACACTTAATTTAATAAAGAAATAACTAAAATACACTGTATTTATTGGAGAAATAACTAAAATACACATTATTTAATAGAGAAATAACTAAAACACACATTAATTAATAGAGAAATAACTAAAATACACGATTATTATTAGAAATTTAACAAAAAAACACATTATTTAATAAAGAAATAACTAAAATACACATTATTTTATGGAGAATTAACTAAAATACACATTATTTAATAAAGAAATAACTAAAATACACATTATTTAATAGAGAAATAACAAAAAAACACATTCTTTAATAAAGAAATAACTAAAATACACATTATATAAATGAGAAATAACAAAAAAACACATTATTTAATAGAAAAATAACTAAAATACACAGTATTTAATAGAGAAATAACAAGAAAACACATAATTTAATAAAGAAATAACAAAAAAACACATTATTTAATAGAGAAATAACTAAAATACACATTATTTATTAGAGAAATAACTAAAATACACATTATTTATTGGACAAATAACTAAAATACACATTATTTAATAAAGAAATAACTAAAATACACATTATTTATTAAAGAAATAACTAAGATACACATTATTAAATAAAGAAATAACTAAAATACACATTATTTAATAGAGAAATAACAAAAAAACACATTATTTAATAAAGAAATATCTAAAATACACATTATTTAATAGAGAAATGACAAAAAAACACATTATTTTAAAGAGAAATAACTAAAATACACATTATATAATAGAGAAATAACTAAAATACACATTATTTATTGGAGAAATAACTAAAATACACAATATTTAATAAAGAAATAACTAAAATACACAATATTTATTGGGGAAATAACTAAAATACACATTGTTTAATAAAGAAATAACTAAAATACACCTTATTTAATAGAGAAATAACAAAAAAACACATTATTTAATAAAGAAATAACTAAAATACACATTATTTAATAGAAAAATAACAAAAAAACACATTATTTGATAGAGAAATAACTAAAATACACATTATTAAATAGAGAAATACCAAAAAAACACATTATTTAAAAGATAAATATCTAAAATACACATTATTTATTAGAGAAATAACTAAAATTCACATTATTTATTGGAGAAATATCTAAAATACACATTATTTAATAAAGAAATAACTAAAATACACATTATTTTATAGAGAAATACCAAAAAAACACATTATTTAATAGAGAAATATTTAAAATACACATTATTTATTTAAGAATTAACTAAAATACACAATATTTAATAAAAAAATAACAAAAAACACATTATTTAATAAAGAAATGATAAAAAAAAACATTATTTAATAGAGAAATAACTAAAATGCACATTATTTATTGAAGAAATAACTAAATTACACATTATTTAAGGAAGAAATAACTAAAATTCACATTATTTATTAGAGAAATAACTAAAATACACATTATTTAATAGAGAAAATACAAAAAACACATTATTTAATAGATAAATAACTAAAATACACATTATTTAATAGAGCAATAACTAAAATACACATTATTTATTAAAAAAATAACTAAAATACACCATATTTAATTGAGAAATAACAAAAAAACAAATTATTTAATAGAGAAATAACTAAAATTCACATTATTTATTAGAGAAATAATTAAAATACACATTATTTATTGGAGAAATAACAAAAAACACATTATTTAATAAAGAAATAACTGAATTATTTATTATTTAATAAAGAATTAACAAAAAAACACATTATTTAATAGAAAAATAACTAAAATACACATTATTTATTGGATAAAAAACTAAAATACTTATTATTTATTGGAGAAATAACTAAAATACACATTATTTAATAGAGAAATAACTAAAATACACATTATTTATTGGGGAAATAACTAAATTACACATTATTTAATAGAGAAATAACTAACATACACATTATTTAATAAAGAAATATTTTAAATACACATTATTTAATAGAAAAATAACAAAAAAACACATTATTAAATAGAGAAATAACTAAAATACACATTATTTGATAGAGAAATAACAAAAAAACACATTATTTAATAAAGAAATAACTAAAATACACATTATTTATTAAAGAAATAACTTAAATACACTTTATTTAATAGAGAAATAACTAAAAAACACATTATTTAATAGAGAAAGAACTAAAATTCACATTATTTAATAAAAAAATAACAAAAAAACACATTATTTAATAGAGAAATAACTAAAAAACACATTATTTATTGGAGAAATAACTAAAATACACATTATCTATTGAAGAATTATCTAAAATAAACATTATTTAATAGAGAAATAATTAAAATACACATTATTTATTAGAGAAAGAAATAAAATTCACATTATTTTATAGAAAAATAACAAAAAAACACAATATTTAATAGAGAAATAACTAAAATACACATTATTTATTGAAGAAATAACTAAAATACACATTATTTATTTTAGAAATAACTAAAATACACATTATTTAATAACGAAATAACTAATATACACTTTATATATTGGAGACATAACTAAAAAAACATTATTTAATAAAGAAATAACTAAAATACACATTATTTAATAGAGAAATAACAAAAAAAACACATTATTTAATAGAGAAATAACTAAAATACACATTATTTGTTGGAGAAATAACTAAAATTCACATTATTTAATAAAGAAATAACTAAAATACACATTATTTATTGGAGAAATAACTAAAATACACATTATTTAATAAAGAAATAACTAAAATACACATTATTTAATAGAGAAATAACAAAAAAACACATTATTTAATAGAGAAATAACTAAAATACACATTATTTATTATAGAAATAACTAAAATACACATTATTTATTGGACAAATAACTAAAATAGAAGAAATAATTAAAATACACATTATTTATTAAAGAAATAACTAAGATACACATTATTAAATAAAGAAATAACTAAAATACACATTATTTATTAGAGAAATAACAAAAAAACACAATATTTAATAAAGAAATAACTAAAATACACTTTATTTAATAGAGAAATAACAAAAAAACACATTATTTGATAGAGAAATAACTAAAATACACATTATTTAATAAAAAAATAACTAAAATACACATTATTTATTATAGAAATAACTAAAATACAAATTATTTATTGGACAAATAACTAAAATACACATTATTTAATAAAGAAATAATTAAAATACACATTATTTATTTAAGAAATAACTAAGATACACATTATTAAATAAAGAAATAACTAAAATACACATTATTTATTAGAGAAATAACAAAAAAACACATTATTTAATAAAGAAATAACTAAAATACACATTATTTAATAGAGAAATAACAAAAAAACACATTATTTGATAGAGAAATAACTAAAATACACATTATTTAATAAAAAAATACCAAAAAAACACATTATTTAATAGATAAATATCTAAAATACACATTATTTATTAAAGAAATAACTAAAATTCACATTATTTATTGGAGAAATATCTAAAATACACATTATTTAATAAAGAAATAACTAAAATACACATTATTTTATAGATAAATAACAAAAAACACATTATTTAATAGAGAAATAACTAAAATACACATTATTTATTTAAAAATTAACTAAAATACACAATATTTAATAAAAAAATAACAAAAAAACACATTATTTAATAAAGAAATGATAAAAAAAACATTATTAAATAGAGAAATAACTAAAATACACATTGTTTATTGAAGAAATAACTAAAATACACATTATTTAATGAAGAAATAACTAAAATTCACATTATTTATTAGAGAAATAACTAAAATACACACTATTTAATAGAGAAAATACAAAAAACACATTATTTAATAGATAAATAACTAAAATACACATTATTGAATAGAGAAATAACTAAAATACACATTATTTAATAAAGAAATAACTAAAATACACCATATTTATTAGAGAAATAACAAAAAAACAATTTATTCAATAGAGGAATAACTAAAATTCACATTATTTATTAGAGAATAAACTAAAATACACATTATTTATTGGAGAAATAACAAAAAACACATTATTTAATAAAGAAATAACTGAAATATTTATTATTTAATAAAGAAATAACAAAAAACACATTATTTAATAGAAAAATAACTAAAATACACATTATTTATTGGAGAAATAACTAAAATACTTATTATTTATTGGAGAATTAACTAAAATACACATTATTTAATAGAGAAATAACTAAAATACACATTATTTAATAGAGAAATAACTAAAATACACATTATTTGATAAAGAAATAACAAAAAAACACATTATTAAATAAAGAAATAACTAAAATACACATTATTGATTGAAGAAATAACTAAAATACACATTATTTAATAGAGAAATAACTAAAAAACACAATATTTAATAGAGAAATAACTAAAACACACATTATTTATTAGAGAAATATTTAAAATACACATTATTTATTGGAGAAATTACTAAAATACACAAATATTAATAGAGAAATAACTAAAATACACGTTATTTAATAGAAAAATAACAAAAAAACATAATATTTAATAGAGAAATAACTAAAATACACATTATTTAATAGAGAAATAACTAAAAAACACATTATTTAATAGAGAGTTAACTAAAATACACATTATTTAATAGAGGAATAACTAAAATACACATTAATTAATAGAAAAATAACTAAAATACTCATTATTTAATAGAAAATTAACTAAAATTCACATTATTTAATAGAGAAATAACAAAAAAACACATTATTAAATAGAGAAATAACTTAAATACACATTATTTATTTAAGAAATAACTAAAATACACATTATTTATTTGAGAAATAACTAAAATACACATTATTTAATTAAGAGATAACTAATATACATATTATTTATTAGAGAAATAACTAAAATACACATTATTTAATAAAGAAATAACAAGAATACACATTCTTTAATAGAGAAATAACAAAACAACACATTATTTAGTAAAGAAATAACTAATATACACATTATTTATTGGAAAAATAACTAAAATACAGATTAATTAATAAAGAAATAACTAAAATACACATTATTTAATAGAGAAATAACAAAAAAACACATTATTTAATAAAAAAATAAGTAAAATACACATTATTTATCAAAGAAATAACTAAAATACACATTATTTAATAAAGAAAAAACTAAAATACACATATATTAATAGAGAAATAACTAAAATACACATTAATTACTAGAGAAATAACAAAAAAACATCTTATTTAATAGAGAAATAACTAAAATACACAATATTTGATAGAGAAATAACAAAAAAACACATTATTTAATAGAGAAATAACTAAAATACACATTATTTATTGGAGAAATACCTATAAAACACATTATTTATTGGAGAAAAAACTAAAATACTAATAATTTAATAAAGAAATAATTAAAATACACATTATTTATTGTAGAAATAACTAAAATACACATTATGTAATAAAGAAATAACTAAAATACACATTATTTATTGGAGAAATAACTAAAATAAACATTATTTAATAAAGAAATAAATCAAATACACATTATTTACTAGAGAAATAACAGAAAAACACATTATTTAATATAGAAATAACTAAAATACACATTATTTAATAGAGAAATAACCTAAAGTCACATTATTTAATAGAGAAATAAATAAAATACACACTAATAATAATAAAATAACTAAAATACACATTTTTTATTGGGGAAATAACTAAAATACACAATATTTATTAAAGAAATAATTTAAAAACACATTATTTAATAGAGAAATAACAAAAAAAACACATTATTTAATAGAAAAATAACAAAAAAACACATTATTTAATAGAGAAATATAAAAAAAAAAGATTATTTAATTAAGAAATAACTAAAATACACATAATTTAATATAGAAATAACAAAAAAACACATTATTCAATAGAGAAATAACTAAAATACACATTATTTAATAAAGAAATAACTAAAATACACATTATTTAATAGAGAAATAACTAAAATAAACATTAATTAATAGAGAAATAACTAAAATACACATTATTTAATAGAAAAATAAATAAAATTCAGATTATTTAATAGAAAAATAACAAAAAAATACATTATTTAATAGAAAAATAACTAAAATACACATTATTTATTGAAAAAATAACTAAAATACACATTATTTATTAGAGAAATAACTAAAATACACATTATTTAATAGAGATATAACTAAAATACACATTATTTATTAGAGAAATAACTAAAATTCACATTATTTTATAGAGAAAGAACAAAAAAACACAATATTTAATAGAGAAATAACTAAAATACACATTATTTATTGGAGAAATAACTAAAATACACAATATTTATTTTAGAAATAACTAAAATACACATTATTTAATAACGAAATAACTAATATACACATTATTTATTGGAGACATAACTAAAATACACATTATTTAATAAAAAAATAACTAGAATACACATTATTTAATAGAGAAATAACAAAAAAACACATTATTTAATAGAAAAATAACTAAAATACACATTATTTATTGGAGAAATAACTTATATACACATTATTCAATAGAGTAATAACTAAAATACACATAATTTAATAACGAAATAACTAATATACACATTATTTATTGGTGACATAACTAAAATACACATTATTTAATAAAAAAATAACTAGAATACACATTATTTAATAGAGAAATAACAAAAAAACACATTATTCAATAGAGATATAACTAAAATACACATTATTTAATAAAGAAATAACTAAAATACACATTATTTAATAGAGAAATAACTAAAATAAACATTAATTAATAGAGAAATAACTAAAATACACATTATTTAATAAAGAAATAAATAAAATTCAGATTATTTAATAGAGAAATAACAAAAAAACACATTATTTAATAAAAAAATAACTAAAATACACATTATTTATTGGAGAAATAACTAAAATACACAATATTTATTGTAGAAATAATTAAAATACACATTAATTAATAGAGAAATAACAAAAATACACATTTATTAATAGAGAAATAACTAAAATACACATTTTTTAATAAATAAATTACTAAAATACACATTATTTATTGGAGAAATAACTAAAATACACATTATTTAATAGAAAAATAACAAAAAAACACATTATTTAATAGAAGAAAATTAAAAAAAAAAACATTATTTGATAGAGAAATAACTAAAATACACATTATTTAACAGAGAAATATCTAAAATACACATTATTTAATAAAGAAATAATAAAAATTCATATTATTTATTAGAAAAATAACAAAAAAACACAAAATTTAATAGAGAAATAACTAAAATACACATTATTTATTGGAGAAATAGCTAAAATACACATTATTTATTTTAGAAATAACTAAATCACACATTATTTAATAAAGAAATAACTAATATACACATTATTTTTTGGAGACATAACTAAAATACACCTTATTTAATAAAGAAATAACTAGAATACACATTATTTGATAGAGAAATAACAAAAACACACATTATTTAATAGAGAAATAACTAAAATACACATTATTTATTGGAGAAATAACTAAAATACAACCTATTCAATAGAGTAATAAGTAAAATACACATTATTTAATAAAAAAATAACTAAAATACACATTATTTAATAAAAAAATAACAAAAAACACTTTATTTATTAAAGAAATTACTAAAATACACATTTTTTATTGGAGAAATAACTAAAATACACATAATTTAATAAAGAAATAACTAAAATACACATTATTAATTGGAGAAATAACTAAAATACACATTATTTAATAGAGAAATAACTAAAATACACATTATTTAATAAAGAAATAACTTGAATACACAATATTTAATAGAGAAATAACAACAAAAACACATTATTTAATAAAGAAATAACCTAAAGTCACATTATTTAATAGAGAAATAACAAAAAAACACATTATTTAATATAGAAATAACTAAAATACACATTATCTTTAGAGAAATAACAAAAAAACACATTATATAATAGAGAAATAACTAAAATACACATTATTTATTGGAGAAATACTTAAAATACACATTATTTATTGGACAAATAACTAAAATACACATTATTTAAAAAAGAAATAACTAAAATACACATTATTTAATAATGAAATAACTAAGATACACATTATTTAATTAGGAAATAACTAAAATACACAATATTTAATAGAGAAATAACATTAAAAACACATTATTTGTTAAAGAAATAACTAAAATACACATTATTTAATAGAGAAATAACAAAAAAACACATTATTTAAAAGAGAAATAACTAAAATACACATTATTTAATAGAGAAATAACTAAAATACAAATTATTTAATAGAGAAATAACTAAAATTCACATAATTTAATATAGAAATAACAAAAAAACACAATATTTAATAGAGAAATAACTGAAATACACATTATTTATTGGAGAAATAACTAAAATACACATTATTTTTATTAGAAACAACTAAAATACACATTATTTAATAAAGAAATAACTAAAATACACATTATTTATTGAAGAAATAACTAAAATACATATTATTTATTGAAGAAATAACAAAAATACACATTATTTAATAAAGAAATAACTTAAGTACACATATATTAATAGAAAAAAAACTAAAATACACATTATTTAATAGAGAAATAACAAAAAAACATATTATTTAAAAGAGAAATAACCTAAATACACATAATTTAATAGAGAAATAACAAAAAAACACAATATTTAATAGAGAAATAACTAAAATACACATTATTTATTGGAGAAATAACAAAAATACACATAATTTAATAAAGAAATAACTAAAATACACATTATTAATTGGAGAAATAACTAAAATACACATTATTTGATAGAGAAATAACTAAAATACACATTATTTAATAAAGAAATAACTTGAATACACAATATTTAATAAAGAAATAACAAAAAAACACATTATTTAATAGAGAAATAACTAAAATACACAATATTTATTGGAGAAATAACTAAAATACACATTATTTAAAAGAGAAATAACAAAAAAACACATTATTCACTAGAGAAATAACTAAAATACACATTATTTTTTAAAGAAATAACTAAAATACACATTATTTAATAATGAAATAACAAAATACACATTATTTATTGGGGAAATAACTAAAATACACATTATTTTATAAAGAAATAATTTAAAAACACATTATTTATTAGAGAAATAACAAAAAAAAAACACATTATTTAATAGAAAAATAACAAAAAAACACATTATTTAATAGAGAAATAACTAAAATACACATTAATTAATAGAGAAATAACTAAAATACACATTATTTATTAGAGAAATAACTAAAATACACATTATTTATTGGAGAAATAACTAAAATACACATTATTTAATAAAGAAATTACTAAAATACACATTATTTAATAGAGAAATAACAAAAAAACACATTATTCAATAGAGAAATAACTAAAATACACATTATTTAATGAAGAAATAAATAAAATACACACTAATAATAATAAAATAACTAAAATACACATTTTTTATTGGGGAAATACCTAAAATACACATTATTTAATAAAGAAATAATTTAAAAACACATTATTTAATAGAGAAATAACAAAAAAAACACATTATTTAATAGAAAAATAACAAAAAAACACATTATTTAATAGAGAAATATAAAAAAAAAAGATTATTTAATTAAGAAATAACTAAAATACACATTATTTAATATAGAAATAACAAAAAAACACATTATTCAATAAAGAAATAACTAAAATACACATTATTTAATAAAGAAATAACTAAAATACACATTATTTAATAGAGAAATAACTAAAATAAACATTAATTAATAGAGAAATAACTAAAATACACATTATTTAATAGAAAAATAAATAAAATTCAGATTATTTAATAGAAAAATAACAAAAAAATACATTATTTAATAGAGAAATAACTAAAATACACATTATTTATTGAAAAAATAACTAAAATACACATTATTTATTAGAAAAATAACTAAAATACACATTATTTAATAGAGATATAACTAAAATACACATTATTTATTAGAGAAATAACTAAAATTCACATTATTTTATAGAGAAAGAACAAAAAAACACAATATTTAATAGAGAAATAACTAAAATACACATTATTTATTGGAGAAATAACTAAAATACACAATATTTATTTTAGAAATAACTAAAATACACATTATTTAATAAAGAAATAACTAATATACACATTATTTATTGGAGACATAACTAAAATACACATTATTTAATAAAAAAATAACTAGAATACACATTATTTAATAGAGAAATAACAAAAAAACACATTATTTAATAGAGAAATAACTAAAATACACATTATTTATTGGAGAAATAACTCATATACACATTATTCAATAGAGTAATAACTAAAATACACATAATTTAATAACGAAATAACTAATATACACATTATTTATTGGTGACATAACTAAAATACACATTATTTAATAAAAAAATAACTAGAATACACATTATTTAATAGAGAAATAACAAAAAAACACATTATTCAATAGAGATATAACTAAAATACACATTATTTAATAAAGAAATAACTAAAATACACATTATTTAATAGAGAAATAACTAAAATAAACATTAATTAATAGAGAAATAACTAAAATACACATTATTTAATAAAGAAATAAATAAAATTCAGATTATTTAATAGAGAAATAACAAAAAATGACATTATTTAATAGAGAAATAACTAAAATACACATTTTTTATTGGAGAAATAACTAAAATACACATTATTTATTAGAGAAATAACTAAAATACACATTATTTAATAACGAAATAATTAATATACACATTATTTATTGGAAACATAACTAAAATACACATTATTTAATAAAAAAATAACTAAAATACACATTATTTATTAGAGAAATAACAAAAAACACATTATTAAATAGAAAAATAACAAAAAAACACATTATTTAATAAAAAAATAACTAAAATACACATTATTTATTGGAGAAATAACTAAAATACACAATATTTATTGTAGAAATAACTAAAATACACATTAATTAATAGAGAAATAACAAAAATACACATTTATTAATAGAGAAATAACTAAAATACACATTTTTTAATAAATAAATTACTAAAATACACATTATTTATTGGAGAAATAACTAAAATACACAATATTTAATAGAGAAATAACTAAAATACACATTATTTAATAGAAAAATAACAAAAAAACACATTATTTAATAGAAGAAAATTAAAAAAAAAAACATTATTTGATAGAGAAATAACTAAAATACACATTATTTAACAGAGAAATAACTAAAATACACATTATTTAATAAAGAAATAATAAAAATTCATATTATTTAATAGAAAAATAACAAAAAAACACGAAATTTAATAGAGAAATAACTAAAATACACATTATTTATTGGAGAAATAGCTAAAATACACATTATTTAATAAAGAAATAACTAGAATACACATTATTTGATAGAGAAATAACAAAAACACACATTATTTAATAGAGAAATAACTAAAATACACATTATTTATTGGAGAAATAACTAAAATACAACCTATTCAATAGAGTAATAAGTAAAATACACATTATTTAATAAAAAAAATAACTAAAATACACATTATTTATTAAAGAAATAACAAAAAACACTTTATTTATTAAAGAAATTACTAAAATACACATTTTTTATTGGAGAAATAACTAAAATACACATTATTTAATAGAAAAATAACTAAAATACACATTATTTATTTTAGAAATAAATAAAATACACATTATTTAATAATGAAATAACTAAAATACACATTATTTAATAGAGAAATAACTAAAATACACATTATTTATTAGAGAAATACCTAAAATACACATTATTTATTGGAGAAATAACAAAAATACACATAATTTAATAAAGAAATAACTAAAATACACATTATTAATTGGAGAAATAACTAAAATACACATTATTTAATAGAGAAATAACTAAAATACACATTATTTAATAAAGAAATAACTTGAATACACAATATTTAATAGAGAAATAACAAAAAAACACATTATTTAATAGAGAAATAACTAAAATACACATTATTTATTGGAGAAATAACTAAAATACACATTATTTAAAAGAGAAATAACAAAAAAACACATTATTCACTAGAGAAATAACTAAAATACACATTATTTTTTAAAGAAATAACTAAAATACACATTATTTAATAAAGAAATAATTTTAAAACACATTATTTATTAGAGAAATAACAAAAAAAACACATTATTTAATAGAAAAATAACAAAAAAACACATTTTTTAATAGAGAAATAACTTAAATACACATTATTTAATAGAGAAATAACTAAAATACACATTATTTATTGGAGAAATAACTAAAATACACATTATTTATTGGAGAAATAACTAAAATACACATTATTTAATAAAGAAATTACTAAAATACACATTATTTAATAGAGAAATAACAAAAAAACACATTATTCAATAGAGAAATAACTAAAATACACATTATTTAATGAAGAAATAAATAAAATACACACTAATAATAATAAAATAACTAAAATACACATTTTTTATTGGGGAAATAACTAAAATACACATTATTTAATAAAGAAATAATTTAAAAACACATTATTTAATAGAGAAATAACAAAAAAAACACATTATTTAATAGAAAAATAACAAAAAAACACATTATTTAATAGAGAAATATAAAAAAAAAAGATTATTTTATTAAGAAATTACTAAAATACACATTATTTAATATAGAAATAACAAAAAAACACATTATTCAATAGAGAAATAACTTATATACACATTATTTAATAAAGAAATAACTAAAATACACATTATTTAATAGAGAAATAACTAAAATAAACATTATTTAATAGAGATATAACTAAAATACACATTATTTATTAAAGAAATAACTAAACATCACATTATTTTATAGAGAAAGAACAAAAAAACACAATATTTAATAGAGAAATAACTAAAATACACATTTTTTATTGAAAAAATAACTAAAATACACATTATTTATTAGAGAAATAACTAAAATACACATTATTTAATAGAGATATAACTAAAATACACATTATTTATTAAAGAAATAACTAAAATTCACATTATTTTATAGAGAAAGAACAAAAAAACACAATATTTAATAGAGAAATAACTAAAATACACATTATTTATTGGAGAAATAACTAAAATACACAATATTTATTTTAGAAATAACTAAAATACACATTATTTAATAACGAAATAACTAATATACACATTATTTATTGGAGACATAACTAAAATACACATTATTTAATAAAAAAATAACTAGAATACACATTATTTAATAGAGAAATAACAAAAAAACACATTATTAAATAGAGAAATAACTAAAATACACATTATTTATTGGAGAAATAACTTATATACACATTATTCAATAGAGTAATAACTAAAATACACATAATTTAATAACGAAATAACTAATATACACATTATTTATTGGTGACATATCTAAAATACACATTATTTAATAAAAAAATAACTAGAATACACATTATTTAATAGAGAAATAACAAAAAAACACATTATTCAATAGAGATATAACTAAAATACACATTATTTAATAAAGAAATAACTAAAATACACATTATTTAATAGAGAAATAACTAAAATAAACATTAATTAATAGAGAAATAACTAAAATACACATTATTTAATAAAGAAATAAATAAAATTCAGATTATTTAATAGAGAAATAACAAAAAAATACATTATTTAATAGAGAAATAACTAAAATACACATTATTTATTAGAGAAATAACTAAAATACACATTATTTATTAGAGAAATAACTAAAATACACATTATTTAATAACGAAATAACTAATATACACATTATTTATTGGAAACATAACTAAAATACACATTATTTAATAAAAAAATAACTAAAATACACATTATTTATTAGAGAAATAACAAAAAACACATTATTAAATAGAGAAATAACAAAAAAACACATTAATTAATAAAAAAATAACTAAAATACACATTATTTATTGGAGAAATAACTAAAATACACATAATTTATTGTAGAAATAACTAAAATACACATTAATTAATAGAGAAATAACAAAAATACACATTTATTTATAGAGAAATAACTAAAATACACATTTTTTAATAAATAAATTACTAAAATACACATTATTTATTGGAGAAATAACTAAAATACACAATATTTAATAGAGAAATAACTAAAATACACATTATTTAAAAGAAAAATAACAAAAAAACACATTATTTAATAGAAGAAAATTAAAAAAAAAAACATTAATTGATAGAGAAATAACTAAAATACACATTATTTAACAGAGAAATAACTAAAATACACATTATTTAATAAAGAAATAATAAAAATTCATATTATTTAATAGAAAAATAACAAAAAAACACAAAATTTAATAGAGAAATAACTAAAATACACATTATTTATTGGAGAAATAGCTAAAATACACATTATTTATTTTAGAAATAACTAAATCACACATTATTTAATAAAGAAATAACTAATATACACATTATTTATTGGAGACATAACTAAAATACACATTATTTAATAAAGAAATAACTAGAATACACATTATTTGATAGAGAAATAACAAAAACACACATTATTTAATAGAGAAATAACTAAAATACACATTATTTATTGGAGAAATAACTAAAATACAACCTATTCAATAAAGTAATAAGTAAAATACACAATATTTAATAAAAAAATAACTAAAATACACATTATTTAATAAAGAAATAACAAAAAACACTTTATTTATTAAAGAAATTACTAAAATACACATTTTTTATTGGAGAAATAACTAAAATACACATTATTTAATAGAAAAATAACTAAAATACACATTATTTATTTTAGAAATAATTAAAATACACATTATTTAATAATGAAATAACTAAAATACACATTATTTAATAGAGAAATAACTAAAATACACTATATTTAATAAATTAATTAGTTAAATACACATTATTTATTGGAGAAATAACTAAAATACACATTATGTAATAGAGAAATAACTCAAATACACATTATTTAATAGAAAAATAACAAAAAAACACATTATTTAAAAGAGAAATATAAAAAAAAACATTATTTATTAGAGAAATAACTAAAATACACATTATTTATTGAAGAAATAACTAAAATACACATTATTTAATAGAGAAATAACTAAAATACACATTATTTATTAGAAAAGTAACAAAAAGACACATTATTTAATAGAGAAATATAAAAAAAAAACATTATTTAACAGAGAAATTACTAAAATACACATTATTTAATAGAGAAATAACTAAAATCACATTATTTAATATAGAAATAACTAAAATACACATTATTTAATAGAGAAATAACTAAAATTCACAATATTTAATAAAGAAATATCAAAAAAACACATTATTTAATAGAGAAATAACTAAAATACACATTATTTAATAGAGATTTAACAAAAAAACACATTATTTAATAGAGAAATAACTAAAATACACATTATTTAATAGAGAAATATTTAAAAAACACATAATTTAATAAAGAAATAACTAAAATATACATTATTTATTGGAGAAATAACTAAAATACACATTATTTAATAGAGAAATAACTAAAATACACATTATTTAATAAAGAAATAACTAAAATACACATTATTTAATAGAGAAATAACAAAAAAACACATTATTTAATAGAGAAATAACTAAAATACACATTATTTATTAGAAAAATAACTAAAATACACATTATTCAATAAAGAAATAACTAAAATACACATTATTTAATAGAGAAATAACAAAAAAACACATTATTTAATAGAGAAATAAGTAAAATACACATTATTTATTGGAGAAATAACTAAAATACACATTATTTAATAAAGAAATAACTTAAATACACATATATTAATAGATAAAGAACTAAAATACACATTATTTATTAGAGAAATAACAAAAAAACATATTATTTAAAAAAGAAATAACCTAAATACACATCATTTAATAGAGAAATAACAAAAAAACACATTATTTAATAGAGAAATAACTAAAATACACATTATTTATTAAAGAAATACCTAAAATACACATTATTTATTGGAGAAATAACAAAAATACACATAATTTAATAAAGAAATAACTAAAATACACATTATTTATTGGAAAATTAACTAAAATACACATTATTTAATAAAGAAATAACTAAATTACACATTATTTAATAAAGAAATAACTCAAATACACATTATTTAATAGAGAAATAACAAAAAAACACATTATTTTATAGAGAAATAACTAAAAAACACATTATTTATTGGAGAAATAACTAAAATACACATTATTTAAAAGAGAAATAACAAAAAAACACATTATTCAATAGAGAAATAACTAAAATACACATTATTTTTTTAAGAAATAACTAAAATACACATTATTTAATAATGAAATAACAAAATACACATTATTTATTGGGGAAATAACTAAAATACACATTATTTAATAAAGAAATAATTTAAAAACACATTATTTAATAAAGAAATAACAAAAAAACACATTATTTATTAGAAAAATAACAAAAAAACACATTATTTATTAGAGAAATAACTAAAATACACAATATTTAATAGAGAAATAACTAAAATACACATTATTTTTCAGAGAAATAACTAAAATACACATTATTTATTGGAGAAATAACTAAAATACACATTATTTAATAAAGAAATTACTAAAATACACATTATTTAATAGAGAAATAACAAAAAAAAACACATTATTCAATAGAAAAATAACAAAAAAACACATTATTTAATAGAGAAATATAAAAAAAAAAGATTATTTAATAAAGAAATAACTAAAATACACCTTATTTAATAGAAAAATAACAAAAAAACACATTATTCAATAGAGAAATAACTAAAATACACATTATTTAATAAAGAAATAACTAAAATACACATTATTTAATAGAGAAATAACTAAAATACACATTATTTAATAGAAAAATAAATAAAATTCAGATTATTTAATAGAGAAATAACTAAAATACACATTATTTATTGGAGAAATAACTAAAATACTCATTATTTATTAGAGAAATAACTAAAATACACAATTTTTAATAAAGATATAACTAAAATACACATTATTTATTAGAGAAATAACTAAAATTCACATTATTTTATAGAGAAATAACAAAAAAACACAATATTTAATAGAGAAATAACTAAAATACACATTATTTAATAACGAAATAACTAATATACACATTATTTATTGGAGACATATCTAAAATACACATTATTTGATAAAAAAATAACTAGAATACACATTATTTAATAGAAAAATAACAAAAAAACACATTATTTAATAGAGAAATAACTAAAATACACATTTTTTATTGGAAAAATAACTGAAATACACATTATTCAATAGAGTAATAACTAAAATACACATTATTTAATAGAGAAATAACTAAAATACACATTATTTAATAAAGAAATAACAAAAAAACACATTATTTAATAAAAAAATAACTAAAATACCCATTATTTATTGGAGAAATAACTAAAATACACATTATTTAATAGAGAAATAACAAAAACACACATTATTTATTGGAGAAATACATAAAATACACAAAATTAAATAAAGAAATAACTAAAATACACATTATTTAATAGAGAAATAACTAAAATACATATTATTTAATAAATAAATTACTAAAATACACATTATTTTTTAAAGAAATAACTAAAATACACATTATTTAATAGAGAAATAACTAAAATACACATTATTTATTAGAAAAATAACAAAAAGACACATTATTTAATAGAGAAATATAAAAAAAAAAGATTATTTAATAAAGAAATAACTAAAATACACCTTATTTATTAGAAAAATAACAAAAAAACACATTATTCAATAGAGAAATAACTAAAATACACATTATTTAATAAAGAAATAACTAAAATACACATTATTTAATAGAGAAATAACTAAAATACACATTATTTAATAGAAAAATAAATAAAATTCAGATTATTTAATAGAGAAATAACTAAAATACACATTATTTATTGGAGAAATAACTAAAATACTCATTATTTATTAGAGAAATAACTAAAATACACATTATTTAATAAAGATATAACTAAAATACACATTATTTATTAGAGAAATAACTAAAATTCACATTATTTTATAGAGAAATAACAAAAAAACACAATATTTAATAGAGAAATAACTAAAATACACATTATTTAATAACGAAATAACTAATATACACATTATTTATTGGAGACATATCTAAAATACACATTATTTGATAAAAAATAACTAGAATACACATTATTTAATAGAGAAATAACAAAAAAACACATTATTTAATAGAGAAATAACTAAAATACACATTTTTTATTGGAAAAATAACTGAAATACACATTATTCAATAGAGTAATAACTAAAATACACATTATTTAATAGAGAAATAACTAAAATGCACATTATTTAATAAAGAAATAACAAAAAAACACATTATTTAATAAAGAAATAACTAAAATACCTATTATTTATTGGAGAAATAACTAAAATACACATTATTTAATAGAGAAATAACAAAAACACACATTATTTATTGGAGAAATAGCTAAAATACACAAAATTAAATAAAGAAATAACTAAAATACACATTATTTAATAGAGAAATAACTAATATACATATTATTTAATAAATAAATTACTAAAATACACATTATTTTTTAAAGAAATAACTAAAATACACATTATTTAATAAAGAAATAACTTAAATACACATTATTTAATAGAGAAATAACAAAAAATACATTATTTAATAAAGAAATAACTAAAATACACATTATTTATTGGAGAAATAACTAAAATACACATTATTTATTAGAGAAATAACTAAAATACACATTATTTAATAACGAAATAATTAATATACACATTATTTATTGGAAACATAACTAAAATACACATTATTTAATAAAAAAATAACTAAAATACACATTATTTATTAGAGAAATAACAAAAAACACATTATTAAATAGAGAAATAACAAAAAAACACATTATTTAATAAAAAAATAACTAAAATACACATTATTTATTGGAGAAATAACTAAAATACACAATATTTATTGTAGAAATAACTAAAATACACATTAATTAATAGAGAAATAACAAAAATACACATTTATTAATAGAGAAATAACTAAAATACACATTTTTTAATAAATAAATTACTAAAATACACATTATTTATTGGAGAAATAACTAAAATACACAATATTTAATAGAGAAATAACTAAAATACACAGTATTTAATAGAAAAATAACAAAAAAACACATTATTTAATAGAAGAAAATTAAAAAAAAAACATTATTTGATAGAGAAATAACTAAAATACACATTATTTAACAGAGAAATAACTAAAATACACATTATTTAATAAAGAAATAATAAAAATTCATATTATTTAATAGAAAAATAACAAAAAAACACGAAATTTAATAGAGAAATAACTAAAATACACATTATTTATTGGAGAAATAGCTAAAATACACATTATTTAATAAAGAAATAACTAGAATACACATTATTTGATAGAGAAATAACAAAAACACACATTATTTAATAGAGAAATAACTAAAATACACATTATTTATTGGAGAAATAACTAAAATACAACCTATTCAATAGAGTAATAAGTAAAATACACATTATTTAATAAAAAAAATAACTAAAATACACATTATTTATTAAAGAAATAACAAAAAACACTTTATTTATTAAAGAAATTACTAAAATACACATTTTTTATTGGAGAAATAACTAAAATACACATTATTTAATAGAAAAATAACTAAAATACACATTATTTATTTTAGAAATAATTAAAATACACATTATTTAATAATCAAATAACTAAAATACACATTATTTAATAGAGAAATAACTAAAATACACATTATTTATTAGAGAAATACCTAAAATACACATTATTTATTGGAGAAATAACAAAAATACACATAATTTAATAAAGAAATAACTAAAATACACATTATTAATTGGAGAAATAACTAAAATACACATTATTTAATAGAGAAATAACTAAAATACACATTATTTAATAAAGAAATAACTTGAATACACAATATTTAATAGAGAAATTACAAAAAAACACATTATTTAATAGAGAAATAACTAAAATACACATTATTTATTGGAGAAATAACTAAAATACACATTATTTAAAAGAGAAATAACAAAAAAACACATTATTCACTAGAGAAATAACTAAAATACACATTATTTTTTAAAGAAATAACTAAAATACACATTATTTAATAATGAAATAACAAAATACACATTATTTATTGGGGAAATAACTAAAATACACATTATTTAATAAAGAAATAATTTAAAAACACATTATTTATTAGAGAAATAACAAAAAAAACACATTATTTAATAGAAAAATAACAAAAAAACACATTTTTTAATAGAGAAATAACTTAAATACACATTATTTAATAGAGAAATAACTAAAATACACATTATTTATTGGAGAAATAACTAAAATACACATTATTTATTGGAGAAATAACTAAAATACACATTATTTAATAAAGAAATTACTAAATTACACATTATTTAATAGAGAAATAACAAAAAAACACATTATTCAATAGAGAAATAACTAAAATACACATTATTTAATGAAGAAATAAATAAAATACACACTAATAATAATAAAATAACTAAAATACACATTTTTTATTGGGGAAATAACTAAAATACACATTATTTAATAAAGAAATAATTTAAAAACACATTATTTAATAGAGAAATAACAAAAAAAACACATTATTTAATAGAAAAATAACAAAAAAACACATTATTTAATAGAGAAATATAAAAAAAAAAAGATTATTTAATTAAGAAATTACTAAAATACACATTATTTAATATAGAAATAACAAAAAAACACATTATTCAATAGAGAAATAACTAAAATACACATTATTTAATAAAGAAATAACTAAAATACACATTATTTAATAGAGAAATAACTAAAATAAACATTATTTAATAGAGATATAACTGAAATACACATTATTTATTAAAGAAATAACTAAACATCACATTATTTTATAGAGAAAGAACAAAAAAACACAATATTTAATAGAGAAATAACTAAAATACACATTTTTTATTGAAAAAATAACTAAAATACACATTATTTATTAGAGAAATAACTAAAATACACATTATTTAATAGAGATATAACTAAAATACACATTATTTATTAAAGAAACAACTAAAATTCACATTATTTTATAGAGAAAGAACAAAAAAACACAATATTTAATAGAGAAATAACTAAAATACACATTATTTATTGGAGAAATAACTAAAATACACAATATTTATTTTAGAAATAACTAAAAAACACATTATTTAATAACGAAATAACTAATATACACATTATTTATTGGAGACATAACTAAAATACACATTATTTAATAAAAAAATAACTAGAATACACATTATTTAATAGAGAAATAACAAAAAAACACATTATTAAATAGAGAAATAACTAAAATACACATTATTTATTGGAGAAATAACTTATATACACATTATTCAATAGAGTAATAACTAAAATACACATAATTTAATAACGAAATAACTAATATACACATTATTTATTGGTGACATAACTAAAATACACATTATTTAATAAAAAAATAACTAGAATACACATTATTTAATAGAGAAATAACAAAAAAACACATTATTCAATAGAGATATAACTAAAATACACATTATTTAATAAAGAAATAACTAAAATACACATTATTTAATAGAGAAATAACTAAAATAAACATTAATTAATAGAGAAATAACTAAAATACACATTATTTAATAAAGAAATAAATAAAATTCAGATTATTTAATAGAGAAATAACAAAAAAATACATTATTTAATATAGAAATAACTAAAATACACATTATTTATTAGAGAAATAACTAAAATACACATTATTTATTAGAGAAATAACTAAAATACACATTATTTAATAACGAAATAACTAATATACACATTATTTATTGGAAACATAACTAAAATACACATTATTTAATAAAAAAATAACTAAAATACACATTATTTATTAGAGAAATAACAAAAAACACATTATTAAATAGAGAAATAACAAAAAAACACATTATTTAATAAAAAAATAACTAAAATACACATTATTTATTGGAGAAATAACTAAAATACACATAATTTATTGTAGAAATAACTAAAATACACATTAATTAATAGAGAAATAACAAAAATACACATTTATTTATAGAGAAATAACTAAAATACACATTTTTTAATAAATAAATTACTAAAATACACATTATTTATTGGAGAAATAACTAAAATACACAATATTTAATAGAGAAATAACTAAAATACACATTATTTAAAAGAAAAATAACAAAAAAAACACATTATTTAATAGAAGAAAATTAAAAAAAAAAACATTAATTGATAGAGAAATAACTAAAATACACATTATTTAACAGAGAAATAACTAAAATACACATTATTTAATAAAGAAATAATAAAAATTCATATTATTTAATAGAAAAATAACAAAAAAACACAAAATTTAATAGAGAAATAACTAAAATACACATTATTTATTGGAGAAATAGCTAAAATACACATTATTTATTTTAGAAATAACTAAATCACACATTATTTAATAAAGAAATAACTAATATACACATTATTTATTGGAGACATAACTAAAATACACATTATTTAATAAAGAAATAACTAGAATACACATTATTTGATAGAGAAATAACAAAAACACACATTATTTAATAGAGAAATAACTAAAATACACATTATTTATTGGAGAAATAACTAAAATACAACCTATTCAATAAAGTAATAAGTAAAATACACAATATTTAATAAAAAAATAACTAAAATACACATTATTTAATAAAGAAATAACAAAAAACACTTTATTTATTAAAGAAATTACTAAAATACACATTTTTTATTGGAGAAATAACTAAAATACACATTATTTAATAGAAAAATAACTAAAATACACATTATTTATTTTAGAAATAATTAAAATACACATTATTTAATAATGAAATAACTAAAATACACATTATTTAATAGAGAAATAACTAAAATACACTATATTTAATAAACTAATTAGTTAAATACACATTATTTATTGGAGAAATAACTAAAATACACATTATGTAATAGAGAAATAACTCAAATACACATTATTTAATAGAAAAATAACAAAAAAACACATTATTTAAAAGAGAAATATAAAAAAAAACATTATTTATTAGAGAAATAACTAAAATACACATTATTTATTGAAGAAATAACTAAAATACACATTATTTAATAGAGAAATAACTAAAATACACATTATTTAGTAGAAAAGTAACAAAAAGACACATTATTTAATAGAGAAATATAAAAAAAAACATTATTTAACAGAGAAATTACTAAAATACACATTATTTAATAGAGAAATAACTAAAATCACATTATTTAATATAGAAATAACTAAAATACACATTATTTAATAGAGAAATAACTAAAATTCACAATATTTAATAAAGAAATATCAAAAAAACACATTATTTAAAAGAGAAATAACTAAAATACACATTATTTAATAGAGATTTAACAAAAAAACACATTATTTAATAGAGAAATAACTAAAATACACATTATTTAATAGAGAAATATTTAAAAAACACATAATTTAATAAAGAAATAACTAAAATATACATTATTTATTGGAGAAATAACTAAAATACACATTATTTAATAGACAAATAACTAAAATACACATTATTTAATAAAGAAATAACTAAAATACACATTATTTAATAGAGAAATAACAAAAAAACACATTATTTAATAGAGAAATAACTAAAATACACATTATTTATTAGAGAAATAACTAAAATACACATTATTCAATAAAGAAATAACTAAAATACACATTATTTAATAGAGAAATAACAAAAAAACACATTATTTAATAGAGAAATAAGTAAAATACACATTATTTATTGGAGAAATAACTAAAATACACATTATTTAATAAAGAAATAATTTAAATACACATATATTAATAGATAAAGAACTAAAATACACATTATTTATTAGAGAAATAACAAAAAAACATATTATTTAAAAAAGAAATAACCTAAATACACATCATTTAATAGAAAAATAACAAAAAAACACATTATTTAATAGAGAAATAACTAAAATACACATTATTTATTAAAGAAATACCTAAAATACACATTATTTATTGGAGAAATAACAAAAATACACATAATTTAATAAAGAAATAACTAAAATACACATTATTTATTGGAGAATTAACTAAAATACATATTATTTAATAAAGAAATAACTAAATTACACATTATTTAATAAAGAAATAACTCAAATACACATTATTTAATAGAGAAATGACAAAAAAACACATTATTTAATAGAGAAATAACTAAAAAACACATTATTTATTGGAGAAATAACTAAAATACACATTATTTAAAAGAGAAATAACAAAAAAACACATTATTCAATAGAGAAATAACTAAAATACACATTATTTTTTTAAGAAATAACTAAAATACACATTATTTAATAATGAAATAACAAAATACACATTATTTATTGGGGAAATAACTAAAATACACATTATTTAATAAAGAATTAATTTAAAAACACATTATTTAATAAAGAAATAACAAAAAAACACATTATTTATTAGAAAAATAACAAAAAAACACATTATTTATTAGAGAAATAACTAAAATACACAATATTTAATAGAGAAATAACTAAAATACACATTATTTTTTAGAGAAATAACTAAAATACACATTATTTATTGGAGAAATAACTAAAATACACATTATTTAATAAAGAAATTACTAAAATACACATTATTTAATAGAGAAATAACAAAAAAAAAACACATTATTCAATAGAAAAATAACAAAAAAACACATTATTTAATAGAGAAATATAAAAAAAAAAGATTATTTAATAAAGAAATAACTAAAATACACCTTATTTAATAGAAAAATAACAAAAAAACACATTATTCAATAGAGAAATAACTAAAATACACATTATTTAATAAAGAAATAACTAAAATACACATTATTTAATAGAGAAATAACTAAAATACACATTATTTAATAGAAAAATAAATAAAATTCAGATTATTTAATAGAGAAATAACTAAAATACACATTATTTATTGGAGAAATAACTAAAATACTCATTATTTATTAAAGAAATAACTAAAATACACAATTTTTAATAGAGATATAACTAAAATACACATTATTTATTAGAGAAATAACTAAAATTCACATTATTTTATAGAGAAATAACAAAAAAACACAATATTTAATAGAGAAATAACTAAAATACACATTATTTAATAACGAAATAACTAATATACACATTATTTATTGGAGACATATCTAAAATACACATTATTTGATAAAAAAATAACTAGAATACACATTATTTAATAGAGAAATAACAAAAAAACACATTATTTAATAGAGAAATAACTAAAATACACATTTTTTATTGGAAAAATAACTGAAATACACATTATTCAATAGAGTAATAACTAAAATACACATTATTTAATAGAGAAATAACTAAAATGCACATTATTTAATAAAGAAATAACAAAAAAACACATTATTTAATAAAAAAATAACTAAAATACCTAATATTTATTGGAGAAATAACTAAAATACACATTATTTAATAGAGAAATAACAAAAACACACATTATTTATTGGAGAAATAGCTAAAATACACAAAATTAAATAAAGAAATAACTAAAATACACATTATTTAATAGAGAAATAACTAATATACATATTATTTAATAAATAAATTACTAAAATACACATTATTTTTTAAAGAAATAACTAAAATACACATTATTTAATAAAGAAATAACTTAAATACACATTATTTAATAGAGAAATAACAAAAAAACACATTATTTAATAGAGAAATAACTAAAAAACACATTATTTATTGGAGAATTAACTAAAATACACATTATTTAAAAGAGAAATAACAAAAAAACACATTATTCAATAGAGAAATAACTAAAATACACATTATTTTTTTAAGAAATAACTAAAATACACATTATTTAATAATGAAATAACAAAATACACATTATTTATTGGGGAAATAACTAAAATACACATTATTTAATAAAGAAATAATTTAAAAACACATTATTTAATAAAGAAATAACAAAAAAACACATTATTTATTAGAAAAAAAAAACAAAAAAACACATTATTTATTAGAGAAATAACTAAAATACACAATATTTAATAGAGAAATAACTTAAATACACATTATTTTTCAGAGAAATAACTAAAATACACATTATTTATTGGAGAAATAACTAAAATACACATTATTTAATAAAGAAATTACTAAAATACACATTATTTAATAGAGAAATAACAAAAAAAAACACATTATTCAATAAAAAAATAACAAAAAAACACATTATTTAATAGAGAAATATAAAAAAAAAATATTATTTAATAAAGAAATAACTAAAATACACCTTATTTAATAAAAAAATAACAAAAAAACACATTATTCAATAGAGAAATAACTAAAATACACATTATTTAATAAAGAAATAACTAAAATACACATTATTTAATAGAGAAATAACTAAAATACACATTATTTAATAGAAAAATAAATAAAATTCAGATTATTTAATAGAGAAATAACTAAAATACACATTATTTATTGGAGAAATAACTAAAATACTCATTATTTATTAGAGAAATAACTAAAATACACATTATTTAATAGAGATATAACTAAAATACACATTATTTATTAGAGAAATAACTAAAATTCACATTATTTTATAGAGAAATAACAAAAAAACACAATATTTAATAGAGAAATAACTAAAATACACATTATTTAATAACGAAATAACTAATATACACATTATTTATTGGAGACATATCTAAAATACACATTATTTGATAAAAAAATAACTAGAATACACATTATTTGATAGAGAAATAACAAAAAAACACATTATTTAATCGAGAAATAACTAAAATACACATTTTTTATTGGAAAAATAACTGAAATACACATTATTCAATAGAGTAATAACTAAAATACACATTATTTAATAAAGAAATAACTAAAATACACATTATTTAATAAAGAAATAACAAAAAAACACATTATTTAATAAAGAAATAACTAAAATACCCATTATTTATTGGAGAAATAACTAAAATACACATTATTTAATAGAGAAATAACAAAAACACACATTATTTATTGGAGAAATAGCTAAAATACACAAAATTAAATAAAGAAATAACTAAAATACACATTATTTAATAGAGAAATAACTAATATACATATTATTTAATAAATAAATTACTAAAATACACATTATTTTTTAAAGAAATAACTAAAATACACATTATTTAATAGAGAAATAACTAAAATTATTTATTAGAAAAATAACAAATAGACACATTATTTAATAGAGAAATATAAAAAAAAAACATTATTTAACAGAGAAATAACTAAAATACACATTATTTAATAGAGATATAACTAAAATCACAATATTTAATAAAGAAATTACTAAAATACACATTATTTAATAGAGAAATAACTAAAATTCACAATATTTAATAGAGAAATATAAAAAAAACACATTATTTAATAGAGAAATAACTAAAATACACTATATTTAATAGAGATTTAACAAAAAAACACATTATTTAATAGAGAAATAACTAAAATACACTATATTTAATAGAGATTTAACAAAAAAACACATTATTTAATAGAGAAATAACTAAAATACACATTATTTAATAGAGAAATAACTAAAATACACATAATTTAATAAAGAAATAACTAAAATATACATTTTTTATTGGAGAAATAACTAAAATACACATTATTTATTGGAGAAATAACTAAAATACACATTATTTAAAAGAGAAATAACAAAAAAACATATTAACTAAAATACACATTATTTATTAAAGAAATAACTAAAATACACATTATTTAATCGAGAAATAACTAAAATACACATTATTTAATAAAGAAATAACTAAAATACACATTATTTAATAAAGAAATAACAAAAAAACACATTATTTAATAGAGAAATAACTAAAATACACATTATTTATTGGATAAATAACTAAAATACACATAATTCAATAGAGAATAAACTAAAATACACATTATTTAATAGAAAAATAACAAAAAAACACATTATTTAATAGAGAAATAAGTAAAATACACATTATTTATTGGAAAAATAACTAAAATACACATTATTTAATAAAGAAATAACTTAAATACACATATATTAATAGAGAAAGAACTAAAATACACATTAATTAATAGAGAAATAACAAAAAAACATTTCATTTAATAGAGAAATAACTTAAATACACATTATTTAATAGAGAAATAACAAAAAAAAACACATAAATTAATAGAAAAATAACTAAAATACACATTATTTATTAGAGAAATACCTAAAATACACATTATTTATTGGAGAAATAACTAAAATACACATAATTTAATAAAGAAATAACTAAAATACACATTATTTATTGAAGAAATAACTAAATTACACATTATTTAATAGAGAAATAACAAAAAAACACATTATTCAATAGAGAAATAACTAAATTACACATTATTTATTGAAGAAATAACTAAATTACACATTATTTAATAATGAAATAACTAAATTACACATTATTTATTGGGGAAATAACTAAAAAACACAATATTTAATAAAGAAATAATTTAAAAACACTTTATTTAATAGAGAAATAACAAAAAAAACACATTATTTAATAGAAAAATAACAAAAAAACACATTATTTAATAGAGAAATAACTAAAATACACATTATTTAATAGAGAAATAACAAAAAAATACATTATTTAATAGAGAAATAACTAAAATACACATTATTTATTGGAGAAATAACTAAAATACACATTATTTATTAGAGAAATAACTAAAATACACATTATTTAATAGAGATATAACTAAAATACACATTATTTGTTAGAGAAATAACTAAAATTCACATTATTTTATAGAGAAATAACAAAAAAACACATTATTTAATAGAGAAATAACTAAAATACACACTATTTATTGGAGAAATAACTAAAATACACATTATTTATTTTAGAAATAACTAAAATACACATTATTTAATAACGAAATAACTAATATACACAATATTTATTGGAGACATAACTAAAATACACGTTATTTAATAAAAAAAATAACTAGAATACACATTATTTAATAGAGAAATAACAAAAAAACACATTATTTAATAGAGAAATAACTAAAATACACATTATTTATTGGAGAAATAACTAAAATACACATTATTCAATAGAGTAATAACTAAAATACACATTATTTAATAGAGAAATAACTAAAATACACATTATTTAATAAAGAAATAACAAAAAAACACATTATTTAATAAAGAAATAACTAAAATACCCATTATTTATTGGAGAAATAACTAAAATACACATTATTTAATAGAGAAATAACAAAAACACACATTATTTATTGGAGAAATAGCTAAAATACACAATATTTAATAAAGAAATAACTAAAATACACATTATTTAATAGAGAAATAACTAAAATACACAATATTTAATAAATAAATTACTAAAATACACATTATTTTTTGAAGAAATAACTAAAATACACATTATTTAGTAGAGAAATAACTAAAATACACATTATTTATTAGAAAAATAACAAAAAGACACATTATTTAATAAAGAAATATAAAAAAACATTATTTAATAGAGAAATAACTGAAATACACATTATTTAATAGAGATATAACTTAAATCACATTATTTAATAGAGAAATAACTAAAATACACATTATTTAATAGAGAAATAACTAAAATTCACAATATTTAATAGAGAAATATAAAAAACACATTATTTAATAGAGAAATAACTAAAATACACATTATTTAATAAAGATTTAACAAAAAAACACATTCTTTAATAGAGAAATAACTAAAATACACATTATTTAATAGAGATTTAACAAAAAAACACATTATTTAATAGAGAAATAACTAAAATACACATTATTTAATAGAGAAATAACTAAAAAACACATAATTTAATAAAGAAATAACTAAAATATACATTATTTATTAGAGAAATAACTAAAATACACAATATTTAATAGAGAAATAACTAAAATACACATTATTTATTGAAGAAATAACTAAAATACACATTATTCAATAGAGAAATAACTAAAATACACATTATTTAATAGAAAAATAACAAAAAAACACATTATTTAATAGAGAAATAAGTAAAATACACATTATTTATTGGAGAAATAACTAAAATACACATTATTTAATAAAGAAATAACTTAAATACACATATATTAATAGATAAAAAACTAAAATACACATTATTTAAAAGAGAAATAACAGAAAAACATTATATTTAAAAAAGAAATAACCTAAATACACATCATTTAATAGAGAAATAACAAAAAAACACATTATTTAATAGAGAAATAACTAAAATACACATTATTTATTAGAGAAATACCTAAAATACACATTATTTATTGGAGAAATAACAAAAACACATAATTTAATAAAGAAATAACTAAAATACACATTATTTATTAGAGAAATAACTAAAATACACATTATTTAATAAAGAAATAACCAAATTACACATTATTTAATAAAGAAATAACTTAAATACACATTATTTAATAGAGAAATAACAAAAAAACACATTATTTAATAGAGAAATAACTAAAAAACACATTATTTATTGGGGAAATAACTAAAATACACATTATTTAAAAGAGAAATAACAAAAAAACACATTATTAAATAGAGAAATAACTAAAATACACATTATTTTTTAAAGAAACAACTAAAATACACATTATTTAATAATGAAATAACAAAATACACATTATTTATTGGGGAAATAACTAAAATACACATTATTTAATAAAGAAATAATTTAAAAACACATTATTTAATAAAGAAATAACAAAAAAAACACATTATTTATTAGAAAAATAACAAAAAAACACATTATTTAATAGAGAAATAACTAAAATACACATTATTTAATAGAGAAATAACTAAAATACACTTTATTTTTTGGAGAAATAACTAAAATATACATTATTTATTGGAGAAATAACTAAAATACACATTATTTAATAAAAAAATTACTAAAATACACATTATTTAATAAATAAATAACAAAAAAACACATTTATCAATAGAGAAATAACTAAAAAAAACATTATTTATTGAAGAAATAACTAAAATACACATTAATAATAATAAAATAACTAAAATACACATTATTTATTGGGGAAATAACTAAATTACACATTATTTAATAAAGAAATAATTTAAAAACACATTATTTAATAGAGAAATATCAAAAAAAACACATTATTCAATAGAAAAATGACAAAAAAATACACATTATTTAATAAAGAAATAACTAAAATACACATTATTTAATAGAGAAATAACAAAAATACACAATATTTAGAAAAGAAATGACAAAAAAACACACTTTTTAATAAAAAAATAACTAAAATACACATTATTTAATAAAGAAATAACAAAAATACACAATATTTATTGTAGAAATAACTAAACTACACATTATTTATTGGACAAATATCTAAAATACACATTATTTAATAGAGAAATAACTAAAATACACATTATTTATTGGAGAAATAACAAAGATACACATTATTTAATAGGGAAATATTTAAAATACAAATGGTTTAATAAAGATATAACAAAAAAACACATTATTTAATAGAGAAATAACTAAACTACACATTATTTAATAGAGAAATAACAAAAAAAACACATTATTTAATAGAGAAATAACTAAAATACACGTTATTTAATAAAGAAATAACTAAAATACATATTATTTAATAAAGAAATAACTAAAATACACATTATTTATTGGAGAAATATCTAAAATACACATTATTTATTGGAGAAATAACTAAAATACACATTATTTAATAAAGAAATAACAAAAAAACACATTATTTAATAAAGAAATAACTAAAATACACATTATATAATAGAGAAATAACAAAAAAACACATTATTTAATAAAGAAATAACTAAAATACACATTATTTAATAGAGAAATAACAAAAAAACACATTATTTAAAAGAGAAATAACAAAAAACACATTATTTAATAAAGAACTAACTAAAATACACATTATTTGATAGAGAAATAACAAAAAACACATTATTTAATAGAGAAATAACAAAAATACACATTATTTAGAAGAGAAATAACAAAAAAAAACACACTATTTAATAGAGAAATAACTAAAATACACATTATTTAATAGAAAAATTACACAGAAACACATTATTTAATAGAGAAATAACTAAAATTCACATTATTTATTGAAGAAATAACTAAAATACACATTATTTATTAGAGAAATAACTAAAATACACATTATTTAATTCAGAAATAACAAAAAAACACATTATTTAATAGAGAAATAACTAAAATACACATTACTTATTGGAGAAATAACTAAAATACACATTATTTAATTAAGAAATAACTAAAATACACAATATTCATTGGGGAAATAACTAAAATACTTAATATTTAATAAAGAAATAACTAAAATACACAGTATTTAATAGAGAAATAACAAAAAAACACATTATTTAAAAGAGAAATAACTAAAATACACATTATTCAATAGAAAAATAACAAAAAAACACATTATTTAATAGAGAAATAACTAAAATACACATTATTTAATAGAGAATGACCAAAAAAAAAAAATTTAATAGAGAATGACCAAAAAAAAAAACACATTATTTAATAAAGAAATAACTAAAATACACATTATTTAATAGAGAAATAACAAAAAAACACATTATTTAATAGAGAAATAACTAAAATACACATTATTTAATAGAGAAATAACAAAAAAACACATTATTTAATAGAGAAATAACTAAAATACACATTATTTATTGGAGAAACAACTACATTACACATTATTTAATGGAGAAATAACTATAATACACAATATTTATTGGAAAAATAACTAAAATACACAATATTTAATAAAGAAATAACTAAAATACACATTATTTATTGGAGAAATAACTAAAATACACATTATTTATTAAAGAAATATCTAAAATACACATTATTAATTAAAGAAATAACTAAAATTCACATTATTTATTAGAGAAATAACTAAAATACACATTATTTAATAGAGAAAATACAAAAAACACATTATTTAATTGACAAATAACTAAAATACACATTATTTAATAAAGAAATAACAAAAATACACATTTTTTAATAAAGAAATAACTAAAATACACATTATTTAATAGAGAAATAACAAAAAAACACATTATTTAATAGAGAAATAACTAAAATACACAATATTTATTGAAGAAATAACTAAAAAACACATTATTTATTGGAGAAATAACTAAAAAACACTTTATTTAATAGAGAAATAACTAAAATACACATTATTTAATAAAGAAATAATTAAAATACACATTATTTAATGAAGAAATAACTAAAATACACATTATTTATTGAAGAAATAACTAAAATACACATTATTTATTAAAGAATTAACTAAAATACACATTATTTAATAGAGAAATAACAAAAAAACACATTATTCAAGAGAGAAATAACTAAAATACACATTATTTATTAAAGAAATAACTAAAATACACATTAGTTAATAATGAAATAACTAAAATACACAATATTCATTAAAGAAATAACTAAAATACACATTATTTAATAAAGAATTAATTTAAAAACACATTATTTAATAGAGAAATAACAAAAAAACACATTATTTAATAAAAAAATAACAAAAAAACAAATTATTTAATAAAGAAATATAAAAAAAAAGATTATTTAATAGAGAAATAACTAAAATACACATTATTTAATAGAGAAATGACTAAAATACACATTATTAAATAGAGAAATAACTAAAATACACATTATTTAATAGAGAAATAACTAAAATACACATTATTTAATAGAGAAATAACTAAAATACACATTATTTAATAGAGAATAAACTAAAATTCACATTATTTAATAAAGAAATAACAAAAAAACACATTATTTAATAGAGAAATAACTAAAATACACATTATTTATTGGAGAAATAACTAAAATACACATTATCTATTGGAGAATAATTTAAAATACACATTATTTAATAGAGAAATAACTTAAATACACATTATTTATTAGAGAAAGAATTAAAATTCACATTATTTTATAGAGAAATACAATATTTATTAGAGAAATAACTAAAATACACATTATTTATTGGAGAAATAACTAAAATACACATTATTTATTGGAGAAATAACTAAAATACACATTATTTAATAGAGAAATAACTAAAATGCACATTATTTAATAGAGAAATAACAATAAAACACATTATTTAATAGAAAAATAACTAAAATACACATTATTTATTGTAGAAATAACTAAAATACACATTATTTATTGGACAAATAACTAAAATACACATTATTTAATAGAGAAATAACTAAAATACACATTTTATTTATTGGAGAAATAATAAAGATACACAATATTTAGTAAAGAAATATTTAAAATGCAAATGATTTTATAGAGAAATAACAAAAAAACACATTATATAATAGAGAAATAACTAAAATACACATTATTTAATAGAAAAATAACAAAAAAACACGTTATTTAAAAGAGAAATAACTAAAATACACATTATTTAATAGAGAAATAACAAAAAACACATTATTTAATAGAGAATTAACTATAATACACATTATTTATTAAAGAAATAAATAAAATACACATTATTTAATAAAGAAATAACTAAAATACACAATATTCATTAGGAAAATAACTAAAATACACAATATTTAATAAAGAAATAACTAAAATACACATTATTTAATAGAGAAATAACAAAAAAACACATTATTTAATAGAGAAATAACTAAAATACACATTATTTAATTCAGAAATAACAAAAAAACACATTATTTAAAAGAGAAATAACTAAAATACACATTATTTAATAGAGAAATAACAAAAAAACACATTATTTAAAAGAGAAATAACAAAAAAACACATTATTTATTGGAGAAATAACTAAAATACACATTATCTATTGGAGAATAATTTAAAAAACACATTATTTATTAGAGAAATAACTAAAATACACATTATTTAATAAAGAAATTACTAAAATACACATTATTTATTGGAGAAATAACTAAAATACTTAGTATTTATTGGAGAAATAACTAAAATACACATTATTTAATAAAGAAATAACTAAAATACACATTATTTATTGAAGAAATAACTAAAATACACATTACTTAATAGAAAAATAACTAAAATACACATTATTTATTGGAGAAATAACTAAAATACACATTATTTATTAGAGAAATAACTAAAATACACATTATTTATTAAAGAAAAAACTAAAATACACATTATTTAATAAAGAATTAATTTAAAAACACATTATTTAATAGAGAAATAACAAAAAAACACATTATTTAATAAAAAAATAACAAAAAAACAAATTATTTAATAAAGAAATATAAAAAAAAAGATTATTTAATAGAGAAATAACTGAAATACACATTATTTAATAGAGAAATGACTAAAATACACATTATTAAATAGAGAAATAACTAAAATACACATTATTTAATAGAGAAATAACTAAAATACACATTATTTAATAGAGAAATAACTAAAATACACATTATTTAATAGAGAATAAACTAAAATTCACATTATTTAATAAAGAAATAACAAAAAAACACATTATTTAATAGAGAAATAACTAAAATACACATTATTTATTGGAGAAATAACTAAAATACACATTATCTATTGGAGAATAATTTAAAATACACATTATTTAATAGAGAAATAACTCAAATACACATTATTTATTAGAGAAAAAATTAAAATTCACATTTTTTTATAGAGAAATACAATATTTAATAGAGAAATAACTAAAATACACATTATTTATTGGAGAAATAACTAAAATACACATTATTTATTGGAGAAATAACTAAAATACACATTATTTAATAGAAAAATAACTAGAATGCACATTATTTAATAGAGAAATAACAATAAAACACATTATTTAATAGAAAAATAACTAAAATACACATTATTTATTGTAGAAATAACTAAAATACACATTATTTATTGGACAAATAACTAAAATACACATTATTTAATAGAGAAATAACTAAAATACACATTATTTATTGGAGAAATAATAAAGATACACAATATTTAGTAAAGAAATATTTAAAATGCAAATGATTTTATAGAGAAATAACAAAAAAACACATTATATAATAGAGAAATAACTAAAATACACATTATTTAATAGAAAAATAACAAAAAAACACATTATTTAAAAGAGAAATAACTAAAATACACATTATTTAATAGAGAAATAACAAAAAACACATTATTTAATAGAGAAATAACTATAATACACATTATTTATTAAAGAAATAAATAAAATACACATTATTTAATAAAGAAATAACTAAAATACACAATATTCATTAGGAAAATAACTAAAATACACAATATTTAATAAAGAAATAACTAAAATACACATTATTTAATAGAGAAATAACAAAAAAACACATTATTTAATAGAGAAATAACTAAAATACACATTATTTAATTCAGAAATAACAAAAAAACACATTATTTAAAAGAGAAATAACTAAAATACACATTATTTAATAAAGAAATAACAAAAAAACACATTATTTAAAAGAGAAATAACAAAAAAACACATTATTTATTGGAGAAATAACTAAAATACACATTATCTATTGGAGAATAATTTAAAAAACACATTATTTATTAGAGAAATAACTAAAATACACATTATTTAATAAAGAAATTACTAAAATACACATTATTTATTGGAGAAATAACTAAAATACTTAGTATTTATTGGAGAAATAACTAAAATACACATTATTTAATAAAGAAATAACTAAAATACACATTATTTATTGAAGAAATAACTAAAATACACATTACTTAATAGAGAAATAACTAAAATACACATTATTTATTGGAGAAATAACTAAAATACACATTATTTATTAGAGAAATAACTAAAATACACATTATTTATTAAAGAAAAAACTAAAATACACATTATTTAATAGAGAAATAACTAAAATACACATTATTTAAAAGAGAAATAACAAAGATACACATTATTTAATTGGGAAATATTTAAAATACAAATGGTTTAATAAAGAAATAACAAAAAAACACATTATTTAATAGAGAAATAACTAAACTACACATTATTTAATAGAGAAATAACAAAAAAAAACACATTATTTAATAGAGAAATAACTTAAAAACACATTATATATTGGAGAAATAACTAAAATACACGTTATTTAATAAAGAAATAACTAAAATACATATTATTTAATAGAGAAATAACTAAAATACACATTATTTAATAGAGAATAAACTAAAATTCACATTATTTAATAAAAAAATAACAAAAAAACACATTATTTAATAGACAAATAACTAAAATACACATTATTTATTGGAGAAATAACTAAAATACACATTATCTATTGGAGAATAATTTAAAAAACACATTATTTATTAGAGAAATAACTAAAATACACATTATTTAATAAAGAAATAACTAAAATACACATTATTTATTGGAGAAATAACTAAAATACTTAGTATTTATTGGAGAAATAACTAAAATACACATTATTTAATAGAGAAATAACTAAAATACACATTATTTAAAAGAGAAATAACAAAGATACACATTATTTAATAGGGAAATATTTAAAATACAAATGGTTTAGTAAAGAAATAACAAAAAAACACATTATTTAATAGAGAAATAATTAATCTACACATTATTTAATAGAGAAATAACAAAAAAAACACATTATTTAATAGAGAAATAACTTAAAAACACATTATATATTGGAGAAATAACTAAAATACACGTTATTTAATAAAGAAATAACTAAAATACATATTATTTAATAGAGAAATAACTAAAATACACAATATTTATTGGAGAAATATCTAAAATACACATTATTTATTGGAGAAATAACTAAAATACACATTATTTAGAAAAGAAATAACTAAAAAACACATTATTTAATAAAGAAATAACTAAAATACACATTATATAATAGAGATATAACAAAAAAACACATTATTTAATAAAGAAATAACTAAAACACACATTATTTAATAGAGAAATAACAAAAAAAACACATTATTTAAAAGAGAAATAACAAGAAACATAAATAAAATATATAAAGAAGAGACGCAATGTCCTCAAATGAGACAGTTGTAAAAGCAATAATTTCGAATAAAGCCTAGTTAAATAGGTAAATTTATACGAATGCCACAACGACATATGTAGCGCTCGTTACTATTTGTTCAATCGGACAACCCAATAATAACATTAAAAAAATTAAATTTATGAAAAAATATTCTAAACTAAAAAACATCCATAGACGCGTTTCGAGGTTTACCTCTCATCAGTATGGCTTTATTTATTTAAACTAATTGATTTTTAACTTACTTCGTCAACATTGTTCACCACCACAATTCAAAGTGAATATTTTAAAGGGTGTATTGACTATTTATACTAACTGACTTAATGACATTATTTAATGGCTATGGTTAATAGCATTCTGAGAATGAACAAATAAACTAATTATTTCGGGATATTAAGCTGATGGTAATGACATGAAAGAATTTAAACGGAAATTTGAAAATAAATTATTCTATTTTTAATTTTCAAATTTCCGTTTTAATTCTTTCATGTCATTACCATCAGCTTAATATCCCGAAATAATTAGTTTATTTGTTCATTCTCAGAATGCTATTAACCATAGCCATTAAATAATGTCATTAAGTCAGTTAGTATAAATAGTCAATACACCCTTTAAAATATTCACTTTGAATTGTGGTGGTGAACAATGTTGACGAAGTAAGTTAAAAATCAATTAGTTTAAATAAATAAAGCCATACTGATGAGAGGTAAACCTCGAAACGCGTCTATGGATGTTTTTTAGTTTAGAATATTTTTTCATAAATTTAATTTTTTTTTTTAATGTTAACAAGAAACACATTATTTAATAAAGAACTAACTAAAATACACATTATTTGATAGAGAAATAACAAAAAAACACATTATTTAATAGAGAAATAACAAAAATACACATTATTTAGAAGAGAAATAACAAAAAAAACACACTATTTTATAGAGAAATAACTAAATTACACAATATTTAATAGAGAAATTACAAAGAAACACATTATTTAATAGAGAAATAACTAAAATTCACATTATTTATTGAAGAAATAACTAAAATACACATTATTTATTAGAGAAATAACTAAAATACACATTATTTAATTCAGAAATAACAAAAAAACACATTATTTAATAGAGAAATAACTAAAATACACATTACTTATTAGAGAAATAACTAAAATACACATTATTTAATTAAGAAATAACTAAAATACACAATATTCATTGGGGAAATAACTAAAATACTTATTATTTAATAAAGAAATAACTAAAATACACAGTATTTAATAGAGAAATAACAAAAAAACACATTATTTAATAGAGAAATAACTAAAATACACATTATTTAATAGAGAATGACCAAAAAAAAAAACACATTATTTAATAAAGAAATAACTAAAATACACATTATTTATTGGAGAAATAACTAAAATACACATTATTTAATAAAGAAATAACTAAAATACACATTATTTATTGGAGAAATAACTAAAATACACATTATTTAATAAATAAAGAAATAACTAAAATACATATTATTTAATAGAGAAATAACAAAAAAACACATTGTTTAATAGAGATATAACTAAAATACACATTATTTATTGGAGAAATAACTAAAATACACATTATTTAATAGAGAAATAACTAAAATACACATTATTTATTTAAGAATTAACTAAAATACACAATATTTAATAAAGAAATAACAAAAAAACACATTATTTAATAGAAAAATAACTCAAAAACACATTATATAATAAAGAAATAACTAAAATACACATTATTTATTGGAGAAATAACTAAAATACACATTATTTAATAAAGAAATAACTTAAATTCACATTATTTCATAGAGAAATAACTAAAATACACATTATTTAATAAAAAAAATACAAAAAACACATTATTTAATAGACAAATAACTAAAATACACATTACTTAATAGAGAAATAACTTAAATACACATTATTTGATAGCGAAATAACTAAACTACAAATTAATTAATAGAGAAATAGCAAAAAAACACATTAATTAATAGAAAAATAACTAAAATACACAATATTTATTAGAGAAATAACTAAAATACATATTATTTATTAAAGAAATAACAAAAAAACACATTATTTAATAAAGAAATAACTAAAATACACAATATTTAATAAAGAAATAACAAAAAAAACACATTATTTATTAGAAAAATAACTAAAATACACATTATTTAATAAAGAAATAACTAAAATACACATTATTTATTGGAGAAATAACTAAAATACTTAGTATTTATTGGAGAAATAACTAAAATACACATTATTTAATAAAGAAATAACTAAAATACACATTATTTATTGGAGAAATAACTAAAATACACATTATTTAATAGAGAAATAACTAAAATACACAATATTTATTGGAGAAATAACTAAAATACACATTATTTATTAGAGAAATAACTAAAATACACATTATTTAATAAAGAAATAACTAAAATACACATTATTTAATAGAGAAATAACTAAAATACACTTTATTTAAAAGAGAAATAACAAAGATACACATTATTTAATAGGGAAATATTTAAAATACAAATGGTTTAATAAAGAAATAACAAAAAAACACATTATTTAATAGAGAAATAACTAAACTACACATTATTTAATAGAGAAATAACAAAAAAACACATTATTTAATAGAGAAATAACTTAAAAACACATTATATATTAGAGAAATAACTAAAATACACGTTATTTAATAAAGAAATAACTAAAATACATATTATTTAATAGAGAAATAACTAAAATACACTCTATTTATTGGAGAAATATCTAAAATACACATTATTTATTGGAGAAATAACTAAAATACACATTATTTAATAAAGAAATAACAAAAAAACACATTATTTAATAAAGAAATAACTAAAATACACATTATATAATAGAGAAATAACAAAAAAACACATTATTTAATAAAGAAATAACTAAAATACACATTATTTAATAGAGAAATAACAAAAAAACACATTATTTAAAAGAGAAATAACAAAAAACACATTATTTAATAAAGAACTAACTAAAATACACATTATTTGATAGAGAAATAACAAAAAAACACATTATTTAATAGAGAAATAACAAAAATACACATTATTTAGAAGAGAAATAACAAAAAAACACACTATTTAATAGAGAAATAACTAAAATACACATTATTTAATAGAGAAATTACAAAGAAACACATTATTTAATAAAGAAATAACTAAAATTCACATTATTTATTGAAGAAATAACTAAAATACACATTATTTATTAGAGAAATAACTAAAATACACATTATTTAATTCAGAAATAACAAAAAAACACATTATTTAATAGAGAAATAGCTAAAATACACATTACTTATTGGAGAAATAACTAAAATACACATTATTTAATTAAGAAATAACTAAAATACACAATATTTATTGGGGAAATAACTAAAATACTTAATATTTAATAAAGAAATAACTAAAATACACAGTATTTAATAGAGAAATAACAAAAAAACACATTATTTAATAGAGAAATAACTAAAATACACATTATTCAATAGAAAAATAACAAAAAAACACATTATTTAATAGAGAAATAACTAAAATACACATTATTTAATAGAGAATGACCAAAAAAAAAAACGCATTATTTAATAAAGAAATAACTAAAATACACATTATTTAATAAAGAAATAACAAAAAAACACATTATTTAATAGAGAAATAACTAAAATACACATTATTTAATAGAGAAATAACAAAAAAACACATTATTTAATAGAGAAATAACTAAAATACACATTATTTATTGAAGAAACAACTACATTACACATTATTTAATGGAGAAATAACTATAATACACATTATTTATTGGAGAAATAACTAAAATACACAATATTTAATAAAGAATTAACTAAAATACACATTATTTATTGGAGAAATAACTAAAATACACATTATTTATTAAAGAAATATCTAAAATACACATTATTAATTAAAAAAATAACTAAAATTCACATTATTTATTAGAGAAATAACTAAAATACACATTATTTAATAGAGAAAATACAAAAAACACATTATTTAATAGACAAATAACTAAAATACACATTATTTAATAAAGAAATAACAAAAATACACATTTTTTAATAAAGAAATAACTAAAATACACATTATTTAATAGAGAAATAACAAAAAAACACATTATTTAATAGAGAAATAACTAAAATACACAATATTTATTGGAGAAATAACTTAAAAACACATTATTTATTGGAGAAATAACTAAAATACACTTTATTTAATAGAGAAATAACTAAAATACACATTATTTAATAGAGAAATAACTAAAATACACATTATTTAATGAAGAAATAACTAAAATACACATTATTTATTGAAGAAATAACTAAAATACACATTATTTAATAAAGAAATAACTAAAATACACATTATTTAATAGAGAAATAACAAAAAAACACATTATTTAAGAGAGAAATAACTAAAATACACATTATTTATTAAAGAAATAACTAAAATACACATTAGTTAATAATGAAATAACTAAAATACACAATATTCATTAAAGAAATAACTAAAATACACATTATTTAATAAAGAATTAATTTAAAAACACATTATTTAATAGAGAAATAACAAAAAAAACACATTATTTAATAAAAAAATAACAAAAAAACAAATTATTTAATAAAGAAATAACTAAAATACACATTATTTAATAGAGAAATAACAAAAAAACACATTATTTAAGAGAGAAATAACTAAAATACACATTATTTAATAAAGAAATGACTAAAATACACATTATTAAATAGAGAAATAACTAAAATACACATTATTTAATAGAGAAATAACTAAAATACACATTATTTAATAGAGAAATAACTAAAATACACAATATTTAATAGAGAATAAACTAAAATTCACATTATTTAATAAAGAAATATCAAAAAAACACATTATTTAATAGAGAAATAACTAAAATACACATTATTTATTGGAGAAATAACTAAAATACACATTATCTATTGGAGAAAAATTTAAAAAACACATTATTTATTAGAGAAATAACTAAAATACACATTATTTAATAAAGAAATTACTAAAATACACATTATTTATTGGAGAAATAACTAAAATACTTAGTATTTATTGGAGAAATAACTAAAATACACATTATTTAATAAAGAAATAACTAAAATACACATTATTTATTGAAGAAATAACTAAAATACACATTACTTAATAGAGAAATAACTAAAATACACATTATTTATTGGAGAAATAACTAAAATACACATTATTTATTAGAGAAATAACTAAAATACACATTATTTAATAAAGAAAAAACTAAAATACACATTATTTAATAGAGAAATAACTAAAATACACATTATTTAAAAGAGAAATAACAAAGATACACATTATTTAATAGGGAAATATTTAAAATACAAATGGTTTAATAAAGAAATAACAAAAAAACACATTATTTAATAGAGAAATAACTAAACTACACATTATTTAATAGAGAAATAACAAAAAAAAACACATTATTTAATAGAGAAATAACTTAAAAACACATTATATATTGGAGAAATAACTAAAATACACGTTATTTAATAAAGAAATAACTAAAATACATATTATTTAATAGAGAAATAACTAAAATACACATTATTTATTGGAGAAATATCTAAAATACACATTATTTATTGAAGAAATAACTAAAATACACATTATTTAATAAAGAAATAACAAAAAAACACATTATTTAATAAAGAAATAACTAAAATACACATTATATAATAGAGAAATAACAAAAAAACACATTATTTAATAAAGAAATAACTAAAATACTTATTATTTAATAGAGAAATAACAAAAAAACACATTATTTAAAAGAGAAATAACAAAAAACACATTATTTAATAAAGAACTAACTAAAATACACATTATTTGATAAAGAAATAACAAAAAAACACATTATTTAATAGAGAAATAACAAAAATACACATTATTTAGAAGAGAAATAACAAAAAAAACACACTATTTAATAGAGAAATAACTAAAATACACATTATTTAATAGAGAAATTACAAAAAAACACATTATTTTATAGAGAAATAACTGAAATTCACATTATTTATTTAAGAAATAACTAAAATACACATTATTTATTAGAGAAATAACTAAAATACACATTATTTAATTCAGAAATAACAAAAAAACACATTATTTATCGAGAAATAACTAAAATACACATTACTTATTGGAGAAATAACTAAAATACACATTATTTAATTAAGAAATAACTAAAATACACAATATTCATTAGGGAAATAACTAAAATACTTATTATTTAATAAAGAAATAACTAAAATACACGGTGTTTTAATAGAGAAATAACAAAAAAACACATTATTTAATAGAGAAATAACTAAAATACACATTATTCAATAGAAAAATAACAAAAGAACACATTATTTAATAGAGAAATAACTAAAATACACATTATTTAATAGAGAATGTCCAAAAAAAAAAACACATTATTTAATAAAGAAATAATTAAAATACACATTATTTAATAGAGAAATAACAAAAAAACACATTATTTAATAGAGAAATAACTAAAATACACATTATTTAATAGAGAAATAACAAAAAAAACACATTATTTATTAGAGAAATAACTAAAATACACATTAGTTATTGGAGAAACAACTACATTACACATTATTTAATGGAGAAATAACTATAATACACATTATTTATTGGAGAAATAACTAAAATACACAATATTTAATAAAGAAATAACTAAAATACACATTATTTATTGGAGAAATAACTAAAATACACATTATTTATTAAAGAAATATCTAAAATACACATTATTAATTAAAGAAATAACTAAAATTCACATTATTTATTAGAGAAATAACTAAAATACACATTATTTAATAGAGAAAATACAAAAAACACATTATTTTATAGACAAATAACTAAAATACACATTATTTAATAAAGAAATAACAAAAATACACATTTTTTAATAAAGAAATAACTAAAATACACATTATTTAATAGAGAAATAACAAAAAAACACATTATTTAATAGAGAAATAACTAAAATACACAATATTTATTGGAGAAATAACTTAAAAACACATTATTTATTGGAGAAATAACTAAAATACACTTTATTTAATAAAGAAATAACTAAAATACACATTATTTAATAGAGAAATAACTAAAATACACATTATTTAATGAAGAAATAACTAAAATACACATTATTTATTGAAGAAATAACTAAAATACACATGATTTAATAAAGAAATAACTAAAATACACATTATTTAATAGAGAAATAACAAAAAAACACATTATTCAAGAGAGAAATAACTAAAATACACATTATTTATTAAAGAAATAACTAAAATACACATTAGTTAATAATGAAATAACTAAAATACACAATAATCATTAAAGAAATAACTAAAATACACATTATTTAATAAAGAATTAATTTAAAAACACATTATTTAATAGAGAAATAACAAAAAAACACATTATTTAATAAAAAAATAACAAAAAAACAAATTATTTAATAAAGAAATATAAAAAAAAAAGATTATTTAATAGAGAAATAACTAAAATACACATTATTTAATAGAGAAATGACTAAAATACACATTATTAAATAGAGAAATAACTAAAATACACATTATTTAATAGAGAAATAACTAAAATACACATTATTTAATAGAGAAATAACTAAAATACACATTATTTAATAGAGAATAAACTAAAATTCACATTATTTAATAAAAAAATAACAAAAAAACACATTATTTAATAGAGAAATAACTAAAATACACATTATTTATTGGAGAAATAACTAAAATACACATTATCTATTGGAGAATAATTTAAAAAACACATTATTTATTAGAGAAATAACTAAAATACACATTATTTAATAAAGAAATAACTAAAATACACATTATTTATTGGAGAAATAACTAAAATACTTAGTATTTATTGGAGAAATAACTAAAATACACATTATTTAATAAAGAAATAACTAAAATACACATTATTTATTGGAGAAATAACTAAAATACACATTATTTATTGGAGAAATAACTAAAATACACATTATTTATTAGAGAAATAACTAAAATACACATTATTTAATAAAGAAATAACTAAAATACACATTATTTAATAGAGAAATAACTAAAATACACATTATTTAAAAGAGAAATAACAAAGATACACATTATTTAATAGGGAAATATTTAAAATACAAATGGTTTAATAAAGAAATAACAAAAAAACACATTATTTAATAGAGAAATAACTAAACTACACATTATTTAATAGAGAAATAACAAAAAAAACACATTATTTAATAGAGAAATAACTTAAAAACACATTATATATTGGATAAATAACTAAAATACACGTTATTTAATAAAGAAATAACTAAAATACATATTATTTAATAGAGAAATAACTAAAATACACATTATTTATTGGAGAAATATCTAAAATACACATTATTTATTGGAGAAATAACTAAAATACACATTATTTAATAAAGAAATAACTAAAAAACACATTATTTAATAAAGAAATAACTAAAATACACATTATATAATAGAGAAATAACAAAAAAACACATTATTTAATAAAGAAATAACTAAAACACACATTATTTAATAGAGAAATAACAAAAAAACACATTATTTAAAAGAGAAATAACAAGAAACGCATTATTTAATAAAGAACTAACTAAAATACACATTATTTGATAGAGAAATTACAAAAATACACATTTTTTAGAAGAGAAATAACAAAAAAAACACACTATTTTATAGAGAAATAACTAATGTACACATTATTTAATAGAGAAATTACAAAGAAACACATTATTTAATAGAGAAATAACTAAAATTCACATTATTTATTGAAGAAATAACTAAAATACACATTATTTATTAGAGAAATAAATAAAATACACATTATTTAATTCAGAAATAACAAAAAAACACATTATTTAATAGAGAAATAACTAAAATACACATTACTTATTAGAGAAATAACTAAAATACACATTATTTAATTAAGAAATAACTAAAATACACAATATTCATTGGGGAAATAACTAAAATACTTAATATTTAATAAAGAAATAACTAAAATACACAGTATTTAATAGAGAAATAACAAAAAAACACATTATTTAATAGAGAAATAACTAAAATACACATTATTTAATAGAGAATGACCAAAAAAAAAAACACATTATTTAATAAAGAAATAACTAAAATACACATTATTTAATAGAGAAATAACAAAAAAACACATTATTTAATAGAGAAATAACTAAAATACACATTATTTAATAGAGAAATAACAAAAAAACACATTATTTAATAGAGAAATAACTAAAATACACATTATTTATTGGAGAAACAACTACATTACACATTATTTAATGGAGAAGCAACTATAATACACATTATTTATTGGAGAAATAACTAAAATACACAATATTTAATAAAGAAATAACTAAAATACACATTATTTATTGGAGAAATTACTAAAATACACATTATTTATTAAAGAAATATCTAAAATACACATTATTAATTAAAGAAATAACTAAAATTCACATTATTTATTAGAGAAATAACTAAAATACACATTATTTAATAAAGAAAATACAAAAAACACATTATTTAATAGACAAATAACTAAAATACACATTATTTAATAAAGAAATAACAAAAATACACATTTTTTAATAAAGAAATAACTAAAATACACATTATTTAATAGAGAAATAACAAAAAAACACATTATTTAATAGAGAAATAACTAAAATACACAATATTTATTGGAGAAATAACTTAAAAACACATTATTTATTGGAGAAATAACTAAAATACACTTTATTTAATAGAGAAATAACTAAAATACACATTATTTAATAGAGAAATAACTAAAATACACATTATTTAATGAAGAAATAACTAAAATACACATTATTTATTAAGGAAATATCTAAAATACACATTATTTAATAAAGAAATAACTAAAATACACATTATTTAATAGAGAAATAACAAAAAAACACATTATTCAAGAGAGAAATAACTAAAATACACATTATTTATTAAAGAAATAACTAAAATACACATTAGTTAATAATGAAATAACTAAAATACACAATATTCATTAAAGAAATAACTAAAATACACATTATTTAATAAAGAATTAATTTAAAAACACATTATTTAATAAAGAAATAACAAAAAAAACACATTATTTAATAAAAAATACTAAAAAAACAAATTATTTAATAAAGAAATATAAAAAAAAAGATTATTTAATAGAGAAATAACTAAAATACACATTATTTAATAGAGAAATGACTAAAATACACATTAATAAATAGAGAAATAACTAAAATACACATTATTTAATAGAGAAATAACTAAAATACTCATTATTTAATAGAGAAATAACTAAAATACACATTATTTAATAGAGAATAAACTAAAATTCACATTATTTAATAAAGAAATAACAAAAAAAACACATTATTTAATAGAGAAATAACTAAAATACACATTATTTATTGGAGAAATAATTAAAATACACATTATCTATTGGAGAATAATTTAAAATACACATTATTTATTAGAGAAATAACTAAAATACACATTATTTATTAGAGAAAGAATTAAAATTCACATTATTTTATAGAGAAATTCAATATTTAATAGAGAAATAACTAAAATACACATTATTTATTGGAGAAATAACTAAAATACACATTATTTATTGGAGAAATAACTAAAATACACATTATTTAATAGAGAAATAACTAGAATGCACATTATTTAATAGAGAAATAACAATAAAACACATTATTTAATAAAAAAATAACTAAAATACACATTATTTATTGTAGAAATAACTAAAATACACATTATTTATTGGACAAATAACTAAAATACACATTATTTAACAGAGAAATAACAAAAAAACACTTTATTTAATAGAGAAATAACTAAAATACACATTATTTGATAGATAAATAACAAAAAAACACAATATTTAATGGAAAAATAACTAAAATACACATTATTTATTGGAGAAATAAATAAAATACACATTATTTAATAAAGAAATAACTAAAATACACAATATTCATTAGGAAAATAACTAAAATACACAATATTTAATAGAGAAATAACTAAAATACACATTATTTAATAGAGAAATAACAAAAAAACACATTATTTAATAGAGAAATAACTAAAATACACTATATTTATTGGAGAAATAACTAAAATACACATTATTTAATAAATAAATAACTAAAATACACATTATTTATTGGAGAAATAACTAAAATACACATTATTTAATAAAGAAATAACTAAAATACACATTATTTAATAAAGAAATAACAAAAAAAACACATTATTTATTAGAGAAATAACTAAAATACACATTATTTAATAAAGAAATAATTAAAATACACATTATTTATTGGAGAAATAACTAAAATACTTAGTATTTATTGGAGAAATAACTAAAATACACATTATTTAATAAAGAAATAACTAAAATACACATTATTTATTGGAGAAATAACTAAAATACACATTATTTAATAGAGAAATAACTAAAATACACATTATTTATTGGAGAAATAACTAAAATACACATTATTTATTAGAGAAATAACTAAAATACACATTATTTAATAAAGAAATAACTAAAATACACATTATTTAATAGAGAAATAACTAAAATACACATTATTTAAAAGAGAAATAACTAAAATACACATTATTTTTTGGAGAAATAACTAAAATTCACATTATTTAATAGAGAAATAACTAAAATACACATTTTTTATTAGAGAAATAACTAAAATACACATTATTTAATAGAGAATAAACTAAAATACACATTATTTAATAAAAAAATAACTAAAATTCACATAATTTAAAAAAGAAATAACAAAGCAAACACATTATTTAATAGAGAAATAACTAAAATACACAATATTTATTTTAGAAATAACTAAAATACACATTATTTAATAAACAAATAGCTAATTTACACAATATTTATTGGAGAAATAACTAAAATACACATTATTTATTGGAGAAATAACTAAAATACACATGATTTATTAGAGAAATAACTAAAATACACATTATTTAATAAAGAAATAACTGAAATACACATTATTTAATAGAGAAATAACTAAAATACACATTATTTAAAAGAAAAATAAGTAAAATACACACTATTTTTTAGAAAAATAATTAAAATTCACTTTATTTAATAGAGAAATAACCAAAATACACATTATTTATTAGAGAAATAACTAAATTACACATTATTTAATAGAGAATAAACTAAAATACACATTATTTAATAGAGAAAAAACTAAAATTCACATAATTTAATAGAGAAATAACAAAAACAACACATTATTTAATAGAGAAATAACTAAAATACACGTTATTTATTAGAGAAATAACTAAAATACACAATATTTATTTTAGAAATAACTAAAATACACATTATTTAATAAACAAATAGCTAATATACACATTATTTATTGGATAAATAATTAAATACACATTATTTAATAAAAAAATAACTAGAATACACATTATTTAATAGAGAAATAACAAAAAAACACATTATTTAATAGAGAAATAATTAAAATACACATTAATTATTGGAGAAATAACTAAAATACACCTTATTCAATAGAGAAATAACTAAAATACACATTATTTAATAGAGAAATAACAAAAAAACATATTATTTAATAGAGAAATAAGTAAAATACACATTATTTATTAAAGAAATAACTAAAGTACTTATTATTTAATAAAGAAATAACTAAAATACACATATATTAATAAAGAAACATCTAAAATACACAATATTTAATAGAGAAATAGCAAACAAACATATTTGTTAATAGAGAAATAACTAAAATAAACATTATTTAATAGAGAAATAACAAAAAAACACATTATTGAATAGAGAAATATCTAAAATACACATTATTTATTGGAGAAATACCTAAAATACACATTATTTATAGGAGAAATAACAAAAATTCACATAAATTAATAAAGAAAAAACTAAAATACACATTATTTATTGGAAAAATAACTAAAATACACATTATTTAATAGAGAAATAACTAAAATACACATTATTTAATAGAGAAATAACTAAAATACACATTATTTATTAGAAAAATAACAAAAAAACACATTATTTAATAAAAAAAACTAAAATACACATTATTTTATGGAGAATTAACTAAAATACACAATATTTAATAAAGAAATAACTAAAATACACATTATTTAATAGAGAAATAACAAAAAAACACATTATTTAATAAAGAAATAACTAAAATACACATTATATAATAAAGAAATAACAAAAAAAAACATTATTTATTAAAAAAATAAATAAAATACACAGTATTTAATAAAGAAATAACAGAAAAACACATTATTTAATAGAGAAATAACAAAAAAACACATTATTTAATAGAGAAATAACTAAAATACACATTATTTAATATAGAAATAACTAAAATACACATTATTTATTGGACAAATAACTAAAATACACATTATTTAATAAAGAAATAATTAAAATACACATTATTTATTAAAGAAATAACTAAGATACACACTATTAAATAAAGAAATATCTAAAATACACAATATTTAATAGAGAAATAACAAAAAAACACATTATTTAAAAAAGAAATAACTAAAATACACATTATTTATTGGAGAAATAACTAAAATACACAATATTTAATAAAGAAATAACTAAAATACACAATATTTATTGGGGAAATAACTAAAATACACATTATTTAATAAAGAAATAACTAAAATACACCTTATTTAATAGAGAAATAACAAAAAAACACATTATTTAATAAAAAAATAACTAAAATACACATTATTTAATAGAGAAATAACAAAAAAACACATTATTTGATAAAGAAATAACTAAAATACACATTATTTAATAGAGAAATACCAAAAAAACACATTATTTAATAGATAAATATCTAAAATACACATTATTTATTAAAGAAATAACTAAAATTCACATTATTTATTGGAGAAATATCTAAATTACACATTATTTAATAAAGAAATAACTAAAATACACATTATTTTATAGAGAAATAACAAAAAAACACATTATTTAATAGAGAAATAACTAAAATACACATTATTTACTTAAGGATTAACTAAAATACACAATATTTAATAAAAAAATAACAAATAAACACATTATTTAATAAAGAAATGATAAAAAAAAAACATTATTTAAAAGAGAAATAACTAAAATACACATTATTTATTGAAGAAATAACTAAAAAACACTTTATTTAATGAAGAAATAACTAAAATTCACATTATTTATTAAAAAAATAACTAAAATACACATTATTTAATAGAGAAAATACAAAAATTACATTATTTAATAGATAAATAACTAAAATACACATTATTTACTAGAAAAATAACTAAAATACACATTATTTAATAAAGAAATAACTAAAATACACCATATTTATTAGAGAAATAACAAAAAAACAAATTATTTAATAGAGGAATAACTAAAATTCACATTATTTATTAGAGAAATAACTAAAATACACATTATTTATTGGATAAATAACAAAAAACACATTATTTAATAAAGAAATTACTGAAATATTTATTATTTAATAAAGAAATAACAAAAAAACACATTATTTAATAAAAAAATATTTAAAATACACATTATTTATTGGAGAAATAACTAAAATACTTATTATTTATTGGAGAAATAACTAAAATACACATTATTTAATAGAGAAATAACTAAAATACACCTTATTTATTGGAGAAATAACTAAATTACACATTATTTAATAGAGAAATAACTAACATACACATTATTTAATAAAGAAATAACTAAAATACACATTATTTAATAGAGAAATAACAAAAAAACACATTATTTAATAGAGAATAAACTAAAATACACATTATTTAATAGAGAAATAACTAAAATTTACATAATTTAATAGAGAAATAACAAAAAAAAACACATTATTTAATAGAGAAATAACTAAAATACACATTATTTACTTAAGAATTAACTAAAATACACAATATTTAATAAAAAAAATAACAAAAAAACACATTATTTAATAAAGAAATGATAAAAAAAAACATTATTTAATAGAGAAATAACTAAAATACACATTATTTATTGAAGAAATAACTAAAATACACATTATTTAATGAAGATATAACTAAAATTCACATTATTTATTAGAGAAATAACTAAAATACACATTATTTAATAGAGAAAATACAAAAAACACATTATTTAATAGATAAATAACTAAAATACACATTATTTAATAGAGAAATAACTAAAATACACATTATTTAATTAAGAAATAACTAAAATACACCATATTTATTAGAGAAATAACAAAAAAACAAATTATTTAATAGAGGAATAACTAAAATTCACATTATTTATTAGAGAAATAACTAAAATACACATTATTTATTAGGGAAATAACAAAAAACACATTATTTAATAAAGAAATAACTGAAATATTTATTATTTAATAAAGAAATAACAAAAAAACACATTATTTAATAGAAAAATAACTAAAATACACATTATTTATTGGAGAAATAACTAAAATACTTATTATTTATTGGAGAAATAACTAAAATACACATTATTTAATAGAGAAATAACTAAAATACACATTATTTATTGGAGAAATAACTAATTTACACATTATTTAATAGAGAAATAACTAACATACACATTATTAAATAAAGAAATAACTAAAATACACATTATTTAATAGAGAAATAACAAAAAAACACATTATTTAATAGAGAATAAACTAAAATACACATTATTTAATAGAGAAATAACTAAAATTCACATAATTTAATAGAGAAATAACAAAAAAAAACACATTATTTAATAGAAAAATAACAAAGAAACAGATTATTTATTAAAGAAATATAGAAAAAAAAGATTATTTAATAGAGAAATAACTAAAATACACATTATTTAATAGAGAAATAACTAAAATACACATTATTTAATAGAGAAATAACTAAAATACACATTATTTAATAGAGAACTAACTAAAATACACATTATTAAATAGAGAAAAAACTAAAATACACATTATTTAATAGAAAAATAACTAAAATTCACATTATTTAATAGAGAACTAACAAGAATACACATTATTTATTATAGAAATAACTAAAATACACATTATTTATTGAAGAAATAACTAAAATACACATTATTTAATAGAGAAAAAACTAAAATACACATTATTTATTAGAGAATTAACTAAAATACACAATATTTAATAAAGAAATAACAAAAAAACACATTATTTAATAGTGAAATAACAAAAAAACACAATATTTAATAAAGAAATAACTAAATTACACATTATTTATTGGAGAAATAACTGAAATACACATTATTTAATAAAGAAATAACTAAAATTCAAATCATTTATTAAAGAAATTACTAAAATACACATTATTTAATAAAGAAATTATTAAAATACACATTATTTAATAAAGAAATAACAAAAAAAACACATTATTTAATAGAGAAATAACTAAAATACACATTATTTATTGGAGAAATAACTAAAATACATATTATTTATTGGAAAAATAACAAAAAAATACTTTATTTATTAAAGAAATAACTAAAATACACATTATTTAATAAAGAAATAACCAAAAAAAACACATTATTTAATAGAGAATTAACTTAAATACACATTATTTATTAGAGAAATAACTAAAATACTTATTATTTATTGGAGAAATAACTAAAATACACATTATTTGAAAGAGAAAAAAAAATTACACATTATTTATTGGAAAAATAACTAAAATACACATTATTTAATAAAGAAATAACTAACATACACATTATTTAATGAAGAAATAACTAAAATACACATTATTTAATAGAGAAATAACAAAAAAACACATTATTTAATAAAGAAATAACTAAAATACACATTATTTAATAGAGAAATAACAAAAAAACACATTATTTAATAGAGAAATAACTAAAATACACATTTTTTATTGAAGAAATAACTAAAATACACATTATTTATAAGAGAAATAACTAAAATACACATTATTTAATAGAAAAATAACTAAAATATACATTATTTATTGGAGAAATAACTAAAATACACATTATTTATTTGAGAAATAACTAAAATACACATTATTTATTAAAGAAATAAATAAAATACACATTATTTAATAGAGAAATAACAAAAAAAAAACACATTATTCAATAGAGAAATAACTCAAATACACATTATTTATTGGAGAAATAACTAAAATACACATTATTTAAGAAAGAAATAACTAAAATACACATTATTTATTATGGAAATAACTAAAATACACTTTATTTAATAAAGAAATAATTAAAATACACATTATTTAATAAAGAAATAACAAAAAAACATATTATTTAATAGAAAATTAACAAAAAAACACAATATTTCATAGAAAAATATAAAAAAAAGATTATTTAATAAAGAAATAACTAAAATACACTTTATTTAATAGAGAAATAACTAAAATACACATTATTTAATAAAGAAATAACTAAAATACACAATATTTAATAAAGAAATAACTAAAATACACTCTATTTAATAGAGAAATAACTAAAATACACATTATTTAATAAAGAAATAACTAAAATTCACATTATTTAATAGAGAAATAACAAAAAAACACATTATTTAATTGAGAAATAACTAAAATACACATTATTTATTAGAGAAATAACGAAAATACACATTATTTATTTTAGAAATAACTAAAATACACATTATTTAATAAAGAGATAACTAATAAACACATTATTTATTTGAGAAAAAACTAAAATACACGTTATTTAATAAAGAAATAACAAGAATACACAATATTTAATAAAGAAATATCAAAAAAACACATTATTTAATAGAGAAATAACTAAAATACATATTATTTCTTGGAGAAATAACTAAAATACACATTATTTAATAAAGAAATAACCTAAAGTCACATTATTTAATAGAGAAATAACAAAAAAACACATTATTTAATAAAGAAATAACTAAAATACACATTATTTAATAGAGAAATAACAAAAAAACACATTATTTAAAAGAGAAATAACTAAAATACACATTATTTAATAAAGAAATAACTAAAATACACAATATTTAATAGAGAAATAACAAAAAAAAAACACATTATTTAAAAGAGAAATAACTAAAATACACATTATTTAATAGAGAAATTACTAAAATACACAATATTTAATAGAGAAATAACAACAAAAACACAATATTTAATAAAGAAATAACTAAAATACACACTATTTAATAGAGAAATAACAAAAAAACACATTATTAAATAGAGAAATAACTAAAATACACATTATTTAATAGAAAAATAACTAAAATTCACATTATTTAATAGAGAAATAACAAGAATACACATTATTTATTTTAGAAATAACTAAAATACAAATTATTTAATAAAGAGATAACTAATAAACACATTATTTATTGGAGAAATAACTAAAATACACGTTATTTAATAAAGAAATATCAAGAATACACAATATTTAATAAAGAAATATCAAAAAAACACATTATTTAATAGAGAAATAACTAAAATACACATTATTTCTTGGAGAAATAACTAAAATACACATTATTTAATAAAGAAATAACCTAAAGTCACATTATTTAATAGAGAAATAACAAAAAAACACATTATTTAATAAAGAAATAACTAAATAACACATTATATAATAGAGAAATTAAAAAAAAAACACATTATTTATTAGAGAAATAACTAAAATACACATTATTTAATAGAGAAATAACAAAAAAACACATTATTTAATATAGAAATAACTAAAATACACATTATTTAATAGAGAAATAACAAAAAAACACATTATATAATAGAGAAATAACTGAAATACACATTATTTATTGGAAAAATACTTAAAATACACATTATTTATTGGACAAATAACTAAAATACACATTATTTAAAAAAGAAATAACTAAAATACACATTATTTAATAATGAAATAACTAAGATACACAATATTTAATAAAGAAATAACTAAAATACACAATATTTAATAGAGAAATAACAACAAAAACACATTATTTAATAAAGAAATAACTAAAATACACATTATTTAATAGAGAAATAACAAAAAAACACATTATTTAAAAGAGAAATAACTAAAATACACATTATTTAATAGAGAAATAACTAAAATACAAAATATTTAATAGAGAAATAACAAAAATTCACATAATTTAATATAGAAATAACAAAAAAACACAATATTTAATAGAGAAATAACTGAAATACACATTATTTTTTGGAGAAATAACTAAAATACACATTATTTTTTTTTAGAAACAACTAAAATACACATTATTTATCAAAGAAATAATTAAAATACACATTATTTATTGAAGAAATAACTAAAATACATATTATTTATTGGAGAAATAACAAAAATACACATTATTTAATTAAGAAATAACTTAAATACACATATATTAATAGAAAAAGAACTAAAATACACATTATTTAATAGAGAAATAACAAAAAAACATTATTTAAAAGAGAAATAACCTAAATACACATAATTTAATAGAGAAATAACAAAAAAACACATTATTTAATAGAGAAATAACTAAAATACACATTATTTATTAGAGAAATACCTAAAATACACATTATTTATTGGAGAAATAACAAAAATACACATAATTTAATAAAGAAATAACTAAAATACACATTATTAATTGGAGAAATAACTAAAATACACATTATTTAATAGAGAAATAACTAAAATACACATTATTTAATAAAGAAATAACTTGAATACACAATATTTAATAGAGAAATAACAAAAAAACACATTATTTAATAGAGAAATAACTAAAATACACATTATTTATTGGAGAAATAACTAAAATACACATTATTTAAAAGAGAAATAACAAAAAAACACAAAATTCACTAAAGAAATAACTAAAATACACATTATTTTTTAAAGAAATAACTAAAATACACATTATTTAATAATGAAATAACAAAATACACATTATTTATTGGAGAAATAACTAAAATACACATTATTTATTAAAGAAATAATTTAAAAACACATTATTTATTAGAGAAATAACAAAAAAAACACATTATTTAATAGAAAAATAACAAAAAAACACATTATTTAATAGAGAAATAACTAAAATACACATTATTTAATAGGGAAATAACTAAAATACACATTTCTTATTGGAGAAATAACTAAAATACACATTATTTAATGGAGAAATAACTAAAATACACATTATTTAATAAAGAAATTACTAAAATACACATTATTTAATAGAGAAATAACAAAAAAACACATTATTCAATAGAGAAATAACTAAAATACACATTATTTAAAGAAGAAATAAATAAAATACACACTAATAATAATAAAATAACTAAAATACACATTTTTTATTGGGGAAATAACTAAAATACACATTATTTAATAAAGAAATAAATCAAAAACACATTATTTAAAGAAGAAATAACAAAAAAAACACATTATTTAATAAAAAAATAACAAAAAAACACATTATTTAATAGAGAAATATAAAAAAAAAGATTATTTAATTAAGAAATAACTAAAATACACATTATTTAATATAGAAATAACAAAAAAACACATTATTCAATAGAGAAATAACTAAAATACACATTATTTAATAAAGAAATAACTAAAATACACATTATTTAATAACGAAATAACTAATATATACATTATTTATTGGAGACATAACTAAAATACACATTATTTAATAAAAAAATAACTAGAATACACATTATTTAATAGAAAAATAACAAAAAAACCCATTATTTAATAGAGAAATAACTAAAATACACATTATTTATTGGAGAAATAACTTATATACACATTATTCAATAGAGTAATAACTAAAATACACATAATTTAATAACGAAATAACTAATATACACATTATTTATTGGTGTCATAACTAAAATACACATTATTTAATAAAAAAATAACTAGAATACACATTATTTAATAGAGAAATAACAAAAAAACACATTATTCAATAGAGATATAACTAAAATACACATTATTTAATAAAGAAATAACTAAAATACACATTATTTAATAGAGAAATAACTAAAATAAACATTAATTAATAGAGAAATAACTAAAATACACATTATTTAATAAAGAAATAAATAAAATTCAGATTATTTAATAGAGAAATAACAAAAAAATACATTATTTAATAGAGAAATAACTAAAATACACATTATTTATTAGAGAAATAACTAAAATACACATTATTTATTAGAGAAATAACTAAAATACACATTATTTAATAACGAAATAACTAATATACACATTATTTATTGGAAACATAACTAAAATACACATTATTTAATAAAAAAATAACTAAAATACACATTATTCATTAGAGAAATAACAAAAAACACATTATTAAATAGAGAAATAACAAAAAAACACATTATTTAATAAAGAAATAACTAAAATACACATTATTTATTGGAGAAATAACTAAAATACACATTATTTATTGTAGAAATAACTAAAATACACATTAAATAATAGAGAAATAACAAAAATACACATTTATTAATAGAGAAATAACTAAAATACACATTTTTTAATAAATAAATTACTAAAATACACATTATTTATTGGAGAAATAACTAAAATACACAATATTTAATAGAGAAATAACTAAAATACACATTATTTAATATAAAAATAACAAAAAAACACATTATTTAATAGAAGAAAATTAAAAAAAAAACATTATTTGATAGAGAAATAACTAAAATACACATTATTTAACAGAGAAATAACTAAAATACACATTATTTAATAAAGAAATAATAAAAATTCATATTATTTAATAGAAAAATAACAAAAAAACACAAAATTTAATAGAGAAATAACTAAAATACACATTATTTATTGGAGAAATAGCTAAAATACACATTATTTATTTTAGAAATAACTAAATCACACATTATTTAATAAAGAAATAACTAATATACACATTATTTATTGGAGACATAACTAAAATACACATTATTTAATAAAGAAATAACTAGAATACACATTATTTGATAGAGAAATAACAAAAACACACATTATTTAATAGAGAAATAACTAAAATACACATTATTTATTGGAGAAATAACTAAAAGACAACCTATTTAATAGAGTAATTAGTAAAATACACATTATTTAATAGAAAAATAACTAAAATACACATTATTTAATAAAGAAATAACAAAAAACACTTTATTTATTAAAGAAATTACTAAAATACAATTTTTTTATTGGAGAAATAACTAAAATACACATTATTTAATAGAAAAATAACTAAAATACACATTATTTATTTTAGAAATAACTAAAATACACATTATTTAATAATGAAATAACTAAAATACACATTATTTAATAGAGAAATAACTAAAATACACTATATTTAATAAATTAATTAATTAAATACACATTATTTATTGGAGAAATAACTAAAATACACATTATGTAAAAGAGAAATAACTAAAATACACATTATTTAATAGAAAAATATCAAAAAAACACATTATTTAAAAAAAAAATATAAAAAAAAATATTATTTAATAGAGAAATAACTAAAATACACATTATTTATTGAAGAAATAACTTAAATACACATTATTTAATAGAGAAATAACTAAAATACACATTTTTTAATAGAAAAATAACTAAATTACACATTATTTAATAGAGAAATAACTAAAATTCGCATTATTTAATAAAGAAATAACAAAAAACACATTATTTAATAAAAAAATAACTAAAATACCCATTATTTATTGGAGAAATTACTAAAATACACATTATTTAATAGAGAAATAACAAAAACACACACTATTTATTGGAGAAATAGCTAAAATACACAATATTTATTAAAGAAAAAACTAAAATACACATTATTTAATAGAGAAATAACTAAAATACACATTATTTAATAAACAAATTACTAAAATACACATTATTTTTTGAAGAAATAACTAAAATACACATTATTTAATAGAGAAATAACTAAAATACACATTATTTATTAGAAAAGTAACAAAAAGACACATTATTTAATAGAGAAATATAAAAAAAAAACATTATTTAACAGAGAAATAACTAAAATACACATTATTTAATAGAGAAATAACTAAAATCACATTATTTAATAGAGAAATAACTAAAATACACATTATTTAATAGAGAAATAACTAAAATTCACAATATTTAATAAAGAAATATCAAAAAAACACATTATTTAATAGAGAAATAACTAAAATACACATTATTTAATAGAGATTTAACAAAAAAACACATTATTTAATAGAGAAATAACTAAAATACACATTATTTAATAGAGAAATAACTAAAAAACACATAATTTAATAAAGAAATAACTAAAATATACATTATTTGTTGGAGAAATAACTAAAATACACATTATTTAATAGAGAAATAACTAAAATACACATTATTTAATAAAGAAATAACTAAAATACACATTATTTAATAGAGAAATAACAAAAAAACAAATTATTTAATAGAGAAATAACTAAAATACACATTATTTATTGGAGAAATAACTAAAATACACATTATTCAATAGAGAAATAACTAAAATACACATTATTTAATAGAGAAATAACAAAAAAACACATTATTTAATAGAGAAATAAGTAAAATACACATTATTTATTGGAGAAATAACTAAAATACACATTATTTAATAAAGAAATAACTTAAATACACATATATTAATAGATAAAGAACTAAAATACACATTATTTATTAGAGAAATAACAAAAAAACATATTATTTAAAAAAGAAATAACCTAAATACACATCATTTAATAGAGAAATAACAAAAAAACACATTATTTAATAGAGAAATAACTAAAATACACATTATTTATTAGAGAAATACCTAAAATACACATTATTTATTGGAGAAATAACAAAAATACACATAATTTAATAAAGAAATAACTAAAATACACATTATTTATTGGAGAAATAACTAAAATACACATTATTTAATAAAGAAATAACTAAAATACACATTATTTAATAAAGAAATATTTTAAATACACATTATTTAATAAAGAAATAACAAAAAAACACATTATTTAATAGAGAAATAACTAAAAAACACATTATTTATTGGAGAAATAACTAAAATACACATTATTTAAAAGAGAAATAACAAAAATACACATTATTCAATAGAGAAATAACTAAAATACACATTATTTTTTTAAGAAATAACTAAAATACACATTATTTAATAATGAAATAACAAAATACACATTATTTATTGGGGAAATAACTAAAATACACATTATTTAATAAAGAAATAATTTAAAAACACATTATTTAATAAAGAAATAACAAAAAAAACACATTATTTATTAGAAAAATAACAAAAAAACACATTATTTAATAGAAAAATAACTAAAATAGACAATATTTAATAGAGAAATAACTAAAATACACATTATTTTTCAGAGAAATAACTAAAATACACATTATTTATTGGAGAAATAACTAAAATACACATTATTTAATAAAGAGATTAATAAAATACACATTATTTAATAGAGAAATAACAAAAAAAAAATTATTCAATAGATAAATAACTAAAATAAACATTATTTATTGAAGAAATAACTAAAATACACATTAATAATAATAAAATTACTAAAATACACATTATTTATTGGGGAAATAACTAAAATACACATTATTTAATAAAGAAATAATTTAAAAACACATTATTTAATAGAGAAATAACAAAAAAAACACATTATTCAATAGAAAAATAACAAAAAAACACATTATTGATTAGAGAAATATAAAAAAAAAAAGATTATTTAATAAAGAAATAACTAAAATATAATAATAAAATAAAACACTGTCTACGTTTTTTACCACAAATATTTGTGGTAAAAAACGTAGACAGTGTTTTTATTTTATTATTATTATGGATTACCACGTAGTAAAGGTCTCAACCATCCTTTAAACTAAAATATACATTATTTAATAGAAAAATAACAAAAAAACACATTATTCAATAGAGAAATAACTAAAATACACATTATTTAATAAAGAAATAACTAAAATACACATTATTTAATAGAGAAATAACTAAAATAAACATCAATTAATAGAAAAATAACTAAAATGCACATTATTTAATAGAAAAATAAATAAAATTCAGATTATTTAATAGAGAAATAACTAAAATACACATTATTTATTGGAGAAATAACTAAAATACTCATTATTTATTAGAGAAATAACTAAAATACACATTATTTAATAGAGATATAACTAAAATACACATTATTTATTAGAGAAATAACTAAAATTCACATTATTTTATAGAGAAATAACAAAAAAACACAATATTTAATAGAGAAATAACTAAAATACACATTATTTATTGGAGAAATAACTAAAATACACATTATTTATTTTAGAAATAACTAAAATACACATTATTTAATAACGAAATAACTAATATACACATTATTTATTGGAGACATATCTAAAATACACATTATTTGATAAAAAAATAACTAGAATACACATTATTTAATAGAGAAATAACAAAAAAACACATTATTTAATAGAGAAATAACTAAAATACACATTTTTTATTTTAGAAATAACTGAAATACACATTATTCAATAGAGTAATAACTAAAATACACATTATTTAATAGAGAAATAACTAAAATACACATTATTTAATAAAGAAATAACAAAAAAACACATTATTTAATAAAGAAATAACTAAAATACCCATTATTTATTAGAGAAATAACTAAAATACACATTATTTAATAGAGAAATAACAAAAACACACATTATTTATTTAAAAAATAGCTAAAGTACACAAAATTAAATAAAGAAATAACTAAAATACACATTATTTAATAGAGAAATAACTAAAATACACATTATTTAATAAATAAATTACTAAAATACACATTATTTTTTAAAGAAATAACTAAAATACACATTATTTAATAGAGAAATAACTGAAATACACATTATTTATTAGAAAAATAACAAAAAGACACATTATTTAATAGAGAAATATAAAAAAAAAACATTATTTAACAGAGACATAACTAAAATACACATTATTTAATAGAGATATAACTAAAATCACATTATTTAATAGAGAAATAACTAAAATACACATTATTTAATAGAGAAATAACTAAAATTCACAATATTTAATAGAGAAATATAAAAAAAAACACATTATTTAATAGAAAAATAACTAAAATACACTATATTTAATAGAGATTTAACAAAAAAACACATTATTTAATAGAGAAATAACTAAAATACACTATATTTAATAGAGATTTAACAAAAAAACACATTATTTAATAGAGAAATAACTAAAATACACATTATTTAATAGAGAAATAACTAAAATACACATAATTTAATAAAGAAATAACTAAAATATACATTATTTATTGGAGAAATAACTAAAATACACCTTATTTATTGGAGAAATAACTAAAATACACATTATTTAAAAGAGAAATAACAAAAAAAACATATTAACTAAAATACACATTATTTAATAAAGAAATAACAAAAAAACACATTATTTAATAGAGAAATAACTAAAATACACATTATTTATTGTATAAATAACTAAAATACACATAATTTAATAGAGAATAAACTAAAATACACATTATTTAATAGAAAAATAACAAAAAAACACATTATTTAATAGAGAAATAAGTAAAATATACATTATTTATTGGAAAAATAACTAAAATACACATTATTTAATAAAGAAATAACTTAAATACACATATATTAATAGAAAAAGAACTAAAATACACATTATTTAATAGAGAAATAACAAAAAAACATATTATTTAATAGAGAAATAACTTAAATACACATTATTTAATAGAGAAATAACAAAAAAAACACATTTTTTAATAGAAAAATAACTAAAATACACATTTATTATTAGAGAAATACCTAAAATACACATTATTTATTGGAGAAATAACTAAAATACACATAATTTAATAAAAAAATAACTAAAATACACATTATTTATTGGAGAAATAACTAAAATACACATTATTTAATTAAAAAATAACTAAAATACACATTATTTAATAAAGAAATAACTTAAATACACATTATTTAATAGAGAAATAACAAAAAAACACATTATTTAATAGAGAAATAACTAAAATACACATTATTTATTAAAGAAATAACTAAATTACACATTATTTAATAGAGAAATAACAAAAAAAACACATTATTCAATAGAGAAATAACTAAAATACACATTATTTATTGAAGAAATTACTAAAATACACATTATTTAATAATGAAATAACTAAAATACACATTATTTATTAGGGAAATAACTAAAAAACACAATATTTAATAAAGAAATAATTTAAAAACACATTATTTAATAGAGAAATAACAAAAAAAACACATTATTTAATAGAAAAATAACAAAAAAAACACATTATTTAATAGAGAAATAACTAAAATACACATTATTTAATAGAGAAATAACAAAAAAATACATTATTTAATAGAGAAATAACTAAAATACACATTATTTATTGGAGAAATAACTAAAATACACATTAATTATTAGAGAAATAACTAAAATACACATTATTTAATAGAGATATAACTAAAATACACATTATTTATTAGAGAAATAACTAAAATTCACATTATTTTATAGAGAAATAACAAAAAAAACACATTATTTAATAGAGAAATAACAAAAATACACATTATTTATTGGAGAAATAACTAAAATACACATTATTTATTTTAGAAATAACTAAAATACACATTATTTAATAACGAAATAACTAATATACACAATATTTATTGGAGACATAACTAAAATACACAATATTTAATAAAAAAATAACTAGAATACACATTATTTAATAGAGAAATAACAAAAAAACACATTATTTAATAGAGAAATAACTAAAATACACATTATTTATTGGAGAAATAACTAAAATACACATTATTCAATAGAGTAATAACTAAAATACACATTATTTAATAGAGAAATAACTAAAATACACATTATTTAATAAAGAAATAACAAAAAAACACATTATTTAATAAAGAAATAACTAAAATACCCATTATTTATTGGAAAAATAACTAAAATACACATTATTGAATAGAGAAATAACAAAAACACACATTATTTATTGGAGAAATAGCTAAAATACACAATATTTAATAAAGAAATAACTAAAATACACATTATTTAATAGAGAAATAACTAAAATACACATTATTTAATAAATAAATTACTAAAATACACATTATTTTTTGAAGAAATAACTAAAATACACATTATTTAGTAGAGAAATAACTAAAATACACATTATTTATTAGAAAAATAACAAAAAGACACATTATTTAATAAAGAAATATAAAAAAAACTTTATTTAATAGAGAAATAACTGAAATACACATTATTTAATAGAGATATAACTAAAATCACATTATTTAATAGAGAAATAACTAAAATACACATTATTTAATAGAGAAATAACTAAAATTCACAATATTTAATAGAGAAATATAAAAAACACATTATTTAATAGAGAAATAACTAAAATACACATTATTTAATAAAGATTTAACAAAAAAACACAGTATTTAATAGAGAAATAACTAAAATACACATTATTTAATAGAGATTTAACAAAAAAACACATTATTTATTAGAAAAATAACTAAAATACACATTATTTAATAGAGAAATAACTAAAAAACACATAATTTAATAAAGAAATAACTAAAATATACATTATTTATTGGAGAAATAACTAAAATACACAATATTTAACAGAGAAAAAACTAAAATACAAATTATTTAATAAAGAAATAACTAAAATACACATTATTTAATAGAGAAATAACAAAAAAACACATTATTTAATAGAGAAATAACTAAAATACACATTATTTATTGGAGAAATAACTAAAATACACATTATTCAATAGAGAAATAACTAAAATACACATTATTTAATAGAGAAATAACAAAAAAACACATTATTTAATAGAGAAATAAGTAAAATACACATTATTTATTGGAGAAATAACTAAAATACACATTATTTAATAAAGAAATAACTTAAATACACATATATTAATAGATAAAAAACTAAAATACACATTATTTAAAAGAGAAATAACAGAAAAACATTATATTTAAAAAAGAAATAACCTAAATACACATCATTTAATAGAGAAATAACAAAAAAACACATTATTTAATAGAGAAATAACTAAAATACACATTATTTATTAGAGAAATACCTAAAATACACATTATTTGTTGGAGAAATAACAAAAACACATAATTTAATAAAGAAATAACTAAAATACACATTATTTATTGGAGAAATAACTAAAATACACATTATTTAATAAAGAAATAACCAAATTACACATTATTTAATAAAGAAATAACTCAAATACACATTATTTAATAGAGAAATAATAAAAAAACACATTATTTAATAAAGAAATAACTAAAAAACACATTATTTATTGGAGAAATAACTAAAATACACATTATTTAAAAGAGAAATAACAAAAAAACACATTATTCAATAGAGAAATAACTAAAATACACATTATTTTTTAAAAAAACAACTAAAATACACATTATTTAATAATGAAATAACAAAATACACATTATTTATTGGGGAAATAACTAAAATACACATTATTTAATAAAGAAATAATTTAAAAACACATTATTTAATTAAGAAATAACAAAAAAAACACATTATTTATTAGAAAAATAACAAAAAAACACATTATTTAATAGAGAAATAACTAAAATACACATTATTTAAAAGAGAAATAACTAAAATACACATTATTTAATAAATAAATTACTAAAATACACATTATTTTTTGAAGAAATAACTAAAATACACATTATTTAATAGAGAAATAACTAAAATACACATTATTTTTTAAAAAAACAACTAAAATACACATTATTTAATAATGAAATAACAAAATACACATTATTTATTGGGGAAATAACTAAAATACACATTATTTAATAAAGAAATAATTTAAAAACACATTATTTAATTAAGAAATAACAAAAAAAACACATTATTTATTAGAAAAATAACAAAAAAACACATTATTTAATAGAGAAATAACTAAAATACACATTATTTAATAGAGAAATAACTAAAATACACATTATTTAATAAATAAATTACTAAAATACACATTATTTTTTGAAGAAATAACTAAAATACACATTATTTAATAGAGAAATAACTAAAATTCACAATATTTAATAAAGAAATATCAAAAACACACATTATTTAATAGAGAAATAACTAAAATACACATTATTTAATAGAGATTTAACAAAAAAACACATTATTTAATAGAGAAATAACTAAAATACACATTATTTAATAGAGAAATAACTAAAAAACACATTATTTAATAAAGAAATAACTAAAATATACATTATTTATTGGAGAAATAACTAAAATACACATTATTTAATAGAAAAATAACTAAAATACACATTATTTAATAAAGAAATAACTAAAATACACATTATTTAATAGAGATATAACTAAAATACACATTATTTATTAGAGAAATAACTAAAATTTACATTATTTTATAGAGAAATAACAAAAAAACACAATATTTAATAGAGAAATAACTAAAATACACATTATTTATTGGAGAAATAACTAAAATACACATTATTTATTTTAGAAATAACTAAAATACACATTATTTAATAACGAAATAACTAATATACACATTATTTATTGGAGACATATCTAAAATACACATTATTTGATAAAAAAATAACTAGAATACACATTATTTAATAGAGAAATAACAAAAAAACACATTATTTAATAGAGAAATAACTAAAATACACATTTTTTATTGGAGAAATAACTGAAATACACATTATTCAATAGAGTAATAAATAAAATACACATTATTTAATAGAGAAATAACTAAAATACACATTATTTAATAAAGAAATAACAAAAAAACACATTATTTAATAAAGAAATAACTAAAATACCCATTATTTATTGGAGAAATAACTAAAATACACATTATTTAATAGAGAAATAACAAAAACACACATTATTTATTTGAGAAATAGCTAAAATACACAAAATTAAATAAAGAAATAACTAAAATACACATTATTTAATAGAGAAATAACTAAAATACACATTATTTAATAAATAAATTACTAAAATACACATTATTTTTTAAAGAAATAACTAAAATACACATTATTTAATAGAGAAATAACTGAAATACACATTATTTATTAGAAAAATAACAAAAAGACACATAATTTAATAGAGAAATATAAAAAAAAAACATTATTTAACAGAGACATAACTAAAATACACATTATTTAATAGAGATATAACTAAAATCACATTATTTAATAGAGAAATAACTAAAATACACATTATTTAATAGAGAAATAACTAAAATTCACATAATTTAATAAAGAAATAACTAAAATATACATTATTTATTGGAGAAATAACTAAAATACACCTTATTTATTGGAGAAATAACTAAAATACACATTATTTAAAAGAGAAATAACAAAAAAAACATATTAACTAAAATACACATTATTTATTAGAGAAATAACTAAAATACACATTATTTAATAGAGAAATAGCTAAAATACACATTATTTAATAAAGAAATAACTTAAATACACATTATTTAATAGAGAAATAACAAAAAAACACATTATTTAATAGAGAAATAACTAAAATACACATTATTTATTGGAGAAATAACTAAATTACACATTATTTAATAGAGAAATAACAAAAAAAACACATTATTCAATAGAGAAATAACTAAAATACACATTATTTATTGAAGAAATTACTAAAATACACATTATTTAATAATGAAATAACTAAAATACACAATATTTATTAGGGAAATAACTAAAAAACACAATATTTAATAAAGAAATAATTTAAAAACACATTATTTAATAGAGAAATAACAAAAAAAACACATTATTTAATAGAAAAATAACAAAAAAAACACATTATTTAATAGAGAAATAACTAAAATACACATTATTTAATAGAGAAATAACAAAAAAATACATTATTTAATAGAGAAATAACTAAAATACACATTATTTATTGGAGAAATAACTAAAATACACATTAATTATTAGAGAAATAACTAAAATACACATTATTTAATAGAGATATAACTAAAATACACATTATTTATTAGAGAAATAACTAAAATTCACATTATTTTATAGAGAAATAACAAAAAAACACATTATTTAATAGAGAAATAACTAAAATACACATTATTTATTGGAGAAATAACTAAAATACACATTATTTATTTTAGAAATAACTAAAATACACATTATTTAATAACGAAATAACTAATATACACAATATTTATTGGAGACATAACTAAAATACACAATATTTAATAAAAAAATAACTAGAATACACATTATTTAATAGAGAAATAACAAAAAAACACATTATTTAATAGAGAAATAACTAAAATACACATTCTTTATTGGAGAAATAACTAAAATACACATTATTCAATAGAGTAATAACTAAAATACACATTATTTAAAAGATAAATAACTAAAATACACATTATTTAATAAAGAAATAACAAAAAAACACATTATTTAATAAAGAAATAACTAAAATACCCATTATTTATTGGAAAAATAACTAAAATACACATTATTTAATAGAGAAATAACAAAAACACACATTATTTATTGGAGAAATAGCTAAAATACACAATATTTAATAAAGAAATAACTAAAATACACATTATTTAATAGAGAAATAACTAAAATACACATTATTTAATAAATAAATTACTAAAATACACATTATTTTTTGAAGAAATAACTAAAATACACATTATTTAGTAGAGAAATAACTAAAATACACATTATTTATTAGAAAAATAACAAAAAGACACATTATTTAATAAAGAAATAAAAAAAAACATTATTTAATAGAGAAATAACTGAAATACACATTATTTAATAGAGATATAACTAAAATCACATTATTTAATAGAGAAATAACTAAAATACACATTATTTAATAGAGAAATAACTAAAATTCACAATATTTAATAGAGAAATATAAAAAACACATTATTTAATAGAGAAATAACTAAAATACACATTATTTAATAAAGATTTAACAAAAAAACACAGTATTTAATAGAGAAATAACTAAAATACACATTATTTAATAGAGATTTAACAAAAAAACACATTATTTAATAGAAAAATAACTAAAATACACATTATTTAATAGAGAAATAACTAAAAAACACATAATTTAATAAAGAAATAACTAAAATATACATTATTTATTGGAGAAATAACTAAAATACACAATATTTAACAGAGAAAAAACTAAAATACAAATTATTTAATAAAGAAATAACTAAAATACACATTATTTAATAGAGAAATAACAAAAAAACACATTATTTAATAGAGAAATAACTAAAATACACATTATTTATTGGAGAAATAACTAAAATACACATTATTCAATAGAGAAATAACTAAAATACACATTATTTAATAGAGAAATAACAAAAAAACACATTATTTAATAGAGAAATAAGTAAAATACACATTATTTATTGGAGAAATAACTAAAATACACATTATTTAATAAAGAAATAACTTAAATACACATATATTAATAGATAAAAAACTAAAAAAAACATATTATTTAAAAGAGAAATAACAAAAAAACATTATATTTAAAAAAGAAATAACCTAAATACACATCATTTAATAGAGAAATAACAAAAAAACACATTATTTAATAGAGAAATAACTAAAATACACATTATTTATTAGAGAAATACCTAAAATACACATTATTTGTTGGAGAAATAACAAAAACACATAATTTAATAAAGAAATAACTAAAATACACATTATTTATTGGAGAAATAACTAAAATACACATTATTTAATAAAGAAATAACCAAATTACACATTATTTAATAAAGAAATAACTCAAATACACATTATTTAATAGAGAAAAAATAAAAAAACACATTATTTAATAAAGAAATAACTAAAAAAAACATTATTTATTGGAGAAATAACTAAAATACACATTATTTAAAAGAGAAATAACAAAAAAACACATTATTTAATAGAGAAATAACTAAAATACACATTATTTTTAAAAAAAACAACTAAAATACACATTATTTAATAATGAAATAACAAAATACACATTATTTATTGGGGAAATAACTAAAATACACATTATTTAATAAAGAAATAATTTAAAAACACATTATTTAATTAAGAAATAACAAAAAAAACACATTATTTATTAGAAAAATAACAAAAAAACACATTATTTAATAGAGAAATAACTAAAATACACATTATTTAATAGAGAAATAACTAAAATACACATTATTTAATAAATAAATTACTAAAATACACATTATTTTTTGAAGAAATAACTAAAATACACATTATTTAATAGAGAAATAACTAAAATACACATTATTTATTAGAAAAGTAACAAAAAGACACATTATTTAATAGAGAAATATAAAAAAAAACATTATTTAACAGAGAAATAACTAAAATACACATTATTTAATAGAGAAATAACTAAAATCACATTATTTAATAGAGAAATAACTAAAATACACATTATTTAATAGAGAAATAACTAAAATTCACAATATTTAATAAAGAAATATTAAAAAAACACATTATTTAATAGAGAAATAACTAAAATACACATTATTTAATAGAGATTTAACAAAAAAACACATTATTTAATAGAGAAATAACTAAAATACACATTATTTAATAGAGAAATAACTAAAAAACACATAATTTAATAAAGAAATAACTAAAATATACATTATTTATTGGAGAAATAACTAAAATACACATTATTTAATAGAAAAATAACTAAAATACACATTATTTAATAAAGAAATAACTAAAATACACATTATTTAATAGAGAAATAACAAAAAAACACATTATTTAATAAAGAAATAACTAAAATACACATTATTTATTGGAGACATAACTAAAATACACATTATTCAATAGAGAAATAACTAAAATACACATTATTTAATAGAGAAATAACAAAAAAAACACATTATTTAATAGAGAAATAAGTAAAATACACATTATTTATTGGAGAAATAACTAAAATACACATTATTTAATAAAGAAATAACTTAAATACACATATATTTATAGATAAAGAACTAAAATACACATTATTTATTAGAGAAATAACAAAAAAACATATTATTTTAAAAAGAAATAACCTAAGTACACATCATTAAATAGAGAAATAACAAAAAAACACATTATTTAATAGAGAAATAACTAAAATACACATTATTTATTAGAGAAATACCTAAAATACACATTATTTATTGGAGAAATAACAAAAATACACATAATTTAATAAAGAAATAACTAAAATACACATTATTTATTGGAGAAATAACTAATATACACATTATTTAATAAAGAAATAACTAAAATACACATTATTTAATAAAAAAATAACTTAAATACACATTATTTAATAGAGAAATAACAAAAAAACACATTATTTAATAGAGAAATAACTAAAAAACACATTATTTATTGAAGAAATAACTAAAATACACATTATTTAAAAGAGAAATAACAAAAAAAAACACATTATTCAATAGAGAAATAACTAAAATACACATTATTTTTTTAAGAAATAACTAAAATACACATTATTTAATAATGAAATAACAAAATACACATTATTTATTGGGGAAATAACTAAAATACACATTATTTAATAAAGAAATATTTTAAAAACACATTATTTAATAAAGAAATAACAAAAAAAACACATTATTTATTAAAAAAATAACAAAAAAACACATTATTTAATAGAAAAATAACTAAAATACACAATATTTAATAGGGAAATAACTAAAATACACATTATTTTTCAGAGAAATAACTAAAATACACATTATTTATTGGAGAAATAACTAAAATACACATTATTTAATAAAGAAATTACTAAAATACACATTATTTAATAGAGAAATAACAAAAAAACACATTATTCAATAGAGAAATAACTAAAATAAACATTATTTATTGAAGAAATAACTAAAATACACATTAATAATAATAAAATAACTAAAATAGACATTATTTATTGGGGAAATAACTAAAATACACATTATTTAATAAAGAAATAATTTAAAAACACATTATTTAATAGAGAAATAACTAAAATAAACATCAATTAATAGAGAAATAACTAAAATACACATTATTTAATAGAAAAATAAATAAAATTCAGATTATTTAATAGGGAAATAACTAAAATACACATTATTTATTGGAGAAATAACTAAAATACTCATTATTTATTAGAGAAATAACTAAAATACACATTATTTAATAGAGATATAACTAAAATACACATTATTTATTAGAGAAATAACTAAAATTCACATTATTTTATAGAGAAATAACAAAAAAAACACAATATTTAATAGAGAAATAACTAAAATACACATTATTTATTGGAGAAATAACTAAAATACACATTATTTATTTTAGAAATAACTAAAATACACATTATTTAATAACGAAATAACTAATATACACATTGTTTATTGGAGACATATCTAAAATACACATTATTTGATAAAAAAATAACTAGAATACACATTATTTAATAGAGAAATAACAAAAAAACACATTATTTAATAGAGAAATAACTAAAATACACATTTTTTATTGGAGAAATAACTGAAATACACATTATTCAATAGAGTAATAACTAAAATACACATTATTTAATAGAGAAATAACTAAAATACACATTATTTAATAAAGAAATAACAAAAAAACACATTATTTAATAAAGAAATAACTAAAATACCCATTATTTATTGGAGAAATAACTAAAATACACATTATTTAATAGAGAAATAACAAAAACACACATTATTTATTAGAGAAATAGCTAAAATACACAAAATTAAATAAAGAAATAACTAAAATACACATTATTTAATAGAGAAATAACTAAAATACACATTATTTAATAAATAAATTACTAAAATACACATTATTTTTTGAAGAAATAACTAAAATACACATTATTTAGTAGAGAAATAACTAAAATACACATTATTTATTAGAAAAATAACAAAAAGACACATTATTTAATAAAGAAATAAAAAAAAAACATTATTTAATAGAGAAATAACTGAAATACACATTATTTAATAGAGATATAACTAAAATCACATTATTTAATAGAGAAATAACTAAAATACACATTATTTAATAGAGAAATAACTAAAATTCACAATATTTAATAGAGAAATATAAAAAACACATTATTTAATAGAGAAATAACTAAAATACACATTATTTAATAAAGATTTAACAAAAAAACACAGTATTTAATAGAGAAATAACTAAAATACACATTATTTAATAGAGATTTAACAAAAAAACACATTATTTAATAGAAAAATAACTAAAATACACATTATTTAATAGAGAAATAACTAAAAAACACATAATTTAATAAAGAAATAACTAAAATATACATTATTTATTGGAGAAATAACTAAAATACACAATATTTAACAGAGAAAAAACTAAAATACAAATTATTTGATAAAGAAATAACTAAAATACACATTATTTAATAGAGAAATAACAAAAAAACACATTATTTAATAGAGAAATAACTAAAATACACATTATTTATTGGAGAAATAACTAAAATACACATTATTCAATAGAGAAATAACTAAAATACACATTATTTAATAAAGAAATAACTTAAATACACATATATTAATAGATAAAAAACTAAAAAAAACATATTATTTAAAAGAGAAATAACAAAAAAACATTATATTTAAAAAAGAAATAACCTAAATACACATCATTTAATAGAGAAATAACAAAAAAACACATTATTTAATAGAGAAATAACTAAAATACACATTATTTATTAGAGAAATACCTAAAATACACATTATTTGTTGGAGAAATAACAAAAACACATAATTTAATAAAGAAATAACTAAAAAACACATTATTTATTGGAGAAATAACTAAAATACACATTATTTAATAAAGAAATAACCAAATTACACATTATTTAATAAAGAAATAACTCAAATACACATTATTTAATAGAGAAAAAATAAAAAAACACATTATTTAATAAAGAAATAACTAAAAAAAACATTATTTATTGGAGAAATAACTAAAATACACATTATTTAAAAGAGAAATAACAAAAAAACACATTATTCAATAGAGAAATAACTAAAATACACATTATTTTAAAAAAAAACAACTAAAATACACATTATTTAATAATGAAATAACAAAATACACATTATTTATTGGGGAAATAACTAAAATACACATTATTTAATAAAGAAATAATTTAAAAACACATTATTTAATTAAGAAATAACAAAAAAAACACATTATTTATTAGAAAAATAACAAAAAAACACATTATTTAATAGAGAAATAACTAAAATACACATTATTTAATAGAGAAATAACTAAAATACACATTATTTAATAAATAAATTACTAAAATACACATTATTTTTTGAAGAAATAACTAAAATACACATTATTTAATAGAGAAATAACTAAAATACACATTATTTATTAGAAAAGTAACAAAAAGACACATTATTTAATAGAGAAATATAAAAAAAAAACATTATTTAACAGAGAAATAACTAAAATACACATTATTTAATAGAGAAATAACTAAAATCACATTATTTAATAGAGAAATAACTAAAATACACATTATTTAATAGAGAAATAACTAAAATTCACAATATTTAATAAAGAAATATCAAAAAAACACATTATTTAATAGAGAAATAACTAAAATACACATTATTTAATAGAGATTTAACAAAAAAACACATTATTTAATAGAGAAATAACTAAAATACACTTTATTTAATAGAGAAATAACTAAAAAACACATAATTTAATAAAGAAATAACTAAAATATACATTATTTATTGGAGAAATAACTAAAATACACATTATTTAATAGAAAAATAACTAAAATACACATTATTTAATAAAGAAATAACTAAAATACACATTATTTAATAGAGAAATAACAAAAAAACACATTATTTAATAAAGAAATAACTAAAATACACATTATTTATTGGAGAAATAACTAAAATACACATTATTCAATAGAGAAATAACTAAAATACACATTATTTAATAAAGAAATAACAAAAAAACACATTATTTAATAGAGAAATAAGTAAAATACACATTATTTATTGGAGAAATAACTAAAATACACATTATTTAATAAAGAAATAACTTAAATACACATATATTTATAGATAAAGAACTAAAATACACATTATTTATTAGAGAAATAACAAAAAAACATATTATTTTAAAAAGAAATAACCTAAATACACATCATTAAATAGAGAAATAACAAAAAAACACATTATTTAATAGAGAAATAACTAAAATACACATTATTTATTAGAGAAATACCTAAAATACACATTATTTATTGGAGAAATAACAAAAATACACATAATTTAATAAAGAAATAACTAAAATACACATTATTTATTGGAGAAATAACTAATATACACATTATTTAATAAAGAAATAACTAAAATACACATTATTTAATAAAAAAATAACTTAAATACACATTATTTAATAGAGAAATAACAAAAAAACACATTATTTAATAGAGAAATAACTAAAAAACACATTATTTATTGAAGAAATAACTAAAATACACATTATTTAAAAGAGAAATAACAAAAAAAACACATTATTCAATAGAGAAATAACTAAAATACACATTATTTTTTTCAGAAATAACTAAAATACACATTATTTAATAATGAAATAACAAAATACACATTATTTATTGGGGAAATAACTAAAATACACATTATTTAATAAAGAAATATTTTAAAAACACATTATTTAATAAAGAAATAACAAAAAAAAACACATTATTTATTAAAAAAATAACAAAAAAACACATTATTTAATAGAAAAATAACTAAAATACACAATATTTAATAGGGAAATAACTAAAATACACATTATTTTTCAGAGAAATAACTAAAATACACATTATTTATTGGAGAAATAACTAAAATACACATTATTTATCAAAGAAATTACTAAAATACACATTATTTAATAGAGAAATAACAAAAAAACACATTATTCAATAGAGAAATAACTAAAATAAACATTATTTATTGAAGAAATAACTAAAATACACATTAATAATAATAAAATAACTAAAATAGACATTATTTATTGGGGAAATAACTAAAATACACATTATTTAATAAAGAAATAATTTAAAAACACATTATTTAATAGAGAAATAACTAAAATAAACATCAATTAATAGAGAAATAACTAAAATACACATTATTTAATAGAAAAATAAATAAAATTCAGATTATTTAATAGAGAAATAACTAAAATACACATTATTTATTGGAGAAATAACTAAAATACTCATTATTTATTAGAGAAATAACTAAAATACACATTATTTAATAGAGATATAACTAAAATACACATTATTTATTAGAGAAATAACTAAAATTCACAATATTTTATAGAGAAATAACAAAAAAAACACAATATTTAATAGAGAAATAACTAAAATACACATTATTTATTGGAGAAATAACTAAAATACACATTATTTATTTTAGAAATAACTAAAATACACATTATTTAATAACGAAATAACTAATATACACATTGTTTATTGGAGACATATCTAAAATACACATTATTTGATAAAAAAATAACTAGAATACACATTATTTAATAGAGAAATAACAAAAAAACACATTATTTAATAGAGAAATAACTAAAATACACATTTTTTATTGGAGAAATAACTGAAATACACATTATTCAATAGAGTAATAACTAAAATACACATTATTTAATAGAGAAATAACTAAAATACACATTATTTAATAAAGAAATAACAAAAAAACACATTATTTAATAAAGAAATAACTAAAATACCCATTATTTATTGGAGAAATAACTAAAATACACATTATTTAATAGAGAAATAACAAAAACACACATTATTTATTAGAGAAATAGCTAAAATACACAAAATTAAATAAAGAAATAACTAAAATACACATTATTTAATAGAGAAATAACTAAAATACACATTATTTAATAAATAAATTACTAAAATACACATTATTTTTTAAAGAAATAACTAAAATACACATTATTTAATAGAGAAATAACTAAAATACACATTATTTATTAGAAAAATAACAAAAAGACACATTATTTAATAGAGAAATATAAAAAAAAAACATTATTTAACAGAGAAATAACTAAAATACACATTATTTAATAGAGATATAACTAAAATACACTATATTTAATAGAGATTTAACAAAAAAACACATTATTTAATAGAGAAATAACTAAAATACACTATATTTAATAGAGATTTAACAAAAAAACACATTATTTAATAGAGAAATAACTAAAATACACTATATTTGATAGAGATTTAACAAAAAAACACATTATTTAATAGAGAAATAACTAAAATACACATTATTTAATAGAGAAATAACTAAAATACACATAATTTAATAAAGAAATAACTAAAATATACATTATTTATTGGATAAATAACTAAAATACACCTTATTTATTGGTGAAATAACTAAAATACACATTATTTAAAAGAGAAATAACAAAAAAAACATATTAACTAAAATACACATTATTTATTAGAGAAATAACTAAAATACACATTATATAATAAAGAAATAACTAAAATACACATTATTTAATAAAGAAATAACTAAAATACACTCTATTTAATAAAGAAATAACAAAAAAACACATTATTTAATAGAGAAATAACTAAAATACACATTATTTATTGGATAAATAACTAAAATACACATAATTTAATAGAGAATAAACTAAAATACACATTATTTAATAGAAAAATAACAAAAAAACACATTATTTAATAGAGAAATAAGTAAAATACACATTATTTATTGGAAAAATAACTAAAATACACATTATTTAATAAAGAAATAACTTAAATACACATATATTAATAGAAAAAGAACTAAAAAACACATTATTTAATAAAGAATTAACAAAAAAACATATTATTTAATAGAGAAATAACTTAAATACACATTATTTAATAGAGAAATAACAAAAAAAACACATTATTTAATAGAAAAATAACTAAAATACACATTATTTATTAGAGAAATAAATAAAATACACATTATTTATTGGAGAAATAACTAAAATACACATAATTTAATAAAGAAATAACTAAAATACACATTATTTATTGGAGAAATAACTAAAATACACATTATTTAATTGAAAAATAACTAAAATACACATTATTTAATAAAGAAATAACTTAAATACACATTATTTAATAGAGAAATAACAAAAAACACATTATTTAATAGAGAAATAACTAAAATACACATTATTTATTGGAGAAATAACTAAATTACACATTATTTAATAGAGAAATAACAAAAAAAACACATTATTCAATAAAGAAATAACTAAAATACACATTATTTATTGAAGAAATAACTAAAATACACATTATTTAATAATGAAATAACTAAAATACACATTATTTATTAGGGAAATAACTAAAAAACACAATATTTAATAAAGAAATAATTTAAAAACACATTATTTAATAGAGAAATAACAAAAAAAAACACATTATTTAATAGAAAAGTAACAAAAAAACACATTATTTAATAGAGAAATAACTAAAATACACATTATTTAATAGAGAAATAACAAAAAATTACATTATTTAATAAAGAAATAACTAAAATACACATTATTTATTGGAGAAATAACTAAAATACACATTATTTATTAGAGAAATAACTAAAATACACATTATTTAATAGAGATATAACTAAAATACACATTATTTATTAGAGAAATATCTAAAATTCACATTATTTTATAGAGAAATAACAAAAAAACACATTATTTAATAGAGAAATAACTAAAATACACATTATTTATTGGAGAAATAACTAAAATACACATTATTTATTTTAGAAATAACTAAAATACACATTATTTAATAACGAAATAACTAATATACACAATATTTATTGGAGACATAACTAAAATACACATTATTTAATAAAAAAATAACTAGAATACACATTATTTAATAGAGAAATAACAAAAAAACACATTATTTAATAGAAAAATAACTAAAATACACATTATTTATTGGAGAAATAACTAAAATACACATTATTCAATAGAGTAATAACTAAAATACACATTATTTAATAGAGAAATAACTAAAATACACATTATATAATAAAGAAATAACAAAAAAACACATTATTTAATAAAGAAATAACTAAAATACCCATTATTTATTGGAGAAATAACTAAAATACACATTATTTAATAGAGAAATAACAAAAACACACATTATTTATTGGAGAAATAGCTAAAATACACAATATTTAATAAAGAAATAACTAAAATACACATTATTTAATAGAGAAATAACTAAAATACACATTATTTAATAAATAAATTACTAAAAAACACAATATTTTTTGAAGAAATAACTAAAATACACATTATTTAGTAGAGAAATAACTAAAATACACATTATTTATTAGAAAAATAACAAAAAGACACATTATTTAATAAAGAAATATAAAAAAACATTATTTAATAGAGAATTAACTGAAATACACATTATTTAATAGAGATATAACTAAAATCACATTATTTAATAGAGAAATAACTAAAATACACATTATTTAATAGAGAAATAACTAAAATTCACAATATTTAATAGAGAAATATAAAAAACTTATTATTTAATAGAGAAATAACTAAAATACACATTATTTAATAAAGATTTAACAAAAAAACACATTATTTAATAGAGAAATAACTAAAATACACATTATTTAATAGAGATTTAACAAAAAAACACATTATTTAATAGAGAAATAACTAAAATACCTATTATTTATTGGAGAAATAACTAAAATACACATTATTTAATAGAGAAATAACTAAAATACACATTATTTAATAATTAAATTACTAAAATACACATTATTTTTTGAAGAAATAACTAAAATACACATTATTTAATAGAGAAATAACTAAAATACACATTATTTATTAGAAAAGTAACAAAAAGACACATTATTTAATAGAAAAATATTAAAAAAAACATTATTTAACAGAGAAATAACTAAAATACACATTATTTAATAAAGAAATAACTAAAATCACATTATTTAATAGAGAAATAACTAAAATACACTATATTTAATAGAGATTTAACAAAAAAACACATTATTTAATAGAGAAATAACTAAAATACACTATATTTAATAGAGATTTAACAAAAAAACACATTATTAAATAGAGAAATAACTAAAATACACATTATTTAATAGAGAAATAACTAAAATACACATAATTTAATAAAGAAATAACTAAAATATACATTATTTATTGGAGAAATAACTAAAATACACATTATTTATTGGAGAAATAACTAAAATACACATTATTTAAGAGATAAATAACAAAAAAACATATTAACTAAAATACACATTATTTATTAGAGAAATAACTAAAATACACATTATTTAATAGAGAAATAACTAAAATACACATTATTTAATAAAGAAATAACTAAAATACACATTATTTAATAAAGAAATAACAAAAAAACACATTATTTATTAGAGAAATAGCTAAAATACACATTATTTATTGGATAAATAACTAAAATACACATAATTCAATAGAGAATAAACTAAAATACACATTATTTAATAGAAAAATAACAAAAAAAGACATTATTTAATAGAGAAATAAGTAAAATACACATTATTTATTGGAAAAATAACTAAAATACACATTATTTAATAAAGAAATAACTTAAATACACATATATTAATAGAAAAAGAACTAAAATACACATTATTTAATAGAGAAATAACAAAAAAACATATTATTTAATAAAGAAATAACTTAAATACACATTATTTAATAGAGAAATAACAAAAAAAAACACATTATTTAATAGAAAAATAACTAAAATACACAATATCTATTAGAGAAATACCTAAAATACACATTATTTATTGGAGAAATAACTAAAATACACATAATTTAATAAAGGAATAACTAAAATACACATTATTTATTAGAGAAATAACTAAAATACACATTATTTAATAGAAAAATAACTAAAATACACATTATTTAATAAAGAAATAACTTAAATACACATTATTTAATAGAGAAATAACAAAAAAACACATTATTTAATAGAGAAATAACTAAAATACACAGTATTTATTGGAGAAATAATTAAATTACACATTATTTAATAGAGAAATAAGAAAAAAACACATTATTCAATAGAGAAATAACTAAAATACACATTATTTATTGAAGAAATAACTAAAATACACATTATTTAATAATGAAATAACTAAAATACACATTATTTATTGGGGAAATAACTGAAAAACACAATATTTAATAAAGAAATAATTTAAAAACACATTATTTAATAGAGAAATAACAAAAAAAACCACATTATTTAAAAGAAAAATAACAAAAAAACACATTATTTAATAGAGAAATAACTAAAATACACATTAATTAATAGAGAAATAACAAAAAATCACATTATTTAATAGAGAAATAACTAAAATACACATTATTTATTAGAGAAATAACTAAAATACACATGATTTATTAGAGAAATAACTAAAATACACATTATTTAATAGAGATATAACTAAAATCCACATTATTTATTTGAGAAATAACTAAAATTCACATTATTTTATAGAGAAATAACAAAAAAAACACATTATTTAATAGAGAAATAACTAAAATACACATTATTTATTGGAGAAATAACTAAAATACACATTATTTATTTTAGAAATAACTAAAATACACATTATTTAATAACGAAATAACTAATATACACAATATTTATTGGAGACATAACTAAAATACACATTATTTAATAAAAAAATAACTAGAATACACATTATTTAATAGAGAAATAACAAAAAAACACATTATTTAATAGAGAAATAACTAAAATACACATTATTTATTGGAGAAATAACTAAAATACACATTATTCAATAAAGTAATAACTAAAATACACATTATTTAATAGAGAAATAACTAAAATACACATTATTTAATAAAGAAATAACAAAAAAACACATTATTTAATAAAGAAATAACTAAAATACCCATTATTTATTGGAGAAATAACTAAAATACACATTATTTAATAGAGAAATAACAAAAACACACATTATTTATTGGAGAAATAGCTAAAATACACAATATTTAATAAAGAAATAACTAAAATACACATTATTTAATAGAGAAATAACTAAAATACACATTATTTAATAAATAAATTACTAAAATACACATTATTTTTTGAAGAAATAACTAAAATACACATTATTTAGTAGAGAAATAACTAAAATACACATTATTTATTAGAAAAATAACAAAAAGACACATTATTTAATAAAGAAATATAAAAAAACATTATTTAATAAAGAAATAACTGAAATACACATTATTTAATACAGATATAACTAAAATCACATTATTTAATAGAGAAATAACTAAAATACACATTATTTAATAGAGAAATAACTAAAATTCACAATATTTAATAGAGAAATATAAAAAACACATTATTTAATAGAGAAATAACTAAAATACACATTATTTAATAGAGAAATAACTAAAAAACACATAATTTAATAAAGAAATAACTAAAATATACATTATTTATTGGAGAAATAACTAAAATACACAATATTTAATAGAGAAATAACTAAAATACAGATTATTTAATAAAGAAATAACTAAAATACACATTATTTAATAGAGAAATAACAAAAAAACACATTATTTAATAGAGAAATAACTAAAATACACATTATTTATTGGAGAAATAACTAAAATACACATTATTCAATAGAGAAATAACTAAAATACACATTATTTAATTAAGAAATAACAAAAAAAAACACATTATTTATTAGAAAAATAACAAAAAAACACATTATTTAATAGAGAAATAACTAAAATACACATTATTTAATAGAGAAATAACTAAAATACACATTATTTAATAAATAAATTACTAAAATACACATTATTTTTTGAAGAAATAACTAAAATACACATTATTTAATAGAGAAATAACTAAAATACACATTATTTATTAGAAAAGTAACAAAAAGACACATTATTTAATAGAGAAATATAAAAAAAAACATTATTTAACAGAGAAATAACTAAAATACACATTATTTAATAGAGAAATAACTAAAATCACATTATTTAATAGAAAAATAACTAAAATACACATTATTTAATAGAGAAATAACTAAAATTCACAATATTTAATAAAGAAATATCAAAAACACACATTATTTAATAGAGAAATAACTAAAATACACATTATTTAATAGAGATTTAACAAAAAAACACATTATTTAATAGAGAAATAACTAAAATACACATTATTTAATAGAGAAATAACTAAAAAACACATAATTTAATAAAGAAATAACTAAAATATACATTATTTATTGGAGAAATAACTAAAATACACATTATTTAATAGAAAAATAACTAAAATACACATTATTTAATAAAGAAATAACTAAAATACACATTATTAAATGGAGATATAACTAAAATACACATTATTTATTAGAGAAATAACTAAAATTTACATTATTTTATAGAGAAATAACAAAAAAACACAATATTTAATAGAGAAATAACTAAAATACACATTATTTATTGGAGAAATAACCAAAATACACATTATTTATTTTAGAAATAACTAAAATACACATTATTTAATAACGAAATAACTAATATACACATTATTTATTGGAGACATATCTAAAATACACATTATTTGATAAAAAAATAACTAGAATACACATTATTTAATAGAGAAATAACAAAAAAACACATTATTTAATAGAGAAATAACTAAAATACACATTTTTTATTGGAGAAATAACTGAAATACACATTATTCAATAGAGTAATAACTAAAATACACATTATTTAATAGAGAAATAACTAAAATACACATTATTTAATAAAGAAATAACAAAAAAACACATTATTTAATAAAGAAATAACTAAAATACCCATTATTTATTGGAGAAATAACTAAAATACACATTATTTAATAGAGAAATAACAAAAACACACATTATTTATTTGAGAAATAGCTAAAATACACAAAATTAAATAAAGAAATAACTAAAATACACATTATTTAATAGAGAAATAACTAAAATACACATTATTTAATAAATAAATTACTAAAATACAAATTATTTTTTAAAGAAATAACTAAAATACACATTATTTAATAGAGAAATAACTGAAATACACATTATTTATTAGAAAAATAACAAAAAGACACATTATTTAATAGAGAAATATAAAAAAAAAACATTATTTAACAGAGACATAACTAAAATACACATTATTTAATAGAGATATAACTAAAATCACATTATTTAATAGAGAAATAACTAAAATACACATTATTTAATAGAGAAATAACTAAAATTCACAATATTTAATAGAGAAATATAAAAAAAAACACATTATTTAATAGAAAAATAACTAAAATACACTATATTTAATAGAGATTTAACAAAAAAACACATTATTTAATAGAGAAATAACTAAAATACACTATATTTAATAGAGATTTAACAAAAAAACACATTATTTAATAGAGAAATAACTAAAATACACATTATTTAATAGAGAAATAACTAAAATACACATAATTTAATAAAGAAATAACTAAAATATACATTATTTATTGGAGAAATAACTAAAATACACCTTATTTATTGGAGAAATAACTAAAATACACATTATTTAAAAGAGAAATAACAAAAAAAACATATTAACTAAAATACACATTATTTATTAGAGAAATAACTAAAATACACATTATTTAATAGAGAAATAACTAAAATACACATTATTTAATAAAGAAATAACTAAAATACACATTATTTAATAAAGAAATAACAAAAAAACACATTATTTGATAGAGAAATAACTAAAATACACATTATTTATTGTATAAATAACTAAAATACACATAATTTAATAGAGAATAAACTAAAATACACATTATTTAATAGAAAAATAACAAAAAAACACATTATTTAATAGAGAAATAAGTAAAATATACATTATTTATTGGAAAAATAACTAAAATACACATTATTTAATAAAGAAATAACTTAAATACACATATATTAATAGAAAAAGAACTAAAATACACATTATTTAATAGAGAAATAACAAAAAAACATATTATTTAATAGAGAAATAACTTAAATACACATTATTTAATAGAGAAATAACAAAAAAAACACATTATTTAATAGAAAAATAACTAAAATACACATTTATTATTAGAGAAATACCTAAAATACACATTATTTATTGGAGAAATAACTAAAATACACATAATTTAATAAAAAAATAACTAAAATACACATTATTTATTAGAGAAATAACTAAAATACACATTATTTAATTAAAAAATAACTAAAATACACATTATATAATAAAGAAATAACTTAAATACACATTATTTAATAGAGAAATAACAAAAAAACACATTATTTAATAGAGAAATAACTAAAATACACATTATTTATTGGAGAAATAACTAAATTACACATTATTTAATAGAGAAATAACAAAAAAAACACATTATTCAATAGAGAAATAACTAAAATACACATTATTTATTGAAGAAATTACTAAAATACACATTATTTAATAATGAAATAACTAAAATACACATTATTTATTAGGGAAATAACTAAAAAACACAATATTTAATAAAGAAATAATTTAAAAACACATTATTTAATAGAGAAATAACAAAAAAAACACATTATTTAATAGAAAAATAACAAAAAAAACACATTATTTAATAGAGAAATAACTAAAATACACATTATTTAATAGAGAAATAACAAAAAAATACATTATTTAATAGAGAAATAACTAAAATACACATTATTTATTGGAGAAATAACTAAAATACACATTAATTATTAGAGAAATAACTAAAATACACATTATTTAATAGAGATATAACTAAAATACACATTATTTATTAGAGAAATAACTAAAATTCACATTATTTTATAGAGAAATAACAAAAAAAACACATTATTTAATAGAGAAATAACTAAAATACACATTATTTATTGGAGAAATAACTAAAATACACATTATTTATTTTAGAAATAACTAAAATACACATTATTTAATAACGAAATAACTAATATACACAATATTTATTGGAGACATAACTAAAATACACAATATTTAATAAAAAAATAACTAGAATACACATTATTTAATAGAGAAATAACAAAAAAACACATTATTTAATAGAGAAATAACTAAAATACACATTCTTTATTGGAGAAATAACTAAAATACACATTATTCAATAGAGTAATAACTAAAATACACTTTATTTAATAGAGAAATAACTAAAATACACATTATTTAATAAAGAAATAACAAAAAAACACATTATTTAATAAAGAAATAACTAAAATACCCATTATTTATTGGAAAAATAACTAAAATACACATTATTTAATAGAGAAATAACAAAAACACACATTATTTATTGGAGAAATAGCTAAAATACACAATATTTAATAAAGAAATAACTAAAATACACATTATTTAATAGAGAAATAACTAAAATACACATTATTTAATAAATAAATTACTAAAATACACATTATTTTTTGAAGAAATAACTAAAATACACATTATTTAGTAGAGAAATAACTAAAATACACATTATTTATTAGAAAAATAACAAAAAGACACATTATTTAATAAAGAAATAAAAAAAAAACATTATTTAATAGAGAAATAACTGAAAAACACATTATTTAATAGAGATATAACTAAAATCACATTATTTAATAGAGAAATAACTAAAATACACATTATTTAATAGAGAAATAACTAAAATTCACAATATTTAATAGAGAAATATAAAAAACACATTATTTAATAGAGAAATAACTAAAATACACATTATTTAATAAAGATTTAACAAAAAAACACAGTATTTAATAGAGAAATAACTAAAATACACATTATTTAATAGAGATTTAACAAAAAAACACATTATTTAATAGAAAAATAACTAAAATACACATTATTTAATAGAGAAATAACTAAAAAACACATAATTTAATAAAGAAATAACTAAAATATACATTATTTATTGGAGAAATAACTAAAATACACAATATTTAACAGAGAAAAAACTAAAATACAAATTATTTAATAAAGAAATAACTAAAATACACATTATTTAATAGAGAAATAACAAAAAAACACATTATTTAATAGAGAAATAACTAAAATACACATTATTTATTGGAGAAATAACTAAAATACACATTATTCAATAGAGAAATAACTAAAATACACATTATTTAATAGAGAAATAACAAAAAAACACATTATTTAATAGAGAAATAAGTAAAATACACATTATTTATTGGAGAAATAACTAAAATACACATTATTTAATAAAGAAATAACTTAAATACACATATATTAATAGATAAAAAACTAAAAAAAAACATATTATTTAAAAGAGAAATAACAAAAAAACATTATATTTAAAAAAGAAATAACCTAAATACACATCATTTAATAGAGAAATAACAAAAAAACACATTATTTAATAGAGAAATAACTAAAATACACATTATTTATTAGAGAAATACCTAAAATACACATTATTTGTTGGAGAAATAACAAAAACACATAATTTAATAAAGAAATAACTAAAATACACATTATTTATTGGAGAAATAACTAAAATACACATTATTTAATAAAGAAATAACCAAATTACACATTATTTAATAAAGAAATAACTCAAATACACATTATTTAATAGAGAAAAAATAAAAAAACACATTATTTAATAAAGAAATAACTAAAAAACACATTATTTATTGGAGAAATAACTAAAATACACATTATTTAAAAGAGAAATAACAAAAAAACACATTATTCAATAGAGAAATAACTAAAATACACATTATTTAAAAAAAAAAACAACTAAAATACACATTATTTAATAATGAAATAACAAAATACACATTATTTATTGGGGAAATAACTAAAATACACATTATTTAATAAAGAAATAATTTAAAAACACATTATTTAATTAAGAAATAACAAAAAAAACACATTATTTATTAGAAAAATAACAAAAAAACACATTATTTAATAGAGAAATAACTAAAATACACATTATTTAATAGAGAAATAACTAAAATACACATTATTTAATAAATAAATTACTAAAATACACATTATTTTTTGAAGAAATAACTAAAATACACATTATTTAATAGAGAAATAACTAAAATACACATTATTTATTAGAAAAGTAACAAAAAGACACATTATTTAATAGAGAAATATAAAAAAAAACATTATTTAACAGAGAAATAACTAAAATACACATTATTTAATAGAGAAATAACTAAAATCACATTATTTAATAGAGAAATAACTAAAATACACATTATTTAATAGAGAAATAACTAAAATTCACAATATTTAATAAAGAAATATCAAAAAAACACATTATTTAATAGAGAAATAACTAAAATACACATTATTTAATAGAGATTTAACAAAAAAACACATTATTTAATAGAGAAATAACTAAAATACACATTATTTAATAGAAAAATAACTAAAAAACACATAATTTAATAAAGAAATAACTAAAATATACATTATTTATTGGAGAAACAACTAAAATACACATTATTTAATAGAAAAATAACTAAAATACACATTATTTAATAAAGAAATAACTAAAATACACATTATTTAATAGAGAAATAACAAAAAAACACATTATTTAATAAAGAAATAACTAAAATACACATTATTTATTGGAGAAATAACTAAAATACACATTATTCAATAGAGAAATAACTAAAATACACATTATTTAATAGAGAAATAACAAAAAAACACATTATTTAATAGAGAAATAAGTAAAATACACATTATTTATTGGAGAAATAACTAAAATACACATTATTTAATAAAGAAATAACTTAAATACACATATATTTATAGATAAAGAACTAAAATACACATTATTTATTAGAGAAATAACAAAAAAACATATTATTTTAAAAAGAAATAACCTAAATACACATCATTAAATAGAGAAATAACAAAAAAACACATTATTTAATAGAGAAATAACTAAAATACACATTATTTATTAGAGAAATACCTAAAATACACATTATTTATTGGAGAAATAACAAAAATACACATAATTTAATAAAGAAATAACTAAAATACACATTATTTATTGGAGAAATAACTAATATACACATTATTTAATAAAGAAATAACTAAAATACACATTATTTAATAAAAAAATAACTTAAATACACATTATTTAATAGAGAAATAACAAAAAAACACATTATTTAATAGAGAAATAACTAAAAAACACATTATTTATTGAAGAAATAACTAAAATACACATTATTTAAAAGAGAAATAACAAAAAAAACACATTATTCAATAGAGAAATAACTAAAATACACATTATTTTTTTAGGAAATAACTAAAATACACATTATTTAATAATGAAATAACAAAATACACATTATTTATTGGGGAAATAACTAAAATACACATTATTTAATAAAGAAATATTTTAAAAACACATTATTTAATAAAGAAATAACAAAAAAAACACATTATTTATTAAAAAAATAACAAAAAAACACATTATTTAATAGAAAAATAACTAAAATACACAATATTTAATAGGGAAATAACTAAAATACACATTATTTTTCAGAGAAATAACTAAAATACACATTATTTATTGGAGAAATAACTAAAATACACATTATTTATTAAAGAAATTACTAAAATACACATTATTTAATAGAGAAATAACAAAAAAACACATTATTCAATAGAGAAATAACTAAAATAAACATTATTTATTGAAGAAATAACTAAAATACACATTAATAATAATAAAATAACTAAAATAGACATTATTTATTGGGGAAATAACTAAAATACACATTATTTAATAAAGAAATAATTTAAAAACACATTATTTAATAGAGAAATAACTAAAATAAACATCAATTAATAGAGAAATAACTAAAATACACATTATTTATTAGAAAAATAAATAAAATTCAGATTATTTAATAGAGAAATAACTAAAATACACATTATTTATTGGAGAAATAACTAAAATACTCATTATTTATTAGAGAAATAACTAAAATACACATTATTTAATAGAGATATAACTAAAATACACATTACTTATTAGAGAAATAACTAAAATTCACATTATTTTATAGAGAAATAACAAAAAAAACACAATATTTAATAGAGAAATAACTAAAATACACATTATTTATTGGAGAAATAACTAAAATACACATTATTTATTTTAGAAATAACTAAAATACACATTATTTAATAACGAAATAACTAATATACACATTGTTTATTGGAGACATATCTAAAATACACATTATTTGATAAAAAAATAACTAGAATACACATTATTTAATAGAGAAATAACAAAAAAACACATTATTTAATAGAGAAATAACTAAAATACACATTTTTTATTGGAGAAATAACTGAAATACACATTATTCATTAGAGTAATAACTAAAATACACATTATTTAATAGAGAAATAACTAAAATACACATTATTTAATAAAGAAATAACAAAAAAACACATTATTTAATAAAGAAATAACTAAAATACCCATTATTTATTGGAGAAATAACTAAAATACACATTATTTAATAGAGAAATAACAAAAACACACATTATTTATTAGAGAAATAGCTAAAATACACAAAATTAAATAAAGAAATAACTAAAATACACATTATTTAATAGAGAAATAACTAAAATACACATTATTTAATAAATAAATTACTAAAATACACATTATTTTTTAAAGAAATAACTAAAATACACATTATTTAATAGAGAAATAACTAAAATACACATTATTTATTAGAAAAATAACAAAAAGACACATTATTTAATAGAGAAATATAAAAAAAAAACATTATTTAACAGAGAAATAACTAAAATACACATTATTTAATAGAGATATAACTAAAATCACATTATTTAATAAAGAAATAACTAAAATACACATTATTTAAGAGAGAAATAACTAAAATTCACAATATTTAATAGAGAAATATAAAAAAAACACATTATTTAATAGAGAAATAACTAAAATACACTATATTTAATAGAGATTTAACAAAAAAACACATTATTTAATAGAGAAATAACTAAAATACACTATATTTGATAGAGATTTAACAAAAAAACACATTATTTAATAGAGAAATAACTAAAATACACATTATTTAATAGAGAAATAACTAAAATACACATAATTTAATAAAGAAATAACTAAAATATACATTATTTATTGGATAAATAACTAAAATACACCTTATTTATTGGTGAAATAACTAAAATACACATTATTTAAAAGAGAAATAACAAAAAAAACATATTAACTAAAATACACATTATTTATTAGAGAAATAACTAAAATACACATTATATAATAAAGAAATAACTAAAATACACATTATTTAATAAAGAAATAACTAAAATACACTCTATTTAATAAAGAAATAACAAAAAAACACATTATTTAATAGAGAAATAACTAAAATACACATTATTTATTGGATAAATAACTAAAATACACATAATTTAATAGAGAATAAACTAAAATACACATTATTTAATAGAAAAATAACAAAAAAACACATTATTTAATAGAGAAATAAGTAAAATACACATTATTTATTGGAAAAATAACTAAAATACACATTATTTAATAAAGAAATAACTTAAATACACATATATTAATAGAAAAAGAACTAAAAAACACATTATTTAATAAAGAAATAACAAAAAAACATATTATTTAATAGAGAAATAACTTAAATACACATTATTTAATAGAGAAATAACAAAAAAAACACATTATTTAATAGAAAAATAACTAAAATACACATTATTTATTAGAGAAATAAATAAAATACACATTATTTATTGGAGAAATAACTAAAATACACATAATTTAATAAAGAAATAACTAAAATACACATTATTTATTGGAGAAATAACTAAAATACACATTATTTAATTGAAAAATAACTAAAATACACATTATTTAATAAAGAAATAACTTAAATACACATTATTTAATAGAGAAATAACAAAAAACACATTATTTAATAGAGAAATAACTAAAATACACATTATTTATTGGAGAAATAACTAAATTACACATTATTTAATAGAGAAATAACAAAAAAAACACATTATTCAATAAAGAAATAACTAAAATACACATTATTTATTGAAGAAATAACTAAAATACACATTATTTAATAATGAAATAACTAAAATACACATTATTTATTAGGGAAATAACTAAAAAACACAATATTTAATAAAGAAATAATTTAAAAACACATTATTTAATAGAGAAATAACAAAAAAAACACATTATTTAATAGAAAAGTAACAAAAAAACACATTATTTAATAGAGAAATAACTAAAATACACATTATTTAATAGAGAAATAACAAAAAATTACATTATTTAATAAAGAAATAACTAAAATACACATTATTTATTGGAGAAATAACTAAAATACACATTATTTATTAGAGAAATAACTAAAATACACATTATTTAATAGAGATATAACTAAAATACACATTATTTATTAAAGAAATAACTAAAATTCACATTATTTTATAGAGAAATAACAAAAAAACACATTATTTAATAGAGAAATAACTAAAATACACATTATTTATTGGAGAAATAACTAAAATACACATTATTTATTTTAGAAATAACTAAAATACACATTATTTAATAACGAAATAACTAATATACACAATATTTATTGGAGACATAACTAAAATACACATTATTTAATAAAAAAATAACTAGAATACACATTATTTAATAGAGAAATAACAAAAAAACACATTATTTAATAGAAAAATAACTAAAATACACATTATTTATTGGAGAAATAACTAAAATACACATTATTCAATAGAGTAATAACTAAAATACACATTATTTAATAGAGAAATAACAAAAACACACATTATTTATTAGAGAAATAGCTAAAATACACAAAATTAAATAAAGAAATAACTAAAATACACATTATTTAATAAAGAAATAACTAAAATACCCATTATTTATTGGAGAAATAACTAAAATACACATTATTTAATAGAGAAATAACAAAAACACACATTATTTATTAGAGAAATAGCTAAAATACACAAAATTAAATAAAGAAATAACTAAAATACACATTATTTAATAGAGAAATAACTAAAATACACTATATTTGATAGAGATTTAACAAAAAAACACATTATTTAATAGAGAAATAACTAAAATACACATTATTTAATAGAGAAATAACTAAAATACACATAATTTAATAAAGAAATAACTAAAATATACATTATTTATTGGATAAATAACTAAAATACACCTTATTTATTGGTGAAATAACTAAAATACACATTATTTAAAAGAGAAATAACAAAAAAAACATATTAACTAAAATACACATTATTTATTAGAGAAATAACTAAAATACACATTATATAATAAAGAAATAACTAAAATACACATTATTTAATAAAGAAATAACTAAAATACACTCTATTTAATAAAGAAATAACAAAAAAACACATTATTTAATAGAGAAATAACTAAAATACACATTATTTATTGGATAAATAACTAAAATACACATAATTTAATAGAGAATAAACTAAAATACACATTATTTAATAGAAAAATAACAAAAAAACACATTATTTAATAGAGAAATAAGTAAAATACACATTATTTATTGGAAAAATAACTAAAATACACATTATTTAATAAAGAAATAACTTAAATACACATATATTAATAGAAAAAGAACTAAAAAACACATTATTTAATAAAGAAATAACAAAAAAACATATTATTTAATAGAGAAATAACTTAAATACACATTATTTAATAGAGAAATAACAAAAAAAACACATTATTTAATAGAAAAATAACTAAAATACACATTATTTATTAGAGAAATAAATAAAATACACATTATTTATTGGAGAAATAACTAAAATACACATAATTTAATAAAGAAATAACTAAAATACACATTATTTATTGGAGAAATAACTAAAATACACATTATTTAATTGAAAAATAACTAAAATACACATTATTTAATAAAGAAATAACTTAAATACACATTATTTAATAGAGAAATAACAAAAAACACATTATTTAATAGAGAAATAACTAAAAAACACATTATTTATTGGAGAAATAACTAAATTACACATTATTTAATAGAGAAATAACAAAAAAAACACATTATTCAATAAAGAAATAACTAAAATACACATTATTTATTGAAGAAATAACTAAAATACACATTATTTAATAATGAAATAACTAAAATACACATTATTTATTAGGGAAATAACTAAAAAACACAATATTTAATAAAGAAATAATTTAAAAACACATTATTTAATAGAGAAATAACAAAAAAAACACATTATTTAATAGAAAAGTAACAAAAAAACACATTATTTAATAGAGAAATAACTAAAATACACATTATTTAATAGAGAAATAACAAAAAATTACATTATTTAATAAAGAAATAACTAAAATACACATTATTTATTGGAGAAATAACTAAAATACACATTATTTATTAGAGAAATAACTAAAATACACATTATTTAATAGAGATATAACTAAAATACACATTATTTATTAAAGAAATAACTAAAATTCACATTATTTTATAGAGAAATAACAAAAAAACACATTATTTAATAGAGAAATAACTAAAATACACATTATTTATTGGAGAAATAACTAAAATACACATTATTTATTTTAGAAATAACTAAAATACACATTATTTAATAACGAAATAACTAATATACACAATATTTATTGGAGACATAACTAAAATACACATTATTTAATAAAAAAATAACTAGAATACACATTATTTAATAGAGAAATAACAAAAAAACACATTATTTAATAGAAAAATAACTAAAATACACATTATTTATTGGAGAAATAACTAAAATACACATTATTCAATAGAGTAATAACTAAAATACACATTATTTAATAGAGAAATAACTAAAATACACATTATTTAATAAAGAAATAACAAAAAAACACATTATTTAATAAAGAAATAACTAAAATACCCATTATTTATTGGAGAAATAACTAAAATACACATTATTTAATAGAGAAATAACAAAAACACACATTAATTATTGGAGAAATAGCTAAAATACACAATATTTAATAAAGAAATAACTAAAATACACATTATTTAATAGAGAAATAACTAAAATACACATTATTTAATAAATAAATTACTAAAAAACACAATATTTTTTGAAGAAATAACTAAAATACACATTATTTAGTAGAGAAATAACTAAAATACACATTATTTATTAGAAAAATAACAAAAAGACACATTATTTAATAAAGAAATATAAAAAAACATTATTTAATAGAGAAATAACTGAAATACACATTATTTAATAGAGATATAACTAAAATCACATTATTTAATAGAGAAATAACTAAAATACACATTATTTAATAGAGAAATAACTAAAATTCACAATATTTAATAGAGAAATATAAAAAACTTATTATTTAATAGAGAAATAACTAAAATACACATTATTTAATAAAGATTTAACAAAAAAACACATTATTTAATAGAGAAATAACTAAAATACACATTATTTAATAGAGATTTAACAAAAAAACACATTATTTAATAGAGAAATAACTAAAATACCTATTATTTATTGGAGAAATAACTAAAATACACATTATTTAATAGAGAAATAACTAAAATACACATTATTTAATAATTAAATTACTAAAATACACATTATTTTTTGAAGAAATAACTAAAATACACATTATTTAATAGAGAAATAACTAAAATACACATTATTTATTAGAAAAGTAACAAAAAGACACATTATTTAATAGAAAAATATAAAAAAAAACATTATTTAACAGAGAAATAACTAAAATACACATTATTTAATAGAGAAATAACTAAAATCACATTATTTAATAGAGAAATAACTAAAATACACTATATTTAATAGAGATTTAACAAAAAAACACATTATTTAATAGAGAAATAACTAAAATACACTATATTTAATAGAGATTTAACAAAAAAACACATTATTAAATAGAGAAATAACTAAAATACACATTATTTAATAGAGAAATAACTAAAATACACATAATTTAATAAAGAAATAACTAAAATATACATTATTTATTGGAGAAATAACTAAAATACACATTATTTATTGGAGAAATAACTAAAATACACATTATTTAAGAGATAAATAACAAAAAAACATATTAACTAAAATACACATTATTTATTAGAGAAATAACTAAAATACACATTATTTAATAGAGAAATAACTAAAATACACATTATTTAATAAAGAAATAACTAAAATACACATTATTTAATAAAGAAATAACAAAAAAACACATTATTTATTAGAGAAATAGCTAAAATACACATTATTTATTGGATAAATAACTAAAATACACATAATTCAATAGAGAATAAACTAAAATACACATTATTTAATAGAAAAATAACAAAAAAACACATTATTTAATAGAGAAATAAGTAAAATACACATTATTTATTGGAAAAATAACTAAAATACACATTATTTAATAAAGAAATAACTTAAATACACATATATTAATAGAAAAAGAACTAAAATACACATTATTTAATAGAGAAATAACAAAAAAACATATTATTTAATAGAGAAATAACTTAAATACACATTATTTAATAGAGAAATAACAAAAAAAACACATTATTTAATAGAAAAATAACTAAAATACACATTATCTATTAGAGAAATACCTAAAATACACATTATTTATTGGAGAAATAACTAAAATACACATAATTTAATAAAGGAATAACTAAAATACACATTATTTATTAGAGAAATAACTAAAATACACATTATTTAATAGAAAAATAACTAAAATACACATTATTTAATAAAGAAATAACTTAAATACACATTATTTAATAGAGAAATAACAAAAAAACACATTATTTAATAGAGAAATAACTAAAATACACAGTATTTATTGGAGAAATAATTAAATTACACATTATTTAATAGAGAAATAAGAAAAAAACACATTATTCAATAGAGAAATAACTAAAATACACATTATTTATTGAAGAAATAACTAAAATACACATTATTTAATAATGAAATAACTAAAATACACATTATTTATTGGGGAAATAACTGAAAAACACAATATTTAATAAAGAAATAATTTAAAAACACATTATTTAATAGAGAAATAACAAAAAAAAACACATTATTTAATAGAAAAATAACAAAAAAACACATTATTTAATAGAGAATTAACTAAAATACACATTATTTAATAGAGAAATAACAAAAAAATACATTATTTAATAGAGAAATAACTAAAATACACATTATTTATTAGAGAAATAACTAAAATACACATGATTTATTAGAGAAATAACTAAAATACACATTATTTAATAGAGATATAACTAAAATCCACATTATTTATTTGAGAAATAACTAAAATTCACATTATTTTATAGAGAAATAACAAAAAAAACACATTATTTAATAGAGAAATAACTAAAATACACATTATTTATTGGAGAAATAACTAAAATACACATTATTTATTTTAGAAATAACTAAAATACACATTATTTAATAACGAAATAACTAATATACACAATATTTATTGGAGACATAACTAAAATACACATTATTTAATAAAAAAATAACTAGAATACACATTATTTAATAGAGAAATAACAAAAAAAAACATTATTTAATAGAGAAATAACTAAAATACACATTATTTATTGGAGAACTAACTAAAATACACATTATTCAATAGAGTAATAACTAAAATACACATTATTTAATAGAGAAATAACTAAAAAACACATTATTTAATAAAGAAATAACAAAAAAACACATTATTTAATAAAGAAATAACTAAAATACCCATTATTTATTGGAGAAATAACTAAAATACACATTATTTAATAGAGAAATAACAAAAACACACATTATTTATTGGAGAAATAGCTAAAATACACAATATTTAATAAAGAAATAACTAAAATACACATTATTTATTAGAGAAATAACTAAAATACACATTATTTAATAAATAAATTACTAAAATACACATTATTTTTTGAAGAAATAACTAAAATACACATTATTTAGTAGAGAAATAACTAAAATACACATTATTTATTAGAAAAATAACAAAAAGACACATTATTTAATAAAGAAATATAAAAAAACATTATTTAATAAAGAAATAACTGAAATACACATTATTTAATACAGATATAACTAAAATCACATTATTTAATAGAGAAATAACTAAAATACACATTATTTAATAGAGAAATAACTAAAATTCACAATATTTAATAGAGAAATATAAAAAACACATTATTTAATAGAGAAATAACTAAAATACACATTATTTAATAGAGAAATAACTAAAAAACACATAATTTAATAAAGAAATAACTAAAATATACATTATTTATTGGAGAAATAACTAAAATACACAATATTTAATAGAGAAATAACTAAAATACAGATTATTTAATAAAGAAATAACTAAAATACACATTATTTAATAGAGAAATAACAAAAAAACACATTATTTAATAGAGAAATAACTAAAATACACATTATTTATTGGAGAAATAACTAAAATACACATTATTCAATAGAGAAATAACTAAAATACACATTATTTAATAGAGAAATAACAAAAAAACACATTATTTAATAGAGAAATAAGTAAAATACACATTATTTATTGGAGAAATAACTAAAATACACATTATTTAATAAAGAAATAACTTAAATACACATATATTAATAGATAAAAAACTAAAATACACATTATTTAAAAGAGAAATAACAAAAAAACATTATATTTAAAAAAGAAATAACCTAAATACACATCATTTAATAGAGAAATAACAAAAAACACATTATTTAATAGAGAACGAACTAAAATACACATTATTTATTAGAGAAATACCTAAAATACACATTATTTATTGGAGAAATAACAAAAACACATAATTTAATTAAGAAATAACTAAAATACACATTATTTATTGGAGAAATAACTAAAATACACATTATTTAATAAAGAAATAACCAAATTACACATTATTTAGAAAATAAATAACTCAAATACACATTATTTAATAGAGAAATAACAAAAAAACACATTATTTAATAGAGAAATAACTAAAAAACACATTATTTATTGGAGAAATAACTAAAATACACATTATTTAAAAAAAAAATAACAAAAAACACATTATTCAATAGAGAAATAACTAAAATACACATTATTTTTTAAAGAAACAACTAAAATACACATTATTTAATAATGAAATAACAAAATACACATTATTTATTGGGGAAATAACTAAAATACACATTATTTAATAAAGAAATAATTTAAAAACACATTATTTAATAAAGAAATAACAAAAAAAAACACATTATTTAATAGAGAAATAACTAAAATAAACATTATTTAATAGAGAAATAACTAAAATACACATTATTTTTCGGAGAAATAACTAAAATATACATTATTTATTAAAGAAATAACTAAAATACACATTATTTAATAAAGAAATTACTAAAATACACATTATTTAATAGAGAAATAACAAAAAAACACATTATTCAATAGAGAAATAACTAAAAAAAACATTATTTATTGAAGAAATAACTAAAATACACATTAATAATAATAAAATAACTAAAATACACATTATTTATTGGGGAAATAACTAAAATACACATTATTTAATAAAGAAATAATTTAAAAACACATTATTTAATAGAGAAATAACAAAAAAAACACATTATTCAATAGAAAAATAACAAAAAAATACACATTATTTAATAAAGAAATAACTAAAATACTAAAATACACATTACTTAATAAAAAAATAACTAAAATACACATTATTTAATAGAGAAATAACAAAAATACACAATATTTAGAAGAGAAATGACAAAAAAACAAACTATTTAATAAAAAAATAACTAAAATACACATTATTTAATAAAGAAATAACAAAAATACACAATATTTATTGTAGAAATAACTAAACTACACATTATTTATTGGACAAATATCTAAAATACACATTATTTAATAGAGAAATAACTAAAATACACATTATTTATTGGAGAAATAACAAAGATACACATTATTTAATAGGGAAATATTTAAAATACAAATGGTTTAATAAAGAAATAACAAAAAACACAGTATTTAATAGAGAAATAACTAAACTACACATTATTTAATAGAGAAATAACAAAAAAAACACATTATTTAATAGAGAAATAACTTAAAAACACATTATATATTGGAGAAATAACTAAAATACACGTTATTTAATAAAGAAATAACTAAAATACATATTATTTAATAGAGAAATAACTAAAATACACATTATTTATTGGAGAAATATCTAAAATACACATTATTTATTGGAGAAATAACTAAAATACACATTATTTAATAAAGAAATAACAAAAAAACACATTATTTAATAAAGAAATAACTAAAATACACATTATATAATAGAGAAATAACAAAAAAACACATTATTTAAAAAAGAAATAATTAAAATACACATTATTTAAAAGAGAAATAACAAAAAAACACATTATTCAAAAGAGAAATAACAAAAAACACATTATTTAATAAAGAACTAACTAAAATACACATTATTTGATAGAGAAATAACAAAAAAACACATTATTTAATAGAGAAATAACAAAAATACACATTATTTAGAAGAAAAATAACAAAAAAAAACACACTAATAGAGATATAACTAAAATACACATTATTTAATAGAGAAATAACTAAAATTCACATTATTTATTAAAGAAATAACTAAAATACACATTATTTATTAAAGAAATAACTAAAATACACAATATTTAAATCAGAAATAACAAAAAAACACATTATTTAATAGAGAAATAACTAAAATACACATTGCTTATTGGAGAAATAACTAAAATACACATTATTTAATTAAGAAAACTAAAATACACAGTATTTAATAGAGAAATAACAAAAAAACACATTATTTAATAGAGAAATAACTAAAATACACATTATTCAATAAAAAAATAACAAAAAAACACATTATTTAATAGAGAAATAACTAAAATACACATTATTTAATAGAGAATGACCAAAAAAAAAAACACATTATTTAATAAAGAAATAACTAAAATACACATTATTTAATAGAGAAATAACAAAAAAACACATTATTTAATAGAGAAATAACTAAAATACACATTATTTAATAGAGAAATAACAAAAAAACACATTATTTAATAGAGAAATAACTAAAATACACATTATTTATTAGAGAAACAACTACATTACACATTATTTAATGGAGAAATAACTATAATACACATTATTTATTGGAGAAATAACTAAAATACACAATATTTAATAAAGAAATTACTAAAATACACATTATTTATTAGAGAAATAACTAAAATACACATTATTTATTAAAGAAATATCTAAAATACACATTATTAATTAAAGAAATAACTAAAATTAACATTATTTATTAGAGAAATAACTAAAATACACATTATTTAATAGAGAAAATACAAAAAACACATTATTTAATAGACAAATAACTAAAATACACATTATTTAATAAAGAAATAACAAAAATACACATTTTTTAATAAAGAAATAACTAAAATACACATTATTTAATAGAGAAATAACAAAAAAACACATTATTTAATAGAGAAATAACTAAAATACACAATATTTATTGGAGAAATAACTAAAAAACACATTATTTATTGGAGAAATAACTAAAATACACTTTATTTAATAGAGAAATAACTAAAATACACATTATTTAATAGAGAAATAACTAAAATACACATTATTTAATGAAAAAATAACTAAAATACACATTATTTATTGAAGAAATAAATAAATACACATTATTTAATAAAGAAATAACTAAAATACACTTTATTTAATAGAGAAATAACAAAAAAACACATTATTCGAGAGAGAAATAACTAAAATACACATTATTTATTAAAGAAATAACTAAAATACACATTAGTTAATAATGAAATAACTAAAATACACAATATTCATTAAAGAAATAACTAAAATACACATTATTTAATAAAGAATTAATTTAAAAACACATTATTTAATAGAGAAATAACAAAAAAAACACATTATTTAATAAAAAAATAACAAAAAAACAAATTATTTAATAAAGAAATATAAAAAAAAAAATTATTTAATAGAGAAATAACTAAAATACACATTATTTAATAGAGAAATGACTAAAATACACATTATTAAATAGAGAAATAACTAAAATACACATTATTTAATAGAAAAATAACTAAAATACACATTATTTAATAGAGAAATAACTAAAATACACATTATTTAATAGAGAACAAACTAAAATTCACATTATTTAATAAAGAAATAACAAAAAAACACATTATTTAATAGAGAAATAACTAAAATACACATTATTTATTGGAAAAATAACTAAAATACACATTATCTATTGGAGAATAATTTAAAATACACATTATTTAATAGAAAAATAACAAAAATACACATTATTTAATAGAAAAATAACAAAAAAACACATTATTTAAAAGAGAAATAACTAAAATACACATTATTTAATAGAGAAATAACAAAAAACACATTATTTAATGAAGAAAAATAAGTATAATACACATTATTTATTTAAGAAATAAATAAAATACACATTATTTAATAAAGAAATAACTAAAATACACAATATTCGTTAGGAAAATAACTAAAATACACAATATTTAATAGAGAAATAACTAAAATACACATTATTTAATAGAGAAATAACAAAAAAACACATTATTTAATAGAGAAATAACTAAAATACACACTATTCAATAAAGAAATAACAAAAAAACACATTAATTAATAGAAAAACAACTAAAATACACATTATTTAATAAAAAAATACTAAAAGAAAACATTATTCAATAAAGAAATAACTAAAATACACATTATTTATTAGAGAAATAACAAAAAAACACATTATTTAATAGAGAAATAACTAAAATACACTATATTTATTGGAGAAATAACTAAAATACACATTATTTAATAAAGAAATAACTAAAATACACATTATTTATTGGAGAAATAACTAAAATACACATTATTTAATAAAGAAATAACTAAAATACAACTTATTTAATAGAGAACTAACAAAAAAACACTTTATTTAATAGAGAAATAACTAAAATACACATTATTTGATAGATAAATAACAAAAAAACACAATATTTAATAGAGAAATAACTAAAATACACATTATTTATTGGAGAAATAACTAAAATACACGTTATTTATTAGAGAAATAACTAAAATACACAATATTTATTTTAGAAATAACTAAAATACACATTATTTAATAAACAAATAGCTAATTTACACAATATTTATTGGAGAAATAACTAAAATACACATTATTTAATAAAGAAATAACTAGAATACACATTATTTAATAGAGAAATAACAAAAAAACACATTATTTAATAAAGAAATATCTAAAATTCACATTATTTAATAAAAAAATAACAAAAAACACATTATTTAAAAGAAAAATAACTAAAATACACATTATATAATAGAGAAATAACTAAAATACACATGATTTATAAGAGAAATAACTAAAATACACAATATTTAATAAAGAAATAACTAAAATACACAATATTTATTGGGAAAATAACTAAAATACACATTATTTAATAAAGAAATAACTAAAATACACCTCATTTAATAGAGAATTAACAAAAAAACACATTATTTAATAAAGAAATAACTAAAATACACATTATTTAATAGAGAAATAACAAAAAAACACATTATTTGATAGAGAAATAACTAAAATACACATTATTAAATAGAGAAATACCAAAAAAACACATTATTTAATAGATAAATATCTAAAAAACACATTATTTATTAGAGAAATAACTAAAATTCACATTATTTATTGGAGAAATATCTAAAATACACATTATTTAATAAAGAAATAATTAAAATACACATTATTTTATAGAGAAATAACAAAAAAACACATTATTTAATGGAGAAATAACTAAAATACACATTATTTATTTAAGAAATAACTAAAATACACAATATTTAATAACAAAATAACAAAAAAACACATTATTTAATAAAGAAATGATAAAAAAAAAACATTATTTAATAAAGAAATAACTAAAATACACATTATTTATTGAAGAAATAACTAAAATACACATTATTTAATGAAGAAACTACTAAAATTCACATTATTTATTAAAAAAATAACAAAAAAAACACATTATTTATTAGAGAAATAACTAAAATACACATTATTTATTGGAGAAAAATCTAAAATACTTAGTATTTATTGAAGAAATAACTAAAATACACATTATTTAATAAAGAAATAACTAAAATACACATTATTTATTGGAGAAATAACTAAAATACACATTATTTAATAGAGAAATAACTAAAATACACATTATTTATTGGAGAAATAACTAAAATACACATGATTTATTAGAGAAATAACTAAAATACACATTATTTAATAAAGAAATAACTAAAATACACATTATTTAATAGAGAAATAACTAAAATACACATTATTTAAAAGAGAAATAACTAAAATACACATTTATTTTTGGAGAAATAATTAAAATTCACATTATTTAATAGAGAAATAACTAAAATACACATTATTTATTAGAGAAATAACTAAATTACACATTATTTAATAGAGAATAAACTAAAATACACATTATTTAATAGAGAAATAACTAAAATTCACATAATTTAATAATGAAATAACAAAAAAAACACATTATTTAATAGAGAAATAACTAAAATACACGTTATTTATTAGAGAAATAACTAAAATACACAATATTTATTTTAGAAATAACTAAAATACACATTATTTAATAAACAAATAGCTAATATACACATTATTTATTGAATAAATAACTAAAATACACATTATTTAATAAAAAAATAACTAGAATACACATTATTTAATAGAGAAATAACAAAAAAACACATTATTTAATAGAGAAATAATTAAAATACACATTAATTATTAGAGAAATAACTAAAATACACCTTATTCAATAGAGAAATAACTAAAAAACACATTATTTAATAGAGAAATAACAAAAAAACATATTATTTAATAGAGAAATAAGTAAAATACACATTATTTATTAAAGAAATAACTAAAGTACTTATTATTTAATAAAGAAATAACTAAAATACACATATAATAATAGAGAAACATCTAAAATACACAATATTTAATAGAGAAATAGCAAACAAACATATTTGTTAATAGAGAAAGAACTAAAATAAACATTATTTAATAGAGAAATAACAAAAAAACACATTATTGAATAGAGAAATATCTAAAATACACATTATTTATTAAAGAAATACCTTAAATACACATTATTTTTAGGAGAAATAACAAAAATTCACATAAATTAATAAAGAAAAAACTAAAATACACATTATTTATTGGAAAAATAACTAAAATACACATTGTTTAATAGAGAAATAACTAAAATACACATTATTTAATAGAGAAATAACTAAAATACACATTATTTATTAGAAAAATAACAAAAAAACACATTATTTAATAAAAAAATAACTAAAATACACATTATTTTATGGAGAATTAACTAAAATACACATTATTTAATAAAGAAATAACTAAAATACACATTATTTAATAGAGAAATAACAAAAAAACACATTATTTAATAAAGAAATAACTAAAAAACACATTATATAATAAAGAAATAACAAAAAAAACATTATTTAATGAAAAAATAAATAAAATACACAGTATTTCATAAAGAAATAACAAAAAAACAAATTATTTAATAAAGATATAACAAAAAAACACATTATTTAATAGAGAAATAACTAAAATACACATTATTTAATAAAGAAATATCTAAAATACACAATATTTAATAGAGAAATAACAAAAAAACACATTATTTAAAAAAGAAATAACTGAAATACACATTATTTATTAGAGAAATAACTAAAATACACAATATTTAATAAAGAAATAACTAAAATACACAATATTTATTAAGGAAATAACTAAAATACACATTATTTAATAAAGAAATAACTAAAATACACCTTATTTAATAGAGAAATAACAAAAAAACACATTATTTAATAAAAAAATTACTAAAATACACATTATTTAATAGAGAAATAACAAAAAAACACATTATTTGATAGAGAAATAACTAAAATACACATTATTTAATAGAGAAATACCAAAAAAACACATTATTTAATAGATAAATATCTAAAATACACATTATTTATTAGAGAAATAACTATAATTCACATTATTTATTAAAGAAATATCTAAAATACACATTATTTTATAAAGAAATAACTAAAATACACATTATTTTATAGAGAAATAACAAAAAAACACATTATTTAATAGAGAAATAACTAAAATACACATTATTTACTTAAGAATTAACTAAAATACACAATATTTAATAAAAAAATAACAAAAAAACACATTATTTAATAAAGAAATGATAAAAAAAAACATTATTTAAAAGAGAAATAACTAAAATACACATTATTTATTGAAGAAATAACTAAAATACACTTTATTTAATGAAGAAATAACTAAAGTTCACATTATTTATTAGAAAAATAACTAAAATACACATTATTTAATAGAGAAAATACAAAAAACACATTATTTAATAGATAAATAACTAAAATACTTATTATTTAATAGAAAAATAACTAAAATACACATTATTTAATAAAGAAATAACTAAAATACACCATATTTATTAGAGAAATAACAAAAAAACAAATTATTTAATAGAGGAATAACTAAAATTCACATTATTTATTAGAGAAATAACTAAAATACACATTATTTATTGGAGAAATAACAGAAAACACATTATTTAAAAAAGAAATAACTGAAATATTTATTATTTAATAAAGAAATAACAAAAAAACACATTATAATATTTAAAATACACATTATTTATTGGAGAAATAACTAAAATACTTATTATTTATTGGAAAAATAACTAAAATACACATTATTTAATAGAGAAATAACTAAAATACACATTATTTATTAGAGAAATAACTAAATTACACATTATTTAATAGAGAAATAACTAACATACACATTATTTAATAAAGAAATAACTAAAATACACATTATTTAATAGAGAAATAACAAAAAAACACATTATTTAATAGAGAATAAACTAAAATACACATTATTTAATAGAGAAATAACTAAAATTTACATAACTTAATAGAGAAATAACAAAAAAAAAACATTATTTAATAGAGAAATAACTAAAATACACATTATTTACTTAAGAATTAACTAAAATACACAATATTTAATAAAAAAATAACAAAAAAACACATTATTTAATAAAGAAATGATAAAAAAAACATTATTTAATAGAGAAATAACTAAAATACACATTAATTATTGAAGAAATAACTAAAATACACATTATTTAATGAAGATATAACTAAAATTCACATTATTTATTAGAGAAATAACTAAAATACACATTATTTAATAGAGAAAATACAAAAAACACATTATTTAATAGATAAATAACTAAAATACACATAATTTAATAGAGAAATAACTAAAATACACATTATTTAATAAAGAAATAACTAAAATACACCATATTTATTAGAGAAATAACAAAAAAACAAATTATTTAATAGAGGAATAACTAAAATTCAAATTATTTATTAGAGAAATAACTAAAATACACATTATTTATTAGAGAAATAACAAAAAACACATTATTTAATAAAGAAATAACTGAAATATTTATTATTTAATAAAGAAATAACAAAAAAACACATTATTTAATAGAAAAATAACAAAAATACACATTATTTATTGGAGAAATAACTAAAATACTTATTATTTATTGGAGAAATAACTAAAATACACATTATTTAATAGAGAAATAACTAAAATACACATTATTTATTGGAGAAATAACTAATTTACACATTATTTAATAGAGAAATAACTAACATACACATTATTTAATAAAGAAATAACTAAAATTAACATTATTTAATAGAGAAATAACAAAAAAACACATTATTTAATAGAGAATAAACTAAAATACACATTATTTAATAGAGAAATAACTAAAATTCACATAATTTAATAGAGAAATAACAAAAAAAACACATTATTTAATAGAAAAATAACAAAGAAACAGATTATTTATTAAAGAAATATAGAAAAAAAAGATTATTTAATAGAGAAATAACTAAAATACACATTATTTAATAGAGAAATAACTAAAATACACATTATTTAATAAAGAAATAACTAAAATACACATTATTTAATAGAGAACTAACTAAAATACACATTATTAAATAGAGAAATAACTAAAATACACATTATTTAATAGAAAAATAACTAAAATTCACATTATTTAATAGAGAAATAACAAGAATACACATTATTTATTATAGAAATAACTAAAATACCCATTATTTATTGAAGAAATAACTAAAATACACATTATTTAATAGAGAAAAAACTAAAATACACATTATTTATTAGAGAATTAACTAAAATACACAATATTTAATAAAGAAATACTAAAAAACACATTATTTAATAGAGAAATAACAAAAAAACACATTATTTAATAAAGAAATAACTAAATTACACTTTATTTACTGGAGAAATAACTGAAATACACATTATTTAATAAAGAAATAACTAAAATTCAAATCATTTATTAGAGAAATTACTAAAAAACACATTATTTAATAAAGAAATAATTAAAATACACATTATTTAATAAAGAAATAACAAAAAAAACACATTATTTAATAGAGAAATAACTAAAATACACATTATTTATTGGAGAAATAACTAAAATACATATTATTTATTGGAGAAATAACAAAAAAATACTTTATTTATTAAAGAAATAACTAAAATACACATTATTTAATACAGAAATAACCAAAAAAACACATTATTTAATAGAGAAATAACTTAAATACACATTATTTATTGGAGAAAAAACTAAAATACTTATTATTTATTGGAGAAATAACTAAAATACACATTATTTAATAGAGAAAAAAAAAATTACACATTATTTATTGGAAAAATAACTAAAATTCACATTATTTAATAAAGAAATAACTAACATACACATTATTTAATGAAGAAATAACTAAAATACACATTATTTAATAGAGAAATAACAAAAAAACACATTATTTAATAGAGAAATAACTAAAATACACATTATTTAATAGAGAAATAACAAAAAACAACTTAATTTAATAGAGAAATAACTAAAATACACATTTTTTATTGAAGAAATAACTAAAATACACATTATTTATAAGAGAAATAACTAAAATACACATTATTTAATAGAAAAATAACTAAAATATACATTATTTATTGGAGAAATAACTTAAATACACATTATTTATTTGAGAAATAACTAAAATACACATTATTTATTAAAGAAATAAATAAAATACACATTATTTAATAGAGAAATAACAAAAAAACACATTATTTAATAGAGAAATAACTCAAATACACATTATTTATTGGAAAAATAACTAAAATACACATTATTCAAGAAAGAAATAACTAAAATACACATTATTTATTATGGAAATAACTAAAATACACTTTATTAAATAAAGAAATAATTAAAATACACATTATTTAATAAAGAAATAACAAAAAAACATATTATTTAATAGAAAATTAACAAAAAATACAATATTTCATAGAAAAATATAAAAAAAAGATTATTTAATAAAGAAATAACTAAAATACACATTATTTATTAGAGAAATAACTAAAATACACATTATTTAATAAAGAAATAACTAAAATACACAATATTCAATAAAGAAATAACTAAAATACACTCTATTTAATAGAGAAATAACTAAAATACACATTATTTAATAAAGAAATAACTAAAATTCACATTATTTAATAGAGAAATAACAAAAAAACACATTATTTAATTAAGAAATAACTAAAATACACATTATTTATTAAAGAAATAACAAAAATACACATTATTTATTTTAGAAATAACTAAAAAACACATTATTTAATAAAGAGATAACTAATAAACACATTATTTATTGGAGAAATAACTAAAATACACGTTATTTAATAAAGAAATAACAAGATTACACAATATTTAATAAAGAAATATCAAAAAAACACATTATTAAATAGAGAAATAACTAAAATACACATTATTTCTTGGAGAAATAACTAAAATACACATTATTTAATAAAGAAATAACCTAAAGTCACATTATTTAATAGAGAAATAACAAAAAAACACATTATTTAATAAAGAAATAACTAAAAAACACATTATATAATAGAGAAATTAAAAAAAAACACATTATTTAATAGAGAAATAACTAAAATACACATTATTTAATAAAGAAATAACAAAAAAACACATTATTTAATATAGAAATAACTAAAATACACATTATTTAATAGAGAAATAACAAAAAAAACACATTATATAATAGAGAAATAACTAAAATACACATTATTTATTGGAGAAATACCTAAAATACACATTATTTATTGGACAAATAACTAAAATACACATTATTTAAAAAAGAAATAACTAAAATACACATTATTTATTAATGAAATAACTAAGATACACATTATTTAATAAAGAAATAACTAAAATACACAATATTTAATAGAGAAATAACAACAAAAACACATTATTTATTAAAGAAATAACTAAAATACACATTATTTAATAGAGAAATAACAAAAAAACACATTATTTAAAAGAGAAATAATTAAAATACACATTATTTAATAGAGAAATAACTAAAATACAAAATATTTAATAGAGAAATAACTAAAATTCACATAATTTAATATAGAAATAACAAAAAAACACAATATTTAATAGAGAAATAACTGAAATACACATTATTTATTAGAGAAATAACTAAAATACACATTATTTTTTTTAGAAACAACTAAAATACACATTATTTAATAAAGAAATAACTAAAATACACATTATTTATTGAAGAAATAACTAAAATACATATTATTTATTGGAGAAATAACAAAAATACACATTATTTAATAAAGAAATAACTTAAATACACATATATTAATAGAAAAAGAACTAAAATACACATTATTTAATAAAGAAATAACTAAAATACACATTATTTATTGAAGAAATAACTAAAATACATATTATTTATTGGAGAAATAACAAAAATACACATTATTTAATAAAGAAATAACTTAAATACACATATATTAATAGAAAAAGAACTAAAATACACATTATTTAATAGAGAAATAACAAAAAAACACATTATTTAATAAAGAATTATCTAAAATACACAATATTTAATAGAGAAATAACAAAAAAACACATTATTTAAAAAAGAAATAACTAAAATACACATTATTTATTAGAGAAATAACTAAAATACACAATATTTAATAAAGAAATAACTAAAATACACAATATTTATTGAGGAAATAACTAAAATACACATTATTTAATAAAGAAATAACTAAAATACACCTTATTTAATAGAGAAATAACAAAAAACACATTATTTAATAAAAAAATAACTAAAATACACATTATTTAATAGAGAAATAACAAAAAAACACATTATTTGATAGAGAAATAACTAAAATACACATTATTTAATAGAGAAATACCAAAAAAACACATTATTTAATAGATAATTATCTAAAATACACATTATTTATTAGAGAAATAACTAAAAATCACATTATTTATTGGAGAAATATCTAAAATACACATTATTTAGTAAAGAAATAACTAAAATACACATTATTTTATAGAGAAATAACAAAAAAACACATTATTTAATAGAGAAATAACTAAAATACACATTATTTACTTAAGAATTAACTAAAATACACAATATTTAATAAAAAAATAACAAAAAAACACATTATTTAATAAAGAAATGATAAAAAAAACATTATTTAAAAGAGAAATAACTAAAATACACATTATTTATTGAAGAAATAACTAAAATACACTTTATTTAATGAAGAAATAACTAAAATTCACATTATTTATTAGAAAAATAACTAAAATACACATTATTTAATAGAGAAAATACAAAAAACACATTATTTAATAGATAAATAACTAAAATACACATTATTTAATAGAAAAATAACTAAATTACACATTATTTAATAAAGAAATAACTAAAATACACCATATTTATTAGAGAAATAACAAAAAAACAAATTATTTAATAGAGGAATAACTAAAATTCACATTATTTATTAGAGAAATAACTAAAATACACATTATTTATTGGAGAAATAACAGAAAACACATTATTTAATAAAGAAATAATTGAAATATTTATTATTTAATAAAGAAATAACAAAAAAACACATTATTTAATAAAAAAATATTTAAAATACACATTATTTATTGGAGAAATAACTAAAATACTTGTTATTTATTGAAGAAATAACTAAAATACACATTATTTAATAGAGAAATAACTAAAATACACATTATTTATTGGAGAAATAACTAAATTACACATTATTTAATAGAGAAATAACTAACATACACATTATTTAAAAAAGAAATAACTAAAATACACATTATTTAATAGAGAAATAACAAAAAAACACATTATTTAATAGAGAATAAACTAAAATACACATTATTTATTAGAGAAATAACTAAAATTTACATAATTTAATAGAGAAATAACAAAAAAAAAAACATTATTTAATAGAAAAATAACTAAAATACACATTATTTACTTAAGAATTAACTAAAATACACAATATTTAATAAAAAAATAACAAAAAAAAACACATTATTTAATAAAAAAATGATAAAAAAAAACATTATTTAATAGAGAAATAACTAAAATACACATTATTTATTGAAGAAATAACTGAAATACACATTATTTAATGAAGATATAACTAAAATTCACATTATTTATTAGAGAAATAACTAAAATACACATTATTTAATAGAGAAAATACAAAAAACACGTTATTTAATAGATAAATAACTAAAATACACATTATTTAATAGAGAAATAACTAAAATACACAATATTTAATAAAGAAATAACTAAAATACACCATACTTATTAGAGAAATAACAAAAAAAAAATTATTTAATAGAGGAATAACTAAAATTCACATTATTTATTAGAAAAATAACTAAAATACACATTATTTATTGGAGAAATAACAAAAAACACATTATTTAATAAAGAAATAACTGAAATATTTATTATTTAATAAAGAAATAACAAAAAAACACATTAATTAATAGAAAAATAACTAAAATACACATTATTTATTGGAGAAATAACTAAAATACTTATTATTTATTGGAGAAATAACTAAAATACACATTATTTAATAGAAAAATAACTAAAATACACATTATTTATTGGAGAAATAACTAATTTACACATTATTTAATAGAGAAATAACTAACATACACATTATTTAATAAAGAAATAACTAAAATTAACATTATTTAATAGAGAAATAACAAAAAAAACACATTATTTAATAGAAAAATAATAAAGAAACAGATTATTTATTAAAGAAATATAGAAAAAAAAAGATTATTTAATAGAGAAATAACTAAAATACACATTATTTAATAGAGAAATAACTAAAATACACATTATTTAATAGAGAAATAACTAAAATACACATTATTTAATAGAGAACTAACTAAAATACACATTATTAAATAGAGAAATAACTAAAATACACATTATTTAATAGAAAAATAACTAAAATTCACATTATTTAATAGAGAAATAACAAGAATACACATTATTTATTATAGAAATAACTGAAATACACATTATTTATTGAAGAAATAACTAAAATACACATTATTTAATAGAGAAAAAACTAAAATACACATTATTTATCAGAGAATTAACTAAAATACACAATATTTAATAAAGAAATAACAAAAAACACATTATTTAATAGAGAAATAACAAAAAAACACATTATTTAATAAAGAAATAACTAAATTACACATTATTTATTGGAGAAATAACTGAAATACACATTATTTAATAAAGAAATAACTAAAATTTAAATCATTTATTAGAGAAATTACTAAACTACACATTATTTAATAAAGAAATAATTAAAATACACATTATTTAATAAAGAAATAACAAAAAAAACACATTATTTAATAAAGAAATAACTAAAATACACATTATTTATTGGAGAAATAACTAAAATACATATTATTTATTGGAGAAATAACAAAAAAATACTTCATTTATTAAAGAAATAACTAAAATACACATTATTTAATACAGAAATAACCAAAAAAACACATTATTTAATAGAGAAATAACTTAAATACACATTATTTATTGGAGAAAAAACTAAAATACTTATTATTTATTGGAGAAATAACTAAAATACACATTATTTAATAGAGAAAAAAAAATTACACATTATTTATTGAAAAAATAACTAAAATACACATTATTTAATAAAGAAATAACTAACATACACATTATTTAATGAAGAAATAACTAAAATACACATTATTTAATAGAGAAATAACAAAAAAACACATTATTTAATAGAGAAATAACTAAAATACACATTATTTAATAGAGAAATAACAAAAAAACACATTATTTAATAGAGAAATAACTAAAATACACATTATTTATTGAAGAAATAACTAATTTACACATTATTTAATAGAGAAATAACTAACATACACATTATTTAATAAAGAAATAACTAAAATTAACATTATTTAATAGAGAAATAACTAAAATACACATTATTTAATAGAGAACTAACTAAAATACACATTATTTAATAGAGAAATAACTAAAATACACATTATTTAATAGAAAAATAACTAAAATTCACATTATTTAATAGAGAAATAACAAGAATACACATTATTTAATAGAGAACTAACTAAAATACACATTATTTAATAGAAAAATAACTAAAATTCACATTATTTAATAGAGAAATAACAAGAATACACATTATTTATTATAGAAATAACTGAAATACACATTATTTATTGAAGAAATAACTAAAATACACATTATTTAATAGAGAAAAAACTAAAATACACATTATTTATCAGAGAATTAACTAAAATACACAATATTTAATAAAGAAATAACAAAAAACACATTATTTAATAGAGAAATAACAAAAAAACACATTATTTAATAAAGAAATAACTAAATTACACATTATTTATTGGAGAAATAACTGAAATACACATTATTTAATAAAGAAATAACTAAAATTTAAATCATTTATTAGAGAAATTACTAAACTACACATTATTTAATAAAGAAATAATTAAAATACACATTATTTAATAAAGAAATAACAAAAAAAACACATTATTTAATAAAGAAATAACTAAAATACACATTATTTATTGGAGAAATAACTAAAATACATATTATTTATTGGAGAAATAACAAAAAAATACTTCATTTATTAAAGAAATAACTAAAATACACATTATTTAATACAGAAATAACCAAAAAAACACATTATTTAATAGAGAAATAACTTAAATACACATTATTTATTGGAGAAAAAACTAAAATACTTATTATTTATTGGAGAAATAACTAAAATACACATTATTTAATAGAGAAAAAAAAATTACACATTATTTATTGAAAAAATAACTAAAATACACATTATTTAATAAAGAAATAACTAACATACACATTATTTAATGAAGAAATAACTAAAATACACATTATTTAATAGAGAAATAACAAAAAAACACATTATTTAATAGAGAAATAACTAAAATACACATTATTTAATAGAGAAATAACAAAAAAACACATTATTTAATAGAGAAATAACTAAAATACACATTATTTATTGAAGAAATAACTAATTTACACATTATTTAATAGAGAAATAACTAACATACACATTATTTAATAAAGAAATAACTAAAATTAACATTATTTAATAGAGAAATAACAAAAAAACACATTATTTAATAGAGAATAAACTAAAATACACATTATTTAATAGAGAAATAACTAAAATTCACATAATTTAATAGAGAAATAACAAAAAAAACACATTATTTAATAGAAAATTAACAAAGAAACAGATTATTTATTAAAGAAATATAGAAAAAAAAGATTATTTAATAGAGAAATAACTAAAATACACATTATTTAATAGAGAAATAACTAAAATACACATTATTTAATAAAGAAATAACTAAAATACACATTATTTAATAAAGAACTAATTAAAATACACATTATTAAATAGAGAAATAACTAAAATACACATTATTTATTTGAAAAATAACTAAAATTCACATTATTTAATAGAGAAATAACAAGAATACACATTATTTATTATAGAAATAAGTAAAATACCCATTATTTATTGAAGAAATAACTAAAATACACATTATTTAATAGAGAAAAAACTAAAATACACATTATTTATTAGAGAATTAACTAAAATACACAATATTTAATAAAGAAATAACAAAAAACACATTATTTAATAGAGAAATAACAAAAAAACACATTATTTAATAAAGAAATAACTAAATTACACTTTATTTACTGGAGAAATAACTGAAATACACATTATTTAATAAAGAAATAACTAAAATTCAAATCATTTATTAGAGAAATTACTAAAATACACATTATTTAATAAAGAAATAATTAAAATACACATTATTTAATAAAGAAATAACAAAAAAAAACACATTATTTAATAGAGAAATAACTAAAATACACATTATTTATTGGAGAAATAACTAAAATACATATTATTTATTGGAAAAATAACAAAAAAATACTTTATTTATTAAAGAAATAACTAAAATACACATTATTTAATACAGAAATAACCAAAAAAACACATTATTTAATAGAGAAATAACTTAAATATACATTATTTATTGGAGAAAAAACTAAAATACTTATTATTTATTGGAGAAATAACTAAAATACACATTATTTAATAGAGAAAAAAAAATTACACATTATTTATTGGAAAAATAACTAAAATACACATTATTTAATAAAGAAATAACTAACATACTCATTATTTAATGAAGAAATAACTAAAATACACATTATTTAATAGAGAAATAACAAAAAAACACATTATTTAATAGAGAAATAACTAAAATACACATTATTTAATAGAGCAATAACAAAAAAACACATTATTTAATAGAGAAATAACTAAAATACACATTTTTTATTGAAAAAATAACTAAAATACACATTATTTATAAGAGAAATAACTAAAATACACATTATTTAATAGTAAAATAACTAAAATATACATTATTTATTAGAGAAATAACTTAAATACACATTATTTATTTGAGAAATAACTAAAATACACATTATTTATTAAACAAATAAATAAAATACACATTATTTAATAGAGAAATAACAGAAAAACACATTATTCAATAGAGAAATAATTCAAATACACATTATTTATTGGAAAAATAACTAAAATACACATTATTCAAGAAAGAAATAACTAAAATACACATTATTTATTATGGAATTAACTAAAATACACTTTATTTAATAAAGAAATAATTAAAATACACATTATTTAATAAAGAAATAACAAAAAAACATATTATTTAATAGAAAATTAACAAAAAAACACAATATTTCATAGAAAAATATAAAAAAAAGATTATTTAATAAAGAAATAACTAAAATACCCATTATTTAATAAAGAAATAACTAAAATACACATTATTTAATAAAGAAATAACTAAAATACACAATATTCAATAAAGAAATAACTAAAATACACTCTATTTAATAGATAAATAACTAAAATACACATTATTTAATAAAGAAATAACTAAAATTCACATTATTTAATAGAGAAATAACAAAAAAACACATTATTTAATTGAGAAATAACTAAAATACACATTATTAATTAAAGAAATAACGAAAATACACATTATTTATTTTAGAAATAACTAAAAAACACATTATTTAATAAAGAGATAACTAATAAACACATTATTTATTGAAGAAATAACTAAAATACACGTTATTTAATAAAAAAATAACAAGAATACACAATATTTAATAAAGAAATATCAAAAAAACACATTATTAAATAGAGAAATAACTAAAATACACATTATTTCTTGGAGAAATAACTAAAATACACATTATTTAATAAAGAAATAACCTAAAGTCACATTATTTATTAGAGAAATAACAAAAAAACACATTATTTAATAAAGAAATAACTAAAAAACACATTATATAATAAAGAAATTTAAAAAAAACACATTATTTAATAGAGAAATAACTAAAATACACATTATTTAATAGAGAAATAACAAAAAAACACATTATTTAATATAGAAATAACTAAAATACACATTATTTAATAGAGAAATAACAAAAAAAACACATTATATAATAGAGAAATAACTAAAATACACATTATTTATTGGAGAAATACCTAAAATACACATTATTTATTGGACAAATAACTAAAATACACATTATTTAAAAAAGAAATAACTAAAATACACATTATTTATTAATGAAATAACTAAGATACACATTATTTAATAAAGAAATAACTAAAATACACAATATTTAATAGAGAAATAACAACAAAAACACATTATTTATTAAAAAAATAACTAAAATACACATTATTTAATAGAGAAATAACAAAAAAACACATTATTTAAAAGAGAAATAATTAAAATACACATTATTTAATAGAGAAATAACTAAAATACAAATTATTTAATAAAGAAATAACTAAAATTCACATAATTTAATATAGAAATAACAAAAAAACACAATATTTAATAGAGAAATAACTGAAATACACATTATTTATTGGAGAAATAACTAAAATACACATTATTTTTTTTAGAAACAACTAAAATACACATTAATTAATAAAGAAATAACTAAAATACACATTATTTATTGAAGAAATAACTAAAATACATATTATTTATTGGAGAAATAACAAAAATACACATTATTTAATAAAGAAATAACTTAAATACACATATATTAATAGAAAAAGAACTAAAATACACATTATTTAATAGAGAAATAACAAAAAACATATTATTTAAAAGAGAAATAACCTAAATACACATAATTTAATAGAGAAAAACAAAAAAACACATTATTTAATAGAGAAATATCTAAAATACACAATATTTAATAGAGAAATAACAAAAAAACACATTATTTAAAAAAGAAATAACTAAAATACACATTATTTAATAGAGAAATAACAAAAAAACACATTATTTAATAAAGAAATATCTAAAATACACAATATTTAATAGAGAAATAACAAAAAAACACATTATTTAAAAAAGAAATAACTAAAATACACATTATTTATTAGAGAAATAACTGAAATACACAATATTTAATAAAGAAATAACTAAAATACACAATATTTATTGAGGAAATAACTAAAATACACATTATTTAATAAAGAAATAACTAAAATACACCTTATTTAATAGAGAAATAACAAAAAACACATTATTTAATAAAAAAATAACTAAAATACACATTATTTAATAGAGAAATAACAAAAAAACACATTATTTGATAGAAAAATAACTAAAATACACATTATTTAATAGAGAAATACCAAAAAAACACATTATTTAATAGATAAATATCTAAAATACACATTATTTATTAGAGAAATAACTAAAATTTACATTATTTATTGGAGAAATATCTAAAATACACATTATTTAATAAAGAAATAACTAAAATACACATTATTTTATAGAGAAATAACAAAAAAACACATTTTTTAATAGAGAAATAACTAAAATACACATTATTTACTTAAGAATTAACTAAAATACACAATATTTAATAAAAAAATAACAAAAAAACACATTATTTAATAAAGAAATGATAAAAAAAACATTATTTAAAAGAGAAATAACTAAAATACACATTATTTATTGAAGAAATATCTAAAATACACTTTATTTAATGAAGAAATAACTAAAATTCACAATATTTATTAGAAAAATAACTAAAATACACATTATTTAATAGAGAAAATACAAAAAACACATTATTTAATAGATAAATAACTAAAATACACATTATTTAATAGAAAAATAACTAAACTACACATTATTTAATAAAGAAATAACTAAAATACACCATATTTATTAGAGAAATAACAAAAAAACAAATTATTTAATAGAGGAATAACTAAAATTCACATTATTTATTAGAGAAATAACTAAAATACACATTATTTATTGGAGAAATAACAGAAAACACATTATTTAATAAAGAAATAACTGAAATATTTATTATTTAATAAAGAAATAACAAAAAAACACATTATTTAATAAAAAAATATTTAAAATACACATTATTTATTGGAGAAATAACTAAAATACTTATTATTTATTGGAGAAATAACTAAAATACACATTATTTAATAGAGAAATAACTAAAATACACATTATTTATTGGAGAAATAACTAAATTACACATTATTTAATAGAGAAATAACTAACATACACATTATTTAATAAAGAAATAACTAAAATACACATTATTTAATAGAGAAATAACAAAAAAAACACATTATTTAATAGAGAATAAACTAAAATACACATTATTTAATAGAGAAATAACTAAAATTTACATAATTTAATAGAGAAATAACAAAAAAAAAACTTTATTTAATAGAGAAATAACTAAAATACACATTATTTACTTAAGAATTAACTAAAATACACAATATTTAATAAAAAAATAACAAAAAAAACACATTATTTAATAAAGAAATGATAAAAAAAAACATTATTTAATAGAGAAATAACTAAAATACACATTATTTATTGTAGAAATAACTAAAATACACATTATTTAATGAAGATATAACTAAAATTCACATTATTTATTAGAGAAATAACTAAAATACACATTATTTAATAGAGAAATTACAAAAAACACATTATTTAATAGATAAATAACTAAAATACACATTATTTAATAGAGAAATAACTAACATACACATTATTTAAAAAAGAAATAACTAAAATACACATTATTTAATAGAGAAATAACAAAAAAACACATTATTTAATAGAGAATAAACTAAAATACACATTATTTATTAGAGAAATAACTAAAATTTACATAATTTAATAGAGAAATAACAAAAAAAAAACATTATTTAATAGAAAAATAACTAAAATACACATTATTTACTTAAGAATTAACTAAAATACACAATATTTAATAAAAAAATAACAAAAAAAAACACATTATTTAATAAAAAAATGATAAAAAAAAACATTATTTAATAGAGAAATAACTAAAATACACATTATTTATTGAAGAAATAACTGAAATACACATTATTTAATGAAGATATAACTAAAATTCACATTATTTATTAGAGAAATAACTAAAATACACATTATTTAATAGAGAAAATACAAAAAACACATTATTTAATAGATAAATAACTAAAATACACATTATTTAATAGAGAAATAACTAAAATACACATTATTTAATAAAGAAATAACTAAAATACACCATACTTATTAGAGAAATAACAAAAAAAAAATTATTTAATAGAGGAATAACTAAAATTCACATTATTTATTAGAAAAATAACTAAAATACACATTATTTATTGGAGAAATAACAAAAAACACATTATTTAATAAAGAAATAACTGAAATATTTATTATTTAATAAAGAAATAACAAAAAAACACATTAATTAATAGAAAAATAACTAAAATACACATTATTTATTGGAGAAATAACTAAAATACTTATTATTTATTGGAGAAATAACTAAAATACACATTATTTAATAGAAAAATAACTAAAATACACATTATTTATTGGAGAAATAACTAATTTACACATTATTTAATAGAGAAATAACTAACATACACATTATTTAATAAAGAAATAACTAAAATTAACATTATTTAATAGAGAAATAACAAAAAAAACACATTATTTAATAGAAAAATAATAAAGAAACAGATTATTTATTAAAGAAATATAGAAAAAAAAGATTATTTAATAGAGAAATAACTAAAAAACACATTATTTAATAGAGAAATAACTAAAATACACATTATTTAATAGAGAAATAACTAAAATACACATTATTTAATAGAGAACTAACTAAAATACACATTATTAAATAGAGAAATAACTAAAATACACATTATTTAATAGAAAAATAACTAAAATTTACATAATTTAATAGAGAAATAACAAAAAAAAAAACTTTATTTAATAGAGAAATAACTAAAATACACATAATTTACTTAAGAATTAACTAAAATACACAATATTTAATAAAAAAATAACAAAAAAAACACATTATTTAATAAAGAAATGATAAAAAAAAACATTATTTAATAGAGAAATAACTAAAATACACATTATTTATTGTAGAAATAACTAAAATACACATTATTTAATGAAGATATAACTAAAATTCACATTATTTATTAGAGAAATAACTAAAATACACATTATTTAATAGAGAAAATACAAAAAACACATTATTTAATAGATAAATAACTAAAATACACATTATTTAATAGAGAAATAACTAACATACACATTATTTAAAAAAGAAATAACTAAAATACACATTATTTAATAGAGAAATAACAAAAAAACACATTATTTAATAGAGAATAAACTAAAATACACATTATTTATTAGAGAAATAACTAAAATTTACATAATTTAATAGAGAAATAACAAAAAAAAAACATTATTTAATAGAAAAATAACTAAAATACACATTATTTACTTAAGAATTAACTAAAATACACAATATTTAATAAAAAAATAACAAAAAAAAACACATTATTTAATAAAAAAATGATAAAAAAAAACATTATTTAATAGAGAAATAACTAAAATACACATTATTTATTGAAGAAATAACTGAAATACACATTATTTAATGAAGATATAACTAAAATTCACATTATTTATTAGAGAAATAACTAAAATACACATTATTTAATAGAGAAAATACAAAAAACACATTATTTAATAGATAAATAACTAAAATACACATTATTTAATAGAGAAATAACTAAAATACACATTATTTAATAAAGAAATAACTAAAATACACCATACTTATTAGAGAAATAACAAAAAAAAAATTATTTAATAGAGGAATAACTAAAATTCACATTATTTATTAGAAAAATAACTAAAATACACATTATTTATTGGAGAAATAACAAAAAACACAATATTTAATAAAGAAATAACTGAAATATTTATTATTTAATAAAGAAATAACAAAAAAACACATTAATTAATAGAAAAATAACTAAAATACACATTATTTATTGGAGAAATAACTAAAATACTTATTATTTATTGGAGAAATAACTAAAATACACATTATTTAATAGAAAAATAACTAAAATACACATTATTTATTGGAGAAATAACTAATTTACACATTATTTAATAGAGAAATAACTAACATACACATTATTTAATAAAGAAATAACTAAAATTAACATTATTTAATAGAGAAATAACAAAAAAAACACATTATTTAATAGAAAAATAATAAAGAAACAGATTATTTATTAAAGAAATATAGAAAAAAAAGATTATTTAATAGAGAAATAACTAAAATACACATTATTTAATAGAGAAATAACTAAAATACACATTATTTAATAGAGAAATAACTAAAATACACATTATTTAATAGAGAACTAACTAAAATACACATTATTAAATAGAGAAATAACTAAAATACACATTATTTAATAGAAAAATAACTAAAATTCACATTATTTAATAGAGAAATAACAAGAATACACATTATTTATTATAGAAATAACTAAAATACACATTATTTATTGAAGAAATAACTAAAATACACATTATTTAATAGAGAAAAAACTAAAATACACATTATTTATTAGAGAATTAACTAAAATACACAATATTTAATAAAGAAATAACAAAAAACACATTATTTAATAGAGAAATAACAAAAAAACACATTATTTAATAAAGAAATAACTAAATTACACATTATTTATTGAAGAAATAACTGAAATACACATTATTTAATAAAGAAATAACTAAAATTCAAATCATTTATTAGAGAAATTACTAAAATACACATTATTTAATAAAGAAATAATTAAAATACACATTATTTAATAAAGAAATAACAAAAAAAACACATTATTTAATAAAGAAATAACTAAAATACACATTATTTATTGGAGAAATAACTAAAATACATATTATTTATTGGAGAAATAACAAAAAAATACTTCATTTATTAAAGAAATAACTAAAATACACATTATTTAATACAGAAATAACCAAAAAAACACATTATTTAATAGAGAAATAACTTAAATACACATTATTTATTGGAGAAAAAACTAAAATACTTATTATTTATTGGAGAAATAACTAAAATACACATTATTTAATAGAGAAAAAAAAATTACACATTATTTATTGGAAAAATAACTAAAATACACATTATTTAATAAAGAAATAACTAACATACACATTATTTAATGAAGAAATAACTAAAATACACATTATTTAATAAAGAAATAACAAAAAAACACATTATTTAATAGAGAAATAACTAAAATACACATTATTTAATAGAGAAATAACAAAAAAACACATTATTTAATAGAGAAATAACTAAAATACACATTATTTATTGAAGAAATAACTAATTTACACATTATTTAATAGAGAAATAACTAACATACACATTATTTAATAAAGAAATAACTAAAATTAACATTATTTAATAGAGAAATAACAAAAAAACACATTATTTAATAGAGAATAAACTAAAATACACATTATTTAATAGAGAAATAACTAAAATTCACATAATTTAATAGAGAAATAACAAAAAAAACACATTATTTAATAGAAAATTAACAAAGAAACAGATTATTTATTAAAGAAATATAGAAAAAAAAGATTATTTAATAGAGAAATAACTAAAATACACATTATTTAATAGAGAAATAACTAAAATACACATTATTTAATAAAGAAATAACTAAAATACACATTATTTAATAAAGAACTAACTAAAATACACATTATTAAATAGAGAAATAACTAAAATACACATTATTTATTTGAAAAATAACTAAAATTCACATTATTTAATAGAGAAATAACAAGAATACACATTATTTATTATAGAAATAAGTAAAATACCCATTATTTATTGAAGAAATAACTAAAATACACATTATTTAATAGAGAAAAAACTAAAATACACATTATTTATTAGAGAATTAACTAAAATACACAATATTTAATAAAGAAATAACAAAAAACACATTATTTAATAGAGAAATAACAAAAAAACACATTATTTAATAAAGAAATAACTAAATTACACTTTATTTACTGGAGAAATAACTGAAATACACATTATTTAATAAAGAAATAACTAAAATTCAAATCATTTATTAGAGAAATTACTAAAATACACATTATTTAATAAAGAAATAATTAAAATACACATTATTTAATAAAGAAATAACAAAAAAAACACATTATTTAATAGAGAAATAACTAAAATACACATTATTTATTGGAGAAATAACTAAAATACATATTATTTATTGGAAAAATAACAAAAAAATACTTTATTTATTAAAGAAATAACTAAAATACACATTATTTAATACAGAAATAACCAAAAAAACACATTATTTAATAGAGAAATAACTTAAATATACATTATTTATTGGAGAAAAAACTAAAATACTTATTATTTATTGGAGAAATAACTAAAATACACATTATTTAATAGAGAAAAAAAAATTACACATTATTTATTGGAAAAATAACTAAAATACACATTATTTAATAAAGAAATAACTAACATACTCATTATTTAATGAAGAAATAACTAAAATACACATTATTTAATAGAGAAATAACAAAAAAACACATTATTTAATAGAGAAATAACTAAAATACACATTATTTAATAGAGCAATAACAAAAAAACACATTATTTAATAGAGAAATAACTAAAATACACATTTTTTATTGAAAAAATAACTAAAATACACATTATTTATAAGAGAAATAACTAAAATACACATTATTTAATAGTAAAATAACTAAAATATACATTATTTATTAGAGAAATAACTTAAATACACATTATTTATTTGAGAAATAACTAAAATACACATTATTTATTAAACAAATAAATAAAATACACATTATTTAATAGAGAAATAACAGAAAAACACATTATTCAATAGAGAAATAATTCAAATACACATTATTTATTGGAAAAAAAACTAAAATACACATTATTCAAGAAAGAAATAACTAAAATACACATTATTTATTATGGAATTAACTAAAATACACTTTATTTAATAAAGAAATAATTAAAATACACATTATTTAATAAAGAAATAACAAAAAAACATATTATTTAATAGAAAATTAACAAAAAAACACAATATTTCATAGAAAAATATAAAAAAAAGATTATTTAATAAAGAAATAACTAAAATACCCATTATTTAATAAAGAAATAACTAAAATACACATTATTTAATAAAGAAATAACTAAAATACACAATATTCAATAAAGAAATAACTAAAATACACTCTATTTAATAGATAAATAACTAAAATACACATTATTTAATAAAGAAATAACTAAAATTCACATTATTTAATAGAGAAATAACAAAAAAACATATTATTTAATTGAGAAATAACTAAAATACACATTATTTATTAAAGAAATAACGAAAATACACATTATTTATTTTAGAAATAACTAAAAAACACATTATTTAATAAAGAGATAACTAATAAACACATTATTTATTGAAGAAATAACTAAAATACACGTTATTTAATAAAAAAATAACAAGAATACACAATATTTAATAAAGAAATATCAAAAAAAACACATTATTAAATAGAGAAATAACTAAAATACACATTATTTCTTGGAGAAATAACTAAAATACACATTATTTAATAAAGAAATAACCTAAAGTCACATTATTTATTAGAGAAATAACAAAAAAACACATTATTTAATAAAGAAATAACTAAAAAACACATTAAATAATAAAGAAATTTAAAAAAAACACATTATTTAATAGAGAAATAACTAAAATACACATTATTTAATAGAGAAATAACAAAAAAACACATTATTTAATATAGAAATAACTAAAATACACATTATTTAATAGAGAAATAACAAAAAAAACACATTATATAATAGAGAAATAACTAAAATACACATTATTTATTGGAGAAATACCTAAAATACACATTATTTATTGGACAAATAACTAAAATACACATTATTTAAAAAAGAAATAACTAAAATACACATTATTTATTAATGAAATAACTAAGATACACATTATTTAATAAAGAAATAACTAAAATACACAATATTTAATAGAGAAATAACAACAAAAACACATTATTTATTAAAAAAATAACTAAAATACACATTATTTAATAGAGAAATAACAAAAAAACACATTATTTAAAAGAGAAATAATTAAAATACACATTATTTAATAGAGAAATAACTAAAATACAAATTATTTAATAAAGAAATAACTAAAATTCACATAATTTAATATAGAAATAACAAAAAAACACAATATTTAATAGAGAAATAACTGAAATACACATTATTTATTGGAGAAATAACTAAAATACACATTATTTTTTTTAGAAACAACTAAAATACACATTAATTAATAAAGAAATAACTAAAATACACATTATTTATTGAAGAAATAACTAAAATACATATTATTTATTGGAGAAATAACAAAAATACACATTATTTAATAAAGAAATAACTTAAATACACATATATTAATAGAAAAAGAACTAAAATACACATTATTTAATAGAGAAATAACAAAAAACATATTATTTAAAAGAGAAATAACCTAAATACACATAATTTAATAGAGAAAAACAAAAAAACACATTATTTAATAGAGAAATATCTAAAATACACAATATTTAATAGAGAAATAAAAAAAAAACACATTATTTAAAAAAGAAATAACTAAAATACACATTATTTAATAGAGAAATAACAAAAAAACACATTATTTAATAAAGAAATATCTAAAATACACAATATTTAATAGAGAAATAACAAAAAAACACATTATTTAAAAAAGAAATAACTAAAATACACATTATTTATTAGAGAAATAACTGAAATACACAATATTTAATAAAGAAATAACTAAAATACACAATATTTATTGAGGAAATAACTAAAATACACATTATTTAATAAAGAAATAACTAAAATACACCTTATTTAATAGAGAAATAACAAAAAAACACATTATTTAATAAAAAAATAACTAAAATACACATTATTTAATAGAGAAATAACAAAAAAACACATTATTTGATAGAAAAATAACTAAAATACACATTATTTAATAGAGAAATACCAAAAAAACACATTATTTAATAGATAAATATCTAAAATACACATTATTTATTAGAGAAATAACTAAATTTACATTATTTATTGGAGAAATATCTAAAATACACATTATTTAATAAAGAAATAACTAAAATACACATTATTTTATAGAGAAATAACAAAAAAACACATTTTTTAATAGAGAAATAACTAAAATACACATTATTTACTTAAGAATTAACTAAAATACACAATATTTAATAAAAAAATAACAAAAAAACACATTATTTAATAAAGAAATGATAAAAAAAACATTATTTAAAAGAGAAATAACTAAAATACACATTATTTATTGAAGAAATATCTAAAATACACTTTATTTAATGAAGAAATAACTAAAATTCACATTATTTATTAGAAAAATAACTAAAATACACATTATTTAATAGAGAAAATACAAAAAACACATTATTTAATAGATAAATAACTAAAATACACATTATTAAATAGAAAAATAACTAAACTACACATTATTTAATAAAGAAATAACTAAAATACACCATATTTATTAGAGAAATAACAAAAAAACAAATTATTTAATAGAGGAATAACTAAAATTCACATTATTTATTAGAGAAATAACTAAAATACACATTATTTATTGGAGAAATAACAGAAAACACATTATTTAATAAAGAAATAACTGAAATATTTATTATTTAATAAAGAAATAACAAAAAAACACATTATTTAATAAAAAAATATTTAAAATACACATTATTTATTGGAGAAATAACTAAAATACTTATTATTTATTGGAGAAATAACTAAAATACACATTATTTAATAGAGAAATAACTAAAATACACATTATTTATTGGAGAAATAACTAAATTACACATTATTTAATAGAGAAATAACTAACATACACATTATTTAATAAAGAAATAACTAAAATACACATTATTTAATAGAGAAATAACAAAAAAAACACATTATTTAATAGAGAATAAACTAAAATACACATTATTTAATAGAGAAATAACTAAAATTTACATAATTTAATAGAGAAATAACAAAAAAAAAAACTTTATTTAATAGAGAAATAACTAAAATACACATTATTTACTTAAGAATTAACTAAAATACACAATATTTAATAAAAAAATAACAAAAAAAACACATTATTTAATAAAGAAATGATAAAAAAAAACATTATTTAATAGAGAAATAACTAAAATACACATTATTTATTGTAGAAATAACTAAAATACACATTATTTAATAAAGATATAACTAAAATTCACATTATTTATTAGAGAAATAACTAAAATACACATTATTTAATAGAGAAAATACAAAAAACACATTATTTAATAGATAAATAACTAAAATACACATTATTTAATAGAGAAATAACTAAAATACACATTATTTAATAAAGAAATAACTAAAATACACCATATTTATTAGAGAAATAACAAAAAAACAAATTATTTAATAGAGGAATAACTAAAATTCACATTATTTATTAGAGAAATAACTAAAATACACATTATTTATTGGAGAAATAACAAAAAACACATTATTTAATAAAGAAATAACTGAAATATTTATTATTTAATAAAGAAATAACAAAAAAACACATTAATTAATAGAAAAATAACTAAAATACACATTATTTATTGGAGAAATAACTAAAATACTTATTATTTATTGGAGAAATAACTAAAATACACATTATTTAATAGAAAAATAACTAAAATACACATTATTTATTGAGAAATAACTAATTTACACATTATTTAATAGAGAAATAACTAACATACACATTATTTAATAAAGAAATAACTAAAATTAACATTATTTAATAGAGAAATAACAAAAAAACACATTATTTAATAGAGAATAAACTAAAATACACATTATTTAATAGAGAAATAACTAAAATTCACATAATTTAATAGAGAAATAACAAAAAAAACACATTATTTAATAGAAAAATAACAAAGAAACAGATTATTTATTAAAGAAATATGGAAAAAAAAGATTATTTAATAGAGAAATAACTAAAATACACATTATTTAATAGAGAAATAACTAAAATACACATTATTTAATAGAGAAATAACTAAAATACACATTATTTAATAGAGAACTAACTAAATTACACATTATTAAATAGAGAAATAACTAAAATACACATTATTTAATAGAAAAATAACTAAAATTCACATTATTTAATAGAGAAATAACAAGAATACACATTATTTATTATAGAAATAACTAAAATACACATTATTTATTGAAGAAATAACTAAAATACACATTATTTAATAGAGAAAAAATTAAAATACACATTATTTATTAGAGAATTAACTAAAATACACAATATTTAATAAAGAAATAACAAAAAACACATTATTTAATAGAGAAATAACAAAAAAACACATTATTTAATAAAGAAATAACTAAATTACACATTATTTATTGGAGAAATAACTGAAATACACATTATTTAATAAAGAAATAACTAAAATTCAAATCATTTATTAGAGAAATTACTAAAATACACATTATTTAATAAAGAAATAATTAAAATACACATTATTATTTAATAAAGAAATAACAAAAAAAACACATTATTTAATAGAGAAATAACTAAAATACACATTATTTATTGGAGAAATAACTAAAATACATATTATTTATTGGAGAAATAACAAAAAAATACTTTATTTATTATAGAAATAACTAAAATACACATTATTTAATACAGAAATAACCAAAAAAACACATTATTTAATAGAGAAATAACTTAAATACACATTATTTATTGGAGAAATAACTAAAATACTTATTATTTATTGGAGAAATAATTAAAATACACATTATTTAATAGAGAAAAAAAAATTACACATTATTTATTGGAAAAATAACTAAAATACACATTATTTAATAAAGAAATAACTAACATACACATTATTTAATAAAGAAATAACTAAAATACACATTATTTAATAGAGAAATAACAAAAAAACACATTATTTAATAGAGAAATAACTAAAATACACATTATTTAATAGAGAAATAACAAAAAAACACAAAATTTAATAGAGAAATAACTAAAATACACATTTTTTATTGAAGAAATAACTAAAATGCACATTATTTATAAGAGAAATAACTAAAATACACATTATTTAATAGAAAAATAACTAAAATATACATTATTTATTGGAGAAATAACTAAAATACAGATTATTTATTTGAGAAATAACTAAAATACACATTATTTATTAAAGAAATAAATAAAATACACATTATTTAATAGAGAAATAACAAAAAAACACATTATTCAATAGAGAAATAACTCAAATACACATTATTTATTGGAGAAATAACTAAAATACACATTATTCAAGAAAGAAATAACTAAAATACACATTATTTATTATGGAAATAACTAAAATACACTTTATTTAATAAAGAAATAATTAAAATACACATTATTTAATAAAGAAATAACAAAAAAACATATTATTTAATAGAAAATTAACAAAAAAACACAATATTTCATAGAAAAATATAAAAAAAAGATTATTTAATAAAGAAATAACTAAAATACACATTATATAATCGAGAAATAACTAAAATACACATTATTTAATAAAGAAATAACTAAAATACACAATATTCAATAAAGAAATAACCAAAATACACACTATTTAATAGAGAAATAACTAAAATACACATTATTTAATAAAGAAATAACTAAAATTCACATTATTTAATAGAGAAATAACAAAAAAACACATTATTTAATTGAGAAATAACTAAAATACACATTATTTATTAAAGAAATAACAAAAATACACATTATTTATTTTAGAAATAACTAAAAAACACATTATTTAATAAAGAGATAACTAATAAACACATTATTTATTGGAGAAATAACTAAAATACACGTTATTTAATAAAGAAATAACAAAAATACACAATATTTAATAAAGAAATATCAAAAAAACACATTATTTAATAGAGAAATAACTGAAATACACATTATTTCTTGGAGAAATAACTAAAATACACATTATTTAATAAAGAAATAACCTAAAGTCACATTATTTAATAGAGAAATAACAAAAAAACACATTATTTAATAAAGAAATAACTAAAAAACACATTATATAATAGAGAAATTAAAAAAAAACACATTATTTAATAGAGAAATAACTAAAATACACATTATTTAATAGAGAAATAACAAAAAAACACATTATTTAATATAGAAATAACTAAAATACACATTATTTAATAGAGAAATAACAAAAAAACACAATATATAATAGAGAAATAACTAAAATACACATTATTTATTGGAGAAATACCTAAAATACACATTATTTATTGGACAAATAACTAAAATACACATTATTTAAAAAAGAAATAACTAAAATACACATTATTTATTAATGAAATAACTAAGATACACATTATTTAATAAAGAAATAACTAAAATACACAATATTTAATAGAGTAATAACAACAAAAACACATTATTTAATAAAGAAATAACTAAAATACACATTATTTAATAGAGAAATAACAAAAAAACACATTATTTAAAAGAGAAATAATTAAAATACACATTATTTAATAGAGAAATAACTAAAATACAAATTATTTAATAGAGAAATAACTAAAATTCACATAATTTAATATAGAAATAACAAAAAAACACAATATTTAATAGAGAAATAACTGAAATACACATTATTTATTGGAGAAATAACTAAAATACACATTATTTTTTTTAGAAACAACTAAAATACACATTATTTAATAAAGAAATAACTAAAATACACATTATTTATTGAAGAAATAACTAAAATACATATTTTTTATTGGAGAAATAACAAAAATACACATTATTTAATAAAGAAATAACTTAAATACACATATATTAATAGAAAAAGAACTAAAATACACATTATTTAATAGAGAAATAACAAAAAACATATTATTTAAAAGAGAAATAACCTAAATACACATAATTTGATAGAAAAATAACAAAAAACACATTATTTAATAGAGAAATAACTAAAATACACATTATTTATTAGAGAAATACCTAAAATACACATTATTTATTGGAGAAATAACAAAAATACACATAATTTAATAAAGAAATAACTAAAATACACATTATTAATTGGAGAAATAACTAAAATACACATTATTTAATAGAGAAATAACTAAAATACACATTATTTAATAAAGAAATAACTTGAATACACAATATTTAATAGAGAAATAACAAAAAAACACATTATTTAATAGAGAAATAACTAAAATACACATTATTTATTGGAGAAATAACTAAAATACACATTATTTAAAAGAGAAAAAACAAAAAAACACATTATTCACTAGAGAAATAACTAAAATACACATTATTTAATAATGAAATAACAAAATACACATTATTTATTGGGGAAATAACTAAAATACACATTATTTAATAAAGAAATAATTTAAAAACACATTATTTATTAGAGAAATAACAAAAAAAAACACATTATTTAATAGAAAATTAACAAAAAAACACATTATTTAATAGAGAAATAACTAAAATACACATTATTTAATAGAGAAATAACTAAAATACACATTATTTATTGGAGAATTAACTAAAATACACATTATTTATTGGAGAAATAACTAAAATACACATTATTTAATAAAGAAATTACTAAAATACACATTATTTAATAGAGAAATAACAAAAAAACACATTATTCAATAGAGAAATAACTAAAATACACATTATTTAATGAAGAAATAAATTATATACACACTAATAATAATAAAATAACTAAAATACACATTTTTTATTGGGGAAATAACTAAAATACACATTATTTAATAAAGAAATAATTTAAAAACACATTATTTAAGAGAGAAATAACAAAAAAAACACATTATTTAATAGAAAAATAACAAAAAAACACATTATTTAATAGAAAATAATAAAAAAAAAAAAATTATTTAATTAAGAAATAACTAAAATACACATTATTTATTTAAGAAATAACAAAAAAACACACTATTCAATAGAGAAATTACTAAAATACACATTATTTAATAAAGAAATAACTAAAATACACATTATTTAATAGAGAAATAACTAAAATAAACATTAATTAATAGAGAAATAACTAAAATACACATTATTTAATAGAGAAATAAATAAAATTCAGATTATTTAATAGAAAAATAACAAAAAAATACATTATTTAATAGAGAAATAACTAAAATACACATTATTTATTGAAGAAATAACTAAAATACACATTATTTATTAGAGAAATAACTAAAATACACATTATTTAATAGAGATATAACTAAAATACACATTATTTATTAGAGAAATAACTAAAATTCACATTATTTTATAGAAAAAGAACAAAAAAACACAATATTTGATAGAGAAATAACTAAAATACACATTATTCATTGGAGAAATAACTAAAATACAAATTATTTATTTTAGAAATAACTAAAATACACATTATTTAATAACGAAATAACTAATATACACATTATTTATTGGAGACATAACTAAAATACACATTATTTAATAAAAAAATAACTAGAATACACAATATTTAATAGAGAAATAACAAAAAAACACATTATTTAATAGAGAAATAACTAAAATACACATTATTTATTGGAAAAATAACTTATATACACATTATTCAATAGAGTAATAACTAAAATACACATAATTTAATAACGAAATAACTAATATACACATTATTTATTGGTGACATAACTAAAATACACATTATTTAATAAAAAAATAACTAGAATACACATTATTTAATAGAGAAATAACAAAAAAACACATTATTCAATAGAGAAATAACTAAAATACACATTATTTAATAAAGAAATAACTAAAATACACATTATTTAATAGAGAAATAACTAAAATAAACTTTAATTAATAGAGAAATAACTAAAATACACATTATTTAATAGAGAAATAAATAAAATTCAGATTATTTTATAGAGAAATAACAAAAAAATACATTATTTAATAGAGAAATAACTAAAAAACACATTATTTATTGGAGAAATAACTAAAATACACATTATTTATTAGAGAAATAACTAAAATACACATTATTTAATAACGAAATAACTAATATACACATTATTTATTGGAAACATAACTAAAATACACATTATTTACTTTAGAATTAACTAAAATACACAATATTTAATAAAAAAATAACAAAAAAACACATTATTTAATAAAGAAATGATAAAAAAAACATTATTTAAAAGAGAAATAACTAAAATACACATTATTTATTAAAGAAATAACTAAAATACACTTTATTTAATAAAGAAATAACTAAAATTCACATTATTTATTAGAAAAATAACTAAAATACACATTATTTAATAGAGAAAATACAAAAAACACATTATTTAATAGATAAATAACTAAAATACACATTATTTAATAGAAAAATAACTAAACTACACATTATTTAATAAAGAAATAACTAAAATACACCATATTTATTAGAGAAATAACAAAAAAACAAATTATTTAATAGAGGAATAACTAAAATTCACATTATTTATTAGAGAAATAACTAAAATACACATTATTTATTGGAGAAATAACAGAAAACACATTATTTAATAAAGAAATAACTGAAATATTTATTATTTAATAAAGAAATAACAAAAAAACACATTATTTAATAAAAAAATATTTAAAATACACATTATTTATTGGAGAAATAACTAAAATACTTATTATTTATTGGAGAAATAACTAAAATACACATTATTTAATAGAGAAATAACTAAAATACACATTATTTATTGGAGAAATAACTAAATTACACATTATTTAATAGAGAAATAACTAACATACACATTATTTAATAAAGAAATAACTAAAATACACATTATTTAATAGAGAAATAACAAAAAAAACACATTATTTAATAGAGAATAAACTAAAATACACATTATTTAATAGAGAAATAACTAAAATTTACATAATTTAATAGAGAAATAACAAAAAAAAAACATTATTAAATAGAGAAATAACTAAAATACACATTATTTACTTAAGAATTAACTAAAATAAACAATATTTAATAAAAAAATAACAAAAAAAACACATTATTTAATAAAGAAATGATAAAAAAAAAACATTATTTAATAGAGAAATAACTAAAATACACATTATTTATTGTAGAAATAACTAAAATACACATTATTTAATGAATATATAACTAAAATTCACATTATTTATTAGAGAAATAACTAAAATACACATTATTTAATAGAGAAAATACAAAAAACACATTATTTAATAGATAAATAACTAAAATACACATTATTTAATAGAGAAATAACTAAAATACACATTATTTAATAAAGAAATAACTAAAATACACCATATTTATTAGAGAAATAACAAAAAAACAAATTATTTAATAGAGAAATAACTAAAATTCACATTATTTATTAGAGAAATAACTAAAATACACATTATTTATTGGAGAAAAAACAAAAAACACATTATTTAATAAAGAAATAACTGAAATATTTATTATTTAATAAAGAAATAACAAAAAAACACATTAATTAATAAAAAAATAACTAAAATACACATTATTTATTGGAGAAATAACTAAAATACTTATTATTTATTGGAGAAATAACTAAAATACACATTATTTAATAGAAAAATAACTAAAATACACATTATTTATTGAAGAAATAACTAATTTACACATTATTTAAAAGAGAAATAACTAACATACACATTATTTAATAAAGAAATAACTAAAATTAACATTATTTAATAGAGAAATAACAAAAAAACACATTATTTAATAGAGAATAAACTAAAATACACATTATTTAATAGAGAAATAACTAAAATTCACATAATTTAATAGAGAAATAACAAAAAAACACATTATTTAATAGAAAAATAACAAAGAAACAGATTATTTATTAAAGAAATATAGAAAAAAAAGATTAGTTAATAGAGAAATAACTAAAATACACATTATTTAATAGAGAAATAACTAAAATACACATTATTTAATAGAGAAATAACTAAAATACACATTATTTAATAGAGAACTAACTAAAATACACATTATTAAATAGAGAAATAACTAAAATACACATTATTTAATAGAAAAATAACTAAAATTCACATTATTTAATAGAGAAATAACAAGAATACACATTATTTATTATAGAAATAACTAAAATACACATTATTTATTGAAGAAATAACTAAAATACACATTATTTAATAGAGAAAAAACTAAAATACACATTATTTATTAGAGAATTAACTAAAATACACAATATTTAATAAAGAAATAACAAAAAACACATTATTTAATAGAGAAATAACAAAAAAACACATTATTTAATAAAGAAATAACTAAATTACACATTATTTATTGGAGAAATAACTGAAATACACATTATTTAATAAAGAAATAACTAAAATTCAAATCATTTATTAGAGAAATTACTAAAATACACATTATTTAATAAAGAAATAATTAAAATACAATTATTTAATAAAGAAATAACAAAAAAAACACATTATTTAATAGAGAAATAACTAAAATACACATTATTTATTGGAGAAATAACTAAAATACATATTATTTATTGGAGAAATAACAAAAAAATACTTTATTTATTAAAGAAATAACTAAAATACACATTATTTAATACAGAAATAACCAAAAAAACACATTATTTAATAGAGAAATAACTTAAATACACATTATTTATTGGAGAAATAACTAAAATACTTATTATTTATTGGAGAAATAATTAAAATACACATTATTTAATAGAGAAAAAAAAATTACACATTATTTATTGGAAAAATAACTAAAATACACATTATTTAATAAAGAAATAACTAACATACACATTATTTAATAAAGAAATAACTAAAATACACATTATTTAATAGAGAAATAAAAAAAAAAACACATTATTTAATAGAGAAATAACTAAAATACACATTATTTAATAGAGAAATAACAAAAAAACACAAAATTTAATAGAGAAATAACTAAAATACACATTTTTTATTGAAGAAATAACTAAAATACACATTATTTATAAGAGAAATAACTAAAATACACATTATTTAATAGAAAAATAACTAAAATATACATTATTTATTGGAGAAATAACTAAAATACACATTATTTATTTGAGAAATAACTAAAATACACATTATTTATTAAAGAAATAAATAAAATACACATTATTTAATAGAGAAATAACAAAAAAACACATTTTTCAATAGAGAAATAACTCAAATACACATTATTTATTGGAGAAATAACTAAAATACACATTATTCAAGAAAGAAATAACTAAAATACACATTATTTATAATGGAAATAACTAAAATACACTTTATTTAATAAAGAAATAATTAAAATACACATTATTTAATAAAGAAATAACAAAAAAACATATTATTTAATAGAAAATTAACAAAAAAACACAACATTTCATAGAAAAATATAAAAAAAAGATTATTTAATAAAGAAATAACTAAAATACACATTATTTAATAAAGAAATAACTAAAATACACATTATTTAATAAAGAAATAACTAAAATACACAATATTCAATAAAGAAATAACTAAAATACACTCTATTAAATAGAGAAATAACTAAAATACACATTATTTAATAAAGAAATAACTAAAATTCACATTATTTAATAGAGAAATAACAAAAAAACACATTATTTATTTGAGAAATAACTAAAATACACATTATTTATTAAAGAAATAACGAAAATACACATTATTTATTTTAGAAATAACTAAAAAACACATTATTTAATAAAGAGATAACTAATAAACACATTATTTATTGGAGAAATAACTAAAATACACGTTATTTAATAAAGAAATAACAAGAATACACAATATTTAATAAAGAAATATCAAAAAAACACATTATTTAATAGAGAAATAACTAAAATACACATTATTTCTTGGAGAAATAACTAAAATACACATTATTTAATAAAGAAATAACCTAAAGTCACATTATTTAATAGAGAAATAACAAAAAAACACATTATTTAATAAAGAAATAACTAAAAAACACATTATATAATAGAGAAATTAAAAAAAAACACATTATTTAATAGAGAAATAACTAAAATACACATTATTTAATAGAGAAATAACAAAAAAACACATTATTTAATATAGAAATAACTAAAATACACATTATTTAATAGAGAAATAACAAAAAAACACATTATATAATAGAGAAATAACTAAAATACACATTATTTATTGGAGAAATACCTAAAATACACATTATTTATTGGACAAATAACTAAAATACACATTATTTAAAAAAGAAATAACTAAAATACACATTATTTATTAATGAAATAACTAAGATACACATTATTTATTAAAGAAATAACTAAAATACACAATATTTAATAGAGAAATAACAACAAAAACACATTATTTATTAAAGAAATAACTAAAATACACATTATTTAATAGAGAAATAACAAAAAAACACATTATTTAAAAAAGAAATAATTAAAATACACATTATTTAATAGAGAAATAACTAAAATACAAATTATTTAATAGAGAAATAACTAAAATTCACATAATTTAATATAGAAATAACAAAAAAACACAATATTTAAGAGAGAAATAACTGAAATACACATTATTTATTGGAGAAATAACTAAAATACACATTATTTTTTTTAGAAACAACTAAAATACACATTATTTAATAAAGAAATAACTAAAATACACATTATTTATTGAAGAAATTACTAAAATACATATTATTTATTAGAGAAATAACAAAAATACACATTATTTAATAAAGAAATAACTTAAATACACATATATTAATAGAAAAAGAACTAAAATACACATTATTTAATAGAGAAATAACAAAAAACATATTATTTAAAAGAGAAATAACCTAAATACACATAATTTAATAGAGAAATAACAAAAAAACACATTATTTAATAGAGAAATAACTAAAATACACATTATTTATTGGAGAAATAACTAAAATACACATTATTTAAAAGAGAAATAACAAAAAAACACAATATTTACTAGAGAAATAACTAAAATACACATTATTTTTTTAAGAAATAACTAAAATACACATTATTTAATAATGAAATAACAAAATACACATTATTTATTGGGGAAATAACTAAAATACACATTATTTAATAAAGAAATAATTTAAAAACACATTATTTATTAGAGAAATAACAAAAAAAACACATTATTTAATAGAAAAATAACAAAAAAACACATTATTTAATAGAGAAATAACTAAAATACACATTATTTAATAGAGAAATAACTAAAATACACATTATTTATTGGAGAAATAACTAAAATACACATTATTTATTGGAGAAATAACTAAAATACACATTATTTAATAAAGAAATTACTAAAATACACATTATTTAATAGAGAAATAACAAAAAAACACATTATTCAATAGAGAAATAACTAAAATACACATTATTTAATGAAGAAATAAATTATATACACACTAATAATAATAAAATAACTAAAATACACATTTTTTATTGAGGAAATAACTAAAATACACATTATTTAATAAAGAAAGAATTTAAAAACACATTATTTAATAGAGAAATAACAAAAAAAACACATTATTTAATAGAAAAATAACAAAAAAACACATTATTTAATAGAGAATAATTAAAAAAAAAAATTATTTAATTAAGAAATAACTAAAATACACATTATTTATTAAAGAAATAACAAAAAAACACACTATTCAATAGAGAAATAACTAAAATACACATTATTTAATAAAGAAATAACTAAAATACACATTATTTAATAGAGAAATAACTAAAATAAACATTAATTAATAGAGAAATAACTAAAATACACATTATTTAATAGAGAAATAAATAAAATTCAGATTATTTAATAGAAAAATAACAAAAAAATACATTATTTAATAGAGAAATAACTAAAATACACATTATTTATTGAAGAAATAACTAAAATACACATTATTTATTAGAGAAATAACTAAAATACGCATTATTTAATAGAGATATAACTAAAATACACATTATTTATTAGAGAAATAACTAAAATTCACATTATTTTATAGAAAAAGAACAAAAAAACACAATATTTAATAGAGAAATATCTAAAATACACATTATTCATTGGAGAAATAACTAAAATACACATCATTTATTTTAGAAATAACTAAAATACACATTATTTAATAACGAAATAACTAATATACACATTATTTATTGGAGTTATAACTAAAATACACATTATTTAATAAAAAAATAACTAGAATACACAATATTTAATAGAAAAATAACAAAAAAACACATTATTTAATAGAGAAATAACTAAAATACACATTATTTATTGGAAAAATAACTTATATACACATTATTCAATAGAGTAATAACTAAAATACACATTATTTAATAACGAAATAACTAATATACACATTATTTATTGGTGACATAACTAAAATACACATTATTTGATAGAAAAATAACAAAAAAACACATTTTTTAATAGAGAAATAACTAAAATACACATTATTTAATAGAGAAATAACAAAAAAACACATTATTTAATAAAGAAATATCTAAAATACACAATATTTAATAGAGAAATAACAAAAAAAACACATTATTTAAAAAAGAAATAACTAAAATACACATTATTTATTAGAGAAATAACTGAAATACACAATATTTAATAAAGAAATAACTAAAATACACAATATTTATTGAGGAAATAACTAAAATACACATTATTTAATAAAGAAATAACTAAAATACACCTTATTTAATAGAGAAATAACAAAAAACACATTATTTAATAAAAAAATAACTAAAATACACATTATTTAATAGAGAAATAACAAAAAAACACATTATTTGATAGAAAAATAACTAAAATACACATTATTTAATAGAGAAATACCAAAAAAACACATTATTTAATAGATAAATATCTAAAATACACATTATTTATTAGAGAAATAACTAAAATTTACATTATTTATTGGAGAAATATCTAAAATACACATTATTTAATAAAGAAATAACTAAAATACACATTATTTTATAGAGAAATAACAAAAAAACACATTTTTTAATAGAGAAATAACTAAAATACACATTATTTACTTAAGAATTAACTAAAATACACAATATTTAATAAAAAAATAACAAAAAAACACATTATTTAATAAAGAAATGATAAAAAAAACATTATTTAAAAAAAAAATAACTAAAATACACATTATTTATTGAAGAAATATCTAAAATACACTTTATTTAATGAAGAAATAACTAAAATTCACAATATTTATTAGAAAAATAACTAAAATACACATTATTTAATAGAGAAAATACAAAAAACACATTATTTAATAGATAAATAACTAAAATACACATTATTTAATAGAAAAATAACTAAACTACACATTATTTAATAAAGAAATAACTAAAATACACCATATTTATTAGAGAAATAACAAAAAAACAAATTATTTAATAGAGGAATAACTAAAATTCACATTATTTATTAGAGAAATAACTAAAATACACATTATTTATTGGAGAAATAACAGAAAACACATTATTTAATAAAGAAATAACTGAAATATTTATTATTTATTAAAGAAATAACAAAAAAACACATTATTTAATAAAAAAATATTTAAAATACACATTATTTATTGGAGAAATAACTAAAATACTTATTATTTATTGGAGAAATAACTAAAATACACATTATTTAATAGAGAAATAACTAAAATACACATTATTTATTGGAGAAATAACTAAATTACACATTATTTAATAGAGAAATAACTAACATACACATTATTTAATAAAGAAATAACTAAAATACACATTATTTATTAGAGAAATAACAAAAAAAACACATTATTTAATAGAGAATAAACTAAAATACACATTATTTAATAGAGAAATAACTAAAATTTACATAATTTAATAGAGAAATAACAAAAAAAAAAACTTTATTTAATAGAGAAATAACTAAAATACACATTATTTACTTAAGAATTAACTAAAATACACAATATTTAATAAAAAAATAACAAAAAAAAACACATTATTTAATAAAGAAATGATAAAAAAAAACATTATTTAATAGAGAAATAACTAAAATACACATTATTTATTGTAGAATTAACTAAAATACACATTATTTAATGAAGATATAACTAAAATTCACATTATTTATTAGAGAAATAACTAAAATACACATTATTTAATAGAGAAAATACAAAAAACACATTATTTAATAGATAAATAACTAAAATACACATTATTTAATAGAGAAATAACTAACATACACATTATTTAAAAAAGAAATAACTAAAATACACATTATTTAATAGAGAAATAACAAAAAAACACATTATTTAATAGAGAATAAACTAAAATACACATTATTTATTAGAGAAATAACTAAAATTTACATAATTTAATAGAGAAATAACAAAAAAAAAACATTATTTAATAGAAAAATAACTAAAATACACATTATTTACTTAAGAATTAACTAAAATACACAATATTTAATAAAAAAATAACAAAAAAAAACACATTATTTAATAAAAAAATGATAAAAAAAAACATTATTTAATAGAGAAATAACTAAAATACACATTATTTATTGAAGAAATAACTGAAATACACATTATTTAATGAAGATATAACTAAAATTCACATTATTTATTAGAGAAATAACTAAAATACACATTATTTAATAGAGAAAATACAAAAAACACATTATTTAATAGATAAATAACTAAAATACACATTATTTAATAGAGAAATAACTAAAATACACATTATTTAATAAAGAAATAACTAAAATACACCATACTTATTAGAGAAATAACAAAAAAAAAAATTATTTAATAGAGGAATAACTAAAATTCACATTATTTATTAGAAAAATAACTAAAATACACATTATTTATTGGAGAAATAACAAAAAACACATTATTTAATAAAGAAATAACTGAAATATTTATTATTTAATAAAGAAATAACAAAAAAACACATTAATTAATAGAAAAATAACTAAAATACACATTATTTATTGGAGAAATAACTAAAATACTTATTATTTATTGGAGAAATAACTAAAATACACATTATTTAATAGAAAAATAACTAAAATACACATTATTTATTGGAGAAATAACTAATTTACACATTATTTAATAGAGAAATAACTAACATACACATTATTTAATAAAGAAATAACTAAAATTAACATTATTTAATAGAGAAATAACAAAAAAAACACATTATTTAATAGAAAAATAATAAAGAAACAGATTATTTATTAAAGAAATATAGAAAAAAAAGATTATTTAATAGAGAAATAACTAAAATACACATTATTTAATAGAGAAATAACTAAAATGCACATTATTTAATAGAGAAATAACTAAAATACACATTATTTAATAGAGAACTAACTAAAATACACATTATTAAATAGAGAAATAACTAAAATACACATTATTTAATAGAAAAATAACTAAAATTTACATAATTTAATAGAGAAATAACAAAAAAAAAAACTTTATTTAATAGAGAAATAACTAAAATACACATTATTTACTTAAGAATTAACTAAAATACACAATATTTAATAAAAAAATAACAAAAAAAACACATTATTTAATAAAGAAATGATAAAAAAAAACATTATTTAATAGAGAAATAACTAAAATACACATTATTTATTGTAGAAATAACTAAAATACACATTATTTAATGAAGATATAACTAAAATTCACATTATTTATTAGAGAAATAACTAAAATACACATTATTTAATAGAGAAAATACAAAAAACACATTATTTAATAGATAAATAACTAAAATACACATTATTTAATAGAGAAATAACTAACATACACATTATTTAAAAAAGAAATAACTAAAATACACATTATTTAATAGAGAAATAACAAAAAAACACATTATTTAATAGAGAATAAACTAAAATACACATTATTTATTAGAGAAATAACTAAAATTTACATAATTTAATAGAGAAATAACAAAAAAAAAACATTATTTAATAGAAAAATAACTAAAATACACATTATTTACTTAAGAATTAACTAAAATACACAATATTTAATAAAAAAATAACAAAAAAAAACACATTATTTAATAAAAAAATGATAAAAAAAAACATTATTTAATAGAGAAATAACTAAAATACACATTATTTATTGAAGAAATAACTGAAATACACATTATTTAATGAAGATATAACTAAAATTCACATTATTTATTAGAGAAATAACTAAAATACACATTATTTAATAGAGAAAATACAAAAAACACATTATTTAATAGATAAATAACTAAAATACACCATACTTATTAGAGAAATAACAAAAAAAAAATTATTTAATAGAGGAATAACTAAAATTCACATTATTTATTAGAAAAATAACTAAAATACACATTATTTATTGGAGAAATAACAAAAAACACATTATTTAATAAAGAAATAACTGAAATATTTATTATTTAATAAAGAAATAACAAAAAAACACATTAATTAATAGAAAAATAACTAAAATACACATTATTTATTGGAGAAATAACTAAAATACTTATTATTTATTGGAGAAATAACTAAAATACACATTATTTAATAGAAAAATAACTAAAATACACATTATTTATTGGAGAAATAACTAATTTACACATTATTTAATAGAGAAATAACTAACATACACATTATTTAATAAAGAAATAACTAAAATTAACATTATTTAATAGAGAAATAACAAAAAAAACACATTATTTAATAGAAAAATAATAAAGAAACAGATTATTTATTAAAGAAATATAGAAAAAAAAGATTATTTAATAGAGAAATAACTAAAATACACATTATTTAATAGAGAAATAACTAAAATACACATTATTTAATAGAGAAATAACTAAAATACACATTATTTAATAGAGAACTAACTAAAATACACATTATTAAATAGAGAAATAACTAAAATACACATTATTTAATAGAAAAATAACTAAAATTCACATTATTTAATAGAGAAATAACAAGAATACACATTATTTATTATAGAAATAACTAAAATACACATTATTTATTGAAGAAATAACTAAAATACACATTATTTAATAGAGAAAAAACTAAAATACACATTATTTATTAGAGAATTAACTAAAATACACAATATTTAATAAAGAAATAACAAAAAACACATTATTTAATAGAGAAATAACAAAAAAACACATTATTTAATAAAGAAATAACTAAATTACACATTATTTATTGGAGAAATAACTGAAATACACATTATTTAATAAAGAAATAACTAAAATTCAAATCATTTATTTGAGAAATTACTAAAATACACATTATTTAATAAAGAAATAATTAAAATACACATTATTTAATAAAGAAATAACAAAAAAAACACATTATTTAATAAAGAAATAACTAAAATACACATTATTTATTGGAGAAATAACTAAAATACATATTATTTATTGGAGAAATAACAAAAAAATACTTCATTTATTAAAGAAATAACTAAAATACACATTATTTAATACAGAAATAACCAAAAAAACACATTATTTAATAGAGAAATAACTTAAATACACATTATTTATTGGAGAAAAAACTAAAATACTTATTATTTATTGGAGAAATAACTAAAATACACATTATTTAATAGAGAAAAAAAAATTACACATTATTTATTGGAAAAATAACTAAAATACACATTATTTAATAAAGAAATAACTAACATACACATTATTTAATGAAGAAATAACTAAAATACACATTATTTAATAGAGAAATAACAAAAAAACACATTATTTAATAGAGAAATAACTAAAATACACATTATTTAATAGAGAAATAACAAAAAAACACATTATTTAATAGAGAAATAACTAAAATACACATTATTTATTGAAGAAATAACTAATTTACACATTATTTAATAGAGAAATAACTAACATACACATTATTTAATAAAGAAATAACTAAAATTAACATTATTTAATAGAGAAATAACAAAAAAACACATTATTTAATAGAGAATAAACTAAAATACACATTATTTAATAGAGAAATAACTAAAATTCACATAATTTAATAGAGAAATAACAAAAAAAACACATTATTTAATAGAAAATTAACAAAGAAACAGATTATTTATTAAAGAAATATAGAAAAAAAAGATTATTTAATAGAGAAATAACTAAAATACACATTATTTAATAGAGAAATAACTAAAATACACATTATTTAATAAAGAAATAACTAAAATACACATTATTTAATAAAGAACTAACTAAAATACACATTATTAAATAGAGAAATAACTAAAATACACATTATTTATTTGAAAAATAACTAAAATTCACATTATTTAATAGAGAAATAACAAGAATACACATTATTTATTATAGAAATAAGTAAAATACCCATTATTTATTGAAGAAATAACTAAAATACACATTATTTAATAGAGAAAAAACTAAAATACACATTATTTATTAGAGAATTAACTAAAATACACAATATTTAATAAAGAAATAACAAAAAACACATTATTTAATAGAGAAATAACAAAAAAACACATTATTTAATAAAGAAATAACTAAATTACACTTTATTTACTGGAGAAATAACTGAAATACACATTATTTAATAAAGAAATAACTAAAATTCAAATCATTTATTAGAGAAATTACTAAAATACACATTATTTAATAAAGAAATAATTAAAATACACATTATTTAATAAAGAAATAACAAAAAAAACACATTATTTAATAGAGAAATAACTAAAATACACATTATTTATTGGAGAAATAACTAAAATACATATTATTTATTGGAAAAATAACAAAAAAATACTTTATTTATTAAAGAAATAACTAAAATACACATTATTTAATACAGAAATAACCAAAAAAACACATTATTTAATAGAGAAATAACTTAAATATACATTATTTATTGGAGAAAAAACTAAAATACTTATTATTTATTGGAGAAATAACTAAAATACACATTATTTAATAGAGAAAAAAAAATTACACATTATTTATTGGAAAAATAACTAAAATACACATTATTTAATAAAGAAATAACTAACATACTCATTATTTAATGAAGAAATAACTAAAATACACATTATTTAATAGAGAAATAACAAAAAAACACATTATTTAATAGAGAAATAACTAAAATACACATTATTTAATAGAGCAATAACAAAAAAACACATTATTTAATAGAGAAATAACTAAAATACACATTTTTTATTGAAAAAATAACTAAAATACACATTATTTATAAGAGAAATAACTAAAATACACATTATTTAATAGTAAAATAACTAAAATATACATTATTTATTAGAGAAATAACTTAAATACACATTATTTATTTGAGAAATAACTAAAATACACATTATTTATTAAACAAATAAATAAAATACACATTATTTAATAGAGAAATAACAGAAAAACACATTATTCAATAGAGAAATAATTCAAATACACATTATTTATTGGAAAAATAACTAAAATACACATTATTCAAGAAAGAAATAACTAAAATACACATTATTTATTATGGAATTAACTAAAATACACTTTATTTAATAAAGAAATAATTAAAATACACATTATTTAATAAAGAAATAACAAAAAAACATATTATTTAATAGAAAATTAACAAAAAAACACAATATTTCATAGAAAAATATAAAAAAAAGATTATTTAATAAAGAAATAACTAAAATACCCATTATTTAATAAAGAAATAACTAAAATACACATTATTTAATAAAGAAATAACTAAAATACACAATATTCAATAAAGAAATAACTAAAATACACTCTATTTAATAGATAAATAACTAAAATACACATTATTTAATAAAGAAATAACTAAAATTCACATTATTTAATAGAGAAATAACAAAAAAACATATTATTTAATTGAGAAATAACTAAAATACACATTATTTATTAAAGAAATAACGAAAATACACATTATTTATTTTAGAAATAACTAAAAAACACATTATTTAATAAAGAGATAACTAATAAACACATTATTTATTGAAGAAATAACTAAAATACACGTTATTTAATAAAAAAATAACAAGAATACACAATATTTAATAAAGAAATATCAAAAAAACACATTATTAAATAGAGAAATAACTAAAATACACATTATTTCTTAGAGAAATAACTAAAATACACATTATTTAATAAAGAAATAACCTAAAGTCACATTATTTATTAGAGAAATAACAAAAAAACACATTATTTAATAAAGAAATAACTAAAAAACACATTATATAATAAAGAAATTTAAAAAAAACACATTATTTAATAGAGAAATAACTAAAATACACATTATTTAATAGAGAAATAACAAAAAAACACATTATTTAATATAGAAATAACTAAAATACACATTATTTAATAGAGAAATAACAAAAAAAACACATTATATAATAGAGAAATAACTAAAATACACATTATTTATTGGAGAAATACCTAAAATACACATTATTTATTGGACAAATAACTAAAATACACATTATTTAAAAAAGAAATAACTAAAATACACATTATTTATTAATGAAATAACTAAGATACACATTATTTAATAAAGAAATAACTAAAATACACAATATTTAATAGAGAAATAACAACAAAAACACATTATTTATTAAAAAAATAACTAAAATACACATTATTTAATAGAGAAATAACAAAAAAACACATTATTTAAAAGAGAAATAATTAAAATACACATTATTTAATAGAGAAATAACTAAAATACAAATTATTTAATAAAGAAATAACTAAAATTCACATAATTTAATATAGAAATAACAAAAAAACACAATATTTAATAGAGAAATAACTGAAATACACATTATTTATTGGAGAAATAACTAAAATACACATTATTTTTTTTAGAAACAACTAAAATACACATTAATTAATAAAGAAATAACTAAAATACACATTATTTATTGAAGAAATAACTAAAATACATATTATTTATTGGAGAAATAACAAAAATACACATTATTTAATAAAGAAATAACTTAAATACACATATATTAATAGAAAAAGAACTAAAATACACATTATTTAATAGAGAAATAACAAAAAACATATTATTTAAAAGAGAAATAACCTAAATACACATAATTTAATAGAGAAAAACAAAAAAACACATTATTTTATAGAGAAATATCTAAAATACACAATATTTAATAGAGAAATAACAAAAAAACACATTATTTAAAAAAGAAATAACTAAAATACACATTTATTAATAGAGAAATAACAAAAAAACACATTATTTAATAAAGAAATATCTAAAATACACAATATTTAATAGAGAAATAACAAAAAAACACATTATTTAAAAAAGAAATAACTAAAATACACATTATTTATTAGAGAAATAACTGAAATACACAATATTTAATAAAGAAATAACTAAAATACACAATATTTATTGAGGAAATAACTAAAATACACATTATTTAATAAAGAAATAACTAAAATACACCTTATTTAATAGAGAAATAACAAAAAACACATTATTTAATAAAAAAATAACTAAAATACACATTATTTAATAGAGAAATAACAAAAAAACACATTATTTGATAGAAAAATAACTAAAATACACATTATTTAATAGAGAAATACCAAAAAAACACATTATTTAATAGATAAATATCTAAAATACACATTATTTATTAGAGAAATAACTAAAATTTACATTATTTATTGGAGAAATATCTAAAATACACATTATTTAATAAAGAAATAACTAAAATACACATTATTTTATAGAGAAATAACAAAAAAACACATTTTTTAATAGAGAAATAACTAAAATACACATTATTTACTTAAGAATTAACTAAAATACACAATATTTAATAAAAAAATAACAAAAAAACACATTATTTAATAAAGAAATGATAAAAAAAACATTATTTAAAAGAGAAATAACTAAAATACACATTATTTATTGAAGAAATATCTAAAATACACTTTATTTAATGAAGAAATAACTAAAATTCACATTATTTATTAGAAAAATAACTAAAATACACATTATTTAATAGAGAAAATACAAAAAACACATTATTTAATAGATAAATAACTAAAATACACATTATTTAATAGAAAAATAACTAAACTACACATTATTTAATAAAGAAATAACTAAAATACACCATATTTATTAGAGAAATAACAAAAAAACAAATTATTTAATAGAGGAATAACTAAAATTCACATTATTTATTAGAGAAATAACTAAAATACACATTATTTATTGGAGAAATAACAGAAAACACATTATTTAATAAAGAAATAACTGAAACATTTATTATTTAAAAAAGAAATAACAAAAAAACACATTATTTAATAAAAAAATATTTAAAATACACATTATTTATTGGAGAAATAACTAAAATACTTATTATTTATTGGAGAAATAACTAAAATACACATTATTTAATAGAGAAATAACTAAAATACACATTATTTATTGGAGAAATAACTAAATTACACATTATTTAATAGAGAAATAACTAACATACACATTATTTAATAAAGAAATAACTAAAATACACATTATTTAATAGAGAAATAACAAAAAAAACACATTATTTAATAGAGAATAAACTAAAATACACATTATTTAATAGAGAAATAACTAAAATTTACATAATTTAATAGAGAAATAACAAAAAAAAAAACTTTATTTAATAGAGAAATAACTAAAATACACATTATTTACTTAAGAATTAACTAAAATACACAATATTTAATAAAAAAATAACAAAAAAAACACATTATTTAATAAAGAAATGATAAAAAAAAACATTATTTAATAGAGAAATAACTAAAATACACATTATTTATTGTAGAAATAACTAAAATACACATTATTTAATGAAGATATAACTAAAATTCACATTATTTATTAGAGAAATAACTAAAATACACATTATTTAATAGAGAAAATACAAAAAACACATTATTTAATAGATAAATAACTAAAATACACATTATTTAATAGAGAAATAACTAAAATACACATTATTTAATAAAGAAATAACTAAAATACACCATATTTATTAGAGAAATAACAAAAAAACAAATTATTTAATAGAGGAATAACTAAAATTCACATTATTTATTAGAGAAATAACTAAAATACACATTATTTATTGGAGAAATAACAAAAAACACATTATTTAATAAAGAAATAACTGAAATATTTATTATTTAATAAAGAAATAACAAAAAAACACATTAATTAATAGAAAAATAACTAAAATACACATTATTTATTGGAGAAATAACTAAAATACTTATTATTTATTGGAGAAATAACTAAAATACACATTATTTAATAGAAAAATAACTAAAATACACATTATTTATTGAGAAATAACTAATTTACACATTATTTAATAGAGAAATAACTAACATACACATTATTTAATAAAGAAATAACTAAAATTAACATTATTTAATAGAGAAATAACAAAAAAACACATTATTTAATAGAGAATAAACTAAAATACACATTATTTAATAGAGAAATAACTAAAATTCACATAATTTAATAGAGAAATAACAAAAAAAACACATTATTTAATAGAAAAATAACAAAGAAACAGATTATTTATTAAAGAAATATGGAAAAAAAAGATTATTTAATAGAGAAATAACTAAAATACACATTATTTAATAGAGAAATAACTAAAATACACATTATTTAATAGAGAAATAACTAAAATACACATTATTTAATAGAGAACTAACTAAAATACACATTATTAAATAGAGAAATAACTAAAATACACATTATTTAATAGAAAAATAACTAAAATTCACATTATTTAATAGAGAAATAACAAGAATACACATTATTTATTATAGAAATAACTAAAATACACATTATTTATTGAAGAAATAACTAAAATACACATTATTTAATAGAGAAAAAATTAAAATACACATTATTTATTAGAGAATTAACTAAAATACACAATATTTAATAAAGAAATAACAAAAAACACATTATTTATTAGAGAAATAACAAAAAAACACATTATTTAATAAAGAAATAACTAAATTACACATTATTTATTGGAGAAATAACTGAAATACACATTATTTAATAAAGAAATAACTAAAATTCAAATCATTTATTAGAGAAATTACTAAAATACACATTATTTAATAAAGAAATAATTAAAATACACATTATTTAATAAAGAAATAACAAAAAAAACACATTATTTAATAGAGAAATAACTAAAATACACATTATTTATTGGAGAAATAACTAAAATACATATAATTTATTGGAGAAATAACAAAAAAATACTTTATTTATTATAGAAATAACTAAAATACACATTATTTAATACAGAAATAACCAAAAAAACACATTATTTAATAGAGAAATAACTTAAATACACATTATTTATTGGAGAAATAACTAAAATACTTATTATTTATTGGAGAAATAATTAAAATACACATTATTTAATAGAGAAAAAAAAATTACACATTATTTATTGGAAAAATAACTAAAATACACATTATTTAATAAAGAAATAACTAACATACACATTATTTAATAAAGAAATAACTAAAATACACATTATTTAATAGAGAAATAACAAAAAAACACATTATTTAATAGAGAAATAACTAAAATACACATTATTTAATAGAGAAATAACAAAAAAACACAAAATTTAATAGAGAAATAACTAAAATACACATTTTTTATTGAAGAAATAACTAAAATGCACATTATTTATAAGAGAAATAACTAAAATACACATTATTTAATAGAAAAATAACTAAAATATACATTATTTATTGGAGAAATAACTAAAATACAGATTATTTATTTGAGAAATAACTAAAATACACATTATTTATTAAAGAAATAAATAAAATACACATTATTTAATAGAGAAATAACAAAAAAACACATTATTCAATAGAGAAATAACTCAAATACACATTATTTATTGGAGAAATAACTAAAATACACATTATTCAAGAAAGAAATAACTAAAATACACATTATTTATTATGGAAATAACTAAAATACACTTTATTTAATAAAGAAATAATTAAAATACACATTATTTAATAAAGAAATAACAAAAAAACATATTATTTAATAGAAAATTAACAAAAAAACACAATATTTCATAGAAAAATATAAAAAAAAGATTATTTAATAAAGAAATAACTAAAATACACATTATATAATCGAGAAATAACTAAAATACACATTATTTAATAAAGAAATAACTAAAATACACAATATTCAATAAAGAAATAACTAAAATACACTCTATTTAATAGAGAAATAACTAAAATACACATTATTTAATAAAGAAATAACTAAAATTCACATTATTTAATAGAGAAATAACAAAAAAACACATTATTTAATTGAGAAATAACTAAAATACACATTATTTATTAAAGAAATAACGAAAACACACATTATTTATTTTAGAAATAACTAAAAAACACATTATTTAATAAAGAGATAACTAATAAACACATTATTTATTGGAGAAATAACTAAAATACACGTTATTTAATAAAGAAATAACAAAAATACACAATATTTAATAAAGAAATATCAAAAAAACACATTATTTAATAGAGAAATAACTGAAATACACATTATTTCTTGGAGAAATAACTAAAATACACATTATTTAATAAAGAAATAACCTAAAGTCACATTATTTAATAGAGAAATAACAAAAAAACACATTATTTAATAAAGAAATAACTAAAAAACACATTATATAATAGAGAAATTAAAAAAAAACACATTATTTAATAGAGAAATAACTAAAATACACATTATTTAATAGAGAAATAACAAAAAAACACATTATTTAATATAGAAATAACTAAAATACACATTATTTAATAGAGAAATAACAAAAAAACACAATATATAATAGAGAAATAACTAAAATACACATTATTTATTGGAGAAATACCTAAAATACACATTATTTATTGGACAAATAACTAAAATACACATTATTTAAAAAAGAAATAACTAAAATACACATTATTTATTAATGAAATAACTAAGATACACATTATTTAATAAAGAAATAACTAAAATACACAATATTTAATAGAGTAATAACAACAAAAACACATTATTTAATAAAGAAATAACTAAAATACACATTATTTAATAGAGAAATAACAAAAAAACACATTATTTAAAAGAGAAATAATTAAAATACACATTATTTAATAGAGAAATAACTAAAATACAAATTATTTAATAGAGAAATAACTAAAATTCACATAATTTAATATAGAAATAACAAAAAAACACAATATTTAATAGAGAAATAACTGAAATACACATTATTTATTGGAGAAATAACTAAAATACACATTATTTAATAAAGAAATTACTAAAATACACATTATTTAATAGAGAAATAACAAAAAAACACATTATTCAATAGAGAAATAACTAAAATACACATTATTTAATGAAGAAATAAATTATATACACACTAATAATAATAAAATAACTAAAATACACATTTTTTATTGGGGAAATAACTAAAATACACATTATTTAATAAAGAAATAATTTAAAAACACATTATTTAAGAAAGAAATAACAAAAAAAACACATTATTTAATAGAAAAATAACAAAAAAACACATTATTTAATAGAAAATAATAAAAAAAAAAAAATTATTTAATTAAGAAATAACTAAAATACACATTATTTATTAAAGAAATAACAAAAAAACACACTATTCAATAGAGAAATAACTAAAATACACATTATTTAATAAAGAAATAACTAAAATACACATTATTTAATAGAGAAATAACTAAAATAAACATTAATTAATAGAGAAATAACTAAAATACACATTATTTAATAGAGAAATAAATAAAATTCAGATTATTTAATAGAAAAATAACAAAAAAATACATTATTTAATAGAGAAATAACTAAAATACACATTATTTATTGAAGAAATAACTAAAATACACATTATTTATTAGAGAAATAACTAAAATACACATTATTTAATAGAGATATAACTAAAATACACATTATTTATTAGAGAAATAACTAAAATTCACATTATTTTATAGAAAAAGAACAAAAAAACACAATATTTTATAGAGAAATATCTAAAATACACATTATTCATTGGAGAAATAACTAAAATACACATCATTTATTTTAGAAATAACTAAAATACACATTATTTAATAACGAAATAACTAATATACACATTATTTATTGGAGTTATAACTAAAATACACATTATTTAATAAAAAAATAACTAGAATACACAATATTTAATAGAAAAATAACAAAAAAACACATTATTTAATAGAGAAATAACTAAAATACACATTATTTATTGGAAAAATAACTTATATACACATTATTCAATAGAGTAATAACTAAAATACACATTATTTAATAACGAAATAACTAATATACACATTATTTATTGGTGACATAACTAAAATACACATTATTTAATAAAAAAATAACTAGAATACACATTATTTAATAGAGAAATAACAAAAAAACACATTAATCAATAGAGAAATAACTAAAATACACATTATTTAATAAAGAAATAACTAAATACACATTATTTAATAGAGAAATAACTAAAATAAACATTAATTAATAGAGAAATAACTAAAATACACATTATTTAATAGAGAAATAAATAAAATTCAGATTATTTAATAGAGAAATAACAAAAAAATACATTATTTAATAGAGAAATAACTAAAAAACACATTATTTATTGGAGAAATAACTAAAATACACATTATTTATTAGAGAAATAACTAAAATACACATTATTTAATAACGAAATAACTAATATACACATTATTTATTGGAAACATAACTAAAATACACATTATTTAATAAAAAAATAACTAAAATACACATTATTTATTAGAGAAATAACAAAAAACACATTATTTAATAGAAAAATAACAAAAAAACACATTATTTAATAAAGAAATAACTAAAATACACATTATTTATTGGAGAAATAACTAAAATACACATTATTTATTGTAGAAATAACTAAAATACACATTAATTAATAGAGAAATAACAAAAATACACATTTAATAATAGAGAAATAACTAAAATACACATTTTTTAATAAATAAATTACTAAAATACACATTATTTATTGGAGAAATTACTAAAATACACAATATTTAATAGAGAAATAACTAAAATACACATTATTTAATAGAAAAATAACAAAAAACACATTATTTGATAAAAGAAAATTTAAAAAAAAAACATTATTTGATAGAGAAATAACTAAAATACACATTATTTAACAGAGAAATAACTAAAATACACATTATTTTATAAAGAAATAATAAAAATTCATATTATTTAATAGAAAAATAACAAAAAAACACAAAATTTAATAGAGAAATAACTAAAATACACATTATTTATTGGAGAAATAGCTAAAATACACATTATTTATTTTAGAAATAACTAAATCACACATTATTTAATAAAGAAATAACTAATATACACATTATTTATTGGAGACATAACTAAAATACACATTATTTAATAAAGAAATAACTAGAATACACATTATTTGATAGAGAAATAACAAAAACACACATTATTTAATAGAGAAATAACTAAAATACACATTATTTATTGGAAAAATAACTAAAATACAACCTATTCAATAGAGTAATAAGTAAAATACACATTATTTAATAGAAAAATAACTAAAATACACATTATTTAATAAAGAAATAACAAAAAACACTTTATTTATTAAAGAAATTACTAAAATACACATTTTTTATTGGAGAAATAACTAAAATACACATTATTTAATAGAAAAAAAACTAAAATACACATTATTTATTTTAGAAATAACTAAAATACACATTATTAAATAATGAAATAACTAAAATACACATTATTTAATAGAGAAATAACTAAAAAACACTATATTTAATAAATTAATTAATTAAATACACATTATTTATTGGAGAAATAACTAAAATACACATTATGTAATAGAGAAATAACTAAAATACACATTATTTAATAGAAAAATAACAAAAAAACACATTATTTAAAAGAGAAATATAAAAAAAAACATTATTTAATAGAGAAATAACTAAAATACACATTATTTATTGAAGAAATATCTTAAATACACATTATTTAATAGAGAAATAACTAAAATACACATTATTTAATAGAAAAATAACTAAATTACACATTATTTAATAGAGAAATAACTAAAATTCGCATTATTTAATAAAGAAATAACAAAAAACACATTATTTATTAAAAAAATAACTAAAATACTCATTATTTTCTGGAGAAATAACTAAAATACACATTATTTAATAGAGAAATACCAAAAACACACACTATTTATTAGAAAAATAGCTAAAATACACAATATTTATTAAAGAAAAAACTAAAATACACATTATTTAATAGAGACATAACTAAAATACACATTATTTAATAAATAAATTACTAAAATACACATAATTTTTTGAAGAAATAACTAAAATACACATTATTTAATAGAGAAATAACTAAAATACACATTATTTATTAGAAAAGTAACAAAAAGACACATTATTTAATAGAGAAATATAAAAAAAAACATTATTTAACAGAGAAGTAACTAAAATACACATTATTTAATAGAGAAATAACTAAAATCACATTATTTGATAGAGAAATAACTAAAATACACATTATTTAATAGAGAAATAACTAAAATTCACAATATTTAATAAAGAAATATCAAAAAAACACATTATTTAATAGAGAAATAACTAAAATACACATTATTTAATAGAGATTTAACAAAAAAACACATTATTTAATTGAGAAATAACTAAAATACACATTATTTTATAGAGAAATAACTAAAAAACACATAATTTAATAAAGAAATAACTAAAATATACATTATTTATTAAAGAAATAACTAAAATACACATTATTTAATAGAGAAATAACTAAAATACACATTATTTAATAAAGAAATAACTTAAATACACATTATTTAATAGAGAAATAACATAAAAACACATTATTTAAGAGAGAAAAAACTAAAATACACATTATTTATTGGAGAAATAACTAAAATACACATTATTCAATAGAGAAATAACTAAAATATACATTATTTAATAGAGAAATAACAAAAAAACACATTATTCAATAGAGAAATAAGTAAAATACACATTATTTATTGGAGAAATAACTAAAATACACATTATTTAATAAAGAAATAACTTAAATACACATATATTAATAGATAAAGAACTAAAATACAAATTATTTATTAGAGAAATAACAAAAAAACATATTATTTAAAAAAGAAATAACCTAAATACACATTATTTAATAGAGAAATAACTAAAATACACATTATTTATTGGAAAAATAACTTATATACACATTATTCAATAGAGTAATAACTAAAATACACATTATTTAATAACGAAATAACTAATATACACATTATTTATTGGTGACATAACTAAAATACACATTATTTAATAAAAAAATAACTAGAATACACATTATTTAATAGAGAAATAACAAAAAAACACATTAATCAATAGAGAAATAACTAAAATACACATTATTTAATAAAGAAATAACTAAATACACATTATTTAATAGAGAAATAACTAAAATAAACATTAATTAATAGAGAAATAACTAAAATACACATTATTTAATAGAGAAATAAATAAAATTCAGATTATTTAATAGAGAAATAACAAAAAAATACATTATTTAATAGAGAAATAACTAAAAAACACATTATTTATTGGAGAAATAACTAAAATACACATTATTTATTAGAGAAATAACTAAAATACACATTATTTAATAACGAAATAACTAATATACACATTATTTATTGGAAACATAACTAAAATACACATTATTTAATAAAAAAATAACTAAAATACACATTATTTATTAGAGAAATAACAAAAAACACATTATTTAATAGAAAAATAACAAAAAAACACATTATTTAATAAAGAAATAACTAAAATACACATTATTTATTGGAGAAATAACTAAAATACACATTATTTATTGTAGAAATAACTAAAATACACATTAATTAATAGAGAAATAACAAAAATACACATTTATTAATAGAGAAATAACTAAAATACACATTTTTTAATAAATAAATTACTAAAATACACATTATTTATTGGAGAAATTACTAAAATACACAATATTTAATAGAGAAATAACTAAAATACACATTATTTAATAGAAAAATAACAAAAACACATTATTTAATAAAAGAAAATTTAAAAAAAAAACATTATTTGATAGAGAAATAACTAAAATACACATTATTTAACAGAGAAATAACTAAAATACACATTATTTAATAAAGAAATAATAAAAATTCATATTATTTAATAGAAAAATAACAAAAAAACACAAAATTTAATAGAGAAATAACTAAAATACAAATTATTTATTGGAGAAATAGCTAAAATACACATTATTTATTTTAGAAATAACTAAATCACACATTATTTAATAAAGAAATAACTAATATACACATTATTTATTGGAGACATAACTAAAATACACATTATTTAATAAAGAAATAACTAGAATACACATTATTTGATAGAGAAATAACAAAAACACACATTATTTAATAGAGAAATAACTAAAATACACATTATTTATTGGAGAAATAACTAAAATACAACCTATTCAATAGAGTAATAAGTAAAATACACATTATTTAATAGAAAAATAACTAAAATACACATTATTTAATAAAGAAATAACAAAAAACACTTTATTTATTAAAGAAATTACTAAAATACACATTTTTTATTGGAGAAATAACTAAAATACACATTATTTAATAGAAAAAAAACTAAAATACACATTATTTATTTTAGAAATAACTAAAATACACATTATTAAATAATGAAATAACTAAAATACACATTATTTAATAGAGAAATAACTAAAATACACTATATTTAATAAATTAATTAATTAAATACACATTATTTATTGGAGAAATAACTAAAATACACATTATGTAATAGAGAAATAACTAAAATACACATTATTTAATAGAAAAATAACAAAAAAACACATTATTTAAAAGAGAAATATAAAAAAAAACATTATTTAATAGAGAAATAACTAAAATACACATTATTTATTGAAAAAATATCTTAAATACACATTATTTAATAGAGAAATAACTAAAATACACATTATTTAATAGAAAAATAACTAAATTACACATTATTTAATAGAGAAATAACTAAAATTCGCATTATTTAATAAAGAAATAACAAAAAACACATTATTTATTAAAAAAATAACTAAAATACTCATTATTTTCTGGAGAAATAACTAAAATACACATTATTTAATAGAGAAATACCAAAAACACACACTATTTATTAGAGAAATAGCTAAAATACACAATATTTATTAAAGAAAAAACTAAAATACACATTATTTAATAGAGACATAACTAAAATACACATTATTTAATAAATAAATTACTAAAATACACATAATTTTTTGAAGAAATAACTAAAATACACATTATTTAATAGAGAAATAACTAAAATACACATTATTTATTAGAAAAGTAACAAAAAGACACATTATTTAATAGAGAAATATAAAAAAAAACATTATTTAACAGAGAAGTAACTAAAATACACATTATTTAATAGAGAAATAACTAAAATCACATTATTTGATAGAGAAATAACTAAAATACACATTATTTAATAGAGAAATAACTAAAATTCACAATATTTAATAAAGAAATATCAAAAAAACACAATATTTAATAGAGAAATAACTAAAATACACATTATTTAATAGAGATTTAACAAAAAAACACATTATTTAATTGAGAAATAACTAAAATACACATTATTTAATAGAGAAATAACTAAAAAACACATAATTTAATAAAGAAATAACTAAAATATACATTATTTATTAAAGAAATAACTAAAATACACATTATTTAATAGAGAAATAACTAAAATACACATTATTTAATAAAGAAATAACTTAAATACACATTATTTAATAGAGAAATAACAAAAAAACACATTATTTAATAGAGAAATAACTAAAATACACATTATTTATTGGAGAAATAACTAAAATACACATTATTCAATAGAGAAATAACTAAAATACACATTATTTAATAGAGAAATAACAAAAAAACACATTATTCAATAGAGAAATAAGTAAAATACACATTATTTATTGGAGAAATAACTAAAATACACATTATTTAATAAAGAAATAACTTAAATACACATATATTAATAGATAAAGAACTAAAATACAAATTATTTATTAGAGAAATAACAAAAAAACATATTATTTAAAAAAGAAATAACCTAAATACACATTATTTAATAGAGAAATAACAAAAAAACACATTATTTAATAGAGAAATAACTAAAATACACATTATTTATTAGAGAAATACCTAAAATACATATTATTTATTGGAGAAATAACAAAAATACACATAATTTAATAAAGAAATAACTAAAATACACATTATTTATTGGAGAAATAACTAAAATACACATTATTTAATAAAGAAATAACTAAAATACACATTATTTAATAAAGAAATAACTTAAATACACATTATTTAATAGAGAAATAACAAAAAAACACATTATTTATAAGAGAAATAACTAAAAAACACATTATTTATTGGAGAAATAACTAAAATACACATTATTTAAAAGAGAAATAACAAAAAAACACATTATTCAATAGAGAAATAACTAAAATACACATTATTTTTTTAAGAAATAACTAAAATACACATTATTTAATAATGAAATAACAAAATACACATTATTTATTGGGGAAATAACTAAAAGACACATTATTTAATAAAGAAATAATTTAAAAACACATTATTTAATAAAGAAATAACAAAAAAAACACATTATTTATTAAAAAAATAACAAAAAAACACATAATTTAATAAAGAAATAACTAAAATACACAATATTTAATAGAGAAATAACTAAAATACACATTATTTTTCAGAGAATTAACTAAAATACACATTATTTATTGGAGAAATAACTAAAATACACATTATTTAATAAAGAAATTACTAAAATACACATTATTTAATAGAGAAATAACAAAAAAACACATTATTCAATAGAGAAATAACTAAAATAAACATTATTTATTGAAGAAATAACTAAAATACACATTAATAATAATAAAATAACTAAAATACACATTATTTTTTGGGAAAATAACTAAAATACACATTATTTAATAAAGAAATAATTTAAAAACACATTATTTAATAGAGAAATAACAAAAAAAACACATTATTCAATAAAAAAATAACAAAAAAACACATTATTTAATAGAAAAATATAAAAAAAAAAGATTATTTAATAAAGAAATAACTAAAATACACATTATTTAATAGAAAAATAACAAAAAAACACATTATTCAATAAAGAAATAACTAAAATACACTTTATTTAATAAAGAAATAACTAAAATACACATTATTTAATAGAGAAATAACTAAAATAAACATCAATTAATAGAGAAATAGCTAAAATACACATTATTTAATACAAAAATAAACAAAATTCAGATTATTTAATAGAGAAATAACTAAAATACACATTATTTATTGGAGAAATAACTAAAATAATCATTATTTATTAGAGAAATAACTAAAATACACATTATTTAATAGAGATATAACTAAAATACACATTATTTATTAGAGAAATAACTAAAATTCACATTATTTTATAGAGAAATAACAAGAAAACACAATATTTAATAAAGAAATAACTAAAATACACATTATTTATTGGAGAAATAATTAAAATACACATTATTTATTTTAGAAATAACTAAAATACACATTATTTAATAACGAAATAACTAATATAGACATTATTTATTGGAGACATATCTAAAATATACATTATTTGATAAAAAAATAACTAGAATACACATTATTTAATAAAGAAATAACTTAAATACACATTATTTAATAGAGATTTAACAAAAAAACACATTATTTAATAGAGAAATAACTAAAATACACATTATTTAATAGAGAAATAACTAAAATTCACATAATTTAATAAAGAAATAACTAAAATATACATTATTTATTAGAGAAATAACTAAAATACACATTATTTATTAGAGAAATAACTAAAATACACATTATCTAAAAGAGAAATAACAAAAAAACATATTAACTAAAATACACATTATTTATTAGAGAAATAACTAAAATACACTTTATTTAATAGAGAAATAACTAAAATACACATTATTTAATAAAGAAATAACTAAAATACACATTATTTAATAAAGAAATAACAAAAAAACACATTATTTACTAGAGAAATAACTAAAATACACATTATTTATTGGATAAATAACTAAAATACACATAATTTAATAGAGAATAAACTAAAATACACATTATTTAATAGAAAAATAACAAAAAAACACATTATTTAATAGAGAAATAAGTAAAATACATATTATTTATTGGAGAAATAACTAAAATACACATTATTTAATAAAGAAATAACTTAAATACACATATTTTATTAGAGAAAGAACTAAAATACACATTATTTAATAGAGAAATAACAAAAAAACATATTATTTAATAGAGAAATAACTTAAATACACATTATTTAATAGAGAAATAACAAAAAAAACACATTATTTAATAGAAAAATAACTAAAATTCACATTATTTATTAGAGAAATACCTAAAATACACATTATTTATTGGAGAAATAACTAAAATACACATAATTTAATAAAGAAATAACTAAAATACACATTATTTATTGGTGAAATAACTAAAATACACATTATTTAATAGAAAAATAACTAAAATACACATTATTTAATAAAGAAATAACTTAAATACACATTATTTAATAGAGAAATAACAAAAAAACACATTATTTAATAGAGAAATAACTAAAATACACATTATTTATTGGAGAAATAACTAAATTACACATTATTTGATAGAGAAATAACAAAAAAACACATTATTCAATAGAGAAATAACTAAAATACACATTATTTATTGAAGAAATAACTAAAATACACATTATTTAATAATGAAATAACTAAAATACACATTATTTATTGGGGAAATAACTAAAAAACACAATATTTAATAAAGAAATAAATTAAAAACACATTATTTAATAGAGAAATAACAAAAAAAACACATTATTTAATAGAAAAATAACAAAAAAACACATTTTTTAATAGAGAAATAACTAAAATACACATTATTTAATAGAGAAATAACAAAAAAATACATTATTTAATAGAGAAATAACTTCAATACACATTATTTATTGGAGAAATAACTAAAATACACATTATTTATTAGAGAAATAACTAAAATACACATTATTTATTAGAGATATAACTAAAATACACATTATTTATTAGAGAAATAACTAAAATTCACATTATTTTATAGAGAAATAACAAAAAAACACATTATTTAATAGAGAAATAACTAAAATACACATTATTTATTGGAGAAATAACTAAAATACACATTATTTATTTTAGAAATAACTAAAATACACATTATTTAATAACGAAATAACTAATATACACAATATTTATTGGAGACATAACTAAAATACACATTATTTAATAAAAAAATAACTAGAATACACATTATTTAATAAAGAAATAACAAAAAAACACATTATTTAATAGAGAAATAACTAAAATACACATTATTTATTGGAGAAATAACTAAAATACACATTATTCAATAGAGTAATAACTAAAATACACATTATTTAATAGAGAAATAACTAAAATACACATTATTTAATAAAGAAATAACAAAAAAACACATTATTTAATAAAGAAATAACTAAAATACCCATTCTTTATTGGAGAAATAACTAAAATACACATTATTTAATAGAGAAATAACAAAAACACACATTATTTATTGGAGAAATAGCTAAAATACACAATATTTAATAAAGAAATAACTGAAATACATATTATTTAATAGAAAAATAACTAAAATACACATTATTCAATAAATAAATTACTAAAATACACATTATTTTTTGAAGAAATAACTAAATTACACATTATTTAGTTGAGAAATAACTAAAATACACATTATTTATTAGAAAAATAACAAAAAGACACATTATTTAATAAAGAATTATAAAAAAACATTATTTAATAGAGAAATAACTGAAATACACATTATTTAATAAAGAAATAACTTGAATACACAATATTTAATCGAGAAATAACAAAAAAACACATTATTTAATAGAGAAATAACTAAAATACACATTATTTATTGGAGAAATAACTAAAATACACATTATTTAAAAGAGAAATAACAAAAAAACACATTATTCACTAGAGAAATAACTAAAATACACATTATTTTTTTAAGAAATAACTAAAATACACATTATTTAATAATGAAATAACAAAATACACATTATTTATTGGGGAAATAACTAAAATACACATTATTTAATAAAGAATTAATTTAAAAACACATTATTTATTAGAGAAATAACAAAAAAAACACATTATTTAATAGAAAAATAACAAAAAAACACATTATTTAATAGAGAAATAACTAAAATACACATTATTTAATAGAGAAATAACTAAAATACACATTATTTATTAGAGAAATAACTAAAATACACATTATTTATTGGAGAAATAACTAAAATACACATTATTTAATAAAGAAATTACTAAAATACACATTATTTAATAGAGAAATAACAAAAAAACACATTATTCAATAGAGAAATAACTAAAATACACATTATTTAATGAAGAAATAAATTATATACACACTAATAATAATAAAATAACTAAAATACACATTTTTTATTGAGGAAATAACTAAAATACACATTATTTAATAAAGAAATAATTTAAAAACACATTATTTAATAGAGAAATAACAAAAAAAACACATTATTTAATAGAAAAATAACAAAAAAACACATTATTTAATAGAGAATAATTAAAAAAAAAAAATTATTTAATTAAGAAATAACTAAAATACACATTATTTATTAAAGAAATAACAAAAAAACACACTATTCAATAGAGAAATAACTAAAATACACATTATTCAATAAAGAAATAACTAAAATACACATTATTTAATAGAGAAATAACTAAAATAAACATTAATTAATAGAGAAATAACTAAAATACACATTATTTAATAGAGAAATAAATAAAATTCAGATTATTTAATAGAAAAATAACAAAAAAATACATTATTTAATAGAGAAATAACTAAAATACACATTATTTATTGAAGAAATAACTAAAATACACATTATTTATTAGAGAAATAACTAAAATACACATTATTTAATAGAGATATAACTAAAATACACATTATTTATTAGAGAAATAACTAAAATTCACATTATTTTATAGAAAAAGAACAAAAAAACACAATATTTAATAGAGAAATAACTAAAATACACATTATTCATTGGAGAAATAACTAAAATACACATCATTTATTTTAGAAATAACTAAAAGACACATTATTTAATAACGAAATAACTAATATACACATTATTTATTGGAGACATAACTAAAATACACATTATTTAATAAAAAAATAACTAGAATACACAATATTTAATAGAAAAATAACAAAAAAACACATTATTTAATAGAGAAATAACTAAAATACACATTATTTATTGGAAAAATAACTTATATACACATTATTCAATAGAGTAATAACTAAAATACACATTATTTAATAACGAAATAACTAATATACACATTATTTATTGGTGACATAACTAAAATACACATTATTTAATAAAAAAATAACTAGAATACACATTATTTAATAGAGAAATAACAAAAAAACACATTAATCAATAGAGAAATAACTAAAATACACATTATTTAATAAAGAAATAACTAAATACACATTATTTAATAGAGAAATAACTAAAATAAACATTAATTAATAGAGAAATAACTAAAATACACATTATTTAATAGAGAAATAAATAAAATTCAGATTATTTAATAGAGAAATAACAAAAAAATACATTATTTAATAGAGAAATAACTAAAAAACACATTATTTATTGGAGAAATAACTAAAATACACATTATTTATTAGAAAAATAACTAAAATACACATTATTTAATAACGAAATAACTAATATACACATTATTTATTGGAAACATAACTAAAAAACACATTATTTAATAAAAAAACAACTAAAATACACATTATTTATTAGAGAAATAACAAAAAACACATTATTTAATAGAAAAATAACAAAAAAACACATTATTTAATAAAGAAATAACTAAAATACACATTATTTATTGGAGAAATAACTAAAATACACATTATTTATTGTAGAAATAACTAAAATACACATTAATTAATAGAGAAATAACAAAAATACACATTTATTAATAGAGAAATAACTAAAATACACATTTTTTAATAAATAAATTACTAAAATACACATTATTTATTGGAGAAATTACTAAAATACACAATATTTAATAGAGAAATAACTAAAATACACATTATTTAATAAAAAAATAACAAAAAACACATTATTTAATAGAAGAAAATTAAAAAAAAAAACATTATTTGATAGAGAAATAACTAAAATACACATTATTTAACAGAGAAATAACTAAAATACACATTATTTAATAAAGAAATAATAAAAATTCATATTATTTAATAGAAAAATAACAAAAAAACACAAAATTTAATAGAGAAATAACTAAAATACACATTATTTATTGGAGAAATAGCTAAAATACACATTATTTATTTTAGAAATAACTAAATCACACATTATTTAATAAAGAAATAACTAATATACACATTATTTATTGGAGACATAACTAAAATACACATTATTTAATAAAGAAATAACTAGAATACACATTATTTGATAGAGAAATAACAAAAACACACATTATTTAATAGAGAAATAACTAAAATACACATTATTTATTGGAGAAATAACTAAAATACAACCTATTCAATAGAGTAATAAGTAAAATACACATTATTTAATAGAAAAATAACTAAAATACACATTATTTAATAAAGAAATAACAAAAAACACTTTATTTATTAAAGAAATTACTAAAATACACATTTTTTATTGGAGAAATAACTAAAATACACATTATTTAATAGAAAAAAAACTAAAATACACATTATTTATTTTAGAAATAACTAAAATACACATTATTTAATAATGAAATAACTAAAATACACATTATTTAAAAGAGAAATAACTAAAATACACTATATTTAATAAATTAATTAATTAAATACACATTATTTATTGGAGAAATAACAAAAAAACACATTATTTAAAAGAGAAATATAAAAAAAAACATTATTTAATAGAGAAATAACTAAAATACACATTATTTATTGAAGAAATAACTTAAATACACATTATTTAATAGAGAAATAACTAAAATACACATTATTTAATAGAAAAATAACTAAATTACACATTATTTAATAGAGAAATAACTAAAATTCGCATTATTTAATAAAGAAATAACAAAAAACACATTATTTATTAAAAAAATAACTAAAATACCCAATATTTTCTGGAGAAATAACTAAAATACACATTATTTAATAGAGAAATACCAAAAACACACACTATTTATTGGAGAAATAGCTAAAATACACAATATTTATTAAAGAAAAAACTAAAATACACATTATTTAATAGAGACATAACTAAAATACACATTATTTAATAAATAAATTACTAAAATACACATAATTTTTTGAAGAAATAACTAAAATACACATTATTCAATAGAGAAATAACTAAAATACACATTATTTATTAGAAAAGTAACAAAAAGACACATTATTTAATAGAGAAATATAAAAAAAAAACATTATTTAACAGAGAAATAACTAAAATACACATTATTTAATAGAGAAATAACTAAAATCACATTATTTGATAGAGAAATAACTAAAATACACATTATTTAATAGAGAAATAACTAAAATTCACAATATTTAATAGAGAAATATCAAAAAAACACATTATTTAATAGAGAAATAACTAAAATACACATTATTTAATAGAGATTTAACAAAAAAACACATTATTTAATTGAGAAATAACTAAAATACACATTATTTAATAGAGAAATAACTAAAAAACACATAATTTAATAAAGAAATAACTAAAATATACATTATTTATTAAAGAAATAACTAAAATACACATTATTTAATAGAGAAATAACTAAAATACACATTATTTAATAAAGAAATAACTTAAATACACATTATTTAGTAGAGAAATAACAAAAAAACACATTATTTAATAGAGAAATAACTAAAATACACATTATTTATTGGAGAAATAACTAAAATACACATTATTCAATAGAGAAATAACTAAAATACACATTATTTAATAGAGAAATAACAAAAAAACACATTATTCAATAGAGAAATAAGTAAAATACACATTATTTATTGGAGAAATAACTAAAATACACATTATTTAATAAAGAAATAACTTAAATACACATATATTAATAGATAAAGAACTAAAATACAAATTATTTATTAGAGAAATAACAAAAAAACATATTATTTAAAAAAGAAATAACCTAAATACACATTATTTAATAGAGAAATAACAAAAAAACACATTATTTAATAGAGAAATAACTAAAATACACATTATTTATTAGAGAAATACCTAAAATACATATTATTTATTGGAGAAATAACAAAAATACACATAATTTAATAAAGAAATAACTAAAATACACATTATTTATTTTAGAAATAACTAAAATACACATTATTTAATAAAGAAATAACTAAAATACACATTATTTAATAAAGAAATATCTTAAATACACATTATTTAATAGAGAAATAACAAAAAAACACATTATTTAATAGAGAAATAACTAAAAAACACATTATTTATTGGAGAAATAACTAAAATACACATTATTTAAAAGAGAAATAACAAAAAAACACATTATTCAATAGAGAAATAACTAAAATACACATTATTTTTTTAAGAAATAACTAAAATACACATTATTTAATAATGAAATAACAAAATACACATTATTTATTGGGGAAATAACTAAAAGGCACATTATTTAATAAAGAAATAATTTAAAAACACATTATTTAATAAAGAAATAACAAAAAAAACACATTATTTATTAAAAAAAAAAACAAAAAAACACATAATTTAATAGAGAAATAACTAAAATACACAATATTTAATAGAGAAATAACTAAAATACACATTATTTTTCAGAGAAATAACTAAAATACACATTATTTATTGGAGAAATAACTAAAATACACATTATTTAATAAAGAAATTACTAAAATACACATTATTTAATAGAGAAATAACAAAAAAACACATTATTCAATAGAGAAATAACTAAAATAAACATTATTTATTGAAGAAATAACTAAAATACACATTAATAATAATAAAATAACTAAAATACACATTATTTTTTGGGAAAATAACTAAAATACACATTATTTAATAAAGAAATAATTTAAAAACACATTATTTAATAGAGAAATAACAAAAAAAACACATTATTCAATAAAAAAATAACAAAAAAACACATTATTTAATAGAAAAATATAAAAAAAAAAGATTATTTAATAAAGAAATAACTAAAATAAACATTATTTAATAGAAAAATAACAAAAAAACACATTATTCAATAAAGAAATAACTAAAATACACTTTATTTAATAGAGAAATAACTAAAATACACATTATTTAATAGAGAAATAACTAAAATAAACATCAATTAATAGAGAAATAACTAAAATACACATTATTTAATACAAAAATAAACTAAATTCAGATTATTTAATAGAGAAATATTTAAAATACACATTATTTATTGGAGAAATAACTAAAATACTCATTATTTATTAGAGAAATAACTAAAATACACATTATTTAATAGAGATACAACTAAAATACACATTATTTATTAGAGAAATAACTAAAATTCACATTATTTTATAGAGAAATAACAAAAAAACACAATATTTAATAGAGAAATAACTAAAATACACATTATTTATTGGAGAAATAATTAAAATACACATTATTTATTTTAGAAATAACTAAAATACACATTATTTAATAACGAAATAACTAATATAGACATTATTTATTGGAGACATATCTAAAATACACATTATTTGATAAAAAAATAACTAGAATACACATTATTTAATAAAGAAATAACTTAAATACACATTATTTAATAGAGATTTAACAAAAAAACACATTATTTAATAGAGAAATAACTAAAATACACATTATTTAATAGAGAAATAACTAAAATTCACATAATTTAATAAAGAAATAACTAAAATATACATTATTTATTGGAGAAATAACTAAAATACACATTATTTATTGGAGAAATAACTAAAATACACATTATCTAAAAGAGAAATAACAAAAAAACATATTAACTAAAATACACATTATTTATTAGAGAAATAACTAAAATACACTTTATTTAATAGAGAAATAACTAAAATACACATTATTTAATAAAGAAATAACTAAAATACACATTATTTAATAAAGAAATAACAAAAAAACACATTATTTACTAGAGAAATAACTAAAATACACATTATTTATTGGATAAATAACTAAAATACACATAATTTATTAGAGAATAAACTAAAATACACATTATTTAATAGAAAAATAACAAAAAAACACATTATTTAATAGAGAAATAAGTAAAATACATATTATTTATTGGAGAAATAACTAAAATACACATTATTTAATAAAGAAATAACTTAAATACACATATATTAATAGAGAAAGAACTAAAATACACATTATTTAATAGAGAAATAACAAAAAAACATATTATTTAATAGAGAAATAACTTAAATACACATTATTTAATAGAGAAATAACAAAAAAAACACATTATTTAATAGAAAAATAACTAAAATACACATTATTTATTAGAGAAATACCTAAAATACACATTATTTATTGGAGAAATAACTAAAATACACATAATTTAATAAAGAAATAACTAAAATACACATTATTTATTGGAGAAATAACTAAAATACACATTATTTAATAGAAAAATAACTAAAATACACATTATTTAATAAAGAAATAACTTAAATACACATTATTTAATAGAGAAATAACAAAAAAACACATTATTTAATAGAGAAATAACTAAAATACACATTATTTATTGGAGAAATAACTAAATTACACATTATTTAATAGAGAAATAACAAAAAAACACATTATTCAATAGAGAAATAACTAAAATACACATTATTTATTGAAGAAATAACTAAAATACACATTATTTAATAATGAAATAACTAAAATACACATTATTTATTGGAGAAAAAACTAAAAAACACAATATTTAATAAAGAAATAATTTAAAAACACATTATTTAATAGAGAAATAACAAAAAAAACACATTATTTAATAAAAAAATAACAAAAAAACACATTATTTAATAGAGAAATAACTAAAATACACATTATTTAATAGAGAAATAACAAAAAAATACATTATTTAATAGAGAAATAACTTCAATACACATTATTTATTGGAGAAATAACTAAAATACACAATATTTATTAGAGAAATAACTAAAATACACATTATTTATTAGAGATATAACTAAAATACACATTATTTATTAGAGAAATAACTAAAATTCACATTATTTTATAGAGAAATAACAAAAAAACACATTATTTAATAGAGAAATAACTAAAATACACATTATTTATTGGAGAAATAACTAAAATACACATTATTTATTTTAGAAATAACTAAAATACACATTATTTAATAACGAAATAACTAATATACACAATATTTATTGGAGACATAACTAAAATACACGTTATTTAATAAAAAAATAACTAGAATACACATTATTTAATAAAGAAATAACAAAAAAACACATTATTTAATAGAGAAATAACTAAAATACACTTTATTTATTGGAGAAATAACTAAAATACACATTATTCAATAGAGTAATAACTAAAATACACATTATTTAATAGAGAAATAACTAAAATACACATTATTTAATAAAGAAATAACAAAAAAACACATTATTTAATAAAGAAATAACTAAAATACCCATTATTTATTGGAGAAATAACTAAAATACACATTATTTAATAGAGAAATAACAAAAACACACATTATTTTTTGGAGAAATAGCTAAAATACACAATATTTAATAAAGAAATAACTAAAATACACATTATTTAATAGAAAAATAACTAAAATACACATTATTCAATAAATAAATTACTAAAATACACATTATTTTTTGAAGAAATAACTAAATTACACATTATTTAGTTGAGAAATAACTAAAATACACATTATTTATTAGAAAAATAACAAAAAGACACATTATTTAATAAAGAAATATAAAAAAACATTATTTAATAGAGAAATAACTGAAATACACATTATTTAAAAGAGATATAACTAAAATCACATTATTTAATAGAGAAATAACTAAAATACACATTTTTTAATAGAGAAATAACTAAAATTCACAATATTTAATAGAGAAATATAAAAAACACATTATTTAATAGAGAAATAACTAAAATACACATTATTTAATAAAGATTTAACAAAAAAACACATTATTTAATAGAGAAATAACTAAAATACACATTATTTAATAGAGATTTAACAAAAAAACACATTATTTGATAGAGAAATAACTAAAATACACATTTTTTAATAGAGAAATAACTAAAAAACACATAATTTAATAAAGAAATAACTAAAATATACATTATTTATTGGAGAAATAACTAAAATACACATTATTTAATAGAGAAATAACTAAAATACACATTATTTAATAAAGAAATAACTAAAATACACATTATTTAATAGAGAAATAACAAAAAAACACATTATTTAATAGAGAAATAACTAAAATACACATTATTTATTAGAGAAATAACTAAAATACACATTATTCAATAGAGAAATAACTAAAATACACATTATTTAATAGAGAAATAACAAAAAAACACATTATTTAATAGAGAAATAAGTAAAATACACATTATTTATTGGAGAAATAACTAAAATACACATTATTTATTAAAGAAATAACTTAAATACACATATATTAATAGATAAAAAACTAAAATACACATTATTTAAAAGAGAAATAACAAAAAAACCTATTATTTAAAAAAGAAATAACCTAAATACACATCATTTAATAGAGAAATAACAAAAAAAACACATTATTTAATAGAGAAATAACTAAAATACACATTATTTATTAGAGAAATACCTAAAATACACATTATTTATTGGAGAAATAACAAAAACATATAATTTAATAAAGAAATAACTAAAATACACATTATTTATTGGAGAAATAACTAAAATACACATTATTTAATAAAGAAATAACTAAAATACACATTATTTAATAAAGAAATAACTCAAATACACATTATTTAATAAAGAAGAAACAAAAAAACACATAATTTAATAGAGAAATAACTAAAAAACACATTATTTATTGGAGAAATAACTAAAATACACATTATTTAAAAGAGAAATAACAAAAAAAAAAAATTATTCAATAGAGAAATAACTAAAATACACATTATTTTTTTAAGAAACAACTAAAATACACATTATTTAATAATGAAATAACAAAATACACATTATTTATTGGGGAAATAACTAAAATACACATTATTTAATGAAGAAATAATTTAAAAACACATTATTTAATAGAGAAATAACAAAAAAACACATTATTCAATAGAAAAATAACAAAAAAATACACATTATTTAATAAAGAAATAACTAAAATACTAAAATACACATTACTTAATAAAGAAATAACTAAAATACACATTATTTAATAGAGAAATAACAAAAATACACAATATTTAGAAGAAAAATGACAAAAAAACACACTATTTAATCAAAAAATAACTAAAATACACATTATTTAATAAAGAAATAACAAAAATACACAATATTTATTGTAGAAATAACTAAACTACACATTATTTATTGGACAAATATCTAAAATACACATTATTTAATAGAGAAATAACTAAAATACACATTATTTATTGGAGAAATAACAAAGATACACATTATTTAATAGGGAAATATTTAAAATACAAATGGTTTAATAAAGAAATAACAAAAAAACACATTATTTAATAGAGAATTAACTAAACTACACATTATTTAATAGAGCAATAACAAAAAAAACACATTATTTAATAGAGAAATAACTTAAAAACACATTATATATTGGAGAAATAACTAAAATACACGTTATTTAATAAAGAAATAACTAAAATACATATTATTTAATAGAGAAATAACTAAAATACACATTATTTATTGGAGAAATATCTAAAATACACATTATTTATTGGAGAATCAACTAAAATACACATTATTTAATAAAGAAATAACAAAAAAACACATTATTTAATAAAGAAAAAACTAAAATACACATTATATAATAGAGAAATAACAAAAAAACACATTATTTAATAGAGAAATAACTAAAATACACAATATTTAATAGAGAAATAACAAAAAAACACATTATTTAAAAGAGAAATAACAAAAAACACATTATTTAATAAAGAACTAACTAAAATACACATTATTTGATAGAGAAATAACAAAAAAACACATTATTTAATAGAGAAATAACAAAAATACACATTATTTAAAAGAGAAATAACAAAAAAAACACACTATTTAATAGAGAAATAACTAAAATACACATTATTTAATAGAGAAATTACAAAGAAACACATTATTTAATAGAGAAATAACTAAAATTCACATTATTTATTGAAGAAATAACTAAAATACACATTATTTATTAGAGAAATAACTAAAATACACATCATTTAATTCAGAAATAACAAAAAAATTTATTATTTAATAGAGAAATAAGTAAAATACACATTATTTATTGGAGAAATAACTAAAATACACATTATTTATTAAAGAAATAACTTAAATACACATATATTAATAGATAAAAAACTAAAATACACATTATTTAAAAGAGAAATAACAAAAATACCTATTATTTAAAAAAGAAATAACCTAAATACACATCATTTAATAGAGAAATAACAAAAAAAACACATTATTTAATAGAGAAATAACTAAAATACACATTATTTATTAGAGAAATACCTAAAATACACATTATTTATTGGAGAAATAACAAAAACATATAATTTAATAAAGAAATAACTAAAATACACATTATTTATTGGAGAAATAACTAAAATACACATTATTTAATAAAGAAATAACTAAAATACACATTATTTAATAAAGAAATAACTCAAATACACATTATTTAATAAAGAAGAAACAAAAAAACACATTATTTAATAGAGAAATAACTAAAAAACACATTATTTATTGGAGAAATAACTAAAATACACATTATTTAAAAGAGAAATAACAAAAAAACACATTATTCAATAGAGAAATAACTAAAATACACATTATTTTTTTAAGAAATAACTGAAATACACATTATTTAATAATGAAATAACAAAATACACATTATTTATTGGGGAAATAACTAAAAGGCACATTATTTAATAAAGAAATAATTTAAAAACACATTATTTAATAAAGAAATAACAAAAAAAACACATTATTTATTAAAAAAAAAAACAAAAAAACACATAATTTAATAGAGAAATAACTAAAATACACAATATTTAATAGAGAAATAACTAAAATACACATTATTTTTCAGAGAAATAACTAAAATACACATTATTTATTGGAGAAATAACTAAAATACACATTATTTAATAAAGAAATTACTAAAATACACATTATTTAATAGAGAAATAACAAAAAAACACATTATTCAATAGAGAAATAACTAAAATAAACATTATTTATTGAAGAAATAACTAAAATACACATTAATAATAATAAAATAACTAAAATACACATTATTTTTTGGGAAAATAACTAAAATACACATTATTTAATAAAGAAATAATTTAAAAACACAATATTTAATAGAGAAATAACAAAAAAAACACATTATTCAATAAAAAAATAACAAAAAAACACATTATTTAATAGAAAAATATAAAAAAAAAAGATTATTTAATAAAGAAATAACTAAAATAAACATTATTTAATAGAAAAATAACAAAAAAACACATTATTCAATAAAGAAATAACTAAAATACACTTTATTTAATAGAGAAATAACTAAAATACACATTATTTAATAGAGAAATAACTAAAATAAACATCAATTAATAGAGAAATAACTAAAATACACATTATTTAATACAAAAATAAACTAAATTCAGATTATTTAATAGAGAAATAACTAAAATACACATTATTTATTGGAGAAATAACTAAAATACTCATTATTTATTAGAGAAATAACTAAAATACACATTATTTAATAGAGATATAACTAAAATACACATTATTTATTAGAGAAATAACTAAAATTCACATTATTTTATAGAGAAATAACAAAAAAACACAATATTTAATAGAGAAATAACTAAAATACACATTATTTATTGGAGAAATAATTAAAATACACATTATTTATTTTAGAAATAACTAAAATACACATTATTTAATAACGAAATAACTAATATAGACATTATTTATTGGAGACATATCTAAAATACACATTATTTGATAAAAAAATAACTAGAATACACATTATTTAATAAAGAAATAACTTAAATACACATTATTTAATAGAGATTTAACAAAAAAACACATTATTTAATAGAGAAATAACTAAAATACACATTATTTAATAGAGAAATAACTAAAATTCACATAATTTAATAAAGAAATAACTAAAATATACATTATTTATTGGAGAAATAACTAAAATACACATTATTTATTGGAGAAATAACTAAAATACACATTATCTAAAAGAGAAATAACAAAAAAACATATTAACTAAAATACACATTATTTATTAGAGAAATAACTAAAATACACTTTATTTAATAGAGAAATAACTAAAATACACATTATTTAATAAAGAAATAACTAAAATACACATTATTTAATAAAGAAATAACAAAAAAACACATTATTTACTAGAGAAATAACTAAAATACACATTATTTATTGGATAAATAACTAAAATACACATAATTTAATAGAGAATAAACTAAAATACACATTATTTAATAGAAAAATAACAAAAAAACACATTATTTAATAGAGAAATAAGTAAAATACATATTATTTATTGGAGAAATAACTAAAATACACATTATTTAATAAAGAAATAACTTAAATACACATATATTAATAGAGAAAGAACTAAAATACACATTATTTAATAGAGAAATAACAAAAAAACATATTATTTAATAGAGAAATAACTTAAATACACATTATTTAATAGAGAAATAACAAAAAAAACACATTATTTAATAGAAAAATAACTAAAATACACATTATTTATTAGAGAAATACCTAAAATACACATTATTTATTGGAGAAATAACTAAAATACACATAATTTAATAAAGAAATAACTAAAATACACATTATTTATTGGAGAAATAACTAAAATACACATTATTTAATAGAAAAATAACTAAAATACACATTATTTAATAAAGAAATAACTTAAATACACATTATTTAATAGAGAAATAACAAAAAAACACATTATTTAATAGAGAAATAACTAAAATACACATTATTTATTGGAGAAATAACTAAATTACACATTATTTAATAGAGAAATAACAAAAAAACACATTATTCAATAGAGAAATAACTAAAATACACATTATTTATTGAAGAAATAACTAAAATACACATTATTTAATAATGAAATAACTAAAATACACATTATTTATTGGAGAAAAAACTAAAAAACACAATATTTAATAAAGAAATAATTTAAAAACACATTATTTAATAGAGAAATAACAAAAAAAACACATTATTTAATAGAAAAATAACAAAAAAACACATTATTTAATAGAGAAATAACTAAAATACACATTATTTAATAGAGAAATAACAAAAAAATACATTATTTAATAGAGAAATAACTTCAATACACATTATTTATTGGAGAAATAACTAAAATACACATTATTTATTAGAGAAATAACTAAAATACACATTATTTATTAGAGATATAACTAAAATACACATTATTTATTAGAGAAATAACTAAAATTCACATTATTTTATAGAGAAATAACAAAAAAACACATTATTTAATAGAGAAATAACTAAAATACACATTATTTATTGGAGAAATAACTAAAATACACATTATTTATTTTAGAAATAACTAAAATACACATTATTTAATAACGAAATAACTAATATACACAATATTTATTGGAGACATAACTAAAATACACATTATTTAATAAAAAAATAACTAGAATACACATTATTTAATAAAGAAATAACAAAAAAACACATTATTTAATAGAGAAATAACTAAAATACACTTTATTTATTGGAGAAATAACTAAAATACACATTATTCAATAGAGTAATAACTAAAATACACATTATTTAATAGAGAAATAACTAAAATACACATTATTTAATAAAGAAATAACAAAAAAACACATTATTTAATAAAGAAATAACTAAAATACCCATTATTTATTGGAGAAATAACTAAAATACACATTATTTAATAGAGAAATAACAAAAACACACATTATTTATTGGAGAAATAGCTAAAATACACAATATTTAATAAAGAAATAACTAAAATACACATTATTTAATAGAAAAATAACTAAAATACACATTATTCAATAAATAAATTACTAAAATACACATTATTTTTTGAAGAAATAACTAAATTACACATTATTTAGTTGAGAAATAACTAAAATACACATTATTTATTAGAAAAATAACAAAAAGACACATTATTTAAAAAAGAAATATAAAAAAACATTATTTAATAGAGAAATAACTGAAATACACATTATTTAAAAGAGATATAACTAAAATCACATTATTTAATAGAGAAATAACTAAAATACACATTTTTTAATAGAGAAATAACTAAAATTCACAATATTTAATAGAGAAATATAAAAAACACATTATTTAATAGAGAAATAACTAAAATACACATTATTTAATAAAGATTTAACAAAAAAACACATTATTTAATAGAGAAATAACTAAAATACACATTATTTAATAGAGATTTAACAAAAAAACACATTATTTGATAGAGAAATAACTAAAATACACATTTTTTAATAGAGAAATAACTAAAAAACACATAATTTAATAAAGAAATAACTAAAATATACATTATTTATTGGAGAAATAACTAAAATACACATTATTAAATAGAGAAATAACTAAAATACACATTATTTAATAAAGAAATAACTAAAATACACATTATTTAATAGAGAAATAACAAAAAAACACATTATTTAATAGAGAAATAACTAAAATACACATTATTTATTAGAGAAATAACTAAAATACACATTATTCAATAGAGAAATAACTAAAATACACATTATTTAATAGAGAAATAACAAAAAAACACATTATTTAATAGAGAAATAAGTAAAATACACATTATTTATTGGAGAAATAACTAAAATACACATTATTTATTAAAGAAATAACTTAAATACACATATATTAATAGATAAAAAACTAAAATACACATTATTTAAAAGAGAAATAACAAAAAAACCTATTATTTAAAAAAGAAATAACCTAAATACACATCATTTAATAGAGAAATAACAAAAAAAACACATTATTTAATAGAGAAATAACTAAAATACACATTATTTATTAGAGAAATACCTAAAATACACATTATTTATTGGAGAAATAACAAAAACATATAATTTAATAAAGAAATAACTAAAATACACATTATTTATTGGAGAAATAACTAAAATACACATTATTTAATAAAGAAATAACTAAAATACACATTATTTAATAAAGAAATAACTCAAATACACATTATTTAATAAAGAAGAAACAAAAAAACACATTATTTAATAGAGAAATAACTAAAAAACACATTATTTATTGGAGAAATAACTAAAATACACATTATTTAAAAGAGAAATAACAAAAAAAAAAAATTATTCAATAGAGAAATAACTAAAATACACATTATTTTTTTAAGAAACAACTAAAATACACATTATTTATTAATGAAATAACAAAATACACATTATTTATTGGGGAAATAACTAAAATACACATTATTTAATGAAGAAATAATTTAAAAACACATTATTTAATAGAGAAATAACAAAAAAACACATTATTCAATAGAAAAATAACAAAAAAATACACATTATTTAATAAAGAAATAACTAAAATACTAAAATACACATTACTTAATAAAGAAATAACTAAAATACACATTATTTAATAGAGAAATAACAAAAATACACAATATTTAGAAGAAAAATGACAAAAAAACACACAATTTAATCAAAAAATAACTAAAATACACATTATTTAATAAAGAAATAACAAAAATACACAATATTTATTGTAGAAATAACTAAACTACACATTATTTATTGGACAAATATCTAAAATACACATTATTTAATAAAGAAATAACTAAAATACACATTATTTATTGGAGAAATAACAAAGATACACATTATTTAATAGGGAAATATTTAAAATACAAATGGTTTAATAAAGAAATAACAAAAAAACACATTATTTAATAGAGAATTAACTAAACTACACATTATTTAATAGAGCAATAACAAAAAAAACACATTATTTAATAGAGAAATAACTTAAAAACACATTATATATTGGAGAAATAACTAAAATACACGTTATTTAATAAAGAAATAACTAAAATACATATTATTTAATAGAGAAATAACTAAAATACACATTATTTATTGGAGAAATATCTAAAATACACATTATTTATTGGAGAATCAACTAAAATACACATTATTTAATAAAGAAATAACAAAAAAACACATTATTTAATAAAGAAAAAACTAAAATACACATTATATAATAGAGAAATAACAAAAAAACACATTATTTAATAGAGAAATAACTAAAATACACAATATTTAATAGAGAAATAACAAAAAAACACATTATTTAAAAGAGAAATAACAAAAAACACATTATTTAATAAAGAACTAACTAAAATACACATTATTTGATAGAGAAATAACAAAAAAACACATTATTTAATAGAGAAATAACAAAAATACACATTATTTAAAAGAGAAATAACAAAAAAAACACACTATTTAATAGAGAAATAACTAAAATACACATTATTTAATAGAGAAATTACAAAGAAACACATTATTTAATAGAGAAATAACTAAAATTCACATTATTTATTGAAGAAATAACTAAAATACACATTATTTATTAGAGAAATAACTAAAATACACATCATTTAATTCAGAAATAACAAAAAAATTTATTATTTAATAGAGAAATAACTAAAATACACATTACTTATTGGAGAAATAACTAAAATACACATTATTTAATTAAGAAATAACTAAAATACACAATATTCATTGGGGAAATAACTAAAATACTTATTATTTAATAAAGAAATAACTAAAAGACACAGTATTTAATAGAGAATTAACAAAAAAACACATTATTTAATAGAGAAATAACTAAAATACACATTATTCAATAGAAAAATAACAAAAAAACACATTATTTAATAGATAATTAACAAAAAACACATTATTTAATAAAGAACTAACTAAAATACACATTATTTAAAAGAGAAATAACTAAAATACACATTATTTATTGGAGAAATAACTAAAATACACATTAATTAATAGAGAAATAACTAAAATACACATTATTTAATAGAGAAATAACAATAAAACACATTATTTATTAGAGAAATAACTAAAATACACATTATTTAATAAAGAAATGACTAAAATACACATTATTTAATAGAGAAATAACTAAAATACACATTATTTAAAAGAGAAATAACTAAAATACACATTATTTTTTGGAGAATTAACTAAAATTCACATTATTTAATAGAGAAATAACTAAAATACACATTTTTTATTAGAGAAATAACTAAAATACACATTATTTAATAGAGAATAAACTAAAATACACATTATATAATAGAGAAATAACTAAAATTCACATAATTTAATAAAGAAATAACAAAAAAAACACATTATTTAATAGAGAAATAACTAAAATACACGTTATTTATTAGAGAAATAACTAAAATACACAATATTTATTTTAGAAATAACTAAAATACACATTATTTAATAAACAAATAGCTAATTTACACAATATTTATTGGAGAAATAACTAAAATACACATTATTTATAAAAGAAATAACCAGAATACACATTATTTAATAGAGAAATAACAAAAAAAACACATTATTTAATAAAGAAATTTCTAAAATACACATTATTTAATAAAAAAATAACAAAAAACACATTAATTACAAGAAAAATAAATAAAATACACATTATATATTAGAGAAATAACTAAAATACACATGATTTTTTGGAGAAATAACTAAAATACACAATATTTAATAAAGAAATAACTAAAATACACAATATTTATTGGGGAAATAACTAAAATACACATTATTTAATAAAGAAATAACTAAAATACACCTTATTTAATAGAGAATTAACAAAAAAACACATTATTTAATAAAGAAATAACTAAAATACACATTATTTAATAGAGAAATAACAAAAAAACACATTATTTGATAGAGAAATAACTAAAATACACATTATTAAATAGAGAAATACCAAAAAAACACATTATTTAATAGATAAATATCTAAAAAACACATTATTTATTAGAGAAATAACAAAAATTCACATTATTTATTGGAGAAATATCTAAAATACACATTATTTAATAAAGAAATAACTAAAATACACATTACTTTATAAAGAAATAACAAAAAAACACATTATTTAATAAAGAAATGATAAAAAAAAAACATTATTTAATAAAGAAATAACTAAAATACACATTATTTATTGAAGAAATAACTAAAATACACATTATTTAATAAAGATATTACTAAAATTTACATTATTTATTAAAGAAATAACAAAAAAAACACATTATTTATTAGAGAAATAACTAAAATACACATTATTTATTGGAGAAAAATCTAAAATACTTAGTATTTATTGGAGAAATAACTAAAATGCACATTATTTAATAAAGAAATAACTAAAATACACATTATTTATTGGAGAAATAACTAAAATACACATTATTTAATAGAGAAATAACTAAAATACACATTATTTATTGGAGAAATAACTAAAATACACATAATTTATTAGAGAAATAACTAAAATACACATTATTTAATAAAGAAATAACTAAAATACACATTATTTAATAGAGAAATAACTAAAATACACATTATTTAAAAGAGAAATAACTAAAATACACATTATTTTTTGGAGAAATAATTAAAATTCACATTATTTAATAGAGAAATAACTAAAATACACATTATTTATTAAAGAAATAACTAAATTACACATTATTTAATAGAGAATAAACTAAAATACACATTATTTAATAGAGAAATAACTAAAATTCACATAATTTAATAGAGAAATAACAAAAAAAACACATTATTTAATAGAGAAATAACTAAAATACACGTTATTTATTAGAAAAATAACTAAAATACACAATATTTATTTTAGAAATAACTAAAATACACATTATTTAATAAACAAATAGCTAATATACACAATATTTATTAGATAGATAACTAAAATACACATTATTTAATTAAAAAAATAACTAGAATACACTTTATTTAATAGAGAAATAACAAAAAAACACATTATTTAATAAAGAAATAATTAAAATACACATTATTTATTGGAGAAATAACTAAAAGACACCTTATTCATTAGAGAAATAACTAAAATACACATTATTTAATAGAGAAATAACAAAAAAACATATTATTTAATAGAGAAATAAGTAAAATACACATTATTTATTAAAGAAATAACTAAAGTACTTATTATTTAATAAAGAAATAACTAAAATACACATATATTAATAGAGAAACATCTAAAATACACAATATTTAATAGAGAAATAGCAAACAAACATATTTGTTAATAGAGAAATAACTAAAATAAACATTATTTAATAGAGAAATAACAAAAAAACACATTATTGAATAGAGAAATATCTAAAATACACATTATTTATTGGAGAAATACCTAAAATACACATTATTTATAGGACAAATAACAAAAATTCACATAAATTAATAAAGAAAAAACTAAAATACACATTATTTATTAGAAAAATAACAAAAAAACACATTATTTAATAAAAAAATAACTAAAATACACATTATTTTATGGAGAATTAACTAAAATACACAATATTTAATGAAGAAATAACTAAAATACACATTATTTAATAGAGAAATAACAAAAAAACACATTATTTGATAAAGAAAAAACTAAAATACACATTAATTATTGGAAAAATAACTAAAATACACATTATTTAATAGAGAAATAACTAAAATACACATTATTTAATAGAGAAATAACTAAAATACACATTATTTAATAGAGAAATAACAAAAAAACACATTATTTGATAAAGAAATAACTAAAATACACATTATATAATAAAGAAATAACAAAAAAAAACATTATTTAATAAAAAAATAAATAAAATACACATTATTTATTGAAGAAATAACTAAAATACACATTATTTAGTGAACAAATAACTAAAATACACATTATTTAATAAAGAAATAACTAAAATACACATTATTTATTGAACAAATAACTAAAATACACATTATTTAATAAAGAAATAATTAAATAACACATTATTTATTAAAGAAATAACTAAGATACACACTATTAAATAAAGAAATAACAAAAAAACACATTATTTGATAGAGAAATAACAAAAAAACACATTATTTATTAAAGAAATAACTAAAATACACATTATTTAATATAGAAATAACTAAAATACACATTATTTATTGAACAAATAACTAAAATACACATTATTTAATAAAGAAATAATTAAATAACACATTATTTATTAAAGAAATAACTAAGATACACACTATTAAATAAAGAAATAACTAAAATACACATTATTTAATAGAGAAATAACAAAAAAACACATTATTTAATAAAGAAATATCTAAAATACACAATATTTAATAGAGAAATAACAAAAAAACACATTAATTAAAAAAGAAATAACTAAAATACACATTATTTATTAGAGAAATAACTAAAATACACAATATTTAATAAAGAAATAACTAAAATACACAATATTTATTGGGGAAATAACTAAAATACACATTATTTATTAAAGAAATAACTAAAATACACCTTATTTAATAGAGAAATAACAAAAAAACACATTATTTAATAAAAAAATAACTAAAATACACATTATTTAATAGAGAAATAACAAAAAAACACATTATTTGATAAAGAAATAACTAAAATACACATTATTTAATAGAGAAATAACTAAAATACACATTATTTATTGAAGAAATAACTAAAATACACTTTATTTAATGAAGAAGTAACTAAAATTCACATTATTTATCAGAAAAATAACTAAAATACACATTATTTAATAGAGAAAATACAAAAAACACATTATTTAATAGATAAATAACTAAAATACACATTATTTAATAGAAAAATAACTAAAATACACATTATTTAATAAAGAAATAACTAAAATACACCATATTTATTAGAGAAATAACAAAAAAACAAATTATTTAATAGAGGAATAACTAAAATTCACATTATTTATTAAAGAAATAACTAAAATACACATTATTTATTGGAGAAATAACAAAAAACACATTATTTAATAAAGAAATAACTGAAATATTTATTATTTAATAAAGAAATAACAAAAAAACACATTATTTAATAAAAAAATATTTAAAATACACATTATTTATTGGAGAAATAACTAAAATACTTATTATTTATTGGAGAAATAACTAAAATACACATTATTTATTAGAGAAATAACTAAAATACACATTATTTATTGGAGAAATAACTTAATAACACATTATTTAATAGAGAAATAACTAACATACACATTATTTAATAAAGAAATAACTAAAATACACATTATTTATTAGAGAAATAACAAAAAAACACATTATTTAATAGAGAATAAACTAAAATACACATTATTTAATAGAGAAATAACTAAAATTTACATAATTTAATAGAGAAATAACAAAAAAAAAACACATTATTTATTAGAGAAATAACTAAAATACACATTATTTACTTAAGAATTAACTAAAATACACAATATTTAATAAAAAAATAACAAAAAAACACATTATTTAATAAAGAAATGATAAAAAAAAAAACATTATTTAATAGAGAAATAACTAAAATACACATTATTTATTGAAGAAATAACTAAAATACACATTATTTAGTGAAGATATAACTAAAATTCACATTATTTATTAGAGAAATAACTAAAATACACATTATTTAATAGAGAAAATACAAAAAACACATTATTTAATAGATAAATAACTAAAATACACATTATTTAATAGAGAAATAACTAAAATACACATTATTTAATAAAGAAATAACTAAAATACACCATATTTATTAGAGAAATAACAAAAAAACAAATTATTTAATAGAGGAATAACTAAAATTTACATTATTTATTAGAGAAATAACTAAAATACACATTATTTATTGGAGAAATAACAAAAAACACATTATTTAATAAAGAAATAACTGAAATATTTATTATTTAATTAAGAAATAACAAAAAAACACATTATTTAATAGAAAAATAACTAAAATACACATTATTTATTAGAGAAATAACATTATTTAATAAATATATTTTATATAGAGAAATAACTAAAATACTTATTATTTATTGGAGAAATAACTAAAATACACATTATTTAATAGAGAAATAACAAAAAAAACACATTATTTAATAGAGAAATAACTAAAATACACGTTATTTATTGGAGAAATAACTAAAATACACAATATTTATTTTAGAAATAACTAAAATACACATTATTTAGAAAAGAAATAACTAAAATACACATTATTTAATAAAGAAATAACAAAAAAACACATTGTTTAATAGAGAAATAACTAAAATACACATTATTTATTGGAGAAATAACTAAAATACACATTATTTAATAGAGAAATAACTAAAATACACATTATTTATTAAACAATTAACTAAAATACACAATATTTAATAAAGAAATAACAAAAAAACACATTATTTAATAGAGAAATAACAAAAAAACACATTATTTAATAAAGAAATAACTAAAAAACACATTATTTATTGGAGAAATAACTAAAATACACATTATTTAATAGAGAAATAACTTGAATTCACAATATTTTATAGAGAAATAACTAAAATACACATTATTTAATAAATAAAAATACAAAAAACACATTATTTAATAGACAAATAACTAAAATACACATTATTTAATAGAGAAATAACTAAAATACACTTTATTTGATAAAGAAATAAATTAACTACACATTAATTTATAGAGAAATAACAAAAAAACACATTATTTATTAGAAAAATAACTAAAATACACAGGATTTATTAGAGAAATAACTAAATTACATAATATTTATTAGAGAAATAACAAAAAAAAAACACAATATTTGATAAAGAAATAACTAAAATACACATTATTTAATAAAGAAATAACAAAAAAAACACATTATTTATTAAAGAAATAACTAAAATACACATTATTTATTGGAGAAATAACTAAAATACTTAGTATTTATTGGAGAAATAACTAAAATACACATTATTAAATAAAGAAATAACTGAAATACACATTATTTATTGAAGAAATAACTAAAATACACAATATTTAATAGGGAAATTACTAAAATACACATTATTTATTGGAGAAATAACTAAAATAGACATTATTTATTGGAGAAATAAATAAAATACACATTATTTAATAAAGAAATAACTAAAATACACATTATTTAATAGAGAAATATCTAAAATACACATTATTTAAAAGAGAAATAACTAAATTACACATTATTTATTGGAGAAATAACTAAAATTCACATTATTTAATAGAGAAATAACTAAAATACACATTACTTAATAGAAAAATAACTAAAATACACATTATTTAATAGAGAATAAACTAAAATACACATTATTTAATAGAGAAATAACTAAAATTCACATAATTTAATAAAGAATTAACAAAAAAAACACATTATTTAATAGAGAAATAACTAAAATACACGTTATTTATTGGAGAAATAACTAAAATACACAATATTTATTTTAGAAATAACTAAAATACACATTATTTAATAAAGAAATAGCTAATATACACATTATTTATTGGAGAAATAACTAAAATACACATTATTTAATAAAGAAATAACTAGAATACACATTATTTGATAGAGAAATAACAAAAAAACACATTATTTAATAGAGAAATAATTAAAATACACATTATTTATTGGAGAAATAACTAAAATATACATTATTCAATAGAGAAATAACTAAAATACACATTATTTAATAGAGAAATAACAAAAAAACATATTATTTAATAAAGAAATAAGTAAAATACACATTATTTATTAAAGAAATAACTAAAATACTTATTATTTATTAAAAAAATATCTAAAATACACATATATTAATAGAGAAATATCTAAAATACACAATATTTAATAGAGAAATAACAAAAAACATTTTTTTTTAAAGAGAAATAACTAAAAAACACATTATTTAATAGAGAAATAACAAAAAAACACATTATTGAATAGAGAAATATTTAAAATACACATTATTTATTGGAGAAATACTTAAAATGCACATTATTTATTGGAGAAATAACAAAAATACACATAATTTAATAAAGAAATAACTAAAATACACATTATTTATTGGAAAAATAACTAAAATACACATTATTTAATAAAGAAATAACTAAAATACACATTATTTAATAGAGAATTAACTAAAATACACATTATTTATTAGAAAATTAACAAAAAAAACATTATTTAATAAAGAAATAACTAAAATACACATTATTTTATGGAAAACTAACTAAAATACACAATATTTAATAAAGAAATAACTAAAATACACATATAAAATATATAAAGAAGAGACGCAATGTCCTCAAATGAGACAGTTGTAAAAGCAATAATTTCGAATAAAGCCTAGTTAAATAGGTAAATTTATTATTACAACTGTCTCATTTGAGGACATTGCGTCTCTTCTTTATATATTTTATATATGTTCTGATATACACGAAATTGTATAATAGTAATTATAATTTATGCAAAAAATTTATTCTATTTTGAATTTTCAAATTTCTGTTTTAATTCTTTCATGTCATTACCATCAGCTTAATATCCCGAAATAATTAGTTTATTTAGTCATTCTCAGAATGCTATTAACCATAGCCATTAAATAAAGTCATTAAGTCAGTTAGTATAAATAGTCAATACACCCTTTAAAATATTCACTTTGAACTGTGGTGGTGAACAATGTTGACGAAGTAAGTTAAAAATCAATTAGTTTAAATAAATAAAGCCATACTGATGAGAGGTAAACCTCGAAACGCGTCTATGGATGTTTTTTAGTTTAGAATATTTTTTCATAAATTTAATTTTTTAATACTAAAATACACATTATTTAATAGAGAAATAACAAAAAAACACATTATTTAATAAAGAAATAACTAAAATACTTATTATATAATAGAGAAATAACAAAAAAACACATTATTTAATAGAAAAATAATTAAAATACACAGTATTTAATAAAGAAATAACAAAAAAACACATTATTTAATAGAGAAATAACAAAAAAACACATTATTTAATAAAAAAATATCTAAAATACACATTATTTAATAGAGAAATAACAAAAAAACACATTATTTTAATGAGAAATAACTCAAAGACACATTATTTAATAGAGAAATAACTAAAATACACATTATTTATTATAGAAATAACTAAAATACACATTATTTATTGGACAGATAACTAAAATACACATTATTTAATAAAGAAATAATTAAAATACACATTATTTATTAAAGAAATAACTGAGATACACATTATTAAATAAAGAAATAACTAAAATACACAGTATTTAATAGAGAAATAACAAAAAAACACATTATTTAATAAAGAAATATCTAAAATACACATTATTTAATAGAGAAATAACAAAAAAACACATTATTTAAAAGAGAAATAACTAAAAGACACATTATTTAATAAAGAAATAACTAAAATACACATTATTTATTGGAGAAATAACTAAAATACACAATATTTATCAAAGAAATAACTAAAATACACAATATTTATTGGGGAAATATTTAAAATACACATTATTTAATAAAGAAATGACTAAAATACACCTTATTTAATAGAAAAATAACAAAAAAACACATTATTTAATAAAGAAATAACTAAAATACACATTATTTAATAGAGAAATAACAAAAAAACACATTATTTGATAGAGAAATAACTATAATACACATTATTTAATAGAGAAATACCAAAAAACACATTATTTAATAGAGAAATAACTATAATACACATTATTTAATAGAGAAATTACTAAAATACACGTTATTTATTGAAGAAATAACTAAAATACACATTATTTAATAAAGAAATAACTAAAATTCACATTATTTATTAGAGAAATAACTAAAATACACATTATTTAATAGAGAAAATACAAAAAACACATTATTTAATAGATAAATAACTAAAATACACATTATTTAATAGAGAAATAACTAAAATACACATTATTTAATAAAGAAATAACTAAAATACACCATATTTATTAGAGAAATAACAAAAAAACACGATATTGAATAGAGAAATATCTAAAATACACATTATTTATTGGAGAAATACCTAAAATGCACATTATTTATTGGAGAAATAACAAAAATACACATAATTTAATAAAGAAATAACTAAAATACACATTATTTATTGGAAAAATAACTAAAATACACATTATTTAATAAAGAAATAACTAAAATACACATTATTTAATAGAGAAATAACTAAAATTCACATTATTTATTAGAGAAATAACTAAAATACACATTATTTATTGGAGAAATAACTAAAATACTTATTATTTGTTGGAGAAATAACTAAAATACACATTATATACTAGAGAAATAACTAAAATACACATTATTTATTGGAGAAATAACTAAAATACACTAATATTAATAAAGAAATAACTAAAATACACGTTATTTAATAGAGAAATAACAAAAAAACATATTATTTAATAGAGAAATAACTAAAATACACATTATTTAATAAAGAAATAACTAAAAAACACATTATTTAATAGAGAGATAACTAAAATACACATTATTTAATAGAGGAATAACTAAAATACACATTAATTAATAGAGAAATAACTAAAATACACATTATTTAATAGAAAATTAACTAAAATTCACATTATTTAATAGAGAAATAACAAAAAAACACATTATTTAATAGAGAAATAACTAAAATACACATTATTTATTTAAGAAATAACTAAAATACACATTATTTATTTTAAAAATAACTAAAATACACATTATTTAATTAAGAGATAACTAATATACACATTATTTATTGGAGAAATATCTAAAATACACATTATTTAATAAAGAAATAACAAGAATACACATTATTTAATAGAGAAATAACAAAAAAACACTATATTTAATAAAGAAATAACTAAAATACACATTATTTATTGGAAAAATAACTAAAATACAGATTAATTAATAGAGAAATAACTAAAATACACATTATTTAATAGAGAAATAACAAAAAAACACATTATTTAATAGAGAAATAAGTAAAATACACATTATTTATTAAAGAAATAACTAAAATACACATTATTTAATAAAGAAATAACTAAAATACACATATATTAATAGAGAAATAACTAAAATACACATTATTTAATAGAGAAATAACTAAAATACACAATATTTGATAGAGAAATAATAAAAAAACACATTATTTAATAAAGAAATAACTAAAATACACATTATTTATTGGAGAAATACCTAAAAAACACATTATTTATTGAAGAAAAAACTAAAATACACATAATTTAATAAAAAAATAACTAAAATACACATTATTTATTGTAGAAATAATTAAAATACACATTATTTATTGGAGAAATAACTAAAATAAACATTATTTAATAAAGAAATAAATCAAATACACATTATTTAATAGAGAAATAACAGAAAAACACATTGTTTTATAGAAAAATAACAAAAAAACACTTTATTTAATAGAAAAATTAAAAAAAAAAGATTATTTAATAAAGAAATAACTAAAATACACATTATTTAATAGAGAAATAACTAAAATACACATTATTTAAAAAAAAAATAACTAAAATACGCAGTATTTAATAGAGAAATAACTAAAATACACATTATTTAATAGAGAAATAACTAAAATACACATTATTTAATAAAGAAATATCTAAAATTCACATTATTTAATAGAGAATAAACAAAAAAACACATTATTTAATAAAGAAATAACTAAACTACTCATTATTTAATAGAGAAATAACTAAAATACACATTATTTATTGGAAGAATAACTAAAAAACACATTATTTATTGAAAAAATAACTAAAATACACATTATTTAATAAAGAAATAACTAAAATACACATTATTTAAAAGAAAAATAACAAAAAAACACATTATTCAATAGAGAAATAACTAAAATACACATTATTTATTAAAGAAATAACTAAAATACACATTATTTAATAAAGAAATATTTAAAATACACATTATTTATTGGGGAAATAACTAAAATACACATTATTTCAAAAAGAAATAAATAAAATACACATTATTTAATAAAAAAATAACAAAAAAAACACATTATTTAATAGAAAAATAACAAAGAAACAGATTATTTAATAAAGAAATATAGAAAAAAAGATTATTTAACTGAGAAATAACTAAAATACACATTATTTAATAGAGAAATAACTAAAAAACACATTATTTAATAGAGAAATAACTAAAATACACATTTAATAGAGAACTAACTAAAATACACATTATTTGATAGAGAAATAACTAAAATACACATTATTTAATAGAAAAATAACTAAAATTCACATTATTTAAAAGAGAAATAACTAGAATACACATTATTTATTATAGAAATAACTAAAATACACATTATTTATTGAAGAAATAACAAAAATACACATTATTTAATAGAGAAATAACTAAATTACACATTATTTATTGGAGAAATAACTGAAATACACATTATTTAATAAAGAAATAACTAAAATTCAAATTATTTATTAGAGAATATACTAAAATACACAATATTTAATAAAGAAATAACAAAAAAACACATTATTTAATAGAGAAATAACAAAAAAACACATTATTTAATAGAGAAATAACTAAATTACACATTATTTATTGGAGAAATAACTGAAATACACATTATTTAATAAAGAAATAACTAAAATTCAAATTATTTATTAGAGAATATACTAAAATACACATTATTTAATAAAGAAATAACTAAAATACACATTATTTAATAGAGTAATAACAAAAAAAAACACAGTATTTAATAGAGAAATAACTAAAATACACATTATTTATTGGAGAAATAACTAAAATACATATTATTTATTGGAGAAATAACAAAAAAACACTTTATTTAATAAAGAAATACTTAAAATACACATTATTTAATAAAGAAATATCCAAAAAAACACATTATTTAATAGAGAAATAACTAAAATACACATTATTTATTCAAAAAATAACTAAAATACCTATTATTTATTGGAGAAATAACTAAAATACACATTTTTTAATAGAGAAATAACTAAAATACACATTATTTATTGGAAAAATAACTAAAATACACATTATTTAATAGAGAAATAACTAACATACACATTATTTAATGAAGAAATAACTAAAATACACATTATTTTATAGAGAAATAACAAAAAAACACATTATTTAATAGAGAAATAACTAAAATACACATTATTTAATAGAGAAATAACAAAAAAACACATTATTTAATAGAGAAATAACTAAAATACACATTTTTTAATGGAGAAATAACTAAAATACACATTATTTAATAGAGAAATAACTAAAATACACATTATTTACTAGAAAAATAACTAAAATATACATTATTTATTGGAGAAATAACTAAAATACACATTATTTATTTGAGAAATAACTAAAATACACATTATTTAATAAAGAAATAAATAAAATACACATTATTTAATAGAGAAATAACAAAAAAACACATTATTCAATAGAGAAATAACTCAAATACACATTATTTATTGAAGAAATAACTAAAATACACATTATTTAAGAAAGAAATAACTAAAATACACATTATTTATTATGGAAATAACTAAAATACACTTTATTTAAGAAAGAAATAATTAAAATACACATTATTTAATAAAGAAATAACTGAAAAACATATTTTTTATTAGAAAATTAACAAAAAAACACAATATTTATTAGAAAAATATAAAAAAAAGATTATTTAATAAAGAAATAACTAAAATACACATTATTTAATAGAGAAATAACTAAAATACACATTATTTAATAGAGAAATAACTTAAATACACATTATTTAATAAAGAAATAACTAAAATACACATTATTTAATAGAGAAATAACTAAAATACACATTATTTAATAAAGAAATAACTTAAATTCACAATATTTAATAGAGAAATAACAAAAAAACACATTATTTAATTGAGAAATAACTAAAATACACATTATTTATTAGAGAAATAACTAAAATACACATTATTTATTTTAGAAATAACTAAAATACACATTATTTAATAAAGAGATAACTAATATACACATTATTTATTGGAGAAATAACTAAAATACACGTTATTTAATAAAGAAATAACAAGAATACACAATATTTAATAAAGAAATATCAAAAAAACACATTATTTAATAGAGAAATAACTAAAATACACATTATTTCTTGGAGAAATAACTAAAACACACATTATTTAATAAAGAAATAACCTAAATTCACATTATTTAATAGAGAAATAACAAAAAAACACATTATTTATTAAAGAAATAACTAAAAAACACATTATATAACAGAGAATTAAAAAAAAACACATTATTTAATAGAGAAATAACTAAAATACACATTATTTAATAGAGAAATAACAAAAAAACACATTATTTAATATAAAAGTAACTAATATACACATTATTTAATAGAAAAATTACAAAAAAACACATTATATAATAGAGAAATAACTAAAATACACATTATTTATTGGAGAAATACCTAAAATACACATTATTTATTGGACAAATAACTAAAATACACATTATTTAAAAAAGAAATAACTAAAATACACATTATTTATTAGAGAAATAACTAAGATACACATTATTTAATAAAGAAATAACTAAAATACACATTCATTAATAGAGAAATAACAAAAAAAACACATTATTTAAAAGAGAAATAACTAAAATACACATTATTTAATAGAGAAATAACAAAAAAACACATTATTTAAAAGAGAAATAATTAAAATACACATTATTTAATAAAGAAATAACTAAAATACAAATTATTTAATAGAGAAATAACTAAAATTCACATAATTTAATATAGAAATAACAAAAAAACACATTATTTAATAGAGAAATAACTGAAATACACATTATTTATTGGAGAAATAACTAAAATACACATTATTTTTTTTAGAAATAACTAAAATACACATTATTTAATAAAGAAATAACTAAAATACACATTATTTATTGAAGAAATAACTAAAATACATATTATTTATTGGAGAAATAACAAAAAAACACATTATTTGATATAGAAATAACTAAAATACACATTATTTAATAAAGAAATAACAAAAAAAAACACATTATTTATTAGAGAAATAACTAAAATACACATTATTTACTAGAGAATCAACTAAAATACTTAGTATTTATTGGAGAAATAACTAAAATACACATTATTTAATTGAGAAATAACTAAAATACACATTATTTATTGGAGAAATATCTAAAATACACATTATTTAATAGAGAAATAACTAAAAATCACATTATTTAATAGAAAAATAATTAAAATACACATTATTTAATAGAGAAATAACTAAAATACACATTATTTAATAGAGAAATAACTAAAATACACATTATTTAATAAAGAAATAACTTAAATTCACAATATTTAATAGAAAAATAACAAAAAAACACAATATTTAATTAAGAAATAACTAAAATACACATTATTTATTAGAGAAATAACTAAAATACACATTATTTATTTTAGAAATAACTAAAATACACATTATTTAATAAAGAGATAACTAATATACACATTATTTATTGGAGAAATAACTAAAATACACGTTATTTAATAAAGAAATAACAAGAATACACAATATTTAATAAAGAAATATCAAAAAAACACATTATTTAATAGAGAAATAACTAAAATACACATTATTTCTTGGAGAAATAACTAAAACACACATTATTTAATAAAATAATAACCTAAATTCACATTATTTAATAGAGAAATAACAAAAAAACACATTATTTATTAAAGAAATAACTAAAAAACACATTATATAACAGAGAAATAAAAAAAACACATTATTTAATAGAGAAATAAGTAAAATACACATTATTTATTGAAGAAATAACTAAAATACACATTATTTAATAAAGAAATAACTAAAATACACATATATTAATAGAGAAATAACTAAAATACACATTATTTAATAGAAAAATAACAAAAAAACATATTATTTAATAGAGAAATAACTAAAATACACAATATTTAATAGAGAAATAACAAAAAAACACATTATTTAATAAAGAAATAACTAAAATACACATTATTTATTGTAGAAATAACTAAAATACACAATATTTAATAAAGAAATAACTAAAATACACATTATTTATTGGAGAAATAACTAAAATAAACATTATTTTTTAAAGAAATAATTAAAATACACATTATTTAATAGAGAAATAACAAAAAACACATTATTTAATAGAAAAATAACAAAATAACACATTATTTAATAGAAAAATTAAAAAAAAAGATTATTTAATAGAGAAATAACTAAAATACACATTATTTAATAGAGAAATAACTAAAATACACATTATTTAATAGAAAAATAACTAAAATACACATTATTTAATAGAGAATTAACTAAAATACACATTATTTAATAGAAAAATATCTAAAATTTACATTATTTAATAGAGAAATAACAAAAAAACACATTATTTAATAAAGAAATAACTAAAATACACAATTTTTATTGGAGAAATAACTAAAATACAGATTAATTATTAGAGAAATAACTAAAATACACATTATTTAATAGAGAAATAACTAAAATACACATTATTTAATAGAAAAATAATTAAAATACACATTATTTAAAAGAGAAATAACTAAAATACACATTATTTAATAGAGAAATAACTAAAATACACATTATTTAATGAAGAAATTACTAAAATTCACATTATTTAATAAAGAAATAACAAAAAAAAACACATTATTTATTAGAGAAATAACTAAAATACACATTATTTATTGGAGAAATAACTAAAATACTTAGTATTTATTGGAGAAATAACTAAAATACACAGTATTTAATAAAAAAATAACTAAAATACACATTATTTATTGGAGAAATAACTAAAATACACATTATTTAATAGAGAAATAACTTAAATACACATTATTTATTGAAGAAATAACTAAAATACACATTATTTATTAGAGAAATAATTAAAATACACATTAATAAATAAAGAAATAACTAAAATACACATTATTTAATAGAGAAATAACTAAAATACACATTATTTAAAAGAGAAATAACTAAAATACACATTATTTTTTGGAGAAATAATTAAAATTCACATTATTTAATAGAGAAATAACTAAAATACACTTTATTTATTAGAGAAATAACTAAAATACACATTATTTAATAGAGAATAAACTAAAATACACATTTTTTAATAGAGAAATAACTAAAATTCACATAATTTAATAGAGAAATAACAAAAAAAACACATTATTTAATAGAGAAATAACTAAAATACACGTTATTTATTAGAGAAATAACTAAAATACACAATATTTATTTTAGAAATAACTAAAATACACATTATTTAATAAACAAATAGCTAATATACACATTATTTATTGGATAAATAACTAAAATACACATTTTTCAATAATGAAATAACTAGAATACACATTATTTAATAGAGAAATAACAAAAAAACACATTATTTAATAGAAAAATAATTAAAATACACATTATTTATTGGACAAATAACTAAAATACACATTATTCAATAGAGAAATAACTTAAATACACATTATTTAATAGAGAAATAACAAAAAAACATATTAATTAATAGAAAAATAAGTAAAATACACATTATTTATTAAAGAAATAACTAAAATACTTATTATTTAATAAAGAAAAAACTAAAATACACTTATATTAATAGAGAAACATCTAAAATACACAATATTTAATAGAGAAATAGCAAACAAACATATTTGTTAATAGAAAAATAACTAAAATAAACATTATTTAATAGAGAAATAACAAAAAAACACATTATTGAATAGAGAAATATCTAAAATACACATTATTTAATGGAGAAATACCTAAAATACACATTATTTATAGGAGAAATAACAAAAATACACATAAATTAATAAAGAAAAAACTAAAATACACATTATTTATTGGAAAAATAACTAAAATACACATTATTTAATAGAGAAATAACTAAAATACACATTATTTAATAGAGAAATAACTAAAATACACAATATTTATTAGAAAAATAACAAAAAAACACATTATTTAATAAAGAAATAACTAAAATACATATTATTTTATGGAGAATTAACTAAAATACACAATATTTAATAAAGAAATAACTAAAATACACATTATTTAATAGAGAAATAACAAAAAAACACATTATTTAATAAAGAAATAACTAAAATACACATTATATAATAGAGAAATGACAAAAAAAACATTATTTAATAAAAAAATAAATAAAATACACAGTATTTAATAGAGAAATAACTAAAATACACATTATTTTATAGAGAAATAACAAAAAAACACATTATTTAATAGAAAAATAATTAAAATACACATTATTTACTAAAGAATTAACTAAAATACACAATATTTAATAAAAAAATAACAAAAAACACATTATTTAATAAAGAAATGATAAAAAAAAAACATTATTTAATAGAGAAATAACTAAAATACACATTATTTATTGAAGAAATAACTAAAATACACATTATTTAATGAAGAAATAACTAAAATTCACATTATTTATTAAAAAAATAACTAAAATACACATTATTTAATAGAGAAAATACAAAAAACACATTATTTAATAGATAAATAACTAAAATACACATTATTTAATAGAGAAATAACTAAAATACACATTATTTAATAAAGAAATAACTAAAATATACCATATTTATTAGAGAAATAACAAAAAAACAAATTATTTAATAGAGGAATAACTAAAATTCACATTATTTATTAGAGAAATAACTAAAATACACATTATTTATTGGAGAAATAACAAAAAACACATTATTTAATAAAGAAATAACTGAAATATTTATTATTTAATAAAAAAATAACAAAAAAACACATTAATTAATAGAAAAATAACTAAAATACACATTATTTATTGAAGAAATAACTAAAATACTTATTATTTATTGGAGAAATAACTAAAATACACATTATTTAATAGAGAAACAACTAAAATACACATTATTTATTGGAGAAATAACTAAATTACACATTATTTAATAGAGAAATAACTAACATACACATTATTTAATAAAGAAATAACTAAAATACACATTTTTTAATAGAGAAATAACAAAACAACACATTATTTAATAGAGAATAAACTAAAATACACATTATTTAATAGAGAAATAACTAAAATTTACATAATTTAATAGAGAAATAACAAAAAAAACACATTATTTAATAGAGAAATAACTAAAATACAAGTTATTTATTAGAGAAATAACTAAAATACACAATATTTATTTTAGAAATAACTAAAATACACATTATTTAATAAAGAAATAACTAAAATACACATTATTTAATAAAGAAATAACAAAAAAACACATTGTTTAATAGAGAAATAACTAAAATACACATTATTTATTAGAGAAATAACTAAAATACACATTATTTAATAGAGAAATAACTAAAATACACATTATTTATTAAACAATTAACTAAAATACACAATATTTAATAAAGAAATAACAAAAAAACACATTATTTAATAGAGAAATAACAAAAAAACACATTATTTAATAAAGAAATAACTTAAATACACATTATTTATTGGAGAAATAACTAAAATACACATTATTTAATAAAGAAATACTTTAAATTCACAATATTTCATAGAGAAATAACTAAACTACACATAATTTAATAAAAAAAATACAAAAAACACATTATTTAATAGACAAATAACTAAAATACACATTATTTAATAGAAAAATAACTAAAACACACTTTATTTGATAAAGAAATAACTTAACTACACATTAATTAATAGAGAAATAACAAAAAAACACATTATTTTATAGAAAAATAACTAAAATACACAATATTTATTAGAGAAATAACTAAAATACATATTATTTATTGGAGAAATAACAAAAAAAACACAATATTTGATAAAGAAATAACTAAAATACACATTAATTAATAAAGAAATAACAAAAAAAACACATTATTTATTAGAGAAATAACTAAAATACACATTATTTATTGGAGAAATAACTAAAATACTTAGTATTTATTGGAGAAATAACTAAAATACACATTATTAAATAAAGAAATAACTAAAATACACATTATTTATTGGAGAAATAACTAAAATACACATTATTTAATAGGGAAATAACTAAAATACACATTATTTCTTGGAGAAATAACTAAAATAGACATTATTTATTGGAGAAATAACTAAAATACACATTATTTAATAAAAAAATAACTAAAATACACATTATTTAATAAAGAAATAACTAAAATACACATTATTTAAAAGAGAAATAACTAAAATACACATTATTTATTGGAAAAATAACTAAAATTCACATTATTTAATAGAGAAATAACTAAAATGCACATTATTTAATAGAAAAATAACTAAAATACACATTATTTAATAGAGAATTAACTAAAATACACATTATTTAATAGAGAAATAACTAAAATTCACATAATTTAATAAAGAAATAACAAAAAAAACACATTATTTAATAGAGAAATAACTAAAATACACGTTATTTGTTGGAAAAATAACTAAAATACACAATATTTATTTTAGAAGCAACTAAAATACACATTATTTAATAAAGAAATAGCTAATATACACATTATTTATTGGAGAAATAACTAAAATACACATTATTTAATAAAGAAATAACTAGAATACACATTATTTGATAGAGAAATAACAAAAAAACAAATTATTTAATAGAAAAATAATTAAAATACACATTATTTATTGGAGAAATAACTAAAATACACATTATTCAATAAAGAAATAACTAAAATACACATTATTTAATAGAGAAATAACAAAAAACATATTATTTAATAAAGAAATAAGTAAAATACACATTATTTATTAAAGAAATAACTAAAATACTTATTATTTAATAAAGAAATAACTAAAATACACATATATTAATAGAGAAATATCTAAAATACACAATATTTAATAAAGAAATAACAAAAAAACATATTTTTTAATAGAAAAATAACTGAAATACACATTATTTAATAGAGAAATAACAAAAAAACACATTATTGAATAGAGAAATATCTAAAATACACATTATTTATTGGAAAAATACCTAAAATGCACATTATTTATTGGAGAAATAACAAAAATACACATAATTTAATAAAAAAATAACTAAAATACACATTATTTATTGGAAAAATAACTAAAATACACATTATTTAATAGAGAAATAACTAAAATATACATTATTTAATAGAGAAATAACTAAAATACACATTTATTATTAGAAAAATAACAAAAAAACACATTATTTAATAAAAAAATAACTAAAATACACATTATTTTATGGAGAATTAACTAAAATACACATTATTTAATAAAGAAATAACTAAAATACACATTATTTAATAGAGAAATAACAAAAAAACACATTATTTAATAAAGAAATAACTAAAATACACATTATATAATAGAGAAATAACAAAAAAACACATTATTTAATAGAAAAATAACTAAAATACACAGTATTTAATAAAGAAGTAACAAAAAAACACATTATTTAATAGAAAAATAACAAAAAAACACATTATTTAATAAAGAAATATCTAAAATACACATTATTTAATAGAGAAATAACAAAAAAACACATTATTTAAAAGAGAAATAACTAAAAGACACATTATTTAATAGAGAAATAACTAAAATACACATTATTTATTATAGAAATAACTAAAATACACATTATTTATTGGACAAATAACTAAAATACACATTATTTATTAAAGAAATAATTAAAATACACATTATTTATTTAAGAAATAACTAAGATACACATTTATAAATAAAGAAATAACTAAAATACACATTATTTAATAGAGAAATAACAAAAAAACACATTATTTAATAAAGAAATATCTAAATTACACATTATTTAATAGAGAAATAACAAAAAAACACATTATTTAAAAAAGAAATAACTAAAAGACACATTATTTAATAGAGAAATAACTAAAATACACATTATTTATTGGAGAAATAACTAAAATACACAATATTTATTAAAGAAATAACTAAAATACACAATATTTATTGGGGAAATATATGAAATACACATTATTTAATAGAGAAATAACTAAAATACACCTTATTTAATAGAAAAATAACAAAAAAACACATTATTTAATAAAGAAATAACTAAAATACACATTTTTTAATAGAGAAATAACAAAAAAACACATTATTTGATAGAGAAATAACTATAATACACATTATTTAATAGAGAAATACCAAAAAAACACATTATTTAATAGATAAATATCTAAAATATACATTATTTATTAGAGAAATAACAAAAATTCACATTATTTTTTGGTGAAATATCTAAAATACACATTATATAATAAAGAAATAACTAAAATACACATTATTTTATAGAGAAATAACAAAAAACACATTATTTAATAGAGAAATAACTAAAATACACATTATTTATTTAAGAATTAACTAAAATACACAATATTTAATAAAAAAATAACAAAAAAACACATTATTTAATAAAGAAATGATAAAAAAAAACAATATTTAATAGAGAAATAACTAAAATACACATTATTTATTGAAGAAATAACTAAAATACACATTATTTAATGAAGAAATAACTAAAATTCACATTATTTATTAGAGAAATAACTAAAATACACATTATTTAATAAAGAAAATACAAAAAACACATTATTTAATAGATAAATAACTAAATTACACAATATTCAATAGAGAAATAACTAAAATACACATTATTTAATAAAGAAATAACTAAAATACACCATATTTATTAAAGAAATAACAAAAAAACAAATTATTTAATAGAGGAATAACTAAAATTCACATTATTTATTAGAGAAATAACTAAAATACAAATTATTTATTAGAGAAATAACAAAAAACACATTATTTAATAAAGAAATAACTGAAATATTTATTATTTATTAAAGAAATAACAAAAAAAACACATTATTTAATAGAAAAATAACTAAAATACACATTATTTGTTGGAGAAATAACTAAAATACTTATTATTTGTTGGAGAAATAACTAAAATACACATTATTTAATAGAGAAATAACTAAAATACACATTATTTATTGGAGAAATAACTAAAATACACAAATATTAATAGAGAAATAACTAAAATACACGTTATTTAATAGAGAAATAACAAAAAAACATATTATTTAATAGAGAAATAACTAAAATACACATTATTTAATAGAGAAATAGTTAAAAAACTCATTATTTAATAGAAAGATAACTAAAATACACATTATTTAATAGAGGAATAACTAAAATACACATTAATTAATAGAGAAATAACTAAAATACACATTATTTAATAGAAAATTAACTAAAATTCATATTATTTAATAGAGAAATAACAAAAAAACACATTATTTAATAGAGAAATAACTAAAATACACATTATTTATTTTAAAAATAACTTAAATACACATTATTTATTTTAAAAATAACTGAAAAACACATTATTTAATTAAGAGATAACTAATATACACATTATTTATTGGAGAAATATCTAAAATACACATTAATTAATAAAGAAATAACAAGAACACACATTATTTAATAGAGAAATAACAAAAAAACACATTATTTAATATAGAAATAACTAAAATACACATTATTTATTGGAAAAATAACTAAAATACAGATTAATTAATAGAGAAATAACTAAAATACACATAATTTAATAGAGAAATAACAAAAAAACACATTATTTAATAGAGAAATAAGTAAAATACACATTATTTATTGAAGAAATAACTAAAATACACATTATTTAATAAAGAAATAACTAAAATACACATTTATTAGAAGAGAAATAACTAAAATACACATTATTTATTAGAGAAACAACAAAAGAACATATTATTTAATAGAGAAATAACTAAAATACACAATATTTGATAGAGAAATAATAAAAAAACACATTATTTAATAGAGAAATAACTAAAATACACACTATTTATTGGAGAAATACCTAAAAAACACATTATTTATTGAAGAAAAAACTAAAATACACATAATTTAATAGAGAAATAACTAAAATACACATTATTTATTGTAGAAATAACTAAAATAGACATAATGTAATAAAGAAATAACTAAAATACACATTATTTATTGGAGAAATAACTAAAATAAACATTATTTAATAAAAAAATAAATCAAATACACATTATTTATTAGAGAAATAACAGAAAAACACATTGTTTTATAGAAAAATAACAAAAAAACACTTTAGTTAATAGAAAAATTAAAAAAAAAAAGATTATTTAATAGAGAAATAACTAAAATACACATTATTTAATAGAGAAATAACTAAAATACACATTATTTAAAAAAAAAATAACTAAAATACACAGTATTTAATAAAGAAATAAATAAAATACACATTATTTAATAGAGAAATAACTAAAATACACATTATTTAATAGAGAAATATCTAAAATTCACATTATTTAATAGAGAAATAACAAAAAAACACATTATTTAATAAAGAAATAACTAAACTACTCATTATTTAATAGAGAAATAACTAAAATACACATTATTTATTGGAAAAATAACTAAAAAACACATTAATTATTGGAGAATAAACTAAAAGACACATTATTTAATAAAGAAATAACTAAAATACACATTATTTAATAAAAAAATAACAAAAAAACACATTATTCAAAAGAGAAATAACTAAAATACACATTATTTATTAAAGAAATAACTAAAATACACATTATTTAAAAAAGAAATAACTAAAATACACATTATTTATTGGGGAAATAACTAAAATACACATTTTTTAAAAAAGAAATAATTAAAATACACATTATTTAATAACAAAATAACAAAAAAAACACAATATTTAATAGAAAAATAACAAAGAAACAGATTATTTAATAAAGAAATATAGAAAAAAAGTTTATTTAATAGAGAAATAACTAAAATACACATTATTTAATAGAGAAATTACTTAAAAACACATTATTAAATAGAGAAATAACTAAAATACACATTATTTAATAGAGAACTAACTAAAATACACATTATTTAATAGAGAAATAACTGAAATACACATTATTTAATAGAAAAATAACTAAAATTCACATTATTTAATAGAGAAATAACTAGAATACACATTATTTATTATAGAAATAACTAAAATACACATTATTTTTTGAAGAAATAACTAAAATACACATTATTTAATAGAGAAAAAACTAAAATACACATTATTTATTAGAGAATTAACTAAAATACACAATATTTAATAAAGAAATAACAAAAAAACACATTATTTAATAGAGAAATAACAAAAAAACACATTATTTAATAGAGAAATAACTAAATTACACATTATTTATTGGAGAAATAACTGAAATACACATTATTTAATAAAGAAATAACTAAAATTCAAATTATTTATTAGAGAAATTATTAAAATACACATTATTTAATAAAGAAATAACTAAAATACACATTATTTAATAGAGAAATAACAAAAAAAAACACATTATTTAATAGAGAAATAACTAAAATACACATTATTTATTGGAGAAATAACTAAAATACATATTATTTATTGAAGAAATAACTAAAATACACATTATTTAATAAAGAAATAACTAAAATACACATTATTTATTGGGGAAGTAACTAAAAAACACATTATTTAATAAAGAAATAATTAAAATACACATTATTTAATAGAAAAATAACTAAAGAGAAATAACTAAAATACACATAATTTAATAGAGAAATAACTAAAATACACATATATTAATAAAGAAATAACAAAAAAACATATTATTTAATAGAAAAATAACTAAAATACACATTATTTAATAGAGAAATAACAAAAAAACACATTATTTAATAGAGAAATAAAAGAAAAAAGATTATTTAATAGAGAAATAACTAAAATACACATTCTTTAATAAAGAAATAACTAAAATACACATTATTAAAAAGAGAAATAACTAAAATACAACTTATTTAATAGAAAAATAACTAAAATACACATTATTCAATCGAGAAATAACTAAAATACACATAATTTAATAGAGAAATATCTAAAATACACATATATTAATAGAGAAATAACAAAAAAACATAATATTTAATAGAAAAATAACTAAAATACACATTATTTGATAGAGAAATAACAAAAAAACACATTATTTAATAGAGAAATAACCAAAATACACATTATTTATTGAAGAAATACCTAAAATACACATTATTTATTGGAGAAATAACTAAAATACACATAATTTAATAAAGAAATAACTAAAATACACATTATTTATTGAAAAATAACTAAAATACACATTATTTAATAAAGAAATAACTAAAGTACACATTATTTAATAGAGAAATAACTAAAATACACATTATTTAATAGAGAAATAACAAAAAAACACATTATTTATTAGGAAAATAACTAAAATACACATTATTTTATAGAAAAATAACTAAAATACACATTATTTAATAAAGAAAAAACTAAAATACACATTATTTAATAGAGAAATAACAAAAAAACACATTATTTAATAAAGAAATAACTAAAATACACATTATTAAAAAGAGAAATAACAAAAAAACACATTATTTAATAGAGAAATAACTAAAATACACATTATTAAAAAAAAAAATCAACAGAAAAACACATTATTTAATAGAAAAATAACTAAAATACACATTAATAATTGGACAAATAACTAAAATTCACATTATTTAATTAAGAAATAACTAAAATACACATTATTTATTAGAGAAATAACTAAGATACACATTATATAATAAAGAAATAACTTAAATACACATTATTTAATAGAGAAATAACAAAAAAACACATTATTTAATAGAGAAATAACTAAAATACACATTATTTATTAGAGAAATAACAAAAAAACACATTATTTAATAAAGAAATAACTAAAATACACAATATTTATTGGGAAAATAACTAAAATACACATTATTTAATAAAGAAATTACTAAAATACACATTATTTAATAGAGAAATAACAAAAAAACACATTATTTAATAAAGAAATAACTAAAATACACATTATTTAATGAAGAAATAACAAAATACACATTATTTGATAGAGAAATAACTTAAATACACATTATTTAATAGAGAAATAACTAAAATACACATTATTTAATAGAGAAATAACTAAAATACACATTATTTATTGAAGAAATAACTAAAATAAACATTATTTAATAAAGAAATAACTTAAATACACATTAATTAATAAAGAAATAACAAAAAAACAATATATTTAATAGAGAAATAACTAAAATACTTATTTTTTATTGGAGAAAAAACTAAAATACACATTATTTATTGGAGAAATACCAAAAAACACATTATTTAATAAAAAAAATCACTAAAATACACATTATTTAATAAAGAAATAACAAAAAAACACATTATTTAATAGAGAAATAACTAAAATACACATTATTTATTGGAGAAATAATTAAAATACTTATTATTTATTGGAGAAATAACTAAAATACACATCATTTAATAGAGAAATAACTAAAATACACGTTATTTATTGGAGAAATAACTAAAATACACATTATTTAATAGAGAAATAACTAACATATACATTATTTAATAAAGAAATAACTAAAATACACATTATTTAATAGAGAAATAACAAAAAAACACATTATTTAATAGAGAAATAACTAAAATAGACATTATTAAATAGAGAAATAACAAAAAAACACATTATTTAATAGAGAAATAACTAAAATACACATTTTTTAATAGAGAAATAACAAAAAAACAAATTATTTAATAAAGAAATAACTAAAATACACATTTTTTATTGAAGAAATAACTAAAATACACATTCTTTAATAGAGAAATAACTAAAATACACATTATTCAATAGAGAAATAACAAAAAAACTTATTATTTAATAGAGAAATAACTAAAATACACAATATTTGATAAAGAAATATCAAAAAAACACATTAATTAATAGAGAATTAACTAAAATACACATTATTTATTGGAGAACAACCTAAAAAACACATTATTTATTGGAGAAATAACTAAAATACACATAATTTAAAAAAGAAATAACTAAAATACACATTTTTCATTGGAGAAATAACTAAAATACACATTATTTAATAAAGAAATAACTAAATTACACATTGTTTATTGGGGAAATAACTAAAATACACATTATTTAATAAAGAAATAATTAAATTACACATTATTCAATAGAAAAATAACAAAAAAACACATTATTTAATAGAAAAATAACAAAAAAACACATTGTTTAATAGAGAAATAAAGAAAAAAAAAATTTAATGGAGAAATAACTTAAATACACATTATTTAATAAAGAAATAACTAAAATACACATTATTTAAAAGAGAAATAACTAAAATACACAATATTTAATAGAGAAATAACTAAAATACACATTATTTAATAGAAAAATAACTAAAATTTACATTAATTAATAGAGAAATAACAAAAAAAAACATATTATTTAATAGCGAAATAACTAAAATACACATTATTTATTGGAGAAATAACTAAAATACACATTATTAATTTTAGAAATAACTAAAATACACATTATTTAATAAAGAAATAACAAAAATACACATTATTTAATAAAGAAATAACTAAAATACACATTATTTAATAGAGAAATAACAAAAAAACACATTATTTAATAGAGAAATAACTAAAATAGACATTATTTAATAAAGAAATAACAAAAAAACACATTATTTAATAGAGAAATAACTAAAATACACATTTTTTAATAGAGAAATAACAAAAAAACAAATTATTTAATAGAGAAATAACTAAAATACACATGTTTTATTGAAGAAATAACTAAAATACACATTATTTAATAGAGAAATAACTAAAATACACAATATTTGATAAAGAAATATTAAAAAAACACATTAATTAATAGAGAAATAACTAAAATACACATTATTTATTGGAGAACAACCTAAAAAACACATTATTTATTGGAGAAATAACTAAAATACACATAATTTAATAAAGAAATAACTAAAATACACATTTTTCATTAGAGAAATAAATTAAATACACATTATTTAATAAAGAAATAACTAAATTACACATTGTTTATTGGGGAAATAACTAAAATACACATTATTTAATAAAGAAATAATTAAATTACACATTATTTAATAGAAAAATAACAAAAAAACACATTATTTAATAGAAAAATAACAAAAAAACACATTGTTTAATAGAGAAATAAAGAAAAAAACATTTAATAGAGAAATAACTAAAATACACATTATTTAATAAAGAAATAACTAAAATACACATTATTTAAAAGAGAAATAACTAAAATACACAATATTTAATAGAAAAATAACTAAAATACACATTAATTAATAGAGAAATAACTAAAATACACATTATTAAATAAAGAAATAACTAAAATTTACATTATTTAATAGAGAAATAACAAAAAAAACATATCATTTAATAGAGAAATAACTAAAATACACATTATTTATTGAAGAAATAACTAAAATACACATTATTAATTTTAGAAATAACTAAAATACACATTATTTAATAAAGAAATAACAAAAATACACATTATTTATTAAAGAAATAACTAAAATACACATTATTTAATAGAGAAATAACTAAAATACACATTATTTAATAGAGAAATAACTAAAATACACATTATTTATTGGAGAAATAACTAAAATACACATTATTTAATAGAGAAATAACTAACATATACATTATTTATTGGAGAACAACCTAAAAAACACATTATTTATTGGAGAAATAACTAAAATACACATAATTTAATAAAGAAATAACTAAAATACACATTTTTTATTAGAGAAATAAATTAAATACACATTATTTAATAAAGAAATAACTAAATTACACATTGTTTATTGGGGAAATAACTAAAATACACATTATTTAATAAAGAAATAATTAAATTACACATTATTTAATAGAAAAATAACAAAAAAACACATTATTTAATAGAAAAATAACAAAAAAACACATTGTTTAATAGAGAAATAAAGAAAAAAACATTTAATAGAGAAATAACTAAAATACACATTATTTAATAAAGAAATAACTAAAATACACATTATTTAAAAGAGAAATAACTAAAATACACAATATTTAATAGAAAAATAACTAAAATACACATTAATTAATAGAGAAATAACTAAAATACACATTATTTAATAAAGAAATAACTAAAATTTACATTATTTAATAGAGAAATAACAAAAAAAACATATCATTTAATAGAGAAATAACTAAAATACACATTATTTATTGGAGAAATAACTAAAATACACATTATTAATTTTAGAAATAACTAAAATACACATTATTTAATAAAGAAATAACAAAAATACACATTATTTATTAAAGAAATAACTAAAATACACATTATTTATTGGAGAAATAACTAAAATACACATTATTTATTGGAGAAATAACTAAAATACACATTATTTAATAGAGAAATAACTAACATATACATTATTTAATAAAGAAATAACTAAAATACACATTATTTAATAGAAAAATAACAAAAAAACACATTATTTAATAGAGAAATAACTAAAATACACATTATTTAATAGAGAAATAACAAAAAAACACATTATTTAATAGAAAAATAACTAAAATACACATTATTTATTAAAAAATTAACTAAAATCCACAATATGTAATAAAGAAATAACAAAAAAACACATTATTTAATAAAGAAGTGACAAAAAACACATTATTTAATAGAGAAATAACCTAAATACACATTATTTATTAGAGAAATAACTAAAATACACAATATTTAATAAAGAAACAACTAAAATTCACATTATTTGTTAGAGAAATAACTAAAATACACATTATTTAATAAAGAATATACAAAAAACACATTATTTAATAGATAAATAACTAAAATACACATTATTTAATAGAGAAATAACTAAAATACACATTATTTAATAAAGAAATAACTAAAATACACATTATTTAATAGAGAAATAACAAAAAAACAAATTATTTAATATAGAAATAACTAAAATACACCTTTTTTATTAAAGAAATAACTAAAATACACATTATTTAATAGAGAAATAACAAAAAAACAAATTATTTGATAGAGAAATAACTAAAATACACATTATTTATTAGAGAAATAACTAAAATACACATTATTTAATAAAGAAATAACTAAAATACACATTATTTATTGGGGAAATAACTAAAAAACACATTATTTAATAAAGAAATAATTAAAATACACATTATTTAATAGAAAAATAACAAAAAAACACATTATTTAATAGAAAAATAACAAAAAAACAAAAAAACACATTATTTAATAGAGAAATAAAAGAAAAAAAAATTTAATAGAGAAATAACTAAAATACACATTATTTAATAAAGAAATAACTAAAATACACATTATTTTAAAGAGAAATAACTAAAATAGACATTATTCAATAAAAAAATAACTAAAATACACATTATTTAATAGAGAACTGACTAAAATACACATTATTTAATAGAGAAATAACTAAAATTTACATTATTTAATAGAGAAAAAACAAAAAAACATATTATTTAATAGAGAAATAACTAAAATACACATTATTTATTGAAGAAATAACTAAAATACACATTATTTATTCTAGAAATAACTATAATACACATTATTTAATAAAGAAATAACAAAAATACACATTATTTAATAGAGAAATAACTAAAATACACATTATTTAATAGAGAAATAACTAAAATACACATTATTTAATAGAGAAAAAACTAAAATACACATTATTTATTGGAGAAATATCTAAAATACACATTATTTAATAAAGAAATAACTAACATATACATTATTTAATAAAGAAATAACTAAAATACAAATTATTTAATAGAAAAAGAACAAAAAAACACATTATTTAATAGAGAAATAACTAAAATACACATTATTTAATAAAGAAATAACAAAAAAACACAATATTTAATAGAGAAATACCTAAAATACACATTATTTATTAAACAATTATCTAAAATACAGAATTTTTAATAAAGAAATAACAAAAAAACACATTATTTAATAAAAAAATGACAAAGAAACAAATTATTTAGTAGAGAAATAACTAAAATACACATTATTTATTAGAGAAATAACTAAAATACACATTATTTAATAAAGAAATAACTAAAATACACATTATTTATTAGAAAAATAACTAAAATACACATTATTTAATAAAGAATATACAAAAAACACATTATTTAATAGATAAATAACTAAAATACACATTATTTAATAAAGAAATAACTAAAATACACATTATTTAATAGAGAAATAACTAAAATACACATATATTAATAGAGAAATAACAAAAAAACATATTATTTAATAGAAAAATAACTAAAATACACATTATTTAATAGAGAAATAACAAAAAAACACATTATTTAATAGAGAAATAACTAAAATACACATTATTTGATAGAGAAATAACAAAAAAAACACATTATTTAATAAAGAAATAACTAAAAAACACATTATTTAATAGAAAAATAACTAAAATACACATTATTTATTACAGAAATAACTAAAATTCACACTATTTAATAAAGAAATAACTATAATACACATTATTTATTAGAGAAATAACTAAGATACACATTATTTAATAGAGAATAATCAAAAAAACACATTATTTAATAGAGAAATAAACAAAATACACATTATTTAATAGAGAAATAACTAAAATACACATTATTTATTGGAGAAATAACTAAAATACACATTATTTAATAGAGAAATAACTAACATATACATTATTTATTAAAGAAATAACTAAAATACACATTTTTTAATAGAAAAATAACAAAAAAACACATTATTTAATAGAGAAATAACTAAAATACACATTATTTAATAGAGAAATAACAAAAAAACACATTATTTAATAGAGAATTAACTAAAATACACATTAATTATTAAAAAATAACTAAAATCCACAATATTTAATAAAGAAATAACAAAAAAACACATTATTTAATAAATAAATGACAAAAAAACACATTATTTAATAGAGAAATAACTAAAATACACATTATTTATTAAAGAAATAACTAAAATACATATAATTTAATAAAGAAACAACTAAAATTCACATTATTTATTAGAGAAATAACTAAAATACACATTATTTAATAGAGAATATACAAAAAACACATTATTTAATAGATAAATAACTAAAATACACATTATTTATTAGAGAAATAATTAAAATACACATTATTTAATAAAGAAATAACTTAAATACACATTATTTAATAGAGAAATAACAAAAAAACAAATTATTTAATAGAGAAATAACTAAAATACACATTTTTTATTGGAGAAATAACTAAAATACACATTATTTAATAGAGAATTAACTAAAATACACATTATTTAATAAAGAAATAACAAAAAAACTTATTATTTAATAGAGAAATAACTAAAACACACAATATTTAATAGAGAAATATCAAAAAAACACATTAATTAATAGAGAAATAACTAAAATACACATTATTAATTAGAGAACAACCTAAAAAACACATTATTTATTAATAATAATAAAAATAATAATAATAATATATATTTATTCCCACAGAAGCAACTTCCAATTACAGGAATATACAATTCGACATAAAAAATATAAAATACAAAATAAAATAAATATTAAAGTAACATAAAAGTAAATGTTGTTTATACAAATTTAACAAAAGTTAACAATTAAGAAGAAAAAAAAAATAATAGAGATAACTAATTAAATCAATAATAATTAATTAAGTAGATGTAATTACTATAGATATAACAAAACGCATAAAACATAAAAGACATACAAGATTACTGCATAAATATATCATTATAAAGCTTATTAGCATTACTACATATGTGGGTCAAAGGTGCTTTATAGTAAATATTTGTTCTTGCGGTTTTATTTATAAATGTATAAGAATATCTCGACGATGGACGTGGGACATAAAAATTTACTTTTGCAAGTAAATTTGGACAATCGTAAACATTATTTAATAATTTATGCATAAATTGTGCACTGCAAGCTTCCCTTCTTGTAGATAGCGATAAGATATCGTGACGCTGTAACATACTTTGATAATCCGCATTCTGCTCTGGATATACGTTATCTATTTTAAACGTCAAATATTTTAAAAAACATCTTTGCACACGCTCAATAGTCAAGGATTGATTCATATATGTTAGGTACCATATTAAGGAGGCATATTCTAATTTAGTTCGTAAAAGAGGATATTAAATCATCAATATATATCACAAAGAGTAAGGGACCTAGATTAGAACCTTGTGGTACACCAGAAGTAGAGTAGTAAATACTTGCATGATTTAAAACCATTATAATAAACATAGTTGAACCTATTATCTAAGTATGTAAAAATAAGTTTTATAAGATTATCTGTAAGTCCTTAAGATTCAAGTTTACTAAGTAAAACACAATGATTAATGGTGTCAAACGCACTACTAAAATCTGTATAGATTACATCAGTTTGACCACGTAAATCTAGTGACTCGGACAGATGTTGCGTTATGACAGCCAAGTTAGTGACTGTAGAACGACCCGACAGAAAACCGTGTTGATGAGGAGAAACATATTTACTGACATGGTTGTAAATTTTACTATGCAATATATGCTCAAATACTTTACTGAAATTAGGTAATAAAGCAATCGGCCTGTAGTTGTTTATTACTGTAGCGTCACTTTTTTTATGTACTGGGCTAATTACAGCTGTCTTCCAAGCATCTGGAAATGTACTGGTTTGAATAGATAAGTTAATTATGCATAGAAGTGGATGAACAAAAGTTTGTTTACAGTCACGTACTAAAAAAGATGGGATACAATCATTCCCTGCCGTATGAGAGTTTTTAAGCTTATTTATGCCCGCAAGTACATCTGACTCAGTAATAGATTGCACGTGCAGCAATTCGCAATTTGAAATTAATTTTGTATAAGTAGTACTAGGATGAGTTGTGTCATATGTTTTTGAAAATAAAGTTGCAAAAGCGTTAATTATGTCTTGTGGAGACTCAAAGGTTTCATCACCACAGTATAATTTTCCTGGAATTCTAGTAGTTCCCTTTTTCATGCGAATAAAATCCCAAATCCCTTTGGGATTAATTTTTAACTTTTGTTCAATGTCATACATGTAATTTTTATATGCAGCACTTATCTGACATTTAGTTAAAGCACGCAACCTCTCAAATTCAACACGATAAAATGTTGTCTTAGAAGGTTTCCATTTCCGGTGATAGTAAAGCTTTTGTTTGATATTAAGTTTTATGTCTTGAGTAAACCATGGTGGATAATGATTAGTGGTACGACGTATATTACAAGGTACGTTAGTATCAAAATAAGAATAAATAACCTTGTAAAATGCTTCGACAGCGGCATTAACATCTGTATATGTTTCTAAGAAAATCCATTCAGTTTCAAGCAGGTTTTGATATAACGTTAAAAAGTTAGCTCTACGAAAATTGTATGATTTGTTGTTATTTGTTGGAAACAATAGCGGCTTACTGCATGTACGAATTTCTGCTAACATTGACAAAGCTGGGTGATAATCATCTTCAGGCACAAAAGGGTTAGTTTCCCTATACGTGTTGACATAATTAAATTCAAAGTTGCATAATATTAAATCAAGCAAATTTCCATCCGAGTTAGTAACATTATTTAATTGCTGCAATTGAAGTGTGTTAATAAAATTTATCAGACAAGATGTTTTACGACAACGTGATATGGTTTACACATTACAGAAGCAAGGTGTGTTAAAATCTCCAACAATCAAAACAGGTTTGTTTAAAATAATAATTGCAAGAGCTTCAAAGAAAGACTCACGTGTGTCTACGGGGGTATCTGGGGGTATGTAAACGGCTACAGAATAAAATAGAAATGAATTAAAATTACATTCCGAAACAACACAGTCAATTAAGGGCACTAACAAATTTAAATGTGTAGTATTTAATATTTTACATAATATATTTTTAGAAAAAGCTAAAAGCACACCCCCTCCAGTAGAACGACGGATAGTGGAAAACGCTCTATCTATGCGAAGTACAGTATAAGATTGATCAAAAAGCTCAGAATTATAAATAGAGTTATTTAACGATGTCTCTGTAAGAAATATTATATCAAATTCAGAATTAGTACAATTTGTGTAAAACATATGCGTTTTAGAACAAAGTCCTCGAGTATTTTGATAATAAATATGTAGAAAGTTGTTTCTGTGGCATTCTAGTTTTCCAAATTTTCAGTTACAATAGTCGGAATTCCAGAAATGTGGCGAATTCTCAATCCTAGTTGTCCAGCCGACGTACGACGTAAAAGATCTTGTTTTACTTCACGATAATACTGGGTTTGCATAGGCGTATTATCACGAGAAATGTTGATGTTTTTATATTTTTCTATATTCTTCAGCTTTTTAACGTTCTTAAACAGATGATTCATATTAGTATCACTAGAAAGACTCAGCTTTAAGGGACGTGAATTATTGATGCGGGTAGGATCATGTTTTCCCAATCTGATCGGTTTTAGCTCGCCATGTTCAACCTCAAGAACTTTTAAAATATCCCGTAATAATACAGAATCGTTATTTATTTGCTCATTTAGTTTAGATTCTAACAAGCCAAAAATAACAATATTATGTTTGCGTCTATTACGTTCCATAATTTCTTGGATTTGTTTTTCAGTAACTGCTGATGTAGGTTGATTAGTTTCAGCAACTCTGGAGTGAAGTTGATTTAATTCAGCACGAAGCTTAATATTTTCAGATTCTACGGCAACAATACGTGAGTTTATAATTTTAAGTTGGTCGGTAACAGGATTTAGAACATCTAATTTAAATTTCTCAAAATTTTGGCAAAATAATTTATTCAGTAATTGTTCAAACTTAGGTATAGCAGAAGAATCAGTATTATCGGCAGAATCATCATGCGATAGACAGGTTTCACACATCCAAGTATCAGTGCTATTATCACTGCTTGCTTCATCTATGTAGTAATTGGCTCTAATCACATCTAAGTCTGCACATGATATGTGAAACCATTTTGCACAACCTTTAACACATTTAATTGCTTTGGATCGAGGACTAATATTTTTTAAACAAATCCCGCAAGATGAGACCATTTTTCACAATAAATATAAAAACACGCAGTAATATTATAAATAAACAAATAAAATAAAATATGATAAATTAGGATAGGTATAAGGAAAAACTCTTCACATCACCCGGTCTGTTGTGATGACTTAAGACAGAAAGGAAGACCACGGAAAGGTAAAAAGTTATTGATAACAAGAAATTAGTAATAAGCAAGTTAAATATAATAATACAATATATTATCAAATTAAAATGTATGATTAAATAATTAACCATATATTATGAGAAACCAAGCTGATTCAATATTTATTTTTATAAAAATAATAACAATAATTTTGATATGACATGTAAGTAGTGTAAATATTGTAAAATTTATATTATTTATTTCTTTCTTTTAAAACATTCTATTGTTTTTATATTGTTTAATTTTTTTGCTCAAAATGAAAATAAATAAAATGTGAGTGGAATTTACCAGATTTAAAAATATGTCCATATAAGGAAATACTTTAAATATCACTACTTACAATGAAGTATTATCATTGATAATTATAGCACTTAAAGCACAGTATTAACAACAACACATTTGACAAATATGATTAAATTCCGCAATAAATTAGCCACTTAAAACTGCAACTATTGAGGAGCACATGCGTACGCGTTCACGTCTTAAAATAATTTTATTGAAGAATTAACTAAAATACACATAATTTAATAAAGAAATAACTAAAATACACATTATTTATTGAAGAAATAACTAAAATACACATTATTTAATAAAGAAATAACTAAAATACACATTATTTATTGGGGAAATAACTAAAAAACACATTATTTAATAAAGAAATAATTAAAATACACATTATTTAATAGAAAAATAACAAAAAAACACATTATTTAATAGAAAAATAACAAAAAAACACATTATTTAATAGAGAAATAAAAGAAAAAAGATTATTTAATAGAGAAATAACTAAAATACACATTCTTTAATAAAGAAATAACTAAAATACACATTATTAGAAAGAGAAATAACTAAAATACACAATATTTAATAGAAAAATAACTAAAATACACAAAATTTAATAGAGAAATAACTAAAATACACATTATTTAATAGAGAAATAACTAAAATTCACATTATTTAATAGAGAAAAAACAAAAAAACACATTATCTAATAGAGAAATAACTAAAATACACATTATTTATTGGAGAAATAACTAAAATACACATTATTTATTTTAGAAATAACTAAAATACACATTATTTAATAAAGAGATAACTAATAAACACATTATTTATTGGAGAAATAACTAAATTACACATTATTTAATAAAAAAATAATTAAAATACACATTATTTAATAGAAAAATAACAAAAAAACACATTATTTAATAGAAAAATAACAAAAAAACACATTATTTAATAGAGAAATAAAAGAAAAAAAAAATTTAATAGAGAAATCACTAAAATACACATTATTTAATAAAGAAATAACTAAAATACACATTATTTAAAAGAGAAATAACTAAAATAGACATTATTTAATAAAAAAATAACTAAAATACACATTATTTAATAGAAAAATGACTAAAATACACATTATTTAATAGAGAAATAATTAAAATTTACATTATTTAATAAAGAAATAACAAAAAAACATATTATTTAATAGAGAAATAACTAAAATACACATTATTTATTGGAGAAATAACTAAAATACACATTATTTATTTTAGAAATAACTATAATACACATTATTTAATAAAGAAATAACAAAAATACACATTATTTAATAAAGAAATAACTAAAATACACATTATTTATTAGAGAAATAACTAAAATACACATTATTTTATAGAGAAAAAACTAAAATACACATTGTTTATTGGAGAAATAACTAAAATACACATTATTTAATAGAGAAATAACTAACATATACATTATTTAATAAAGAAATAACTAAAATACACATTATTTAATAGAAAAATAACAAAAAAACACATTATTTAATAGAGAAATAACTAAAATACACATTATTTAATAATGAAATAACAAAAAAACACATTATTTAATAGAGAAATAACTGAAATACACATTATTTATTAAACAATTAACTAAAATACAGAATATTTAATAAAGAAATAACAAAAAAACACATTATTTAATAAAGAAATGACAAAAAAACACATTATTTAATAGAGAAATAACTAAAATACACATTATTTATTAGAGAAATAACTAAAATACACATTATTTAATAAAGAAACAACTAAAATTTACAATATTTATTAGAGAAATAACTAAAATACACATTATTTAATAGAGAATATACAAAAAACACATTATTTAATAGATAAATAACTAAAATACACATTATTTAATAGAGAAATAACTAAAATACACATTATTTAATAAAGAAATAACTAAAATACACATTATTTAATAGAGAAATAACAAAAAAACAAATTATTTAATAGAGAAATAACTAAAATACACATTTTTTATTGGAGAAATAACTAAAATACACATTATTTAATAGAGAAATAACTAAAATACACATTATTTAATAGAAAAATAACAAAAAAACTTATTATTTAATAGAGAAATAACTAAAATACACTATATTTGATAGAGAAATATCAAAAAAACACATTAATTAATAGAGAAATAACTAAAATACACATTATTTATTGGAGAACAACCTAAAAAACACATTATTTATTGGAGAAATAATTAAAATACACATGATTTAATAAAAAAATAACTAAAATACACATTATTTATTGGAGAATTAACTAAAATACACATTATTTATTGGGGAAATAACTAAAAAACACATTACTTAATAAAGAAATAAATAAAATACACATTATTTAATAGAAAAATAACAAAAAAACACATTATTTAATAGAAAAATAACAAAAAAACACATTATTTAATAGAGAAATAAAAGAAAAAAGATTATTTAATAGAGAAATAACTAAAATACACATTCTTTAATAAAGAAATAACTAAAATACACATTATTAAAAAGAGAAATAACTAAAATACACATTATTTAATAGAAAAATAACTAAAATACACATTATTTAATAGAGAAATAACTAAAATACACATTATTTAATAAAGAAATAACTAAAATACACATATATTAATAGAGAAATAACAAAAAAACATATAATTTAATAGAAAAATAACTAAAATACACATTATTTAATAGAGAAATAACAAAAAAAACACATTATTTAATAGAGAAATAACCAAAATACACATTATTTATTGAAGAAATACCTAAAATACACATTATTTATTGGAGAAATAACTAAAATACACATAATTTAATAAAGAAATAACTAAAATACACATTATTTATTGGAGAAATAACTAAAATACACATTATTAAATAAAGAAATAACTAAAATACACATTATTTAATAAAGAACTAACTAAAATACACATTATTTAATAAAGAAATAACAAAAAAACACATTATTTAATAAAAAAATAACTAAAATACACATTATTTTATAAAGAAATAACTAAAATACACATTATTTAAAAAAGAAATAACCAAAATACACATTATTTAATAGAGATATAACAAAAAAACACATTATTTAATAAAGAAATAACTAAAATACACATTATTAAAAAGAGAAATAACAAAAAAACACATTATTTAATAGAGAAATAACTATAATACACATTATTAAAAAAAAAATCAACAAAAAAACACTTTATTTAATAGAAAAATAACTAAAATACACATTATTTAATAGAGAAATAACAAAAAAACACTTTATTTAATAGAGAAATAACTAAAATACACATTATTTAATAGAGAAATAACTAAAATACACATTATTAATTAGACAAATAACTAAAATTCACATTATTTAATAAAGAAATAACTAAAATACACATTATTTATTGGAGAAATAACTAAGATACACATTATTTAATAAAGAAATAACTTAAATACACATTATTTGATAGAGAAATAACAAAAAAACACATTATTTAATAGAGAAATAACCAAAATACACATTATTTATTAGAGAAATAACAAAAAACACATTATTTAATAAAGAAATAACTAAAATACACAATATTTATTGGGAAAATAACTAAAATACACATTATTTAATAAAGAAATAACTAAAATACACATTATTTAATAGAGAAATAACATAAAAACATATTATTTAATAAAAAAAACTAAAACACACATTATTTAATAGAGAAATAACAAAATACACATTATTTGATAAAGAAATAACCTAAATACACATTATTTAAAAGAGAAATAACTAAAATACACATTATTTAATAGAGAAATAATTAAAATACACATTATTTATTGAAGAAATAACTAAAATAAACATTATTTATTAAAAAAATAACTAAAATACACATTATTTAATAGAGAAATAACAAAAAAACAAATTTTTTAATAGAGAAATAACTAAAATACTTATTTTTTTATTGGAGAAATAACTAAAATACAGATTATTTATTGGAGAAATACCAAAAAACACATTATTTATTGAAGAAATAACTAAAATACACATGATTTAATAAAGAAATAACTAAAATACACATTATTTATTGAAGAAATAACTAAAATACACATTATTTAATAAAGAAATAACTAAAATACACATTATTTATTGAGGAAATAACTAAAAAACACATTATTTAATAAAGAAATAATTAAAATACACATTATTTAATAGAAAAATAACTAAAGAGAAATAACTAAAATACACATAATTTAATAGAGAAATAACTAAAATACACATATATTAATAAAGAAATAACAAAAAAACATATTATTTAATAGAAAAATAACTAAAATACACATTATTTAATAGAGAAATAACAAAAAAACACATTATTTAATAGAGAAATAAAAGAAAAAAGATTATTTAATAGAGAAATAACTAAAATACACATTCTTTAATAAAGAAATAACTAAAATACACATTATTAAAAAGAGAAATAACTAAAATACAACTTATTTAATAGAAAAATAACTAAAATACACATTATTCAATCGAGAAATAACTAAAATACACATAATTTAATAGAGAAATAACTAAAATACACATATATTAATAGAGAAATAACAAAAAAACATATTATTTAATAGAAAAATAACTAAAATACACATTATTTGATAGAGAAATAACAAAAAAACACATTATTTAATAGAGAAATAACCAAAATACACATTATTTATTGAATAAATACCTAAAATACACATTATTTATTGGAGAAATAACTAAAATACACATAATTTAATAAAGAAATAACTAAAATACACATTATTTATTGAAAAATAACTAAAATACACATTATTTAATAAAGAAATAACTAAAGTACACATTATTTAATAGAGAAATAACTAAAATACACATTATTTAATAGAGAAATAACAAAAAAACACATTATTTATTAGGAAAATAACTAAAATACACATTATTTTATAGAAAAATAACTAAAATACACATTATTTAATAAAGAAAAAACTAAAATACACATTATTTAATAGAGAAATAACAAAAAAACACATTATTTAATAAAGAAATAACTAAAATACACATTATTAAAAAGAGAAATAACAAAAAAACACATTATTTAATAGAGAAATAACTAAAATACACATTATTAAAAAAAAAATCAACAGAAAAACACATTATTTAATAGAAAAATAACTAAAATACACATTAATAATTGGACAAATAACTAAAATTCACATTATTTAATTAAGAAATAACTAAAATACACATTATTTATTAGAGAAATAACTAAGATACACATTATTTAATAAAGAAATAACTTAAATACACATTATTTAATAGAGAAATAACAAAAAAACACATTATTTAATAGAGAAATAACTAAAATACACATTATTTATTAGAGAAATAACAAAAAAACACATTATTTAATAAAGCAATAACTAAAATACACAATATTTATTGGGAAAATAACTAAAATACACAATATTTAATAAAGAAATTACTAAAATACACATTATTTAATAGAGAAATAACAAAAAAACACATTATTTAATAAAGAAATAACTAAAATACACATTATTTAATAAAGAAATAACAAAATACACATTATTTGATAGAGAAATAACTTAAATACACATTATTTAATAGAGAAATAACTAAAATACACATTATTTAATAGAGAAATAACTAAAATACACATTATTTATTGAAGAAATAACTAAAATAAACATTATTTAATAAAGAAATAACTTAAATACACATTAATTAATAAAGAAATAACAAAAAAACAATATATTTAATAGAGAAATAACTAAAATACTTATTTTTTATTGGAGAAAAAACTAAAATACACATTATTTATTGGAGAAATACCAAAAAACACATTATTTAATAAAAAAAATCACTAAAATACACATTATTTAATAAAGAAATAACAAAAAAACACATTATTTAATAGAGAAATAACTAAAATACACATTATTTATTGGAGAAATAATTAAAATACTTATTATTTATTGGAGAAATAACTAAAATACACATCATTTAATAGAGAAATAACTAAAATACACGTTATTTATTGGAGAAATAACTAAAATACACATTATTTAATAGAGAAATAACTAACATATACATTATTTAATAAAGAAATAACTAAAATACACATTATTTAATAGAGAAATAACAAAAAAACACATTATTTAATAGAGAAATAACTAAAATAGACATTATTAAATAGAGAAATAACAAAAAAACACATTATTTAATAGAGAAATAACTAAAATACACATTTTTTAATAGAGAAATAACAAAAAAACAAATTATTTAATAAAGAAATAACTAAAATACACATTTTTTATTGAAGAAATAACTAAAATACACATTCTTTAATAGAGAAATAACTAAAATACACATTATTCAATAGAGAAATAACAAAAAAACTTATTATTTAATAGAGAAATAACTAAAATACACAATATTTGATAGAGAAATATCAAAAAAACACATTAATTAATAGAGAATTAACTAAAATACACATTATTTATTGGAGAACAACCTAAAAAACACATTATTTATTGGAGAAATAACTAAAATACACATAATTTAAAAAAGAAATAACTAAAATACACATTTTTCATTGGAGAAATAACTAAAATACACATTATTTAATAAAGAAATAACTAAATTACACATTGTTTATTGGGGAAATAACTAAAATACACATTATTTAATAAAGAAATAATTAAATTACACATTATTCAATAGAAAAATAACAAAAAAACACATTATTTAATAGAAAAATAACAAAAAAACACATTGTTTAATAGAGAAATAAAGAAAAAAAAATTTAATGGAGAAATAACTTAAATACACATTATTTAATAAAGAAATAACTAAAATACACATTATTTAAAAGAGAAATAACTAAAATACACAATATTTAATAGAGAAATAACTAAAATACACATTATTTAATAGAAAAATAACTAAAATTTACATTAATTAATAGAGAAATAACAAAAAAAAACATATTATTTAATAGCGAAATAACTAAAATACACATTATTTATTGGAGAAATAACTAAAATACACATTATTAATTTTAGAAATAACTAAAATACACATTATTTAATAAAGAAATAACAAAAATACACATTATTTAATAAAGAAATAACTAAAATACACATTATTTAATAGAGAAATAACAAAAAAACACATTATTTAATAGAGAAATAACTAAAATAGACATTATTTAATAAAGAAATAACAAAAAAACACATTATTTAATAGAGAAATAACTAAAATACACATTTTTTAATAGAGAAATAACAAAAAAACACATTATTTAATAGAGAAATAACTAAAATACACATTATTTAATAGAGAAATAACAAAAAAACACATTATTTATTAAAGAAATAACTAAAATACACATTATTTAATAGAGAAATAACTAAAATACACATTATTTAATAAAGAAATAACTAAAATACACATTATTTAATAGAGAAATAACAAAAAAACAAATTATTTAATATAAAAATAACTAAAATACACCTTTTTTATTGAAGAAATAACTAAAATACACATTATTTAATAAAGAAAAAACTAAAATACACATTATTTAATAGAGAAATAACAAAAAAACACATTATTTAATAAAGAAATAACTAAAATACACATTATTAAAAAGAGAAATAACAAAAAAACACATTATTTAATAGAGAAATAACTAAAATACACATTATTAAAAAAAAAATCAACAGAAAAACACATTATTTAATAGAAAAATAACTAAAATACACATTAATAATTGGACAAATAACTAAAATTCACATTATTTAATTAAGAAATAACTAAAATACACATTATTTATTAGAGAAATAACTAAGATACACATTATTTAATAAAGAAATAACTTAAATACACATTATTTAATAGAGAAATAACAAAAAAACACATTATTTAATAGAGAAATAACTAAAATACACATTATTTATTAGAGAAATAACAAAAAAACACATTATTTAATAAAGCAATAACTAAAATACACAATATTTATTGGGAAAATAACTAAAATACACATTATTTAATAAAGAAATTACTAAAATACACATTATTTAATAGAGAAATAACAAAAAAACACATTATTTAATAAAGAAATAACTAAAATACACATTATTTAATAAAGAAATAACAAAATACACATTATTTGATAGAGAAATAACTTAAATACACATTATTTAATAGAGAAATAACTAAAATACACATTATTTAATAGAGAAATAACTAAAATACACATTATTTATTGAAGAAATAACTAAAATAAACATTATTTAATAAAGAAATAACTTAAATACACATTAATTAATAAAGAAATAACAAAAAAACAATATATTTAATAGAGAAATAACTAAAATACTTATTTTTTATTGGAGAAAAAACTAAAATACACATTATTTATTGGAGAAATACCAAAAAACACATTATTTAATAAAAAAAATCACTAAAATACACATTATTTAATAAAGAAATAACAAAAAAACACATTATTTAATAGAGAAATAACTAAAATACACATTATTTATTGGAGAAATAATTAAAATACTTATTATTTATTGGAGAAATAACTAAAATACACATCATTTAATAGAGAAATAACTAAAATACACGTTATTTATTGGAGAAATAACTAAAATACACATTATTTAATAGAGAAATAACTAACATATACATTATTTAATAAAGAAATAACTAAAATACACATTATTTAATAGAGAAATAACAAAAAAACACATTATTTAATAGAGAAATAACTAAAATAGACATTATTAAATAGAGAAATAACAAAAAAACACATTATTTAATAGAGAAATAACTAAAATACACATTTTTTAATAGAGAAATAACAAAAAAACAAATTATTTAATAAAGAAATAACTAAAATACACATTTTTTATTGAAGAAATAACTAAAATACACATTCTTTAATAGAGAAATAACTAAAATACACATTATTCAATAGAGAAATAACAAAAAAACTTATTATTTAATAGAGAAATAACTAAAATACACAATATTTGATAGAGAAATATCAAAAAAACACATTAATTAATAGAGAATTAACTAAAATACACATTATTTATTGGAGAACAACCTAAAAAACACATTATTTATTGGAGAAATAACTAAAATACACATAATTTAAAAAAGAAATAACTAAAATACACATTTTTCATTGGAGAAATAACTAAAATACACATTATTTAATAAAGAAATAACTAAATTACACATTGTTTATTGGGGAAATAACTAAAATACACATTATTTAATAAAGAAATAATTAAATTACACATTATTCAATAGAAAAATAACAAAAAAACACATTATTTAATAGAAAAATAACAAAAAAACACATTGTTTAATAGAGAAATAAAGAAAAAAAAATTTAATGGAGAAATAACTTAAATACACATTATTTAATAAAGAAATAACTAAAATACACATTATTTAAAAGAGAAATAACTAAAATACACAATATTTAATAGAGAAATAACTAAAATACACATTATTTAATAGAAAAATAACTAAAATTTACATTAATTAATAGAGAAATAACAAAAAAAAACATATTATTTAATAGCGAAATAACTAAAATACACATTATTTATTGGAGAAATAACTAAAATACACATTATTAATTTTAGAAATAACTAAAATACACATTATTTAATAAAGAAATAACAAAAATACACATTATTTAATAAAGAAATAACTAAAATACACATTATTTAATAGAGAAATAACAAAAAAACACATTATTTAATAGAGAAATAACTAAAATAGACATTATTTAATAAAGAAATAACAAAAAAACACATTATTTAATAGAGAAATAACTAAAATACACATTTTTTAATAGAGAAATAACAAAAAAACACATTATTTAATAGAGAAATAACTAAAATACACATTATTTAATAGAGAAATAACAAAAAAACACATTATTTATTAAAGAAATAACTAAAATACACATTATTTAATAGAGAAATAACTAAAATACACATTATTTAATAAAGAAATAACTAAAATACACATTATTTAATAGAGAAATAACAAAAAAACAAATTATTTAATATAAAAATAACTAAAATACACCTTTTTTATTGAAGAAATAACTAAAATACACATTATTTAATAGAGAAATAACAAAAAAACAAATTATTTGATAGAGAAATAACTAAAATACACATTATTTATTAGAGAAATAACTAAAATACACATTATTTAATAAAGAAATAACTAAAATACACATTATTTATTGGGGAAATAACTAAAAAACACATTATTTAATAAAGAAATAATTAAAATACACATTATTTAATAGAAAAATAACAAAAAAACACATTATTTAATAGAAAAATAACAAAAAAACAAAAAAAACACATTATTTAATAGAGAAATAAAAGAAAAAAAAATTTAATAGAGAAATAACTAAAATACACATTATTTAATAAAGAAATAACTAAAATACACATTATTTTAAAGAGAAATAACTAAAATAGACATTATTTAATAAAAAAATAACTAAAATACACATTATTTAATAGAGAACTAACTAAAATACACATTATTTAATAGAGAAATAACTAAAATTTACATTATTTAATAGAGAAAAAACAAAAAAACATATTATTTAATAGAGAAATAACTAAAATACACATTATTTATTGAAGAAATAACTAAAATACACATTATTTATTCTAGAAATAACTATAATACACATTATTTAATAAAGAAATAACAAAAATACACATTATTTAATAGAGAAATAACTAAAATACACATTATTTAATAGAAAAATAACTAAAATACACATTATTTAATAGAGAAAAAACTAAAATACACATTATTTATTGGAGAAATAACTAAAATACACATTATTTAATAAAGAAATAACTAACATATACATTATTTAATAAAGAAATAACTAAAATACAAATTATTTAATAGAAAAAGAACAAAAAAACACATTATTTAATAGAGAAATAACTAAAATACACATTATTTAATAAAGAAATAACAAAAAAACACAATATTTAATAGAGAAATAACTAAAATACACATTATTTATTAAACAATTAACTAAAATACAGAATTTTTAATAAAGAAATAACAAAAAAACACATTATTTAATAAAGAAATGACAAAAAAACAAATTATTTAGTAGAGAAATAACTAAAATACACATTATTTATTAGAGAAATAACTAAAATACACATTATTTAATAAAGAAATAACTAAAATACACATTATTTATTAGAAAAATAACTAAAATACACATTATTTAATAAAGAATATACAAAAAACACATTATTTAATAGATAAATAACTAAAATACACATTATTTAATAAAGAAATAACTAAAATACACATTATTTAATAAAGAAATAACTAAAATACACATATATTAATAGAGAAATAACAAAAAAACATATTATTTAATAGAAAAATAACTAAAATACACATTATTTAATAGAGAAATAACAAAAAAACACATTATTTAATAGAGAAATAACTAAAATACACATTATTTGATAGAGAAATAACAAAAAAAACACATTATTTACAAAAGAAATAACTAAAAAACACATTATTTAATAGAAAAATAACTAAAATACACATTATTTATTACAGAAATAACTAAAATTCACACTATTTAATAAAGAAATAACTATAATACACATTATTTATTAGAGAAATAACTAAGATACACATTATTTAATAGAGAATAATCAAAAAAACACATTATTTAATAGAGAAATAAACAAAATACACATTATTTAATAGAGAAATAACTAAAATACACATTATTTATTGGAGAAATAACTAAAATACACATTATTTAATAGAGAAATAACTAACATATACATTATTTATTAAAGAAATAACTAAAATACACATTTTTTAATAGAAAAATAACAAAAAAACACATTATTTAATAGAGAAATAACTAAAATACACATTATTTAATAGAGAAATAACAAAAAAACACATTATTTAATAGAGAATTAACTAAAATACACATTATTTATTAAAAAATAACTAAAATCCACAATATTTAATAAAGAAATAACAAAAAAACACATTATTTAATAAATAAATGACAAAAAAACACATTATTTAATAGAGAAATAACTAAAATACACATTATTTATTAAAGAAATAACTAAAATACATATAATTTAATAAAGAAACAACTAAAATTCACATTATTTATTAGAGAAATAACTAAAATACACATTATTTAATAGAGAATATACAAAAAACACATTATTTAATAGATAAATAACTAAAATACACATTATTTATTAGAGAAATAAATAAAATACACATTATTTAATAAAGAAATAACTTAAATACACATTATTTAATAGAGAAATAACAAAAAAACAAATTATTTAATAGAGAAATAACTAAAATACACATTTTTTATTGGAGAAATAACTAAAATACACATTATTTAATAGAGAATTAACTAAAATACACATTATTTAATAAAAAAATAACAAAAAAACTTATTATTTAATAGAGAAATAACTAAAACACACAATATTTAATAGAGAAATATCAAAAAAACACATTAATTAATAGAGAAATAACTAAAATACACATTATTAATTAGAGAACAACCTAAAAAACACATTATTTATTAATAATATTAAAAATAATAACAATAATATATATTTATTCCCACAGAAGCAACTTCCAATTACAGGAATATACAATTCGACATAAAAAATATAAAATACAAAATAAAATAAATATTAAAGTAACATAAAAGTAAATGTTGTTTATACAAATTTAACAAAAGTTAACAATTAAGAAGAAAAAAAAAATAATAGAGATAACTAATTAAATCAATAATAATTAATTAAGTAGATGTAATTACTATAGATATAACAAAACGCATAAAACATAAAAGACATACAAGATTACTGCATAAATATATCATTATAAAGCTTATTAGCATTACTACATATGTGGGTCAAAGGTGCTTTATAGTAAATATTTGTTCTTGCGGTTTTATTTATAAATGTATAAGAATATCTCGACGATGGACGTGGGACATAAAAATTTACTTTTGCAAGTAAATTTGGACAATCGTAAACATTATTTAATAATTTATGCATAAATTGTGCACTGCAAGCTTCCCTTCTTGTAGATAGCGATAAGATATCGTGACGCTGTAACATACTTTGATAATCCGCATTCTGCTCTGGATATACGTTATCTATTTTAAACGTCAAATATTTTAAAAAACATCTTTGCACACGCTCAATAGTCAAGGATTGATTCATATATGTTAGGTACCATATTAAGGAGGCATATTCTAATTTAGTTCGTAAAAGAGGATATTAAATCATCAATATATATCACAAAGAGTAAGGGACCTAGATTAGAACCTTGTGGTACACCAGAAGTAGAGTAGTAAATACTTGCATGATTTAAAACCATTATAATAAACATAGTTGAACCTATTATCTAAGTATGTAAAAATAAGTTTTATAAGATTATCTGTAAGTCCGTAAGATTCAAGTTTACTAAGTAAAACACAATGATTAATGGTGTCAAACGCACTACTAAAATCTGTATAGATTACATCAGTTTGACCACGTAAATCTAGTGACTCGGACAGATGTTGCGTTATGACAGCCAAGTTAGTGACTGTAGAACGACCCGACAGAAAACCGTGTTGATGAGGAGAAACATATTTACTGACATGGTTGTAAATTTTACTATGCAATATATGCTCAAATACTTTACTGAAATTAGGTAATAAAGCAATCGGCCTGTAGTTGTTTATTACTGTAGCGTCACTTTTTTTATGTACTGGGCTAATTACAGCTGTCTTCCAAGCATCTGGAAATGTACTGGTTTGAATAGATAAGTTAATTATGCATAGAAGTGGATGAACAAAAGTTTGTTTACAGTCACGTACTAAAAAAGATGGGATACAATCATTCCCTGCCGTATGAGAGTTTTTAAGCTTATTTATGCCCGCAAGTACATCTGACTCAGTAATAGATTGCACGTGCAGCAATTCGCAATTTGAAATTAATTTTGTATAAGTAGTACTAGGATGAGTTGTGTCATATGTTTTTGAAAATAAAGTTGCAAAAGCGTTAATTATGTCTTGTGGAGACTCAAAGGTTTCATCACCACAGTATAATTTTCCTGGAATTCTAGTAGTTCCCTTTTTCATGCGAATAAAATCCCAAATCCCTTTGGGATTAATTTTTAACTTTTGTTCAATGTCATACATGTAATTTTTATATGCAGCACTTATCTGACATTTAGTTAAAGCACGCAACCTCTCAAATTCAACACGATAAAATGTTGTCTTAGAAGGTTTCCATTTCCGGTGATAGTAAAGCTTTTGTTTGATATTAAGTTTTATGTCTTGAGTAAACCATGGTGGATAATGATTAGTGGTACGACGTATATTACAAGGTACGTTAGTATCAAAATAAGAATAAATAACCTTGTAAAATGCTTCGACAGCGGCATTAACATCTGTATATGTTTCTAAGAAAATCCATTCAGTTTCAAGCAGGTTTTGATATAACGTTAAAAAGTTAGCTCTACGAAAATTGTATGATTTGTTGTTATTTGTTGGAAACAATAGCGGCTTACTGCATGTACGAATTTCTGCTAACATTGACAAAGCTAGGTGATAATCATCTTCAGGCACAAAAGGGTTAGTTTCCCTATACGTGTTGACATAATTAAATTCAAAGTTGCATAATATTAAATCAAGCAAATTTCCATCCGAGTTAGTAACATTATTTAATTGCTGCAATTGAAGTGTGTTAATAAAATTTATCAGACAAGATGTTTTACGACAACGTGATATGGTTGACACATTACGGAAGCAAGGTGTGTTAAAATCTCCAACAATCAAAACAGGTTTGTTTAAAATAATAATTGCAAGAGCTTCAAAGAAAGACTCACGTGTGTCTACGGGGGTATCTGGGGGTATGTAAACGGCTACAGAATAAAATAGAAATGAATTAAAATTACATTCCGAAACAACACAGTCAATTAAGGGCACTAACAAATTTAAATGTGTAGTATTTAATATTTTACATAATATATTTTTAGAAAAAGCTAAAAGCACACCCCCTCCAGTAGAACGACGGATAGTGGAAAACGCTCTATCTATGCGAAGTACAGTATAAGATTGATCAAAAAGCTCAGAATTATAAATAGAGTTATTTAACGATGTCTCTGTAAGAAATATTATATCAAATTCAGAATTAGTACAATTTGTGTAAAACATATGCGTTTTAGAACAAAGTCCTCGAGTATTTTGATAATAAATATGTAGAAAGTTGTTTCTGTGGCATTCTAGTTTTCCAAATTTTCAGTTACAATAGTCGGAATTCCAGAAATGTGGCGAATTCTCAATCCTAGTTGTCCAGCCGACGTACGACGTAAAAGATCTTGTTTTACTTCACGATAATACTGGGTTTGCATAGGCGTATTATCACGAGAAATGTTGATGTTTTTATATTTTTCTATATTCTTCAGCTTTTTAACGTTCTTAAACAGATGATTCATATTAGTATCACTAGAAAGACTCAGCTTTAAGGGACGTGAATTATTGATGCGGGTAGGATCATGTTTTCCCAATCTGATCGGTTTTAGCTCGCCATGTTCAACCTCGAGAACTTTTAAAATATCCCGTAATAATACAGAATCGTTATTTATTTGCTCATTTAGTTTAGATTCTAACAAGCCAAAAATAACAATATTATGTTTGCGTCTATTACGTTCCATAATTTCTTGGATTTGTTTTTCAGTAACTGCTGATGTAGGTTGATTAGTTTCAGCAACTCTGGAGTGAAGTTGATTTAATTCAGCACGAAGCTTAATATTTTCAGATTCTACGGCAACAATACGTGAGTTTATAATTTTAAGTTGGTCGGTAACAGGATTTAGAACATCTAATTTAAATTTCTCAAAATTTTGGCAAAATAATTTATTCAGTAATTGTTCAAACTTAGGTATAGCAGAAGAATCAGTATTATCGGCAGAATCATCATGCGATAGACAGGTTTCACACATCCAAGTATCAGTGCTATTATCACTGCTTGCTTCATCTATGTAGTAATTGGCTCTAATCACATCTAAGTCTGCACATGATATGTGAAACCATTTTGCACAACCTTTAACACATTTAATTGCTTTGGATCGAAGACTAATATTTTTTAAACAAATCCCGCAAGATGAGACCATTTTTCACAATAAATATAAAAACACGCAGTAATATTATAAATAAACAAATAAAATAAAATATGATAAATTAGGATAGGTATAAGGAAAAACTCTTCACATCACCCGGTCTGTTGTGATGACTTAAGACAGAAAGGAAGACCACGGAAAGAAAAAAGTTATTGATAACAAGAAATTAGTAATAAGCAAGTTAAATATAATAATACAATATATTATCAAATTAAAATGTATGATTAAATAATTAACCATATATTATGAGAAACCAAGCTGATTCAATATTTATTTTTATAAAAATAATAACAATAATTTTGATATGACATGTAAGTAGTGTAAATATTGTAAAATTTATATTATTTATTTCTTTCTTTTAAAACATTCTATTGTTTTTATATTGTTTAATTTTTTTGCTCAAAATGAAAATAAATAAAATGTGAGTGGAATTTACCAGATTTAAAAATATGTCCATATAAGGAAATACTTTAAATATCACTACTTACAATAAAGTATTATCATTGATAATTATAGCACTTAAAGCACAGTATTAACAACAACACATTTGACAAATATGATTAAATTCCGCAATAAATTAGCCACTTAAAACTGCAACTATTGAGGAGCACATGCGTACGCGTTCACGTCTTAAAATAATTTTATTGAAGAATTAACTAAAATACACATAATTTAATAAAGAAATAACTAAAATACACATTATTTATTGAAGAAATAACTAAAATACACATTATTTAATAAAGAAATAACTAAAATACACATTATTTATTGGGGAAATAACTAAAAAACACATTATTTAATAAAGAAATAATTAAAATACACATTATTTAATAGAAAAATAACAAAAAAACACATTATTTAATAGAAAAATAACAAAAAAACACATTATTTAATAGAGAAATAAAAGAAAAAAGTTTATTTAATAGAGAAATAACTAAAATACACATTCTTTAATAAAGAAATAACTAAAATACACATTATTAGAAAGAGAAATAACTAAAATACACAATATTTAATAGAAAAATAACTAAAATACACAATATTTAATAGAGAAATAACTAAAATACACATTATTTAATAGAGAAATAACTAAAATTCACATTATTTAATAGAGAAAAAACAAAAAAACACATTATCTAATAGAGAAATAACTAAAATACACATTATTTATTGGAGAAATAACTAAAATACACATTATTTATTTTAGAAATAACTAAAATACACATTATTTAATAAAGAGATAACTAATAAACACATTATTTATTGGAGAAATAACTAAATTACACATTATTTAATAAAAAAATAATTAAAATACACATTATTTAATAGAAAAATAACAAAAAAACACATTATTTAATAGAAAAATAACAAAAAAACACATTATTTAATAGAGAAATAAAAGAAAAAAAAAATTTAATAGAGAAATCACTAAAATACACATTATTTAATAAAGAAATAACTAAAATACACATTATTTAAAAGAGAAATAACTAAAATAGACATTATTTAATAAAAAAATAACTAAAATACACATTATTTAATAGAAAAATGACTAAAATACACATTATTTAATAGAGAAATAACTAAAATTTACATTATTTAATAGAGAAATAACAAAAAAACATATTATTTAATAGAGAAATAACTAAAATACACATTATTTATTGGAGAAATAACTAAAATACACATTATTTATTTTAGAAATAACTATAATACACATTATTTAATAAAGAAATAACAAAAATACACATTATTTAATAAAGAAATAACTAAAATACACATTATTTATTAGAGAAATAACTAAAATACACATTATTTTATAGAGAAAAAACTAAAATACACATTGTTTATTGGAGAAATAACTAAAATACACATTATTTAATAGAGAAATAACTAACATATACATTATTTAATAAAGAAATAACTAAAATACACATTATTTAATAGAAAAATAACAAAAAAACACATTATTTAATAGAGAAATAACTAAAATACACATTATTTAATAATGAAATAACAAAAAAACACATTATTTAATAGAGAAATAACTAAAATACACATTATTTATTAAACAATTAACTAAAATACAGAATATTTAATAAAGAAATAACAAAAAAACACAATATTTAATAAAGAAATGACAAAAAAACACATTATTTAATAGAGAAATAACTAAAATACACATTATTTATTAGAGAAATAACTAAAATACACATTATTTAATAAAGAAACAACTAAAATTTACAATATTTATTAGAGAAAAAACTAAAATACACATTATTTAATAGAGAATATACAAAAAACACATTATTTAATAGATAAATAACTAAAATACACATTATTTAATAGAGAAATAACTAAAATACACATTATTTAATAAAGAAATAACTAAAATACACATTATTTAATAGAGAAATAACAAAAAAACAAATTATTTAATAGAGAAATAACTAAAATACACATTTTTTATTGGAGAAATAACTAAAATACACATTATTTAATAGAGAAATAACTAAAATACACATTATTTAATAGAAAAATAACAAAAAAACTTATTATTTAATAGAGAAATAACTAAAATACACTATATTTGATAGAGAAATATCAAAAAAACACATTAATTAATAGAGAAATAACTAAAATACACATTATTTATTGGAGAACAACCTAAAAAACACATTATTTATTGGAGAAATAATTAAAATACACATGATTTAATAAAAAAATAACTAAAATACACATTATTTATTGGAGAATTAACTAAAATACACATTATTTATTGGGGAAATAACTAAAAAACACATTACTTAATAAAGAAATAAATAAAATACACATTATTTAATAGAAAAATAACAAAAAAACACATTATTTAATAGAAAAATAACAAAAAAACACATTATTTAATAGAGAAATAAAAGAAAAAAGATTATTTAATAGAGAAATAACTAAAATACACATTCTTTAATAAAGAAATAACTAAAATACACATTATTAAAAAGAGAAATAACTAAAATACACATTATTTAATAGAAAAATAACTAAAATACACATTATTTAATAGAGAAATAACTAAAATACACATTATTTAATAAAGAAATAACTAAAATACACATATATTAATAGAGAAATAACAAAAAAACATATAATTTAATAAAAAAATAACTAAAATACACATTATTTAATAGAGAAATAACAAAAAAACACATTATTTAATAGAGAAATAACCAAAATACACATTATTTATTGAAGAAATACCTAAAATACACATTATTTATTGGAGAAATAACTAAAATACACATAATTTAATAAAGAAATAACTAAAATACACATTATTTATTGGAGAAATAACTAAAATACACATTATTAAATAAAGAAATAACTAAAATACACATTATTTAATAAAGAACTAACTAAAATACACATTATTTAATAAAGAAATAACAAAAAAACACATTATTTAATAAAAAAATAACTAAAATACACATTATTTTATAAAGAAATAACTAAAATACACATTATTTAAAAAAAAAATAACCAAAATACACATTATTTAATAGAGATATAACAAAAAAACACATTATTTAATAAAGAAATAACTAAAATACACATTATTAAAAAGAGAAATAACAAAAAAACACATTATTTAATAAAGAAATAATTATAATACACATTATTAAAAAAAATCAACAAAAAAACACATTATTTAATAGAAAAATAACTAAAATACACATTATTTAATAGAGAAATAACAAAAAAAACACTTTATTTAATAGAGAAATAACTAAAATACACATTATTTAATAGAGAAATAACTAAAATACACATTATTAATTAGACATATAACTAAAATTCACATTATTTAATAAAGAAATAACTAAAATACACATTATTTATTGGAGAAATAACTAAGATACACATTATTTAATAAAGAAATAACTTAAATACACATTATTTGATAGAGAAATAACAAAAAAACACATTATTTAATAGAGAAATAACCAAAATACACATTATTTATTAGAGAAATAACAAAAAACACATTATTTAATAAAGAAATAACTAAAATACACAATATTTATTGGGAAAATAACTAAAATACACATTATTTAATAAAGAAATAACTAAAATACACATTATTTAATAGAGAAATAACATAAAAACATATTATTTAATAAAAAAAACTAAAACACACATTATTTAATAGAGAAATAACAAAATACACATTATTTGATAAAGAAATAACCTAAATACACATTATTTAAAAGAGAAATAACTAAAATACACATTATTTAATAGAGAAATAATTAAAATACACATTATTTATTGAAGAAATAACTAAAATAAACATTATTTATTAAAAAAATAACTAAAATACACATTATTTAATAGAGAAATAACAAAAAAACAAATTTTTTAATAGAGAAATAACTAAAATACTTATTTTTTTATTGGAGAAATAACTAAAATACAGATTATTTATTGGAGAAATACCAAAAAACACATTATTTATTGAAGAAATAACTAAAATACACATGATTTAATAAAGAAATAACTAAAATACACATTATTTATTGAAGAAATAACTAAAATACACATTATTTAATAAAGAAATAACTAAAATACACATTATTTATTGGGGAAATAACTAAAAAACACATTATTTAATAAAGAAATAATTAAAATACACATTATTTAATAGAAAAATAACTAAAGAGAAATAACTAAAAAACACATAATTTAATAGAGAAATAACTAAAATACACATATATTAATAAAGAAATAACAAAAAAACATATTATTTAATAGAAAAATAACTAAAATACACATTATTTAATAGAGAAATAACAAAAAAACACATTATTTAATAGAGAAATAAAAGAAAAAAGATTATTTAATAAAGAAATAACTAAAATACACATTCTTTAATAAAGAAATAACTAAAATACACATTATTAAAAAGAGAAATAACTAAAATACAACTTATTTAATAGAAAAATAACTAAATTACACATTATTCAATCGAGAAATAACTAAAATACACATAATTTAATAGAGAAATAACTAAAATACACATATATTAATAGAGAAATAACAAAAAAACATATTATTTAATAGAAAAATAACTAAAATACACATTATTTGATAGAGAAATAACAAAAAAACACATTATTTAATAGAGAAATAACCAAAATACACATTATTTATTGGAGAAATACCTAAAATACACATTATTTATTGGAGAAATAACTAAAATACACATAATTTAATAAAGAAATAACTAAAATACACATTATTTATTGAAAAATAACTAAAATACACATTATTTAATAAAGAAATAACTAAAGTACACATTATTTAATAGAGAAATAACTAAAATACACATTATTTAATAGAGAAATAACAAAAAAACACATTATTTATTAGGAAAATAACTAAAATACACATTATTTTATAGAGAAATAACTAAAATACACATTATTTAATAAAGAAAAAACTAAAATACACATTATTTAATAGAGAAATAACAAAAAAACACATTATTTAATAAAGAAATAACTAAAATACACATTATTAAAAAGAGAAATAACAAAAAAACACATTATTTAATAGAGAAATAACTAAAATACACATTATTAAAAAAAAAAATCAACAGAAAAACACATTATTTAATAGAAAAATAACTAAAATACACATTAATAATTGGACAAATAACTAAAATTCACATTATTTAATTAAGAAATAACTAAAATTCACATTATTTATTAGAGAAATAACTAAGATACACATTATTTAATAAAGAAATAACTTAAATACACATTATTTAATAGAGAAATAACAAAAAAACACATTATTTAATAGAGAAATAACTAAAATACACATTATTTATTAGAGAAATAACAAAAAAACACATTATTTAATAAAGAAATAACTAAAATACACAATATTTATTGGGAAAATAACTAAAATACACATTATTTAATAAAGAAATTACTAAAATACACATTATTTAATAAAGAAATAACAAAAAAACACATTATTTAATAAAGAAATAACTAAAATACACATTATTTAATAAAGAAATAACAAAATACACATTATTTGATAGAGAAATAACTTAAATACACATTATTTAATAGAGAAATAACTAAAATACACATTATTTAATAGAGAAATAACTAAAATACACATTATTTATTGAAGAAATAACTAAAATAAACATTATTTAATAAAGAAATAACTTAAATACACATTAATTAATAAAGAAATAACAAAAAAACAATATATTTAATAGAGAAATAACTAAAATACTTATTTTTTATTGGAGAAAAAACTAAAATACACATTATTTATTGGAGAAATACCAAAAAACACATTATTTAATAAAAAAAATCACTAAAATACACATTATTTAATAAAGAAATAACAAAAAAAACACATTATTTAATAGAGAAATAACTAAAATACACATTATTTATTGGAGAAATAATTAAAATACTTATTATTTATTGGAGAAATAACTAAAATACACATCATTTAATAGAGAAATAACTAAAATACACGTTATTTATTGGAGAAATAACTAAAATACACATTTTTTAATAGAGAAATAACTAACATATACCATATTTAATAAAGAAATAACTAAAATACACATTATTTAATAGAGAAATAACAAAAAAACACATTATTTAATAGAGAAATAACTAAAATAGACATTATTAAATAGAGAAATAACAAAAAAACACATTATTTAATAGAGAAATAACTAAAATACACATTTTTTAATAAAGAAATAACAAAAAAACAAATTATTTAATAAAGAAATAACTAAAATACACATTTTTTATTGAAGAAATAACTAAAATACACATTCTTTAATAGAGAAATAACTAAAATACACATTATTCAATAGAGAAATAACAAAAAAACTTATTATTTAATAGAGAAATAACTAAAATACACAATATTTGATAGAGAAATATCAAAAAAACACATTAATTAATAGAGAATTAACTAAAATACACATTATTTATTGGAGAACAACCTAAAAAACACATTATTTATTGGAGAAATAACTAAAATACACATAAAATAAACATTATTTAATAAAGAAATAACTTAAATACACATTAATTAATAAAGAAATAACAAAAAAACAATATATTTAATAGAGAAATAACTAAAATACTTATTTTTTATTGGAGAAAAAACTAAAATACACATTATTTATTGGAGAAATACCAAAAAACACATTATTTAATAAAAAAAATCACTAAAATACACATTATTTAATAAAGAAATAACAAAAAAAACACATTATTTAATAGAGAAATAACTAAAATACACATTATTTATTGGAGAAATAATTAAAATACTTATTATTTATTGGAGAAATAACTAAAATACACATCATTTAATAGAGAAATAACTAAAATACACGTTATTTATTGGAGAAATAACTAAAATACACATTATTTAATAGAGAAATAACTAACATATACCATATTTAATAAAGAAATAACTAAAATACACATTATTTAATAGAGAAATAACAAAAAAACACATTATTTAATAGAGAAATAACTAAAATAGACATTATTAAATAGAGAAATAACAAAAAAACACATTATTTAATAGAGAAATAACTAAAATACACATTTTTTAATAAAGAAATAACAAAAAAACAAATTATTTAATAAAGAAATAAGTAAAATACACATTTTTTATTGAAGAAATAACTAAAATACACATTCTTTAATAGAGAAATAACTAAAATACACATTATTCAATAGAGAAATAACAAAAAAACTTATTATTTAATAGAGAAATAACTAAAATACACAATATTTGATAGAGAAATATCAAAAAAACACATTAATTAATAGAGAATTAACTAAAATACACATTATTTATTGGAGAACAACCTAAAAAACACATTATTTATTGGAGAAATAACTAAAATACACATAATTTAAAAAAGAAATAACTAAAATACACATTTTTCATTGGAGAAATAACTAAAATACACATTATTTAATAAAGAAATAACTAAATTACACATTGTTTATTGGGGAAATAACTAAAATACACATTATTTAATAAAGAAATAATTAAATTACACATTATTCAATAGAAAAATAACAAAAAAACACATTATTTAATAGAAAAATAACAAAAAAACACATTGTTTAATAGAGAAATAAAGAAAAAAAAAATTTAATGGAGAAATAACTAAAATACACATTATTTAATAAAGAAATAACTAAAAAACACATTATTTAAAAGAGAAATAACTAAAATACACAATATTTAATAGAGAAATAACTAAAATACACATTATTTAATAGAGAAATAACTAAAATTTACATTAATTAATAGAGAAATAACAAAAAAAACATATTATTTAATAGCGAAATAACTAAAATACACATTATTTATTAGAGAAATAACTAAAATACACATTATTAATTTTAGAAATAACTAAAATACACATTATTTAATAAAGAAATAACAAAAATACACATTATTTAATAAAGAAATAACTAAAATACACATTATTTAATAGAGAAATAACAAAAAAACACATTATTTAATAGAGAAATAACTAAAATAGACATTATTTAATAAAGAAATAACAAAAAAACACATTATTTAATAGAGAAATAACTAAAATACACATTTTTTAATAGAGAAATAACAAAAAAACAAATTATTTAATAGAGAAATAACTAAAATACACATTTTTTATTGAAGAAATAACTAAAATACACATTATTTAATAGAGAAATAACTAAAATACACAATATTTGATAAAGAAATATTAAAAAAACACATTAATTAATAGAGAAATAACTAAAATACACATTATTTATTGGAGAACAACCTAAAAAACACATTATTTATTGGAGAAATAACTAAAATACACATAATTTAATAAAGAAATAACTAAAATACACATTTTTCATTAGAGAAATAAATTAAATACACATTATTTAATAAAGAAATAACTAAATTACACATTGTTTATTGGGGAAATAACTAAAATACACATTATTTAATAAAGAAATAATTAAATTACACATTATTTAATAGAAAAATAACAAAAAAACACATTATTTAATAGAAAAATAACAAAAAAACACATTGTTTAATAGAGAAATAAAGAAAAAAACATTTAATAGAGAAATAACTAAAATACACATTATTTAATAAAGAAATAACTAAAATACACATTATTTAAAAGAGAAATAACTAAAATACACAATATTTAATAGAAAAATAACTAAAATACACATTAATTAATAGAGAAATAACTAAAATACACATTATTTAATAAAGAAATAACTAAAATTTACATTATTTAATAGAGAAATAACAAAAAAAACATATCATTTAATAGAGAAATAACTAAAATACACATTATTTATTGGAGAAATAACTAAAATACACTTTATTAATTTTAGAAATAACTAAAATACACATTATTTAATAAAGAAATAACAAAAATACACATTATTTATTAAAGAAATAACTAAAATACACATTATTTAATAGAGAAATAACTAAAATACACATTATTTAATAGAGAAATAACTAAAATACACATTATTTATTGGAGAAATAACTAAACTACACATTATTTAATAGAGAAATAACTAACATATACATTATTTAATAAAGAAATAACTAAAATACACATTATTTAATAGAAAAATAACAAAAAAACACATTATTTGATAGAGAAATAACTAAAATACACATTATTTAATAGAGAAATAACAAAAAAACACATTATTTAATAGAAAAATAACTAAAATACGCATTATTTATTAAAAAATTAACTAAAATCCACATAATTTAATAAAGAAATAACAAAAAAACACATTATTTAATAAAGAAGTGACAAAAAACACATTATTTAATAGAGAAATAACTTAAATACACATTATTTATTAGAGAAATAACTAAAATACACATTATTTAATAAAGAAACAACTAAAATTCACATTATTTGTTAGAGAAATAACTAAAATACACATTATTTAATAGAGAATATACAAAAAACACATTATTTAATAGATAAATAACTAAAATACACATTATTTAATAGAGAAATAACTAAAATACACATTATTTAATAAAGAAATAACTAAAATACACATTATTTAATAGAGAAATAACAAAAAAACAAATTATTTAATATAGAAATAACTAAAATACACCTTTTTTATTAAAGAAATAACTAAAATACACATTATTTAATAGAGAAATAACAAAAAAACAAATTATTTGTTAGAGAAATAACTAAAATACACATTATTTATTAGAGAATTAACTAAAATACACATTATTTAATAAAGAAATAACTAAAATACACATTATTTATTGGGGAAATAACTAAAAAACACATTATTTAATAAAGAAATAATTAAAATACACATTATTTAATAGAAAAATAACAAAAAAACACATTATTTAATAGAAAAATAACAAAAAAACAAAAAAACACATTATTTAATAGAGAAATAAAAGAAAAAAAAAATTAATAGAGAAATAACTAAAATACACATTATTTAATAAAGAAATAACTAAAATACACATTATTTTAAAGAGAAATAACTAAAATAGACATTATTCAATAAAAAAATAACTAAAATACACATTATTTAATAGAGAACTGACTAAAATACACATTATTTAATAGAGAAATAACTAAAATTTACATTATTTAATAGAGAAATAACAAAAAAACATATTATTTAATAGAGAAATAACTAAAATACACATTATTTATTGAAGAATTAACTAAAATACACATTATTTTATCTAGAAATAACTATAATACACATTATTTAATAAAGAAATAACAAAAATACACATTATTTAATAGAGAAATAACTAAAATACACATTATTTAATAGAGAAATAACTAAAATACACATTATTTAATAGAGAAAAAACTAAAATACACATTATTTATTGGAGAAATAACTAAAATACACATTATTTAATAAAGAAATAACTAACATATACATTATTTAATAAAGAAATAACTAAAATACAAATTATTTAATAGAAAAAGAACAAAAAAACACATTATTTAATAGAGAAATAACTAAAATACACATTATTTAATAAAGAAATAACAAAAAAACACAATATTTAATAGAGAAATAACTAAAATACACATTATTTATTAAACAATTAACTAAAATACAGAATTTTTAATAAAGAAATAACAAAAAAACACATTATTTAATAAAGAAATGACAAAAAAACAAATTATTTAATAGAGAAATAACTAAAATACACATTATTTATTAGAGAAATAACTAAAATACACATTATTTAATAAAGAAATAACTAAAATACACATTATTTAATAAAGAAATAACTAAAATACACATTATTTATTAGAAAAATAACTAAAATACACATTATTTAATAAAGAATATACAAAAAACACATTATTTAATAGATAAATAACTAAAATACACATTATTTAATAAAAAAATAACTAAAATACACATTATTTAATAGAGAAATAACTAAAATACACATATATTAATAGAGAAATAACAAAAAAACATATTATTTAATAGAAAAATAACTAAAATACACATTATTTAATAGAGAAATAACAAAAAAACACATTATTTAATAGAGAAATAACTAAAATACACATTATTTGATAGAGAAATAACAAAAAAAACACATTATTTAATAAAGAAATAACTAAAAAACACATTATTTAATAGAAAAATAACTAAAATACACATTATTTATTACAGAAATAACTAAAATTCACACTATTTAATAAAGAAATAACTATAATACACATAATTTATTAGAGAAATAACTAAGATACACATTATTTAATAGAGAATAATCAAAAAAACACATTATTTAATAGAGAAATAAACAAAATACACATTATTTAATAGAGAAATAACTAAAATACACATTATTTATTGAACAAATAACTAAAATTGACATTATTTAATAAATAAATTACTAAAATACACATTATTTATTGGAGAACTAACTAAGATACACAATATTTAATAAAGAAATAACTAAAATACACATTATTTAATAGAGAAATAACAAAAAAACAAATTATTTTATAGAGAATTAACTAAAATACACATTATTTATTTTAGAAATAACTAAAATACACATTATTTAATGAAGAGATAACTAATAAACACAATATTTTTTGGAGAAATAACTAAAATACACATTATTTATTAAAGAAATAACAAGAATACACATTATTTAATAGAAAAATAACAAAAAAAACACATTATTTAATAGAGAAATAACTAAAATACACATTATTTATTGGAGAAATAACTAAAATACACATTATTTAATAGAAAAATAACTAAAATACACATTATTTAATAAAGAAAAAACTAAAATACACATTATTTAATAGAGAAATAACAAAAAAACATATTATTTAATAGAGAAATAACTAATGACACAATATTTAATAGAGAAATAACAAAAAAAACACATTATTTAATAGAAAAATAACTAAAATACACATTATTTATTGGAAAAATACCTAAAAAACACATTATTTATTGGAGAAATAACTAAAATACACATAATTTAATAAAGAAATAACTAAAATACACATTATTTATTGGAGAAATAACTAAAATACACATTATTTAATAAAGAAATAACTAAAATACACTTATTTATTGGGGAAATAACTAAAATACACATTATTTAATAAAGAAATAAATAAAATACACATTATTCAAAAGAGAAATTACAAAAAAACACATTATTTTATAGAGAAATAACTAAAATACACATTATTTATTTTAGAAATAACTAAAATACACATTATTTAATGAAGAGATAACTAATATACACAATAATTATTGGAGAAATAACTAAAATACACATTATTTATTAAAAAAATAACAAGAAAACACATTATTAAATAGAGAAAAAACAAAAAAACACATTATTTAATAAAGAAATAACTAAAATACACATTATTTATAAGAGAAATAACTAAAATACACATTATTTAATAGAAAAATAACAAAAAAATCATATTATTTAATAGAGAAATAACTAAATTACACAATATTTATTAAAGAAATAACAAAAAAACACATTATTTAATAGAGAAATAACTAAAATACACATTAATTATTGGAGAAATACCTTAAAAACGCATTATATATTGGAGAAATAACTAAAATACACAGAATTTAATAAAGAAATAACTAAAATACACATTATTTATTGGAGAAATAACTAAAATACACATTATTTAATAAAGAAATAACTAAAATACATATTATTTAATAGAGAAATAACAAAAAAAACACATTATTTGATAGAGAAATAACTAAAATACACATTATTTAATAGAGAAATAACAAAAAAACACATTATTTAAAAGAGAAATAACTAAAATACACATTATTTAATAAAGAAATAACTAAAATACAAATTATTTAATAGAAAAAGAACAAAAAAACACATTATTTAATAGAGAAATAACTAAAAAACACATTATTTAATAAAGAAATAACAAAAAAACACAATATTTAATAGAGAAATAACTAAAATACACATTATTTATTAAACAATTAACTAAAATACAGAATTTTTAATAAAGAAATAACAAAAAAACACATTATTTAATAAAGAAATGACAAAAAAACAAATTATTTAATAGAGAAATAACTAAAATACACATTATTTATTAGAGAAATAACTAAAATACACATTATTTAATAAAGAAATAACTAAAATACACATTATTTATTAGAAAAATAACTAAAATACACATTATTTAATAAAGAATATACAAAAAACACATTATTTAATAGATAAATAACTAAAATACACATTATTTAATAAAGAAATAACTAAAATACACATTATTTAATAGAGAAATAACTAAAATACACATATATTAATAGAGAAATAACAAAAAAACATATTATTTAATAGAAAAATAACTAAAATACACATTATTTAATAGAGAAATAACAAAAAAACACATTATTTAATAGAGAAATAACTAAAATACACATTATTTGATAGAGAAATAACAAAAAAAACACATTATTTAATAAAGAAATAACTAAAAAACACATTATTTAATAGAAAAATAACTAAAATACACATTATTTATTACAGAAATAACTAAAATTCACACTATTTAATAAAGAAATAACTATAATACACATTATTTATTAGAGAAATAACTAAGATACACATTATTTAATAGAGAATAATCAAAAAAACACATTATTTAATAGAGAAATAAACAAAATACACATTATTTAATAGAGAAATAACTAAAATACACATTATTTATTGAACAAATAACTAAAATTCACATTATTTAATAAATAAATTACTAAAATACACATTATTTATTGGAGAAATAACTAAGATACACAATATTTAATAAAGAAATAACTAAAATACACATTATTTAATAGAGAAATAACAAAAAAACAAATTATTTTATAGAGAATTAACTAAAATACACATTATTTATTTAAGAAATAACTAAAATACACATTATTTAATGAAGAGATAACTAATAAACACAATATTTTTTGGAGAAATAACTAAAATACACATTATTTATTAAAGAAATAACAAGAATACACATTATTTAATAGAAAAATAACAAAAAAAACACATTATTTAATAGAGAAATAACTAAAATACACATTATTTATTGGAGAAATAACTAAAATACACATTATTTAATAGAAAAATAACTAAAATACACATTATTTAATAAAGAAAAAACTAAAAAACACATTATTTAATAGAGAAATAACAAAAAAACATATTATTTAATAGAGAAATAACTAATGACACAATATTTAATAGAGAAATAACAAAAAAAACACATTATTTAATAGAAAAATAACTAAAATACACATTATTTATTGGAGAAATACCTAAAAAACACATTATTTATTGGAGAAATAACTAAAATACACATAATTTAATAAAGAAATAACTAAAATACACATTATTTATTGGAGAAATAACTAAAATACACATTATTTAATAAAGAAATAACTAAAATACACTTATTTATTGGGGAAATAACTAAAATACACATTATTTAATAAAGAAATAAATAAAATACACATTATTCAAAAGAGAAATTACAAAAAAACACATTATTTTATAGAGAAATAACTAAAATACACATTATTTATTTTAGAAATAACTAAAATACACATTATTTAATGAAGAGATAACTAATATACACAATAATTATTGGAGAAATAACTAAAATACACATTATTTATTAAAAAAATAACAAGAAAACACATTATTAAATAGAGAAAAAACAAAAAAACACATTATTTAATAAAGAAATAACTAAAATACACATTATTTATAAGAGAAATAACTAAAATACACATTATTTAATAGAAAAATAACAAAAAAAACATATTATTTAATAGAGAAATAACTAAATTACACAATATTTATTAAAGAAATAACAAAAAAACACATTATTTAATAGAGAAATAACTAAAATACACAGAATTTAATAAAGAATTAACTAAAATACACATTATTTATTGGAGAAATAACTAAAATACACATTATTTAATAAAGAAATAACTAAAATACATATTATTTAATAAAGAAATAACAAAAAAAACACATTATTTGATAGAGAAATAACTAAAATACACATTATTTAATAGAGAAATAACAAAAAAACACATTATTTAAAAGAGAAATAACTAAAATACACATTATTTAATAGAGAAATAACTAAAATACACATTTTTTTAAAGAGAAATAACTAAAATACACATTATTTAATAGATAAATAACTAAAATTCACGTTATTAATTGGAAAAATATCTAAAATACACATTATTTAACAAAGAAATAACTAAAATACACATTATTTTATAGAGAAATAACAAAAAAACACATTATTTAATAGAGAAATAACTAAAATACACATTATTTATTTAAGAATTAACTAAAATACACAATATCTGATAAAAAAATAACAGAAAAACACATTATTTAATAAAGAAATGATAAAAAAAACATTATTTAATAGAGAAATAACTAAAATACACATTATTTATTGGAGAAATAACTAAAATACACATTATTTAATGAACAAATAACTAAAATTCACATTATTTATTAAAGAAATAACTAAAATACACATTATTTAATAGAGAAAATACAAAAAACACAATATTTAATAGATAAATAACTAAAATACATATTATTTAATAAAGAAATAACTAAAATACACATCATTTAATAAAAAAATAACTAAAATACACCATATTTAATAGAGAAATAACAAAAAAACAAATTATTTAATAGAGAAATAACTAAAATACACATTATTTATTGGAGAAATAACTAAGATACACATTATTTATTGGAGAAATAACAAAAAACACATTATTTTATAAAGAAATAACTGAAATATTTATTATTTAATAAAGAAATAACAAAAAAACACATTATTTAATAGAGAAATAACTAAAATACACATTATTTAAAAGAGAAATAACTAATATACACATTACTTAATAGAGGAATAACTAAAAAACACATTAATTAATAGAGAAATAACTAAAATACACATTATTTAATAGAGAAATAACTAAAATTTACATTATTTAATAGAAAAATAACAAAAAAACACATTATTTATTAGAGAAATAACTAAAATACATATTATTTATTTAAGAAATAACTAAAATACACATTATTTATTGGAGAAATAACTAAAATACACATTATTTATTGGAGAAATAACTAAAATACTTATTATTTATTGGAGAAATAACTAAAATACACATTATTTAATAGAGAATTAACTAAAATACACATTATTTATTGGAGAAATAACTAAATTACACATAATATAATAGAGAAATAACTAACATACACATTATTTAATAAAGAAATAACTAAAATACACATTATTTATTAGAGAAATAACAAAAAAACACATTATTTAATAGAGAAATAACTAAAATACACATTATTTGATAGAGAAATAACAAAAAAACACATTATTTAATAAATAAATAACTAAAATACACATTATTTTCTAAAGAAATAACTAAAATACACATTATTTAATAGAGATATAACTAAAAAACACATTATTTAATAGAGAAATAACTAAAACACACATTATTTATTAGAGAAATAACAAAAATACACATTATTTATTGGAGAAATAACTAAAATACACATTATTTAATAAAGAAATAACTAAAATACACATATATCAATAGAGAAATAACTAAAATACACATTATTTAATAGAGAAATAACAAAAAAACATATTATTTAATAGAGAAATAACTAAAATACACATTATTTAATAGAGAAATAACTAAAATACACATTATTTAAAAGAGAAATAACTAATATACACATTACTTAATAGAGGAATAACTAAAAAACACATTAATTAATAGAGAAATAACTAAAATACACATTATTTAATAGAGAAATAACTAAAATTTACATTATTTAATAGAGAAATAACAAAAAAACACATTATTTATTAAAGAAATAACTAAAATACATATTATTTATTTAAGAAATAACTAAAATACACATTATTTATTTTAGAAATAACTAAAATACACAATATTTAATTGAGTGATAACTAATATACACATTATTTATTGGAGAAATAACTAAAATGCACATTATTTAATAAAGAAATAACAAGAATACACAATATTTAATAGAGAAATAACAAAAAAACACATTATTTAATAAAGAAATAACTAAAATACACATTATTTATTAGAGAAATAACTAAAAAACAGATTAAATAATGAAGAAATAACTAAATGACACATTATTTAATAGAGAAATAACAAAAAAACACATTATTTAATAAAGAAATAAGTAAAATACACATTATTGATTGAAGAAATAACTAAAATACACATTATTTAATAAAGAAATAACTAAAATACACATTATTTATTGGAGAACAACTTAAAAAACACATTATTTATTGGAGAAATAACTAAAATACACATAATTTAATAAAGAAATAACTAAAATACACATTATTTATTGGAGAAATATCTAAAATACACATTATTTAATAAAGAAATAACTAAAATACACATTATTTATTGGGGAAATAACTAAAAAACACATTATTTAATAAAAAAATAATTAAAATACACATTATTTAATAGAAAAATAACAAAAAAACACATTATTTAATAGAAAAATAACAAAAAAACACATTATTTAATAGAGAAATAAAAGAAAAAAGATTATTTAATAGAGAAATAACTAAAGTACACATTCTTTAATAAAGAAATAACTAAAATACACATTATTAAAAAGAGAAATAACTAAAATACACATTATTTAATAGAAAAATAACTAAAATACACATTATTTAATAGAGAAATAACTAAAATACACATTATTTAATTGAGAAATAACTAAAATACACATATATTAATAGAGAAATAACAAAAAAACATATTATTTAATAGGAAAATAACTAAAATACACATTATTTAATAGAGAAATAACAAAACAACACATTATTTAATAGAGAAATAACCAAAATACACATTATTTATTGGAGAAATACCTAAAATACACATTATTTATTAAAGAAATAACTAAAATACACATAATTTAAAAAAGAAATAACTAAAATACACATTATTTATTGGAGAAATAACTAAAATACACATTATTTAATAGAGAAATAACTAAAATACACATTATTTTTTAGAGAAATAACTAAAATACACATTATTTAATAGAGAAATAACAAAAAAACACATTATTTAATAGAAAAATAACTAAAATACACATTATTTTATAAAGAAATAACTAAAATACACATTATTTAATAAAGAAATAACTAAAATACACATTGTTTAATAGAGAAATAACAAAAAAACACATTATTTAATAAAGAAATAACTAAAAAACACAATATTAAATAGAGAAATAACTAAAATACACATTATTTATTGGACAAATAACTAAAATTCACTTTATTTAATAAAGAAATAACTAAAATACACATTATTTATTGGAGAAATAACTAAAATTCACATTATTTAATAAAGAAATAACTAAAATACACAATATTTATTGAAAAAATAGTTTAGATACACATTATTTAATAAAGAAATAACTAAAATACACATTATTTATTAGAGAAATAACAAAAAAACACATTATTCAAAAGAGAAATAACAAAAAAACACATTATTTTATAAAGAAATCACTAAAATACACATTATATAATAGAGAAATAACAAAAAAACACATTATTTAATAGAGAAATAACTAAAATACACATTATTTATTAGAGAAATAACAAAAAAACACATTATTCAAAAGAGAAATAACAAAAAAACACATTATTTTATAAAGAAATCACTAAAATACACATTATATAATAGAGAAATAACAAAAAAACACATTATTTAGAAGAGAAATAACTAAAATACACATTATTCTAAAGAGAAAAAACAAAAAAACACATTATTTAATAGAGAAATAACTAAAATACACATTATTTAATAGAGAATAATAAAAAAAACACAATATTTAATAGAGAAATAAATAAAATACACATTATTTAATAGAGACATAACTAAAATACACATTATTTAATGGACAAATAACTAAAATTCACATTATTTAATAAAGAAATAACTAAAATACACATTATTTATTAAAAAAATAACAAAAAAACACATTATTTAATAGAGAAATAACTAAAATACACATTATTTGATAGAGAAATAACAAAAAAACACATTATTTAATAAAGAAATAACTAAAATACACATTATTTTTTAAAGAAATAACTAAAATACACATTATTTATTTTAGAAATAACTAAAATACACAATATTTAATTGAGTGATAACTAATATACACATTATTTATTAGAGAAATAACTAAAATGCACATTATTTAATAAAGAAATAACAAGAATACACATTATTTAATAGAGGAATAACAAAAAAACACATTATTTAATAAAGAAATAACAAAAATACACATTATTTATTAGAGAAATAACTAAAATACAGATTAAATAATAGAGAAATAACTAAAATACACATTATTTAATAGAGAAATAACAAAAAAACACATTATTTAATAGAGAAATAAGTAAAATACACATTATTTATTAAAGAAATAACTAAAATACACATTATTTAATAAAGAAATAACTAAAATACACATTATTTATTGAAGAACAACTTAAAAAACACATAATTTATTGGAGAAGTAACTAAAATACACATAATTTAATAAAGAAATAACTAAAATACACATTATTTATTGGAGAAATAACTAAAATACACATTATTTAATATAGAAATAACTAAAATACACATTATTTATTAGGGAAATAACTAAAAAACACATTATTTAATAAAAAAATAATTAAAATACACATTATTTAATAGAAAAATAACAAAAAAACAAATTATTTAATAGAAAAATAACAAAAAACACATTATTTAATAAAGAAATAAAAGAAAAAAGATTATTTAATAGAGAAATAACAAAAATACACATTCTTTAATAAAGAAATAACTAAAATACACATTATTAAAAAGAGAAATAACTAAAATACACATTATTTAATAGAAAAATAACTAAAATACACATTATTTAATAGAGAAATAACTAAAATACACATTATTTAATTGAGAAATAACTAAAATACACATATATTAATAAATAAATAACAAAAAAACATTTTATTTAATAGGAAAATAACTAAAATACACATTATTTAATAGAGAAATAACAAAAAAACACATTATTTAATAGAGAAATAACCAAATTACACATTATTTATTGGAGAAATACCTAAAATACACATTCTTTATTGGAGAAATAACTAAAATACACATAATTTAAAAAAGAAATAACTAAAATACACATTATTTATTGGAGAAATAACTAAAATACACATTATTTAATAAAGAAATAACTAAAATACACATTATTTAATAGAGAAATAACTAAAATACACATAATTTAATAGAGAAATAACAAAAAAACACATTATTTAATAGAAAAATAACTAAAATACAAATTATTTAATAAAGAAATTACTAAAATACACATTATTAAATAGAGAAATAACAAAAAAACACATTATTTAATAGAGAAATAACTAAAATACACATTTAAAAAAAAAAATCAACATAAAACCACATTATTTAAAAGAGAAATAACTAAAATACACATTATTTAATAGAAAAATAACAAAAAAACACATTATTTAATAGAGAAATAACTAAAATTTACATTATTTAATAGAGAAATAACAAAAAAACACATTATTTATTAGAGAAATAACTAAAATACATATTATTTATTTAAGAAATAACTAAAATACACATTATTTATTGGAGAAATAACTAAAATACACATTATTTATTGGAGAAATAACTAAAATACTTATTATTTATTGGAGAAATAACTAAAATACACATTATTTAATAGAGAATTAACTAAAATACACATTATTTATTGGAGAATCAACTTAATTACACATTATATAATAGAGAAATAACTAACATACACATTATTTAATAAAGAAATAACTAAAATACACATTATTTATTAGAGAAATAACAAAAAAACACATTATTTAATAGAGAAATAACTAAAATACACATTATTTGATAGAGAAATAACAAAAAAACACATTATTTAATAAAGAAATAACTAAAATACACAATATTTTCTAAAGAAATAACTAAAATACACATTATTTAATAGAGAAATAACTAAAAAACACATTATTTAATAGAGAAATAACTAAAACACACATTATTTATTAGAGAAATAACAAAAATACACATTATTTATTGGAGAAATAACTAAAATACACATTATTTAATAAAGAAATAACTAAAATACACATATATCAATAGAGAAATAACTAAAATACACATTATTTAATAGAGAAATAACAAAAAAAACATATTATTTAATAGAGAAATAACTAAAATACACATTATTTAATAGAGAAATAACTAAAATACACATTATTTAAAAGAGAAATAACTAATATACACATTACTTAATAGAGGAATAACTAAAAAACACATTAATTAATAGAGAAATAACTAAAATACACATTATTTAATAGAGAAATAACTAAAATTTACATTATTTAATAGAGAAATAACAAAAAAACACATTATTTATTAGAGAAATAACTAAAATACATATTATTTATTTAAGAAATAACTGAAATACACATTATTTATTTTAGAAATAACTAAAATACACAATATTTAATTGAGTGATAACTAATATACACATTATTTATTGGAGAAATAACTAAAATGCACATTATTTAATAAAGAAATAACAATAATACACATTATTTAATAGAGTAATAACAAAAAAACACATTATTTAATAAAGAAATAACTAAAATACACATTATTTATTAGAGAAATACTTAAAATACAGATTAATTAATAGAGAAATAACTAAAATACATATTATTTAATAGAGAAATAACAAAAAAACACAATATTTAATAGAGAAATAAAAGAAAAAAAAAATTTAATAGAGAAATAACTAAAATACACATTCTTTAATAAAGAAATAACTAAAATACACATTATTAAAAAGAGAAATAACTAAAATACACATTATTTAATAGAAAAATAACTAAATTACACATTATTTAATAAAGAAATAACTAAAATACACATTATTTAATTGAGAAATAACTAAAATACACATATATTAATAGAGAAATAACAAAAAAACATATTATTTAATAGGAAAATAACTAAAATACACATTATTTAATAGAGAAATAACAAAAAAACACATTATTTAATAGAGAAATAACCAAAATACACATTATTTATTGGAGAAATACCTAAAATACACATTATTTATTGGAGAAATAACTAAAATACACATAATTTAAAACAGAAATAACTAAAATACACATTATTTATTGGAGAAATAACTAAAATACACATTATTTAATAGAGAAATAACTAAAATACACATTATTTAATAGAGAAATAACTAAAATACACATTATTTAATAGAGAAATAACAAAAAAACACATTATTAAATAGAAAAATAACTAAAATACACATTATTTTATAAAAAAATAACTAAAATACACATTATTTATTAAAGAAATAACTAAAATACACTTTGTTTAATAGAGAAATAACAAAAAAACACATTATTTAATAAAGAAATAACTAAAATACACATTATTAAATAGAGAAATAACAAAAAAACACATTATTTATTAGAGAAATAACTAAAATACACATTTAAAAAAAAAATCAACAAAAAAACACATTATTTAATAGAGAAATAACATAAATACACATTATTTAATAGAAAAATAACAAAAAAACACATTATTTAATAGAGAAATAACTAAAATACACAATATTTAATAGAGAAATAACTAAAATACACATTATTTATTGGACAAATAACTAAAATTCACATTATTTAATTAAGAAATAACTAAAATACACATTATTTATTAGAGAAATAACTAAAATTCACATTATTTAATAAAGAAATAACTAAAATACACATTATTTATTGGAGAAATAACTAAGATACACATTATTTAATAAAGAAATAACTAAAATACACATTATTTAATAGAGATATAACAAAAAAACACATTATTTAATAGAGAAATAACTAAAATTTACATTATTTATTTGAGAAATAACAAAAAAACACATTATTTAAAAGAGAAATAACAAAAAAACACAATATTTTATAAAGAAATCACTAAAATACACTTTATATAATAGAGAAATAATAAAAAAACACATTATTTGGAAGAGAAATAACTAAAATACACATTATTCTAAAGAGAAATAACAAAAAAACACATTATTTAATAGAGAAATAACAAAAATACACATTCTTTAATAGAGAATAATCAAAAAACACATTATTTAATAGAGAAATAAATAAAATACACATTATTTAATAGAGACATAACTAAAATACACATTATTTATTGGACAAATAACTAAAATTTACATTATTTAATAAAGAAATAACTAAAATACACATTATTTATTGGAGAAATAACTAAGATACACATTATTTAATAAAGAAATAACTAAATTACACATTATTTAATAGAAAAATAACAAAAAAACACATTATTTAATAGAGAAATAACTAAAATACACATTATTTCATGAAGAGATAACTAATATACACAATATTTATTAGAGAAATAACTAAAATACACATTATTTATTAAAGAAATAACAAGAATACACATTATTTAATAGAGAAATAACAAAAAAACACATTATTTAATAGAGAAATAACTAAAATACACATTATTTATTGGAGAATTAACTAAAATACACATTATTTAATAGAAAAATAACTAAAATACACATTATTTAATAAAGAAATAACTAAAATACACATTATTTAATAGAGAAATAACAAAAAACATATTATTTAATAGAGAAATAACTAATGACACAATATTTAATAGAGAAATAACAAAAGAAACACATTATTTAATAGAGAAATAACTAAAATACACATTATTTATTGGAGAAATAACTAAAATACACATTATTTAATAGAAAAATAACTAAAATACACATTATTTAATAGAGAAATAACTAAAATACACATTATTTAATAGAGAAATAACAAAGAAACATATTATTTAATAGAGAAATAACTAATGACACAATATTTAATAGAGAAATAACAAAAAAAACACATTATTTAATAGAAAAATAACTGAATTACACATTATTTAATAGAGAAATAACTAAAATACACACTATTTAATAGAGAAATAACAAAAAAACATATTATTTAATAGAGAAATAACTAAAATACACAATATTTAATAGAGAAATAACAAAAAAACACATTATTTAATAGAGAAATAACTAAAATACACATTATTTATTGGAGAAATACCTTAAAAACGCATTATTTATTGGAGAAAAAACTAAAGAACACATAATTTAATAAAGAAATAACTAAAATACACATTATTTATTGGAGAAATAACTAAAATACACATTATTTAATAAAGAAATAACTAAAATACATATTGTTTAATAGAGAAATAACAAAAAAAACACATTATTTAATAAAAAAATAACTAAAATACACATTATTTAATAGAGAAATAACAAAAAAACACATTATTTAAAAGAGAAATAACTAAAATACACATTTTTTAATAGAGAAATAACTAAAATACACATTATTTAATAGAGAAATAACTAAAATACACATTATTTAATAGATAAATAACTAAAATTCACATTATTTATTGGAAAAATATCTAAAATACACATTATTTAATAAAGAAATAACTAAAATACAAATTATTTTATAGAAAAATAACAAAAAAACACATTATTTAATAGAGTAATAACTAAAATACACATTATAAATTTAAAAATTAACTAAAATACACAATATCTAATAAAAAAATAACAAAAAAACACATTATTTAATAAAGAAATGATAAAAAAAACATTATTTAATAGAGAATGAACTCAAATACACATTATTTTTTGGAGAAATAACTAAAATACACATTATTTAATGAAGAATATTAACTAAAATTCACATTATTTATTAGAGAAATAACTAAAATACACATTATTTAATAGAGAAAATACAAAAAACACAATATTTAATAGATAAATAACTAAAATACACATTATTTAATAGAGAAATAACTAAAATACACATTATTAAATGAAGAAATAATTAAAATACACCATATTTAATAGAGAAATAACAAAAAAACAAATTATTTAATAAAGAAATAACTAAAATACACATTATTTATTGGAGAAATAACTAAGATACACATTATTTATTGAAGAAATAATAAAAAACACATTATTTTATAAAGAAATAACTGAAATATTTATTATTTAATAAAGAAATAACAAAAAAACACATTATTTAATAGAAAAATAACTAAAATACCCATTATTTATTGGAAAAATAACTAAAATACTTATTATTTTTTGGAGAAATAATTAAAATACACATTATTTGATAAAGAAATAACTAAAATACACATTATTTATTGGAGAAATAACTAAATTACACATTATATAATAAAGAAATAACTAACATACACATTATTTAATAAAGAAATAACTAAAATACACATTATTTATTAGAGAAATAACAAAAAAACACATTATTTAATAGAGAAATAACTAAAATACACATTATTTGATAGAGAAATAACAAAAAAACACATTATTTAATAGAGAAATAACTAAAATACACATTATTTGATAGAGAAATAACAAAAAAAACACATTATTTAATAGAGAAATAACTAAAATACACATTATTTATTTAAGAAATAACTAAAATACACATTATTTATTTTAGAAATATTTAAAATACACAATATTTAATTGAGTGATAACTAATATACACATTATTTATTGGAGAAATAACTAAAATGCACATTATTTAATAAAGAAATAACAAGAATACACAATATTTAATAGAGAAATAACAAAAAAACACATTATTTAATAAAGAAATAACTAAAATACACATTATTTAATGGAGAAATAACTGAAATACAGATTAATTAATAAAAAAATAACTAAAATACACATTATTTAATAGAGAAATAACAAAAAAACACATTATTTAATAGAGAAATAAGTAAAATACACATTATTTATTGAAAAAAAAACTAAAATACACATTATTTAATAAAGAAATAACTAAAATACACATATATTAATAGAGAAATAACTAAAATACACATTATTTAATAGAGAAATAACAAAAAAACATATTATTTAATAGAAAAATAACTAAAATACACAATATTTAAGAGAAAAATAACAAAAAAACACATTATTTAATAGAGAAATAACTAAAATACACATTATTTATTGGAGAAATACCTAAAAAACACATTATTTATTGGAAAAAAAACTAAAATACACATAATTTAATAAAGAAATAACTAAAATACACATTATTTATTGTAGAAATAAGTAAAATACACATTATTTAATAAAGAAATAACAAAAATACACATTATTTATTAGAGAAATAACTAAATCAAACATTATTTAATAAAGAAATAATTAAAATACACATTATTTAATAGAGAAATAACAAAAAAACACATTATTTAATAGAAAAATAACAAAAAAACACATTATTTAATAAAAAAATTAAAAAAAAAAAGATGATTTAATAGAGAAATAACTAAAATACACATTATTTACTAGAGAAATAACTAAAATACACATTATTTAATAGAAAAATAACTAGAATACACATTATTTAATAGAAAAATAACTAAAATACACATTATTTAATAGAGAAATAACTAAAATACACATTATTTAATAGAGAAATATCTAAAATTCACATTATTTAATAAAGAAATAACAAAAAAAACATTATTTTATAGAGAAATAACTAAAATACACATTATTTAATAAAGAAATAACTAAAATACACATTATTTATTGGAGAAAATGAGAACAAACACATTATTTATTGGAGAAATAACTAAAATACACATTATTTAATAAAGAAATAACTAAAATACACATTATTTAATAGAAAAATAACAAAAAAACACATTATTCAATAGAGAAATATCTAAAATACACATTATTTATTAAAGAAATAACTAAAATACACATTATTTAATAAAAAAATAACTAAAATACACATTATTTATTGGGGAAATAACTAAAATACACTTTATTTAAAAAAAAAATAATTAAAATACACATTATTTAATAGAGAAATAACAAAAAAAAACACATTATTTACTAGAAAAATAACAAAGAAACACATTATTTAATAAAAAAATATAGAAAAAAAAGATTATTTAATAGAGAAATAACTAAAATACACATTATTTAATAGAGAAATAACTAAAATACACATTATTTAATAAAAAAATAACTAAAATACACATTATTTATTAGAGAACTAACTAAAATACACCTTATTTATTAAAGAAATAACTAAAATACACATTATTTAATAGAGAAATAACTAAAATTCACATTATTTAATAGAGAAATAACAAAAAAACACATTATTTAATACAGAAATAACTAAATTACACATTATTTATTAAAGAAATAACTAAAATACACATTGTTTAATAAAGAAATAACTGAAATTTAAATTATTTATTAGAGAAATTACTAAAATACACATTATTTAATAAAGAAATAACAAAAAAAAAATTATTTATTAGAGAAATAACAAAAAAACACATTATTTAATAGAGAAATAACTAAAATACACATTATTTATTAGAGAAATAACTAAAATACATATTATTTATTAGAGAAATAACAAAAAAACACTTTAATTAATAAAGAAATAACTAAAATACACATTATTTAATAAAGAAATAACAAAAAAACACATTATTTTAAAGAGAAATAACTAAAATACACATTATTTATTGGAGAAATAACTAAAATACTTATTATTTATTGGAGAAATAACTAAAATACACATTATTTAATAGAGAAATAACTAAATTACACATTATTTATTAAAGAAATAACTAAAATACACATTATTTAATAGAGAAATAACTAACATACACATTATTTAATAAAGAAATAACTAAATTACACATTATTTAATAGAGAAATAACAAAAAATCACATTATTTAATAAAGAAATAACTAAAATACACATTATTTAATAGAAAAATAACAAAAAAACACATTATTTAATAGAGAAAAAACTAAAATACACATTTTTTATTGAAGAAATAACTAAAAGACACATTATTCAATAGAGAAATAACTAAAATACACATTATTTAATAGAAAAATAACTAAAATATACATTATTTATTGGAGAAACAACTAAAATACACATTATTTATTTGAGAAATAACTAAAATACACATTATTTAATAAAGAAATAAATAATATACACATTATTTAATAGAGAAATAAGAAAAAAAACACATTATTCAATAGAGAAATAACTCAAATACACATTATTTATTGGAGAAATAACTAAAATACACATTATTTTATAAAGAAATAACTAAAATACACATTATTTATTGTGGAAATAACTAAAATACACTTTATTTAATAAAGAAATAATTAAAATACACATTATTTAATAAAAAAATAACAAAAAAACATAGTATTTAATAGAAAATTAACAAAAAAACACATTATTTAATAGAAAAATATTAAAAAAAAGATTATTTAATAAAGAAATAACTAAAATACACATTATTTAATAAAGAAATAACTAAAATACACATTATTTAATAGAGAAATAACTAAAATACACATTATTTAATAGAGAAATAACAAAAAAACATATTATTTAATAGAGAAATAACTAAAATACACAATATTTAATAGAGAAATAACAAAAAAACACATTATTTAATAGAGAAATAACTAAAATACACATTATTCATTGGAGAAATACTTCAAAAACGCATTATTTATTGGAGAAATAACTAAAATACACATAATTCAATAAAGAAATAACTAAAATACACATTATTTATTGGAGAAATAACTAAAATACACATTATTTAATAAAGAAATAACTAATATACATATTATTTAATAAAGAAATAACAAAAAAAACACATTATTTAATAGAGAAATAACTAAAATACACATTATTCAATAGAGAAATAACAAAAAAACACATTCTTTAAAAGAGAAATAACTAAAATACACATTTATTAATAGAGAACTAACTAAAATACACATTATTTAATAGAGAAATAACTAAAATACACATTATTTAATAGATAAATAACTAAAATTCACATTATTTATTGGAAAAATATCTAAAATACCGTTATTTAATAAAGAAATAACTAAAATACACATTATTTTATAGAGAAATAACAAAAAAACACATTATTTAATAGAGAAATAACTAAAATACACATTATTTGTTTAAGATTTAACTAAAATACACAATATCTAATAAAAAAATTAAAAAAAAAACACATTATTAAATAAAAAAATGATAAAAAAACATTATTTAATAGAGAAATAACTAAAATACACATTATTTATTGGAGAAATAACTAAAATACACATTATTTAATGAAGAATTAACTAAAATTCACATTATTTATTAGAGAAATAACTAAAATACACACTATTTAATAGAGAATATACAAAAAACACAATATTTAATGAATAAATAACTAAAATACACATTATTTAATAGAGAAATAACTAAAATACACATTATTTAATAAAAAACTAACTAAAATACACCATATTTAATAGAGAAATAACAAAAAAACAAATTATTTAATAGAGAAATAACTAAAATACACATTATTTATTGGAGAAATAACTAAGATACACATTATTTATTGGAGAAATAACAAAAAACACATTATTTTATAAAGAAATAACTGAAATATTTATTATTTAATAAAGAAATAACAAAAAAACACATTATTTAATAGAAAAATAACTAAAATACCCATTATTTATTGGAGAAATAACTAAAATACTTATTATTTATTGGAGAAATAACTAAAATACACATTATTTGATAGAGAAATAACTAAAATACACATTATTTATTGGAGAAATAACTAAATTACACATTATGTAATAGAGAAATAACTAACATACACATTATTTAATAAAGAAATAACTAAAATACACATTATTTATTAGAGAAATAACTAAAATACACATTATTTAATAAAGAAATTACTAAAATACACATATATTAATAGAGAAATAACTGAAATACACATTATTTAATAAAGAAATAACAAAAAAACATATTATTTAATAGAAAAATAACTAAAAAAAACTTTATTTAATAGAGAAATAATTAAAATACACATTATTTAAAAGAGAAATAACTAATTTACACATTATTTAATAAAGGAATAACTAAAATACACATTAATTAATAGAGAAATAACTAAAATACACATTATTTATTGAAGAAATAACTAAAATACTTATTATTTATTGGAGAAATAACTAAAATACACATTATTTAATAGAGAAATAACTAAAATACACATTATTTATTAAAGAAATAACTAAAATACATATTATTTAATAGAGAAATAACTAACATACACATTATTTAATGAAGAATTAACTAAAATACACATTATTTAATAAAGAAATAACAAAAAAACACAATATTTAATAGAGAAATAACTAAAATACACATTTTTTATTGAAGAAATAACTAAAATACACATTATTTAATAGAGAAATAACTAAAATACACATTATTTAATAGAAAAATAAATAATATACACATTATAAATATACATTATTTATTAAAGAAACAACTAAAATACACATTATTTATTTGAGAAATAACTAAAATACACATTATTTAATAAAGAAATAAATAATATACACATTATTTAATAGAGAAAAAAGAAAAAAACACATTATTCAATATAGAAATTACTCAAATACACATTATTTATTGGAAAAATAACTAAAATACATATTATTTAATAAAGAATTAACTAAAATACACATTATTTATTGTGGAAATAACTAAAATACACTTTATTTAATAAAGAATAAATTAAAATACACATTATTTAATAAAAAAATAACAAAAAAACATAGTATTTAATAGAAAATTAACAAAAAAACACATTATTTATTAGAAAACTATTAAAAAAAAGATTATTTAATAAAGAAATAACTAAAATACACATTATTTGATAGAGAAATAACTAAAATACACATTATTTAATAGAGAAATAACTAAAATACACATTATTTAAAAGATAAATAACTAAAATTCACATTATTTATTGGAAAAATATCTAAAATACACATTATAAATATACATTATTTATTGGAGAAACAACTAAAATACACATTATTTATTTGAGATATAACTAAAATACACATTATTTAATAAAGAAATAAATAATATACACATTATTTAATAGAGAAAAAAGAAAAAAACACATTATTCAATATAGAAATTACTCAAATACACATTATTTATTGGAGAAATAACTAAAATACACATTATTTTATAGAGAAATAACAAAAAAACACATTATTTAATAGAGAAATAACTAAAATACACATTATTTATTTAAGAATTAACTAAAATACACAATATCTAATAAAAAAATAACAAAAAAACACATTATTTAATAAAGAAATGATAAAAAAAACATTATTTAATAGAGAAATAACTAAAATACACATTATTTATTGGAGAAATAACTAAAATACTCATTATTTAATGAAGAATTAACTAAAATTCACATTATTTATTAGAGAAATAACTAAAATACACATTATTTAATAGAGAAAATACAAATAACACATTATTTAATAGATAAATAACTAAAATACACATTATTTAATAAAGAAATAACTAAAATACACATTATTTAATAAAAAAATAACTAAAATACACCATATTTAATAGAGAAATAACAAAAAAACAAATTATTTATTAGAGAAATAACTAAAATACACATTATTTATTGGAAAAATATCTAAGATACACATTATTTATTGGAGAAATAACAAAAAACACATTATTTTATAAAGAAATAACTGAAATATTTATTATTTAATAAAGAAATAACAAAAAAACACATTACTTAATAGAAAAATAACTAAAATACACATTATTTATTGGAGAAATAACTAAAATACTTATTATTTATTGTAGAAATAACTAAAATACACATTATTTAATAAAGAAATAACTAAAATACACATTATTTATTGGAGAAATAACTAAATTACACATTATATAATAGAGAAAAAATTAACATACACATTATTTAATAAAGAAATAACTAAAATACACATTATTTATTAGAGAAATAACAAAAAAACACATTATTTAATAGAGAAATAACTAAAATACACATTTTTTGATAGAGAAATAACAAAAAAACACATTATTTAATAAAGAAATATCTAAAATACACATTATTTATTAAAGAAATAACTAAAGTACACATTATTTGATAGAGAAATAACTAAAAAACACATTATTTAATAGAGAAATAACTAAAACACACATTATTTATTAAAGAAATAACAAAAATACACATTAGTTATTGGAGAAATAACTAAAATACACATTATTTATTAAAGAAATAACTAAAATACACATATATTAATAAAGAAATAACTAAAATACACATTATTTAATAGAGAAATAACAAAAAACACATTATTTAATAAAGAAATAAGTAAAATACACATTATTTATTAAAGAAATAACTAAAATACAGATTAATTAATAGAGAAATAACTAAAATACACATTATTTAATAGAGAAATAACAAAAAAACACATTATTTAATAAAGAAATAAGTAAAATACACATTATTTATTGAAGAAATAACTAAAATACACATTATTTAATAAAGAATTAACTAAAATACACATATATTAATAGAAAAATAACTAAAATACACATTATTCAATAGAGAAATAACAAAAAAACATATTATTTAATAATGAAATAACTAAAATACACAATATTTAATAGAGAAATAACAAAAAAACACATTATTTAATAGAGAAATAACTAAAATACACATTATTTATTGGAGAAATACCTAAAAAACACATTATTTATTAGAGAAAAAACTAAAATACACATAATTTAATAAAGAAATAACTAAAATACACATTATTTATTGTAGAAATAACTAAAATACACATTATTTTATAAAGAAATAACAAAAATACACATTATTTATTGGAGAAATAACAAAAATAAACATTATTTAAAAAAGAAATAATTAAAATACACATTATTTAATAGAGAAATAACAAAAAAACACATTATTTAATAGAAAAATAACAAAAAAACACATTATTTAATAGAAAAATTAAAAAAAAAAAGATTATTTAATAGAGAAATAACTAAAATACACATTATTTACTAGAGAACTAACTAAAATACACATTATTTAATAGAAAAATAACTAAAATACACATTATTTAATAGAGAAATAACTAAAAGACACATTATTTAATAAAGAAATAACTAAAATACACATTATTTAATAGAGAAATATCTAAATTTCACATTATTTAATAGAGAAATAACAAAAAAACACATTATTTAATAAAGAAATAACTAAAATACACATTATTTAATAGAGAAATAACTAAAATACACAATATTTATTGGAGAAATAACTAAAAAACACATTATTTATTGGAGAAATAACTAAAATACACTTTATTTAATAAAGAAATAACTAAAATACACATCATTTAATAAAAAAATAACAAAAAAACACATTATTCAATAGAGAAATATCTAAAATACACCTTATTTATTAAAGATATAACTAAGATACACATTATTTAATAAAGAAATAACTAAAATACACATTATTTATTGGGGAAATAACTAAAATACACTTTATTTAAAAAAAAAATAATTAAAATACACATTATTTAATAGAGAAATAACAAAAAAAACACATTATTTACTAGAAAAATAACAAAGAAACACATTATTTAATAGAAAAATATAGAAAAAAAGATTATTTAATAGAGAAATAACTATAATACACATTATTTAATAGAGAAATAACTAAAATACACATTATTTAATAGAAAAATAACTGAAATACACATTATTTAATAGAGAACTAACTAAAATACACATTATTTATTAGAGAAATAACTAAAATACACATTATTTAATAGAGAAATAACTAAAATCACATTATTTAATAGAGAAATAAAGAAAAAACACATTATTTAATAGAGAAATAACTAAATTACACATTATTTATTGGAGAAATAACTAAAATACACATTATTTAATAAAGAAATAACTTAAATTCAAATTATTTATTAGAGAAATTACTAAAATACACATTATTTAATAAAGAAATAACAAAAAAAAAATTATTTATTAGAGAAATAACAAAAAAAACACATTATTTAATAGAGAAATAACTAAAATACACATTATTTATTGGAGAAATAACTAAAATACACATTATTTAATAGAAAAATAACTAAAATACACATTATTTAATAGAGAAATAACTAAAATACACATTATTTAATAGAGAAATAACAAAAAAACATATTATTTAATAGAGAAATAACTAATGACACAATATTTAATAGAGAAATAACAAAAAAAACACATTATTTAATAGAGAAATAACTGAATTACACTTTATTTAATAGAGAAATAACTAAAATACACACTATTTAATAAAGAAATAACAAAAAAACATATTATTTAATAGAGAAATAACTAAAATACACAATATTTAATAGAGAAATAACAAAAAAACACATTATTTAATAGAGAAATAACTAAAATACACATTATTTATTGGAGAAATACCTTAAAAACGCATTATTTATTGGAGAAAAAACTAAAGAACACATAATTTAATAAAGAAATAACTAAAATACACATTATTTATTGGAGAAATAACTAAAATACACATTATTTAATAAAGAAATAACTAAACTACATATTGTTTAATAGAGAAATAACAAAAAAAACACATTATTTAATAAAGAAATAACTAAAATACACATTATTTAATAGAGAAATAACAAAAAAACACATTATTTAATAGAAAAATTAAAAAAAAAAAGATTATTTAATAGAGAAATAACTAAAATACACATTATTTACTAGAGAACTAACTAAAATACACATTATTTAATAGAAAAATAACTAAAATACACATTATTTAATAGAGAAATAACTAAAAGACACATTATTTAATAAAGAAATAACTAAAATACACATTATTTAATAGAGAAATATCTAAATTTCACATTATTTAATAGAGAAATAACAAAAAAACACATTATTTAATAAAGAAATAACTAAAATACACATTATTTAATAGAGAAATAACTAAAATACACAATATTTATTGGAGAAATAACTAAAAAACACATTATTTATTGGAGAAATAACTAAAATACACTTTATTTAATAAAGAAATAACTAAAATACACATCATTTAATAAAAAAATAACAAAAAAACACATTATTCAATAGAGAAATATCTAAAATAGACCTTATTTATTAAAGATATAACTAAGATACACATTATTTAATAAAGAAATAACTAAAATGCACATTATTTATTGGGGAAATAACTAAAATACACTTTATTTAAAAAAAAAATAATTAAAATACACATTATTTAATAGAGAAATAACAAAAAAAACACATTATTTACTAGAAAAATAACAAAGAAACACATTATTTAATAGAAAAATATAGAAAAAAAGATTATTTAATAGAGAAATAACTATAATACACATTATTTAATAGAGAAATAACTAAAATACACATTATTTAATAGAAAAATAACTAAAATACACATTATTTAATAGAGAACTAACTAAAATACACATTATTTATTAGAGAAATAACTAAAATACACATTATTTAATAGAGAAATAACTAAAATCACATTATTTAATAGAGAAATAAAGAAAAAACACATTATTTAATAGAGAAATAACTAAATTACACATTATTTATTGGAGAAATAACTAAAATACACATTATTTAATAAAGAAATAACTTAAATTCAAATTATTTATTAGAGAAATTACTAAAATACACATTATTTAATAAAGAAATAACAAAAAAAAAATTATTTATTAGAGAAATAACAAAAAAAACACATTATTTAATAGAGAAATAACTAAAATACACATTATTTATTGGAGAAATAACTAAAATACACATTATTTAATAGAAAAATAACTAAAATACACATTATTTAATAGAGAAATAACTAAAATACACATTATTTAATAGAGAAATAACAAAAAAACATATTATTTAATAGAGAAATAACTAATGACACAATATTTAATAGAGAAATAACAAAAAAAACACATTATTTAATAGAGAAATAACTGAATTACACTTTATTTAATAGAGAAATAACTAAAATACACACTATTTAATAAAGAAATAACAAAAAAACATATTATTTAATAGAGAAATAACTAAAATACACAATATTTAATAGAGAAATAACAAAAAAACACATTATTTAATAGAGAAATAACTAAAATACACATTATTTATTGGAGAAATACCTTAAAAACGCATTATTTATTGGAGAAAAAACTAAAGAACACATAATTTAATAAAGAAATAACTAAAATACACATTATTTATTGGAGAAATAACTAAAATACACATTATTTAATAAAGAAATAACTAAAATACATATTGTTTAATAGAGAAATAACAAAAAAAACACATTATTTAATAAAGAAATAACTAAAATACACATTATTTAATAGAGAAATAACAAAAAAACACATTATTTAAAAGAGAAATAACTAAAATACACATTTTTTAATAGAGAAATAACTAAAATACACATTATTTAATAGAGAAATAACTAAAATACACATTATTTAATAGATAAATAACTAAAATTCACATTATTTATTGGAAAAATATCTAAAATACACATTATTTAATAAAGAAATAACTAAAATACAAATTATTTTATAGAAAAATAACAAAAAAACACATTATTTAATAGAGTAATAACTAAAATACAGATTATAAATTTAAAAATTAACTAAAATACACAATATCTAATAAAAAAATAACAAAAAAACACATTATTTAATAAAGAAATGAACTCAAATACACATTATTTATTGGAGAAATAACTAAAATACACATTATTTAATGAAGAATATTAACTAAAATTCACATTATTTATTAGAGAAATAACTAAAATACACATTATTTAATAGAGAAAATACAAAAAACACAATATTTAATAGATAAATAACTAAAATACACATTATTTAATAGAGAAATAACTAAAATACACATTATTTAATGAAGAAATAACTAAAATACACCATATTTAATAGAGAAATAACAAAAAAACAAATTATTTAATAAAGAAATAACTAAAATACACATTATTTATTGGAGAAATAACTAAGATACACATTATTTATTGGAGAAATAACAAAAAACACATTATTTTATAAAGAAATAACTGAAATATTTATTATTTAATAAAGAAATAACAAAAAAACACATTATTTAATAAAAAAATAACTAAAATACCCATTATTTATTGGAGAAATAACTAAAATACTTATTATTTTTTGGAGAAATAACTAAAATACACATTATTTGATAGAGAAATAACTTAAATACACATTATTTATTGGAGAAATAACTAAATTACACATTATATAATAAAGAAATAACTAACATACACATTATTTAATAAAGAAATAACTAAAATACACATTATTTATTAGAGAAATAACAAAAAAACACATTATTTAATAGAGAAATAACTAAAATACACATTATTTGATAGAGAAATAACAAAAAAACACATTATTTAATAGAGAAATAACTAAAATACACATTATTTATTTAAGAAATAACTAAAATACACATTATTTATTTTAGAAATATTTAAAATACACAATATTTAATTGAGTGATAACTAATATACACATTATTTATTGGAGAAATAACTAAAATGCACATTATTTAATAAAGAAATAACAAGAATACACATTATTTAATAGAGAAATAACAAAAAAACACATTATTTAATAAAGAAATAACTAAAATACACATTATTTATTGGAGAAATAACTGAAATACAGATTAATTAATAAAAAAATAACTAAAATACACATTATTTAATAGAGAAATAACAAAAAAAACACATTATTTAATAGAGAAATAAGTACAATACACATTATTTATTGAAGAAATAACTAAAATACACATTATTTAATAAAGAAATAACTAAAATACACATATATTAATAGAGAAATAACTAAAATACACATTATTTAATAAAGAAATAACAAAAATACACATTATTTATTAGAGAAATAACTAAATCAAACATTATTTAATAAAGAAATAATTAAAATACACATTATTTAATAGAGAAATAACAAAAAAACACATTATTTAATAGAAAAATAACAAAAAAACACATTATTTAATAAAAAAATAAAAAAAAAAAGATTATTTAATAGAGAAATAACTAAAATACACATTATTTACTAGAGAAATAACTAAAATACACATTATTTAATAGAAAAATAACTAGAATACACATTATTTAATAGAAAAATAACTAAAATACACATTATTTAATAGAGAAATAACTAAAATACACATTATTTAATAGAGAAATATCTAAAATTCACATTATTTAATAAAGAAATAACAAAAAAACACATTATTTTATAGAGAAATAACTAAAATACACATTATTTAATAGAGAAATAACTAAAATACACATTATTTATTGGAGAAATTAAGAACAAACACATTATTTATTGGAGAAATAACTAAAATACACATTATTTAATAAAGAAATAACTAAAATACACATTATTTAATAGAAAAATAACAAAAAAACACATTATTCAATAGAGAAATATCTAAAATACACATTATTTATTAAAGAAATAACTAAAATACACATTATTTAATAAAAAAATAACTAAAATACACATTATTTATTGGGGAAATAACTAAAATACACTTTATTTAAAAAAAAAATAATTAAAATACACATTATTTAATAGAGAAATAACAAAAAAAAACACATTATTTACTAGAAAAATAACAAAGAAACACATTATTTAATAGAAAAATATAGAAAAAAAAGATTATTTAATAGAGAAATAACTAAAATACACATTATTTGATAGAGAAATAACTAAAATACACATTATTTAATAGAAAAATAACTAAAATACACATTATTTATTAGAGAACTAACTAAAATACACCTTATTTATTAAAGAAATAACTAAAATACACATTATTTAATAAAGAAATAACTAAAATTCACATTATTTAATAGAGAAATAACAAAAAAACACATTATTTAATACAGAAATAACTAAATTACACATTATTTATTGGAGAAATAACTAAAATACACATTATTTAATAAAGAAATAACTGAAATTTAAATTATTTATTAAAAAAATTACTAAAAAACACATTATTTAATGAAGAAATAACAAAAAAAAAATTATTTATTAGAGAAATAACAAAAAAACACATTATTTAATAGAGAAATAACTAAAATACACATTATTTATTAGAGAAATAACTAAAATACATATTATTTATTAGAGAAATAACAAAAAAACACTTTAATTAATAAAGAAATAACTAAAATACACATTATTTAATAAAGAAATAACAAAAAAACACATTATTTAAAAAAAAAATAACTAAAATACACATTATTTATTGGAGAAATAACTAAAATACTTATTATTTATTGGAGAAATAACTAAAATACACATTATTTAAGAGAGAAATAACTAAATTACACATTATTTATTGAAGAAATAACTAAAATACACATTATTTAATAGAGAAATAACTAACATACACATTATTTAATAAAGAAATAACTAAATTACACATTATTTAATAGAGAAATAACAAAAAAACACATTATTTAATAAAGAAATAACTAAAATACACATTATTTAATAGAAAAATAACAAAAAAACACATTATTTAATAGAGAAAAAACTAAAATACACATTTTTTATTGAAGAAATAACTAAAATACACATTATTTAATAGAGAAATAACTAAAATACACATTATTTAATAGAAAAATAACTAAAATATACATTATTTATTGGAGAAACAACTAAAATACACATTATTTATTTGAGAAATAACTAAAATACACATTATTTAATAAAGAAATAAATAATATACACATTATTTAATAGAGAAATAAGAAAAAAACACATTATTCAATAGAGAAATAACTCAAATACACATTATTTATTGGAGAAATAACTAAAATACACATTATTTAATAAAGAAATAACTAAAATACACATTATTTATTGTGGAAATAACTAAAATACACTTTATTTAATAAAGAAATAATTAAAATACACATTATTTAATAAAAAAATAACAAAAAACCATAGTATTTAATAGAAAATTAACAAAAAAACACATTATTTAATAGAAAAATATTAAAAAAAAGATTATTTAATAAAGAAATAACTAAAATACACATTATTTAATAAAGAAATAACTAAAATACACATTATTTAATAGAAAAATAACTAAAATACACATTATTTAATAGAGAAATAACAAAAAAACATATTATTTAATAGAGAAATAACTAAAATACACAATATTTAATAGAGAAATAACAAAAAAACACATTATTTAATAGAGAAATAACTAAAATACACATTATTCATTGGAGAAATACTTCAAAAACGCATTATTTATTGGAGAAATAACTAAAATACACATAATTCAATAAAGAAATAACTAAAATACACATTATTTATTGGAGAAATAACTAAAATACACATTATTTAATAAAGAAATAACTAATATACATATTATTTAATAAAGAAATAACAAAAAAAACACATTATTTAATAGAGAAATAACTAAAATACACATTATTCAATAGAGAAATAACAAAAAAACACATTCTTTAAAAGAGAAATAACTAAAATACACATTTATTAATAAAGAACTAACTAAAATACACATTATTTAATAGAGAAATAACTAAAATACACATTATTTAATAGATAAATAACTAAAATTCACATTATTTATTGGAAAAATATCTAAAATACCGTTATTTAATAAAGAAATAACTAAAATACACATTTTTTGATAGAGAAATAACAAAAAAACACATTATTTAATAAAGAAATATCTAAAATACACATTATTTATTAAAGAAATAACTAAAGTACACATTATTTGATAGAGAAATAACTAAAAAACACATTATTTAATAGAGAAATAACTAAAACACACATTATTTATTAAAGAAATAACAAAAATACACATTAGTTATTGGAGAAATAACTAAAATACACATTATTTATTAAAGAAATAACTAAAATACACATATATTAATAAAGAAATAACTAAAATACACATTATTTAATAGAGAAATAACAAAAAACATATTATTTAATAGAGAAATATATAAATACACATTATTTAATAAAGAAATAACTAAAATACACATTATTTAAAAGAGAAATAACTAATATACACATTATTTAATAGAGGAATAACTAAAATACACATTAATTAATAAAGAAATAACTAAAATACACATTATTTAATAGAGAAATAACTAAAATTCACATTATTTAATAGAGAAATAACAAAAAAACACATTATTTAGTAGAGAAATAATTAAAATACACATTATTTATTTAAGAAATAACTAAAATACATATTATTTATTTTAGAAATAACTAATATACACAATATTAAATTGAGTGATAACTAATATACACATTATTTATTGGAAAAATAACTAAAATGCACATTATTTAATAAAGAAATAACAAGAATACACATTATTTAATAGAGAAATAACAAAAAAACACATTATTTAATAAAGAAATAACTAAAATACACATTATTTATTAAAGAAATAACTAAAATACAGATTAATTAATAGAGAAATAACTAAAATACACATTATTTAATAGAGAAATAACAAAAAAACACATTATTTAATAAAGAAATAAGTAAAATACACATTATTTATTGAAGAAATAACTAAAATACACATTATTTAATAAAGAATTAACTAAAATACACATATATTAATAGAAAAATAACTAAAATACACATTATTCAATAGAGAAATAACAAAAAAACATATTATTTAATAATGAAATAACTAAAATACACAATATTTAATAGAGAAATAACAAAAAAACACATTATTTAATAGAGAAATAACTAAAATACACATTATTTATTGGAGAAATACCTAAAAAACACATTATTTATTAGAGAAAAAACTAAAATACACATAATTTAATAAAGAAATAACTAAAATACACATTATTTATTGTAGAAATAACTAAAATACACATTATTTTATAAAGAAATAACAAAAATACACATTATTTATTGGAGAAATAACAAAAATAAACATTATTTAAAAAAGAAATAATTAAAATACACATTATTTAATAGAGAAATAACAAAAAAACACATTATTTAATAGAAAAATAACAAAAAAACACATTATTTAATAGAAAAATTAAAAAAAAAAAAGATTATTTAATAGAGAAATAACTAAAATACACATTATTTACTAGAGAACTAACTAAAATACACATTATTTAATAGAAAAATAACTAAAATACACATTATTTAATAGAGAAATAACTAAAAGACACATTATTTAATAAAGAAATAACTAAAATACACATTATTTAATAGAGAAATATCTAAATTTCACATTATTTAATAGAGAAATAATAAAAAAACACATTATTTAATAAAGAAACAACTAAAATACACATTATTTAATAGAGAAATAACTAAAATACACAATATTTATTGGAGAAATAACTAAAAAACACATTATTTATTGGAGAAATAACTAAAATACACTTTATTTAATAAAGAAATAACTAAAATACACATCATTTAATAAAAAAATAACAAAAAAACACATTATTCAATAGAGAAATATCTAAAATACACCTTATTTATTAAAGATATAACTAAGATACACATTATTTAATAAAGAAATAACTAAAATACACATTATTTATTGGGGAAATAACTAAAATACACTTTATTTAAAAAAAAAATAATTAAAATACACATTATTTAATAGAGAAATAACAAAAAAAACACATTATTTACTAGAAAAATAACAAAGAAACACATTATTTAATAGAAAAATATAGAAAAAAAGATTATTTAATAGAGAAATAACTATAATACACATTATTTAATAGAGAAATAACTAAAATACACATTATTTAATAGAAAAATAACTAAAATACACATTATTTAATAGAGAACTAACTAAAATACACATTATTTATTAGAGAAATAACTAAAATACACATTATTTAATAGAGAAATAACTAAAATCACATTATTTAATAGAGAAATAAAGAAAAAACACATTATTTAATAGAGAAATAACTAAATTACACATTATTTATTGGAGAAATAACTAAAATACACATTATTTAATAAAGAAATAACTTAAATTCAAATTATTTATTAGAGAAATTACTAAAATACACATTATTTAATAAAGAAATAACAAAAAAAAAATTATTTATTAGAGAAATAACAAAAAAAACACATTATTTAATAGAGAAATAACTAAAATACACATTATTTATTGGAGAAATAACTAAAATACACATTATTTAATAGAAAAATAACTAAAATACACATTATTTAATAGAGAAATAACTAAAATACACATTATTTAATAGAGAAATAACAAAAAAACATATTATTTAATAGAGAAATAACTAATGACACAATATTTAATAGAGAAATAACAAAAAAAACACATTATTTAATAGAGAAATAACTGAATTACACTTTATTTAATAGAGAAATAACTAAAATACACACTATTTAATAAAGAAATAACAAAAAAACATATTATTTAATAGAGAAATAACTAAAATACACAATATTTAATAGAGAAATAACAAAAAAACACATTATTTAATAGAGAAATAACTAAAATACACATTATTTATTGGAGAAATACCTTAAAAACGCATTATTTATTGGAGAAAAAACTAAAGAACACATAATTTAATAAAGAAATAACTAAAATACACATTATTTATTGGAGAAATAACTAAAATACACATTATTTAATAAAGAAATAACTAAAATACATATTGTTTAATAGAGAAATAACAAAAAAAACACATTATTTAATAAAGAAATAACTAAAATACACATTATTTAATAGAGAAATAACAAAAAAACACATTATTTAAAAGAGAAATAACTAAAATACACATTTTTTAATAGAGAAATAACTAAAATACACATTATTTAATAGAGAAATAACTAAAATACACATTATTTAATAGATAAATAACTAAAATTCACATTATTTATTGGAAAAATATCTAAAATACACATTATTTAATAAAGAAATAACTAAAATACAAATTATTTTATAGAAAAATAACAAAAAAACACATTATTTAATAGAGTAATAACTAAAATACACATTATAAATTTAAAAATTAACTAAAATACACAATATCTAATAAAAAAATAACAAAAAAACACATTATTTAATAAAGAAATGAACTCAAATACACATTATTTATTGGAGAAATAACTAAAATACACATTATTTAATGAAGAATATTAACTAAAATTCACATTATTTATTAGAGAAATAACTAAAATACACATTATTTAATAGAGAAAATACAAAAAACACAATATTTAATAGATAAATAACTAAAATACACATTATTTAATAGAGAAATAACTAAAATACACATTATTTAATGAAGAAATAACTAAAATACACCATATTTAATAGAGAAATAACAAAAAAACAAATTATTTAATAAAGAAATAACTAAAATACACATTATTTATTGGAGAAATAACTAAGATACACATTATTTATTGGAGAAATAACAAAAAACACATTATTTTATAAAGAAATAACTGAAATATTTATTATTTAATAAAGAAATAACAAAAAAACACATTATTTAATAGAAAAATAACTAAAATACCCATTATTTATTGGAAAAATAACTAAAATACTTATTATTTTTTGGAGAAATAACTAAAATACACATTATTTGATAGAGAAATAACTTAAATACACATTATTTATTGGAGAAATAACTAAATTACACATTATATAATAAAGAAATAACTAACATACACATTATTTAATAAAGAAATAACTAAAATACACATTATTTATTAGAGAAATAACAAAAAAACACATTATTTAATAGAGAAATAACTAAAATACACATTATTTGATAGAGAAATAACAAAAAAACACATTATTTAATAGAGAAATAACTAAAATACACATTATTTATTTAAGAAATAACTAAAATACACATTATTTATTTTAGAAATATTTAAAATACACAATATTTAATTGAGTGATAACTAATATACACATTATTTATTGGAGAAATAACTAAAATGCACATTATTTAATAAAGAAATAACAAGAATACACATTATTTAATAGAGAAATAACAAAAAAACACATTATTTAATAAAGAAATAACTAAAATACACATTATTTATTGGAGAAATAACTGAAATACAGATTAATTAATAAAAAAATAACTAAAATACACATTATTTAATAGAGAAATAACAAAAAAACACATTATTTAATAGAGAAATAAGTAAAATACACATTATTTATTGAAGAAATAACTAAAATACACATTATTTAATAAAGAAATAACTAAAATACACATATATTAATAGAGAAATAACTAAAATACACATTATTTAATAAAGAAATAACAAAAATACACATTATTTATTAGAGAAATAACTAAATCAAACATTATTTAATAAAGAAATAATTAAAATACACATTATTTAATAGAGAAATAACAAAAAAACACATTATTTAATAGAAAAATAACAAAAAAACACATTATTTAATAAAAAAAAAAAAAAAAAAAGATTATTTAATAGAGAAATAACTAAAATACACATTATTTACTAGAGAAATAACTAAAATACACATTATTTAATAGAAAAATAACTAGAATACACATTATTTAATAGAAAAATAACTAAAATACACATTATTTAATAGAGAAATAACTAAAATACACATTATTTAATAGAGAAATATCTAAAATTCACATTATTTAATAAAGAAATAACAAAAAAACACATTATTTTATAGAGAAATAACTAAAATACACATTATTTAATAGAGAAATAACTAAAATACACATTATTTATTGGAGAAATTAAGAACAAACACATTATTTATTGGAGAAATAACTAAAATACACATTATTTAATAAAGAAATAACTAAAATACACATTATTTAATAGAAAAATAACAAAAAAACACATTATTCAATAGAGAAATATCTAAAATACACATTATTTATTAAAGAAATAACTAAAATACACATTATTTAATAAAAAAATAACTAAAATACACATTATTTATTGGGGAAATAACTAAAATACACTCTATTTAAAAAAAAAATAATTAAAATACACATTATTTAATAGAGAAATAACAAAAAAAAACACATTATTTACTAGAAAAATAACAAAGAAACACATTATTTAATAGAAAAATATAGAAAAAAAAGATTATTTAATAGAGAAATAACTAAAATACACATTATTTGATAGAGAAATAACTAAAATACACATTATTTAATAGAAAAATAACTAAAATACACATTATTTATTAGAGAACTAACTAAAATACACCTTATTTATTAAAGAAATAACTAAAATACACATTATTTAATAGAGAAATAACTAAAATTCACATTATTTAATAGAGAATAAACAAAAAAACACATTATTTAATACAGAAATAACTAAATTACACATTATTTATTGGAGAAATAACTAAAATACACATTATTTAATAAAGAAATAACTGAAATTTAAATTATTTATTAAAAAAATTACTAAAATACACATTATTTAATGAAGAAATAACAAAAAAAAAATTATTTATTAGAGAAATAACAAAAAAACACATTATTTAATAGAGAAATAACTAAAATACACATTATTTATTAGAGAAATAACTAAAATACATATTATTTATTAGAGAAATAACAAAAAAACACTTTAATTAATAAAGAAATAACTAAAATACACATTATTTAATAAAGAAATAACAAAAAAACACATTATTTAAAAAAAAAATAACTAAAATACACATTATTTATTGGAGAAATAACTAAAATACTTATTATTTATTGGAGAAATAACTAAAATACACATTATTTAATAGAGAAATAACTAAATTACACATTATTTATTGAAGAAATAACTAAAATACACATTATTTAATAGAGAAATAACTAACATACACATTATTTAATAAAGAAATAACTAAATTACACATTATTTAATAGAGAAATAACAAAAAAACACATTATTTAATAAAGAAATAACTAAAATACACATTATTTAATAGAAAAATAACAAAAAAACACATTATTTAATAGAGAAAAAACTAAAATACACATTTTTTATTGAAGAAATAACTAAAATACACATTATTTAATAGAGAAATAACTAAAATACACATTATTTAATAGAAAAATAACTAAAATATACATTATTTATTGGAGAAACAACTAAAATACACATTATTTATTTGAGAAATAACTAAAATACACATTATTTAATAAAGAAATAAATAATATACACGTTATTTAATAGAGAAATAAGAAAAAAACACATTATTCAATAGAGAAATAACTCAAATACACATTATTTATTGGAGAAATAACTAAAATACACATTATTTAATAAAGAAATAACTAAAATACACATTATTTATTGTGGAAATAACTAAAATACACTTTATTTAATAAAGAAATAATTAAAATACACATTATTTAATAAAAAAATAACAAAAAACCATAGTATTTAATAGAAAATTAACAAAAAAACACATTATTTAATAGAAAAATATTAAAAAAAAGATTATTTAATAAAGAAATAACTAAAATACACATTATTTAATAAAGAAATAACTAAAATACACATTATTTAATAGAAAAATAACTAAAATACACATTATTTAATAGAGAAATAACAAAAAAACATATTATTTAATAGAGAAATAACTAAAATACACAATATTTAATAGAGAAATAACAAAAAAACACATTATTTAATAGAGAAATAACTAAAATACACATTATTCATTGGAGAAATACTTCAAAAACGCATTATTTATTGGAGATATAACTAAAATACACATAATTCAATGAAGAAATAACTAAAATACACATTATTTATTGGAGAAATAACTAAAATACACATTATTTAATAAAGAAATAACTAATATACATATTATTTAATAAAGAAATAACAAAAAAAACACATTATTTAATAGAGAAATAACTAAAATACACATTATTCAATAGAGAAATAACAAAAAAACACATTCTTTAAAAGAGAAATAACTAAAATACACATTTATTAATAGAGAACTAACTAAAATACACATTATTTAATAGAGAAATAACTAAAATACACATTATTTAATAGATAAATAACTAAAATTCACATTATTTATTGGAAAAATATCTAAAATACACATTATTTAATAAAGAAATAACTAAAATACACATTATTTTATAGAGAAATAACAAAAAAACACATTATTTAATAGAGAAATAACTAAAATACACATTATTTGTTTAAGATTTAACTAAAATACACAATATCTAATAAAAAAATTAAAAAAAAAAACACATTATTAAATAAAGAAATTATAAAAAAACATTATTTAATAGAGAAATAACTAAAATACACATTATTTATTGGAGAAATAACTAAAATACACATTATTTAATGAAGAATTAACTAAAATTCACATTATTTATTAGAGAAATAACTAAAATACACACTATTTAATAGAGAATATACAAAAAACACAATATTTAATGAATAAATAACTAAAATACACATTATTTAATAGAGAAATAACTAAAATACACATTATTTAATAAAGAACTAACTAAAATACACCATATTTAATAGAGAAATAACAAAAAAACAAATTATTTAATAGGGAAATAACTAAAATACACATTATTTATTGGAGAAATAACTAAGATACACATTATTTATTGGAGAAATAACAAAAAACACATTATTTTATAAAGAAATAACTGAAATATTTATTATTTATTAAAGAAATAACAAATAAACACATTATTTAATAGAAAAATAACTAAAATACCCATTATTTATTGGAGAAATAACTAAAATACTTATTATTTATTGGAGAAATAACTAAAATACACATTATTTGATAGAGAAATAACTAAAATACACATTATTTATTGGAGAAATAACTAAATTACACATTATGTTATAGAGAAATAACTAACATACACATTATTTAATAAAGAAATAACTAAAATACACATTATTTATTAGAGAAATAACAAAAAAACACATTATTTAATAGAGAAATAACTAAAATACACATTATTTGATAGAGAAATAACAAAAAAACACATTATTTAATAAAGAAATAACTAAAATACACATTATTTATTAAAGAAATAACTAAAATACACATTATTTAATAGAGAAATAACTAAAAAACACATTATTTATTAGAGAAATAACAAAAATACACATTATTTATTGAAGAAATAACTAAAATACACATTATTTAATAAAGAAATTACTAAATTACACATATATTAATAGAGAAATAAATGAAATACACATTATTTAATAAAGAAATAACAAAAAAACATATTATTTAATAGAAAAATAACTAAAAAAAACTTTATTTAATAGAGAAATAATTAAAATACACATTATTCAAAAGAGAAATAACTAAGTTACACATTATTTAATAAAGGAATAACTAAAATACACATTAATTAATAGAGAAATAACTAAAATACACATTATTTATTGAAGAAATAACTAAAATACTTATTATTTATTGGAGAAATAACTAAAATACACATTATTTAATAGAGAAATAACTAAAATACACATTATTTATTAAAGAAATAACTAAAATACATATTATTTAATAGAGAAATAACTAACATACACATTATTTAATGAAGAAATAACTAAAATACACATTATTTAATAAAGAAATAACAAAAAAACACAATATTTAATAGAGAAATAACTAAAATACACATTTTTTATTGAAGAAATAACTAAAATACACATTATTTAATAGAGAAATAACTAAAATACACATTATTTAATAGAAAAATAAATAATATACACATTATAAATATACATTATTTATTAAAGAAACAACTAAAATACACATTATTTATTTGAGAAATAACTAAAATACACATTATTTAATAAAAAAATAAATAATATACACATTATTTAATAGAGAAATAAGAAAAAAACACATTATTCAATATAGAAATTACTCAAATACACATTATTTATTGGAGAAATAACTAAAATACATATTATTTAATAAAGAATTAACTAAAATACACATTATTTATTGTGGAAATAACTAAAATACACTTTATTTAATAAAGAAATAACTAAAATACACATTATTTTATAGAGAAATAACTAAAATACACATTATTTAATAGAGAAATAACTAAAATACACATTATTTAATAGAGAAATAACAAAAAAACATATTATTTAATAGAGAAATAACTAAAATACACAATATTTGATAGAGAAATAACAAAAAAACACATTATTTAATAGAGAAATAACTAAAATACACATTATTCATTGGAGAAATACTTCAAAAACGCATTATTTATTGGAGAAATAACTAAAATACACATAATTCAATAAAGAAATAACTAAAATACACAATATTTATTGGAGAAATAACTAAAAGACACATTATTTAATAAAGAAATAACTAAAATACATATTATTTAATAAAAAAATAACAAAAAAAACACATTATTTAATAGAGGAATAACTAAAATACACATTATTTAATAAAGAAATAACAAAAAAACACATTCTTTAAAAGAGAAATAACTAAAATACACATTATTTAATAGAGAAATAACTAAAATACACATTATATAAAAGATAAATAACTAAAATTCACATTATTTATTGAAAAAATATCTAAAATACACATTATAAATATACATTATTTATTGGAGAAACAACTAAAATACACATTATTTATTTGAGAAATAACTAAAATACACATTATTTAATAAAGAAATAAATAATATACACATTATTTAATAGAGAAAAAAGAAAAAAACACATTATTCAATATAGAAATTACTCAAATACACATTATTTATTGGAGAAATAACTAAAATACACATTATTTTATAGAGAAATAACAAAAAAACACATTATTTAATAGAGAAATAACTAAAATACACATTATTTATTTAAGAGTTAACTAAAATACACAATATCTAATAAAAAAATAACAAAAAAACACATTATTTAATAAAGAAATGATAAAAAAAACATTATTTAATAAAGAAATAACTAAAATACACATTATTTATTGGAGAAATAACTAAAATACACATTATTTAATGAAGAATTAACTAAAATTCACATTATTTATAAGAGAAATAACTAAAATACACATTATTTAATAGAGAAAATACAAAAAACACATTATTTAATAGATAAATAACTAAAATACACATTATTTAATAAAGAAATAACTAAAATACACATTATTTAATAAAAAAATAACTAAAATACACCATATTTAATAGAGAAATAACAAAAAAACAAATTATTTATTAGAGAAATAACTAAAATACACATTATTTATTGGAAAAATAACTAAGATACACATTATTTATTGGAGAAATAACAAAAAACACATTATTTTATAAAGAAATAACTGAAATATTTATTATTTAATAAAGAAATAACAAAAAAACACATTACTTAATAGAAAAATAACTAAAATACACATTATTTATTGAAGAAATAACTAAAATACTTATTATTTATTGGAGAAATAACTAAAATACACATTATTTAATAAAGAAATAACTAAAATACACATTATTTATTAAAGAAATAACAAAAAAACACATTATTTAATAGAGAAATAACTAAAATACACATTTTTTGATAGAGAAATAACAAAAAAACACATTATTTAATAAAGAAATATCTAAAATACACATTATTTATTAAAGAAATAACTAAAATACACATTATTTGATAGAGAAATAACTAAAAAACACATTATTTAATAGAGAAATAACTAAAACACACATTATTTATTAAAGAAATAACAAAAATACACATTAGTTATTGGAGAAATAACTAAAATACACATTATTTATTAAAGAAATAACTAAAATACACATATATTAATAAAGAAATAACTAAAATACACATTATTTAATAGAGAAATAACAAAAAACATATTATTTAATAGAGAAATATATAAATACACATTATTTAATAAAGAAATAACTAAAATACACATTATTTAAAAGAGAAATAACTAATATACACATTATTTAATAGAGGAATAACTAAAATACACATTAATTAATAGAGAAATAACTAAAATACACATTATTTAATAGAGAAATAACTAAAATTCACATTATTAAATAGAGAAATAACAAAAAAACACATTATTTAATAGAGAAATAATTAAAATACACATTATTTATTTAAGAAATAACTAAAATACATATTATTTATTTTAGAAATAACTAAAATACACAATATTAAATTGAGTGATAACTAATATACACATTATTTATTGGAAAAATAACTAAAATGCACATTATTTAATAAAGAAAAAACAAGAATACACATTATTTAATAGAGAAATAACAAAAAAACACATTATTTAATAAAGAAATAACTAAAATACACATTATTTATTGAAGAAATAACTAAAATACAGATTAATTAATAGAGAAATAACTAAAATACACATTATTTAATAGAGAAATAACAAAAAAACACATTATTTAATAAAGAAATAAGTAAAATACACATTATTTATTGAAGAAATAACTAAAATACACATTATTTAATAAAGAATTAACTAAAATACACATATATTAATAGAAAAATAACTAAAATACACATTATTCAATAGAGAAATAACAAAAAAACATATTATTTAATAGAGAAATAACTAAAATACACAATATTTAATAGAGAAATAACAAAAAACACATTATTTAATAGAGAAATAACTAAAATACACATTATTTATTAGAGAAATACCTAAAAAACACATTATTTATTAGAGAAAAAACTAAAATACACATAATTTAATAAAGAAATAACTAAAAAACACATTATTTATTGTAGAAATAACTAAAATACACATTATTTTATAAAGAAATAACAAAAATACACATTATTTATTGGAGAAATAACAAAAATAAACATTATTTAAAAAAGAAATAATTAAAATACACATTATTTAATAGAGAAATAACAAAAAAACACATTATTTAATAGAAAAATAACAAAAAAACACATTATTTAATAGAAAAATTAAAAAAAAAAAAAGATTATTTAATAGAGAAATAACTAAAATACACATTATTTACTAGAGAACTAACTAAAATACACATTATTTAATAGAAAAATAACTAAAATACACATTATTTAATAGAGAAATAACTAAAAGACACATTATTTAATAAAGAAATAACTAAAATACACATTATTTAATAGAGAAATATCTAAATTTCACATTATTTAATAGAGAAATAACAAAAAAAACACATTATTTAATAAAGAAATAACTAAAATACACATTATTTAATAGGGAAATAACTAAAATACACAATATTTATTGGAGAAATAACTAAAAAACACATTATTTATTGGAGAAATAACTAAAATACACTTTATTTATTAAAGAAATAACTAAAATACACATCATTTAATAAAAAAATAACAAAAAAACACATTATTCAATAGAGAAATATCTAAAATACACCTTATTTATTAAAGAAATAACTAAAATACACATTATTTAATAAAGAAATAACTAAAATACACATTATTTATTGGGGAAATAACTAAAATACACTTTATTTAAAAAAAAAAATAATTAAAATACACATTATTTAATAGAGAAATAACAAAAAAAACACATTATTTACTAGAAAAATAACAAAGAAACACATTATTTAATAGAAAAATATAGAAAAAAAGATTATTTAATAGAGAAATAACTATAATACACATTATTTAATAGAGAAATAACTAAAATACACATCATTTAATAGAAAAATAACTAAAATACACATTATTTAATAGAGAACTAACTAAAATACACATTATTTATTAAAGAAATAACTAAAATACACATTATTTTATAGAGAAATAACTAAAATTCACATTTTTTAATAGAGAAATAAAGAAAAAACACATTATTTAATAGAGAAATAACTAAATTACACATTATTTATTGGAGAAATAACTAAAATACACATTATTTAATAAAGAAATAACTTAAATTCAAATTATTTATTAGAGAAATTACTAAAATACACATTATTTAATAAAGAAAAAACAAAAAAAAAATTATTTATTAAAGAAATAACAAAAAAAACACATTATTTAATAGAGAAATAACTAAAATACACATTATTTATTGGAGAAATAACTAAAATACATATTATTTATAGGAGAAATAACAAAAAAACACTTTATTTAATAAAGAAATAACTAAAATACACATTATTTAATAAAGAAATAACAAAAAAACACATTATTTAATAGAAAAATAACTAAAATACACATTATTTATTGGAGAAATAACTAAAATACTTATTATTTATTAGAGAAATAACTAAAATACACATTATTTAATAGAGAAATAACTAAAATACACATTTTTTATTGAAGAAATAACTAAAATACACATTATTTAATAGAGAAATAACTAACATACACATTATTTAATGAAGAAATAACTAAAATACACATTATTTAATAGAGAAATAACAAAAAAACACTTTATTTAATAAAGAAATAACTAAAATACACATTATTTATTAGAGAAATAACAAAAAAAACACATTATTTAATAAAGAAATAACTAAAATACACATTTTTTATTGAAGAAATAACTAAAATACACATTATTTAATAGAGAAATAACTAAAATACACATTATTTAATAGAAAAATAACTAAAATATACATTATTTATTGGAGAAACAACTAAAATACACATTATTTATTTGAGAAATAACTAAAATACACATTATTTAATAAAGAAATAAATAATATACACATTATTTAATAATGAAATAAGAAAAAAACACATTATTCAATAGAGAAATAACTCAAATATACATTATTTATTAGAGAAATAACTAAAATACACATTATTTAATAAAGAAATAACTAAAATACACATTATTTATTGTGGAAATAACTAAAATACACTTTATTTAATAAAGAAATAATTAAAATACACATTATTTAATAAAAAAATAAAAAAAACATAGTATTAAATAGAAAATTAACAAAAAAACACATTATTTAATAGAAATATATTAAGAAAAAGATTATTTAATAAAGAAATAACTAAAAAACACATTATTTAATAGAGAAATAACTAAAATACACATTATTTAATAGAGAAATAATTAAAATACACATTATTTAATAGAGAAATAACAAAAAAACATATTATTTAATAGAGAAATAACTAAAATACACAATATTTAATAGAGAAATAACAAAAAAACACATTATTTAATAGAGAAATAACTAAAATACACATTATTTATTGGAGAAATACTTTAAAAACGCATTATTTATTGGAGAAATAACTAAAATACACATAATTCAATAAAGAAATAACTAAAATACACATTATTTATTGGAGAAATAACTAAAATACACATTATTTAATAAAGAAATAACTAAAATACATATTATTTAATAAAGAAATAACAAAAAAAACACATTATTTAATAGAGAAATAACTAAAATACACATTATTTAAAAGAGAAATAACAAAAAAACACATTCTTTAAAAGAGAAATAACTAAATTACACATTATTTAATAGAGAAATAACTAAAATACACATTATTTAATAGAGAAATTATTAAAATACACATTATTTAATAGATAAATAACTAAAATTCACATTATTTATTGGAAAAATATCTGAAATACACATTATTTAATAAAGAAATAACTAAAATACACATTATTTTATAGAGAAATAACAAAAAAACTCATTATTTAATAGAGAAATAACTAAAATACACATTATTTATTTAAGAATTAACTAAAATACACAATATCTAATAAAAAAATAACAAAAAAACACATTATTTAATAAAGAAATGATAAAAAAAACATTATTTAATAGAGAAATAACTAAAATACACATTATTTATTGGAGAAATAACTAAAATACACATTATTTAATGAAGAATTAACTAAAATTCACATTATTTATTAGAGAAATAACTAAAATACACATTATTTAATAGAGAAAATACAAAAAACACATTATTTAATAGATAAATAACTAAAATACATTAAAAAATTAAATTTATGAAAAAATATTCTAAACTAAAAAACATCCATAGACGCGTTTCGAGGTTTACCTCTCATCAGTATGGCTTTATTTATTTAAACTAATTGATTTTTAACTTACTTCGTCAACATTGTTCACCACCACAATTCAAAGTGAATATTTTAAAAAGTGTATTGACTATTTAACTAGGCTTTATTCGAAATTATTGCTTTTACAACTGTCTCATTTGAGGACATTGCGTCTCTTCTTTATATATTTTATATTTAACTAAAATACACATTATTTAATAGAGATTTAACTAAATTACACATTATTTAATAAAGAAATAACTAAAATACACATTATTTTATAGAGAAATAACAAAAAAACACATTATTTAATAGAGAAATAACTAAAATACACATTATTTGTTTAAGATTTAACTAAAATACACAATATCTAATAAAAAAATTAAAAAAAAAACACATTATTAAATAAAAAAATGATAAAAAAACATTATTTAATAGAGAAATAACTAAAATACACATTATTTATTGGAGAAATAACTAAAATACACATTATTTAATGAAGAATTAACTAAAATTCACATTATTTATTAGAGAAATAACTAAAATACACACTATTTAATAGAGAATATACAAAAAACACAATATTTAATGAATAAATAACTAAAATACACATTATTTAATAGAGAAATAACTAAAATACACATTATTTAATAAAGAACTAACTAAAATACACCATATTTAATAGAGAAATAACAAAAAAACAAATTATTTAATAGAGAAATAACTAAAATACACATTATTTATTGGAGAAATAACTAAGATACACATTATTTATTGGAGAAATAACAAAAAACACATTATTTTATAAAGAAATAACTGAAATATTTATTATTTAATAAAGAAATAACAAAAAAACACATTATTTAATAGAAAAATAACTAAAATACCCATTATTTATTGGAGAAATAACTAAAATACTTATTATTTATTGGAGAAATAACTAAAATACACAATATTTAATAGAGAAATAACTAAAATACACATTATTTATTGGAGAAATAACTAAATTACACATTATGTAATAGAGAAATAACTAACATACACATTATTTAATAAAGAAATAACTAAAATACACATTATTTATTAGAGAAATAACTAAAATACACATTATTTAATAAAGAAATTACTAAAATACACATATATTAATAGAGAAATAACTGAAATACACATTATTTAATAAAGAAATAACAAAAAAACATATTATTTAATAGAAAAATAACTAAAAAAAACTTTATTTAATAGAGAAATAATTAAAATACACATTATTTAAAAGAGAAATAAATAATTTACACATTATTTAATAAAGGAATAACTAAAATACACATTAATTAATAGAGAAATAACTAAAATACACATTATTTATTGAAGAAATAACTAAAATACTTATTATTTATTGGAGAAATAACTAAAATACACATTATTTAATAGAGAAATAACTAAAATACACATTATTTATTAAAGAAATAACTAAAATACATATTATTTAATAGAGAAAAAACTAACATACACATTATTTAATGAAGAATTAACTAAAATACACATTATTTAATAAAGAAATAACAAAAAAACACAATATTTAATAGAGAAATAACTAAAATACACATTTTTTATTGAAGAAATAACTAAAATACACATTATTTAATAGAGAAATAACTAAAATACACATTATTTAATAGAAAAATAAATAATATACACATTATAAATATACATTATTTATTAAAGAAACAACTAAAATACACATTATTTATTTGAGAAATAACTAAAATACACATTATTTAATAAAGAAATAAATAATATACACATTATTTAATAGAGAAATAAGAAAAAAACACATTATTCAATATAGAAATTACTCAAATACACATTATTTATTGGAAAAATAACTAAAATACATATTATTTAATAAAGAATTAACTAAAATACACATTATTTATTGTGGAAATAACTAAAATACACTTTATTTAATAAAGAATAAATTAAAATACACATTATTTAATAAAAAAATAACAAAAAAACATAGTATTTAATAGAAAATTAACAAAAAAACACATTATTTATTAGAAAACTATTAAAAAAAAGATTATTTAATAAAGAAATATCTAAAATACACATTATTTGATAGAGAAATAACTAAAATACACATTATTTAATAGAGAAATAACTAAAATACACATTATTTAAAAGATAAATAACTAAAATTCACATTATTTATTGGAAAAATATCTAAAATACACATTATAAATATACATTATTTATTGGAGAAACAACTAAAATACACATTATTTATTTGAGAAATAACTAAAATACACATTCTTTAATAAAGAAATAAATAATATACACATTATTTAATAGAGAAAAAGGAAAAAAACACATTATTCAATATAGAAATTACTCAAATACACATTATTTATTGGAGAAATAACTAAAATACACATTATTTTATAGAGAAATAACAAAAAAACACATTATTTAATAGAGAAATAACTAAAATACACATTATTTATTTAAGAATTAACTAAAATACACAATATCTAATAAAAAAATAACAAAAAAACACATTATTTAATAAAGAAATGATAAAAAAAACATTATTTAATAGAGAAATAACTAAAATACACATTATTTATTGGAGAAATAACTAAAATACTCATTATTTAATGAAGAATTAACTAAAATTCACATTATTTATTAGAGAAATAACTAAAATACACATTATTTAATAGAGAAAATACAAAAAACACATTATTTAATAGATAAATAACTAAAATACACATTATTTAATAAAGAAATAACTAAAATACACATTATTTAATAAAAAAATAACTAAAATACACCATATTTAATAAAGAAATAACAAAAAAACAAATTATTTATTAGAGAAATAACTAAAATACACATTATTTATTGGAAAAATAACTAAGATACACATTATTTATTGGAGAAATAACAAAAAACACATTATTTTATAAAGAAATAACTGAAATATTTATTATTTAATAAAGAAATAACAAAAAAACACATTACTTAATAGAAAAATAACTAAAATACACATTATTTATTGGAGAAATAACTAAAATACTTATTATTTATTGTAGAAATAACTAAAATACACATTATTTAATAAAGAAATAACTAAAATACACATTATTTATTGGAGAAATAACTAAATTACACATTATATTATAGAGAAAAAATTAACATACACATTATTTAATAAAGAAATAACTAAAATACACATTATTTATTAGAGAAATAACAAAAAAACACATTATTTAATAGAGAAATAACTAAAATACACATTTTTTGATAGAGAAATAACAAAAAAACACATTATTTAATAAAGAAATATCTAAAATACACATTATTTATTAAAGAAATAACTAAAGTACACATTATTTGATAGAGAAATAACTAAAAAACACATTATTTAATAGAGAAATAACTAAAACACACATTATTTATTAAAGAAATAACAAAAATACACATTAGTTATTGGAGAAATAACTAAAATACACATTATTTATTAAAGAAATAACTAAAATACACATATATTAATAAAGAAATAACTAAAATACACATTATTTTATAGAGAAATAACAAAAAACATATTATTTAATAGAGAAATATATAAATACACATTATTTAATAAAGAAATAACTAAAATACACATTATTTAAAAGAGAAATAACTAATATACACATTATTTAATAGAGGAATAACTAAAATACACATTAATTAATAAAGAAATAACTAAAATACACATTATTTAATAGAGAAATAACTAAAATTCACATTATTTAATAGAGAAATAACAAAAAAACACATTATTTAATAGAGAAATAATTAAAATACACATTATTTATTTAAGAAATAACTAAAATACATATTATTTATTTTAGAAATAACTAAAATACACAATATTAAATTGAGTGCTAACTAATATACACATTATTTATTGGAAAAATAACTAAAATGCACATTATTTAATAAAGAAATAACAAAAATACACATTATTTAATAGAGAAATAACAAAAAAACACATTATTTAATAAAGAAATAACTAAAATACACATTATTTATTAAAGAAATAACTAAAATACAGATTAATTAATAGAGAAATAACTAAAATACACATTATTTAATAGAGAAATAACAAAAAAACACATTATTTAATAAAGAAATAAGTAAAATACACATTATTTATTGAAGAAATAACTAAAATACACATTATTTAATAAAGAATTAACTAAAATACACATATATTAATAGAAAAATAACTAAAATACACATTATTCAATAGAGAAATAACAAAAAAACATATTATTTAATAATGAAATAACTAAAATACACAATATTTAATAGAGAAATAACAAAAAAACACATTATTTAATAGAGAAATAACTAAAATACACATTATTTATTGGAGAAATACCTAAAAAACACATTATTTATTAGAGAAAAAACTAAAATACACATAATTTAATAAAGAAATAACTAAAATACACATTATTTATTGTAGAAATAACTAAAATACACATTATTTTATAAAGAAATAACAAAAATACACATTATTTATTGGAGAAATAACAAAAATAAACATTATTTAAAAAAGAAATAATTAAAATACACATTATTTAATAGAGAAATAACAAAAAAACACATTATTTAATAGAAAAATAACAAAAAAACACATTATTTAATAGAAAAATTAAAAAAAAAAAGGATGGTTGAGACCTTTACTACGTGGTAATCCATAATAATAATAAAATAAAACACTTTCTAAAGAATATATATTAATATTAACAAAAGTTCACTTTTGTTAATATTAATATATATTCTTTAAAATATAGATTATATCAATAAAGTATTTGTGGTAAAAAACGTAGACAGTGTTTTATTTTATTAAAAAAAAAAAAAGATTATTTAATAGAGAAATAACTAAAATACACATTATTTACTAGAGAACTAACTAAAATACACATTATTTAATAGAAAAATAACTAAAATACACAATATTTAATAGAGAAATAACTAAAAGACACATTATTTAATAAAGAAATAACTAAAATACACATTATTTAATAGAGAAATATCTAAATTTCACATTATTTAATAGAGAAATAACAAAAAAACACATTATTTAATAAAGAAATAACTAAAATACACATTATTTAATAGAGAAATAACTAAAATACACAATATTTATTGGAGAAATAACTAAAAAACACATTATTTATTGGAGAAATAACTAAATTACACTTTATTTAATAAAGAAATAACTAAAATACACATCATTTAATAAAAAAATAACAAAAAAACACATTATTCAATAGAGAAATATCTAAAATACACCTTATTTATTAAAGATATAACTAAAATACACATTATTTAATAAAGAAATAACTAAAATACACATTATTTATTGGGGAAATAACTAAAATACACTTTATTTAAAAAAAAAATAATTAAAATACACATTATTTAATAGAGAAATAACAAAAAAAACACATTATTTACTAGAAAAATAACAAAGAAACACATTATTTAATAGAAAAATATAGAAAAAAAGATTATTTAATAGAGAAATTACTATAATACACATTATTTAATAGAGAAATAACTAAAATACACATTATTTAATAGAAAAATAACTAAAATACACATTATTTAATAGAGAACTAACTAAAATACACATTATTTATTAGAGAAATAACTAAAATACACATTATTTAATAGAGAAATAACTAAAATTCACATTATTTAATAGAGAAATAAAGAAAAAACACATTATTTAATAGAGAAATAACTAAATTACACATTATTTATTGGAGAAATAACTAAAATACACATTATTTAATAAAGAAATAACTTAAATTCAAATTATTTATTAAAGAAATTACTAAAATACACATTATTTAATAAAGAAATAACAAAAAAAAAATTATTTATTAGAGAAATAACAAAAAAAAACACATTATTAAATAGAGAAATAACTAAAATACACATTATTTATTGGAGAAATAACTAAAATACACATTATTTAATAGAAAAATAACTAAAATACACATTATTTAATAGAGAAATAACTAAAATACACACTATTTAATAAAGAAATAACAAAAAAACATATTATTTAATAGAGAAATAACTAAAATACACAATATTTAATAGAGAAATAACAAAAAAACACATTATTTAATAGAGAAATAACTAAAATACACATTATTTATTGGAGAAATACCTTAAAAACGCATTATTTATTGGAGAAAAAACTAAAGAACACATAATTTAATAAAGAAATAACTAAAATACACATTATTTAATAAAGAAATAACTAAAATACATATTGTTTAATAGAGAAATAACAAAAAAAACACATTATTTAATAAAGAAATAACTAAAATACACATTATTTAATAGAGAAATAACAAAAAAACACATTATTTAAAAGAGAAATAACTAAAATACACATTTTTTAATAGAGAAATAACTAAAATACACATTATTTAATAGAGAAATAACTAAAATACACATTATTTAATAGATAAATAACTAAAATTCACATTATTTATTGGAAAAATATCTAAAATACACATTATTTAATAAAGAAATAACTAAAATACAAATTATTTTATAGAAAAATAACAAAAAAACACATTATTTAATAGAGTAATAACTAAAATACACATTATAAATTTAAAAATTAACTAAAATACACAATATCTAATAAAAAAATAACAAAAAAACACAATATTTAATAAAGAAATGATAAAAAAAAACATTATTTAATAGAGAATGAACTCAAATACACATTATTTATTGGAGAAATAACTAAAATACACATTATTTAATGAAGAATATTAACTAAAATTCACATTATTTATTAGAGAAATAACTAAAATACACATTTTTTTAATAGAGAAAATACAAAAAACACAATATTTAATAGATAAATAACTAAAATACACATTATTTAATAGAGAAATAACTAAAATACACATTATTTAATGAAGAAATAACTAAAATACACCATATTTAATAGAGAAATAACAAAAAAACAAATTATTTAATAAAGAAATAACTAAAATACACATTATTTATTGGAGAAATAACTAAGATACACATTATTTATTGGAGAAATAACAAAAAACACATTATTTTATAAAGAAATAACTGAAATATTTATTATTTAATAAAGAAATAACAAAAAAACACATTATTTAATAGAAAAATAACTAAAATACCCATTATTTATTGGAGAAATAACTAAAATACTTATTATTTTTTGGAGAAATAACTAAAATACACATTATTTGATAGAGAAATAACTTAAATACACATTATTTATTGGAGAAATAACTAAATTACACATTATATAATAAAGAAATAACTAACATACACATTATTTAATAGAGAAATAACAAAAAAACACATTATTTAATAGAGAAATAACTAAAATACACATTATTTATTTAAGAAATATTTAAAATACACAATATTTAATTGAGTGATAACTAATATACACATTATTTATTGGAGAAATAACTAAAATGCATATTATTTAATAAAGAAATAACAAGAATAAACATTATTTAATAGAGAAATAACAAAAAAACACATTATTTAATAAAGAAATAACTAAAATACACATTATTTATTGGAGAAATAACTGAAATACAGATTAATTAATAAAAAAATAACTAAAATACACATTATTTAATAGAGAAATAACAAAAAAACACATTATTTAATAGAGAAATAAGTAAAATACACATTATTTATTGAAGAAATAACTAAAATACACATTATTTAATAAAGAAATAACTAAAATGCACATATATTAATAGAGAAATAACTAAAATACACATTATTTAATAGAGAAATAACAAAAAAACATATTATTTAATAGAGAAATAACTAAAATACACAATATTTAATAGAAAAATAACAAAAAAACACATTATTTACTAGAGAAATAACTAAAATACACATTATTTATTGGAGAAATACCTAAAAAACACATTATTTATTGGAAAAAAAACTAAAATACACATAATTTAATAAAGAAATAACTAAAATACACATTATTTATTGTAGAAATAACTAAAATACACATTATTTAATAAAGAAATAACAAAAATACACATTAGTTATTAGAGAAATAACTAAATCAAACATTATTTAATAAAGAAATAATTAAAATACACATTATTTAATAGAGAAATAACAAAAAAACACATTATTTAATAAAAAAATAACAAAAAAACACATTATTTAATAAAAAAATAAAAAAAAAAAGATTATTTAATAGAGAAATAACTAAAATACACATTATTTACTAGAGAAATAACTAAAATACACATTATTTAATAGAAAAATAACTAGAATACACATTATTTAATAGAAAAATAACTAAAATACACATTATTTAATAGAGAAATAACTAAAATACACATTATTTAATAGAGAAATATCTAAAATTCACATTATTTAATAAAGAAATAACAAAAAAACACATTATTTTATAGAGAAATAACTAAAATACACATTATTTAATAGAGAAATAACTAAAATACACATTATTTATTGGAGAAATTAAGAACAAACACATTATTTATTGGAGAAATAACTAAAATACACATTATTTAATAAAGAAATAACTAAAATACACATTATTTAATAGAAAAATAACAAAAAAACACATTATTCAATAGAGAAATATCTAAAATACACATTATTTATTAAAGAAATAACTAAAATACACATTATTTAATAAAAAAATAACTAAAATACACATTATTTATTGGGGAAATAACTAAAATACACTTTATTTAAAAAAAAAATAATTAAAATACACATTATTTAATAAAGAAATAACAAAAAAAAACACATTATTTACTAGAAAAATAACAAAAAAACACATTATTTAATAGAAAAATATAGAAAAAAAAGATTATTTAATAGAGAAATAACTAAAATACACATTATTTAATAGAGAAATAACTAAAATACACATTATTTAATAGAAAAATAACTAAAATACACATTATTTATTAGAGAACTAACTAAAATACACCTTATTTATTAAAGAAATAACTAAAATACACATTATTTAATAGAGAAATAACTAAAATTCACATTATTTAATAGAGAAATAACAAAAAAACACATTATTTAATACAGAAATAACTAAATTACACATTATTTATTGGAGAAATAACTAAAATACACATTATTTAATAAAGAAATAACTGAAATTTAAATTATTTATTAGAAAAATTACTAAAATACACATTATTTAATGAAGAAATAACAAAAAAAAAATTATTTATTAGAGAAATAACAAAAAAACACATTATTTAATAGAGAAATAACTAAAATACACATTATTTATTAGAGAAATAACAAAAAAACACATTATTTAATAGAAAAATAACTAAAATACACATTATTTAATAGGGAAATAACTAAAATACACAATATTTATTGGAGAAATAACTAAAAAACACATTATTTATTGGAGAAATAACTAAAATACACTTTATTTAATAAATAAATAACTAAAATACACATCATTTAATAAAAAAATAACAAAAAAACACATTATTCAATAGAGAAATATCTAAAATACACCTTATTTATTAAAGAAATAACTAAAATACACATTATTTAATAAAGAAATAACTAAAATACACATTATTTATTGGGGAAATAACTAAAATACACTTTATTTAAAAAAAAAATAATTAAAATACACATTATTTAATAGAGAAATAACAAAAAAAAACACATTATTTACTAGAAAAATAACAAAGAAACACATTATTTAATAGAAAAATATAGAAAAAAAGATTATTTAATAGAGAAATAACTATAATACACATTATTTAATAGAGAAATAACTAAAATACACATTATTTAATAGAAAAATAACTAAAATACACATTATTTAATAGAGAACTAACTAAAATACACATTATTTATTAAAGAAATAACTAAAATACACATTATTTTATAGAGAAATAACTAAAATTCACATTTTTTAATAGAGAAATAAAGAAAAAACACATTATTTAATAGAGAAATAACTAAATTACACATTATTTATTGGAGAAATAACTAAAATACACATTATTTAATAAAGAAATAACTTAAATTCAAATTATTTATTAGAGAAATTACTAAAATACACATTATTTAATAAAGAAATAACAAAAAAAAAATTATTTATTAAAGAAATAACAAAAAAAACACATTATTTAATAGAGAAATAACTAAAATACACATTATTTATTGGAGAAATAACTAAAATACATATTATTTATAGGAGAAATAACAAAAAAACACTTTATTTAATAAAGAAATAACTAAAATACACATTATTTAATAAAGAAATAACAAAAAAACACATTATTTAATAGAAAAATAACTAAAATACACATTATTTATTGGAGAAATAACTAAAATACTTATTATTTATTAGAGAAATAACTAAAATACACATTATTTAATAGAGAAATAACTCAAATATACATTATTTATTAGAGAAATAACTAAAATACACATTATTTAATAAAGAAATAACTAAAATACACATTATTTATTGTGGAAATAACTAAAATACACTTTATTTAATAAAGAAATAATTAAAATACACATTATTTAATAAAAAAATAAAAAAAAAACATAGTATTAAATAGAAAATTAACAAAAAAACACATTATTTAATAGAAATATATTAAAAAAAAGATTATTTAATAAAGAAATAACTAAAAAACACATTATTTAATAGAGAAATAACTAAAATACACATTATTTAATAGAGAAATAATTAAAATACACATTATTTAATAGAGAAATAACAAAAAAACATATTATTTAATAGAGAAATAACTAAAATACACATTATTTAATAGAGAAATAACAAAAAAACACATTATTTAATAGAGAAATAACTAAAATACACATTATTTATTGGAGAAATACTTTAAAAACGCATTATTTATTGGAGAAATAACTAAAATACACATAATTCAATAAAGAAATAACTAAAATACACATTATTTATTGGAGAAATAACTAAAATACACATTATTTAATAAAGAAATAACTAGAATACATATTATTTAATAAAGAAATAACAAAAAAAACACATTATTTAATAGAGAAATAACTAAAATACACATTATTTAATAGAGAAATAACAAAAAAACACATTCTTTAAAAGAGAAATAACTAAAATACACATTATTTAATGGAGAAATAACTAAAAAACACATTATTTAATAGAGAAATTATTAAAATACACATTATTTAATAGATAAATAACTAAAATTCACATTATTTATTGGAAAAATATCTGAAATACACATTATTTAATAAAGAAATAACTAAAATACACATTATTTTATAGAGAAATAACAAAAAAACTCATTATTTAATAGAGAAATAACTAAAATACACATTATTTATTTAAGAATTAACTAAAATACACAATATCTAATAAAAAAATAACAAAAAAACACATTATTTAATAAAGAAATGATAAAAAAAACATTATTTAATAGAGAAATAACTAAAATACACATTATTTATTGGAGAAATAACTAAAATACACATTATTTAATGAAGAATTAACTAAAATTCACATTATTTATTAGAGAAATAACTAAAATACACATTATTTAATAGAGAAAATACAAAAAACACATTATTTAATAGATAAATAACTAAAATACATTAAAAAATTAAATTTATGAAAAAATATTCTAAACTAAAAAACATCCATAGACGCGTTTCGAGGTTTACCTCTCATCAGTATGGCTTTATTTATTTAAACTAATTGATTTTTAACTTACTTCGTCAACATTGTTCACCACCACAATTCAAAGTGAATATTTTAAAAAGTGTATTGACTATTTAACTAGGCTTTATTCGAAATTATTGCTTTTACAACTGTCTCATTTGAGGACATTGCGTCTCTTCTTTATATATTTTATATTTAACTAAAATACACATTATTTAATAGAGATTTAACTAAATTACACATTATTTAATAAAAAAATAACTAAAATACACCATATTTAATAGAGAAATAACAAAAAAACAAATTATTTATTAGAGAAATAACTAAAATACACATTATTTATTGGAGAAATAACTAAGATACACATTATTTATTGGAGAAATAACAAAAAACACATTATTTTATAAAGAAATAACTGAAATATTTATTATTTAATAAAGAAATAACAAAAAAACACATTATTTAATAGAAAAATAACTAAAATACACATTATTTATTTGAGAAATAACTAAAATACTTATTATTTATTGGAAAAATAACTAAAATACACATTATTTAATAGAGAAATTATTAAAATACACATTATTTAATAGATAAATAACTAAAATTCACATTATTTATTGGAAAAATATCTGAAATACACATTATTTAATAAAGAAATAACTAAAATACACATTATTTTATAGAGAAATAACAAAAAAATTCATTATTTAATAGAGAAATAACTAAAATACACATTATTTATTTAAGAATTAACTAAAATACACAATATCTAATAAAAAAATAACAAAAAAACACATTATTTAATAAAGAAATGATAAAAAAAACATTATTTAATAGAGAAATAACTAAAATACACATTATTTATTGGAGAACTAACTAAAATACACATTATTTAATGAAGAATTAACTAAAATTCACATTATTTATTAGAGAAATAACTAAAATACACATTATTTAATAGAGAAAATACAAAAAACACATTATTTAATAGATAAATAACTAAAATACACATTATTTAATAGAGATTTAACTAAATTACACATTATTTAATAAATAAATAACTAAAATACACCATATTTGATAGAGAAATAACAAAAAAACAAATTATTTATTAGAAAAATAACTAAAATACACATTATTTATTGGAGAAATAACTAAGATACACATTATTTATTGGAGAAATAACAAAAAACACATTATTTTATAAAGAAATAACTGAAATATTTATTATTTAATAAAGAAATAACAAAAAACACATTATTTAATAGAAAAATAACTAAAATACACATTATTTATTTGAGAAATAACTAAAATACTTATTATTTATTGGAGAAATAACTAAAAAACACATTATTTAATAAAGAAATAACTAAAATACACAATATTTATTGAAGAATTAACTAAATTACACATTATATAATAGAGAAATAACTAACATACACATTATTTAATAAAGAAATAACTAAAATACACATTATTTATTAGAGAAATAACAAAAAAACACATTATTTAATAGAGAAATAACTAAAATACACATTAATTGATAGAGAAATAACAAAAAAACACATTATTTAATAAAGAAATAACTAAAATACTCATTATTTATTCAAGAAATAACTAAAATACACATTATTTAATAGAGAAATAACTAAAAAACACATTATTTAATAGAGAAATAACTAAAACACACATTATTTATTAGAGAAATAACAAAAATACACATTATTTATTGGAGAAATAACTAAAATACACATTATTTAATAAAGAAATAACTAAAATACACATATATTAATAGAGAAATAACTAAAACACACATTATTAAATAGAGAAATAACAAAAAAACATATTATTTAATAGAGAAATAACTAAAATACACATTATTTAATAGAGAAATAACTAAATTACACATTATTTAATAAAAAAATAACTAAAATACACCATATTTGATAGAGAAATAACAAAAAAACAAATTATTTATTAGAGAAATAACTAAAATACACATTATTTATTGGAGAAATAACTAAGATACACATTATTTATTGGAGAAATAACAAAAAACACATTATTTTATAAAGAAATAACTGAAATATTTATTATTTAATAAAGAAATAACAAAAAACACATTATTTAATAGAAAAATAACTAAAATACACATTATTTATTTGAGAAATAACTAAAATACTTATTATTTATTGGAGAAATAACTAAAAAACACATTATTTAATAAAGAAATAACTAAAATACACAATATTTATTGGAGAATTAACTAAATTACACATTATATAATAGAGAAATAACTAACATACACATTATTTAATAAAGAAATAACTAAAATACACATTATTTATTAGAGAAATAACAAAAAAACACATTATTTAATAGAGAAATAACTAAAATACACATTATTTGATAGAGAAATAACAAAAAAACACATTATTTAATAGAGAAATAACTAAAATACACATTATTTATTAAAGAAATAACTAAAATACACATTATTTAATAAAGAAATAACTAAAAAACACATTATTTAATAGAGAAATAACTAAAACACACATTATTTATTAGAGAAATAACAAAAATACACATTATTTATTGGAGAAATAACTAAAATACACATTATTTAATAAAGAAATAACTAAAATACACATATATTAATAGAGAAATAACTAAAATACACATTATTAAATAGAGAAATAACAAAAAAACATATTATTTAATAGAGAAATAACTAAAATACACATTATTTAATAGAGAAATAACTAAAATACACATTATTTAAAAGAGAAATAACTAATATACACATTATTTAATAGAGGAATAACTAAAATACACATTAATTAATAGAGAAATAACTAAAATACACATTATTTAATAGAGAAATAACTGAAATTCACATTATTTAATAGAGAAATAACAAAAAAACACATTATTTAATAGAGAAATATCTAAAATACACATTATTTATTTAAGAAATAACTAAAATACATATTATTTATTTTAGAAATAACTAAAATACACAATATTTAATTGAGTGATAACTAATATACACAATATTTATTGGAGAAATAACTAAAATGCACATTATTTAATAAAGAAATAACAAGAATACACATTATTTAATAGAGAAATAACAAAAAAACACATTATTTAATAAAGAAATAACTAAAATACACATTATTTATTGGAGAAATAACTAAAATGCAGATTAATTAATAGAGAAATAACTAAAATACACATATATTAATAGACAAATAACTAAAATACACATTATTTAATAAAAAAATAACAAAAAAACATATTATTTAATAGAGAAATAACTAAAATACACAATATTTAATAGAAAAATAACAAAAAAACACATTATTTAATAGAGAAATAACTAAAATACACATTATTTATTGGAGAAATACCTAAAAAACACATTTTTTATTGGAGAAAACACTAAAATACACATAATTTAATAAAGAAATAACTAAAATACACATTATTTATTGTAGAAATAACTAAAATACACCTTATTTAATAAAGAAATAACAAAAATACACATTATTTATTGGAGAAATAACTAAAATAAACATTATTTAATAAAGAAATAATTAAAATACACATTATTTAATAGAGAAATAACAAAAAAACACATTATTTAATAGAAAAATAACAAAAAACACATTATTTAATAGAAAAATTAAAAAAAAAGATTATTTAATAGAGAAATAACTAAAATACACATTATTTACTAGAGAACTAATTAAAATACACATTATTTAATAGAAAAATAACTAAAATACACATTATTTAATAGAGAAATAACTAAAAGACACATTATTTAATAAAGAAATAACTAAAATACACATTATTTAATAGAGAAATATCTAAATTTCACATTATTTAATAGAGAAATAACAAAAAAACACATTATTTAATAAAGAAATAACTAAATTACACATTATTTAATAGAGAAATAACTAAAATACACAATATTTATTGGAGAAATAACTAAAAAACACATTATTTATTAAAGAAATAACTAAAATACAATTTATTTAATAAAGAAATAACTAAAATACACATTATTTAATAAAAAAATAACAAAAAAACACATTATTCAATAGAGAAATATCTAAAATACACCTTATTTATTAAAGAAATAACTAAAATACACATTATTTAATAAAGAAATAACTAAAATACACATTATTTATTGGGGAAATAACTAAAATACACTTTATTTAAAAAATAAATAATTAAATTACACATTATTTAATAGAGAAATAACAAAAAAAACACATTATTTACTAGAAAAATAACAAAGAAACACATTATTTAATAGAAAAATATAGAAAAAAAGATTATTTAATAGAGAAATAACTATAATACACATTAATTAATAGAGAAATAACTAAAATACACATTATTTAATAGAAAAATAACTAAAATACACATTATTTAATAGAGAACTAACTAAAATACACATTATTTATTAGAGAAATAACTAAAATACACATTATTTAATAGAGAAATAACTAAAATTCACATTATTTAATAGAGAAATAAAGAAAAAACACATTATTTAATAGAGAAATAACTAAATTACACATTATTTATTAGAGAAATAACTAAAATACACATTATTTAATAAAGAAATAACTTAAATTCAAATTATTTATTAGAGAAATTACTAAAATACACATTATTTAATAAAGAAATAACAAAAAAAAAATTATTTATTAGAGAAATAACAAAAAAAACACATTATTTAATAGAGAAATAACTAAAATACACATTATTTATTGAAGAAATAACTAAAATACATATTATTTATAGGAGAAATAACAAAAAAACACTTTATTTAATAAAGAAATAACTAAAATACACATTATTTAATAAAGAAATAACAAAAAAACACATTATTTAATAGAAAAATAACTAAAAAACACATTATTTATTGGAGAAATAACTAAAATACTTATTATTCATTAGAGAAATAACTAAAATACACATTATTTAATAGAGAAATAACTAAAATACACATTATTTATTGAAGAAATAACTAAAATACACATTATTTAATAGAGAAATAACTAACATACACATTATTTAATGAAGAAATAACTAAAATACACATTATTTAATAGAGAAATAACAAAAAAACACATTATTTAATAAAGAAATAACTAAAATACACATTATTTAATAGAGAAATAACAAAAAAACACATTATTTAATAAAGAAATAACTAAAATACACATTTTTTATTGAAGAAATAACTAAAATACACATTATTTAATAGAGAAATAACTAAAATACACATTATTTAATAGAAAAATAACTAAAATATACATTATTTATTGGAGAAACAACTAAAATACACATTATTTATTTGAGAAATAACTAAAATACACATTATTTAATAAAGAAATAAATAATATACACATTATTTAATAGTGAAATAAGAAAAAAACACATTATTCAATAAAGAAATAACTCAAATACACATTATTTATTAGAGAAATAACTAAAATACACATTATTTAATAAAGAAATAACTAAAATACACATTATTTATTGTGGAAATAACTAAAATACACTTTATTCAATAAAGAAATAATTAAAATACACATTATTTAATAAAAAATTAAAAAAAAAAACATAGTATTAAATAGAAAATTAACAAAAAAACACATTATTTAATAGAAATATATTAAAAAAAAGATTATTTAATAAAGAAATAACTAAAAAACACATTATTTAATAGAGAAATAACTAAAATACACATTATTTAATAGAGAAATAATTAAAATACACATTATTTAATAGAGAAATAACAAAAAAACATATTATTTAATAGAGAAATAACTAAAATACACAATATTTAATAGAGAAATAACAAAAAAACACATTATTTAATAGAGAAATAACTAAAATACACATTATTTATTGGAGAAATACTTTAAAAACGCATTATTTATTGGAGAAATAACTAAAATACACATAATTCATCAAAGAAATAACTAAAATACACATTATTTATTGGAGAAATAACTAAAATACACATTATTTAATAAAGAAATAACTAAAATACATATTATTTAATAAAGAAATAACAAAAAAAACACATTATTTAATAGAGAAATAACTAAAATACACATTATTTAATAGAGAAATAACAAAAAAACACATTCTTTAAAAGAGAAATAACTAAAATACACATTATTTAATAGAGAAATAACTAAAATACACATTATTTAATAGAGAAATTATTAAAAGACACATTATTTAATAGAGAAATAACAAAAAAACATATTATTTAATAGAGAAATAACTAAAATACACAATATTTAATAGAGAAATAACAAAAAAACACATTATTTTATAGAGAAATAACTAAAATACACATTATTTATTGGAGAAATACTTTAAAAACACATTATTTAATAGAAATATATTAAAAAAAAGATTATTTAATAAAGAAATAACTAAAAAACACATTATTTAATAGAGAAATAACTAAAATACACATTATTTAATAGAGAAATAATTAAAATACACATTATTTAATAGAGAAATAACAAAAAAACATATTATTTAATAGAGAAATAACTAAAATACACAATATTTAATAGAGAAATAACAAAAAAACACATTATTTAATAGAGAAATAACTAAAATACACATTATTTATTGGAGAAATACTTTAAAAACGCATTATTTATTGGAGAAATAACTAAAATACACATAATTCATCAAAGAAATAACTAAAATACACATTATTTATTGGAGAAATAACTAAAATACACATTATTTAATAAAGAAATAACTAAAATACATATTATTTAATAAAGAAATAACAAAAAAACACATTATTTAATAGAGAAATAACTAAAATACACATTATTTAATAGAGAAATAACAAAAAAACACATTCTTTAAAAGAGAAATAACTAAAATACACATTATTTAATAGAGAAATAACTAAAATACACATTATTTAATAGAGAAATTATTAAAAGACACATTATTTAATAGATAAATAACTAAAATTCACATTATTTATTGGAAAAATATCTGAAATACACATTATTTAATAAAGAAATAACTAAAATACACATTATTTTATAGAGAAATAACAAAAAAACTCATTATTTAATAGAGAAATAACTAAAATACACATTATTTATTTAAGAATTAACTGAAATACACAATATCTAATAAAAAAATAACAAAAAAACACATTATTTAATAAAGAAATGATAAAAAAAACATTATTTAGTAGAGAAATAACTAAAATACACATTATTTATTGGAGAAATAACTAAAATACACATTATTTAATGAAGAATTAACTAAAATTCACATTATTTATTAGAGAAATAACTAAAATACACATTATTTAATAGAGAAAATACAAAAAACACATTATTTAATAGATAAATAACTAAAATACACATTATTTAATAGAGATTTAACTAAATTACACATTATTTAATAAAAAAATAACTAAAATACACCATATTTAATAGAGAAATAACAAAAAAACAAATTATTTATTAGAGAAATAACAAAAAAAACACATTATTTAATAGAGAAATAACAAAAATACACATTATTTATTGGAGAAATAACTAACATACATATTATTTATAGGATAAATAACAAAAAAACACTTTATTTAATAAAGAAATAACTAAAATACACATTATTTAATAAAGAAATAACAAAAAAACACATTATTTAATAGAAAAATAACTAAAATACACATTATTTATTAGAGAAATAACTAAAATACTTATTATTCATTAGAGAAATAACTAAAATACACATTATTTAATAGAGAAATAACTAAAATACACATTATTTATTGAAGAAATAACTAAAATACACATTATTTAATAGAGAAATAACTAACATACACATTATTTAATGAAGAAATAACTTAAATACACATTATTTAATAGAGAAATAACAAAAAAACACATTATTTAATAAAGAAATAACTAAAATACACATTATTTAATAGAGAAATAACAAAAAAACACATTATTTAATAAAGAAATAACTAAAATACACATTTTTTATTGAAGAAATAACTAAAATACACATTATTTAATAGAGAAATAACTAAAATACACATTATTTAATAGAAAATTAACTAAAATATACATTATTTATTAGAGAAACAACTAAAATACACATTATTTATTTGAGAAATAACTAAAATACACATTATTTAATAAAGAAATAAATAATATACACATTATTTAATAGTGAAATAAGAAAAAAACACATTATTCAATAGAGAAATAACTCAAATACACATTATTTATTAGAGAAATAACTAAAATACACATTATTTAATAAAGAAATAACTAAAATACACATTATTTATTGTGGAAATAACTAAAATACACTTTATTTAATAAAGAAATAATTAAAATACACATTATTTAATAAAAAAATTAAAAAAAAAACATAGTATTAAATAGAAAATTAACAAAAAAACACATTATTTAATAGAAATATATTAAAAAAAAGATTATTTAATAAAGAAATAACTAAAAAACACATTATTTAATAGAGAAATAACTAAAATACACATTATTTAATAGAGAAATAATTAAAATACACATTATTTAATAGAGAAATAACAAAAAACATATCATTTAATAGAGAAATAACTAAAATACACAATATTTAATAGAGAAATAACAAAAAAACACATTATTTAATAGAGAAATAACTAAAATACACATTATTTATTGGAGAAATACTTTAAAAACGCATTATTTATTGGAGAAATAACTAAAATACACATAATTCATCAAAGAAATAACTAAAATACACATTATTTATTGGAGAAATAACTAAAATACACATTATTTAATAAAGAAATAACTAAAATACATATTATTTAATAAAGAAATAACAAAAAGAACACATTATTTAATAGAGAAATAACTAAAATACACATTATTTAATAGAGAAATAACAAAAAAACACATTCTTTAAAAGAGAAATAACTAAAATACACATTATTTAATAGAGATATAACTAAAATACACATTATTTAATAGAGAAATTATTAAAATACACATTATTTAATAGATAAATAACTAAAATTCACATTATTTATTGGAAAAATATCTGAAATACACATTATTTAATAAAGAAATAACTAAAATACACATTATTTTATAGAGAAATAACAAAAAAACTCATTATTTAATAGAGAAATAACTAAAATACACATTATTTATTTAAGAATTAACTAAAATACACAATATCTAATAAAAAAATAACAAAAAAACACATTATTTAATAAAGAAATGATAAAAAAAACATTATTTAATAGAGAAATAACTAAAATACACATTATTTATTGGAGAAATAACTAAAATACACATTATTTAATGAAGAATTAACTAAAATTCACATTATTTATTAGAGAAATAACTAAAATACACATTATTTAATAGAGAAAAAACAAAAAACACATTATTTAATAGATAAATAACTAAAATACACATTATTTAATAGAGATTTAACTAAATTACACATTATTTAATAAAAAAATAACTAAAATACACCATATTTGATAGAGAAATAACAAAAAAACAAATTATTTATTAAAGAAATAACTAAAATACACATTATTTATTGGAGAAATAACTAAGATACACATTATTTATTGGAGAAATAACAAAAAACACATTATTTTATAAAGAAATAACTAAAATATTTATTATTTAATAAAGAAATAACAAAAAACACATTATTTAATAGAAAAATAACTAAAATACACATTATTTATTTGAGAAATAACTAAAATACTTATTATTTATTGGAGAAATAACTAAAAAACACATTATTTAATAAAGAAATAACTAAAATACACAATATTTATTGGAGAATTAACTAAATTACACATTATATAATAGAGAAATAACTAACATACACATTATTTAATAAAGAAATAACTAAAATACACATTATTTATTAGAGAAATAACAAAAAAACACATTATTTAATAGAGAAATAACTAAAATACACATTATTTGATAGAGAAATAACAAAAAAACACATTATTTAATAAAGAAATAACTAAAATACACATTATTTATTCAAGAAATAACTAAAATACACATTATTTAATAGAGAAATAACTAAAAAACACATTATTTAATAAAGAAATAACTAAAACACACATTATTTATTAGAGAAATAACAAAAATACACATTATTTATTGGAGAAATAACTAAAATACACATTATTTAATAAAGAAATAACTAAAATACACATATATTAATAGAGAAATAACTAAAACACACATTATTAAATAGAGAAATAACAAAAAAACATATTATTTAATAGAGAAATAACTAAAATACACATTATTTAATAGAGAAATAACTAAATTACACATTATTTAATAAAAAAATAACTAAAATACACCATATTTGATAGAGAAATAACAAAAAAACAAATTATTTATTAGAGAAATAACTAAAATACACATTATTTATTAGAGAAATAACTAAGATACACATTATTTATTGGAGAAATAACAAAAAACACATTATTTTATAAAGAAATAACTGAAATATTTATTATTTAATAAAGAAATAACAAAAAACACATTATTTAATAGAAAAATAACTAAAATACACATTATTTATTTGAGAAATAACTAAAATACTTATTATTTATTGGAGAAATAACTAAAAAACACATTATTTAATAAAGAAATAACTAAAATACACAATATTTATTGGAGAATTAACTAAATTACACATTATATAATAGAGAAATAACTAACATACACATTATTTAATAAAGAAATAACTAAAATACACATTATTTATTAGAGAAATAACAAAAAAACACATTATTTAATAGAGAAATAACTAAAATACACATTATTTGATAGAGAAATAACAAAAAAACACATTATTTAATAAAGAAATAACTAAAATACACATTATTTATTAAAGAAATAACTAAAATACACATTATTTAATAAAGAAATAACTAAAAAACACATTATTTAATAGAGAAATAACTAAAACACACATTATTTATTAAAGAAATAACAAAAATACACATTATTTATTGGAGAAATAACTAAAATACACATTATTTAATAAAAAAATAACTAAAATACACATATATTAATAAAGAAATAACTAAAATACACATTATTAAATAGAGAAATAACAAAAAAACATAGTATTTAATAGAGAAATAACTAAAATACACATTATTTAATAGAGAAATAACTAAAATACACATTATTTAAAAGAGAAATAACTAATATACACATTATTTAATAGAGGAATAACTAAAATACACATTAATTAATAGAGAAATAACTAAAATACACATTATTTAATAGAGAAATAACTGAAATTCACATTATTTAATAGAGAAATAACAAAAAAACACATTATTTAATAGAGAAATATCTAAAATACACATTATTTATTTAAGAAATAACTAAAATACATATTATTTATTTTAGAAATAACTAAAATACACAATATTTAATTGAGTGATAACTAATATACACAATATTTATTGGAGAAATAACTAAAATGCACATTATTTAATAAAGAAATAACAAGAATACACATTATTTAATAGAGAAATAACAAAAAAACACATTATTTAATAAAGAAATAACTAAAATACACATTATTTATTGGAGAAATAACTAAAATACAGATTAATTAATAGAGAAATAACTAAAATACACATATATTAATAGACAAATAACTAAAATACACATTATTTAATAAAAAAATAACAAAAAAACATATTATTTAATAAAGAAATAACTAAAATACACAATATTTAATAGAAAAATAACAAAAAAACACATTATTTAATAGAGAAATAACTAAAATACACATTATTTATTGGAGAAATACCTAAAAAACACATTATTTATTGGAGAAAAAACTAAAATACACATAATTTAATAAAGAAATAACTAAAATACACATTATTTATTGTAGAAATAACTAAAATACACCTTATTTAATAAAGAAATAACAAAAATACACATTATTTATTGGAGAAATAACTAAAATAAACATTATTTAATAAAGAAATAATTAAAATACACATTATTTAATAGAAAAATAACAAAAAAACACATTATTTAATAGAAAAATAACAAAAAACACATTATTTAATAGAAAAATAAAAAAAAAAAAGATTATTTAATAGAGAAATAACTAAAATACACATTATTTACTAAAGAACTAACTAAAATACACATTATTTAATAGAAAAATAACTAAAATACACATTATTTAATAGAGAAATAACTAAAAGACACATTATTTAATAAAGAAATAACTAAAATACACATTATTTAATAGAGAAATATCTAAATTTCACATTAATTAATAGAGAAATAACAAAAAAACACATTATTTAATAAAGAAATAACTAAAATACACATTATTTAATAGAGAAATAACTAAAATACACAATATTTATTAGAGAAATAACTAAAAAACACATTATTTATTAGAGAAATAACTAAAATACACTTTATTTAATAAAGAAATAACTAAAATACACATTATTTAATAAAAAAATAACAAAAAAACACATTATTCAATAGAGAAATATCTAAAATACACCTTATTTATTAAAGAAATAACTAAAATACACATTATTTAATAAAGAAATAACTAAAATACACATTATTTTTTGGGGAAATAACTAAAATACACTTTATTTAAAAAATAAATAATTAAAATACACATTATTTAATAGAGAAATAACAAAAAAAACACATTATTTACTAGAAAAATAACAAAGAAACACATTATTTAATAGAAAAATATAGAAAAAAAGATTATTTAATAGAGAAATAACTATAATACACATTATTTAATAGAGAAATAACTAAAATACACATTATTTAATAGAAAAATAACTAAAATACACATTATTTAATAGAGAACTAACTAAAATACACATTATTTATTAGAGAAATAACTAAAATACACATTATTTAATAGAGAAATAACTAAAATTCACATTATTTAATAGAGAAATAAAGAAAAAACACATTATTTAATAGAGAAATAACTAAATTACACATTATTTATTGGAGAAATAACTAAAATACACATTATTTAATAAAGAAATAACTTAAATTCAAATTATTTATTAGAGAAATTACTAAAATACACATTATTTAATAAAGGAATAACAAAAAAAAAATTATTTATTAGAGAACTAACAAAAAAAACACATTATTTAATAGAGAAATAACTAAAATACACATTATTTATTGGAGAAATAACTAAAATACATATTATTTATAGGAGAAATAACAAAAAAACACTTTATTTAATAAAGAAATAACTAAAATACACATTATTTAATAAAGAAATAACAAAAAAACACATTATTTAATAGAAAAATAACTAAAATACACATTATTTATTGGAGAAATAACTAAAATACTTATTATTCATTAGAGAAATAACTAAAATACACATTATTTAATAGAGAAATAACTAAAATACACATTATTTATTGAAGAAATAACTAAAATACACATTATTTAATAGAGAAATAACTAACATACACATTATTTAATGAAGAAATAACTAAAATACACATTATTTAATAGAGAAATAACAAAAAAACACATTATTTAATAAAGAAATAACTAAAATACACATTATTTAATAGAGAAATAACAAAAAAACACATTATTTAATAAAGAAATAACTAAAATACACATTTTTTATTAAAAAAATAACTGAAATACACATTATTTAATAGAGAAATAACTAAAATACACATTATTTAATAGAAAAATAACTAAAATATACATTATTTATTGGAGAAACAACTAAAATACACATTATTTATTTGAGAAATAACTAAAATACACATTATTTAATAAAGAAATAAATAATATACACATTATTTAATAGTGAAATAAGAAAAAAACACATTATTCAATAGAGAAATAACTCAAATACACATTATTTATTAGAGAAATAACTAAAATACACATTATTTAATAAAGAAATAACTAAAAAACACATTATTTATTGTGGAAATAACTAAAATACACTTTATTTAATAAAGAAATAATTAAAATACACATTATTTAATAAAAAAATAAAAAAAAAAAACATAGTATTAAATAGAAAATTAACAAAAAAACACATTATTTAATAGAAATATATTAAAAAAAAGATTATTTAATAAAGAAATAACTAAAAAACACATTATTTAATAGAGAAATAACTAAAATACACATTATTTAATAGAGAAATAATTAAAATACACATTATTTAATAGAGAAATAACAAAAAAACATATTATTTAATAGAGAAATAACTAAAATACACAATATTTAATAGAGAAATAACAAAAAAACATATTATTTAATAGAGAAATAACTAAAATACACAATATTTAATAGAGAAATAACAAAAAAACACATTATTTAATAGAGAAATAACTAAAATACACATTATTTATTGGAGAAATACTTTAAAAACGCATTATTTATTGGAGAAATAACTAAAATACACATAATTCATCAAAGAAATAACTAAAATACACATTATTTATTGGAGAAATAACTAAAATACACATTATTTAATAAAGAAATAACTAAAATACATATTATTTAATAAAGAAATAACAAAAAAAACACATTATTTAATAGAGAAATAACTAAAATACACATTATTTAATAGAGAAATAACAAAAAAACACATTCTTTAAAAGAGAAATAACTAAAATACACATTATTTAATAGAGAAATAACTAAAATACACATTATTTAATAGAGAAATTATTAAAATACACATTATTTAATAGATAAATAACTAAAATTCACATTATTTATTGGAAAAATATCTGAAATACACATTATTTAATAAAGAAATAACTAAAATACACATTATTTTATAGAGAAATAACAAAAAAACTCATTATTTAATAGAGAAATAACTAAAATACACATTATTTATTTAAGAATTAACTGAAATACACAATATCTAATAAAAAAATAACAAAAAAACACATTATTTAATAAAGAAATGATAAAAAAAACATTATTTAGTAGAGAAATAACTAAAATACACATTATTTATTGGAGAAATAACTAAAATATACATTATTTAATGAAGAATTAACTAAAATTCACATTATTTATTAGAGAAATAACTAAAATACACATTATTTAATAGAGAAAATACAAAAAACACATTATTATATAGATAAATAACTAAAATACACATTATTTAATAGAGATTTAACTAAATTACACATTGTTTAATAAAAAAATAACTAAAATACACCATATTTAATAGAGAAATAACAAAAAAACAAATTATTTATTAGAGAAATAACAAAAAAAACACATTATTTAATAGAGAAATAACTAAAATACACATTATTTATTGGAGAAATAACTAAAATACATATTATTTATAGGAGAAATAACAAAAAAACACTTTATTTAATAAAGAAATAACTAAAATACACATTATTTAATAAAGAAATAACAAAAAACACATTATTTAATAGAAAAATAACTAAAATACACATTATTTATTGGAGAAATAACTAAAATACTTATTATTCATTAGAGAAATAACTAAAATACACATTATTTAATAGAGAAATAACTAAAATACACATTATTTATTGAAGAAATAACTAAAATACACATTATTTAATAGAGAAATAACTAACATACACACTATTTAATGAAGAAATAACTAAAATACACATTATTTAATAGAGAAATAACAAAAAAACACATTATTTAATAAAGAAATAACTAAAATACACATTATTTAATAGAGAAATAACAAAAAAACACATTATTTAATAAAGAAATAACTAAAATACACAATTTTTATTGAAGAAATAACTAAAATACACATTATTTAATAGAGAAATAACTAAAATACACATTATTTAATAGAAAAATAACTAAAATATACATTATTTATTGGAGAAACAACTAAAATACACATTATTTATTTGAGAAATAACTAAAATACACATTATTTAATAAAGAAATAAATAATATACACATTATTTAATAGTGAAATAAGAAAAAAACACATTATTCAATAGAGAAATAACTCAAATACACATTATTTATTAGAGAAATAACTAAAATACACATTATTTAATAAAGAAATAACTAAAATACACATTATTTATTGTGGAAATAACTAAAATACACTTTATTTAATAAAGAAATAATTAAAATACACATTATTTAATAAAAAAATAAAAAAAAAAAACATAGTATTAAATAGAAAATTAACAAAAAAACACATTATTTAATAGAAATATATTAAAAAAAAGATTATTTAATAAAGAAATAACTAAAAAACACATTATTTAATAGAGAAATAACTAAAATACACATTATTTAATAGAGAAATAATTAAAATACACATTATTTAATAGAGAAATAACAAAAAAACATATTATTTAATAGAGAAATAACTAAAATACACAATATTTAATAGAGAAATAACAAAAAAACACATTATTTAATAGAGAAATAACTAAAATACACATTATTTATTGGAGAAATACTTTAAAAACGCATTATTTATTGGAGAAATAACTAAAATACACATAATTCATCAAAGAAATAACTAAAATACACATTATTTATTGGAGAAATAACTAAAATACACATTATTTAATAAAGAAATAACTAAAATACATATTATTTAATAAAGAAATAACAAAAAAAACACATTATTTAATAGAGAAATAACTAAAATACACATTATTTAATAGAGAAATAACAAAAAAACACATTCTTTAAAAGAGAAATAACCAAAATACACATTATTTAATAGAGAAATAACTAAAATACACATTATTTAATAGAGAAATTATTAAAATACACATTATTTAATAGATAAATAACTAAAATTCACATTATTTATTGGAAAAATATCTGAAATACACATTATTTAATAAAGAAATAAATAAAATACACATTATTTTATAGAGAAATAACAAAAAAACTCATTATTTAATAGAGAAATAACTAAAATACACATTATTTATTTAAGAATTAACTAAAATACACAATATCTAATAAAAAAATAACAAAAAAACACATTATTTAATAAAGAAATGATAAAAAAAAACATTATTTAATAGAGAAATAACTAAAATACACATTATTTATTGGAGAAATAACTAAAATACACATTATTTAATGAAGAATTAACTAAAATTCACATTATTTATTAGAGAAATAACTAAAATACACATTATTTAATAGAGAAAATACAAAAAACACATTATTTAATAGATAAATAACTAAAATACACATTATTTAATAGAGATTTAACTAAATTACACATTATTTAATAAAAAAATAACTAAAATACACCATATTTGATAGAGAAATAACAAAAAAACAAATTATTTATTAAAGAAATAACTAAAATACACATTATTTATTGGAGAAATAACTAAGATACACATTATTTATTGGAGAAATAACAAAAAACACATTATTTTATAAAGAAATAACTGAAATATTTATTATTTAATAAAGAAATAACAAAAAACACATTATTTAATAGAAAAATAACTAAATTACACATTATTTATTTGAGAAATAACTAAAATACTTATTATTTATTGGAGAAATAACTAAAAAACACATTATTTAATAAAGAAATAACTAAAATACACAATATTTATTGGAGAATTAACTAAATTACACATTATATAATAGAGAAATAACTAACATACACATTATTTAATAAAGAAATAACTAAAATACACATTATTTATTAGAGAAATAACAAAAAAACACATTATTTAATAGAGAAATAACTAAAATACACATTATTTGATAGAGAAATAACAAAAAAACACATTATATAATAAAGAAATAACTAAAATACACATTATTTATTAAAGAAATAACTAAAATACACATTATTTAATAGAGAAATAACTAAAAAACACATTATTTAATAGAGAAATAACTAAAACACACATTATTTATTAGAGAAATAACAAAAATACACATTTTTTATTGGAGAATTAACTAAAATACACATTATTTAATAAAGAAATAACTAAAATACACATATATTAATAGAGAAATAACTAAAATACACATTACTAAATAGAGAAATAACAAAAAAACATATTATTTAATAGAGAAATAACTAAAATACACATTATTTAATAGAGAAATAACTAAAATACACATTATTTAAAAGAGAAATAACTAATATACACATTATTTAATAGAGGAATAACTAAAATACACATTAATTAATAGAGAAATAACTAAAATACACATTATTTAATAGAGAAATAACTGAAATTCACATTATTTAATAGAGAAATAACAAAAAAACACATTATTTTATAGAGAAATATCTAAAATACACATTATTTATTTAAGAAATAACTAAAATACATATTATTTATTTTAGAAATAACTAAAATACACAATATTTAATTGAGTAATAACTAATATACACAATATTTATTGGAGAAATAACTAAAATGCACATTATTTAATAAAGAAATAACAAGAATACACATTATTTAATAGAGAAATAACAAAAAAACACATTATTTAACTAAGAAATAACTAAAATACACATTATTTATTATAGAAATAACTAAAATACAGATTAATTAATAGAGAAATAACTAAAATACACATATATTAATAGACAAATAACTAAAATACACATTATTTAATAGAAAAATAACAAAAAAACATATTATTTAATAGAGAAATAACTAAAATACACAATATTTAATAGAAAAATAACAAAAAAACACATTATTTAATAGAGAAATAACTAAAATACACATTATTTATTGGAGAAATACCTAAAAAACACATTATTTATTAGAGAAAAAACTAAAATACACATAATTTAATAAAGAAATAACTAAAATACACATTATTTATTGTAGAAATAACTAAAATACACCTTATTTAATAAAGAAATAACAAAAATACACATTATTTATTGGAGAAATAACTAAAATAAACATTATTTAATAAAGAAATAATTAAAATACACATTATTTAATAGAGAAATAACAAAAAACACATTATTTAATAGAAAAATAACAAAAAAACACATTATTTAATAGAAAAATAAAAAAAAAAAAGATTATTTAATAGAGAAATAAATAAAATACACATTATTTACTAGAGAAATAACTAAAATACACATTATTTAATAGAAAAATAACTAAAATACACTTTATTTAATAGAGAAATAACTAAAATACACATTATTTAATAGAGAAATAACTGAAATACACTTTATTTAATAGAGAAATATCTAAAATTCACATTATTTAATAAAGAAATAACAAAAAACCACATTATTTAATAGAGAAATAACTAAAATACACATTATTTAATAAAGAAATAACTAAAATACACATTATTTATTGGAGTAATAACTAAAAAACACATTATTTATTGGAGAAATAACTAAAATACACATTATTTAATAAAGAAATAACTAAAATACACATTATTGAATAGAGAAATAACTAAAAAACACATTATTCAATGGAGAAATATCTAAAATACACATTATTTATTAAAGAAATAACTAAAATACACATTATTTAATAAAGAAGTAACTAAAATACACATTATTTATTGGGGAAATAACTAAAATACACTTTATTTAAAAAAAAAAAATTAAAATACACATTATTTAATAGAGAAATAACAAAAAAAAAACACATTATTTACTAGAAAAATAACAAAGAAACACATTATTTAATAGAGATATATAGAAAAAAAGATTATTTAATAGAAAAATAACTAAAATACACATTATTTAATAGAAAAATAACTAAAATACACATTATTTAATAGAGAAATAACAAAAAAACACATTATTTAATAGAGAAATAACTAAATTACACATTATTTATTGGAGAAATAACTAAAATTAACATTATTTAATAAAGAAATAACTGAAATTCAAATTATTTATTAAAGAAATTACTAAAATACACATTATTTAATAAAGAAATAACAAAAAAAAAAATTATTTATTAGAGAAATAACAAAAAAAAACACATTATTTAATAGAGAAATAACTAAAATACACATTATTTATTGGAGAAATAACTAAAATACATATTATTTATTGGAGAAATAACAAAAAAACACTTTATTTAATAAAGAAATAACTAAAATACACATTATTTAAAAAAGAAATAACAAAAAAACACATTATTTAATAGAGAAATAACTAAAATACACATTTATTATTAAAGAAATAACTAAAATACTAATTATTTATTGGAGAATTAACTAAAATACACATTATTTAATAGAGAAATAACAAAAAACACATTATTTACTAGAGAAATAACTAAAATACACATTATTTATTTAAGAAATAACTAAAATACATATTATTTATTTTAGAAATAACTAAAATACACAATATTTAATTGAGTGATAACTAATATACACATTATTTATTGGAGAAATAACTAAAATGCACATTATTTAATAAAAAAATATTAAGAATACACATTATTTAATAGAGAAATAACAAAAAAACACATTATTTAATAAAGAAATAACTAAAATACACATTATTTATTGAAGAAATAACTAAAATACAGATTAATTAATAGAGAAATAACTAAAATACACATTATTTAATAGAGAAATAACAAAAAAACACATTATTTAATAGAGAAATAAGTAAAATACACATTATTTATTGAAGAAATAACTAAAATACACATTATTTAATAAAGAATTAACTAAAATACACATATATTAATAGAGAAATAACTAAAATACACATTATTCAATAGAGAAATAACAAAAAAACATATTATTTAATATAGAAATAACTAAAATACACAATATTTAATAGAGAAATAACAAAAAAACACATTATTTAATAGAGAAATAACTAAAATACACATTATTTATTGGAGAAATACCTAAAAAACACATTATTTATTAGAGAAAAAACTAAAATACACATAATTTAATGAAGAAATAACTAAAATACACATTATTTATTGTAGAAATAACTAAAATACACATTTTCTAATAAAGAAATAACAAAAATACACATTATTTATTATAGAAATAACAAAAATAAACATTATTTAATAAAGAAATAATTGAAATACACATTATTGAATAGAGAAATAACAAAAAAACACATTATTTAATAGAAAAATAACAAAAAAACACATTATTTAATGGAAAAATTAAAAAAAAAGATTATTTAATAGAGAAATAACTAAAATACACATTATTTACTAGAGAAATAACTAAAATACACATTATTTAATAGAAAAATAACTAAAATACACATTATTTAATAGAGAAATAACTAAAAGACACATTATTTAATAAAGAAATAACTAAAATACACATTATTTAATAGAGAAATATCTAAATTTCACATTATTTAATAGAGAAATAACAAAAAAACACATTATTTAATAAAGAAATAACTAAAATACACATTATTTAATAGAGAAATAACTAAAATACACAATATTTATTGGAGAAATAACTAAAAAACACATTATTTATTGGAGAAATAACTAAAATACACATTATTTAATAAAGAAATAACTAAAATACACATTATTTAATAAAGAAATAACAAAAAAACACATTATTAAATAGAGAAATATCTAAAATACACATTACTTATTAAAGAAATAACTAAAATACACATTATTTAATAAAGAAATAACTAAAATACACATTATTTATTAGGGAAATAACTAAAATACACTTTATTTAAAAAAAAAAATAATTAAAATACACAATATTTAATAGAGAAATAACAAAAAAAACACATTATTTACTAGAAAAATAACAAAGAAACACATTATTTAATAGAAAAATATAGAAAAAAAGATTATTTAATAGAGAAATAACTATAATACACATTATTTAATAGAGAAATAACTAAAATACACATTATTTAATAGAAAAATAACTAAAATACACTTTATTTAATAGAGAACTAACTAAAATACACATTATTTATTAGAGAAATAACTAAAATACACATTATTTAATAGAGAAATAACTAAAATTCACATTATTTAATAGAGAAATAAAGAAAAAACACATTATTTAATAGAGAAATAACTAAATTACACATTATTTATTAATAATAATAATAATATATATATTTTCTTAACAGGTATGCACCTAATTACAAAGAAAAATAACTACAATATAAATAAAGTTTGCGTATAGATAAATTACAATATATAAATATATAACATATAACGAAGTATTTATAAAATATACAAATAACTATAAAAAAATTATAATACATAATACATAAAACAAAACATAATACCATTCATAATACAATTCATAACAGACACGACCTAAAGTCTTTTAAAAATTGGTTTCTATTAGTACAAAATATATCAACTCCATACTGGACACCGTGGTAATTATTTAACATTAAAATGAGAGGAGAGAAAGTATGAAGATTTGTATGAGAAGTTGCATATTGAAAAGATTCATTACTACGAGATGATAACCGTGGTACTAAAAAATTAATTTTAGAAAGAAAATCACTATTATCAGTATGCCCGTGAATAATTTTGTAAAGTTCATATACATGCATATATTTGTGTCTATTTTGAACTGTAATAAAGCCAAATTCTTGTATAAGTTGATTATAAGACACAAATCTTTCAGGGTATGTACCATGCTTTCGAAAGTACAGGTATTTTAAAAATCGCCTTTGAATTTTCTCCATAACATTCATGTAGAGATGGTAACCAGGTGACCACACACAAGCGCAGTAATTAATTTTACTTATGATAAACGAATCAAAAAGTCTTACAGCGGTAGAAAGATTACTAAACTCGCGACTGTTACGTATTACAAACCCGAGCAGTTTATAACACGACTTAGCTAAATTTTCAATATGCATGTTAAATGTGAGTTTTGAATCAAAGAAAATTCCTAAATCTTTAATTGAATCAGTTCTTTCTACAATAGACCCAGCAAGTGTATAGTCACCTAGTACTCTGTTACGTGATCTACTATAGGTTACAATACTGCACTTTGATACATTGATTGTAAGACCGTTTTCAGTACACCAAGCCGATAACCTATCCAAATTCCGCTGCAAATGTTGGCAGTCAGAATTTGTTTTGATTTCTTGATATAGTTTAATATCATCTGCGTACATGAGAAAATTGCAATCCAAATCATCTACCACTTTGTTAATAAAGATTGTAAATAGTAGTGGTCCCAGGTTAGACCCTTGAGGTACCCCTGATGTCGGTGAAAATGTTTTGGATTTGCAACCCCCATAATACACAAATAGCTGTCTGTTTACGAGATATGACTGCACTGTATCAATAATGTCCGATGGTATATCATATTGCTTTAAATAGGTCATCAGCTTGTCAAACGGCATACAATCAAAAGCTCGACTGATGTCGGTATATAAAACGTCAACTTGGCCACCTACATCAAGTTGGTTGGATATGTATTGTGTAACACACATTAAGTTTGTTTGCGTGTTTCGTTTTTTAACAAAACCATGTTGGTTAGGGGTTATTGAATTGTCAATACAAGCATGTATATAGTCACAAAGGATACCTTCAAAGACCTTTGAAAAGTTTGAGACTAAGGCTATTGGTCTGTAATTGCCAATATCTGACCTGTCACCAGACTTAAAAACTGGACAAACTCTAGTTAACTTCCACAGGTCAGGAAAAGTACCCTCCGCCAAAATTAAATTAAAAATATGTTTAAGAGGGGCCACTAATTGAAGAGCACAATCTTTAACAATAAATCCAAATTTATTGGAGAAATAACTAAAATACACATTATTTAATAAAGAAATAACTGAAATTCAAATTATTTATTAGAGAAATTACTAAAATACACATTATTTAATAAAGAAATAACAAAAAAAAAATTATTTATTAGAGAAATAACAAAATAAACACATTATTTAATAGAGAAATAACTAAAATACACATTATTTATTGAAGAAATAACTAAAATACATATTATTTATTGGAGAAATAACAAAAAAACACTTTATTTAATAAAGAAATAACTAAAATACACATTATTTAATAAAGAAATAACAAAAAAACACATTATTTAATAGAGAAATAACTAAAATACACATTATTTATTGAAGAAATAACTAAAATACTTATTATTTATTGGAGAAATAACTAAAATACACATTATTTAATAGAGAAATAACTAAAATACACATTATTTATTGAAAAAATAACTAAAATACACATTATTTAATAGAGAAATAACTAACATACACATTTTTTAATGAAGAAATAACTAAAACACACATTATTTAATAGAGAAATAACAAAAAAACACATTATTTAATAAAGAAATAACTAAAATACACATTATTTAATAGAGAAATAACAAAAAAACACATTATTTAATAGAGAAATAACTAAAATACACATTTTTTATTGAAGAAATAACTAAAATACACATTATTTAATAGAGAAATAACTAAAATACATATTATTTAATAGAAAAATAACTAAAATATACATTATTTATTGAAGAAACAACTAAAATACACATTATTTATTTGAGAAATAACTAAAATACACATTATTTAATAAAGAAATAATAAATATATACACATTATTTAATAGTGAAATAAGAAATAAACACATTATTCAATAGAGAAATAACTCAAATACACATTATATATTGGAGAAATAACTAAAATACACATTATTTAATAAAGAAATAACTAAAATACACATTATTTATTGTGAAAATAACTAAAATACACTTTATTTAATAAAGAAATAATTAAAATACACATTATTTAATAAAAAAATAACAAAAAAACATAGTATTTAATAGAAAATTAACAAAAAAACACATTATTTAATAGAAAAATATTAAAAAAAAGATTATTTAATAAAGAAATAACTAAATTACACCATATTTAATAGAGAAATAACTAAAATACACATTATTTAATAGAGAAATAACTAAAATACACATTATTTAATAGAGAAATAACAAAAAAACATATTATTTAATAGAAAAATAACTAAAATACACAATATTTAATAGAGAACTAACAAAAAAACACATTATTTAATAGAGAAATAACTAAAATACACATTATTTATTCGAGAAATACTTTAAAAACGCATTATTTATTGGAGAAATAACTAAAATACACATAATTCAATAAAGAAATAACTAAAATACACATTATTTATTGGAGAAATAACTAAAATACACATTATTTAATAAAGAAATAACTAAAATACATATTATTTAATGAAGAAATAACAAAAAAAACACATTATTTAATTGAGAAATAACTAAAATACAAATTATTTAATAGAGAAATAACAAAAAAACACATTCTTTAAAAGAGAAATAACTAAAATACACAATATTTAATAAAGAAATAACTAAAATACACATTATTTAATAGAAAAATTATTAAAATACACATTATTTAATAGATAAATAACTAAAATTCACATTATTTATTGGAAAAATATCTAAAATACACATTATTTAATAAAGAAATAACTAAAATACACATTACTTTATAGAGAAATAACAAAAAAACTCATTATTTAATAGAGAAATAACTAAAAAACACATTATTTATTTAAGAATAACCTAAAATACAGAATATCTAATCAAAAAATAACAAAAAAACACATTATTTATTAAAGAAATGATGAAAAAAACATTATTTAATAGAGAAATAACTAAAATACACATTATTTATTGGAGAAATAACTAAAATACACATTATTTAATGAAGAATTAACTAAAATTCACATTATTTATTAGAGAAATAACTAAAATACACTTTATTTAATAGAGAAAATACAAAAAACACATTATTTAATAGATAAATAACTGAAATACACATTATTTAATAGAGAATTAACTAAAATACACATTATTTATTAAAAAAATAACTAAAATACACCATATTTATTAGGGAAATAACAAAAAAACAAATTATTTATTAGAGAAATAACTAAAATACACATTATTTATTGAAGAAATAACTAAGATACACATTATTTATTGGAGAAATAACAAAAAACACATTATTTTATAAAGAAATAACTGAAATATTTATTATTTAATAAAGAAATAACAAAAAAACACATTATTTAATAGAAAAAAAACTAAAATACCCATTATTTATTGAAGAAATAACTAAAATACTTATTATTTATTGGAGAAATAACTAAAAAACACATTATTTAATAAAGAAATAACTAAAATACACATTATTTATTGGAGAATTAACTAAATTACACATTATATAATAAAGAAATAACTAACATACACATTATTTAATAAAGAAATAACTAAAATACACATTATATATTAGAGAAATAACAAAAAAACACTTTATTTAATAGAGAAATAACTAAAATACACATTATTTGATAGAGAAATAACAAAAAAACACATTATTTAATAAAGAAATAACTAAAATACACATTATTTATTAAAGAAATAACTAAAATACACATTATTTAATAGAGAAATAACTAAAAAACACATTATTTAATAGAGAAATAATTAAAACACACATTATTTATTAGAGAAATAACAAAAATACACATTATTTATTGGAAAAATAACTAAAATACACATTATTTAATAAAGAAATAACTAAAATACACATATATTAATAGAGAAATAACTAAAATACACATTATTTAATAGAGAAATAACAAAAAAACATATTATTTAATATAGAAACAACTAAAATACACATTATTTAATAGAGAATTAACTAAAATACACATTATTTAAAAGAGAAATAACTAATATGCACATTATTTAATAGAGGAATAACTAAAATTCACAATAATTAATAGAGAAATAACTAAAATACACATTATTTAATAGAGAAATAACTAAAATTCACATTATTTAATAGAGAAATAACAAAAAACACATTATTTAATAAAGAAATAACTAAAATACACATTATTTATTTAAGAAATAACTAAAATACATATTATTTATTTTAGAAATAACTAAAATACACAATATTTAATTGAGTGATAACTAATATACACAATATTTATTAAAGAAATAACTAAAATGCACATTATTTAATAAAGAAATAACAAGAATACACATTATTTAATAGAGAAATAACAAAAAAACACATTATTTAATAAAGAAATAAGTAAAATACACATTATTTATTAGAGAAATAACTAAAATACAGATTAATTAATAGAGAAATAACGAAAATACACATTATTTAATAGAGAAATAACAAAAAAACGCATTATTTAATAGAGAAATAAGTAAAATACACATTATTTATTAAAGAAATAACTAAAATACACATTATTTAATAAAGAAATAACTAAAATACACATATATTAATAGAGAAATAACTAAAATACACATTATTTAATAGAAAAATAACAAAAAAACATATTATTTATTAGAGAAATAACTAAACTACACAACATTTAATAGAAAAATAACAAAAAAACACATTATTTAATAGAGAAATAACTAAAATACACATTATTTATTGGAGAAATACCTAAAAAACACATTATTTATTGGAGAAAAAACTAAAATACACATAATTTAATAAAGAAATAACTAAAATACACATTATTTAATGTAGAAATAACTAAAATACACATTAATTAATAAAGAAATAACAAAAAAACACATTATTTAATAGAGAAATAACTAAAATACACATTTTTTATTGAAGAAATAACTAAAATACACATTATTTAATAGAGAAATAACTAAAATACACATTATTTAATAGAAAAATAACTAAAATATACATTATTTATTGGAGAAACAACTAAAATACACATTATTTATTTGAGAAATAACTAAAATACACATTATTTAATAAAGAAATAAATAATATACACATTATTTAATAAAGAAATAAGAAAAAAACACATTATTCAATAGAGAAATAACTCAAATACACATTATTTATTGGAGAATTAACTAAAATACACATAATTTATTAAAGAAATAACTAAAATACACATTATTTATTGTGGAAATAACTAAAATACACTTTATTTAATAAAGAAATAATTAAAATACACATTATTTAATAAAAAAATAACAAAAAAACATAGTATTTAATAGAAAATTAACAAAAAAACACATTATTTAATAGAAAAATATAAAAAAAAAGATTATTTAATAAAGAAATAACTAAAATACACATTATTTATTAAAGAATTAACTAAAATACACATTATTTAATAGAGAAATAACTAAAATACACATTATTTAATAGAGAAATAACAAAAAAACATATTATTTAATAGAGAAATAACTAAAATACACAATATTTAATAGAGAAATAACAAAAAAACACATTATTTAATAGAAAAATATTAAAAAAAAGATTATTTAATAAAGAAATAACTAAAATACACATTATTTATTAAAGAATTAACTAAAATACACATTATTTAATAGAGAAATAACTAAAATACACATTATTTAATAGAGAAATAACAAAAAAACATATTATTTAATAGAGAAATAACTAAAATACACAATATTTAATAGAGAAATAACAAAAAAACACATTATTTAATAGAAAAATAACTAAAATACACATTATTTATTGGAGAAATACTTTAAAAACGCATTATTTATTGGAGAAATAACTAAAATACACATAATTCAATAAAGAAATAACTAAAATACACATTATTTATTGGAGAAATAACTAAAATACACATTATTTAATAAAGAAATAACTAAAATACATATTATTTAATAAAAAAATAACAAAAAAAACACATTATTTAATAGAAAAATAACTAAAATACACATTATTCAATAGAGAAATAACAAAAAAACACATTCTTTAAAAGAGAAATAACTAAAATACACATTTTTTAATAGAGAAATAACTAAAATACACATTATTTAATAGATAAATAACTAAAATTTACATTATTTATTGGAAAAATATCTAAAATACACATTATTTAATAAAGAAATAACTAAAATACACATTATTTTATAGAGAAATAACAAAAAAACACATTATTTAATAGAGAAATATCTAAAATACACATTATTTAATAAAGAAATAACTAAAATACACATTATTTTATAGAGAAATAACAAAAAAACACATTATTTAATAAAGAAATAACTAAAATACACATATATTAATAGAGAAATAACTAAAATACACATTATTTAATAGAGAAATAACAAAAAAAACATATTATTTAATAGAGAAACAACTAAAATACACATTATTTAATAGAGAATTAACTAAAATACACATTATTTAAAAGAGAAATAACTAATATGCACATTATTTAATAGAGGAATAACTAAAATTCACAATAATTAATAGAGAAATAACTAAAATACACATTATTTAATAGAGAAATAACTAAAATTCACATTATTTATAAGAGAAATAACAAAAAAACACATTATTTAATAAAGAAATAACTAAAATACACATTATTTATTTAAGAAATAACTAAAATACATATTATTTATTTTAGAAATAACTAAAATACACAATATTTAATTGAGTGATAACTAATATACACAATATTTATTGGAGAAATAACTAAAATGCACATTATTTAATAAAGAAATAACAAGAATACACATTATTTAATAGAGAAATAACAAAAAAACACATTATTTAATAAAGAAATAACTAAAATACACATTATTTATTGGAGAAATAACTAAAATACAGATTAATTAATAGAGAAATAACTAAAATACACATTATTTAATAGAGAAATAACAAAAAAACACATTATTTAATAGAGAAATAGGTAAAATACACATTATTTATTTAAGAAATAACTAAAATACACATTATTTAATAAAGAAATAACTAAAATACACATATATTAATAGAGAAATAACTAAAATACACATTATTTAATAGAAAAATAACAAAAAAACATATTATTTATTAGAGAAATAACTAAAATACACAACATTTAATAGAAAAATAACAAAAAAACACATTATTTAATAGAGAAATAACTAAAATACACATTATTTATTGGAGAAATACCTAAAAAACACATTATTTATTGGAGAAAAAACTAAAATACACATAATTTAATAAAGAAATAACTAAAATACACATTATTTAATGTAGAAATAACTAAAATACACATTAATTAATAAAGAAATAACAAAAAAACACATTATTTAATAGAGAAATAACTAAAATACACATTTTTTATTGAAGAAATAACTAAAATACACATTATTTAATAGAGAAATAACTAAAATACACATTATTTAAAAGAAAAATAACTAAAATATACATTATTTATTGGAGAAACAACTAAAATACACATTATTTATTTGAGAAATAACTAAAATACACATTATTTAATAAAGAAATAAATAATATACACATTATTTAATAGAGAAATAAGAAAAAAACACATTATTCAATAAAGAAATAACTCAAATACACATTATTTATTGGAGAAATAACTAAAATACACATTATTTAATAAAGAAATAACTAAAATACACATTATTTATTGTGGAAATAACTAAAATACACTTTATTTAATAAAGAAATAATTAAAATACACATTATTTAATAAAAAAATAACAAAAAAACATAGTATTTAATAGAAAATTAACAAAAAAACACATTATTTAATAGAAAAATATTAAAAAAAAGATTATTTAATAAAGAAATAACTAAAATACATATATAAAATATATAAAGAATATTCACTTTGAATTGTGGTGGTGAACAATGTTGACGAAGTAAGTTAAAAATCAATTAGTTTAAATAAATAAAGCCATACTGATGAGAGGTAAACCTCGAAACGCGTCTATGGATGTTTTTTAGTTTAGAATATTTTTTCATAAATTTAATTTTTTAATGTTAACTAAAATACACATTATTTATTAAAAAAATAACTAAAATACACATTATTTAATAGAGAAATAACTAAAATACACATTATTTAATAGAGAAATAACAAAAAAACATATTATTTAATAGAGAAATAACTAAAATACACAATATTTAATAGAGAAATAACAAAAAAACACATTATTTAATAGAGAAATAACTAAAATACACATTATTTATTGGAGAAATACTTTAAAAACGCATTATTTATTGGAGAAATAACTAAAATACACATAATTCAATAAAGAAATAACTAAAATACACATTATTTATTGGAGAAATAACTAAAATACACATTATTTAATAAAGAAATAACTAAAATACATATTATTTAATAAAGAAATAACAAAAAAACACATTATTTAATAGAGAAATAACTAAAATACACATTATTCAATAGAGAAATAACAAAAAAACACATTCTTCAAAAGAGAAATAACTAAAATACACATTTTTTAATAGAGAACTAACTAAAATACACATTATTTAATAGAGAAATAACTAAAATACACAATATTTAATAGATAAATAACTAAAATTCACATTATTTATTGGAAAAATATCTAAAATACACATTATTTAATAAAGAAATAACTAAAATACACATTATTTTATAGAGAAATAACAAAAAAACACATTATTTAATAGAGAAATAACTAAAATACACATTATTTGTTTAAGATTTAACTAAAATACACAATATCAAATAAAAAAATAACAAAAAAACACATTATTAAATAAAAAAATGATAAAAAAAACATTATTTAATAGAGAAATAACTAAAATACACATTATTTATTGGAGAAATAACTAAAATACACATTATTTAATAAAGAATTAACTAAAATTCACATTATTTATTAGAGAAATAACTAAAATACACACTATTTAATAGAGAATATACAAAAAACACAATATTTAATAAATAAATAACTAAAATACACATTATTTAATAGAGAAATAACTAAAATACACATTATTTAATGAAGAACTAACTAAAATACACCATATTTAATAGAGAAATAACAAAAAAACAAATTATTTAATAGAAAAATAACTAAAATACACATTATTTATTGGAGAAATAATTAAGATACACATTATTTATTGGAGAAATAACAAAAAACACATTATTTTATAAAGAAATAACTAAAATATTTATTATTTAATAAAGAAATAACAAAAAAACACATTATTTAATAGAAAAATAACTAAAATACCCATTATTTATTGGAGAAATAACTAAAATACTTATTATTTATTGGAGAAATAACTAAAATACACATTATTTGATAGAGAAATAACTAAAACACACATTATTTATTGGAGAAATAACTAAATTACACATTATGTAATAGAGAAATAACTAACATACACATTATTTAATAAAGAAATAACTAAAATACACATTATTTATTAGAGAAATAACAAAAAAACACATTATTTAATAGAGAAATAACTAAAATACACATTGTTTGTTAGAGAAATAACAAAAAAACACATTATTTAATAAAGAAATAACTAAAATACACATTATTTATTAGAGAAATAACTAAAATACACATTATTTAATAGAGAAATAACTAAAAAACAGATTATTTATTAGAGAAATAACAAAAATACACATTATTTATTGAAGAAATAACTAAAATACACATTATTTAATAAAGAAATTACTAAAATACACATATATTAATAGAGAAATAACTGAAATACACATTATTTAATAAAGAAATAACAAAAAAACATATTATTTAATAGAAAAATAACTAAAAAAAACATTATTTAATAGAGAAATAATTAAAATACACATTATTTAAAAAAGATATAACTAATTTACACATTATTTAATAAAGGAATAACTAAAATACACATTAATTGATAGAGAAATAACTAAAATACACATTATTTATTGAAGAAATAACTAAAATACTTATTATTTATTGGAGAAATAACTAAAATACACATTATTTAATAGAGAAATAACTAAAATACACATTATTTATTAAAGAAATCACTAAAATACATATTATTTAATAGAGAAATAACTAACATACACATTATTTAATGAAGAAATAACTAAAATACACATTATTTAATAAAGAAATAACAAAAAACACAATATTTAATAGAGAAATAACTAAAATACACATTTTTTATTGAAGAAATAACTAAAATACACATTATTTAATAGAGAAATAACTAAAATACACATTATTTAATAGAAAAATAAATAATATACACATTATAAATATACATTATTTATTGGAGAAACAACTAAAATACACATTATTTATTTGAGAAAAAACTAAAATACTCATTATTTAATAAAGAAATAAATAATATACACATTATTTAATAGAGAAATAAGAAAAAAACACATTATTCAATATAGAAATTACTCAAATACACATTATTTATTGGAGAAATAACTAAAATACATATTATTTAATAAAGAATTAACTAAAATACACATTATTTATTGTGGAAATAACTAAAATACACTTTATTTAATAAAGAAATAATTAAAATACACATTATTTAATAAAAAAATAACAAAAAAACATAGTATTTAATAGAAAATTAACAAAAAAACACATTATTTATTAGAAAACTATTGAAAAAAAGATTATTTAATAAAGAAATAACTAATATACACATTATTTAATAGAGAAATAACTAAAATACACATTATTTAATAGAGAAATAACTAAAATACACATTATTTAATAGAGAAATAACAAAAAAACATATTATTTAATAGAGAAATAACTAAAATACACAATATTTAATAGAGAAATAACAAAAAAACACATTATTTAATAGAGAAATAACTAAAATACACATTATTCATTAGAGAAATACTTCAAAAACGCATTATTTATTGAAGAAATAACTAAAATACACATAATTCAATAAAGAAATAACTAAAATACACATTATTTATTGGAGAAATAACTAAAATACACATTATTTATTTAAGAATTAACTAAAATACACAATATCTAATAAAAAAATAACAAAAAAACACATTATTTAATAAAGAAATGATAAAAAAAACATTATTTAATAGAGAAATAACTAAAATACACATTATTTATTGGAGAAATAACTAAAATACACATTATTTAATGAAGAATTAACTAAAATTCACATTATTTATTAGAGAAATAACTTAAATACACATTATTTAATAGAGAAAATACAAAAAACACATTATTTAATAGATAAATAACTAAAATACACATTATTTAATAAAGAAATAACTAAAATACACATTATTTAATGAAAAAATAACTAAAATACACCATATTTAATAGAAAAATAACAAAAAAACAAATTATTTATTAGAGAAATAACTAAAATACACATTATTTATTGGAGAAATAACTAAGATACACATTATTTATTGGAGAAATAACAAAAAACACATTATTTTATAAAGAAATAACTGAAATATTTATTATTTGATAAAGAAATAACAAAAAAGCACATTACTTAATAGAAAAATAACTAAAATACACATTATTTATTGGAGATATAACTAAAATACTTATTATTTATTGGAGAAATATTTAAATTACACATTATTTAATAAAGAAATAACTAAAATACACATTATTTATTGGAGAAATAACTAAATTACACATTATATAATAGAGAAATAATTAACATACACATTATTTAATAAAGAAATAACTAAAATACACATTATTTATTAGAGAAATAACAAAAAAACACATTATTTAATAGAGAAATAACTAAAATACACATTTTTTGATAGAGAAATAACAAAAAAACACATTATTTAATAAAGAAATATCTAAAATACACATTATTTATTAAAGAAATAACTAAAATACACATTATTTGATAGAGAAATAACTAAAAAACACATTATTTAATAGAGAAAAAACTAAAACACACATTATTTATTAAAGAAATAACAAAAATACACATTAGTTATTGGAGAAATAACTAAAATACACATTATTTATTAAAGAAATAACTAAAATACACATATATTAATAGAGAAATAACTAAAATACACATTATTTAATAGAGAAATAACAAAAAACATATTATTTAATAGAGAAATAATTAAAATACACATTATTTAATAGAGAAATAACTAAAATACACATTATTTAAAAGAGAAATATCTAATATACACATTATTTAATAGAGGAATAACTAAAATACACATTAATTAATAGAGAAATAACTAAAATACACATTATTTAATAGAGAAATAACTGAAATTCACATTATTTAATAGAGAAATAACAAAAAATCACATTATTTAATAAAGAAATAATTAAAATACACATTATTTATTTAAGAAATAACTAAAATACATATTATTTATTTTAGAAATAACTAAAATACACAATATTAAATTGAGTGATAACTAATATACACATTATTTATTGGAGAAATAACTAAAATGCACATTATTTAATAAAGAAATAACAAGAATAAACATTATCTATTGAAGAAATAACTAAAATACAGATTAATTAATAGAGAAATAACTAAAATACACATTATTTAATAGAGAAATAACAAAAAAACACATTATTTAATAGAGAAATAAGTAAAATACACATTATTTATTGAAGAAATAACTAAAATGCACATTATTTAATAAAGAATTAACTAAAATACACATATATTAATAGAGAAATAACTAAAATACACATTATTCAATAGAGAAATAACAAAAAAACATATTATTTAATAGAGAAATAACTAAAATACACAATATTTAATAGAGAAATAACAAAAAAACACATTATTTAATAGAGAAATAACTAAAATACACATTATTTATTGGAGAAATACCTAAAAAACACATTATTTATTAGAGAAAAAACTAAAATACACATAATTTAATAAAGAAATAACTTAAATACACATTATTTATTGTAGAAATAACTAAAATACACATTATTTAATAAAGAAATAACAAAAATACACTTTATTTATTGGAGAAATAACAAAAATAAACATTATTTAATAAAGAAATAATTAAAATACACATTATTTAATAGAGAAATAACAAAAAAACACATTATTTAATAGAAAAATAACAAAAAAACACATTATTTAATAGAAAAATTAAAAAAAAAAAGATTATTCAATAGAGAAATAACTAAAATACACATTATTTACTAGAGAACTAACTAAAATACACATTATTTAATAGAAAAATAACTAAAATACACATTATTTAATAGAGAAATAACTAAAAGACACATTATTTAATAAAGAAATAACAAAAAATCACATTATTTAATAAAGAAATAATTAAAATACACATTATTTATTTAAAAAATAACTAAAATACATATTATTTATTTTAGAAATAACTAAAATACACAATATTAAATTGAGTGATAACTAATATACACATTATTTATTGGAGAAATAACTAAAATGCACATTATTTAATAAAGAAATAACAAGAATAAACATTATCTATTGAAGAAATAACTAAAATACAGATTAATTAATAGAGAAATAACTGAAATACACATTATTTAATAGAGAAATAACAAAAAAACACATTATTTAATAGAGAAATAAGTAAAATACACAATATTTATTGAAGAAATAACTAAAATGCACATTATTTAATAAAGAATTAACTAAAATACACATATATTAATAGAGAAATAACTAAAATACACATTATTCAATAGAGAAATAACAAAAAAACATATTATTTAATAGAGAAATAACTAAAATACACAATATTTAATAGAGTAATAACAAAAAAACACATTATTTATTAGAGAAATAACTAAAATACACATTATTTATTGGAGAAATACCTAAAAAACACATTATTTATTAAAGAAAAAACTAAAATACACATAATTTAATAAAGAAATAACTAAAATACACATTATTTATTGTAGAAATAACTAAAATACACATTATTTAATAAAGAAATAACAAAAATACACTTTATTTATTGGAGAAATAACAAAAATAAACATTATTTAATAAAGAAATAATTAAAATACACATTATTTAATAGAGAAATAACAAAAAAACACATTATTTAATAGAAAAATAACAAAAAAACACATTATTTAATAGAAAAATTAAAAAAAAAAAGATTATTCAATAGAGAAATAACTAAAATACACATTATTTACTAGAGAACTAACTAAAATACACATTATTTAATAGAAAAATAACTAAAATACACATTATTTAATAGAGAAATAACTAAAAGACACATTATTTAATAAAGAAATAACTAAAATACACATTATTTAATAGAGAAATATCTAAATTTCACATTATTTAATAGAGAAATAACAAAAAAACACATTATTTAATAAAGAAATAACTAAAATACACATTATTTAATAAAGAAATAACTAAAATATACAATATTTATTGGAGAAATAACTAAAAAACACATTATTTATTGGAGAAATAACTAAAATACACTTTATTTAATAAAGAAATAACTAAAATACACATTATTTAATAAAAAAATAACAAAAAAACACATTAATCAATAGAGAAATATCTAAAATACACATTATTTATTAAAGAAATAACTAAAATACACATTATTTAATAAAGAAATAACTAAAATACACATTATTTATTGGGGAAATAACTAAAATACACTTTATTTAAAAAAAAAAAAATTAAAATACACATTATTTAATAGAGAAATAACAAAAAAAAAACATTATTTACTAGAAAAATAACAAAGAAACACATTATTTAATAGAAAAATATAGAAAAAAAGATTATTTAATAGAGAAATAACTATAATAAACATTATTTAATAGAGAAATAACTAAAATACACATTATTTAAAAGAAAAATAACTAAAATACACATTATTTAATAGAGAACTAACATAAATACACATTATTTATTAGAGAAATAACTAAAATACACATTATTTAATAGAGAAATAACTAAAATTCACATTATTTAATAGAGAAATAAAGCAAAAACACATTATTTAATAGAGAAATAACTAAATTACACATTATTTATTGGAGAAATAACTTAAATACACATTATTTAATAAAGAAATAACTGAAATTCAAATTATTTATTAGAGAAATTACTAAAATACACATTATTTAATAAAGAAATAACAAATAAAAAATTATTTATTAGAGAAATAACAAAAAAAAAAACACATTATTTAATAGAGAAATAACTAAAATACACATTATTTAGTGGAGAAATAACTAAAATACATATTATTTATAGGAGAAATAACAAAAAAACACTTTATTTAATAAAGAAATAACTAAAATACACATTATTTAATAAAGAACAAACAAAAAAACACATTATTTAATAGAAAAATAACTAAAATACACATTATTTATTGGAGAAATAACTAAAATACTTATTATTTATTAGAGAAATAACTAAAATACACATTATTTAATAGAGAAATAACTAAAATACACATTATTTATTGAAGAAATAACTAAAATACACATTATTTAATAGAGAAATAACTAACATACACATTATTTAATGAAGAAATAACTAAAATACACATTATTTAATAGAGAAATAACAAAAAAACACATTATTTAATAAAGAAATAACTAAAATACACATTTTTTAATAGAGAAATAACAAAAAAACACATTATTTAATAAAGAAATAACTAAAATACACATTTTTTATTGAAGAAATAACTAAAATACACATTATTTAATAGAGAAATAACTAAAATACACATTATTTAATAGAAAAATAACTAAAATATACATTATTTATTGGAGAAACAACTAAAATACACATTATTTATTTGAGAAATAACTAAAATACACATTATTTAATATAGAAATAAATAATATACACATTATTTAATAGTGAAATAAGAAAAAAACACATTATTCAATAGAGAAATAACTCAAATACACATTATTTATTAAAGAAATAACTAAAATACACATTATTTAATAAAGAAATAACTAAAGTACACATTATTTATTGTGGAAATAACTAAAATACACTTTATTTAATAAAGAAATAATTAAAATACACATTATTTAATAAAAAAATAACAAAAAAACATAGTATTAAATAGAAAATTAACAAAAAAACACATTATTTAATAGAAATATATTAAAAAAAAGATTATTTAATAAAGAAATAACTAAAAAACACAATATTTATTAGAGAAATAACTAAAATACACATTATTTAATAGAGAAATAACTAAAATACACATTATTTAATAGAGAAATAACAAAAAAACATATTATTTAATAGAGAAATAACTAAAATACACAATATTTAATAGAGAAATAACAAAAAAACACATTATTTATTAGAGAAATAACTAAAATACACATTATTTATTAGAGAAATACTTTAAAAACGCATTATTTATTGGAGAAATAACTAAAATACACATAATTCAATAAAGAAATAACTAAAATACACATTATTTATTGGAGAAATAACTAAAATACACATTATTTAATAAAGAAATAACTAAAATACATTTTATTTAATAGAGAAATAACAAAAAAAACACATTATTTAATAGAGAAATAACTAAAATACACATTATTTAATAGAGAAATAACAAAAAAACACATTCTTTAAAAGAAAAAGAACTAAAATACACATTATTTAATAGAGAAATAACTAAAATACACATTATTTAATAGATAAATAACTAAAATTCACATTATTTATTGGAAAAATATCTGAAATACACATTTTTTAATAAAAAAATAACTAAAATACACATTATTTTATAGAGAAATAACAAAAAAACTCATTATTTAATAGAGAAATAACTAAAATACACATTATTTATTTAAGAATTAACTAAAATACACAATATCTAATAAAAAAATAACAAAAAAACACATTATTTAATAAAGAAATGATAAAAAAAACATTATTTATTAGAGAAATAACTAAAATACACATTATTTATTGGAGAAATAACTAAAATACACATTATTTAATAAAGAATTAACTAAAATTCACTATATTTATTAGAGAAATAACTAAAATACACATTATTTAATAGAGAAAATACAAAAAACACATTATTTAATAGATAAATAACTAAAATACACATTATTTAATAGAGAATTAACTAAATTACACATTATTTAATGAAAAAATAACTAAAATACACCATATTTAATAGAGAAATAACAAAAAAACAAATTATTTATTAGAGAAATAACTAAAATACACATTATTTATTGGAGAAATAACTAAGATACACATTATTTATTGGAAAAATAACAAAAAACACATTATTTTATAAAGAAATAACTGAAATATTAATTATTTAATAAAGAAATAACAAAAAAACACATTATTTAAAAGAAAAATAACTAAAATACACATTATTTATTTGAAAAATAACTAAAATACTTATTATTTATTGGAGAAACAACTAAAAAACACATTATTTAATAAAGAAATAACTAAAATACACATTATTTATTGGAGAATTAACTAAATTACACATTATATAATAGAGAAATAACTAACATACACATTATTTAATAAAGAAATAACTAAAATACACATTATTTATTAGAGAAATAACAAAAAAACACATTATTTAATAGAGAAATAACTAAAATACACATTATTCAATAGAGAAATAACAAAAAACACATTTTTTAAAAGAGATATAACTAAAATACACATTTTTTAATAGAGAACTAACTAAAATACACATTATTTAATAGAGAAATAACTAAAATACACATTATTTAATAGATAAATAACTAAAATTCACATTATTTATTGAAAAAATATCTAAAATACACATTATTTAATAAAGAAATAACTAAAATACACAATATTTTATAGAGAAATAACAAAAAAACACATTATTTAATAGAGAAATAACTAAAATACACATTATTTGTTTAAGATTTAACTAAAATACACAATATCTAACAAAAAAATAACAAAAAAACACATTATTAAATAAAGAAATGATAATAAAAACTTTATTTAATAAAGAAATAACTAAAATACACATTATTTATTGGAAAAATAACTAAAATACACATTATTTAATGAAGAATTAACTAAAATTCACATTATTTATTAGAGAAATAACTAAAATACACACTATTTAATAGAGAATATACAAAAAACACAATATTTAATAAATAAATAACTAAAATACACATTATTTAATAGAGAAATAACTAAAATACACATTATTTAATAAAGAACTAACTAAAATACACCATATTTAATAGAGAAATAACAAAAAAACAAATTATTTAATAGAGAAATAACTAAAATACACATTATTTATTGGAGAAATAACTAAGATACACATTATTTATTGGAGAAATAACAAAAAACACATTATTTTATAAAGAAATAACTGAAATATTTATTATTTAATAAAGAAATAACAAAAAAACACATTATTTAATAGAAAAATAACTAAAATACCCATTATTTATTGGAGAAATAACTAAAATACTTATTATTTATTGGAGAAATAACTAAAATACACATTATTTGATAGAAAAATAACTGAAATACACATTATTTATTGGAGAAATAACTAAATTACACATTATGTAATAGAGAAATAACTAACATACACATTATTTAATAAAGAAATAACTAAAATACACATTATTTATTAGAGAAATAACAAAAAAACACATTATTTAATAGAGAAATAACTAAAATACACATTATTTGATAGAGAAATAACAAAAAAACACATTATTTAATAAAGAAATAACTAAAATACACATTATTTATTAAAGAAATAACTAAAATACACATTATTTAATAGAAAAATAACTAAAAAAAACATTATTTATTAGAAAAATAACAAAAATACACATTATTTATTGAAGAAATAACTAAAATACACATTATTTAATAAAGAAATTACTAAAATACACATATATTAATAGAGAAATAACTGAAATACACATTATTTAATAAAGAAATAACAAAAAAACATATTATTTAATAGAAAAATAAATAAAAAAAACATTATTTAATAGAGAAATAATTAAAATACACATTATTTAAAAGAGAAATAACTAATTTACACATTATTTAATAAAGGAATAACTAAAATACACATTAATTAATAGAGAAATAACTAAAATACACATTATTTATTGAAGAAAAAACTAAAATACTTATTACTTATTGGAGAAATAACTAAAATACACATTATTTAATAGAGAAATAGCTAAAATACACATTATTTTTTAAAGAAATAACTAAAATACACATTATTTAATAGAGAAATAACTAACATACACATTATTTAATGAAGAAATAACTAAAATACACATTATTTATTAAAGAAATAACAAAAAAACACAATATTTAATAGAAAAATAACTAAAATACACATTTTTTATTGAAGAAATAACTAAAATACACATTATTTAATAGAGAAATAACTAAAATACACATTATTTAATAGAAAAATAAATAATATACACATTATAAATATACATTATTTATTGGAGAAACAACTAAAATACACATTATTTATTTGAGAAATAACTAAAATACACATTATTTAATAAAGAAATAAATAATATACACATTATTTAATAGAGAAATAAGAAAAAAACACATTATTCAATATAGAAATTACTCAAATACACATTATTTATTGGAGAAATAACTAAAATACATATTATTTAATAAAGAATTAACTAAAATACACATTATTTATTGTGGAAATAACTAAAATACACTTTATTTAATAAAGAAATAATTAAAATACACATTATTTAATAAAAAAATAACAAAAAAACATAGTATTTAATAGAAAATTAACAAAAAAACACATTATTTATTAGAAAACTATTGAAAAAAAGATTATTTAATAAAGAAATAACTAATATACACATTATTTAATAGAGAAATAACTAAAATACACATTATTTAATAGAGAAATAACTAAAATACACATTATTTAATAGAGAAATAACAAAAAAACATATTATTTAATAGAGAAATAACTAAAATACACAATATTTAATAGAGAAATAACAAAAAAACACATTATTTAATAGAGAAATAACTAAAATACACATTATTCATTAGAGAAATACTTCAAAAACGCAATATTTATTGGAGAAATAACTAAAATACACATAATTCAATAAAGAAATAACTAAAATACACATTATTTATTTAAGAATTAACTAAAATACACAATATCTAATAAAAAAATAACAAAAAAACACATTATTTTATAAAGAAATAACTGAAATATTTATTATTTGATAAAGAAATAACAAAAAAGCACATTACTTAATAGAAAAATAACTAAAATACACATTATTTATTGGAGATATAACTAAAATACTTATTATTTATTGGAGAAATATTTAAATTACACATTATTTAATAAAGAAATAACTAAAATACACATTATTTATTGGAGAAATAACTAAATTACACATTATATAATAGAGAAATAATTAACATACACATTATTTAATAAAGAAATAACTAAAATACACATTATTTATTAGAGAAATAACAAAAAAACACATTATTTAATAGAGAAATAACTAAAATACACATTTTTTGATAGAGATATAACAAAAAAACACATTATTTAATAAAGAAATATCTAAAATACACATTATTTATTAAAGAAATAACTAAAATACACATTATTTGATAGAGAAATAACTAAAAAACACATTATTTAATAGAGAAAAAACTAAAACACACATTATTTATTAAAGAAATAACAAAAATACACATTAGTTATTGGAGAAATAACTAAAATACACATTATTTATTAAAGAAATAACTAAAATACACATATATTAATAGAGAAATAACTAAAATACACATTATTTAATAGAGAAATAACAAAAAACATATTATTTAATAGAGAAATAATTAAAATACACATTATTTAATAGAGAAATAACTAAAATACACATTATTTAAAAGAGAAATAACTAATATACACATTATTTAATAGAGGAATAACTAAAATACACATTAATTAATAGAGAAATAACTAAAATACACATTATTTAATAGAGAAATAACTGAAATTCACATTATTTAATAGAGAAATAACAAAAAATCACATTATTTAATAAAGAAATAATTAAAATACACATTATTTATTTAAGAAATAACTAAAATACATATTATTTATTTTAGAAATAACTAAAATACACAATATTAAATTGAGTGATAACTAATATACACATTATTTATTGGAGAAATAACTAAAATGCACATTATTTAATAAAGAAATAACAAGAATAAACATTATCTATTGAAGAAATAACTAAAATACAGATTAATTAATAGAGAAATAACTAAAATACACATTATTTAATAGAGAAATAACAAAAAAACACATTATTTAATAGAGAAATAAGTAAAATACACATTATTTATTGAAGAAATAACTAAAATGCACATTATTTAATAAAGAATTAACTAAAAAACACATATATTAATAGAGAAATAACTAAAATACACATTATTCAATAGAGAAATAACAAAAAAACATATTATTTAATAGAGAAATAACTAAAATACACAATATTTAATAGAGAAATAACAAAAAAACACATTATTTAATAGAGAAATAACTAAAATACACATTATTTATTGGAGAAATACCTAAAAAACACATTATTTATTAGAGAAAAAACTAAAATACACATAATTTAATAAAGAAATAACTAAAATACACATTATTTATTGTAGAAATAACTAAAATACACATTATTTAATAAAGAAATAACAAAAATACACTTTATTTATTGGAGAAATAACAAAAATAAACATTATTTAATAAAGAAATAATTAAAATACACATTATTTAATAGAGAAATAACAAAAAAACACATTATTTAATAGAAAAATAACAAAAAAACACATTATTTAATAGAAAAATAAAAAAAAAAAAGATTATTCAATAGAGAAATAACTAAAATACACATTATTTACTAGAGAACTAACTAAAATACACATTATTTAATAGAAAAATAACTAAAATACACATTATTTAATAGAGAAATAACTAAAAGACACATTATTTAATAAAGAAATAACAAAAAATCACATTATTTAATAAAGAAATAATTAAAATACACATTATTTATTTAAAAAATAACTAAAATACATATTATTTATTTTAGAAATAACTAAAATACACAATATTAAATTGAGTGATAACTAATATACACATTATTTATTGGAGAAATAACTAAAATGCACATTATTTAATAAAGAAATAACAAGAATAAACATTATCTATTGAAGAAATAACTAAAATACAGATTAATTAATAGAGAAATAACTAAAATACACATTATTTAATAGAAAAATAACAAAAAAACACATTATTTAATAGAGAAATAAGTAAAATACACAATATTTATTGAAGAAATAACTAAAATGCACATTATTTAATAAAGAATTAACTAAAATACACATATATTAATAGAGAAATAACTAAAATACACATTATTCAATAGAGAAATAACAAAAAAACATATTATTTAATAGAGAAATAACTAAAATACACAATATTTAATAGAGAAATAACAAAAAAACACATTATTTATTAGAGAAATAACTAAAATACACATTATTTATTGGAGAAATACCTAAAAAACACATTATTTATTAAAGAAAAAACTAAAATACACATAATTTAATAAAGAAATAACTAAAATACACATTATTTATTGTAGAAATAACTAAAATACACATTATTTAATAAAGAAATAACAAAAATACACTTTATTTATTGGAGAAATAACAAAAATAAACATTATTTAATAAAGAAATAATTAAAATACACATTATTTAATAGAGAAATAACAAAAAAACACATTATTTAATAGAAAAATAACAAAAAAACACATTATTTAATAGAAAAATTAAAAAAAAAAAGATTATTCAATAGAGAAATAACTAAAATACACATTATTTACTAGAGAACTAACTAAAATACACATTATTTAATAGAAAAATAACTAAAATACACATTATTTAATAGAGAAATAACTAAAAGACACATTATTTAATAAAGAAATAACTAAAATACACATTATTTAATAGAGAAATATCTAAATTTCACATTATTTAATAGAGAAATAACAAAAAAACACATTATTTAATAAAGAAATAACTAAAATACACATTATTTAATAGAGAAATAACTAAAATATACAATATTTATTGGAGAAATAACTAAAAAACACATTATTTATTGGAGAAATAACTAAAATACACTTTATTTAATAAAGAAATAACTAAAATACACATTATTTAATAAAAAAATAACAAAAAAACACATTAATCAATAGAGAAATATCTAAAATACACATTATTTATTAAAGAAATAACTAAAATACACATTATTTAATAAAGAAATAACTAAAATACACATTATTTATTGGGGAAATAACTAAAATACACTTTATTTAAAAAAAAAAAAATTAAAATACACATTATTTAATAGAGAAATAACAAAAAAAAAACATTATTTACTAGAAAAATAACAAAGAAACACATTATTTAATAGAAAAATATAGAAAAAAAGATTATTTAATAGAGAAATAACTATAATACACATTATTTAATAGAGAAATAACTAAAATACACATTATTTAAAAGAAAAATAACTAAAATACACATTATTTAATAGAGAACTAACTTAAATACACATTATTTATTAGAGAAATAACTAAAATACACATTATTTAATAGAGAAATAACTAAAATTCACATTATTTAATAGAGAAATAAAGCAAAAACACATTATTTAATAGAGAAATAACTAAATTACACATTATTTATTGGAGAAATAACTTAAATACACATTGTTTAATAAAGAAATAACTGAAATTCAAATTATTTATTAGAGAAATTACTAAAATACACATTATTTAATAAAGAAATAACAAAAAAAAAATTATTTATTAGAGAAATAACAAAAAAAAAACACATTATTTAATAAAGAAATAACTAAAATACACATTATTTAGTGGAGAAATAACTAAAATACATATTATTTATAGGAGAAATAACAAAAAAACACTTTATTTAATAAAGAAATAACTAAAATACACATTATTTAATAAAGAACAAACAAAAAAACACATTATTTAATAGAAAAATAACTAAAATACACATTATTTATTGGAGAAATAACTAAAATACTTATTATTTATTAGAGAAATAACTAAAATACACATTATTTAATAGAGAAATAACTAAAATACACATTTTTTATTGAAGAAATAACTAAAATACACATTATTTAATAGAGAAATAACTAACATACACATTATTTAATGAAGAAATAACTAAAATACACATTATTTAATAGAGAAATAACAAAAAAACACATTATTTAATAAAGAAATAACTAAAATACACATTTTTTAATAGAGAAATAACAAAAAAACACATTATTTAATAAAGAAATAACTAAAATACACATTTTTTATTGAAGAAATAACTAAAATACACATTATTTAATAGAGAAATAACTAAAATACACATTATTTAATAGAAAAATAACTAAAATATACATTATTTATTGGAGAAACAACTAAAATACACATTATTTATTTGAGAAATAACTAAAATACACATTATTTAATAAAGAAATAAATAATATACACATTATTTAATAGTGAAATAAGAAAAAAACACATTATTCAATAGAGAAATAACTCAAATACACATTATTTATTAGAGAAATAACTAAAATACACATTATTTAATAAAGAAATAACAAAAGTACACATTATTTATTGTGGAAATAACTAAAATACACTTTATTTAATAAAGAAATAATTAAAATACACATTATTTAATAAAAAAATAACAAAAAAACATAGTATTAAATAGAAAATTAACAAAAAAACACATTATTTAATAGAAATATATTAAAAAAAAGATTATTTAATAAAGAAATAACTAAAAAACACAATATTTATTAGAGAAATAACTAAAATACACATTATTTAATAGAGAAATAACTAAAATACACATTATTTAATAGAGAAATAACAAAAAAACATATTATTTAATAGAGAAATAACTAAAATACACAATATTTAATAGAGAAATAACAAAAAAACACATTATTTATTAGAGAAATAACTAAAATACACATTATTTATTAGAGAAATACTTTAAAAACGCATTATTTATTAGAGAAATAACTAAAATACACATAATTCAATAAAGAAATAACTAAAATACACATTATTTATTGGAGAAATAACTAAAATACACATTATTTAATAAAGAAATAACTAAAATACATTTTATTTAATAGAGAAATAACAAAAAAAACACATTATTTAATAGAGAAATAACTAAAATACACATTATTTAATAGAGAAATAACAAAAAAACACATTCTTTAAAAGAAAAAGACTAAAATACACATTATTTAATAGAGAAATAACTAAAATACACATTATTTAATAGATAAATAACTAAAATTCACATTATTTATTGGAAAAATATCTGAAATACACATTTTTTAATAAAAAATAACTAAAATACACATTATTTTATAGAGAAATAACAAAAAAACTCATTATTTAATAGAGAAATAACTAAAATACACATTATTTATTTAAGAATTAACTAAAATACACAATATCTAATAAAAAAATAACAAAAAAACACATTATTTAATAAAGAAATGATAAAAAAAACATTATTTATTAGAGAAATAACTAAAATACACATTATTTATTGGAGAAATAACTAAAATACACATTATTTAATAAAGAATTAACTAAAATTCACTATATTTATTAGAGAAATAACTAAAATACACATTATTTAATAGAGAAAATACAAAAAACACATTATTTAATAGATAAATAACTAAAATACACATTATTTAATAGAGAATTAACTAAATTACACATTATTTAATAAAAAAATAACTAAAATACACCATATTTAATAGAGAAATAACAAAAAAACAAATTATTTATTAGAGAAATAACTAAAATACACATTATTTATTGGAGAAATAACTAAGATACACATTATTTATTGGAAAAATAACAAAAAACACATTATTTTATAAAGAAATAACTGAAATATTTATTATTTAATAAAGAAATAACAAAAAAACACATTATTTAAAAGAAAAATAACTAAAATACACATTATTTATTTGAAAAATAACTAAAATACTTATTATTTATTGGAGAAATAACTAAAAAACACATTATTTAATAAAGAAATAACTAAAATACACATTATTTATTGGAGAATTAACTAAATTACACATTATATAATAGAGAAATAACTAACATACACATTATTTAATAAAGAAATAACTAAAATACACATTATTTATTAGAGAAATAACAAAAAAACACATTATTTAATAGAGAAATAACTAAAATACACATTATTCAATAGAGAAATAACAAAAAAACATATTATTTAATAGAGAAATAACTAAAATACACAATATTTAATAGAGAAATAACAAAAAAACACATTATTTATTAGAGAAATAACTAAAATACACATTATTTATTGGAGAAATACCTAAAAAACACATTATTTATTAAAGAAAAAACTAAAATACACATAATTTAATAAAGAAATAACTAAAATACACATTATTTATTGTAGAAATAACTAAAATACACATTATTTAATAAAGAAATAACAAAAATACACTTTATTTATTGGAGAAATAACAAAAATAAACATTATTTAATAAAGAAATAATTAAAATACACATTATTTAATAGAGAAATAACAAAAAAACACATTATTTAATAGAAAAATAACAAAAAAACACATTATTTAATAGAAAAATTAAAAAAAAAAAGATTATTCAATAGAGAAATAACTAAAATACACATTATTTACTAGAGAACTAACTAAAATACACATTATTTAATAGAAAAATAACTAAAATACACATTATTTATTAGAGAAATAACTAAAAGACACATTATTTAATAAAGAAATAACTAAAATACACATTATTTAATAGAGAAATATCTAAATTTCACATTATTTAATAGAGAAATAACAAAAAAACACATTATTTAATAAAGAAATAACTAAAATACACATTATTTAATAGAGAAATAACTAAAATATACAATATTTATTGGAAAAATAACTAAAAAACACATTATTTATTGGAGAAATAACTAAAATACACTTTATTTAATAAAGAAATAACTAAAATACACATTATTTAATAAAAAAATAACAAAAAAACACATTAATCAATAGAGAAATATCTAAAATACACACTATTTATTAAAGAAATAACTAAAATACACATTATTTAATAAAGAAATAACTAAAATACACATTATTTATTGGGGAAATAACTAAAATACACTTTATTTAAAAAAAAAAAAATTAAAATACACATTATTTAATAGAGAAATAACAAAAAAAAAAACATTATTTACTAGAAAAATAACAAAGAAACACATTATTTAATAGAAAAATATAGAAAAAAAGATTATTTAATAGAGAAATAACTATAATACACATTATTTAATAGAGAAATAACTAAAATACACATTATTTAAAAGAAAAATAACTAAAATACACATTATTTAATAGAGAACTAACTTAAATACACATTATTTATTAGAGAAATAACTAAAATACACATTATTTAATAGAGAAATAACTAAAATTCACATTATTTAATAGAGAAATAAAGCAAAAACACATTATTTAATAGAGAAATAACTAAATTACACATTATTTATTGGAGAAATAACTTAAATACACATTATTTAATAAAGAAATAACTGAAATTCAAATTATTTATTAGAGAAATTACTAAAATACACATTATTTAATAAAGAAATAACAAAACAAAAATTATTTATTAGAGAAATAACAAAAAAAAAAACACATTATTTAATAGAGAAATAACTAAAATACACATTATTTAGTGGAGAAATAACTAAAATACATATTATTTATAGGAGAAATAACAAAAAAACACTTTATTTAATAAAGAAATAACTAAAATACACATTATTTAATAAAGAACAAACAAAAAAACACATTATTTAATAGAAAAATAACTAAAATACACATTATTTATTGGAGAAATAACTAAAATACTTATTATTTATTAGAGAAATAACTAAAATACACATTATTTAATAGAGAAATAACTAAAATACACATTATTTATTGAAGAAATAACTAAAATACACATTATTTAATAGAGAAATAACTAACATACACATTATTTAATGAAGAAATAACTAAAATACACATTATTTAATAGAGAAATAACAAAAAAACACATTATTTAATAAAGAAATAACTAAAATACACATTTTTAAATAGAGAAATAACAAAAAAACTTATTATTTAATAAAGAAATAACTAAAATACACATTTTTTATTGAAGAAATAACTAAAATACACATTATTTAATAGAGAAATAACTAAAATACACATTATTTAATAGAAAAATAACTAAAATATACATTATTTATTGGAGAAACAACTAAAATACACATTATTTATTTGAGAAATAACTAAAATACACATTATTTAATAAAGAAATAAATAATATACACATTATTTAATAGTGAAATAAGAAAAAAACACATTATTCAATAGAGAAATAACTCAAATACACATTATTTATTAGAGAAATAACTAAAATACACATTATTTAATAAAGAAATAACTAAAGTACACATTATTTATTGTGGAAATAACTAAAATACACTTTATTTAATAAAGAAATAATTAAAATACACATTATTTAATAAAAAAATAACAAAAAAACATAGTATTAAATAGAAAATTAACAAAAAAACACATTATTTAATAGAAATATATTAAAAAAAAGATTATTTAATAAAGAAATAACTAAAAAACACAATATTTATTAGAGAAATAACTAAAATACACATTATTTAATAGAGAAATAACTAAAATACACATTATTTAATAGAGAAATAACAAAAAAACATATTATTTAATAGAGAAATAACTAAAATACACAATATTTAATAGAGAAATAACAAAAAAACACATTATTTATTAGAGAAATAACTAAAATACACATTATTTATTAGAGAAATACTTTAAAAACGCATTATTTATTGGAGAAATAACTAAAATACACATAATTCAATAAAGAAATAACTAAAATACACATTATTTATTGGAGAAATAACTAAAATACACATTATTTAATAAAGAAATAACTAAAATACATTTTATTTAATAGAGAAATAACAAAAAAAACACATTATTTAATAGAGAAATAACTAAAATACACATTATTTAATAGAGAAATAACAAAAAAACACATTCTTTAAAAGAAAAAGAACTAAAATACACATTATTTAATAGAGAAATAACTAAAATACACATTATTTAATAGATAAATAACTAAAATTCACATTATTTATTGGAAAAATATCTGAAATACACATTTTTTAATAAAAAAATAACTAAAATACACATTATTTTATAGAGAAATAACAAAAAAACTCATTATTTAATAGAGAAATAACTAAAATACACATTATTTATTTAAGAATTAACTAAAATACACAATATCTAATAAAAAAATAACAAAAAAACACATTATTTAATAAAGAAATGATAAAAAAAACATTATTTATTAGAGAAATAACTAAAATACACATTATTTATTGGAGAAATAACTAAAATACACATTATTTAATAAAGAATTAACTAAAATTCACTATATTTATTAGAGAAATAACTAAAATACACATTATTTAATAGAGAAAATACAAAAAACACATTATTTAATAGATAAATAACTAAAATACACATTATTTAATAGAGAATTAACTAAATTACACATTATTTAATAAAAAAATAACTAAAATACACCATATTTAATAGAGAAATAACAAAAAAACAAATTATTTATTAGAGAAATAACTAAAATACACATTATTTATTGGAGAAATAACTAAGATACACATTATTTATTGGAAAAATAACAAAAAACACATTATTTTATAAAGAAATAACTGAAATATTTATTATTTAATAAAGAAATAACAAAAAAACACATTATTTAAAAGAAAAATAACTAAAATACACATTATTTATTTGAAAAATAACTAAAATACTTATTATTTATTGGAGAAATAACTAAAAAACACATTATTTAATAAAGAAATAACTAAAATACACATTATTTATTGGAGAATTAACTAAATTACACATTATATAATAGAGAAATAACTAACATACACATTATTTAATAAAGAAATAACTAAAATACACATTATTTATTAGAGAAATAACAAAAAAACACATTATTTAATAGAGAAATAACTAAAATACACATTATTCAATAGAGAAATAACAAAAAAACACATTTTTTAAAAGAGATATAACTAAAATACACATTTTTTAATAGAGAACTAACTAAAATACACATTATTTAATAGAGAAATAACTAAAATACACATTATTTAATAGATAAATAACTAAAATTCACATTATTTATTGAAAAAATATCTAAAATACACATTATTTAATAAAGAAATAACTAAAATACACAATATTTTATAGAGAAATAACAAAAAAACACATTATTTAATAGAGAAATAACTAAAATACACATTATTTGTTTAAGATTTAACTAAAATACACAATATCTAACAAAAAAATAACAAAAAAACACATTATTAAATAAAGAAATGATAAAAAAAACTTTATTTAATAAAGAAATAACTAAAATACACATTATTTATTGGAAAAATAACTAAAATACACATTATTTAATGAAGAATTAACTAAAATTCACATTATTTATTAGAGAAATAACTAAAATACACACTATTTAATAGAGAATATACAAAAAACACAAGATTTAATAAATAAATAACTAAAATACACATTATTTAATAGAGAAATAACTAAAATACACATTATTTAATAAAGAACTAACTAAAATACACCATATTTAATAGAGAAATAACAAAAAAACAAACTATTTAATAGAGAAATAACTAAAATACACATTATTTATTGGAGAAATAACTAAGATACACATTATTTATTGGAGAAATAACAAAAAACACATTATTTTATAAAGAAATAACTGAAATATTTATTATTTAATAAAGAAATAACAAAAAAACACATTATTTAATAGAAAAATAACTAAAATACCCATTATTTATTGGAGAAATAACTAAAATACTTATTATTTATTGGAGAAATAACTAAAATACACATTATTTGATAAAAAAATAACTAAAATACACATTATTTATTGGAGAAATAACTAAATTACACATTATGTAATAGAGAAATAACTAACATACACATTATTTAATAAAGAAATAACTAAAATACACATTATTTATTAGAGAAATAACAAAAAAACACATTATTTAATAGAGAAATAACTAAAATACACATTATTTGATAGAGAAATAACAAAAAAACACATTATTTAATAAAGAAATAACTAAAATACACATTATTTATTAAAGAAATAACTAAAATACACATTATTTAATAGAGAAATAACTAAAAAAAACATTATTTATTAGAAAAATAACAAAAATACACATTATTTATTGAAGAAATAACTAAAATACACATTATTTAATAAAGAAATTACTAAAATACACATATATTAATAGAGAAATAACTGAAATACACATTATTTAATAAAGAAATAACAAAAAAACATATTATTTTATAGAAAAATAAATAAAAAAAACATTATTTAATAGAGAAATAATTAAAATACACATTATTTAAAAGAGAAATAACTAATTTACACATTATTTAATAAAGGAATAACTAAAATACACATTAATTAATAGAGAAATAACTAAAATACACATTATTTATTGAAGAAAAAACTAAAATACTTATTACTTATTGGAGAAATAACTAAAATACACATTATTTAATAGAGAAATAGCTAAAATACACATTATTTTTTAAAGAAATAACTAAAATACACATTATTTAATAGAGAAATAACTAACATACACATTATTTAATGAAGAAATAACTAAAATACACATTATTTATTAAAGAAATAACAAAAAAACACAATATTTAATAGAAAAATAACTAAAATACACATTTTTTATTGAAGAAATAACTAAAATACACATTATTTAATAGAGAAATAACTAAAATACACATTATTTAATAGAAAAATAAATAAAATACACATTATAAATATACATTATTTATTGGAGAAACAACTAAAATACACATTATTTATTTGAGAAATAACTAAAATACACATTATTTAATAAAGAAATAAATAATATACACATTATTTAATAGAGAAATAAGAAAAAAACACATTATTCAATATAGAAATTACTCAAATACACATTATTTATTGGAGAAATAACTAAAATACATATTATTTAATAAAAATTAACTAAAATACACATTATTTATTGTGGAAATAACTAAAATACACTTTATTTAATAAAGAAATAATTAAAATACACATTATTTAATAAAAAAATAACAAAAAAACATAGTATTTAATAGAAAATTAACAAAAAAACACATTATTTATTAGAAAACTATTAAAAAAAAGATTATTTAATAAAGAAATAACTAAAATACACATTATTTAATAGAGAAATAACTAAAATACACATTATTTAATAGAGAAATAACTAAAATACACATTATTTAATAGAGAAATAACAAAAAAACATATTATTTAATAGAGAAATAACTAAAATACACAATATTTAATAGAGAAATAACAAAAAAACACATTATTTAATAGAGAAATAACTAAAATACACATTATTCATTGGAAAAATACTTCAAAAACGCATTATTTATTGGAGAAATAACTAAAATACACATAATTCAATAAAGAAATAACTAAAATACACATTATTTATTGGAGAAATAACTAAAATACACATTATTTAATAAAGAAATAACTAAAATACATATTATTTAATAAAAAAATAACAAAAAAAACACATTATTTAATAGAAAAATAACTAAAATACACATTATTTAATAGAGAAATAACTAAAATACACATTATTTATTAGAGAAATAACTAAAATACACATTATTTAAAAGATAAATAACTAAAATTCACATTATTTATTGGAAAAATATCTAAAATACACATTATTTAATAAAGAAATAACTAAAATACACATTATTTTATAGAGAAATAACAAAAAAACACATTATTTAATAGAGAAATAACTAAATACACATTATTTATTTAAGAATTAACTAAAATACACAATATCTAATAAAAAAATAACAAAAAAACACATTATTTAATAAAGAAATGATAAAAAAAAACATTATTTAATAAAGAAATAACTAAAATACACATTATTTATTGGAGAAATTACTAAAATACACATTATTTAATGAAGAATTAACTAAAATTCACATTATTTATTAGAGAAATAACTAAAATACACATTATTTAATAGAAAAAATACAAAAAACACATTATTTAATAGATAAACAACTAAAATACACATTATTTAATAAAGAAATAACTAAAATACACATTGATTAATAAAAAAATAACTAAAATACACTATATTTAATAGAGAAATAACAAAAAAACAAATTATTTATTAGAGAAATAACTAAAATACACATTATTTATTGGAGAATTAACTAAATTACACATTATATTATAGAGAAATAACTAACATACACATTATTTAATAAAGAAATAACTAAAATACACATTATTTATTGGAGAAATAACTAAAATACACATTATTTAATAAAGAATTAACTAAAATTCACTATATTTATTAGAGAAATAACTAAAATACACATTATTTAATAGAGAAAATACAAAAAACACATTATTTAATAGATAAATAACTAAAATACACATTATTTAATAGAGAATTAACTAAATTACACATTATTTAATAAAAAAATAACTAAAATACACCATATTTAATAGAGAAATAACAAAAAAACAAATTATTTATTAGAGAAATAACTAAAATACACATTATTTATTGGAGAAATAACTAAGATACACATTATTTATTGGAAAAATAACAAAAAACACATTATTTTATAAAGAAATAACTGAAATATTTATTATTTAATAAAGAAATAACAAAAAAACACATTATTTAAAAGAAAAATAACTAAAATACACATTATTTATTTGAAAAATAACTAAAATACTTATTATTTATTGGAGAAATAACTAAAAAACACATTATTTAATAAAGAAATAACTAAAATACACATTATTTATTGGAGAATTAACTAAATTACACATTATATAATAGAGAAATAACTAACATACACATTATTTAATAAAGAAATAACTAAAATACACATTATTTATTAGAGAAATAACAAAAAAACACATTATTTAATAGAGAAATAACTAAAATACACATTATTCAATAGAGAAATAACAAAAAAACACATTTTTTAAAAGAGATATAACTAAAATACACATTTTTTAATAGAGAACTAACTAAAATACACATTATTTAATAGAGAAATAACTAAAATACACATTATTTAATAGATAAATAACTAAAATTTACATTATTTATTGAAAAAATATCTAAAATACACATTATTTAATAAAGAAATAACTAAAATACACAATATTTTATAGAGAAATTACAAAAAAACACATTATTTAATAGAGAAATAACTAAAATACACATTATTTGTTTAAGATTTAACTAAAATACACAATATCTAACAAAAAAATAACAAAAAAACACATTATTAAATAAAGAAATGATAAAAAAAACTTTATTTAATAAAGAAATAACTAAAATACACATTATTTATTAGAAAAATAACTAAAATACACATTATTTAATGAAGAATTAACTAAAATTCACATTATTTATTAGAGAAATAACTAAAATACACACTATTTAATAGAGAATATACAAAAAACACAATATTTAATAAATAAATAACTAAAATACACATTATTTAATAGAGAAATAACTAAAATACACATTATTTAATAAAGAACTAACTAAAATACACCATATTTAATAGAGAAATAACAAAAAAACAAATTATTTAATAGAGAAATAACTAAAATACACATTATTTATTGGAGAAATAACTAAGATACACATTATTTATTGGAGAAATAACAAAAAACACATTATTTTATAAAGAAATAACTAAAATATTTATTATTTAATAAAGAAATAACAAAAAAACACATTATTTAATAGAAAAATAACTAAAATACCCATTATTTATTGGAGAAATAACTAAAATACTTATTATTTATTGGAGAAATAACTAAAATACACATTATTTGATAAAAAAATAACTAAAATACACATTATTTATTGGAGAAATAACTAAATTACACATTATGTAATAGAGAAATAACTAACATACACATTATTTAATAAAGAAATAACTTAAATACACATTATTTATTAGAGAAATAACAAAAAAACACATTATTTAATAGAGAAATAACTAAAATACACATTATTTGATAGAGAAATAACAAAAAAACACATTATTTAATAAAGAAATAACTAAAATACACATTATTTATTAAAGAAATAACTAAAATACACATTATTTAATAGAGAAATAACTAAAAAAAACATTATTTATTAGAAAAATAACAAAAATACACATTATTTATTGAAGAAATAACTAAAATACACATTATTTAATAAAGAAATTACTAAAATACACATATATTAATAGAGAAATAACTGAAATACACATTATTTAATAAAGAAATAACAAAAAAACATATTATTTAATAAAAAAATAAATAAAAAAAACATTATTTAATAGAGAAATAATTAAAATACACATTATTTAAAAGAGAAATAACTAATTTACACATTATTTAATAAAGGAATAACTAAAATACACATTAATTAATAGAGAAATAACTAAAATACACATTATTTATTGAAGAAAAAACTAAAATACTTATTACTTATTGGAGAAATAACTAAAATACACATTATTTAATAGAGAAATAGCTAAAATACACATTATTTTTTAAAGAAATAACTAAAATACACATTATTTAATAGAGAAATAACTAACATACACATTATTTAATGAAGAAATAACTAAAATACACATTATTTATTAAAGAAATAACAAAAAAACACAATATTTAATAGAAAAATAACTAAAATACACATTTTTTATTGAAGAAATAACTAAAATACACATTATTTAATAGAGAAATAACTAAAATACACATTATTTAATAGAAAAATAAATAATATACACATTATAAATATACATTATTTATTGGAGAAACAACTAAAATACACATTATTTATTTGAGAAATAACTAAAATACACATTATTTAATAAAGAAATAAATAATATACACATTATTTAATAGAGAAATAAGAAAAAAACACATTATTCAATATAGAAATTACTCAAATACACATTATTTATTGGAGAAATAACTAAAATACATATTATTTAATAAAAATTAACTAAAATACACATTATTTATTGTGGAAATAACTAAAATACACTTTATTTAATAAAGAAATAATTAAAATACACATTATTTAATAAAAAAATAACAAAAAAACATAGTATTTAATAGAAAATTAACAAAAAAACACATTATTTATTAGAAAACTATTAAAAAAAAGATTATTTAATAAAGAAATAACTAAAATACACATTATTTAATAGAGAAATAACTAAAATACACATTATTTAATAGAGAAATAACTAAAATACACATTATTTAATAGAGAAATAACAAAAAAACATATTATTTAATAGAGAAATAACTAAAATACACAATATTTAATAGAGAAATAACAAAAAAACACATTATTTAATAGAGAAATAACTAAAATACACATTATTCATTGGAAAAATACTTCAAAAACGCATTATTTATTGGAGAAATAACTAAAATACACATAATTCAATAAAGAAATAACTAAAATACACATTATTTATTGGAGAAATAACTAAAATACACATTATTTAATAAAGAAATAACTAAAATACATATTATTTAATAAAAAAATAACAAAAAAAACACATTATTTAATAGAAAAATAACTAAAATACACATTATTTAATAGAAAAATAACTAAAATACACATTATTTAATAGAGAAATAACTAAAATACACATTATTTAAAAGATAAATAACTAAAATTTACATTATTTATTGGAAAAATATCTAAAATACACATTATTTAATAAAGAAATAACTAAAATACACATTATTTTATAGAGAAATAACAAAAAAACACATTATTTAATAGAGAAATAACTAAATACACATTATTTATTTAAGAATTAACTAAAATACACAATATCTAATAAAAAAATAACAAAAAAACACATTATTTAATAAAGAAATGATAAAAAAAACATTATTTAATAAAGAAATAACTAAAATACACATTATTTATTGGAGAAATTACTAAAATACACATTATTTAATGAAGAATTAACTAAAATTCACATTATTTATTAGAGAAATAACTAAAATACACATTATTTAATAGAGAAAATACAAAAAACACATTATTTAATAGATAAACAACTAAAATACACATTATTTAATAAAGAAATAACTAAAATACACATTGATTAATAAAAAAATAACTAAAATACACTATATTTAATAGAGAAATAACAAAAAAACAAATTATTTATTAGAGAAATAACTAAAATACACATTATTTATTGGAGAAATAACTAAGATACACATTATTTATTGGAGAAATAACAAAAAACACATTATTTTATAAAGAAATAACTGAAATATTTATTATTTAATAAAGAAATAACAAAAAAACACATTACTTAATAGAAAAATAACTAAAATACACATTATTTATTGGAGAAATCACTAAAATACTTATTATTTATTGGAGAAATAACTAAAATACACATTATTTAATAAAGAAATAACTAAAATACACATTATTTATTGGAGAAATAACTAAATTACAATTTATATAATAGAGAAATAATTAACATACACATTATTTAATAAAGAAATAACTAAAATACACATTATTTATTAGAGAAATAACAAAAAAACACATTATTTAATAGAGAAATAACTAAAATACACATTTTTGAAAAGAGAAATAACAAAAAAACACATTATTTAATAAAGAAATATCTAAAATACACATTATTTATTAAAGAAATAACTAAAATACACATTATTTGATAGAGAAATAACTAAAAAACACATTATTTAATAGAGAAATAACTAAAACACACATTATTTATTAAAGAAATAACAAAAATACACATTAGTTATTGGAGAAATAACTAAAATACACATTATTTATTAAAGAAATAACTAAAATACACATATATTAATAGAGAAATAACTAAAATACACATTATTTAATAGAGAAATAACAAAAAAACATAGTATTTATTAGAGAAATAAATAAAATACACATTATTTAATAGAGAAATAACTAAAATACACATTATTTAAAAGAGAAATAACTAATATACACATTATTTAATAGAGGAATAACTAAAATACACATTAATTAATAGAGAAATAACTAAAATACACATTATTTAATAGAGAAATAACTAAAATTCACATTATTTAATAGAGAAATAACAAAAAAACACATTATTTAATAAAGAAATAATTAAAATACACATTATTTATTTAAGAAATAACTAAAATACATATTATTTATTATAAAGGATGGTTGAGACCTTTACTACGTGGTAATCCATAATCCATTATCAAATATATTATTTAATGCAAAAGATAAAATTAATCCCTTAAGGAAATCGGGTGTTTATGAAATTTCATGTTCCGAATGCAATAGTGTTTATGTTGGGCAGACTGGCAGAAGTTTTGAAACACGATATACAGAACATTTTAAAGCGTTTAGACTTAATCATGACACAAGCTCATTTGCAAATCATATTATAAATTCGAATCACACTTTTCCTGAAATTAATCAAATCAAAATATTACATACCTGTACAAAAGGCACTAAGCTTAATCTGTTAGAAGCCGCCGAAATTCACATAAAACAATGTAATCCTCTTGTTAATCTTCTCAATGAGCAAAAGGACTTACCACAATATAAATCACCTCTTTTCAAATCCCTCTAGACCACTAGTAATACGATTTATTTTTCCCTCACTTCAATTTTTATAATAATTTTTCTGTATAAATGTATTTCTTTGTTAGTTTGTTTTCACTTGATAATGGCCTTCAAAAGTCGAAACTCGAGTCGTGAACTTTTGTTAATATTAATATATATTCTTTAGAATATAGATTATATCAATAAAGTATTTGTGGTAAAAAACGTAGACAGTGTTTTATTTTATTATCATATTATTTATTTTAGAAATAACTAAAATACACAATTTTAAATTGAGTGATAACTAATATACACATTATCTATTGGAGAAATAACTAAAATGCACATTATTTAATAAAGAAATAACAAGAATACACATTATTTATTGAAGAAATAACTAAAATACAGATTAATTAATAGAGAAATAACTAAAATACACATTATTTAATAGAGAAATAACAAAAAAACACATTATTTAATAGAGAAATAAGTAAAATACACATTATTTATTGAAGAAATAACTAAAATACACATTATTTAATAAAGAATTAACTAAAATACACATATATTAATAGAGAAATAACTAAAATACACATTATTCAATAGAGAAATAACAAAAAAACATATTATTTAATAGAGAAATAACTAAAATACACAATATTTAATAGAGAAATAACAAAAAAACACATTATTTAATAGAGAAATAACTAAAATACACATTATTTATTGGAGAAATACCTAAAAAACACATTATTTATTAGAAAAAAAACTAAAATACACATAATTTAATAAAGAAATAACTAAAATACACATTATTTATTGTAGAAATAACTAAAATACACATTATTTAATGAAGAAATAACAAAAATACACATTATTTATTGGAAAAATAACTAAAATAAACATTATTTAATAAAGAAATAATTAAAATACACATTATTTAATAAAGAAATAACAAAAAAACACATTATTTAATAGAAAAATAACAAAAAAACACATTATTTAATAGAAAAATTAAAAAAAAAAAGATTATTTAATAGAGAAATAACTAAAATACACATTATTTACTAGAGAACTAACTAAAATACACATTATTTAATAGAAAAATAACTAAAATACACATTATTTAATAGAGAAATAACTAAAAGACACATTATTTAATAAAGAAATAACTAAAATACACATTATTTAATAGAGAAATATCTAAATTTCACATTATTTAATAGAGAAATAACAAAAAAACACATTATTTAATAAAGAAATAACTAAAATACACATTATTTAATAGAGAAATAACTAAAATACACAATATTTATTGGAGAAATAACTAAAAAACACATTATTTATTGGAGAAATAACTAAAATACACTTTATTTAATAAAAAAATAACTAAAATACACATTATTTAATAAAAAAATAACAAAAAAACACATTATTCAATAAAGAAATATCTAAAATACACATTATTTATTAAAGAAATAACTAAAATACACATTATTTAATAAAGAAATAACTAAAATACACATTATTTATTGGGGAAATAACTAAAATACACTTTATTTAAAAAAAAAAATAATTAAAATACACATTATTTAATAGAGAAATAACAAAAAAAACACATTATTTACTAAAAAAATAACAAAGAAACACATTATTTAATAGAAAAATATAGAAAAAAAGATTATTTAATAGAAAAATAACTATAATACACATTATTTAATAGAGAAATAACTAAAATACACATTATTTAATAGAAAAATAACTAAAATACACATTATTAAATAGAGAACTAACTAAAATACACATTATTTATTAGAGAAATAACTAAAATACACATTATTTAAAAGAGAAATAACTAAAATTCACATTATTTAATAGAGAAATAAAGAAAAAACACATTATTTTATAGAGAAATAACTAAATTACACATTATTTATTGGAGAAATAACTAAAATACACATTATTTAATAAAGAAATAACTGAAATTCAAATTATTTATTAGAGAAATTACTAAAAAACACATTATTTAATAAAGAAATAACAAAAAAAAAATTATTTAGTAGAGAAATAACAAAAAAACCACATTATTTAATAGAGAAATAACTAAAATACACATTATTTATTGGAGAAATAACTAAAATACATATTATTTATAGGAGAAATAACAAAAAAACACTTTATTTAATAAAGAAATAACTGAAATACACATTATTTAATAAAGAAATAACAAAAAAACACATTATTTAATAGAAAAATAACTAAAATACACATTATTTATTGGAGAAATATTTAAAATACTTATTATTTATTAGAGAAATAACTAAAATACACATTATTTAATAGAGAAATAACTAACATACACATTATTTAATGAAGAAATAACTAAAATACACATTATTTAATAGAGAAATAACAAAAAAACACATTATTCAATAAAGAAATAACTAAAATACACATTATTTAATAAAGAAATAACAAAAAAACACATTATTTAATAAAGAAATAACTAAAATACACATTTTTTATTGAAGAAATAACTAAAATACACATTATTTAATAGAGAAATAACTAAAATACACATTATTTAATAGAAAAATAACTAAAATATACATTATTTATTGGAGAAACAACTAAAATACACCTTATTTATTTGAGAAATAACTAAAATACACATTATTTAATAAAGAAATAAATATGATACACATTATTTAATAGTGAAATAAGAAAAAAACACATTATTCAATAGAGAAATAACTCAAATACACATTATTTATTAGAGAAATAACTAAAATACACATTATTTAATAAAGAAATAACTAAAATACACATTATTTATTGTGGAAATAACTAAAATACACTTTATTTAATAAAGAAATAATTAAAATACACATTATTTAATAAAAAAATAACAAATAAACATAGTATTAAATAGAAAATTAACAAAAAAACATATTATTTAATAGAAATATATTAAAAAAAAGATTATTTAATAAAGAAATAACTATAAAACACATTATTTAATAGAGAAATAACTAAAATACACATTATTTAATAGAGAAATAACTAAAATACACATTATTTAATAGAGAAATAACAAAAAAACATATTATTTAATAGAGAAATAACTAAAATACACAATATTTAATAGAGAAATAACAAAAAAACACATTATTTAATAGAGAAATAACTAAAATACACATTATTTATTAGAGAAATACTTTAAAAACGCATTATTTATTGGAGAAATAACTAAAATACACATAATTCAATAAAGAAATAACTAAAATACACATTATTTATTGGAGAAATAACTGAAATACACATTATTTAATAAAGAAATAACTAAAATACATATTATTTAATAGAGAAATAACAAAAAAAACACATTATTTAATAAAGAAATAACTTAATTACACATTAATTAATAGAGAAATAACAAAAAAACACATTCTTTAAAAGAGAAATAACTAAAATACACATTATTTAATAGAGAAATAACTAAAATACACATTATTTAATAGAGAAATTATTAAAATACACATTATTTAATAGATAAATAACTAAAATTCACATTATTTATTGGAAAAATATCTGAAATACACATTATTTAATAAAAAAATAACTAAAATACACATTATTTTATAGAGAAATAACAAAAAAACTCATTATTTAATAAAGAAATAACTAAAATACACATTATTTATTTAAGAATTAACTAAAATACACAATATCTAATAAAAAAATAACAAAAAAACACATTATTTAATAAAGAAATGATAAAAAAAACATTATTTAATAGAGAAATAACTAAAATACACATTATTTGTTGGAGAAATAACTAAAATACACATTATTTAATGAAGAATTAACTAAAATTCACATTATTTATTAGAGAAATAACTAAAATACACATTATTTATTGGAGAAATAACTAAGATACACATTATTTATTGGAGAAATAACAAAAAACACATTAATTTATAAAGAAATAACTGAAATATTTATTATTTAATAAAGAAATAACAAAAAAACACATTATTTAATAAAGAAATAACTAAAATACACATTTTTTATTGAAGAAATAACTAAAATACACATTATTTAATAGAGAAATAACTAAAATACACATTATTTAATAGAAAAATAACTAAAATATACATTATTTATTGGAGAAACAACTAAAATACACCTTATTTATTGGAGAAATAACTAAAAAACACATTATTTAATAAAAAAAAACCTAAAATACACATTATTTATTGGAGAATTAACTAAATTACACATTATATAATAGAGAAATAACTAACATACACATTATTTAATAAAGAAATAACTAAAATACTCATTATTTATTAGAGAAATAACAAAAAAACACATTATTTAATAGAGAAATAACTAAAATACACATTATTTGATAGTGAAATAACAAAAAAACACATTATTTAATAAAGAAATAACTAAAATACACATTATTTATTAAAGAAATAACTAAAATACACATTATTTAATAGAGAAATAACTAAAAAACACATTATTTAATAAAGAAATAACTAAAACACACATTATTTATTAGAGAAATAACTAAAATACATATTATTTATTTTAGAAATAACTAAAATACACAATATTTAATTGAGTGATAACTAATATACACATTATTTATTGGAGAAATAACTAAAATGCACATTATTTAATAAAGAAATAACTAAAATACACATATATTAATAGAGAAATAACTAAAATACACATTATTAAATAGAGAAATAACAAAAAAACATATTATTTAATAGAGAAATAACTAAAATACACATTATTTAATAGAGAAATAACTAAAATACACATTATTTAAAAGAGAAATAACTAATATACACATTATTTAATAGAGAAATAACTAAAATACACATTAATTAATAGAGAAATAACTAAAATACACATTATTTAATAGATAAATAACTAAAATTCACATTATTTAATAGAGAAATAACAAAAAAACACATTATTTAATAGAGAAATATCTAAAATACACATTATTTATTTAAGAAATAACTAAAATACATATTATTTATTTTAGAAATAACTAAAATACACAATATTTAATTTAGTGATAACTAATATACACAATATTTATTGGAGAAATAACTAAAATGCACATTATTTAATAAAGAAATAACAAGAATACACATTATTTAATAGAGAAATAACAAAAAAACACATTATTTAATAAAGAAATAACTAAAATACACATTATTTATTGGAGAAATAACTAAAATACAGATTAATTAATAGAGAAATAACTAAAATACACATATATTATTAGACAAATAACTAAAATACGCATTATTTAATAGAAAAATAACAAAAAAACATATTATTTATTAGAGAAATAACTAAAATACACAATATTTAATAGAAAAATAACAAAAAAACACATTATTTAATAGAGAAATAACTAAAATACACATTATTTATTGGAGAAATACCTAAAAAACACATTATTTATTGGAGAAAAAACTAAAATACACATAATTTAATAAAGAAATAACTAAAATACACATTATTTATTGTAGAAATAACTAAAATACACCTTATTTAATAAAGAAATAACAAAAATACACTTTATTTATTGGAGAAATAACTAAAATAAACATTATTTAATAAAGAAATAATTAAAATACACATTATTTAATAAAGAAATAACAAAAAAACACATTATTTAATAGAAAAATAACTAAAAAACACATTATTTAATAGAAAAATTAAAAAAAAAAGATTAATTAATAGAGAAATAAATAAAATACACATTATTTACTAGAGAAATAATTAAAATACACATTATTTAATAGAAAAATAACTAAAATACAAATTATTTAATAGAGAAATAACTAAAATACACATTATTTAATAGAGAAATAACTGAAATACACTTTATTTAATAGAGAAATATGTAAAATTCACATTATTTAATAAAGAAATAACAAAAAAACACATTATTTAATAGAGAAATAACTAAAATACACATTTTTTAATAAAGAAATAACTAAAATACACATTATTTATTGGAGTAATAACTAAAAAACACATTATTTATTGGAGAAATAACTAAAATACACATTATTTAATAAAGAAATAACTAAAATACACATTATTAAATAGAGAAATAACAAAAAAACACATTATTCAATAGAGAAATATCTAAAATACACATTATTTATTAAAGAAATAACTAAAATACAAATTATTTAATAAAGAAGTAACTAAAATACACATTATTTATTGGGGAAATAACTAAAATACACTTTATTTAAAAAAATAAAATTAAAATACACATTATTTAATAAAAAAAATAACAAAAAAAAAACACATTATTTACTAGAAAAATAACAAAGAAACACATTATTTAATAGAGAAATATAGAAAAAAAGATTATTTAATAGAAAAATAACTAAAATACACATTATTTAATAGAGAAATAACTAAAATACACATTATTTAAAAGAAAAATAACTAAAATACACATTATTTAATAGAGAAATAACAAAAAAACACATTATTTAATAGAGAAATAACTAAATTACACATTATTTATTGGAGAAATAACTAAAATACACATTAATTAATAAAAAAATAACTGAAATTCAAATTATTTATCAGAGAAATTACTAAAATACACATTATTTAATAAAGAAATAACAAAAAAAAAAATTATTTATTAGAGAAATAACAAAAAAAAAAACACATTATTTAATAGAGAAATAACTAAAATACACATTATTTATTGGAGAAATAACTAAAATACATATTATTTATTGGAGAAATAACAAAAAAACACTTTATTTGATAAAGAAATAACTAAAATACACATTATTTAATAAAGAAATAACAAAAAAACACATTATTTAATAGAGAAATAACTAAAATACACATTATTTATTAGAGAAATAACTAAAATACTTATTATTTATTGGAGAATTAACTAAAATACACATTATTTAATAGAGAAATAACAAAAAACACATTATTTAATAGAGAAATAACTAAAATACACATTATTTATTTAAGAAATAACTAAAATACATATTATTTATTTTAGAAATAACTAAAATACACAATATTTAATTGAGTGATAACTAATATACACATTATTTATTGGAGAAATAACTAAAATGCACATTATTTAATAAAGAAATAACAAGAATACACATTATTTAATAGAGAAATAACAAAAAAACACATTATTTAATAAAGAAATAACTAAAATACACATTATTTATTGAAGAAATAACTAAAATACAGATTAATTAATAGAGAAATAACTAAAATACACATTATTTAATAAAGAAATAACAAAAAAACACATTATTTAATAGAGAAATTAGTAAAATACACATTATTTATTGAAGAAATAACTAAAATACACATTATTTAATAAAGAATTAACTAAAATACACATATATTAATAGAGAAATAACTAAAATACACATTATTCAATAGAGAAATAACAAAAAAACATATTATTTAATAGAGAAATAACTAAAATACACAATATTTAATAGAGAAATAACAAAAAAACACATTATTTAATAGAGAAATAACTAAAATACACATTATTTATTGGAGAAATACCTAAAAAACACATTATTTATTAGATAAAAAACTAAAATACACATAATTTAATAAAGAAATAACTAAAATACACATTTTTTAATGTAGAAATAACTAAAATACACATTAGTTAATAAAGAAATAACAAAAATACACATTATTTATTGGAGAAATAACAAAAATAAACATTATTTAATAAAGAAATAATTAAAATACACATTATTTAATAGAGAAATAACAAAAAAACACATTATTTAATAGAAAAATAACAAAAAACACATTATTTAATAGAAAAATTAAAAAAAAAAGATTATTTAATAGAGAAATAACTAAAATACACATTATTTACTAGAGAAATAACTAAAATACACATTATTTAATAGAAAAATAACTAAAATACACATTATTTAATAGAGAAATAACTAAAAAACACATTATTTAATAAAGAAATAACTAAAATACACATTATTTAATAGAGAAATATCTAAATTTCACATTATTTAATAGAGAAATAACAAAAAAACACATTATTTAATAAAGAAATAACTAAAATACACATTATTTAATAGAGAAATAACTAAAATACACAATATTTATTGGAGAAATAACTAAAAAACACATTATTTATTGGAGAAATAACTAAAATACACATTATTTAATAAAGAAATAACTAAAATACACATTATTTAATAAAGAAATAACAAAAAACACATTATTCAATAGAGAAATATCTTAAATACACAATATTTATTAAAGAAATAACTAAAATACACATTATTTATTAGAGAAATAACTAAAATACAGATTAATTAATAGAGAAATAACTAAAATACACATATATTATTAGACAAATAACTAAAATACACATTATTTAATAGAAAAATAACAAAAAAACATATTATTTATTAGAGAAATAACTAAAATACACAATATTTAATAGAAAAATAACAAAAAAACACATTATTTAATAGAGAAATAACTAAAATACACATTATTTATTGGAGAAATACCTAAAAAACACATTATTTATTGGAGAAAAAACTAAAATACACATAATTTAATAAAGAAATAACTAAAATACACATTATTTATTGTAGAAATAACTAAAATACACCTTATTTAATAAAGAAATAACAAAAATACACTTTATTTATTGGAGAAATAACTAAAATAAACATTATTTAATAAAGAAATAATTAAAATACACATTATTTAATAAAGAAATAACAAAAAAACACATTATTTAATAGAAAAATAACTAAAAAACACATTATTTAATAGAAAAATTAAAAAAAAAAGATTAATTAATAGAGAAATAAATAAAATACACATTATTTACTAGAGAAATAATTAAAATACACATTATTTAATAGAAAAATAACTAAAATACAAATTATTTAATAGAGAAATAACTAAAATACACATTATTTAATAGAGAAATAACTGAAATACACTTTATTTAATAGAGAAATATGTAAAATTCACATTATTTAATAAAGAAATAACAAAAAAACACATTATTTAATAGAGAAATAACTAAAATACACATTTTTAATAAAGAAATAACTAAAATACACATTATTTATTGGAGTAATAACTAAAAAACACATTATTTATTGGAGAAATAACTAAAATACACATTATTTAATAAAGAAATAACTAAAATACACATTATTAAATAGAGAAATAACAAAAAAACACATTATTCAATAGAGAAATATCTAAAATACACATTATTTATTAAAGAAATAACTAAAATACAAATTATTTAATAAAGAAGTAACTAAAATACACATTATTTATTGGGGAAATAACTAAAATACACTTTATTTAAAAAAATAAAATTAAAATACACATTATTTAATAAAAAAATAACAAAAAAAAACACATTATTTACTAGAAAAATAACAAAGAAACACATTATTTAATAGAGAAATATAGAAAAAAAGATTATTTAATAGAAAAATAACTAAAATACACATTATTTAATAGAGAAATAACTAAAATACACATTATTTAAAAGAAAAATAACTAAAATACACATTATTTAATAAAGAAATAACAAAAAAACACATTATTTAATAGAGAAATAACTAAATTACACATTATTTATTGGAGAAATAACTAAAATACACATTAATTAATAAAAAAATAACTGAAATTCAAATTATTTATCAGAGAAATTACTAAAATACACATTATTTAATAAAGAAATAACAAAAAAAAAATTATTTATTAGAGAAATAACAAAAAAAAAAACACATTATTTAATAGAGAAATAACTAAAATACACATTATTTATTGGAGAAATAACTAAAATACATATTATTTATTGGAGAAATAACAAAAAAACACTTTATTTGATAAAGAAATAACTAAAATACACATTATTTAATAAAGAAATAACAAAAAAACACATTATTTAATAGAGAAATAACTAAAATACACATTATTTATTAGAGAAATAACTAAAATACTTATTATTTATTGGAGAATTAACTAAAATACACATTATTTAATAGAGAAATAACAAAAAACACATTATTTAATAGAGAAATAACTAAAATACACATTATTTATTTAAGAAATAACTAAAATACATATTATTTATTTTAGAAATAACTAAAATACACAATATTTAATTGAGTGATAACTAATATACACATTATTTATTGGAAAAATAACTAAAATGCACATTATTTAATAAAGAAATAACAAGAATACACATTATTTAATAGAGAAATAACAAAAAAACACATTATTTAATAAAGAAATAACTAAAATACACATTATTTATTGAAGAAATAACTAAAATACAGATTAATTAATAGAGAAATAACTAAAATACACATTATTTAATAAAGAAATAACAAAAAAACACATTATTTAATAGAGAAATTAGTAAAATACACATTATTTATTGAAGAAATAACTAAAATACACATTATTTAATAAAGAATTAACTAAAATACACATATATTAATAGAGAAATAACTAAAATACACATTATTCAATAGAGAAATAACAAAAAAACATATTATTTAATAGAGAAATAACTAAAATACACAATATTTAATAGAGAAATAACAAAAAAACACATTATTTATTAGAGAAATAACTAAAATACACATTATTTATTGGAGAAATACCTAAAAAACACATTATTTATTAGATAAAAAACTAAAATACACATAATTTAATAAAGAAATAACTAAAATACACATTATTTATTGTAGAAATAACTAAAATACACATTATTTAATAAAGAAATAACAAAAATACACATTATTTATTGGAGAAATAACAAAAATGAACATTATTTAATAAAGAAATAATTAAAATACACAATATTTAATAGAGAAATAACAAAAAAACACATTATTTAATAGAAAAATAACAAAAAACACATTATTTAATAGAAAAATTAAAAAAAAAAGATTATTTAATAGAGAAATAACTAAAATACACATTATTTACTAGAGAAATAACTAAAATACACATTATTTAATAGAAAAATAACTAAAATACACATTATTTAATATAGAAATAACTAAAAAACACATTATTTAATAAAGAAATAACTAAAATACACATTATTTAATAGAGAAATATCTAAATTTCACATTATTTAATAGAGAAATAACAAAAAAACACATTATTTAATAAAGAAATAACTAAAATACACATTATTTATTAGAGAAATAACTAAAATACACAATATTTATTGGAGAAATAACTAAAAAACACATTATTTATTGGAGAAATAACTAAAATACACATTATTTAATAAAGAAATAACTAAAATACACATTATTTAATAAAGAAATAACAAAAAACACATTATTCAATAAAGAAATATCTTAAATACACATTATTTATTAAAGAAATAACTAAAATACACATTATTTAATAAAGAAATAACTAAAATACACATTATTTATTGGGGAAATAACTAAAATACACTTTATTTAAAAAAAAATAATAAAAATACACAATATTTAATAGAGAAATAACAAAAAAAACACATTATTTACTAGAAAAATAACAAAGAAACACATTATTTAATAGAAAAATATAGAAAAAAAAATTATTTAATAGAGAAATAACTATAATACACATTATTTAATAGAGAAATAACTAAAATACACATTATTTAATAGAAAAATAACTAAAATACACTTTATTTAATAAAGAACTAACTAAAATACACATTATTTATTAGAGAAATAACTAAAATACACATTATTTAATAGAGAAATAACTAAAATTCACATTATTTAATAGAGAAATAAAGAAAAAACACATTATTTAATAGAGAAATAACTAAATTACACATTATTTATTGGAGAAATAACTAAAATACACATTATTTAATAAAGAAATAACTGAAATTCAAATTATTTCATAGAGAAATTACTAAAATACACATTATTTAATAAAGAAATAACAAAAAAAAAATTATTTATTAGAGAAATAACAAAAAAAACACATTATATAATAGAGAAATAACTAAAATACACATTATTTATTGAAGAAATAACTAAAATACACATTATTTAATAAAGAAATAACTAAAATACACATTATTTTTTGTGAAAATAACTAAAATACACTTTATTTAATAAAGAAATAATTAAAATACACATTATTTAATAAAAAAATAACAAAAAAACATAGTATTTAATAGAAAATTAACAAAAAAACACATTATTTAATAGAAAAATATTAAAAAAAAGATTATTTAATAAAGAAATAACTAAAATACACATTATTTAATAGAGAAATAACTAAAATACACATTATTTAATAGAGAAATAACTAAAATACACATTATTTAATAGAGAAATAACAAAAAAACATATTATTTAATAGAAAAATAACTAAAATACGCAATATTTAATAGAGAAATAACAAAAAAACACATTATTTAATAGAGAAATAACTAAAATACACATTATTTATTGGAGAAATACTTTAAAAACGCATTATTTATTGGAGAAATAACTAAAATACACATAATTCAATAAAGAAATAACTAAAATACACATTATTTATTGGAGAAATAACTAAAATACACATTATTTAATAAAGAAATAACTAAAATCCATATTATTTAATGGAGAAATAACAAAAAAAACACATTATTTAATAGAGAAATAACTAAAATACACATTATTTAATAGAGAAATAACAAAAAACACATTCTTTAAAAGAGAAATAACTAAAATACACATTATTTAATAGAGAAATAACTAAAATACACATTATTTAATAGAGAAATTATTAAAAGACACATTATTTAATAGATAAATAACTAAAATTCACATTATTTATTGGAAAAATATCTAAAATACACATTATTTAATAAAGAAATAACTAAAATACACATTATTTTATAGAGAAATAACAAAAAACTCATTATTTAATAGAAAAATAACTAAAATACACATTATTTATTTAAGAATAACTTAAAATACACAATATCTAATAAAAAAATAACAAAAAAACACATTATTTAATAAAGAAATGATGAAAAAAACATTATTTAATAGAGAAATAACTAAAATACACATTATTTATTGGAGAAATAACTAAAATACACATTATTTAATGAAGAATTAACTAAAATTCACATTATTTATTAGAGAAATAACTAAAATACACATTTATTAATAGAGAAAATACAAAAAACACATTATTTAATACATAAATAATTGGAATACACATTATTTAAAAGAAAATTAACTAAAATACAAATTATTTATTAAAAAAATAACTAAAATACACCATATTTATTAGAGAAATAACAAAAAATCAAATTATTTATTAGAGAAATAACTAAAATACACATTATTTATTGGAGAAATAACTAAGATACACATTATTTATTGGAGAAATAACAAAAAACACATTATTTTATAAAGAAATAACTGAAATATTTATTATTTAATAAAGAAATAACAAAAAAAAACACATTATTTAATAGAAAAATAACTAAAATACACATTATTTATTAGGGAAATAACTAAAATACTTATTATTTATTGGAAAAATAACTAAAAAACACATTATTTAATAAAGAAATAACTAAAATACACATTATTTATTGGAGAATTAACTAAATTACACATTATATAATAGAGAAATAACTAACAAACACATTATTTAATAAAGAAATAACTTAAATGCACATTATTTATTAGAGAAATAACAAAAAAACACATTATTTAATAGAGAAATAACTAAAATACACATTATTTGATAGAGAAGTAACAAAAAAACACATTATTTAATAAAGAAATAACTAAAATACACATTATTTATTAAAGAAATAACTAAAATACACATTATTTATTAGAGAAATAACTAAAAAACACATTATTTAATAGAGAAATAATTAAAACACACATTATTTATTAGAGAAATAACAAAAATACACATTATTTTTTGGAGAAATAACTAAAATACACATTATTTAATTAAGAAATAACTAAAATACACATATATTAATAGAGAAATAACTAAAATACACATTATTTAATAGAGAAATAACAAAAAGACATATTATTTAATAGAGAAACAACTAAAATACACATTATTTAATAGAGAAATAACTAAAATACACAATATTTAAAAGAGAAATAACTAATATACACATTATTTAATAGAGGAATAACTAAAATTCACAATAATTAATAGAGAAATAACTAAATTCACATTATTTAATAGAGAAATAACTAAAATTCACATTATTTAATAGAGAAATAACAAAAAAACACATTATTTAATAGAGAAATAACTAAAATACACATTATTTATTTAAGAAATAACTAAAATACATATTATTTATTTTAGAAATAACTAAAATACACAATATTTAATTGAGTGATAACTAATATACACAATATTTATTGGAGAAATAACTAAAATGCACATTATTTAATAAAGAAATAACAAGAATACACATTATTTAATAGAGAAATAACAAAAAAACACATTATTTAATAAAGAAATAACTAAAATACACATTATTTATTGGAGAAATAACTAAAATACAGATTAATTAATAGAGAAATAACTAAAATACACATTATTTAATAGAGAAATAACAAAAAAACACATTATTTAATAGAGAAATAAGTAAAATACACATTATTTATTAAAGAAATAACTAAAATACACATTATTTAATAAAGAAATAACTAAAATACACATATATTAATAGAGAAATAACTAAAATACACATTATTTAATAGAAAAATAACAAAAAAACATATTATTTAATAGAGAAATAACTAAAATACACAACATTTAATAGAAAAATAACAAAAAAACACATTATTTAATAGAGAAATAACTAAAATACACATTATTTATTGGAGAAATACCTAAAAAACACATTATTTATTGGAGAAAAAACTAAAATACACATAATTTAATAAAGAAATAACTAAAATACACATTAATTAATAAAGAAATAACAAAAATACACATTATTTATTAGAGAAATAACTAAAATAAACATTATTTATTAAAGAAATAATTAAAATACACATTATTTAATAGAGAAATAACAAAAAAACACATTATTTAATAAAAAAATAACAAAAAAACACATTATTTAATAGAAAAATTAAAAAAAAAAAGATTATTTAATAGAGAAATAAATAAAATACACATTATTAACTAGAGAAATAACTAAAATACACATTATTTAATAGAAAAATAACTAAAATACACATTATTTAATAAAGAAATAACTAAAATACACATTATTTAATAGAAAAATAACTAAAATACACTTTATTTAATAAAGAAATATCTAAAATTCACATTATTTAATAAAAAAATAACAAAAAACACATTATTTGATAGAGAAATAACTAAAATACACATTATTTATTAAAGAAATAACTAAAATACACATTATTTATTGGAGTAATAACTAAAAAACACATTATTTATTGGAGAAATAACTAAAATACACATTATTTAATGAAGAAATAACTAAAATACACATTATTAAATAGAGAAATAACAAAAAAACACATTATTCAATAGAGAAATATCTAAAATACACATTATTTATTAAAGAAATAACTAAAATACACTTTATTTAATAAAGAAATAACTAAAATACACATTATTTATTAAGGAAATAACTAAAATACACTTTATTAAAAAAAAAATAATTCAATTACACATTATTTAATGAAGAAATAACAAAAAAAACACATTATTTACTAGAAAAATAACAAAGAAACTTATTATCTAATAGAGAAATATAGAAAAAAAGATTATTTAATAGAGAAATAACTAAAATACACATTATTTAATAGAGAAATAACGAAAATACACATTATTTAATAGAAAAATAACTAAAATACACATTATTTAATAGAGAAATAACAAAAAAACACATTATTTAATAGAGAAATAACTAAATCACACATTATTTATTGGAGAAATAACTAAAATACACATTATTTAATAAAGAAATAACTGAAATTCAAATTATTTATTAGAGAAATTACTAAAATACACTTTATTAAATAAAGAAATTAAAAAAAAATTATTTATTAAAGAAATAACATAAAAAAACACATTATTTAATAGAGAAATAACTAAAATACACATTATTTATTGGAGAAATAACTTAAATACATATTATTTATTGGAGAAATAACAAAAAAACACTTTATTTAATAAAGAAATTACTAAAATACACATTATTTAATAAAGAAATAACAAAAAAACACATTATTTAATAGAGAAATAACTAAAATACACATTATTTATTAGAGAAATAACTAAAATACTTATTATTTATTGGAGAATTAACTAAAATACACATTATTTAATAGAGAAATAACTAAAATACACATTATTTATTGAAGAAATAACTAAAATACACATTAATTAATAGAGAAATAACTAACATACACATTATTTAATGAAAAATTAACTAAAATACACGCTATTTAAAAGAGAAATAACAAAAAAACACATTCTTTAATAAAGAAATAACTAAAATACACATTATTTAATAGAGAAATAACAAAAAAACACATTATTTAATAGAGAAATAACTAAAATACACATTTTTTATTGAAGAAATAACTAAAATACACATTATTTAATAGAGAATTAACTAAAATACACATTATTTAAAAGAAAAATAACTAAAATATACATTATTTATTGGAGAAATAACTAAAATACACATTATTTATTTGAGAAATAACTAAAATACACATTATTTAATAAAGAAATAAATAAAATACACATTATTTAATAGAGAAATAACAAAAAAACACATTATTCAATAGAGAAATAACTCAAATACACATAATTTATTAGAAAAATAACTAAAATACACATTATTTAATAAAGAAATAACTAAAATACACATTATTTATTGTTGAAATAACTAAAATACACTTTATTTAATAAAGAAATAATTAAAATACACATTATTTAATAAAGAAATAACAAAAAAACATAGTATTTAATAGAAAATTTACAAAAAACACATTATTTAATTAAAAAATATAAAAAAAAAGATTATTTAATAAAGAAATAACTAAAATACACATTATTTAATAGAGAAATAACTAAAATACACATTATTTAATAGAGAACAAACTAAAATACACATTATTTAATAAAGAAATAACTGAAATACACATTATTTAATAAAGAAATAACTAAAATACACATTATTTAATAAAGAAATAACTAAAATTCACATTATTTAATAGAGAAATAACAAAAAAACACATTATTTAATTGAAAAATAGCTAAAATACACATTATTTATTAAAGAAATAACTAAAATACACATTATTTGTTTTAGAAATAACTAAAATACACATTATTTAATAAAGAGATAACTAATATACACATTATTTATTGGAAAAATAACTAAAATACACGTTATTTAATAAAGAAATAACAAGAATACACATTATTTAATAGAGAAATATCAAAAAAACACTATATTTAATAAAGAAATAACTAAAATACACATTATTTATTGGAGAAATAACTAAAATACACATTATTTAATAGAGACATAAAAAAAACACATTATTTAATAGAGAAATAACTAAAATACACATTATTTAATAGAGAAATAACAAAAAAACACATTATTTAATATAGAAATAACTAAAATACACATTATTTAATAAAGAAATAACAAAAAACACATTATTTAATAGAGAAATAACTAAAATACACATTATTTATTAGAGAAATACTTAAAATACACATTATTTCTTGGACAAATAACTAAAATACACATTATTTAAAAAAGAAATAACTAAAATACACATTATTTATTAGAGAAATAACTAAGATACACATTATTTAATAAAGAAATAACTAAAATACACATTATTTAATAAAGAAATAACAAAAAAAACACATTATTCAATAGAGAAATAACTAAAATACACAGTATTTAATAGAGAAATAACAAAAAAACACATTATTTAATAGAGAAATAACAAAAAAACACATTATTTAATAAAGAAATAACTAAAATACACATTATATAATAGAGAAATAAAAAGAAAACATTATTTAATAGAGAAATAACTAAAATACACATTATTTAATAGAGAAATAACAAAAAAACACATAATTTAATATAGAAATAACAAAAAAACACATTATTTAATAAAGAAATAACTGAAATACACATTATTTATTGGAGAAATAACTAAAATACACATTATATTTTTTAGAAATAACTAAATTACACATTATTTAATAAAGAAATAACTAATATACACATTATTTTTTAGAGAAATAACTAAAATACACATTATTTTATAAAAAAATAACTAGAATACACATTATTTATTAGAGAAATAACTAAAATACACATTATTTATTTTAGAAATAACTAAAATACACATTATTTAATAAAAAGATAACTAATATACACATTATTTATTGAAGAAATAACTAAAATACACGTTATTTAATAAAGAAATAACAAGAATACACATTAGTTAATTGAGAAATATCAAAAAAACACATTATTTAATAGAGAAATAACTAAAATACACATTATTTATTGGAGAAACAACTAAAATACACATTAATTTATAAAGAAATAACTTAAATTCACATTATTTAATAGAGAAATAACAAAAAAACACATTATTTAATAAAGAAATAACTAAAATACACATTATATAATAGAGAAATTAAAAAAAAAAACACATTATTTAATAGAGAAATAACTAAAATACACATTATTTAATAGAGAAATAACAAAAAAACACATTTTTTAATAGAGAAATAACTAAAATACACATTATTTATTGGAGAAATACCTAAAATACACATAATTTATTGGACAAATAACTAAAATACACATTATTTAAAAAAGAAATAACTAAAATAAACATTATTTATTAAAGAAATAACTAAGATACACATTATTTAATAAAGAATTAACTAAAATACACATTATTTAATAGAGAAATAACTAAAATACACATTATTTAATAGAGAAATAACTAAAATTCACATAAATAATATAGAAATAACAAAAAAACACATTATTTAATAGAGAAATAACTGAAATACATATTATTTATTGAAGAAATAATTAAAATACACATTATTTTTTTTAGAAATAACTAAAATACAGATTATTTAATAAAAAAATAACTAATATACACATTATTTATTGGAGAAATAACTAAAATACACATTATTTAATAAAGAAATAACTAGAATACACATTATTTAATAGAGAAATAACAAAAAAACACATTTTTTAATAAAGAAATAACTAAAATACACATTATTTATTAGAGAAATAACTAAAATACACATTATTCAAAAGAGAAATAACTAAAATACACATTATTTAATAGAGAAATAACAAAAAAACATATTATTTAATAGAGAAATAAGTGAAATACACATAATTTATTGAAGCAATAACTAAAATACACATTATTTAATAAAAAAATAACTAAAATACACATTTATTAAAAGAGAAATATCTAAAATACACAATAATTAATAGAGAAATAACAAAAAAACATATTATTTAATAGAGAAATAACTAAAAAACACATTATTAATTAAAGAATTAACAAAAAAACACAAAATTTAATAGAGAATTAACTAAAAAACACATTATTTATTGGAGAAATACCTAAAATACACATTATTTATTGAAAAAATAACTAAAATACACATAATTTAATAAAGAAATAACTAAAATACACATTTTTTTTGGAGAAATAACTAAAATACACATTATTTAATAGAGAAATATCAAAAATACACATTATTTAATAGAGAAATAACTAAAATACACATTATTTAATAAAGAAATAACAAAAAAACACATTATTTAAAAGAAAAATAACTAAAATACACATTATTTTATAGAGAAATAACTAAAATACACATTATTTAATAAAGAAATAACTAAAATACACATTATTTAATAGAGAAATAACAAAAAAACACATTATTTAATAAAGAAATAACTAAAATACACATTATATAATAGAGAAATAACAAAAAAACACATTATTTATTAGAGAAATAACTAAAATACACATTATTTAATAGAGAAATAACAAAAAAACACATTATTTATTAATGAAATACAAAAAAATACATTATTTAATTGAGAAATAACTAAAATACACATTATTTATTAGAGAAATAACTAAAATACACATTATTTATTGAACAAATAACTAAAATACACATTATTTAATAAAGAAATAACTAAAATACACATTATTTATTGAAGAAATAACTAAGATACACATTATTTAATAAAGAAATAACTAAAATACACATTATTTAATAGAAAAATAACAAAAAAACACATTATTTAATAGAGAAATAACTAAAATACACATTATTTATTAAAGAAATAACAAAAAAAAACACATGATTTAAAAGAGAAATTACTAAAATACAAATTGTTTAATAGAGAAATAATTAAAATACACATTATTTATTGGAGAAATAACTAAAATACACATTATTTATTAAAGAAATAACTAAAATACACAAAATTTATTGGGGAAATAACTAAAATACACATTATTTAATAAAGAAATAACTAAAATACACATTATTTAATAGAGAAATAACTAAAATACACATTATTTAATAGAGAAATAACTAAAATACTCATTATTTAATAAAGAAATAAATAAATTCACATTATTTAATAGAGAAATAACAAAAAAACACATTATTTAATAGAGAAATAAGTAAAATACACATTATTTATTGGAGAAATAACTAAAATACAGATTAATTAATAAAGAAATAACTAAAATACACATTATTTAATAGAGAAATAACAAAAAAACACATTTTTTAATAGAGAAATAAGTAAAATACACATTATTTATTAAAGAAATAACTAAAATACACATTATTTGATAAAGAAATAACTAAAATACACATATATTAATAGAGAAATAACTAAAATACACATTATTTAATAGAAAAATAACAAAAAAACATATTATTTAATAGAGAAATAACTAAAATACACAACATTTAATAGAAAAATAACAAAAAAACACATTATTTATTAGAGAAATAACTAAAATACACATTATTTATTGGAGAAATACCTATAAAACACATTATTTATTGGAGAAAAAACTAAAATACACATAATTTAATAAAGAAATAACTAAAATACACATTATTTAATGTAGAAATAACTAAAATACACATTATTTAATAAAGAAATAACAAAAATACACATTATTTATTAGAGAAATAACTAAAATAAACATTATTTAATAAAGAAATAATTAAAATACACATTATTTAATAGAGAAATAACAAAAAAACTCATTATTTAATAAAAAAATAACAAAAAAACACATTATTTAATAGAAAAATTAAAAAAAAAAGATTATTTAATAGAAAAATAAATAAAATACACATTATTTACTAGAGAAATAACTAAAATACACCTTATTTAATAGAAAAATAACTAAAATACACATTATTTAATAGAGAAATAACTAAAATACACATTATTTAATAGAGAAATAACTAAAATACACTTTATTTAATAGAGAAATATCTAAAATTCACATTATTTAATAAAGAAATAACAAAAAAACACATTATTTAATAGAGAAATAACTAAAATACACATTATTTAATAAAGAAATAACTAAAATACACATTATTTATTGGAGTAATAACTAAAAAAACACATTATTTATTGGAGAAATATCTAAAATACACAATATTTAATGAAGAAATAACTAAAATACACATTATTAAATAGAGAAATAACAAAAAAACACATTATTCAATAGAGAAATATCTAAAATACACATTATTTATTAAAGAAATAACTAAAATACACATTATTTAATAAAGAAATAACTAAAATACACATTATTTATTGGGGAAATAACTAAAATACACTTTATTTTAAAAAAAATAATTTAAATACACATTATTTAATAAAGAAATAACAAAAAAAAAACACATTATTTACTAGAAAAATAACAAAGAAACACATTATCTAATAGAGAAATATAGAAAAAAAGATTATTTAATAGAGAAATAACTAAAATACACATTATTTAATAGAGAAATAACTAAAATACACATTATTTAATAGAAAAATAACTAAAATACACATTATTTAATAAAGAAATAACAAAAAAACACATTATTTAATAGAGAAATAACTAAATTACACATTATTTATTGGAGAAATAACTAAAATACACATTATTTAATGAAGAAATAACTGAAATTCAAATTATTTATTAGAGAAATTACTAAAATACACTTTATTTAATAAAGAAATTAAAAAAAAATTATTTATTAAAGAAATAACAAAAAAAACACATTATTTAATAGAGAAATAACTAAAATACACATTATTTATTGGAGAAATAACTTAAATACATATTATTTATTGGAGAAATAACAAAAAAACACTTTATTTAATAAAGAAATTACTAAAATACACATTATTTAATAAAGAAATAACAAAAAAACACATTATTTAATAGAGAAATAACTAAAATACACATTATTTATTAGAGAAATAACTAAAATACTTATTATTTATTGGAGAATTAACTAAAATACACATTATTTAATAGAGAAATAACTAAAATACACATTATTTATTGAAGAAATAACTAAAATACACATTAATTAATAGAGAAATAACTAACAAACACATTATTTAATGAAAAATTAACTAAAATACACATTATTTAAAAGAGAAATAACAAAAAAACACATTCTTTAATAAAGAAATAACTAAAATACACATTATTTAATAGAGAAATAACAAAAAAACACATTATTTAATAGAGAAATAACTAAAATACACATTTTTTATTGAAGAAATAACTAAAATACACATTATTTAATAGAGAATTAACTAAAATACACATTATTTAATAGAAAAATAACTAAAATATACATTATTTATTGGAGAAATAACTAAAATACACATTATTTATTTGAGAAATAACTAAAATACACATTATTTAATAAAGAAATAAATAAAATACACATTATTTAAAAGAGAAATAACAAAAAAACACATTATTCAATAGAGAAATAACTCAAATACACATAATTTATTAGAGAAATAACTAAAATACACATTATTTAATAAAGAAATAACTAAAATACACATTATTTATTGTTGAAATAACTAAAATACACTTTATTTAATAAAGAAATAATTAAAATACACATTATTTAATAAAGAAATAACAAAAAAACATAGTATTTAATAGAAAATTTACAAAAAAACACATTATTTAATTGAAAAATATAAAAAAAAGATTATTTAATAAAGAAATAACTAAAATACACATTATTTAATAGAGAAATAACTAAAATACACATTATTTAATAGAGAACAAACTAAAATACACATTATTTAATAAAGAAATAACTGAAATACACATTATTTAATAGAGAAATAACTAAAATACACATTATTTAATAAAGAAATAACTAAAATTCACATTATTTAATAGAGAAATAACAAAAAAACACATTATTTAATTGAAAAATAGCTAAAATACACATTATTTATTAAAGAAATAACTAAAATACACATTATTTGTTTTAGAAATAACTAAAATACACATTATTTAATAAAGAGATAACTAATATACACATTATTTATTGGAGAAATAACTAAAATACACGTTATTTACTAAAGAAATAACAAGAATACACATTATTTAATAGAGAAATATCAAAAAAACACATTATTTAATAAAGAAATAACTAAAATACACATTATTTATTGGAGAAATAACTAAAATACACATTATTTAATAGAGACATAAAAAAAACACATTATTTAATAGAGAAATAACTAAAATACACATTATTTAATAGAGAAATAACAAAAAAACACATTATTTAATATAGAAATAACTAAAATACACATTATTTAATAAAGAAATAACAAAATAACACATTATTTAATAGAGAAATAACTAAAATACACATTATTTATTGGAGAAATACTTAAAATACACATTATTTCTTGGACAAATAACTAAAATACACATTATTTAAAAAAGAAATAACTAAAATACACATTATTTATTAGAGAAATAACTAAGATACACATTATTTAATAAAGAAATAACTAAAATACACATTATTTAATAGAGAAATAACAAAAAAAACACATTATTCAATAGAGAAATAACTAAAATACACAGTATTTAATAGAGAAATAACAAAAAAACACATTATTTAATAGAGAAATAACAAAAAAACACATTATTTATTAAAGAAATAACTAAAATACACATTATATAATAGAGAAATAAAAAAAACACATTATTTAATAGAGAAATAACTAAAATACACATTATTTAATAGAGAAATAACAAAAAAACACATAATTTAATATAGAAATAACTAAAATACACATTATTTAATAGAGAAATAACAAAAAAACATATTATTTAATAGAGAAATAACTCAAATACACATTATTTATTGGAGAAATACCTAAAATACACATTATTTATTGGACAAATAACTAAAATACACATTATTTATTAAAAAAATAACTAAGATACACATTATTTAATAAAGAAATAACTAAAAAACACATTATTTAATAGAGAAATAATAAAAAAACACATTATTTAATAGAGAAATAACTAAAATACACATTACTTAATAGAAAAATAACAAAAAAACACATTATTTAAAAGAGAAATAACTGAAATACACATTATTTAATAGAGAAATAACTAAAATACACATTATTTAATAGAGAAATAACTAAAATACACATTATTTAATAAAGAAATAACTAAAATTCACATAATTTAATATAGAAATAACAAAAAAACACATTATTTAATAGAGAAATAACTGAAAAACACATTATTTATTGGAAAAATAACTAAAATACACATTATATTTTTTAGAAATAACTAAATTACACATTATTTAATAAAGAAATAACTAATATACACATTATTTTTTAGAGAAATAACTAAAATACACATTATTTTATAAAAAAATAACTAGAATACACATACTTTATTAGAGAAATAACTAAAATACACATTATTTATTTTAGAAATAACTAAAATACACATTATTTAATAAAGAGATAACTAATATACACATTATTTATTGAAGAAATAACTAAAATACACGTTATTTAATAAAGAAATAACAAGAATACACATTAGTTAATAGAGAAATATCAAAAAAACACATTATTTAATAGAGAAATAACTAAAATACACATTATTTATTGGAGAAACAACTAAAATACACATTAATTAATAAAGAAATAACTTAAATTCACATTATTTAATAGAGAAATAACAAAAAAACACATTATTTAATAAAGAAATAACTAAAATACACATTATATAATAGAGAAATTAAAAAAAAACACATTATTTAATAGAGAAATAACTAAAATACACATTATTTAATAGAGAAATAACAAAAAAACACATTATTTAATAGAGAAATAACTAAAATACACATTATTTATTGGAGAAATACCTAAAATACACATAATTTATTGGACAAATAACTAAAATACACATTATTTAAAAAAAAAATAACTAAAATAAACATTATTTATTAAAGAAATAACTAAGATACACATTATTTAATAAAGAATTAACTAAAATACACATTATTTAATAGAGAAATAACTAAAATACACATTATTTAATAGAGAAATAACTAAAATTCACATAAATAATATAGAAATAACAAAAAAAACACATTATTTACTAGAGAAATAACTGAAATACATATTATTTATTGGAGAAATAACTAAAATACACATTATTTTTTTTAGAAATAACTAAAATACACATTATTTAATAAAAAAATAACTAATATACACATTATTTATTGGAGAAATAACTAAAATACACATTATTTAATAAAGAAATAACTAGAATACACATTATTTAATAGAGAAATAACAAAAAAACACATTTTTTAATAAAGAAATAACTAAAATACACATTATTTATTAGAGAAATAACTAAAATACACATTATTCAAAAGAGAAATAACTAAAATACACATTATTTAATAGAGAAATAACAAAAAAACATATTATTTAATAGAGAAATAAGTGAAATACACATTATTTATTGAAGCAATAACTAAAATACACATTATTTAATAAAAAAATAACTAAAATACACATTTATTAAAAGAGAAATATCTAAAATACACAATAATTAATAGAGAAATAACAAAAAAACATATTATTTAATAGAGAAATATCTAAAATACACATTATTAATTAAAGAATTAACAAAAAAACACAAAATTTAATAGAGAATTAACTAAAAAACACATTATTTATTAGAGAAATACCTAAAATACACATTATTTATTGAAAAAATAACTAAAATACACATAATTTAATAAAGAAATAACTAAAATACACATTTTTTTTGGAGAAATAACTAAAATACACATTATTTAATAGAGAAATATCAAAAATACACATTATTTAATAGAGAAATAACTAAAATACACATTATTTAATAAAGAAATAACAAAAAAACACATTATTTAAAAGAGAAATAACTAAAATACACATTATTTTATAGAGAAAAAACTAAAATACACATTATTTAATAAAGAAATAACTAAAATACACATTATTTAATAGAGAAATAACAAAAAAACACCTTATTTAATAAAGAAATAACTAAAATACACATTATATAATAGAGAAATAACAAAAAAACACATTATTTATTAGAGAAATAACTAAAATACACATTATTTAATAGAGAAATAACAAAAAAACACATTATTTATTAATGAAATACAAAAAAATACATTATTTAATTGAGAAATAACTAAAATACACATTATTTATTAGAGAAATAACTAAAATACACATTATTTATTGAACAAATAACTAAAATACACATTATTTAATAAAGAAATAACTAAAATACACATTATTTATTAAAGAAATAACTAAGATACACATTATTTAATAAAGAAATAACTAAAATACACATTATTTAATAGAAAAATAACAAAAAAACACATTATTTAATAGAGAAATAACTAAAATACACATTATTTATTAAAGAAATAACAAAAAAAAACACATGATTTAAAAGAGAAATTACTAAAATACAAATTGTTTAATAGAGAAATAATTAAAATACACATTATTTATTGGAGAAATAACTAAAATACACATTATTTATTAAAGAAATAACTAAAATACACAAAATTTATTGGGGAAATAACTAAAATACACATTATTTAATAAAGAAATAACTAAAATACACATTATTTAATAGAGAAATAACTAAAATACACATTATTTAATAGAGAAATAACTAAAATACTCATTATTTAATAAAGAAATAAATAAATTTACATTATTTAATAGAGAAATAACAAAAAAACACATTATTTAATAGAGAAATAAGTAAAATACACATTATTTATTGGAGAAATAACTAAAATACAGATTAATTAATAGAGAAATAACTAAAATACACATTATTTAATAGAGAAATAACAAAAAAACACATTTTTTAATAGAGAAATAAGTAAAATACACATTATTTATTAAAGAAATAACTAAAATACACATTATTTGATAAAGAAATAACTAAAATACACATATATTAATAGAGAAATAACTAAAATACACATTATTTAATAGAAAAATAACAAAAAAACATATTATTTAATAAAGAAATAACTAAAATACACAACATTTAATAGAAAAATAACAAAAAAACACATTATTTAATAGAGAAATAACTAAAATACACATTATTTATTGGAGAAATACCTAAAAAACACATTATTTATTGGAGAAAAAACTAAAATACACATAATTTAATAAAAAAATAACTAAAATACACATTATTTAATGTAGAAATAACTAAAATACACATTATTTAATAAAGAAATAACAAAAATACACATTATTTATTAGAGAAATAACTAAAATAAACATTATTTAATAAAGAAATAATTAAAATACACATTATTTAATAGAGAAATAACAAAAAAACTCATTATTTAATAAAAAAATAACAAAAAAACACATTATTTAATAGAAAAATTAAAAAAAAAAGATTATTTAATAGAAAAATAAATAAAATACACAATATTTACTAGAGAAATAACTAAAATACACCTTATTTAATAGAAAAATAACTAAAATACACATTATTTAATAAAGAAATAACTAAAATACACATTATTTAATAGAGAAATAACTAAAATACACTTTATTTAATAGAAAAATATCTAAAATTCACATTATTTAATAAAGAAATAACAAAAAAACACATTATTTATTAGAGAAATAACTAAAATACACATTATTTAATAAAGAAATAACTAAAATACACATTATTTATTGGAGTAATAACTAAAAAAACACATTATTTATTGGAGAAATATCTAAAATACACAATATTTAATGAAGAAATAACTAAAATACACATTATTAAATAGAGAAATAACCAAAAAACACATTATTCAATAGAGAAATATCTAAAATACACATTATTTATTAAAGAAATAACTAAAATACACATTATTTAATAAAGAAATAACTAAAATACACATTATTTATTGGGGAAATAACTAAAATACACTTTATTTAAAAAAAAAATAATTTAAATACACATTATTTAATAAAGAAATAACAAAAAAAAAACACATTATTTACTAGAAAAATAACAAAGAAACACATTATCTAATAGAGAAATATAGAAAAAAAGATTATTTAATAGAGAAATAACTAAAATACACATTATTTAATAGAGAAATAACTAAAATACACATTATTTAATAGAAAAATAACTAAAATACACATTATTTAATAAAGAAATAACAAAAAAACACATTATTTAATAGAGAAATAACTAAATTACACATTATTTATTGGAGAAATAACTAAAATACACATTATTTAATAAAGAAATAACTGAAATTCAAATTATTTATTAGAGAAATTACTAAAATACACTTTATTTAATAAAGAAATTAAAAAAAAAAATTATTTATTAAAGAAATAACAAAAAAAACACATTATTTAATAGAGAAATAACTAAAATACACATTATTTATTGGAGAAATAACTTAAATACATATTATTTATTGGAGAAATAACAAAAAAACACTTTATTTATTAAAGAAATTACTAAAATACACATTATTTAATAAAGAAATAACAAAAAAACACATTATTTAATAGAGAAATAACTAAAATACACATTATTTATTAGAGAAATAACTAAAATACTTATTATTTATTGGAGAATTAACTAAAATACACATTATTTAATAGAGAAATAACTAAAATACACATTATTTATTGAAGAAATAACTAAAATACACATTAATTAATAGAGAAATAACTAACAAACACATTATTTAATGAAAAATTTACTAAAATACACATTATTTAAAAGAGAAATAACAAAAAAACACATTCTTTAATAAAGAACAAACTAAAATACACATTATTTAATAGAGAAATAACAAAAAAACACATTATTTAATAGAGAAATAACTAAAATACACATTTTTTATTGAAGAAATAACTAAAATACACATTATTTAATAGAGAATTAACTAAAATACACATTATTTAATAGAAAAATAACTAAAATATACATTATTTATTGGAGAAATAACTAAAATACACATTATTTATTTGAGAAATAACTAAAATACACATTATTTAATAAAGAAATAAATAAAATACACATTATTTAATAGAGAAATAACAAAAAAACACATTATTCAATAGAGAAATAACTCAAATACACATAATTTATTAGAGAAATAACTAAAATACACATTATTTAATAAAGAAATAACTAAAATACACATTATTTATTGTTGAAATAACTAAAATACACTTTATTTAATAAAGAAATAATTAAAATACACATTATTTAATAAAGAAATAACAAAAAAACATAGTATTTAATAGAAAATTTACAAAAAAACACATTATTTAATTGAAAAATATAAAAAAAAAAGATTATTTAATAAAGAAATAACTAAAATACACATTATTTAATAGAGAAATAACTAAAATACACATTATTTAATAGAGAACAAACTAAAATACACATTATTTAATAAAGAAATAACTGAAATACACATTATTTAATAGAGAAATAACTAAAATACACATTATTTAATAAAGAAATAACTAAAATTCACATTATTTAATAGAGAAATAACAAAAAAACACATTATTTAATTGAAAAATAGCTAAAATACACATTATTTATTAAAGAAATAACTAAAATACACATTATTTGTTTTAGAAATAACTAAAATACACATTATTTAATAAAGAGATAACTAATATACACATTATTTATTGGAGAAATAACTAAAATACACGTTATTTAATAAAGAAATAACAAGAATACACATTATTTAATAGAGAAATATCAAAAAAACACATTATTTAATAAAGAAATAACTAAAATACACATTATTTATTGGAGAAATAACTAAAATACACATTATTTAATAGAGACATAAAAAAAACACATTATTTAATAGAGAAATAACTAAAATACACATTATTTAATAGAGAAATAACAAAAAAACACATTATTTAATATAGAAATAACTAAAATACACATTATTTAATAAAGAAATAACAAAAAAACACATTATTTAATAGAGAAATAACTAAAATACACATTATTTATTGGAGAAATACTTAAAATACACATTATTTCTTGGACAAATAAATAAAATACACATTATTTAAAAAAGAAATAACTAAAATACACATTATTTATTAGAGAAATAACTAAGATACACATTATTTAATAAAGAAATAACTAAAATACACATTATTTAATAGAGCAATAACAAAAAAAACACATTATTCAATAGAGAAATAACTAAAATACACAGTATTTAATAGAGAAATAACAAAAAAACACATTATTTAATAGAGAAATAACAAAAAAACACATTATTTATTAAAGAAATAACTAAAATACACATTATATAATAGAGAAATAAAAAAAACACATTATTTAATAGAGAAATAACTAAAATACACATTATTTAATAGAGAAATAACAAAAAAACACATAATTTAATATAGAAATAACTAAAATACACATTATTTAATAGAGAAATAACAAAAAAACATATTATTCAATAGAGAAATAACTCAAATACACATTATTTATTTGAGAAATACCTAAAATACACATTATTTATTGGACAAATAACTAAAATACACATTATTTATTAGAGAAATAACTAAGATACACATTATTTAATAAAGAAATAACTAAAAAACACATTATTTAATAGAGAAATAATAAAAAAACACATTATTTAATAGAGAAATAACTAAAATACACATTATTTAAAAGAGAAATAACTGAAATACACATTATTTAATAGAGAAATAACTAAAATACACATTATTTAATAGAGAAATAACTAAAATACACATTATTTAATAAAGAAATAACTAAAATTCACATAATTTAATATAGAAATAACAAAAAAACACATTATTTAATAGAGAAATAACTGAAAAACACATTATTTATTGGAGAAATAACTAAAATACACATTATATTTTTTAGAAATAACTAAATTACACATTATTTAATAAAGAAATAACTAATATACACATTATTTTTTAGAAAAATAACTAAAATACACATTATTTTATAAAAAAATAACTAGAATACACATTATTTATTAGAGAAATAACTAAAATACACATTATTTATTTTAGAAATAACTAAAATACACATTATTTAATAAAGAGATAACTAATATACACATTATTTATTGAAGAAATAACTAAAATACACGTTATTTAATAAAGAAATAACAAGAATACACATTAGTTAATAGAGAAATATCAAAAAAACACATTATTTAATAGAGAAATAACTAAAATACACATTATTTATTGGAGAAACAACTAAAATACACATTAATTAATAAAGAAATAACTTAAATTCACATTATTTAATAGAGAAATAACAAAAAAACACATTATTTAATAAAGAAATAACTAAAATACACATTATATAATAGAGAAATTAAAAAAAAACACATTATTTAATAGAGAAATAACTAAAATACACATTATTTAATAGAGAAATAACAAAAAAACAAATTATTTAATAGAGAAATAACTAAAATACACATTATTTATTGGAGAAATACCTAAAATACACATAATTTATTGGACAAATAACTAAAATACACATTATTTAAAAAAAAAATAACTAAAATAAACATTATTTATTAAAGAAATAACTAAGATACACATTATTTAATAAAGAATTAACTAAAATACACATTATTTAATAGAGAAATAACTAAAATACACATTATTTAATAGAGAAATAACTAAAATTCACATAAATAATATAGAAATAACAAAAAAACACATTATTTAATAGAGAAATAACTGAAATACATATTATTTATTGGAGAAATAACTAAAATACACATTATTTTTTTTAGAAATAACTAAAATACACATTATTTAATAAAAAAATAACTAATTTACACATTATTTATTGGAGAAATAACTAAAATACACATTATTTAATAAAGCAATAACTAGAATACACATTATTTAATAGAGAAATAACAAAAAAAACACATTTTTTAATAAAGAAATAACTAAAATACACATTATTTATTAGAGAAATAACTAAAATACACATTATTCAAAAGAGAAATAACTAAAATACACATTATTTAATAGAGAAATAACAAAAAAACATATTATTTAATAGCGAAATAAGTGAAATACACATTATTTATTGAAGCAATAACTAAAATACACATTATTTAATAAAAAAATAACTAAAATACACATTTATTAAAAGAGAAATATCTAAAATACACAATAATTAATAGAGAAATAACAAAAAAACATATTATTTAATAGAGAAATAACTAAAATACACATTATTAATTAAAGAATTAACAAAAAAACACAAAATTTAATAGAGAATTAACTAAAAAACACATTATTTATTGGAGAAATACCTAAAATACACATTATTTATTGAAAAAATAACTAAAATACACATAATTTAATAAAGAAATAACTAAAATACACATTTTTTTTGGAGAAATAACTAAAATACACATTATTTAATAGAGAAATATCAAAAATACACATTATTTAATAGAGAAATAACTAAAATACACATTATTTAATAAAGAAATAACAAAAAAACACATTATTTAAAAGAGAAATAACTAAAATACACATTATTTTATAGAGAAATAACTAAAATACACATTATTTAATAGAGAAATAACTAAAATACACATTATTTAATAGAGAAATAACAAAAAAACACATTATTTAATAAAGAAATAACTAAAATACACATTATATAATAGAGAAATAACAAAAAAACACATTATTTATTAGAGAAATAACTAAAATACACATTATTTAATAGAGAAATAACAAAAAAACACATTATTTATTAATGAAATACAAAAAAATACTTTATTTAATTGAGAAATAACTAAAATACACATTATTTATTAGAGAAATAACTAAAATACACATTATTTATTGAACAAATAACTAAAATACACATTATTTAATAAAGAAATAACTAAAATACACATTATTTATTGAAGAAATAACTAAGATACACATTATTTAATAAAGAAATAACTAAAATACACATTATTTAATAGAAAAATAACAAAAAAACACATTATTTAATAGAGAAATAACTAAAATACACATTATTTATTAAAGAAATAACAAAAAAAAACACATTATTTAAAAGAGAAATTACTAAAATACAAATTGTTTAATAGAGAAATAATTAAAATACACATTATTTATTGGAGAAATAACTAAAAAACACATTATTTATTAAAAAAATAACTAAAATACACAAAATTTATTGGGGAAATAACTAAAATACACATTATTTAATAAAGAAATAACTAAAATACACATTATTTAATAGAGAAATAACTAAAATACACATTATTTAATAGAGAAATAACTAAAATACTCATTATTTAATAAAGAAATAAATAAACTCACATTATTTAATAGAGAAATAACAAAAAAACACATTATTTAATAGAGAAATAAGTAAAATACACATTATTTATTGGAGAAATAACTAAAATACAGATTAATTAATAGAGAAATAACTAAAATACACATTATTTAATAGAGAAATAACAAAAAAAACACATTTTTTTATAGAGAAATAAGTGAAATACACATTATTTATTAAAGAAATAACTAAAATACACATTATTTGATAAAGAAATAACTAAAATACACATATATTAATAGAGAAATAACTAAAATACACATTATTTAATAGAAAAATAACAAAAAAACATATTATTTAATAGAGAAATAACTAAAATACACAACATTTAATAGAAAAATAACAAAAAAACACATTATTTAATAGAGAAATAACTAAAATACACATTATTTGATGGAGAAATACCTAAAAAACACATTATTTATTGGAGAAAAAACTAAAATACACATAATTTAATAAAGAAATAACTAAAATACACATTATTTAATGTAGAAATAACTAAAATACACATTATTTAATAAAGAAATAACAAAAATACACATTATTTATTAGAGAAATAACTAAAATAAACATTATTTAATAAATAAATAATTAAAATACACATTATTTAATAGAGAAATAACAAAAGAACTCATTATTTAATAAAAAAATAACAAAAAAACACATTATTTAATAGAAAAATTAAAAAAAAAAAGATTATTTAATAGAGAAATAAATAAAATACACATTATTTACTAGAGAAATAACTAAAATACACCTTATTTAATAGAAAAATAACTAAAATACACATTATTTAATAGAGAAATAACTAAAATACACATTATTTAATAGAGAAATAACTAAAATACACTTTATTTAATAGAGAAATATCTAAAATTCACATTATTTAATAAAGAAATAACAAACAAACACATTATTTAATAGAGAAATAACTAAAATACACATTATTTAATAAAGAAATAACTAAAATACACATTATTTATTGGAGTAATAACTAAAAAACACATTATTTATTGGAGAAATATCTAAAATACACATTATTTAATGAAGAAATAACTAAAATACACATTATTAAATAGAGAAATAACAAAAAAACACATTATTCAATAGAGAAATATCTAAAATACACATTATTTATTAAAGAAATAACTAAAATACACATTATTTAATAAAGAAATAACTAAAATACACATTATTTATTGGGGAAATAACTAAAATACACTTTATTTAAAAAAAAAATAATTTAAATACACATTATTTAATAAAGAAATAACAAAAAAAAAACACATTATTTACTAGAAAAATAACAAAGAAACACATTATCTAATAGAGAAATATAGAAAAAAAGATTATTTAATAGAGAAATAACTAAAATACACATTATTTAATATAGAAATAACTAAAATACACATTATTTAATAAAAAAATAACTAAAATACACATTATTTAATAGAGAAATAACAAAAAAACACATTATTTAATAGAGAAATAACTAAATTACACATTATTTATTGGAGAAATAACTAAAATACACATTATTTAATAAAGAAATAACTGAAATTCAAATTATTTATTAGAGAAATTACCAAAACACAATATTTAATAAAGAAATAAAAAAAAAATTATTTATTAGAGAAATAACAAAAAAAACACATTATTTATTAGAGAAATAACTAAAATACACATTATTTATTGGAGAAATAGCTAAAAAACATATTATTTATTGGAGAAATAACAAAAAACACTTTATTTAATAAAGAAATAACTAAAATACACATTATTTAATAAAGAAATAACAAAAAAACACATTATTTAATAGAGAAATAACTAAAATACACATTATTTATTAGAGAAATAACTAAAATACTTATTATTTATTGGAGAATTAACTAAAATACACATTATTTAATAGAGAAATAACTAAAATACACATTATTTATTGAAGAAATAACTAAAATACACATTAATTAATAGAGAAATAACTAACATACACATTATTTAATGAAAAATTAACTAAAACACACATTATTTAAAAGAGAAATAACAAAAAAACACATTATTTAATAAAGAAATAACTAAAATACACATTATTTAATAGAGAAATAACAAAAAAACACATTATTTAATAGAGAAATAACTAAAATACACATTTTTTATTGAAGAAATAACTAAAATACACATTATTTAATAGAGAATTAACTAAAATACACATTATTTAATAGAAAAATAACTAAAATATACATTATTTATTGGAGAAATAACTAAAATACACATTATTTATTTGAGAAATAACTAAAATACACATTATTTAATAAAGAAATAAATAAAATACACATTATTTAATTGAGAAATAACAAAAAAACACATTATTCAATAGAGAAATAACTCAAATACACATTATTTATTAGAGAAATAACTAAAATACACATTATTTAATAAAGAAATAACTAAAATACACATTATTTATTGTGGAAATAACTAAAATACACTTTATTTAATAAAGAAATAATTAAAATACACATTATTTAATAAAGAAATAACAAAAAAACATAGTATTTAATAGAAAATTTACAAAAAAACACATTATTTAATTGAAAAATATAAAAAAAAAGATTATTTAATAAAGAAATAACTAAAATACACATTATTTAATAGAGAAATAACTAAAATACACATTATTTAATAGAGAAATAACTAAAATACACTTTATTTAATAGAGAAATAACTAAAATACACATTATTTAATAGAGAAATAACTAAAATACACATTATTTAATAAAGAAATAACTAAAATTCACATTATTTAATAGAGAAATAACAAAAAAACACATTATTTAATTGAAAAATAGCTAAAATACACATTATTTATTAGAGAAATAACTAAAATACACATTATTTGTTTTAGAAATAACTAAAATACACATTATTTAATAAAGAGATAACTAATATACACATTATTTATTGGAGAAATAACTAAAATACACGTTATTTAATAAAGAAATAACAAAAATACACATTATTTAATAGAGAAATATCAAAAAAACACATTATTTAATAAAGAAATAACTAAAATACACATTATTTATTGAAGAAATAACTAAAATACACATTATTTAATAGAGAAATAAAAAAAACACATTATTTAATAGAGAAATAACTAAAATACACATTATTTAATAGAGAAATAACAAAAAAACACATTATTTAATATAGAAATAACTAAAATACACATTATTTAATAGAGAAATAACAAAAAAACACATTATTTAATAGAGAAATAACTAAAATACACATTATTTATTGGAGAAATACCTAAAATACACATGATTTCTTGGACAAATAACTAAAATACACATTATTTAAAAAAGAAATAACTAAAATACACATTATTTATTAGAAAAATAACTAAGATACACATTATTTAATAAAGAAATAACTAAAATACACATTATTTAATAGAGAAATAACAAAAAAAACACATTATTCAATAGAGAAATAACTAAAATACACATTATTTAATAAAGAAATAACTAAAATACACATTATTTAATAAAAAAATAACAAAAAAACACATTATTTAATAAAGAAATAACTAAAATACACATTATATAATAGAGAAATAAAAAAAACACATTATTTAATAGAGAAATAACTAAAATACACATTATTTAATAGAGATATAACAAAAAAACACATAATTTAATATAGAAATAACTAAAATACACATTATTTAATAGAGAAATAACAAAAAAACACATTATTTAATAGAGAAATAACTAAAACACACATTATTTATTGGAGAAATACCTAAAATACACATTATTTATTGGACAAATAACTAAAATACACATTATTTATTAAAGAAATAACTAAGATACACATTATTTAATAAAGAAATAACTAAAAAACACATTATTTAATAAAGAAATAATAAAAAAACACATTATTTAATAGAGAAATAACTAAAATACACATTATTTAATAGAAAAATAACAAAAAAACACAATATTTAAAAGAGAAATAACTGAAATACACATTATTTAATAGAGAAATAACTAAAATACACATTATTTAATAGAGAAATAACTAAAATACACATTATTTAATAAAGAAATAACTAAAATTCACATAATTTAATATAGAAATAACAAAAAAACACATTATTTAATAAAGAAATAACTGAAATACACATTATTTATTGGAGAAATAACTAAAATACACATTATATTTTTTAGAAATAACTAAATTACACATTATTTAATAAAGAAATAACTAATATACACATTATTTATTGGAGAAATAACTAAAATACACATTATTTTATAAAGAAATAACTAGAATACACATTATTTATTAGAGAAATAACTAAAATACACAATATTTAATAAAGAGATAACTAATATACACATTATTTATTGAAGAAATAACTAAAATACACGTTATTTAATAAAGAAATAACAAGAATACACATTATTTAATAGAGATATATCAAAAAAACACATTACTTAATAGAGAAATAACTAAAATACACATTATTTATTGGAGAAACAACTAAAATACACATTAATTAATAAAGAAATATTTTAAATTCACATTATTTAATAGAGAAATAACAAAAAAACACATTATTTAATAAAGAAATAACTAAAATACACATTATATAATAGAGAAATAAAAAAAAACACATTATTTAATAGAGAAATAACTAAAATACACATTATTTAATAGAGAAATAACTAAAATAAACATTATTTATTAAAGAAATAACTAAGATACACATTATTTAATAAAGAATTAACTAAAATACACATTATTTAATAGAAAAATAACTAAAATACACATTATTTAATAGAGAAATAACTAAAATTCACATAAATAATATAGAAATAACAAAAAAAACACATTATTTAATAGAGAAATAACTGAAATACATATTATTTATTGGAGAAATAACTAAAATACATATTATTTTTTTTAGAAATAACTAAAATACACATTATTTAATAAAAAAATAACTAATATACACATTATTTATTGGAGAAATAACTAAAATACACATTATTTAATAAAGAAATAACTAGAATACACATTATTTAATAGAGAAATAACAAAAAAACACATTTTTTAATAAAGAAATAACTAAAATACACATTATTTATTAGAGAAATAACTAAAATACACATTATTCAAAAGAGAAATAACTAAAATACACATTATTTAATAGAGAAATAACAAAAAAACATATTATTTAATAGAGAAATAAGTGAAATACACATTTTTTATTGAAGAAATAACTAAAATACACATTATTTAATAAAAAAATAACTAAAATACACATTTATTAAAAGAGAAATATCTAAAATACACAATAATTATTAGAGAAATAACAAAAAAACATATTATTTAATAAAGAAATAACTAAAATACACATTATTAATTAAAGAAATAACAAAAAAACACAAAATTTAATAGAGAATTAACTAAAGAACACATTATTTATTGGAGAAATACCTAAAATACACATTATTTATTAAAAAAATAACTAAAATACACATAATTTAATAAAGAAATAACTAAAATACACATTTTTTTTTGGAGAAATAACTAAAATACACGTTATTTAATAGAGAAATATCAAAAATACACATTATTTAATAGAGAAATAAATAAAATACACATTAGTTAATAAAGAAATAACAAAAAAACACATTATTTAATAGAGAAATAACTAAAATACACATTATTTTATAGAGAAATAACTAAAATACACATTATTTAATAAAGAAATAACTTAAATACACATTATTTAATAGAGAAATAACAAAAAAACACATTATTTAATAAAGAAATAACTAAAATACACATTATATAATAGAGAAATAACAAAAAACACATTATTTATTAGAGAAATAACTAAAATACACATTATTTAATAGAGAAATAACAAAAAAACACATTATTTATTAATTAAATAACAAAAAAATACATTATTTAATTGAGAAATAACTAAAATACACATTATTTATTAGAGAAATAACTAAAATACACATTATTTATTGAACAAATAGCTAAAATACACATTATTTAATAAAGAAATAACTAAAATACACATTATTTATTGAAGAAATAACTAAGATACACATTATTTAATAAAGAAATAACTAAAATACACATTATTTAATAGAAAAATAACAAAAAAACACATTATTTAATAGAGAAATAACTAAAATACACATTATTTTTTAAAGAAATAACAAAAAAAACACATTATTTAAAAGAGAAATAACTAAAATACAAATTGTTTAATAGAGAAATAACTAAAATACACATTATTTATTGGAGAAATAACTAAATTACACATTATTTAATAAAGAAATAACTAAAATACACAATATTTATTGGGGAAATAACTAAAATACACATTATTTAATAAAGAAATAACTAAAATACACATTATTTAATAGAGAAATAACAAAAAAACACATTATTTAATAAAGAAATAACTAAAATACACATTATTTAATAGAGAAATAACAAAAAAAACACTTTTTTTGATAGAGAAATAACTAAAATACACATGATTTAATACAGAACTACTAAAAAAACACATTATTTAATAGAGAAATAACTAAAATACACATTATTTAATAAAGAAATAACAAAAAAACACATTATTTAATAGAGAAATAACTAAAATACACATTATTTAATAGATAAATAACAAAAAAACACATTTATTAATAGAAAAATAACTAAAATAAACATTATTTATTGGAGAAAAAACTAAAATACACATTATTTATTGGAGAAATAACTAAAATACACATAATTTAATAAAGAAATAACTAAAATTCACATTATTTATTGAAGAAATAACTAAAATTTACATTATTTAATAAAGAAATAACTAAAATACACATTATTTTATAGAGAAATAACAAAAAAACACAATATTTAATAGAGAAATAACTAAAATACACATTATTTATTAAAATATTAACTAAAATACACAATATTTAATAAAGAAATAACAGAAAAACACATTATTTAATAAAGAAATGACAAAAAAAACACATTATTTAATAGAGAAATAACTAAAATACACATTATTTGTTGGAGTAATAACTAAAATACACATTATTTAATAAAGAAATAACTAAAATTCACATTATTTATTAGAGAAGTAACTAAAATACACATTATTTAATAGAGAAAATACAAAAAACACATTATTTAATAGATAAATAACTAAAATACACATTATTTATTAGAGAAATAACTAAAATACACATTATTTAATAAAGAAATAACTTATATACACATTATTTAATAGAGAAATAACAAAAAAACTAATTATTTAATAAAGAAATAACTAAAATACTCATTTTTTATTAGAGAATAAACTAAAATACACATTATTTATTGGAGAAAAACCAAAAAACACATTATTTAATAAAATAAATAATTAAAATACACATTGTTTAATAAAAAAATAACAAAAAAACACATTATTTAATAGAGAAATAACTAAAATACACATTATTAAATAGAGAAATAACTAAAATACACAATATTTGATAGAGAAATATCAAAAAAAACACATTAATTAATAGAGAAATAACTAAAATACACATTATTTATTGGAGAAATAAATAAAATACTTATTATTTATTGGAGAAATAACTAAAATACACATTATTTAATAGAGAAATAACTAAAATACACATTATTTATTGGAGAAATAACTAAAATACACATAATTTAATAAAGAAATAACTAAAATTCACATTATTTATTGGAGAAATAACTAAAATACACATTATTTAATAAAGAAATAACTAAAATACACATTTTTTATTGGGGAAATAACTAAAAAACACATTATTTAATAAAGAAATAATTAAATTACACATTATTTAATAGAAAAATAACAAAAAAACACATTATTTAATAGAAAAATAACAAAAAAACACATTATTCAATAGAAATATAAAAGAAAAAAGATTATTTAATAGAGAAATAACTAAAATACACATTACTTAATAAAGAAATAACTAAAATACACATTATTAAAAAAAGAAATAACTTAAATACACATAATTTAATAGAAAATTAACTAAAATACACATTATTTGATAGAGAAATAACTAAAATTCACATTATTTAATAGAGAAATAACTAAAATTCACATTATTTAATAGAGAAATAACAAAAAAACACATTATTTAATAGAGAAATAACTAAAATACACATTATTTATTAAAGAAATAACTAAAATACACATTATTTATTTTAGAAATAACTAAAATACACATTATTTAATAAAGAGATAACTTTTATACACATTATTTATTGGAGAAATAACTAAATTACACATTATTTAATAAAGAATTAACACGAACACACATTATTTAATAGAGAAATAACAAAAAAACACATTATTTAATAGAGAAATAACTAAAATACACATTATTAATTAGAGAAATAACTAAAATACACATTATTTATTTTAAAAATAAATAAAATACACATTATTAAATAAAGAAATAACTAATATACACATTATTTATTAGAGAAATAACTAAAATACACATTATTTAATAAAGAAATAACTAGATCACACATTATTTAATAGAAAAATAACAAAAAAACACATTATTTAATAGAGATATAACTAAAATACACATTATTTATTGGAGAAATAACTAAAATACACATTATTCAATAGAGAATAACTAAAATACACATTATTTAATAATGATATAACAAAAAACACATCATTTTATAGAGAAATAAGTAAAATACACATTATTTATTGAAGAAATAACTAAAATACACATTATTTAATAAAGAAATAACTAAAATACACAAATATTAATAGAGAAATAACTAAAATACACATTATATGTTAGAGAAATAACAAAAAAACATATTATTTAATGGAAAATAACTAAAATACACATTATTTAATAGAGAAATAACAAAAAAACACATTATTTAATAGAGAAATAACCAAAATACACCTTATTTATTGGAGAAATACCTAAAAAACACATTATTTATTGAAAAAATAACTAAAATACACATAATTTAATAAAGAAATAACTAAAATACACATTATTTATTGGAGAAATAACTAAAATACACATTATTTAATAGAGAAATAACTAAAATACACATTATTTAATAGAGAAATAACAAAAAAACACATTATTTAATAGAGAAATAACCAAAATACACATTATTTTATAGAAAAAAAACTAAAATACACATTATTTAATAAAGAAATAACTAAAATACACATTATTTAATAGAGAAATAACAAAAAAACACATTTCTTAATAAAGAAATAACTAAAATACACATTATTAATTAAAGAAATAACAAAAAAACACATTATTTAATAGAGAAATAACTAAAATACACATTATTTAATAGAGAAATAACAAAAAAACACATTATTTAATAGAGAAATAACTAAAATACACATTATTTAATAGAGAAATAACTAAAATACACATTATTTATTGGACAAATAACTAAAATTCACATTATTTAATAAAGAAATAACTAAAATACACATTATTTATTAGAGAAATAACTTAGATACACATTATTTAATAAAGAAATAACTTAAATACACATTATTTAATAGAGAAATAACAAAAAAACACATTATTTAAAAGAAAAATAACTAAAATACACATTATTTATTAGAGAAACAACAAAAAAACACATTATTTAAAAGAGAAATAACAAAAAAACACATTATTTAATAAAGAAATAACTAAATTACACATTATATAATAGAGAATTAACAAAAAAACTCATTATTTAGAAGAGAAACAACTAAAATACACATTATTCAGAAGAGAAATAACAAAAAAACACATTATTTAATAGAGAAATAACTAAAATACACATTATTTAATAGAGAATAATCAAAAAAACACATTATTTAATAGAAAAATAACTAAAATACACATTATTTAATAGAGAAATAACTAAAATACACATTATTTATTGGACAATTAACTAAAATTCACATTATCTAATAAAGAAATAACTAAAATACACATTATTTATTGGAGAAATAACTAAAATACACATTATTTAATAAAGAAATAACTAAAATACACATTATTTTATAGAGAAATAACAAAAAAACACATTATTTATTAGAGAAATAACTAAAATACACATTATTTATTTTAGAAATAACTAAAATACACATTATTTAATGAAGAGATAACTAAAATACACAATATTTATTGGAGAAATAACTAAAATACACAATATTTATTAAAGAAATAACAAGAATCTACTTTATTTAATAGAGAAATAACAAAAAAACACATTATTTAATAGAGAAATAACTAAAATACACATTAATAATTGGAGAAATAACTAAAATACGCATTATTTAATAGAAAAATAACTAAAATACACATTATTTAATAGAGAAATAACTAAAATACACATTATTTAATAGAAATATAACAAAAAAACAATATATTTTATAGAGAAATAACTAATGACACAATATTTAATAAAAAAAATAACAAAAAACACATTATTTGATAGAGAAATAACTAAATTACACATTATTTATTGGAGATATACCTAAAAAACACATTATTTATTGGAGAAATAACTAAAATACACATAATTTAATAAAGAAATAACTAAAATACACATTATTTATTGGAGAAATAACTGAAATACACATTATTTAATAAAGAAATAACTAAAATACACATTATTTATTGGAAAAAAAACTAAAATACACATTATTTAATAAAGAAATAATTAAAATACACATTATTTATAAGAGAAATGACAAAAAAACACATTATTTAATAGAGAAATAATTAAAATACACATTATTTATTTTAGAAAAAACTAAAATACACATTATTTAATGAAGAGATAACTAATATACACAATATTTATTGGAGAAATAACTAAAATACACAATATTTTATAAAGAAATAACAAGAATACACATTATTTATTAGAGAAATAACAAAAAAACACATTATTTAATAGAGAAATAACTAAAATACACATTATTTAATAGAGAAATAAATAAAATACACATTATTTAATAAAGAAAAAACAAAAAAACATATTACTTAAGAGAGAAATAACTTAAATACACAATATTTAATAGAGAAATGACAAAAAAACACATTATTTAATAGAGAAATAACTAAAATACACATTATTTAATAGAGAAATAACTAAAATACACATTATTTATTAGAGAAATAACAAAAAAACATATTACTTAAGAAAGAATTAACTTAAATACACAATATTTACTAGAAAAATAACAAAGAAACACATTATTTAATAGAAAAATATAGAAAAAAAAATTATTTAATAGAAAAATAACTATAATACACATTATTTAATAGAGAAATAACTAAAATACACATTATTTAATAGAAAAATAACTAAAATACACTTTATTAAATAGAGAACTAACTAAAATACACATTATTTATTAGAGAAATAAGTAAAATACACATTATTTAATAGAGAAATAACTAAAATTCACATTATTTAATAGAGAAATAAAGAAAAAACACATTATTTAATAGAGAAATAACTAAATTACACATTATTTATTGGAGAAATAACTAAAATACACATTATTTAATAAAGAAATAACTGAAATTCAAATTATTTATTAGAGAAATTACTAAAATACACATTATTTAATAAAGAAATAACAAAAAAAAATTATTTATTAGAGAAATAACAAAAAAAACACATTATTTAATAGAGAAATAACTAAAATACACATTATTTATTGGAGAAATAACTAAAATACATATTATTTATTAGAGAAATAACAAAAAAACACTTTATTTAATAAAGAAATAACTAAAATACACATTATTTAATAAAGAAATAACAAAAAAACACATTATTTAATAGAGAAATAACTAAAATACACATTATTTATTGGAGAAATAACTAAAATACTTATTATTTATTGGAGAAATAACTAAAATACACATTACTTAATAAAGAAATAACTAAAATACACATTATTTATTGAAGAAATAACTAAAATACACATTATTTAATAGAGAAATAACTAACATACACATTTTTTAATGAAGAAATAACTAAAATACACATTATTTATTAGAGAAATAACAAAAAAACACATTATTTAATAAAGAAATAACTAAAATACACATTATTTAATAGAGAAATAACAAAAAAACACATTATTTAATAGAGAAATAACTAAAATACACATTTTTTATTGAAGAAAAAACTAAAATACACATTATTTAATAGAGAAATAACTAAAATACACATTATTTAATAGAAAAATAACTAAAATATACATTATTTATTGGAGAAACAACTAAAATACACATTATTTATTTTAGAAATAACTAAAATACACATTATTTAATAAAGAAATAAATAATATACACATTATTTAATAGTGAAATAAGAAATAAACACATTATTCAATAGAGAAACAACTCAAATACACATTATTTATTGGAGAAATAACTAAAATACACATTATTTAATAAAGAAATAACTAAAATACACATTATTTATTGTGAAAATAACTAAAATACACTTTATTTAATAAAGAAATAATTAAAATACACATTAATTAATAAAAACATAACAAAAAAACATAGTATTTAATAGAAAATTAACAAAAAAACACATTATTTAATAGAAAAATATTAAAAAAAAGATTATTTAATAAAAAAATAACTAAAATACACATTATTTAATAGAGAAATAACTAAAATACACATTATTTAATAGAGAAATAACTAAAATACACATTATTTAATAGAGAAATAACAAAAAAACATATTATTTAATAGAGAAATAACTAAAATACACAATATTTAATAGAGAAATAACAAAAAAACACATTATTTAATAGAGAAATAACTAAAATACACATTATTTATTGGAGAAATACTTTAAAAACGCATTATTTATTGGAGAAATAACTAAAATACACATAATTCAATAAAGAAATAACTAAAATACACATTATTTATTGGAGAAATAACTAAAATACACATTATTTAATAAAGAAATAACTAAAATACATATTATTTAATAGAGAAATAACAAAAAAAACACATTATTTAATAGAGAAATAACTAAAATACACATTATTTAATAGAGAAATAACAAAAAAACACATTCTTTAAAAGAGAAATAACTAAAATACACATTATTTAATAGAGAAATAACTAAAATACACATTATTTAATAGAGAAATTATTAAAATACACATTATTTAATAGATAAATAACTAAAATTCACATTATTTATTAGAAAAATATCTAAAATACACATTATTTAATAAAGAAATAACTAAAATACACTATATTTTATAGAGAAATAACAAAAAAACTCATTATTTAATAGAGAAATAACTAAAATACACATTATTTATTTAAGAATAACCTAAAATACACAATATCTAATAAAAAAATAACAAAAAAACACATTATTTAATAAAGAAATGATAAAAAAAACATTATTTAATAGAGAAATAACTAAAATACACATTATTTATTGGAGAAATAACTAAAATACACATAATTTAATGAAGAATTAACTAAAATTCACATTATTTATTAGAAAAATAACTAAAATACACATTATTTAATAGAGAAAATACAAAAAACACATTATTTAATAGATAAATAACTAAAATACACATTATTTAATAGAGAATTAACTGAAATACACATTATTTAATAAAAAAATAACTAAAATACACCATATTTATTAGAGAAATAACAAAAAAACAAATTATTTATTAGAGAAATAACTAAAATACACATTATTAATTGGAGAAATAACTAAGATACACATTTTTTATTGGAGAAATAACAAAAAACACATTATTTTATAAAGAAATAACTGAAATATTTATTATTTAATAAAGAAATAACAAAAAAACACATTATTTAATAAAAAAATAACTAAAATACACATTATTTATTGGAGAAATAACTAAAATACTTATTATTTATTGGAGAAATAACTAAAAAACACATTATTTAATAAAGAAATAACTAAAATACACATTATTTATTGGAGAATTAACTAAATTACACATTATATAATAGAGAAATAACTAACATACACATTATTTAATAAAGAAATAACTAAAATACACATTATTTATTAGAGAAATAACAAAAAAACACATTATTTAATAGAGAAATAACTAAAATACACATTATTTGATAGAGAAATAACAAAAAACACATTATTTAATAAAGAAATAACTAAAATACACATTATTTATTAAAAAAATAACTAAAATACACATTATTTATTAAAGAAATAACTAAAATACACATTATTTATTTTAGAAATAACTAAAATACACATTATTTAATAAAGAGATAACTTTTATACACATTATTTATTGGAGAAATAACTAAATTACACATTATTTAATAAAGAATTAACACGAACACACATTATTTAATAGAGAAATAACAAAAAAACACATTATTTAATAGAGAAATAACTAAAATACACATTATTAATTAGAGAAATAATTAAAATACACATTATTTATTTTAAAAATAAATAAAATACACATTATTAAATAAAGAAATAACTAATATACACATTATTTATTAGAGAAATAACTAAAATACACATTATTTAATAAAGAAATAACTAGATCACACATTATTTAATAGAAAAATAACAAAAAAACACATTATTTAATAGAGAAATAACTAAAATACACATTATTTGATAGAGAAATAACAAAAAACACATTATTTAATAAAGAAATAACTAAAATACACATTATTTATTAAAGAAATAACTAAAATACACATTATTTAATAGAGAAATAACTAAAAAACACATTATTTAATAGAGAAATAACTAAAACACACATTATTTATTAGAGAAATAACAAAAATACACATTATTTATTGGAGAAATAACTAAAACACACATTATTTAATAAAGAAATAACTAAAATACACATATATTAATAGAGAAATAACTAAAATACACATTATTTAATAGAGAAATAACAAAAAAACATATTATTTAATAGAGAAATAACTAAAATACACATTATTTAATAGAGAAATAACTAAAATACACTATATTTAAAAGAGAAATAACTAATATACACATTATTTAATAGAGAAATAACTAAAATACACATTATTTAATAGAGAAATAACTAAAATTTACATTATTTAATAGAGAAATAACAAAAAAAAACATTATTTAATAGAAAAATAACTAAAATACACATTATTTATTTAAGAAATAACTAAAATACATATTATTTATTTTAGAAATAACTAAAATACACAATATTTAATTGAGTGATAACTAATATACACAATATTTATTGGAGAAATAACTAAAATGCACATTATTTAATAAAGAAATAACAAGAATACACATTATTTAATAGAGAAATAACAAAAAAACACATTATTTAATAAAGAAATAACTAAAATACACATTATTTATTGGAGAAATAACTTAAGTACAGATTAATTAATAGAGAAATAACTAAAATACACATTATTTAATAGAGAAATAACAAAAAAACACATTATTTAATAAAGATATAAGTAAAATACACATTATTTATTAAAGAAATAACTAAAATACACATTATTTAATAAAGAAATAACTAAAATACACATATATTAATAGAGAAATAACTAAAATACACATTATTTAATAGAAAAATAACAAAAAAACATATTATTTAATAGAGAAATAACTAAAATACACAACATTTAATAGAAAAATAACAAAAAAACACATTATTTAATAGAGAAATAACTAAAATACACATTATTTATTGGAGAAATACCTAAAAAACACATTATTTATTGGAGAAAAAACTAAAATACACATAATTTAATAAAGAAATAACTAAAATACACATTATTTAATGTAGAAATAACTAAAATACACATTATTTAATAAAGAAATAACAAAAATACACATTATTTATTAGAGAAATAACTAAAATAAACATTATTTAATAAAGAAATAATTAAAATACACATTATTTAATAGAGAAATAACAAAAAAACACATTATTTAATAAAAAAATAACAAAAAAACACATTAATTAATAGAAAAATAAAAAAAAAAAGATTATTTAATAGAGAAATAAATAAAATACACATTATTTACTAGAGAAATAACTAAAATACACATTATTTAATAGAAAAATAACTAAAATACACATTATTTAATAGAGAAATAACTAAAATACACATTATTTAATAAAGAAATAACTAAAATACACATTATTTATTGGAGTAATAACTAAAAAACACATTATTTATTGGAGAAATAACTAAAATACACATTATTTAATGAAGAAATAACTAAAATACACATTATTAAATAGAGAAATAACTAAAATACACATTATTTATTGAAGAAATAACTAAAATACACATTATTTAATAAAGAAATAACTAAAATACACATTATTTATTGGGGAAATAACTAAAATACACTTTATTTAAAAAAAAAATAATTAAAATACACATTATTTAATAAAGAAATAACAAAAAAAAACACATTATTTACTAGAAAAATAAGAAAGAAACACATTATCTAATAGAGAAATATAGAAAAAAAGATTTATTAATAGAGAAATAACTAAAATACACATTATTTAATAGAGAAATAACTAAAATACACATTATTTAATAGAAAAATAACTAAAATACACATTATTTAATAGAGAAATAACAAAAAAACACATTATTTAATAGAGAAATAACTAAATTACACATTATTTATTGGAGAAATAACTAAAATACACATTATTTAATAAAGAAATAACTGAAATTAAAATTATTTATTAGAGAAATTACTAAAATACACATTATTTAATAAAGAAATAAAAAAAAAATTATTTATTAGAGAAATAACAAAAAAAAACACATTATTTAATAGAGAAATAATTAAAATACACATTAATTATTGGAGAAATAACTAAAATACATATTATTTATTGGAGAAATAACAAAAAAACACTTTATTTAATAAAGAAATAACTAAAATACACATTATTTAATAAAGAAATAACAAAAAAACACATTATTTAAAAGAGAAATAACTAAAATACACATTATTTATTAGAGAAATAACTAAAATACTTATTATTTATTGGAGAATTAACTAAAATACACATTATTTAATAGAGAAATAACTAAAATACACATTATTTATTGAAGAAATAACTAAAATACACATTAATTAATAGAGAAATAACTAACATACACATTATTTAATGAAAAAATAACTAAAATACACATTATTTATAAGAGAAATAACAAAAAAACACATTATTTAATAAAGAAATAACTAAAATACACATTATTCAATAGAGAAATAACAAAAAAACACATTTTTTAATAGAGAAATAACAAAAATACACATTTTTTATTGAAGAAATAACTAAAATACACATTATTTAATAGAGAATTAACTAAAATACACATTATTTAATAGAAAAATAACTAAAATATACATTATTTATTGGAGAAATAACTAAAATACACATTATTTATTTGAGAAATAACTAAAATACACATTATTTAATAAAGAAATAAATAAAATACACATTATTTAATAGAGAAATAACAAAAAAACACATTATTCAATAGAGAAATAACTCAAATACACATTATTTATTAGAGAAATAATTAAAATACACATTATTTAATAAAGAAATAACTAAAATACACATTATTTATTGTGGAAATAACTAAAATACACTTTATTTAATAAAGAAATAATTAAAATACACATTATTTAATATAGAAATAACAAAAAAACAATGTATTTAATAGAAAATTAACAACAAAACACATTATTTAATATAAAAATATAAAAAAAAAAGATTATTTAATAGAGAAATAACTAAAATACACATTATTTAATAGAGAAATAACTAAAATACACATTATTTATTAGAGAAATAACTAAAATACACATTATTTAATAGAGAAATAACTAAAATACACATTATTTAATAGAGAAATAACTAAAATACACATTATTTAATAAAGAAATAACTAAAATTCACATTATTTAATAGAGAAATAACAAAAAAACACATTATTTAATTGAAAAATAGCTAAAATACACATTATTTATTAGAGAAATAACTAAAATACACATTATTTGTTTTAGAAATAACTAAAATACACATTATTTAATAAAGAGATAACTAATATACAAATTATTTATTGGAGAAATAACTAAAATACACGTTATTTATTAAAGAAATAACAAGAATACACATTATTTAATAGAGAAATATCAAAAAAACACATTATTTAATAAAGAAATAACTAAAATACACATTATTTATTGGAAAAATAACTAAAATATACATTATTTAATAGAGAAATAAAAAAACACATTATTTAATAGAGAAATAACTAAAATACACATTATTTAATAGAGAAATAACAAAAAAACACATTATTTAATATAGAAATAACTAAAATACACATTATTTAATAAAGAAATAACAAAAAACACATTATTTAATAGAGAAATAACTAAAATAGACATTATTTATTGGAGAAATACCTAAAATACACATTATTTCTTGGACAAATAACTAAAATACACATTATTTAAAAAAGAAATAACTAAAATACACATTATTTATTAGAGAAATAACTAAGATACACATTATTTAATAAAGAAATAACTAAAATACACATTATTTAATAGAGAATTAACAAAAAAAAACACATTATTCAATAGAGAAATAACTAAAATACACCGTATTTAATAGAGAAATAACAAAAAAACACATTATTTAATAGAGAAATAACAAAAAAACACATTATTTAATAAAGAAATAACTAAAATACACATTATATAATAGAGAAATAAAAAAAACACATTATTTAATAGAGAAATAACTAAAATACACATTATTTAATAGAGAAATAACAAAAAAACACATAATTTAATATAGAAATAACTAAAATACACATTATTTAATAAAGAAATAACAAAAAAACACATTATTTAATAGAGAAATAACTAAAATACACATTATTTAATAAAGAAATAACAAAAAAACACAAAGTTTAATAGAGAATTAACTAAAGAACACATTATTTATTGGAGAAATACCTAAAATACACATTATTTATTGAAAAAATAACTAAAATACACATAATTTAATAAAGAAATAACTAAAATACACATTTTTTTTTGGAGAAATAACTAAAATACACATTATTTAATAGAGAAATATCAAAAATACACATTATTTAATAAAGAATTAACTAAAATTCACATTATTTAATAAAGAAATAACAAAAAAACACATTATTTAATAGAGAAATAACTAAAATACACATTATTTTATAGAGAAATAACTAAAATACACATTATTTTATAAAGAAATAACTAAAATACACATTATTTAATAGAGAAATAACAAAAAAACACATTATTTAATAAAGAAATAACTAAAATACACATTATATAATAGAGAAATAACAAAAAAACACATTATTTATTAGAGAAATAACTAAAATACACATTATTTAATAGAGAAATAACAAAAAAACACATTATTTATTAAATAAATAACAAAAAAATACATTCTTTAATTGAGAAATAACTAAAATACACATTATTTATTAGAAAAATAACTAAAATACACATTATTTATTAAACAAATAACTAAAATACACATTATTTAATAAAGAAATAACTAAAATACACATTATTTATTGAAGAAATAACTAAGATACACATTATTCAATAAAGAAATAACTAAAATACACATTATTTATAAGAAAAATAACAAAAAAACACATTATTTAATAAAGAAATAACTAAAATATACATTATTTATTGGAGAAATACCTAAAATACACATTATTTATTGGACAAATAACTAAAATACACATTATTTATTAGAGAAATAACTAAGATACACATTATTTAATAAAGAAATAACTAAAAAACACATTATTTAATAGAGAAATAAAAAAAAAACACATTATTTAATAGAGAAATAACTAAAATACACATTGATTAATAGAAAAATAACAAAAAAACACATTATTTAAAAGAGAAATAACTGAAATACACATTATTTAATAGAGAATTAACTAAAATACACATTATTTAATAGAGAAATAACTAAAATACACATTATTTAATAAAGAAATAACTAAAATTCACATAATTTAATATAGAAATAACAAAAAAACACATTATTTAATAGAGAAATAATTGAAATACACATTATTTTTTGGAGAAATAACTAAAATACACATTATATTTTTTAGAAATAACTAAATTACACATTATTTAATAAAGAAATAACTAATATACACATTATTTATTGGAGAAATAACTAAAATACACATTATTTTATAAAGAAATAACTAGAATACACATTATTTATTAGAGAAATAACTAAAATACACATTATTTATTTTAGAAATAACTAAAATACACATTATTTAATAAAGAGATAACTAATATACACATTATTTATTGAAGAAATAACTAAAATACACGTTATTTAATAAAGAAATAACAAGAATAAACATTATTTAATAGAGAAATATCAAAAAAACACATTATTTAATAGAGAAATAACTAAAATACACATTATTTATTGGAGAAACAACTAAAATACACATTAATTAATAAAGAAATAACTTAAATTTACATTATTTAATAGAGAAATAACAAAAAAACACATTATTTAATAAAGAAATAACTAAAATACACATTATATAATAGAGAACACATTATTTATTGGAGAAATACATAAAATACACATTATTTATTGAAAAAATAACTAAAATACACATAATTTAATAAAGAAATAACTAAAATACACATTTTTTTTGGAGAAATAACTAAAATACACATTATTTAATAGAGAACTATCAAAAATACACATTATTTAATAAAGAAATAACTAAAATTCACATTATTTAATAAAGAAATAACAAAAAAACACATTATTTAATAGAGAAATAACTAAAATACACCGTATTTAATAGAGAAATAACAAAAAAACACATTATTTAATAGAGAAATAACAAAAAAACACATTATTTAATAAAGAAATAACTAAAATACACATTATATAATAGAGAAATAAAAAAAACACATTATTTAATAGAGAAATAACTAAAATACACATTATTTAATAGAGAAATAACAAAAAAACACATAATTTAATATAGAAATAACTAAAATACACATTATTTAATAAAGAAATAACAAAAAAACACATTATTTAATAGAGAAATAACTAAAATACACATTATTTAATAAAGAAATAACAAAAAAACACAAAGTTTAATAGAGAATTAACTAAAGAACACATTATTTATTGGAGAAATACCTAAAATACACATTATTTATTGAAAAAATAACTAAAATACACATAATTTAATAAAGAAATAACTAAAATACACATTTTTTTTTGGAGAAATAACTAAAATACACATTATTTAATAGAGAAATATCAAAAATACACATTATTTAATAAAGAATTAACTAAAATTCACATTATTTAATAAAGAAATAACAAAAAAACACATTATTTAATAGAGAAATAACTAAAATACACATTATTTTATAGAGAAATAACTAAAATACACATTATTTTATAAAGAAATAACTAAAATACACATTATTTAATAGAGAAATAACAAAAAAACACATTATTTAATAAAGAAATAACTAAAATACACATTATATAATAGAGAAATAACAAAAAAACACATTATTTATTAGAGAAATAACTAAAATACACATTATTTAATAGAGAAATAACAAAAAAACACATTATTTATTAAATAAATAACAAAAAAATACATTCTTTAATTGAGAAATAACTAAAATACACATTATTTATTAGAAAAATAACTAAAATACACATTATTTATTAAACAAATAACTAAAATACACATTATTTAATAAAGAAATAACTAAAATACACATTATTTATTGAAGAAATAACTAAGATACACATTATTCAATAAAAAAATAACTAAAATACACATTATTTATAAGAAAAATAACAAAAAAACACATTATTTAATAAAGAAATAACTAAAATATACATTATTTATTGGAGAAATACCTAAAATACACATTATTTATTGGACAAATAACTAAAATACACATTATTTATTAGAGAAATAACTAAGATACACATTATTTAATAAAGAAATAACTAAAAAACACATTATTTAATAGAGAAATAAAAAAAAAACACATTATTTAATAGAGAAATAACTAAAATACACATTGATTAATAGAAAAATAACAAAAAAACACATTATTTAAAAGAGAAATAACTGAAATACACATTATTTAATAGAGAATTAACTAAAATACACATTATTTAATAGAGAAATAACTAAAATACACATTATTTAATAAAGAAATAACTAAAATTCACATAATTTAATATAGAAATAACAAAAAAACACATTATTTAATAGAGAAATAATTGAAATACACATTATTTTTTGGAGAAATAACTAAAATACACATTATATTTTTTAGAAATAACTAAATTACACATTATTTAATAAAGAAATAACTAATATACACATTATTTATTAGAGAAATAACTAAAATACACATTATTTTATAAAGAAATAACTAGAATACACATTATTTATTAGAGAAATAACTAAAATACACATTATTTATTTTAGAAATAACTAAAATACACATTATTTAATAAAGAGATAACTAATATACACATTATTTATTGAAGAAATAACTAAAATACACGTTATTTAATAAAGAAATAACAAGAATAAACATTATTTAATAGAGAAATATCAAAAAAACACATTATTTAATAGAGAAATAACTAAAATACACATTATTTATTGGAGAAACAACTAAAATACACATTAATTAATAAAGAAATAACTTAAATTTACATTATTTAATAGAGAAATAACAAAAAAACACATTATTTAATAAAGAAATAACTAAAATACACATTATATAATAGAGAACACATTATTTATTGGAGAAATACATAAAATACACATTATTTATTGAAAAAATAACTAAAATACACATAATTTAATAAAGAAATAACTAAAATACACATTTTTTTTGGAGAAATAACTAAAATACACATTATTTAATAGAGAACTATCAAAAATACACATTATTTAATAAAGAAATAACTAAAATTCACATTATTTAATAAAGAAATAACAAAAAAACACATTATTTAATAGAGAAATAACTAAAATACACATTATTTATTAGAGAAATAACTAAAATACACATTATTTAATAGAGAAATAACAAAAAAACACATTATTTATTAAAGAAATAACAAAAAAATACATTCTTTAATTGAGAAATAACTAAAATACACATTATTTATTAGAAAAATAACTAAAATACACATTATTTAATAAACAAATAACTAAAATACACATTATTTAATAAAGAAATAACTAAAATACACATTATTTATTGAAGAAATAACTAAGATACACATTATTCAATAAAGAAATTACTAAAATACACATTATTTAATAGAAAAATAACAAAAAAACACATTATTTAATAGAGAAATAACTAAAATACACATTATTTATTAAAGAAATAACAAAAAAAACACATTATTTAAAAGAGAAATAACTAAAATACAAATTGTTTAATAGAGAAATAACTAAAATACACATTATTTATTGGAGAAATAACTAAAATACACATTATTTAATAAAGAAATAACTAAATTACACAATATTTATTGGGGAAATAACTAAAATACACATTATTTAATAAAGAAATAACTAAAATACACATTATTTAATAGAGAAATAACAAAAAAACACATTATTTAATAAAGAAATAACTAAAATACACATTATTTAATAGAGTAATAACAAAAAAACACATTTTTTGATAGAGAAATAACTAAAATACACATTATTTAATACAGAAATACCAAAAAAACACATTATTTAATAGAGAAATAACTAAAATACACATTATTAAATAAAGAAATAACAAAAAAACACATTATTTAATAGAGAAATAACTAAAATACACATTATTTAATAGAGAAATAACAAAAAAAACTAATTATTTAATAGATAAATAACAAAAAAACACATTTATTAATGGAAAAATAACTAAAATAAACATTATTTATTAGAGAAAAAACTAAAATACACATTATTTATTGGAGAAATAACTAAAATACACATAATTTAATAAAGAAATAACTAAAATTCACATTATTTATTGCAGAAATAACTAAAATTCACATTATTTAATAAAGAAATAACTAAAATACACATTATTTTATAGAGAAATAACAAAAAAACACAATATTTAATAGAGAAATAACTAAAATACACATTATTTATTAAAATATTAACTAAAATACACAATATTTAATAAAAAAATAACAAAAAAACACATTATTTAATAAAGAAATGACAAAAAAAACACATTATTTAATAGAGAAATAACTAAAAAACACATTATTTATTGGAGTAATAACTAAAATACACATTATTTAATAAAAAAATAACTAAAATTCACATTATTTATTAGAGAAGTAACTAAAATACACATTATTTAATAGAGAAAATACAAAAAACACATTATTTAATAGATAAATAACTAAAATACACATTATTTAATAGAGAAATAACTAAAAAACACATTATTTAATAAAGAAATAACTAAAATACACATTATTTAATAGAGAAATAACAAAAAAAACTAATTATTTAATAAAAAAATAACTAAAATACTCATTTTTTATTAGAGAAATAACTAAAATACACATTATTTATTGGAGAAATACCAAAAAACACATTATTTAATAAAATAAATAATTAAAATACACATTGTTTAATAAAGAAATAACAAGGAAACACATTATTTATAAGAGAAATAACTAAAATACACATTATTTATTGGAGAAATAAATAAAAAACTTATTATTTATTGGAGAAATAACTAAAATACACATTATTTAATAGAGAAATAACTAAAATACACATTATTTTTTGGAGAATTTACTAAAATACACATTATTTAATAGAGAAATAACTAAAAAATAACAAAAATACACATTATTTAATATAGAAATAACAAAAAACACATGATTTAATATAGAAATAACTAAAATACACATTATTAAATAGAGAAATAACTAAAATACACAATATTTGATAGAGAAATATCAAAAAAAACACATTAATTAATAGAGAAATAACTAAAATACACAATATTTATTGGAGAACAACCTAAAAAACACATTATTGATTGGAGAAATAACTAAAATACACATAATTTAATAAAGAAATAACTAAAATACACATTATTTATTGGAGAAATAACTAAAATACACATTATTTAATAAAGAAATAACTAAATTACACATTATTTATTGAGGAAATAACTCAAATACACATTATTTAATAAAGAAATAATTAAATTACACATTATTTAATAGAAAAATAACAAAAAAACACATTATTTAATAGAAAAATAACAAAAAAACACATTATTCAATAGAGATATAAAAGAAAAAAGATTATTTAATAGAGAAATAACTAAAATACACTTTATTTGATAGAGAAATAACTAAAATTCACATTATTTAATAGAGAAATAACTAAAATTCACATTATTTAATAGAGAAATAACAAAAAAACACACTATTTAATAGAGAAATAACTAAATAACACATTATTTATTGAAGAAATAACTAAAATACACATTATTTATTTTAGAAATAACTAAAATACACATTATTTAATAAAGAAATAACTTTTATACACATTATTTATTGGAGAAATAACTAAATTACACATTATTTAATAAAGAATTAACACAAACACACATTATTTAATAGAGAAATAACAAAAAAACACATTATTTAATAGAGAAATAACTAAAATACACATTATTAATTAGAGAAAAAACTAAAATACACATTATTTATTAGAGAAATAACTAAAATACACATTATTCAAAAGAGAAATAACTAAAATACACATTATTTAATAGAGAAATAACAAAAAAACATATTATTTAATAGAGAAATAAGTGAATTACACATTATTTATTGAAGAAATAACTAAAATACACATTATTTAATAAAAAAATAACTAAAATGCACATTTATTAAAAGAGAAATATCTAAAATACACAATAATTAATAAAGAAATAACAAAAAAACATATTATTTAATAGAGAAATAACTAAAATACACATTATTTAATAAAGAAATAACAAAAAAACACAAAATTTAATAGAAAATAACCTAAAGAACACATTATTTATTGGAGAAATACCTAAAATACACATTATTTATTGAAAAAATAACTAAAATACACATAATTTAATAAAGAAATAACTAAAATACACATTTTTTTTTTGGAGAAATAACTAAAATACACATTATTTAATAGAGAAATATCAAAAATACACATTATTTAATAAAGAAATAACTAAAATTCACATTATTTAATAAAGAAATAACAAAAAAACACATTATTTAATAGAGAAATAACTAAAATACACATTATTTTATAGAGAAATAACTAAAATACACATTATTTAATAAAGAAATAACTAAAATACACATTATTTAATAGAGAAATAACAAAAAAACACATTATTTAATAAAGAAATAACTAAAATACACATTATATAATAGAGAAATAACAAAAAAACACATTATTTATTAGAGAAATAACTAAAATACACATTATTTAATAGAGAAATAACAAAAAAACACATTATTTATTAAAGAAATAACAAAAAAATACATTCTTTAATTGAAAAATAACTAAAATACACATTATTTATTAGAAAAATAACTAAAATACACATTATTTATTAAACAAATAACTAAAATACACATTATTTAATAAAAAAATAACTAAAATACACATTATTTATTGAAGAAATAACTAAGATACACATTATTCAATAAAGAAATAACTAAAATACACATTATTTAATAGAAAAATAACAAAAAAACACATTATTTAATAGAGAAATAACTAAAATACACATTATTTATTAAAGAAATAACAAAAAAAACACATTATTTAAAAGAGAAATAACTAAAATACAAATTGTTTAATAGAGAAATAATTAAAATACACATTATTTATTGGAGAAATAACTAAAATACACATTATTTAATAAAGAAATAACTAAAATACACAATATTTATTGGGGAAATAACTAAAATACACATTATTTAATAAAGAAATAACTAAAATACACATTATTTAATAGAGAAATAACAAAAAAACACATTATTTAATAAAGAAATAACTAAAATACACATTATTTAATAGAGCAATAACAAAAAAACACATTTTTTGATAGAGAAATAACTAAAATACACATTATTTAATACAGAAATACCAAAAAAACACATTATTTAATAGAGAAATAACTAAAATACACATTATTAAATAAAGAAATAACAAAAAAACACATTATTTAATAGAGAAATAACTAAAATACACATTATTTAATAGATAAATAACAAAAAAACACATTTATTAATAGAAAAATAACTAAAATAAACATTATTTATTAGAGAAAAAACTAAAATACACATTATTTATTGGAGAAATAACTAAAATACACATAATTTAATAAAGAAATAACTAAAATTCACATTATTTATTGCAGAAATAACTAAAATTCACATTATTTAATAAAGAAATAACTAAAATACACAATATTTTATAGAGAAATAACAAAAAAACACAATATTTAATAGAGAAATAACTAAAATACACATTATTTATTAAAATATTAACTAAAATACACAATATTTAATAAAAAAATAACAAAAAAACACATTATTTAATAAAGAAATGACAAAAAAAACACATTATTTAATAGAGAAATAACTAAAAAACACATTATTTATTGGAGTAATAACTAAAATACACATTATTTAATAAAAAAATAACTAAAATTCACATTATTTATTAGAGAAGTAACTAAAATACACATTTTTTAATAGAGAAAATACAAAAAACACATTATTTAATAGATAAATAACTAAAATACACATTATTTAATAGAGAAATAACAAAAAAAACTAATTATTTAATAAAGAAATAACTAAAATACTCATTTTTTATTAGAGAAATAACTAAAATACACATTATTTATTGGAGAAATACCAAAAAACACATTATTTAATAAAATAAATAATTAATATACACATTGTTTAATAAAGAAATAACAAGGAAACACATTATTTAATAGAGAAATAACTAAAATATACGATATTTATTGAAGAAATAAATAAAATACTTAATATTTATTGGAGAAATAACTAAAATACACATTATATAATAGAGAAATAACTAAAATACACATTATTTTTTGGAGAAATTACTAAAATACACATTATTTAATAGAGAAATAACTAACATATACATTATTTAATAAAAAAATAACAAAAATACACATTATTTAATATAGAAATAACAAAAAACACATGATTTAATAGAGAAATAACTAAAAAAAACATTATTAAATAGAAAAATAACTAAAATACACAATATTTGATAGAGAAATATCAAAAAAAACACATTAATTAATAGAGAAATAACTAAAATACACAATATTTATTGGAAAACAACCTAAAAAACACATTATTGATTGGAGAAATAACTAAAATACACATAATTTAATAAAGAAATAACTAAAATACACATTATTTATAGGAGAAATAACTAAAATACACATTATTTAATAAAGAAATAACTAAATTACACATTATTTATTGGGGAAATAACTCAAATACACATTATTTAATAAAGAAATAATTAAATTACACATTATTTAATAGAAAAATAACAAAAAAACACATTATTTAATAGAAAAATAACAAAAAAACACATTATTCAATAGAGATATAAAAGAAAAAAGATTATTTAATAGAGAAATAACTAAAATACACTTTATTTGATAGAGAAATAACTAAAATTCACATTATTTAATAGAGAAATAACTAAAATTCACATTATTTAATAGAGAAATAACAAAAAAACACACTATTTAATAGAGAAATAACTAAATAACACATTATTTATTGAAAAAATAACTAAAATAAACATTATTTATTTTAGAAATAACTAAAATACCAATTATTTAATAAAGAAATAACTTTTATACACATTATTTATTGGAGAAATAACTAAATTACACATTATTTAATAAAGAATTAACACGAACACACATTATTTAATAGAGAAATAACAAAAAAACACATTATTTAATAGAGAAATAACTAAAATACACATTATTAATTAGAGAAATAACTAAAATACACATTATTTATTTTAAAAATAACTAAAATACACATTATTAAATAAAGAAATAACTAATATACACAATATTTATTAGAGAAATAACTAAAATACACATTATTTAATAAAGAAATAACTAGAATACACATTATTTAATAGAAAAATAAAAAAACACATTATTTAATAGAGAAATAACTAAAATACACATTATTTATTGGAGAAATAACTAAAATACACATTATTCAATAGAGAATAACTAAAATACACATTATTTAATAATGAAATAACAAAAAAACACATCATTTTATAGAGAAATAAGTAAAATACACATTATTTATTGAAGAAATAACTAAAATACACATTATTTAATAAAGAAATAACTAAAATACACAAATATTAATAGAGAAATAACTAAAATACACATTATATGATAGAGAAATAACAAAAAAACATATTATTTAATAGAAAATAACTAAAATACACATTATTTAATAAAGAAATAACAAAAAAACACTTTATTTAATAGAGAAATAACCAAAATACACATTATTTATTGGAGAAATACCTAAAAAACACATTATTTATTGAAGAAATAACTAAAATACACATAATTTAATAAAGAAATAACTAAAATACACATTATTTATTGGAGAAATAACTAAAATACACATTATTTAATATAGAAATAACTAAAATACACATTATTTAATAGAGAAATAACAAAAAAAACTAATTATTTAATAAAGAAATAACTAAAATACTCATTTTTTATTAGAGAAATAACTAAAATACACATTATTTATTGGAGAAATACCAAAAAACACATTATTTAATAAAATAAATAATTAATATACACATTGTTTAATAAAGAAATAACAAGGAAACACATTATTTAATAGAGAAATAACTAAAATATACGATATTTATTGAAGAAATAAATAAAATACTTAATATTTATTGGAGAAATAACTAAAATACACATTATATAATAGAGAAATAACTAAAATACACATTATTTTTTGGAGAAATTACTAAAATACACATTATTTAATAGAGAAATAACTAACATATACATTATTTAATAAAAAAATAACAAAAATACACATTATTTAATATAGAAATAACAAAAAACACATGATTTAATAGAGAAATAACTAAAAAAAACATTATTAAATAGAAAAATAACTAAAATACACAATATTTGATAGAGAAATATCAAAAAAAACACATTAATTAATAGAGAAATAACTAAAATACACAATATTTATTGGAAAACAACCTAAAAAACACATTATTGATTGGAGAAATAACTAAAATACACATAATTTAATAAAGAAATAACTAAAATACACATTATTTATTGGAGAAATAACTAAAATACACATTATTTAATAAAGAAATAACTAAATTACACATTATTTATTGGGGAAATAACTCAAATACACATTATTTAATAAAGAAATAATTAAATTACACATTATTTAATAGAAAAATAACAAAAAAACACATTATTTAATAGAAAAATAACAAAAAAACACATTATTCAATAGAGATATAAAAGAAAAAAGATTATTTAATAGAGAAATAACTAAAATACACTTTATTTGATAGAGAAATAACTAAAATTCACATTATTTAATAGAGAAATAACTAAAATTCACATTATTTAATAGAGAAATAACAAAAAAACACACTATTTAATAGAGAAATAACTAAATAACACATTATTTATTGAAAAAATAACTAAAATAAACATTATTTATTTTAGAAATAACTAAAATACCAATTATTTAATAAAGAAATAACTTTTATACACATTATTTATTGGAGAAATAACTAAATTACACATTATTTAATAAAGAATTAACACGAACACACATTATTTAATAGAGAAATAACAAAAAAACACATTATTTAATAGAGAAATAACTAAAATACACATTATTAATTAGAGAAATAACTAAAATACACATTATTTATTTTAAAAATAACTAAAATACACATTATTAAATAAAGAAATAACTAATATACACAATATTTATTAGAGAAATAACTAAAATACACATTATTTAATAAAGAAATAACTAGAATACACATTATTTAATAGAAAAATAAAAAAACACATTATTTAATAGAGAAATAACTAAAATACACATTATTTATTGGAGAAATAACTAAAATACACATTATTCAATAGAGAATAACTAAAATACACATTATTTAATAATGAAATAACAAAAAAACACATCATTTTATAGAGAAATAAGTAAAATACACATTATTTATTGAAGAAATAACTAAAATACACATTATTTAATAAAGAAATAACTAAAATACACAAATATTAATAGAGAAATAACTAAAATACACATTATATGATAGAGAAATAACAAAAAAACATATTATTTAATAGAAAATAACTAAAATACACATTATTTAATAAAGAAATAACAAAAAAACACTTTATTTAATAGAGAAATAACCAAAATACACATTATTTATTGGAGAAATACCTAAAAAACACATTATTTATTGAAGAAATAACTAAAATACACATAATTTAATAAAGAAATAACTAAAATACACATTATTTATTGGAGAAATAACTAAAATACACATTATTTAATATAGAAATAACTAAAATACACATTATTTAATAGAGAAATAACTAAAATACACATTATTTAATAGAGAAATAACAAAAAAACACATTATTTAATAGAGAAATAACCAAAATACACATTATTTTATAGAGAAATAACTAAAATACACATTATTTAATAAAGAAATAACTAAAATACACATTATTTAATAGAGAAATAACAAAAAAACACATTTATTAATAAAGAAATAACTAAAATACACATTATTAATTAAAGAAATAACAAAAAAACACATTATTTATTAGAGAAATAACCAAAATACACATTATTTTATAGAGAAATAACTAAAATACACATTATTTAATATAGAAATAACTAAAATACACATTATTTAATAGAGAAATAACTAAAATACACATTATTTAATAGAGAAATAACAAAAAAACACATTATTTAATAGAGAAATAACCAAAATACACATTATTTTATAGAGAAATAACTAAAATACACATTATTTAATAAAGAAATAACTAAAATACACATTATTTAATAGAGCAATAACAAAAAAACACATTTTTTGATAGAGAAATAACTAAAATACACATTATTTAATACAGAAATACCAAAAAAACACATTATTTAATAGAGAAATAACTAAAATACACATTATTAAATAAAGAAATAACAAAAAAACACATTATTTAATAGAGAAATAACTAAAATACACATTATTTAATAGATAAATAACAAAAAAAACACATTTATTAATAGAAAAATAACTAAAATAAACATTATTTATTAGAGAAAAAACTTAAATACACATTATTTATTGGAGAAATAACTAAAATACACATAATTTAATAAAGAAATAACTAAAATTCACATTATTTATTGCAGAAATAACTAAAATTCACATTATTTAATAAAGAAATAACTAAAATACACAATATTTTATAGAGAAATAACAAAAAAACACAATATTTAATAGAGAAATAACTAAAATACACATTATTTATTAAAATATTAACTAAAATACACAATATTTATTAAAAAAATAACAAAAAAAACACATTATTTAATAAAGAAATGACAAAAAAAACACATTATTTAATAGAGAAATAACTAAAAAACACATTATTTATTAGAGTAATAACTAAAATACACATTATTTAATAAAAAAATAACTAAAATTCACATTATTTATTAGAGAAGTAACTAAAATACACATTATTTAATAGAGAAAATACAAAAAACACATTATTTAATAGATAAATAACTAAAATACACATTATTTAATAGAGAAATAACTAAAAAACACATTATTTAATAAAGAAATAACTAAAATACACATTATTTAATAGAGAAATAACAAAAAAAACTAATTATTTAATAAAGAAATAACTAAAATACTCATTTTTTATTAGAGAAATAACTAAAATACACATTATTTATTGGAGAAATACCAAAAAACACATTATTTAATAAAATAAATAATTAAAATACACATTGTTTAATAAAGAAATAACAAGGAAACACATTATTTAATAGAGAAATAACTAAAATATACGATATTTATTGGAGAAATAAATAAAATACTTATTATTTATTGGAGAAATAACTAAAATACACATTATTTAATAGAGAAATAACTAAAATACACATTATTTTTTGGAGAAATTACTAAAATACACATTATTTAATAGAGAAATAACTAACATATACATTATTTAATAAAAAAATAACAAAAATACACATTATTTAATATAGAAATAACAAAAAACACATGATTTAATAGAGAAATAACTAAAATACACATTATTAAATAGAAAAATAACTAAAATACACAATATTTGATAGAGAAATATCAAAAAAAACACATTAATTATTAGAGAAATAACTAAAATACACAATATTTATTGGAGAACAACCTAAAAAACACATTATTGATTGGAGAAATAACTAAAATACACATAATTTAATAAAGAAATAACTAAAATACACATTATTTATTGGAGAAATAACTAAAATACACATTATTTAATAAAGAAATAACTAAATTACACATTATTTATTGGGGAAATAACTCAAATACACATTATTTAATAAAGAAATAATTAAATTACACATTATTTAATAGAAAAATAACAAAAAAACACATTATTTAATAGAAAAATAACAAAATAACACATTATTCAATAGAGATATAAAAGAAAAAAGATTATTTAATAGAGAAATAACTAAAATACATTTTATTTGATAGAGAAATAACTAAAATTCACATTATTTAATAGAGAAATAACTAAAATTCACATTATTTATTAGAGAAATAACAAAAAAACACACTATTTAATAGAGAAATAACTAAATAACACATTATTTATTGAAGAAATAACTAAAATACACATTATTTATTTTAGAAATAACTAAAATACACATTATTTAATAAAGAAATAACTTTTATACACATTATTTATTGGAGAAATAACTAAATTACACATTATTTAATAAAGAATTAACACGAACACACATTATTTAATAGAGAAATAACAAAAAAACACATTATTTAATAGAGAAATAACTAAAATACACATTATTAATTAGAGAAATAACTAAAATACACATTATTTATTTTAAAAATAACTAAAATACACATTATTAAATAAAGAAATAACTAATATACACAATATTTATTAGAGAAATAACTAAAATACACATTATTTAATAAAGAAATAACTAGAATACACATTATTTAATAGAAAAATAACAAAAAAACACATTATTTAATAGAGAAATAACTAAAATACACATTATTTATTGGAGAAATAACTAAAATACACATTATTCAATAGAGAATAACTAAAATACACATTATTTAATAATGAAATAACAAAAAAACACATCATTTTATAGAGAAATAAGTAAAATACACATTATTTATTGAAGAAATAACTAAAATACACATTATTTAATAAAGAAATAACTAAAATACACAAATATTAATAGAGAAATAACTAAAATACACATTATATGATAGAGAAATAACAAAAAAACATATTATTTAATAGAAAATAACTAAAATACACATTATTTAATAAAGAAATAACAAAAAAACACATTATTTAATAGAGAAATAACCAAAATACACATTATTTATTGGAGAAATACCTAAAAAACACATTATTTATTGAAGAAATAACTAAAATACACATAATTTAATAAAGAAATAACTAAAATACACATTATTTATTGGAGAAATAACTAAAATACACATTATTTAATATAGAAATAACTAAAATACACATTATTTAATAGAGAAATAACTAAAATACACATTATTTAATAGAGAAATAACAAAAAAACACATTATTTAATAGAGAAATAACCAAAATACACATTATTTTATAGAGAAATAACTAAAATACACATTATTTAATAAAGAAATAACTAAAATACACATTATTTAATAGAGAAATAACAAAAAAACACATTTATTAATAAAGAAATAACTAAAATACACATTATTAATTAAAGAAATAACAAAAAAACACATTATTTAATAGAGAAATAACTAAAATACACATTATTTAATAGAGAAATAACAAAAAAAACACATTATTTATTAATAATAATAATAATAATAATAATAATAATAATAATAATAATAATAATATATATATTTTCTTAACAGGTATGCACCTAATTACAAAGAAAAATAACTACAATATAAATAAAGTTTGCGTATAGATAAATTACAATATATAAATATATAACATATAACGAAGTATTTATAAAATATACAAATAACTAAAAAAAAATTATAATACATAATACATAAAACAAAACATAATACCATTCATAATACAATTTATAACAGACACGACCTTAAGTCTTTTAAAAATTGGTTTCTATTAGTACAAAATATATCAACTCCATACTGGACACCGTGGTAATTTTTTAACATTAAAATGAGAGGAGAGAAAGTATGAAGATTTGTATGAGAAGTTGCATATTGAAAAGATTCATTACTATGAGATGATAACCGTGGTATTAAAAAATTAATTTTAGAAAGAAAATCACTATTATCAGTATGCCCGTGAATAATTTTGTAAAGTTCATATACATGCATATATTTGTGTCTATTTTGAACTGTAATAAAGCCAAACTCTTGTATAAGTTGATTATAAGACACAAATCTTTCAGGGTATGTACCATGCTTTCGAAAGTACAGGTATTTTAAAAATCGCCTTTGAATTTTCTCCATAACATTCATGTAGAGATGGTAACCAGGTGACCACACACAAGCGCAGTAATTAATTTTACTTATGATAAACGAATCAAAAAGTCTTACAGCGGTAGAAAGATTACTAAACTCGCGACTGTTACGTATTACAAACCCGAGCAGTTTATAACACGACTTAGCTAAATTTTCAATATGCATGTTAAATGTGAGTTTTGAATCAAAGAAAATTCCTAAATCTTTAATTGAATCAGTTCTTTCTACAATAGACCCAGCAAGTGTATAGTCACCTAGTACTCTGTTACGTGATCTACTATAGGTTACAATACTGCACTTTGATACATTGATTGTAAGACCGTTTTCAGTACACCAAGCCGATAACCTATCCAAATTCCGCTGCAAATGTTGGCAGTCAGAAATTGTTTTGATTTCTTGATATAGTTTAATATCATCTGCGTACATGAGAAAATTGCAATCCAAATCATCTACCACTTTGTTAATAAAGATGTAAATAGTAGTGGTCCCAGGTTAGACCCTTGAGGTACCCCTGATGTCGGTGAAAATGTTTTGGATTTGCAACCCCCATAATACACAAATAGCTGTCTGTTTACGAGATATGACTGCACTGTATCAATAATGTCCGATGGTATATCATATTGCTTTAAATAGGTCATCAGCTTGTCAAACGGCATACAATCAAAAGCTCGACTGATGTCGGTATATAAAACGTCAACTTGGCCACCTACATCAAGTTGGTTGGATATGTATTGTGTAACACACATTAAGTTTGTTTGCGTGTTTCGTTTTTTAACAAAACCATGTTGGTTAGGGGTTATTGAATTGTCAATACAAGCATGTATATAGTCACAAAGGATACCTTCAAAGACCTTTGAAAAGTTTGAGACTAAGGCTATTGGTCTGTAATTGCCAATATCTGACCTGTCACCAGACTTAAAAACTGGACAAACTCTAGTTAACTTCCACAGGTCAGGAAAAGTACCCTCCGCCAAAATTAAATTAAAAATATGTTTAAGAGGGGCCACTAATTGAAGAGCACAATCTTTATCAATAAATCCAGGTATTTGGTCTGGGCCCATGGTAAAGTTGGGCTTGATTTTCTTTAAGTACCGCAGGACTTCGTCTTCAGTAACCTTGATCTTTCCCATTACATTTGACTTAATACTGGCAAGTTGAGTCAAAGGATTGTTTTTGCAATAAACACCACTAAATTTTTCGGCAAATCCTTGAATAATATCCTGTGGATTATTTAGCATCCTGTCTCCAAGTTTCATCAAACCGGGTATTCGTGACATCTTTTTTTTTTATTAATAAACGACCAAAAATCCTTTGGCTCAGATATAATATTTTCCTCTGTCGTTTTAATAAAAGAATTATACGCTTTATCAATTTCTTTTTTAATTTCCTTGCGGAGTTGTTCGTATTTATTTTTAAGACTGGGTTGATTTGAAAGTTTTAGCTGTTTATGGATTTGGTTTTTGGATTTTATTAACTTTATAATTGCATTGCCATACCAAGCTGGGTATTGTTTTCCTACACTGATGCACTTTTTTTTGGGTATGTATTTATCAAATGATCCATACAATAAATTATAAAATTCTGAACAAGCATTAATACTATTGGACTGTTGAATAACATGTGACCAATTTATGTTTATTAAATCATTGTATAGTTCAGGTATATTTCCAGCTTTAAAGTTGTACGATTGGTAGTTGGAATTGTGAGGGGTGAAGTTTGTAGTATTTATTAGTTCTATCGAAAAAACTAATGCAGGGTGATGCTTATCCTCCGGTACTAGAACATCATCTGATCTATGCACTTCACAGTTGTGTGTCATGGGCATTAACACCAAATCTAATATTCTATTGTAATCATTGCATATGTAATTAAACTGTTTAAGATTTTTTAAGGCGGTAAAATTTAGAAATGATTTTAAGTTACTGCACCCATTACCACCATTTCTCCAAACATTGTAACTAGTTATATTGAAATCTCCAACTAATACCAGATGTTCAGAATTAAAATGTTGTTCAATGTATTCGAATAGTTGATCATAAATTGCATTAGTTGTTTTCGGTGGTATATAAATGCAGATAACCGTGTATATAATCTTTGTTAAGGTTATTTCAACTGCCACCAAATCGATGTTATTTAATGAAAAATTTACAGAAATCTTGCTACATTTTAATTTATTATTCACGGATATCAAAGCACCTCCGCCACTTTTGACATCTGCTCGATCACACCTAAATACAGTATAGTTATCGCTAAATAATTCACCATCCAGAACTCCATCCTTGATCCACGTTTCAGTTAACAGAATTATATCATAGCTATTAATGCCAAGGTTTTTGCTAAATACATTGGTTTTTGTGTTTAGTCCGCGTACGTTTTGGTAATAAAATTGAATAGGTAGTGTTGTGTTTGCAGTTTTTAGTTTTTTGTATCAACAATTTTAGGCATGCCATCTACATATTTAATTGTCAGATTATGATTTCCCGATTCTTTACGCTGATTAAGTTCTTTGCGCAAAAATTGGATATGCAGCTGTTGATTTTTTGTATCATCGCCTTTTACATAAATTTTATCTTGTTTTAAAGATTTGTTGTTTTTTAATATATTTTTAACAACATCCTTGTTATCAAAAATAACTTTAATTGGACGATTTTTAGAATGATTTTTGCCAACTCTAAAAACCTTTAGCGGTTCAACATCTTTAATAACTGATTGAAGAATGGATTTAACAGTGGCGCTATCATCAGATGCTTGATCAATATTGTTTTCTTTGTTGGATTCTGGTATATTAAAAATCATAACATTATGAGAACGCAATTCCTGTTCCATTATTTCGGATTTAATGCTGGCAGTAATCTCTGTAATATCGGGTACATTCAATTGATTTGGTAAAATGGCTTGCAGTTTGTTGTTTAAATTAATATTTTCAAGTTTGAGTGACTCAATTTTTTTATCAATATCATCCATTCTGCCACTTAATGTTAATAATAAATCATCTTTGAATTCCGCAAACTGTGTTTTTAATAGATTGGTCATTGTTGATTTTAATGTGTCATCACTGGAAGTACTAAGCGCAATATTATTACAAACTTCATCATCTGGCATGCAAGTGGTACATAGCCACCCATCACCATCTTCCTTCTTCATTTCGCTAACAAAATATTCTAAACGAATGTAATCTAAGTCGGTACATGCAGTGTGAAACCATTTTTTACATTCAGCACATTTAATCATTTGAGTCCGAGGACTTATATTTTTTAGACAAGTCATGCAGGTTTGTACCATAGTGACAATTGCAAATGATTTTTAATAATAATAGTTGAATAAATTATGATTAATAAATAATTAAAAAAAAAAAAATCACAGCAGGAGTTAAATTTAAAAACTGAAACCAGGAGGAAAAATAACAAGGACACAAATTTCACACCGGTACGGTCTTTCACCGGTGGCTAACTATAAACACACACAAAGGTAGACCACGGTAAAAAAGTACGATAGAGACAGTAGGATAATGATATTGAAATAATCAAATGTTGCAATTTTAATGATAAGAATAAGTGGAGTTCTTTTTTAAACAAAAACAAACAATAAAATATGAATAAATATATAAAATTTATTTAAAATGTAATTTTTTTGCTTACTTCAATATCCTTGAATTTAATATTTTACTTCACTAGAATACACGTTAAAATTAACTTAAAATAGGTTAAAACACTTCTCGCCGCTACTTTTTTAAAATTACAATAACACACCACAGTAGCTTACCACATTACAATAATTGTAGTAAATTTTCAACTTTTTATTTTTAATATATCCGTTTCTTTTGAGGATAATACACGGAGCACGTTGTTTCACTATACTATACACGCAGTTCACCGCAGTAATGATGATTTATTATTAGAGAAATAAATAAAATACACATTATTTAATAGAGAAATAACTAAAATACACATTATTTATTGGACAAATAACTAAAATTCACATTATTTAATAAAGAAATAACTAAAATGCACATTATTTATTAGAGAAATAACTTAGTTACACATTATTTAATAAAGAAATAACTTAAATACACATTATTTAATAGAGAAATAACAAAAAAACACATTAATTAATAGAGAAATAACTAAAATACACATTATTTATTAGAGAAACAACAAAAAAACACATTATTTAAAAGAGAAATAACAAAAAAACACATTATTTAATAAAGAAATAACTAAATTACACATTATATAATAGAGAAATAACAAAAAAACACATTATTTAGAAGAGAAATAACTAAAATACACATTAATCAAAAGAGAAATAACAAAAAAACACATTATTTAATAGAGAAATAACTAAAATACACATTATTTAATAGAGAATAATCAAAAAAACACATTATTAAATAGAAAAATAACTAAAATACACATTATTTAATAGAGAAATAACTAAAATACACATTATTTATTGGACAAATAACTAAAATTCACATTATCTAAGAAAGAAATAACTAAAATACACATTATTTATTGGAGAAATAACTAAAATACACATTATTTAATAAAGAAATAACTAAAATACACATTATTTTATAGAGAAATAACAAAAAAACACATTATTTATTAGAGAAATAACTAAAATACACATTATTTATTTTAGAAATAACTAAAATACACATTATTTAATGATGAGATAACTAATATACACAATATTTATTGGAGAAATAACTAAAATACACAATATTTATTAAAGAAATAACAAGAATACACATTATTTAATAGAGAAATAACAAAAAAACACATTATTTAATAGAGAAATAACTAAAATACACATTAATAATTGGAGAAATAACTAAAATACGCATTATTTAATAGAAAAATAACTAAAATTCACATTATTTAATAGAGAAATAACTAAAATACACATTATTTAATAGAAATATAACAAAAAAACATTATATTTTATAGAGAAATAACTAATGACACAATATTTATCAAAAAAATAACAAAAAACACATTATTTGATAGAGAAATAACTAAAATACACATTATTTATTGGAGATATACCTAAAAAACACATTATTTATTAGAGAAATAATTAAAATACACATAATTTAATAACGAAATAACTAAAATACACATTATTTATTGGAGAAATAACTAAAATACACATTATTTAATAAAGAAATAACTAAATTACACATTATTTATTGAAGAAATAACTAAAATACACATTATTTAATAAAAAAATAATTAAAATACACATTATTTATAAGAGAAATAACAAAAAAACACATTATTTAATAGAGAAATAACTAAAATACACATTATTTAATAGAGAAATAACAAAAAAACATATTACTTAAAAGAGAAATAACTTAAATACAAAATATTTAATAGAGAAATAACAAAAAAACCCATTATTTAATAAAGAAATAACTAAAATACACATTATTTATTAAAGAAATACCTAAAAAACACATTATTTATTGGAGAAATAACAAAAATACACATAATTTAATAAAGAAATAACTAAAATACACATTATTTTTTGGAGAATTAACTAAAATACACATTATTTAATAAAGAAATAACTAAAATACACATTATTTATTGGGAAAATAACTAAATTACACATTATTTATTAAAGAAATAATTAAAATACACATTATTTAATAGAGAAATAACAAAAAAACACATTATTTAACAGAAAAATAACAAAAAACACATTATTTAATAAAGAAATAAAAAAAAGATTATTTAATAAAGAAATAACTAAAATACACATTATTTAAAAGAGAAATAACTAAAATACACATTATTTAATAGAGAAATAACTATAATACACATTATTAAATAGAGAAATAACTAAAATACACATTATTTAATAGAGAAATAACTAAAATTCACATTATTTAATAGAGAAATAACAAAAAAACACATTATTTAATAGAGAAATAACTAAAATACACATTATTTATTTTAGAAATAACTAAAATACACATTATTTAATAAAGAGATAACTAATATACACATTATTTATTGAAGAAATAACTAAAATACACTATATTTAATAAAGAAACAACAAGAATACACATTATTTGATAGAGAAATAACAAAAAAACACCTTATTTAATAGAGAAATAACAAAAATACACATTATTTATTAGAGAAATAACTAAAATACACATTATTTATTTTAGAAATAACTAAAATACACATTATTTATTCAAGAAACAACTAATATACACATTATTTATTAGAGAAATAACTAAAATACACATTCTTTAATAAAAAAATAACTAGAATACACATTATTTAATAGAGAAATAACAAAAAACACATTATATATCAGAGAAATAACAAAAATACACATTATTTATTGGAAAAATAACTAAAATACACAATATTCAATAAAAAAATAACTAAAATACACATTATTTAATAGAGAAATAACAAAAAAACACATCAATTAATAGAGAAATAAGTAAAATACACATTATTTATTGAAGAAATAACTAAAATACACATTATTTAATAAAGAAATAACTAAAATACACATATATTAATAGAGAAATAACAAAATACACATTATCTAATAGAGAAATAACAAAAAAACATATTATTTAATGAAGAAATAACTAAAATACACATTATTTTAAAGAGAAATAACAAAAAAACATATTATTTAATCAAGAAATAACTAAAATACACATTATTTATTGGAGAAATACCTAAAATACACAATATTTATTAAAGAAATAACTAAAATACACATAATTTTATATAGAAATAACTAAAATACACATTATTTATTGGAGAAATAACTAAATTACACATTATTTAATAGAGAAATAACAAAAAAACACATTATTTAATAAAGAAATAACTAAAATACACATTATTTTATGAAGAAATAACTAAAATACACATTATTTAATAAAGAAATAACTAAAATACACTATATTTAATAAAGAAATAACAAAAAAAACACATTATTTAATAAAGAATTAACTAAAATACACATTCTATAATAGAAAAATAACAAAAAAACACATTATTTATTAGAAAAATAACTAAAATACACAATATTCAATAAAAAAATAACAAAAAAAACACATTATTGATTAGAGAATTAACTAAAATACACAGTATTTTATAGAGAAATAACAAAAAAACACATTATTCAATGAAGAAATAACTAAAATACACATTATTTATTGGAGAACTAAGTAAAACACACATTATTTAATAAAGAAATAAGTAAAATACACATTATTTATTGGAGAAATAACTAAAACACACATTATTTAATAGAGAAATAACTAAAATACACAACATTTAATAGAGAAATAACTAAAATACACATTATTTAATAGAGAAATAACAACAAAACACATTATTTAATATAGAAATAACTAAAATACACATTATTTAATAGAGAAATAACAAAAAAACACATTATTTGATAGAGAAATAACTAGAATACACATTATTTATTGGGGAAATACCTAAAATACACATTATTTATTGGACAAATAACTAAAATACCCATTATTTAAAAAAGAAATAACTTAAATACACATTATTTATTAGAGAAATAACTAAGATACACATTATTTAATAAAGAAATAACTAAAATACACATTATTTAATAAAGAAATAACAAAAAAAACACATTATTCAATAGAGAAATAACTAAAATACACAGTATTTAATAGAGAAATAACAAAAAAACACATTATTTAATAGAAAAATAACAAAAAAATACATTATTTAATAAAGAAATAACTAAAATACACATTATATAATAGAGAAATAAAAAAACACATTTCTTAATAAAGAAATAACTAAAATACACATTATTTAATAGAGAAATAACAAAAAAACACATTATTTAATATAGAAATAACTAAAATACACATTATTTATTAGAGAAATAACAAGAAAACACATTATTTAATAGAGAAATAACTAAAATACACATTATTTATTGGAGAAATACCTAAAATACACATTATTTATTGGACAAATAACTAAAATACACATTATTTAAAAAAGAAATAACTAAAATACACATTATTTATTAAAGAAATAACTGAGATACACATTATTTAATAAAGAAATAACTAAAATACACATTATTTAATAGAGAAATAACAAAAAAAACACATTATTTAATAGAGAAATAACTAAAATACACATTATTTAATAGAAAAATAACAAAAAAACAACACAGTATTTAAAAGAGAAATAACTAAAATACACATTATTTAATAAAGAAATAACTAAAATACACATTATTTAATAAAGAAATAACTAAAATACACATTATTTAATAAAGAAATAACTAAAATTCACATAATTTAATATAGAAATAACAAAAAAACACAATATTTAAAAGAAAAATAACTGAAATACACATTATTTATTAGAGTAATAACTAAAATACACATTATATTTTTTAGAAATAACTAAAGTACACAATATTTAATAAAGAAATAACTAATATACACATTATTTATTGGAGAAATAACTAAAATACACATTATTTTATAAAGAAATAACTTGAATACACATTATTTATTAGAGAAATAACTAAAATACACATTATTTATTTTAGAAATAACTAAAATACACATTATTTAATAAAAAGATAACTAATATACACATTATTTATTGAAGAAATAACTAAAATACACGTTATTTAATAAAGAAATAACAAGAATACACATTATTTAATAAAGAAATATCAAAAAAACACATTATTTAATAAAGAAATAACTAAAATACACATTATTAATTAGAGAAATAACTAAAATACACATTATTTATTTTAAAAATAACTAAAATACACATTATTTAATAAAGAAATAACTAATATACACATTATTTATTAGAGAAATAACTAAAATACACATTATTTAATAAAGAAATAACTAGAATACACATTATTTAATAGAGAAATAACAAAAAAACACATTATCTAATAGAGAAATAACTAAAATACACATTATTTATTGGAGAAATAACTAAAATACACATTATTCAATAGAGAATAACTAAAATACTTATTATTTATTAAAGAAATAACTAAAATACACATTATTTAATAAAGAAATAACTAAAATACACAAATATTAATAGAGAAATAACTAAAATACACATTATATGATAGAGAAATATCAAAAAAACATATTATTTAATAGAAAATAACTAAAATACACATTATTTAATAAAGAAATAACAAAAAAACACATTATTTTATAGAGAATTAACCAAAATACACATTATTTATTAGAGAAATACCTAAAAAACACATTATTTATTGGAGATTTAACTAAAATACACATAATTTAATAAAGAAATAACTAAAATACACATTATTTATTGGAGAAATGACTAAAATACACATTATTTAATAGAGAAATAACTAAAATACACATTATTTAATAGAGAAATAACTAATATACACATTATTTAATAGAGAAATAACAAAAAAACACATTATTTAATAGAGAAATAACCAAAATACACATTATTTTATAGAGAAATAACAAAAAAACACATTATTTAATAGAGAAATAACTAAAATACACATTATTTAATAGAGAAATAACTAAAATACACATTATTTATTGGACAAATAACTAAAATTCACATTATTTAATAAAGAAATAACTAAAATACACATTATTTATTGGAGAAATAACTCAGATACACATTATTTAATAAAGAAATAACTTAAATACACATTATTTAATAGAGAAATAACAAAAAAACACATTATTTAATAGAGAAATAACTAAAATACACATTCTTTATTAGAGAAACAACAAAAAAACACATTATTTAAAAGAGAAATAACAAAAAAACACATTATTTAATAAAGAAATAACTAAAATACACATTATATAATAGAGAAATAACAAAAAAACACATTATTTAGAAGAGAAATAACTAAAATACACATTATTCAAAAGAGAAATAACAAAAAAACACATTATTTAATAAAGAAATAACTAAAATACACATTATTTAATAGAGAATAATCAAAAAAACACATTATTTAATAGAAAAATAACTAAAATACACATTATTTAATAGAGAAATAACTAAAATACACATTATTTATTGGACAAATAACTAAAATTCACTTTATCTAATAAAGAAATAACTAAAATACAGATTATTTATTGGAGAAATAACTAAAATACACATTATTTAATAAAGAAATAACTAAAATACACATTATTTTATAGAGAAATAACAAAAAAACACATTATTTATTAAAGAAATAACTAAAATACACATTATTTATTTTAGAAATAACTAAAATACACATTATTTAATGAAGAGATAACTAATATACACAATATTTATTGGAGAAATAACTAAAATACACAATATTTATTAAAGAAATAACAAGAATACACATTATTTAATAGAGAAATAACAAAAAACACATTATTTAATAGAGAAATAACTAAAATACACATTAATAATTGGAGAAATAACTAAAATACGCATTATTTAATAAAAAAATAACTAAAATACACATTATTTAATAGAGAAATAACTAAAATACACATTATTTAATAGAAATATAACAAAAAAAAATTATATTTTATAGAGAAATAACTAATGACACAATATTTAATAAAAAAATAACAAAAAAACAATTTATTTTATAGAGAAATAACTAAAATACACATTATTTATTGGAGATATACCTTAAAAACACATTATTTATTGGAGAAATAACTAATATACACATAATTTAATAAAGAAATAACTAAAATACACATTATTTATTAGAGAAATAACTAAAAAACACATTATTTAATAAAGAAATAACTAAAATACACATTATTTATTGGAGAAATAACTAAAATACACATTATTTAATAAAGAAATATTTAAAATACACATTATTTATAAGAGAAATAACAAAAAAACACATTATTTAATAGAGAAATAATTAAAATACACATTATTTATTTTAGAAAAAACTAAAATACACATTATTTTAAGAAGAGATAACTAATAAACACAATATTTATTGAAGAAATAACTATAATACACCTTATTTAATAAAGAAACAACTAAAATACACATATATTAATAGAGAAATAACAAAATACACATTATATAATAAAGAAATAACAAAAAAACATATTATTTAATAAAGAAATAACTAAAATACACATTATTTTAAAGAGAAATAACAAAAAAAACATACTATTTAATCAAGAAATAACTAAAATACACATTATTTATTGGAGAAATACCTAAAATACACATTATTTTTTTAAGAAATAACTAAAATACACATAATTTAATATAGAAATAACTAAAATACACATTATTTATTGGAGAAATAACTAAATTACACATTATTTAATAGAGAAATAACTAAAATACACATTATTTAATAGAGAAATAACTAAAATACACATTATTTAATAAAGAAATAACAAAAAAACACATTATTCAATAAAGAAATAACTAAAATACACATTATTTTATGAAGAAATAACTAAAATACACATTATTTAATAAAGAAATAACTAAACTACACTATATTTAATAGAGAAATAACAAAAAAAACACATTATTTAATAAAGAATTAACTAAAATACACATTCTATAATAGAGAAATAACAAAAAAACACATTATTTAATAGAAAAATAACTAAAATACACATTATTCAATAAAGAAATAACAAAAAAAACATATTATTGAATAGAGAATTAACTAAAATACACATTATTTAATAGAGAAATAACAAAAAAACACATTATTCAATGAAGAAATAACTAAAATAAAATCATTACCTTATTAATATGAATAATATAAAAGGATTTTATAAAATAAAAATAGAAAATATAAAACTAAAATACACATTATTTATTGGAGAACTAAGTAAAATACACATTATTTAATAAAGAAATAAGTAAAATACACATTATTTATTGGAGAAATAACTAAAACACACATTATTTAATAGAGAAATATCTAAAATACACAACATTTAATAGAGAAATAACTAAAATACACATTATTTAATAGAGAAATAACAAAAAAACACATTATTTAATATAGAAATAACTAAAATACACATTAATTAATAGAGAAATAACAAAAAAACACATTATTTAATAAAGAAATAACTAAAATGCACATTATTTATTGGGAAAATACTTAAAATACACATTATTTATTGGACAAATAACTAAAATACCCATTATTTAAAAAAGAAATAACTAAAATACACATTATTTATTAGAGAAATAACTAAAATACACATTATTTAATAAAGAAATAACTAAAATACACATTATTTAATAGAGAAATAACAAAAAAAACACATTATTCAATAGAGAAATAACTAAAATACACAGTATTTAATAGAGAAATAACAAAAAAACACATTATTTAATAGAAAAATAACAAAAAAATACATTATTTAATAAAGAAATAATTAAAATACACATTATATAATAGAGAAATAAAAAAACACATTATTTAATAGAGAAATAACTAAAATACACATTATTTATTGGAGAAAAACCTAAAATACACATTATTTATTGAACAAATAACTAAAATACACATTATTTAAAAAAGAAATAACTAAAATACACATTATTTATTAGAGAAATAACTAAGATACACATTATTTAATAAAGAAATAACTAAAATACACATTATTTAATAGAAAAATAACAAAAAAAACACATTATTTAATAGAGAAATAACTAAAATACACATTATTTAATAGAAAAATAACAAAAAACACAGTATTTAAAAAAGAAATAACTAAAATACACATTATTTAATAGAGAAATAACTAAAATACACATTATTTAATAAAAAAATAACTAAAATACACATTATTTAATAAAGAAATAACTAAAATTCACATAATTTAATATAGAAATAACAAAAAAACACATTATTTAATAGAGAAATAACTGAAATACACATTATTTATTGGAGTAATAACTAAAATACACATTATATTTTTTAGAAATAACTAAATTACACATTATTTAATAAAGAAATAACTAATATACACATTATTTATTGGAGAAATAACTAAAATACACATTATTTTATAAAGAAATAACTTGAATACACATTATTTATTAGAGAAATAACTAAAATACACATTATTTATTTTAGAAATAACTAAAATACACATTATTTATTAAAAAGATAACTAATATACACATTATTTATTTGAGAAATAACTAAAATACACGTTAATTAATAAAAAAATAACAATAACATTTAATAGAGAAATATCAAAAAAACACATTATTTAATAAAAAAATAACTAAAATACACATTATTTATTGGAGAAATAATTAAAATACACATTATTTAATAAAGAAATAACTTAATTTCACATTATTTAATAGAGAAATAACAAATAAACACATTATTTAATAAAGAAATAACTAAAATACACATTATATAATAGAGAAATAACAAAAAAACACATTATTTAATAGAGAAATAACTAAAATACACAGTATTTAATAAAGAAATAACAAAAAAAACACATTATTTAAAAGAGAAATAACTAAAAAAAACATTATTTATTGGAGAAAAAACTAAAATACTCATTATTTATTGGAGAAATAACTAAAATACACATAATTTAATAAAGAAATAACTAAAATTCACATTATTTATTAAAAAAAAAAAATAAAATACACTTTATTTAATAAAGAAATAACTAAAATACACATTATTTTATAGAGAAATAACAAAAAAACACAATATTTAATAAAGAAATAACTAAAATACACATTATTTTTTAAAGAATTAACTAAAATACACAATATTTAATAAAGAAATAACAAAAAAACACATTATTTAATAAAGAAATGACAAAAAAACACATTATTAAATAGAAAAATAACTAAAATACACATTATTTATTGGAGAAATAACAAAAAAATACATTATTTAATAGAGAAATAACTAAAGTACACATTATTTAATAGAGAAATAACAAAAAAACACATTATTTAATAGAGAAATAACTAAAATACACATTATTTAATAGAAAAATAACAAAAAAATACATTATTTAATTGAGAAATAACTAAAATACTTATTATTTATTAGAGAAATAACTAAAATACACAAAATTTATTGAACAAATAACTAAAATACACAATATTTAATAAAGAAATAACTAAAATACACATTATTTATTAAAGAAATAACTAAGATACACATTATTTAATAAAGAAATAACTAAAATACAAATTTTTTAAAAGAGAAATAACAAAAAAACACATTATTTAATAGAGAAATAACTAAAATACACATTATTTAATAAAGAAATAACAAAAAAACACATTATTTAAAAGAGGAATAACTAAAATACAAATTATTTAATAAAGAAATAACTAAAATACACATTATTTATTGGAGAAATAACTAAAATTCACATTATTTAATAAAGAAATAACTAAAATACACAATATTTATTGGGGAAATAACTAAAATACACATTATTTAATAAAGAAATAACTAAAATACACATTATTTAATAGAGAAATAACAGAAAAACACATTATTTAATAAAGAAATAACTAAAATACACATTTTTTAATAAAGAAATAACAAAAAAAACACATTATTTGATAGAGAAATAACTAAAATACACATTATTTAATACAGAAATACCAAAAAAACACATTATTTAAAAGAGAAATAACTAAAATACACATTATTTAATAGAGAAATAACAAAAAAACACATTATTTAATAGAGAAATAACTAAAATACACATTATTTAATAGATAAATAACAAAAAAACACATTTATTAATAGAGAAACAACTAAAATAAACATTATTTATTGGAGAAAAAACTAAAATACACATTATTTATTGGAGAAATAACTAAAACACATAATTTAATAAAGAAATAACTAAAATTCACATTATTTATTAAAGAAATAACTAAAATACACATTATTTAATAAAGAAATAACTAAAATACACATTATTTTATAGAAAAATAACAAAAAAACACAATATTTAATAAAGAAATAACTAAAATACACATTATTTATTAGAGAATTAACTAAAATACACAATATTTAATGAAGAAATAACAAAAAAACACATTATTTAATAAAGAAATGACAAAAAAACACATTATTTAATAGAGAAATAACTAAAATACACATTATTTATTGGAGAAATAACTAAAATACACATTATTCAATAGAGAAATAACTAAAATACACATTATTTATTAGAGAAATAACTAAAATACACATTATTCAATAGAGAAATAACTAAAATTCACATTATTTAATAGAGAAATAACAAAAAAACACATTATTTAATAGAGAAATAAAAGAAAAAAGATTATTTAATAGAGAAATAACTAAAATACACATTATTTAATAAAGAAATAACTAAAATACACATTATTAAAAAGAGAAATAACTAAAATACACATTATTTAATAAAAAAATAACTAAAATACACATTATTTAATAGAAAAATAACTAAAATACACATTATTTAATAGAGAAATAACTAAAATTCACATTATTTAATAGAGAAATAACAAAAAAACACATTATTTAATAGAGAAATAACTAAAATACACATTATTTATTGGAGAAATAACTAAAATACACATTATTTATTTTAGAAATAACTTAAATACACATTATTTAATAAAGAGATAACTATTATACACATTATTTATTGGAAAAATAACTAAATTACACATTATTTAATAAAGAAATAAGACGAACACACATCATTTAATAAAGAAATTACAAAAAAAACCATTATTTAATAGAGAAATAACTAAAATACACATTATTAATTAGAGAAATAACTAAAATACACATTATTTATTTTAAAAATAAATAAAATACACATTATTTAATAAAAAAATAATTAATATACACATTATTTATTGGAGAAATAACTAAAATACACATTATTCAATAAAGAAATAACTATAATACACATTATTTAATAGAGAAATAACAAAAAAACACATTATTTAATAGAGAAATAACTAAAATACACATTATTTATTGGAGAAATAACTAAAATACACATTATTCAATAGAGAAATAACTAAAATACACATTATTTAATAATGAAATAACAAAAAAACACATCATTTTATAGAGAAATAAGTAAAATACACATTATTTATTGAAGAAATAACTAAAATACACATTATTTAATAAAGAAATAACTAAAATACACAAATTTTAATAAAGAAATAACTAAAATACACATTATATAATAGAGTAATAACAAAAAAACATATTATTTAATAGAAAATAACTAAAATACACATTCTTTAATAGAGAAATAACAAAAAAACACAATATTTAATAGAGAAATAACCAAAATACACATTATTTTTTGGAGAATAACCTAAAAAACACATTATTTATTGAAGAAATAACTAAAACACACATAATTTATTAAAGAAATAACTAAAATACACATTATTTAATAGAGAAATAACAAAAATACACATTATTTAATACAGAAATAACAAAAAAACACATTATTTAATAGAGAAATAACCAAAATATACATTATTTTATAGAGAAATAACTAAAATACACATTATTTAATAAAGAAATAACTGAAATACACATTATTTAATAGAGAAATAACAAAAAAACATATTATTTAATAAAGAAATAACTAAAATACACATTATTAAATAAAGAAATGACAAAAAAACACATTATTTAATATAGAAATAACTAAAATACACATTATTAAATAGAGAAATAACAAAAAAACACATTATTTAATAGAGAAATAACTAAAATTCACATTATTTAATAGAGAAATAACTAAAATACACAGTATTTAGTGAACAAATAACTAAATTTCACATTATTTAATAAAGAAATAACTAAAATACACATTATTTATTGGAGAAATATTTAAGATACAAATTATTTAATAAAGAAATAACTTAAATACACATTATTTAATAGAAAAATAACAAAAAAAAACACATTATTTAATAGAGAAATAACTAAAATACACATTATTTATTAGAGAAACAACAAAAAAACACATTATTTAAAAGAGAAATAACAAAAAAACACATTATTTAATAAAGAAATAACTAAAATACACATTATATAATAGAGAAAAAAAAAACACATTATTTAGAAGAGAAATAACTAAAATACACATTATTCAAAAGAGAAATAACAAAAAAACACATTATTTAATAGAGAAATAACTAAAATACACATTATTTAATAGAGAATAATCAAAAAAACACATTATTTAATAGAGAAATAACTAAAAAACACATTATTTAATAGAGAAATAACTAAACTACACATTATTTATTGGACAAATAACTAAAATTCACATTATTTAATAAAGAATTAACTAAAATACACATTATTTATTGGAGAAATAACTAAGATACACATTATTTAATAAAAAAATAACTAAAATACACATTATTTTATAGATAAATAACAAAAAAACACATTATTTAATAGAGAAATAACTAAAATACACGTTATTTATTTTAGAAATAACTAAAATACACATTATTTAATGAAGAGATAACTAATATACACAATATTTATTAGAGAAATAACTAAAATACACAATATTTATTAAAGAAATAACAAGAATACACATTATTTAATAAAGAAATAACAAAAAAACACATTATTTAATAGAGAAATAACTAAAATACACATTATTTATTGGAGAAATAACTAAAATACACATTTTTTAATAGAAAAATAACTAAAATACACTTTATTTAATAAGGAAATAACTAAAATACACCTTATTTAATAGAGATATAACAAAAAAACATATTATTTAATACATATTTTTTATTGGAGAAATAACTAAAATACACATAATTTAATAAAGAAATAACTAAAATACACATTAATTATTGGAGAAATAACTAAAATACACATTATTTAATAAAGAAATAACTAAAATACACATTATTTATTGGGAAAATAACTAAATTACACATTATTTAATAAAAAAATATTTAAAATACACATTATTTAATAGAGAAATAACAAAAAAACACATTATTTAATAGAGAAATAACTAAAATACACATTATTTATTTTAGAAATAACTAAAATACACATTATTTAATGAAAAGATAACTAATATACACAATATTTATTGGAGAAATAACTAAAATACACATTATTTATTTAAGAAATAACAAGAATACACATTATTTAATAGAGAAATAACAAAAAAACACATTATTTAATAAAGAAATAACTAAAATACACATTATTTAATAGAGAAATAACTAAAATACATATTATTCAATAAAGAAATAACAAAAAAACATATTATTTAAGAGAGAAATAACTAAAATACACAATATTTAATAGAGAAATAACAAAACAACACATTATTTAATAGAGAAATAACTAAAATACACATTATTTTTTGGAGAAATAACTAAAAAACACATTATTTATTAGAGAAATAACTAAAATACACATAATTTAATAAAGAAATAACTAAATTACACATTATTTTTTGGAGAAATAACTAAAATACACATTATTTAATAAAGAAATAACTAAAATACAAATTATTTATTGGGGAAATAACTAAAATACACATTATTTAATAAAGAAATAATTAAAATACACATTATTTAATAGAGAAATAACAAAAAAACACATTTTTTAACAGAAAAATAACAAAAAACACATTATTTAATAGAGAAATAAAAAAAAGATTATTTAATAAAGAAATAACTAAAATACACTTTATTTAAAAGAGAAATAACTAAAATACACATTATTTATTAGAGAAATAACTAAAATACACATCATTAAATAGAGAAATAACTAAAATACACATTATTTAATAGAGAAATAACTAAAATTCACATTATTTAATAGAGAAATAACAAAAAAACACATTATTTAATAGAGAAATAACTAAAATACACATTATTTATTTTAGAAATAACCAAAATACACATTATTTAATAAAGAGATAACTAATATACACATTATTTATTGAAGAAATAACTAAAATACACATTATTTAATAAAGAAATAACAAGAATACACATTATTTAATAGAGAAATAACAAAAAAACACATTATTTAATAGAGAAATAACTAAAATACACATTATTTTATAGAAAAATAACTAAAATACACATTATTTAATAAAGAAATAACTAATATTCACATTATTTATTGGAGAAATAACTAAAATACACATTATTTAATAAAGAAATAACTAAAATACACATTATTTAATAGAGAAATTACAAAAAAACACATTATTTAATAAAAAAATAACTAAAATACACATTATATAATAGAGAAATAACAAAAAAACACATTATTTAATAGAGAAATAACTAAAATACACATTATTTAATAGAGAAATAACAAAAAAACACATTATTTAATAAAGAAATAACTAAAATAAACATAATTTATTAGAGATATAACTAAAATACACATTATTTATTGGACAATTAACTAAAATACACATTATTTAATAAAGGAATAACTAAAATACAAACTATTTATTGGAGAAATAACTAAGATACACATTATTTAATAAATAAATAACTCAAATACACATTATTTAATAGAGAAATAACAAAAAACACATTATTTAATAGAAAAATAACTAAAATACACATTATTTAATAGAGAAATAACAAAAAAAACTCATTATTTAAAAGAGAAATAACTAAAATACAAATTATTTAATAGAGAAATAACTAAAATACACATTATTTATTGGAGAAATAACTAAAATACACATTATTTAAAAAAGAAATACCTAAAATACACAAGATTTAATAAAGAAATAACTAAAATACTCAATATTTATTAAAGAATAAACAAAAAAACACATTATTTAATAGAGAAATAACTAAAATACACATTATTTTATAGAAAAATGACTAAAATACACATTATTTAATAAAGAAATAACTAATATTCACATTATTTATTGGAGAAATAACTAAAATACACATTATTTACTAAAGAAATAACTAGCATACACATTATTTAATAGAGAAATTACAAAAAAACACATTATTTAATAGAGAAATAACAAAAATACACATTATTTATTGGAGAAATAACTAAAATACAGATTATTCAATAGAGAAATAACTAAAATACACATTATTTTATAGAGAAATAACAAAAAAACACATCATTTAATAAAGAAATAAGTAAAATACACATTATTTATTGAAGAAATAACTAAAATACACATTATTTAATAAAGAAATAACTAAAATACACATATATTAATAGAGAAATAACAAAATACACATTATTTTATAGAGAAATAACAAAAAAACATATTATTTAATAGAGAAATAACTAAAATACACATTATTTTAAAGAAAAATAACAAAAAAACACATTATTTAATAGAGAAATAACTCAAATACACATTATTTATTGGAGAAATACCTAAAATACACATTATTTATTGGAGAAATAACTAAAAGACACATAATTTAATGAAGAAATAACTAAAATACACATTATTTATTGGAGAAATAACTAAAATACACATTATTTAATAGAGAAATAACTAAAATACTCATAATTTAATAGAGAAATAACTAAAATAATTATTAATTAATAAAGAAATAACAAAAAAACGCATTATTTAATAAAGAAATAACTAAAATACACATTATTTTATGGAGAAATAACTAAATTACACATTATTTAATAAAGAAATAACTAAATACACACTTTTTAATAAAGAAATTAAAAAAAACACATTATTTAATATAAAAATAACTAAAATACACATTATTAAAAAAAAAATAACAAAAAAACACATTATTGAATTGAGAAATAACTAAAATACACATTATTTAATAGAGAAATAACAAAAAAACACTTTATTTAATAGAGAAATAACTAAAATACACATTATTTAATAAAGAAATAACAAAAAAACACATTATTTAATAAAGAAATAACTAAAATACACATTATTTAAAAAATAAATAACTAAAATACACATTATTTAATAGAGAAATAACTAAAATACACATTATTAAATAAAGAAATAACTAAAATACACATTATTTAATAGAGAAATAACTAAAATACACATTTTTTAATAAAGAAATAACTAAAATACACATTTTTTTTAAAGAAATAACAAAAAAACACATTATTAAATAGAGAAATAACTAAAATACACATTATTTATTAGAGAATTAACTAAAATACACAATATTTAATAAAGAAATAACAAAAAAAACACATTATTTAATAAAAAAATAACAAAAAAACACATAATTTAATTGAGAAGTAACTAAAAAACACATTATTTATTGGAGAAATAACTAAAATACACATTATTTAATAAAGAAATAACTAAAATTCACAATATTTATTAGAGAAATAACTAAAATACACATTATTCAATAGAGAAAATACAAAAAACACATTATTTAATAGATAAAAAACTAAAATATACATTATTTAATAGAAAAATAACTAAAATATACATAATTTAATAGAGAAATAACTAAAATACACACTATTTAATAAAGAAATAACTGAAATACACATTATTTAATAGAGAAATAACAAAAAAACACATTATTTAATAAAGAAATAACTAAAATACACATTTTTTAATAAAGAAATAACAAAAAAAAACACATTATTTGATAGAGAAATAACTAAAATACATATTATTTATTGGGAAAATACCTAAAATACACATTATTTATTGGACAAATAACTAAAATACCCATTATTTAAAAAAGAAATAACTAAAATACACATTATTTATTAAAGAAATAACTAAGATACACATTATTTAATAAAGAAATAACTAAAATACACATTATTTAATAGAGAAATAACAAAAAAAACACATTATTCAATAGAGAAATAACTAAAATACACAGTATTTAATAGAGAAATAACAAAAAAACACATTATTTAATAGAAAAATAACAAAAAAATACATTATTTAATAAAGAAATAACTAAAATACACATTATATAATAGAGAAATAAAAAAACACATTATTTAATAGAGAAATAACTAAAATACACATTATTTAATAGAGAAATAACAAAAAAACACATTTTTTAATATAGAAATAACTAAAATACACATTATTTAATAGAGAAATAACAAAAAAACACATTATTTAATAGAGAAATAACTAAAATACACAATATTTATTGGAGAAATACCTAAAATACACATTATTTATTGAACAAATAACTAAAATACACATTATTTTAAAAAGAAATAACTAAAATACACATTATTTATTAGAGAAATAACTAAGATACACATTATTTAATAAATAAATAACTAAAATACACATTATTTGATAGAGAAATAACAAAAAAAACACATTATTTAATAGAGAAATAACTAAAATACACATTATTAAATAGAAAAATAACAAAAAACACAGTATTTAAAAGAGAAATAACTAAAATACACATTATTTAATAGAGAAATAACTAAAATACACATTATTTAATAAAAAAATAACTAAAGTACACATTATTTAATAAAGATATAACTAAAATTCACATAATTTAATATAGAAATAACAAAAAAACACATTATTTAATAGAGAAATAACTGAAATACACATTATTTATTGGAGTAATAACTAAAATACACATTATATTTTTTAGAAATAACTAAATTACACATTATTTAATAAAGAAATAACTAATATACACATTATTTATTGGAGAAATAACTAAAATACACATTATTTTATAAAGAAATAACTTGAATACACATTATTTATTAGAGAAATAACTAAAATACACATTATTTATTTTAGAAATAACTAAAATACACATTATTTAATAAAAAGATAACTAATATACACATTATTTATTGGAGAAATAACTAAAATGCACGTTATTTAATAAAGAAATAACAAGAATACACATTATTTAATAGAGAAATATCAAAAAAAACACATTATTTAATAAAACAATAACTAAAATACACATTATTTATTGGAGAAATAACTAAAATACACATAATTTAATAAAGAAATAACTAAAATTCACATTATTTATTAAAAAAATAACTAAATCACACTTTATTTAATAAAGAAATAACTAAAATACACATTATTTTATAGAGAAATAACAAAAAAACACAATATTTAATAAAGAAATAACTAAAATACACATTATTTTTTAAAGAATTAACTAAAATACACAATATTTAATAAAAAAATAACAAAAAAACACATTATTTAATAAAGAAATGACAAAAAAACACATTATTTAATAGAAAAATAACTAAAATACACATTATTTATTGGAGAAATAACAAAAAAATACATTATTTAATAGAGAAATAACTAAAGTACACATTATTTAATAGAGAAATAACAAAAAAACACATTATTTATTAGAGAAATAACTAAAATACACATTATTTAATAGAGAAATAACAAAAAAATACATTATTTAATTGAGAAATAACTAAAATACACATTATTTATAAGAGAAATAACTAAAATACACAAAATTTATTGAACAAATAACTAAAATACACAATATTTAATAAAGAAATAACTAAAATACACATTATTTATTAAAGAAATAACTAAGATACACATTATTTAATAAAGAAATAACTAAAATACACATTATTTAAAAGAGAAATAACAAAAAAACACATTATTTAATAGAGAAATAACTAAAATACACATTATTTAATAAAGAAATAACAAAAAAAACACATTATTTAAAAGAGGAATAACTAAAATACAAATTATTTAATAAAGAAATAACTAAAATACACATTATTTATTGGAGAAATAACTAAAATACACATTATTTAATAAAGAAATAACTTAAATACACAATATTTATTGGGGAAATAACTAAAATACACATTATTTAATAAAGAAATAACTAAAATACACAATATTTAATAGAGAAATAACAAAAAAACACATTATTTAATAAAGAAATAACTAAAATACACATTTTTTAATAAAGAAATAACAAAAAAAAAACACATTATTTGATAGAGAAATAACTAAAATACACATTATTTAATACAGAAATACCAAAAAAACACATTTTTTAATAGAGAAATAACTAAAATACACAATATTTGATAGAGAAATATCAAAAAAACACATTAATTAATAGAGAAATAACTAAAATACACATTATTTATTGGAGAACAACCTAAAAAACACATTATTTGTTGGAGAATTAACTAAAATACACATAATTTAAAAAAGAAATAACTAAAATACACATTATTTATTGGAGAAATAACTAAAATACACATTATTTAATAAAAAAATAACTAAAATACACATTATTTATTCGGGAAATAACTAAAATACACATTATTTAATAAAGAAATAATTAAAATACACATTATTTAATAGAAAAATAACAAAAAAACACATTGATTAATAGAGAAATAACAAAAAAACACATTATTTAATAGAGAAATAAAAGAAAAAAGATTATTTAATAGAGAAATAACTAAAATACACATTATTTAATGAAGAAATAACTAAAATACACATTATTAAAAAGAGAAATAACTAAAATACACATTATTTAATAAAAAAATAACTAAAATACACATTATTTAATAGAGAAATAACTAAAATACACATTATTTAATAGAGAAATAACTAAAATTCACATTATTTAATAGAGAAATAACAAAAAAACACATTATTTAATAGAGAAATAACTAAAATACACATTATTTATTGGAGAAATAACTAAAATACACATTATTTATTTTAGAAATCACTAAAATACACATTATTTAATAAAGAGATAACTATTATACACATTATTTATTGGAGAAATAACTAAATTACACATTATTTAATAAAGAAATAACACGAACACACATTATTTAATAGAGAAATTACAAAAAAACACATTATATAATAGAGAAATAACCAAAATACACATTATTTATTAGAGAAATAACTAAAATACACATTTATTAATTTAGAAATAACTAAAATACACATTATTTAATAAAGAAATAACTAATAAACACATTATTTATTGGAGAAATAACTAAAATACACATTATTTAATAGAGAGATAACTAAAAAACACATTATTTAATAAAGAAATAACTAAAATACACAAAATAACTAAAATACACATTATTTAATAAAGAAATAACTAAAATACACATTATTCAATAGAGAAATAACAAAAAAACACATTATTTAATAAAGAAATAACTAAAATACACATTATATAATAGAGAAATAACAAAAAAACACATTATTTAATAGAGAAATAACTAAAATACACATTATTTAATAGAGAAATAACAAAAAAACACATTATATAATAGAGAAATAACTAAAATACGCATTATTTAATAGAGAAATCAAAAAAAGGATATTTAATAGAGAAATAACTAAAATACACATTATTTAAAAGAGAAATAACTAAAATACACATTATTTAATAGAGAAATAACTTAAATACACATTATTAAATAGAGAAATAACTAAAATACACATTATTTAATAGAGAAATAACTAAAATTCACATTATTTAATAGAGAAATAACAAAAAAACACATTATTTAATAGAGAAATAACTAAAATACACATTATTTATTTTAGAAATAACTAAAATACACAATATTTAATAAAGAGATAACTTGAATACACAATATTTAATAAAGAAATAACTAAAATACACATTATTTAATAGAGAAATAAAAAAAAGATTATTTAATAGAGAAATAACTGAAATACACATTATTTACAAAAAAATTAACTAAAATACACATTATTTAATAGAGAAATAACTAAAATACACATTATTAAATAGAGAAATAACTAAAACACACATTATTTAATAGAGAATTAACTAAAATACACAATATTTTATAGAGAAATAACTAAAATACACATTACTTAATAAAGAAATAAAAAAAAAAGATTATTTAATAGAGAAATAACTAAAATACACATTATTTAAAAGAGAAATAACTAAAATACACATTATTTAATAGAGAAATAACTGAAATACACATTATTAAATAGAGAAATAACTAAAATACACATTTTTTAATAGAGAAATAACTAAAATTCACATTATTTAATAAAGAAATAACAAAAAAACACATTATTTAATAGAGAAATAAAAAAAAACACATTATTTAATAGAGAAATAACTAAAATACACATTATTTATTAGAGAAATACCTAAAATACACATTATATATTGAAGAAATAACTAAAATACAAATTATTTAATAAAGAAATAACAAAAATACACATTATTTAATAGAGAAATAACAAAAAAACACATTTTTAATAGAGAAATAACAAAAATACACATTATTTATTAAAGAAATAACTAAAATACACATTATTTAATTTAGAAATAACTAAAATACACATTATTTAATAAAGAAATAACTAATATACACATTTTTTATTGGAGAAATAACTAAAATACACATTATTTAATAAAGAAATAACTAGAATACACATTATTTAATAGAGAAATAACAAAAAAACACATTATTAAATAGAGAAATAACAAAAATACACATTATTTATTGAAGAAATAACTGAAATACACATTATTCAATAGAGAAATAACTAAAATACACATTATTTATTAGAGAAATAACAAAAAAACACATCATTTAATAAAGAAATAGGTAAAATACACATTATTTTATAGAGAAATAACTAAAATACACATTATTTAATAAAGAAATAACTAAAATACACATTATTTAATAGAGAAATAAAAAAAAACACATTATTTAATAGAGAAATAACTAAAATACACATTATTTATTAGAGAAATACCTAAAAAACACATTATATATTGAAGAAATAACTAAAATACACATAATTAAATAAAGAAATATTTAAAATACACAATATTTATTGGAGAAATAACTAAAATACACATTATTTAAAAGAGAAATAACTAAAATACACATTATTTAATAGAGAAATAACTAAAATACACATTATTTAATAGAGAAATAACAAAAAAACACATTATTTAATAGAGAAATAACTAAAATACACATTATTTTATAGAGAAATAACTAAAATACACATTATTTAAAAAAGAAATAACTAAAATACACATTATTTAATAGAGAAATTAAAAAAAACACATTATTTAATAAAGAAATAACTAAAATACACATTATTCAAAAGAGAAATAACAAAAAAACACATTATTAAATAGAGAAATAACTAAAATACACATTATTTGATAGAGAAATAACAAAAAAACACATTATTTAATAGAGAAATAACTAAAATACATATTATTTAAAAAAGAAATAACTAAAATACACATTATTTATTAGACAAATAACTAAAATTCACATTATTTAATAAAGAAATAACTAAAATACACATTATTCATTGGAGAAATAACTAAGATACACATTATTTAATAAAGAAATAACTATAATACACATTATTTAATAGAGAAATAACAAAAAAACACATAATTTAATAGAGAAATAACTAAAATACACATTATTTAATAGAGAAATAACAAAAAAACACATTATTTAAAAGAGAAATAACAAAAAAACAATATATTTAATAAAGAAATAACTAAAATACACATTATTTATTGGAGAAATAACTAAAATACACATTATTTAAAAAAGAAATAACTAAAATACACAAGATTTAATAAAGAAATAACTAAAATACACATTATTTATTGGACAATTAACTAAAATACACGGTATTTAATATAGGAATAACTAAAATACAAACTATTTATTGGAGAAATAACTAAGATACACATTATTTAATAAATAAATAACTAAAATACACATTATTTAATAGAGAAATAACAAAAAACACATTATTTAATAGAAAAATAACTAAAATACACATTATTTAATAGAAAAATAACAAAAAAACTCATTATTTAAAAGAGAAATAACTAAAATACACATTATTTAATAGAGAAATAACTAAAATACACATTATTTATTGGAGAAATAACTAAAATACACATTATTTAAAAAAGAAATAACTAAAATACACAAGATTTAATAAAGAAATAACTAAAATTCACATTATTTAATAGAGAAATAACAAAAAAACACATTATTTATTAGAGAAATAAAAAAAAACACAATATTTAATAGAGAAATAACTAAAATACACATTATTTATTAGAGAAATACCTAAAATACACATTATATATTGAAGAAATAACTAAAATACACATTATTTAATAAAGAAATAGCAAAAATACACATTATTTAATAGAGAAATAACAAAAAAACACATTTTTAATAGAGAAATAATAAAAATACACATTATTTATTAAAGAAATAACTAAAATACACATTATTTAATTTAGAAATAACTAAAATACACATTATTTAATAAAGAAATAACTAATATACACATTTTTTATTGGAGAAATAACTAAAATACACATTATTTAATAAAGAAATAACTAGAATACACATTATTTAATAGAGAAATAACAAAAAAACACATTATTTAATAGAGAAATAACAAAAATACACATTATTTATTGAAGAAATAACTGAAATACACATTATTCAATAGAGAAATAACTAAAATACACATTATTTAATAGAGAAATAACAAAAAAACACATCATTTAATAAAGAAATAAGTAAAATACACATTATTTTATAGAGAAATAACTAAAATACACATTATTTAATAAAGAAATAATTAAAATACACATTATTTAATAGAGAAATAAAAAAAAACACATTATTTAATAGAGAAATAACTAAAATACACATTATTTAATAAAGAAATAGCAAAAATACACATTATTTAATAGAGAAATAACAAAAAAACACATTTTTAATAGAGAAATAACAAAAATACACATTATTTATTAAAGAAATAACTAAAATACACATTATTTAATTTAGAAATAACTAAAATACACATTATTTAATAAAGAAATAACTAATATACACATTTTTTATTGGAGAAATAACTAAAATACACATAATTTAATAAAGAAATATTTAAAATACACAATATTTATTGGAGAAATAACTAAAATACACATTATTTAAAAGAGAATTAACTAAAATACACATTATTTAATAGAGAAATAACTAAAATACACATTATTTAATAGAGAAATAACAAAAAAACACATTATTTAATAGAGAAATAACTAAAATACACATTATTTTATAGAGAAATAACTAAAATACACATTATTTAAAAAAGAAATAACTAAAATACACATTATTTAATGGAGAAATTAAAAAAAACACATTATTTAATAAAGAAATAACTAAAATACACATTATTCAAAAGAGAAATAACAAAAAAACACATTATTAAATAGAGAAATAACTAAAATACACATTATTTGATAGAGAAATAACAAAAAAACACATTATTTAATAGAGAAATAACTAAAATACATATTATTTAAAAAAGAAATAACTAAAATACACATTATTTATTAGACAAATAACTAAAATTCACATTATTTAATAAAGAAATAACTAAAATACACATAATTCATTGGAGAAATAACTAAGATACACATTATTTAATAAAGAAATAACTATAATACACATTATTTAATAGAGAAATAACAAAAAACACATAATTTAATAGAGAAATAACTAAAATACACATTATTTAATAGAGAAATAACAAAAAAACACATTATTTTAAAGAGAAATAACAAAAAAACAAATTATTTAATAAAGAAATAACTAAAATACACATTATATAATAGAGAAATAACAAAAAAACACATTATTTAATAGAGAAATAACTAAAATACAAATTATTCAAAAGAGAAATAACAAAAAAACATATTATTTAATAGAGAAATAACTAAAATACACATTATTTAATAGAGAAATAACTAAAATACACATTATTTATTGGAGAAATAACTAAAATACACATTATTTAAAAAAAAAATAACTAAAATACACAAGATTTAATAAAGAAATAACTAAAATACACATTATTTATTGGACAATTAACTAAAATACACATTATTTAATAAAGGAATAACTAAAATACAAACTATTTATTGGAGAAATAACTAAGATACACATTATTTAATAAATAAATAACTAAAATACACATTATTTAATAGAGAAATAACAAAAAACACATTATTTAATAAAAAAATAACTAAAATACACATTATTTAATAGAAAAATAACAAAAAAACTCATTATTTAAAAGAGAAATAACTAAAATACACATTATTTAATAGAGAAATAACTAAAATACACATTATTTATTAGACAAATAACTAAAATTCACATTATTTAATACAGAAATAACTAAAATACACATTATTCATTGGAGAAATAACTAAGATACACATTATTTAATAAAGAAATAACTATAATACACATTATTTAATAGAGAAATAACAAAAAAACACATAATTTAATAGAGAAATAACTAAAATACACATTATTTAATAGAGAAATAACAAAAAAACACATTATTTAATAGAGAAATAACTAAAATACAAATTATTCAAAAGAGAAATAACAAAAAAACATATTATTTAATAGAGAAATAACTAAAATACACATTATTTAATAGAGAAATAACTAAAATACACATTATTTATTTGAGAAATAACTAAAATACACATTATTTAAAAAAGAAATAACTAAAATACACAAGATTTAATAAAGAAATAACTAAAATACACATTATTTATTGGACAATTAACTAAAATACACATTATTTAATAAAGGAATAACTAAAATACAAACTATTTATTGGAGAAATAACTAAGATACACATTATTTAATAAATAAATAACTAAAATACACATTATTTAATAGAGAAATAACAAAAAACACATTATTTAATAGAAAAATAACTAAAATACACATTATTTAATAGAAAAATAACAAAAAAACTCATTATTTAAAAGAGAAATAACTAAAATACACATTATTTAATAGAGAAATAACTAAAATACACATTATTTATTGGAGAAATAACTAAAATACACATTATTTAAAAAAGAAATAACTAAAATACACAAGATTTAATAAAGAAATAACTAAAATTCACATTATTTAATAGAGAAATAACAAAAAAACACATTATTTAATAGAGAAATAAAAAAAAACACATTATTTAATAGAGAAATAACTAAAATACACATTATTTATTAGAGAAATACCTAAAATACACATTATATATTGAAGAAATAACTAAAATACACATTATTTAATAAAGAAATAGCAAAAATACACATTATTTAATAGAGAAATAACAAAAAAACACATTTTTAATAGAGAAATAACAAAAATACACATTATTTATTAAAGAAATAACTAAAATACACATTATTTAATTTAGAAATAACTAAAATACACATTATTTAATAAAGAAATAACTAATATACACATTTTTTATTGGAGAAATAACTAAAATACACATTATTTAATAAAGAAATAACTAGAATACACATTATTTAATAGAGAAATAACAAAAAAACACATTATTTAATAGAGAAATAACAAAAATACACATTATTTATTGAAGAAATAACTGAAATACACATTATTCAATAGAGAAATAACTAAAATACACATTATTTAATAGAGAAATAACAAAAAAACACATCATTTAATAAAGAAATAAGTAAAATACACATTATTTTATAGAGAAATAACTAAAATACACATTATTTAATAAAGAAATAACTAAAATACACATTATTTAATAGAGAAATAAAAAAAAACACATTATTTAATAGAGAAATAACTAAAATACACATTATTTATTAGAGAAATACCTTAAAAACACATTATATATTAAAGAAATAACTAAAATACACATAATTTAATAAAGAAATATTTAAAATACACAATATTTATTGAAGAAATAACTAAAATACACATTATTTAAAAGAGAAATAACTAAAATACACATTATTTAATAGAGAAATAACTAAAATACACATTATTTAATAGAGAAATAACAAAAAAACACATTATTTAATAGAGAAATAACTAAAATACACATTATTTTATAGAGAAATAACTAAAATACACATTATTTAAAAAAGAAATAACTAAAATACACATTATTTAATGGAGAAATTAAAAAAAACACATTTTTTAATAAAGAAATAACTAAAATACACATTATTCAAAAGAGAAATAACAAAAAAACACATTATTAAATAGAGAAATAACTAAAATACACATTATTTGATAGAGAAATAACAAAAAAACACATTATTTAATAGAGAAATAACTAAAATACATATTATTTAAAAAAGAAATAACTAAAATACACATTATTTATTAGACAAATAACTAAATTTCACATTATTTAATAAAGAAATAACTAAAATACACATAATTCATTGGAGAAATAACTAAGATACACATTATTTAATAAAGAAATAACTATAATACACATTATATAATAGAGAAATAACAAAAAAGCACATAATTTAATAGAAAAATAACTAAAATACACATTATTTAATAGAGAAATAACAAAAAAACACATTATTTAAAAGAGAATTAACAAAAAAACAAATTATTTAATAAAGAAATAACTAAAATACACATTATATAATAGAGAAATAACAAAAAAACACATTATTTAATAGAGAAATAACTAAAATACAAATTATTCAAAAGAGAAATAACAAAAAAACATATTATTTAATAGAGAAATAACTAAAATACACATTATTTAATAGAGAAATAACTAAAATACACATTATTTATTGGAGAAATAACTAAAATACACATTATTTAAAAAAGAAATAACTAAAATACACAAGATTTAATAAAGAAATAACTAAAATACACATTATTTATTGGACAATTAACTAAAATACACATTATTTAATAAAGGAATAACTAAAATACAAACTATTTATTGGAGAAATAACTAAGATACACATTATTTAATAAATAAATAACTAAAATACACATTATTTAATAGAGAAATAACAAAAAACACATTATTTAATAAAAAAATAACTAAAATACACATTATTTAATAGAAAAATAACAAAAAAACTCATTATTTAAAAGAGAAATAACTAAAATACACATTATTTAATAGAGAAATAACTAAAATACACATTATTTATTGGAGAAATAACTAAAATACACATTATTTAAAAAAGAAATAACTAAAATACACAAGATTTAGTAAAGAAATAACTAAAATACACAATATTTAATAAAGAAATAACAAAAAAACACATTATTTAATAGAGAAATAACTAAAATACACATTATTTTATGGAAAAATAACTAAAATACACATTATTTAATAAAGAAATAACTAATATTCACATTATTTATTGGAGAAATAACTAAAATACACATAATTTAATAAAGAAATAACTAGCATACACATTATTTAATAGAGAAATTACAAAAAAACACATTATTTAATAGAGAAATAACAAAAATACACATTATTTATTGGAGAAATAACTAAAATACAGATTATTCAATAGAGAAATAACTAAAATACACATTATTTAATAGAGAAATAACAAAAAAACACATCATTTAATAAAGAAATAAGTAAAATACACATTATTTATTGAAGAAATAACTAAAATATACATTATTTAATAATGAAATAATTAATATACACATATATTAATAGAGAAATAACAAAATACACATTATTTAATAGAGAAATAACAAAAAAACATATTATTTAATAGAGAAATAACTAAAATACACATTACTTTAAAGAAAAATAACAAAAAAACACATTATTTAATAGAGAAATAAAAAAAAACACATTATTTAGTAGAGAAATAACTAAAATACACATTATTTATTAGAGAAATACCTAAAATACACATTATATATTGAAGAAATAACTAAAATACACATTATTTAATAAAGAAATAACAAAAATACACATTATTTAATAGAGAAATAACAAAAAACACATTTTTAATAGAGAAATAACAAAAATACACATTATTTATTAAAGAAATAACTAAAATACACATTATTTAATTTAGAAATAACTAAAATAAACATTATTTAATAAAGAAATAACTAATATACACATTTTTTATTGGAGAAATAACTAAAATACACATTATTTAATAAAGAAATAACTAGAATACACATTATTTAATAGAGAAATAACAAAAATACACATTATTTATTGAAGAAATAACTGAAATACACATTATTCAATAGAGAAATAACTAAAATACACATTATTTAATAGAGAAATAACAAAAAAACACTACATTTAATAAAGAAATAAGTAAAATACACATTATTTTATAGAGAAATAACTTAAATACACATTATTTAATAAAGAAATAACTAAAATACACATTGTTTAATAGAGAAATAAAAAAAAACACATTATTTAATAGAGAAATAACTAAAATACACATTATTTATTAGAGAAATACCTAAAAAACACATTATATATTGAAGAAATAACTAAAATACACATAATTTAATAAAGAAATATTTAAAATACACAATATTTATTGGAGAAATAACTAAAATACACATTATTTAAAAGAGAAATAACTAAAATACACATTATTTAATAGAGAAATAACAAAAATACACATTATTTAATAGAGAAATAACAAAAAAACACATTATTTAATAGAGAAATAACTAAAATACACAATATTTTATAGAGAAATAACTAAAATACACATTATTTAAAAAAAAAATAACTAAAATACACATTATTTAATAGAGAAATTAAAAAAAACACATTATTTAATGAAGAAATAACTAAAATACACATTATTCAAAAGAGAAATAACAAAAAAACACATTATTAAATAGAGAAATAACTAAAATACACATTATTTGATAGAGAAATAACAAAAAAACACATTATTTAATAGAGAAATAACTAAAATACATATTATTTAAAAAAAAAATAACTAAAATACACATTATTTATTAGACAAATAACTAAAATTCACATTATTTAATAAAGAAATAACTAAAATACACATTATTCATTGGAGAAATAACTAAGATACACATTATTTAATAAAGAAATAACTATAATACACATTATTTAATAGAGAAATAACAAAAAAACACATAATTTAATAGAGAAATAACTAAAATACACATTATTTAATAGAGAAATAACAAAAAAACACATTATTTAAAAGAGAAATAACAAAAAAACAAATTATTTAATAAAGAAATAACTAAAATACACATTATATAATAGAGAAATAACAAAAAAACACATTATTTAATAGAGAAATAACTAAAATACAAATTATTCAAAAGAGAAATAACAAAAAAACATATTATTTAATAGAGAAATAACTAAAATACACATTATTTAATAGAGAAATAACTAAAATACACATTATTTATTGGAGAAATAACTAAAATACACATTATTTAAAAAAGAAATAACTAAAATACACAAGATTTAATAAAGAAATAACTAAAATACACATTATTTATTGGACAATTAACTAAAATACACATTATTTAATAAAGGAATAACTAAAATACAAACTATTTATTGGAGAAATAACTAAGATACACATTATTTAATAAATAAATAACTAAAATACACATTATTTAATAGAGAAATAACAAAAAACACATTATTTAATAGAAAAATAACTAAAATACACATTATTTAATAGAAAAATAACAAAAAAACTCATTATTTAAAAGAGAAATAACTAAAATACACATTATTTAATAGAAAAATAACTAAAATACACATTATTTATTGGAGAAATAACTAAAATACACATTATTTAAAAAAGAAATAACTAAAATACACAAGATTTAATAAAGAAATAACTAAAATTCACATTATTTAATAGAGAAATAACAAAAAAACACATTATTTAATAGAGAAATAAAAAAAAACACATTATTTAATAGAGAAATAACTAAAATACACATTATTTATTAGAGAAATACCTAAAATACACATTATATATTGAAGAAATAACTAAAATACACATTATTTAATAAAGAAATAACAAAAATACACATTATTTAATAGAGAAATAACAAAAAAACACATTTTTAATAGAGAAATAACAAAAATACACATTATTTATTAAAGAAATAACTAAAATACACATTATTTAATTTAGAAATAACTAAAATACACATTATTTAATAAAGAAATAACTAATATACACATTTTTTATTGGAGAAATAACTAAAATACACATTATTTAATAAAGAAATAACTAGAATACACATTATTTAATAGAGAAATAACAAAAAAACACATTATTTAATAGAGAAATAACAAAAATACACATTATTTATTGAAGAAATAACTGAAATACACATTATTCAATAGAGAAATAACTAAAATACACATTATTTAATAGAGAAATAACAAAAAAACACATCATTTAATAAAGAAATAAGTAAAATACACATTATTTTATAGAGAAATAACTAAAATACACATTATTTAATAAAGAAATAACTAAAATACACATTATTTAATAGAGAAATTAAAAAAAACACATTATTTAATAGAGAAATAACTAAAATACACATTATTTATTAGAGAAATACCTAAAAAACACATTATATATTGAAGAAATAACTAAAATACACATAATTTAATAAAGAAATATTTAAAATACACAATATTTATTGGAGAAATAACTAAAATACACATTATTTAAAAGAGAAATAACTAAAATACACATTATTTAATAGAGAAATAACTAAAATACACATTATTTAATAGAGAAATAACAAAAAAACACATTATTTAATAGAGAAATAACTAAAATACACATTATTTTATAGAGAAATAACTAAAATACACATTATTTAAAAAAGAAATAACTAAAATACACATTATTTAATGGAGAAATTAAAAAAAACACATTATTTAATAAAGAAATAACTAAAATACACATTATTCAAAAGAGAAATAACAAAAAAACACATTATTAAATAGAGAAATAACTAAAATACACATTATTTGATAGAGAAATAACAAAAAAACACATTATTTAATAGAGAAATAACTAAAATACATATTATTTAAAAAAGAAATAACTAAAATACACATTATTTATTAAACAAATAACTAAAATTCACATTATTTAATAAAGAAATAACTAAAATACACATAATTCATTGGAGAAATAACTAAGATACACATTATTTAATAAAGAAATAACTATAATACACATTATTTAATAGAGAAATAACAAAAAAACACATAATTTAATAGAGAAATAACTAAAATACACATTATTTAATAGAGAAATAACAAAAAAACACATTATTTAAAAGAGAAATAACAAAAAAACAAATTATTTAATAAAGAAATAACTAAAATACACATAATATAATAGAGAAATAACAAAAAAACACATTATTTAATAGAGAAATAACTAAAATACAAATTATTCAAAAGAGAAATAACAAAAAAACATATTATTTAATAGAGAAATAACTAAAATACACATTATTTAATAGAGAAATAACTAAAATACACATTATTTATTGGAGAAATAACTAAAATACACATTATTTAAAAAAGAAATAACTAAAATACACAAGATTTAATAAAGAAATAACTAAAATACACATTATTTATTGGACAATTAACTAAAATACACATTATTTAATAAAGGAATAACTAAAATACAAACTATTTATTGAAGAAATAACTAAGATACACATTATTTAATAAATAAATAACTAAAATACACATTATTTAATAGAGAAATAACAAAAAACACATTATTTAATAAAAAAATAACTAAAATACACATTATTTAATAGAAAAATAACAAAAAAACTCATTATTTAAAAGAGAAATAACTAAAATACACATTATTTAATAGAGATATAACTAAAATACACATTATTTATTGGAGAAATAACTAAAATACACATTATTTAAAAAAGAAATAACTAAAATACACAAGATTTAATAAAGAAATAACTAAAATACACAATATTTAATAAAGAAATAACAAAAAAACACATTATTTAATAGAGAAATAACTAAAATACACATTATTTTATGGAAAAATAACTAAAATACACATTATTTAATAAAGAAATAACTATTATTCACATTATTTATTGGAGAAATAATTAAAATACACATAATTTAATAAAGAAATAACTAGCATACACATTATTTAATAGAGAAATTACAAAAAAACACATTATTTAATAGAGAAATAACAAAAATACACATTATTTATTGGAGAAATAACTAAAATACAGATTATTCAATAGAGAAATAACTAAAATACACATTATTTAATAGAGAAATAACAAAAAAACACATCATTTAATAAAGAAATAAGTAAAATACACATTATTTATTGAAGAAATAACTAAAATATACATTATTTAATAAAGAAATAACTAAAATACACATATATTAATAGAGAAATAAGAAAATACACATTATTTAATAGAGAAATAACAAAAAAACATATTATTTAATAGAGAAATAACTAAAATACACATTATTTTAAAGAAAAATAACAAAAAAATACATTATTTAATAGAGAAATAACTCAAATACACATTATTTATTGGAGAAATACCTAAAATACACATTATTTATTGGAGAAATAACTAAAATACACATAATTTAATAAAGAAATAACTAAAATACACATTATTTATTGGAGAAATAACTAAAATACACAATATTTAATAGAGAAATAACTAAAATACACATAATTTAATAGAGAAATAACTAAAATACACATTAATTAATAAAGAAATAACAAAAAAACACCTTATTTAATAGAGAAATAACTAAAATACACATTATTTTATGGAGAAATAACTAAATTACACATTATTTAATAAAGAAATAACTAAATACACATTATTTAATAGAGAAATTAAAAAAAACACATTATTTAATATAGAAATAACTAAAATACACATTATTAAAAAAAAAATAACAAAAAAAACACATTATTGAATAGAGAAATAACTAAAATACACATTATTTAATAGAGAAATAACAAAAAAACACTTTATTCAATAGAGAAATACTTAAAAAACACATTATTTAATAAAGAAATAACAAAAAAACACAATATTTAATAGAGAAATAACTAAAATACACATTATTTAAAAAAGAAATAACTAAAATACACATTATTTAATAGAGAAATAACTAAAATACACATTATTAAATAAAGAAATAACTAAAATACACATTATTTAATAGAGAAATAACTAAAATACACATTTTTTAATAAAGAAATAACTAAAATACACATTATTTTTTAAAGAAATAACAAAAAAACACATTATTAAATAGAGAAATAACTAAAATACACATTATTTATTAGAGAATTAACTAAAATACACAATATTTAATAAAGAAATAACAAAAAAACACATTATTTAATAACAAAATAACAAAAAAACACATAATTTAATTGAGAAATAACTAAAAAACACATTATTTATTGGAGAAATAACTAAAATACACATTATTTAATAAAGAAATAACTAAAATTCACATTATTTATTAGAGAAATAACTAAAATACACATTATTTAATAGAGAAAATACAAAAAACACATTATTTAATAGATGAAAAACTAAAATATACATTATTTAATAGAAAAATAACTAAAATATACATTATTTAATAGAGAAATAACTAAATTACACACTATTTAATAAAGAAATAACTAAAATACACATTATTTAGTAAAGAAATAACAAAAAAACAAATTATTTAATAGAGAAATAACTAATATACACATTATTTATTGGAGAAATAACTAAAATACGCATTATTTATTGGAGAAATAACTAAAATACACATTATTTAATAGAGAAATAACAAAAATACACATTATTTAATAGAGAAATAACTAAAATACACATTATTTAATCAAGAAATAACTAAAATACACATTATTCAATAGAGAAATAACTAAAATACAAATTATTTAATAGAGAAATAACAAAAAAACACATCATTTAATAGAGAAATAAGTAAAATACACATTATTTATTGAAGAAATAACTAAAATACACATTATTTAATAAAGAAATAACTAAAATACACATATATTAAAAGAGAAATAACAAAATAAACATTTTTTAATAGAAAAATAACAAAAAAACATATTATTTAATAGAGAAATAACTAAAATACACATTATTTTAAAGAAAAATAACAAAAAAACATATTATTTAATTTAGAAATAACTAAAATACACATTATTTATTGGAGAATTACTTAAAATACACATTATTTATTGGAGAAATAACTAAAATACACATAATTTAATAAAGAAATAACTTAAATACACATTATTTATTGGAGAAATAACTAAATTACACATTATTTAATAGAGAAATAACTAAAATACACATTATTTAATAGAGAAATAACTAAAATACACAATATTTAATAGAGAATAACCAGAAAAACACATTATTTAATAAAGAAATAACTAAAATACACATTATTTTATGAAGAAATAACTAAAATACACATTATTTAATAAAGAAATAACTAAAATACACTATATATAATAGAGAAATAACAAAAAAAAAAGACATTATTTAATAAAGAATTAACTAAAATACACATTCTATAATAGAGAAATAACAAAAAAACACATTATTTAATAGAAAAATAACTAAAATACACATAATTCAATAAAGAAATAACAAAAAAACACATTATTAAAAAGAGAAATAACTAAAATACACATTATTTAATAGAGAAATAACTTAAATACACATTATTAAATAGAGAAATAACTAAAATACACATTATTTAATAGAGAAATAACTAAAATTTACATTATTTAATAGAGAAATAACAAAAAAACACATTATTTAATAGAGAAATAACTAAAATACACATTATTTATTTTAGAAATAACTAAAATACACAATATTTAATAAAGAGATAACTAAAATACACAATATTTAATAGAGAAATAACTAAAATACATATTATTTAAAAAAGAAATAACTAAAATACACATTATTTATTAGACAAATAACTAAAATTCACATTATTTAATAAAGAAATAACTAAAATACACATAATTCATTGGAGAAATAACTAAGATACACATTATTTAATAAAGAAATAACTATAATACACATTATTTAATAGAGAAATAACAAAAAAACACATAATTTAATAGAGAAATAACTAAAATACACATTATTTAATAGAGAAATAACAAAAAAACACATTATTTAAAAGAGAAATAACAAAAAAACAAATTATTTAATAAAGAAATAACTAAAATACACATTATATAATAGAGAAATAACAAAAAAACACATTATTTAATAGAGAAATAACTAAAATACAAATTATTCAAAAGAGAAATAACAAAAAAACATATTATTTAATAGAGAAATAACTAAAATACACATTATTTAATAGAGAAATAACTAAAATACACATTATTTATTGGAGAAATAACTAAAATACACATTATTTAAAAAAGAAATAACTAAAATACACAAGATTTAATAAAGAAATAACTAAAATACACATTATTTATTGGACAATTACCTAAAATACACATTATTTAATAAAGGAATAACTAAAATACAAACTATTTATTGGAGAAATAACTAAGATACACATTATTTAATAAATAAATAACTAAAATACACATTATTTAATAGAGAAATAACAAAAAACACATTATTTAATAAAAAAATAACTAAAATACACATTATTTAATAGAAAAATAACAAAAAAACTCATTATTTAAAAGAGAAATAACTAAAATACACATTATTTAATAGAGAAATAACTAAAATACACATTATTTATTGGAGAAATAACTAAAATACACATTATTTAAAAAAGAAATAACTAAAATACACAAGATTTAATAAAGAAATAACTAAAATACACAATATTTAATAAAGAAATAACAAAAAAACACATTATTTAATAGAGAAATAACTAAAATACACATTATTTTATGGAAAAATAACTAAAATACACATTATTTAATAAAGAAATAACTAATATTCACATTATTTATTGGAGAAATAACTAAAATACACATAATTTAATAAAGAAATAACTAGCATACACATTATTTAATAGAGAAATTACAAAAAAACACATTATTTAATAGAGAAATAACAAAAATACACATTATTTATTGGAGAAATAACTAAAATACAGATTATTCAATAGAGAAATAACAAAAATACACATTATTTAATAGAGAAATAACAAAAAAACACATCATTTAATAAAGAAATAAGTAAAATACACATTATTTATTGAAGAAATAACTAAAATATACATTATTTAATAAAGAAATAACTAAAATACACATATATTAATAGAGAAATAACAAAATACACATTATTTAATAGAGAAATAACAAAAAAACATATTATTTAATAGAGAAATAACTAAAATACACATTATTTTAAAGAAAAATAACAAAAAAACACATTATTTAATAGAGAAATAACTCAAATACACATTATTTATTGGAGAAATACCTAAAATACACATTATTTATTGGAGAAATAACTAAAATACACATAATTTAATAAAGAAATAACTAAAATACACATTATTTATTGGAGAAATAACTAAAATACACATTATTTAATAGAGAAATAACTAAAATACACATAATTTAATAGAGAAATAACTAAAATACACATTATTTAATAAAAAAATAACAAAAAAACACATTATTTAAAAGAGAAATAACAAAAAAACAAATTATTTAATAAAGAAATAACTAAAATACACATTATATAATAGAGAAATAACAAAAAAACACATTATTTAATAGAGAAATAACTAAAATACAAATTATTCAAAAGAGAAATAACAAAAAAACATATTATTTAATAGAGAAATAACTAAAATACACATTATTTAATAGAGAAATAACTAAAATACACATTATTTATTGGAGAAATAACTAAAATACACATTATTTAAAAAAGAAATAACTAAAATACACAAGATTTAATAAAGAAATAACTAAAATACACATTATTTATTGGACAATTAACTAAAATACACATTATTTAATAAAGGAATAACTAAAATACAAACTATTTATTGGAGAAATAACTAAGATACACATTATTTAATAAATAAATAACTAAAATACACATTATTTAATAGAGAAATAACAAAAAACACATTATTTAATAAAAAAATAACTAAAATACACATTATTTAATAGAAAAATAACAAAAAAACTCATTATTTAAAAGAGAAATAACTAAAATACACATTATTTAATAGAGAAATAACTAAAATACACATTATTTATTGGAGAAATAACTAAAATACACATTATTTAAAAAAGAAATAACTAAAATACACAAGATTTAATAAAGAAATAACTAAAATACACAATATTTAATAAAGAAATAACAAAAAAACACATTATTTAATAGAGAAATAACTAAAATACACATTATTTTATGGAAAAATAACTAAAATACACATTATTTAATAAAGAAATAACTAATATTCACATTATTTATTGGAGAAATAACTAAAATACACATAATTTAATAAAGAAATAACTAGCATACACATTATTTAATAGAGAAATTACAAAAAAACACATTATTTAATAGAGAAATAACAAAAATACACATTATTTATTGGAGAAATAACTAAAATACAGATTATTCAATAGAGAAATAACAAAAATACACATTATTTAATAGAGAAATAACAAAAAAACACATCATTTAATAAAGAAATAAGTAAAATACACATTATTTATTGAAGAAATAACTAAAATATACATTATTTAATAAAGAAATAACTAAAATACACATATATTAATAGAGAAATAACAAAATACACATTATTTAATAGAGAAATAACAAAAAAACATATTATTTAATAGAGAAATAACTAAAATACACATTATTTTAAAGAAAAATAACAAAAAAACACATTATTTAATAGAGAAATAACTCAAATACACATTATTTATTGGAGAAATACCTAAAATACACATTATTTATTGGAGAAATAACTAAAATACACATAATTTAATAAAGAAATAACTAAAATACACATTATTTATTGGAGAAATAACTAAAATACACATTATTTAATAGAGAAATAACTAAAATACACATAATTTAATAGAGAAATAACTAAAATACACATTAATTAATAAAGAAATAACAAAAAAACACCTTATTTAATAGAGAAATAACTAAAATACACATTATTTTATGGAGAAATAACTAAATTACACATTATTTAATAAAGAAATAACTAAATACACATTATTTAATAGAGAAATTAAAAAAAACACATTATTTAATATAGAAATAACTAAAATACACATTATTAAAAAAAAAAATAACAAAAAAACACATTATTGAATAGAGAAATAACTAAAATACACATTATTTAATAGAGAAATAACAAAAAAACACTTTATTCAATAGAGAAATACTTAAAAAACACATTATTTAATAAAGAAATAACAAAAAAACACAATATTTAATAGAGAAATAACTAAAATACACATTATTTAAAAAAGAAATAACTAAAATACACATTATTTAATAGAGAAATAACTAAAATACACATTATTAAATAAAGAAATAACTAAAATACACATTATTTAATAGAGAAATAACTAAAATACACATTTTTTAATAAAGAAATAACTAAAATACACATTATTTATTAAAGAAATAACAAAAAAACACATTATTAAATAGAGAAATAACTAAAATACACATTATTTATTAGAGAATTAACTAAAATACACAATATTTAATAAAGAAATAACAAAAAAACACATTATTTAATAACAAAATAACAAAAAAACACATAATTTAATTGAGAAATAACTAAAAAACACATTATTTATTGGAGAAATAACTAAAATACACATTATTTAATAAAGAAATAACTAAAATTCACATTATTTATTAGAGAAATAACTAAAATACACATTATTTAATAGAGAAAATACAAAAAACACATTATTTAATAGATAAAAAACTAAAATATACATTATTTAATAGAAAAATAACTAAAATATACATTATTTAATAGAGAAATAACTAAATTACACACTATTTAATAAAGAAATAACTAAAATACACATTATTTAGTAGAGAAATAACAAAAAAACAAATTATTTAATAGAGAAATAACTAATATACACATTATTTATTGGAGAAATAACTAAAATACGCATTATTTATTGGAGAAATAACTAAAATACACATTATTTAATAGAGAAATAACAAAAATACACATTTTTTAATAGAGAAATAACTAAAATACACATTATTTAATCAAGAAATAACTAAAATACACATTATTCAATAGAGAAATAACTAAAATACAAATTATTTAATAGAGAAATAACAAAAAAACACATCATTTAATAGAGAAATAAGTAAAATACACATTATTTTTTGAAGAAATAACTAAAATACACATTATTTAATAAAGAAATAACTAAAATACACATATATTAAAAGAGAAATAACAAAATACACATTTTTTAATAAAAAAATAACAAAAAAACATATTATTTAATAGAGAAATAACTAAAATACACATTATTTTAAAGAAAAATAACAAAAAAACATATTATTTAATTTAGAAATAACTAAAATACACATTATTTATTGGAGAATTACTTAAAATACACATTATTTATTGAAGAAATAACTAAAATACACATAATTTAATAAAGAAATAACTTAAATACACATTATTTATTGGAGAAATAACTAAATTACACATTATTTAATAGAGAAATAACTAAAATACACATTATTTAATAGAGAAATAACTAAAATACACAATATTTAATAGAGAATAACCAGAAAAACACATTATTTAATAAAGAAATAACTAAAATACACATTATTTTATGAAGAAATAACTAAAATACACATTATTTAATAAAGAAATAACTAATATACACATTTTTTATTGGAGAAATAACTAAAATACACATTATTTAATAAAGAAATAACTAGAATACACATTATTTAATAGAGAAATAACAAAAATACACATTATTTATTGAAGAAATAACTGAAATACACATTATTCAATAGAGAAATAACTAAAATACACATTATTTAATAGAGAAATAACAAAAAAACACTACATTTAATAAAGAAATAAGTAAAATACACATTATTTTATAGAGAAATAACTAAAACACACATTATTTAATAAAGAAATAACTAAAATACACATTATTTAATAGAGAAATAAAAAAAAACACATTATTTAATAGAGAAATAACTAAAATACACATTATTTATTAGAGAAATACCTAAAAAACACATTATATATTGAAGAAATAACTAAAATACACATAATTTAATAAAGAAATATTTAAAATACACAATATTTATTGGAGAAATAACTAAAATACACATTATTTAAAAGAGAAATAACTAAAATACACATTATTTAATAGAGAAATAACAAAAATACACATTATTTAATAGAGAAATAACAAAAAAACACATTATTTAATAGAGAAATAACTAAAATACACATTATTTTATAGAGAAATAACTAAAATACACATTATTTAAAAAAAAATAACTAAAATACACATTATTTAATAGAGAAATTAAAAAAAACACATTATTTAATAGAGAAATAACTAAAATACACATTATTCAAAAGAGAAATAACAAAAAAACACATTATTAAATAGAGAAATAACTAAAATACACATTATTTGATAGAGAAATAACAAAAAAACACATTATTTAATAGAGAAATAACTAAAATACATATTATTTAAAAAAGAAATAACTAAAATACACATTATTTATTAGACAAATAACTAAAATTCACATTATTTAATAAAGAAATAACTAAAATACACATTATTCATTGGAGAAATAACTAAGATACACATTATTTAATAAAGAAATAACTATAATACACATTATTTAATAGAGAAATAACAAAAAAACACATAATTTAATAGAGAAATAACTAAAATACACATTATTTAATAGAGAAATAACAAAAAAACACATTATTTAAAAGAGAAATAACAAAAAAACAAATTATTTAATAAAGAAATAACTAAAATACACATTATATAATAGAGAAATAACAAAAAAACACATTATTTAATAGAGAAATAACTAAAATACAAATTATTCAAAAGAGAAATAACAAAAAAACATATTATTTAATAGAGAAATAACTAAAATACACATTATTTAATAGAGAAATAACTAAAATACACATTATTTATTGGAGAAATAACTAAAATACACATTATTTAAAAAAGAAATAACTAAAATACACAAGATTTAATAAAGAAATAACTAAAATACACATTATTTATTGGACAATTAACTAAAATACACATTATTTAATAAAGGAATAACTAAAATACAAACTATTTATTGGAGAAATAACTAAGATACACATTATTTAATAAATAAATAACTAAAATACACATTTTTTAATAGAGAAATAACAAAAAACACATTATTTAATAGAAAAATAACTAAAATACACATTATTTAATAGAAAAATAACAAAAAAACTCATTATTTAAAAGAGAAATAACTAAAATACACATTATTTAATAGAGAAATAACTAAAATACACATTATTTATTGGAGAAATAACTAAAATACACATTATTTAAAAAAGAAATAACTAAAATACACAAGATTTAATAAAGAAATAACTAAAATTCACATTATTTAATAGAGAAATAACAAAAAAACACATTATTTAATAGAGAAATAAAAAAAAACACATTATTTAATAGAGAAATAACTAAAATACACATTATTTATTAGAGAAATACCTAAAATACACATTATATATTGAAGAAATAACTAAAATACACATTATTTAATAAAGAAATAACAAAAATACACATTATTTAATAGAGAAATAACAAAAAAACACATTTTTAATAGAGAAATAACAAAAATACACATTATTTATTAAAGAAATAACTAAAATACACATTATTTAATTTAGAAATAACTAAAATACACATTATTTAATAAAGAAATAACTAATATACACATTTTTTATTGGAGAAATAACTAAAATACACATTATTTAATAAAGAAATAACTAGAATACACATTATTTAATAGAGAAATAACAAAAAAACACATTATTTAATAGAGAAATAACAAAAATACACATTATTTATTTAAGAAATAACTGAAATACACATTATTCAATAGAGAAATAACTAAAATACACATTATTTAATAGAGAAATAACAAAAAAACACATCATTTAATAAAGAAATAAGTAAAATACACATTATTTTATAGAGAAATAACTAAAATACACATTATTTAATAAAGAAATAACTAAAATACACATTATTTAATAGAGAAATAAAAAAAAAAAACACATTATTTAATAGAGAAATAACTAAAATACACATTATTTATTAGAGAAATACCTAAAAAACACATTATATATTGAAGAAATAACTAAAATACACATAATTTAATAAAGAAATATTTAAAATACACAATATTTATTGGAGAAATAACTAAAATACACATTATTTAAAAGAGAAATAACTAAAATAAACATTATTTAATAGAGAAATAACTAAAATACACATTATTTAATAGAGAAATAACAAAAAAACACATTATTTAATAGAGAAATAACTAAAATACACATTATTTTATAGAGAAATAACTAAAATACACATTATTTAAAAAAGAAATAACTAAAATACACATTATTTAATGGAGAAATTAAAAAAAAACACATTATTTAATAAAGAAATAACTAAAATACACATTATTCAAAAGAGAAATAACAAAAAAACACATTATTAAATAGAGAAATAACTAAAATACACATTATTTGATAGAGAAATAACAAAAAAACACATTATTTAATAGAGAAATAACTAAAATACATATTATTTAAAAAAGAAATAACTAAAATACACATTATTTATTAAACAAATAACTAAAATTCACATTATTTAATAAAGAAATAACTAAAATACACATAATTCATTGGAGAAATAACTAAGATACACATTATTTAATAAAGAAATAACTATAATACACATTATTTAATAGAGAAATAACAAAAAAACACATATTTTAATAGAGAAATAACTAAAATACACATTATTTAATAGAGAAATAACAAAAAAACACATTATTTAAAAGAGAAATAACAAAAAAACAAATTATTTAATAAAGAAATAACTAAAATACACATTATATAATAGAGAAATAACAAAAAAACACATTATTTAATAGAGAAATAACTAAAATACAAATTATTCAAAAGAGAAATAACAAAAAAACATATTATTTAATAGAGAAATAACTAAAAAACTCATTATTTAATAGAGAAATAACTAAAATACACATTATTTATTGGAGAAATAACTAAAATACACATTATTTAAAAAAGAAATAACTAAAATACACAAGATTTAATAAAGAAATAACTAAAATACACATTATTTATTGGACAATTAACTAAAATACACATTATTTAATAAAGGAATAACTAAAATACAAACTATTTATTGGAGAAATAACTAAGATACACATTATTTAATAAATAAATAACTAAAATACACATTATTTAATAGAGAAATAACAAAAAACACATTATTTAATAAAAAAATAACTAAAATACACATTATTTAATAGAAAAATAACAAAAAAACTCATTATTTTAAAGAGAAATAACTAAAATACACATTATTTAATAGAGAAATAACTAAAATACACATTATTTATTGGAGAAATAACTAAAATACACATTATTTAAAAAAGAAATAACTAAAATACACAAGATTTAATAAAGAAATAACTAAAATACACAATATTTAATAAAGAAATAACAAAAAAACACATTATTTAATAGAGAAATAACTAAAATACACATTATTTTATGGAAAAATAACTAAAATACACATTATTTAATAAAGAAATAACTAATATTCACATTATTTATTGGAGAAATAACTAAAATACACATAATTTAATAAAGAAATAACTAGCATACACATTATTTAATAGAGAAATTACAAAAAAACACATTATTTAATAGAGAAATAACAAAAATACACATTATTTATTGGAGAAATAACTAAAATACAGATTATTCAATAGAGAAATAACTAAAATACACATTATTTAATAGAGAAATAACAAAAAAACACATCATTTAATAAAGAAATAAGTAAAATACACATTATTTATTGAAGAAATAACTAAAATATACATTATTTAATAAAGAAATAACTAAAATACACATATATTAATAGAGAAATAACAAAATACACATTATTTAATAGAGAAATAACAAAAAAACATATTATTTAATAGAGAAATAACTAAAATACACATTATTTTAAAGAAAAATAACAAAAAAACACATTATTTAATAGAGAAATAACTCAAATACACATTATTTATTGGAGAAATACCTAAAATACACATTATTTATTGGAGAAATAACTAAAATACACATAATTTAATAAAGAAATAACTAAAATACACATTATTTATTGGAGAAATAACTAAAATACACATTATTTAATAGAGAAATAACTAAAATACACATAATTTAATAGAGAAATAACTAAAATACACATTAATTAATAAAGAAATAACAAAAAAACACCTTATTTAATAGAGAAATAACTAAAATACACATTATTTTATGGAGAAATAACTAAATTACACATTATTTAATAAAGAAATAACTAAATACACATTATTTAATAGAGAAATTAAAAAAAACACATTATTTAATATAGAAATAACTAAAATACACATTATTAAAAAAAAAATAACAAAAAAAACACATTATTGAATAGAGAAATAACTAAAATACACATTATTTAATAGAGAAATAACAAAAAAACACTTTATTCACTAGAGAAATACTTAAAAAACACATTATTTAATAAAGAAAAAACAAAAAAACACAATATTTAATAGAGAAATAACTAAAATACACATTATTTAAAAAAGAAATAACCAAAATACACATTATTTAATAGAGAAATAACTAAAATACACATTATTAAATAAAGAAATAACTAAAATACACATTATTAAATAGAGAAATAACTAAAATACACATTTTTTAATAAAAAAATAACTAAAATACACATTAATTTTTAAAGAAATAACAAAAAAACACATTATTAAATAGAGAAATAACTAAAATACACATTATTTATTAGAGAATTAACTAAAATACACAATATTTAATAAAGAAATAACAAAAAAACACATTATTTAATAACAAAATAACAAAAAAACACATAATTTAATTGAGAAATAACTAAAAAACACTTTATTTATTGGAGAAATAACTAAAATACACATTATTTAATAAAGAAATAACTAAAATTCACATTATTTATTAGAGAAATAACTAAAATACACATTATTTAATAGAGAAAATACAAAAAACACATTATTTAATAGATAAAAAACTAAAATATACATTATTTAATAGAAAAATAACTAAAATATACATTATTTAATAGAGAAATAACTAAATTACACACTATTTAATAAAGAAATAACTAAAATACACATTATTTAGTAGAGAAATAACAAAAAAACAAATTATTTAATAGAGAAATAACTAATATACACATTATTTATTGGAGAAATAACTGAAATACGCATTATTTATTGGAGAAATAACTAAAATACACATTATTTAATAGAGAAATAACAAAAAACACATTATTTAATAAAAAAATAACTAAAATACACATTATTTAATAGAAAAATAACAAAAAAACTCATTATTTAAAAGAGAAATAACTAAAATACACATTATTTAATAGAGAAATAACTAAAATACACATTATTTATTGGAGAAATAACTAAAATACACATTATTTAAAAAAGAAATAACTAAAATACACAAGATTTAATAAAGAAATAACTAAAATACACAATATTTAATAAAGAAATAACAAAAAAACACATTATTTAATAGAGAAATAACTAAAATACACATTATTTTATGGAAAAATAACTAAAATACACATTATTTAATAAAGAAATAACTAATATTCACATTATTTATTGGAGAAATAACTAAAATACACATAATTTAATAAAGAAATAACTAGCATACACATTATTTAATAGAGAAATTACAAAAAAACACATTATTTAATAGAGAAATAACAAAAATACACATTATTTATTGGAGAAATAACTAAAATACAGATTATTCAATAGAGAAATAACTAAAATACACATTATTTAATAGAGAAATAACAAAAAAACACATCATTTAATAAAGAAATAAGTAAAATACACATTATTTATTGAAGAAATAACTAAAATATACATTATTTAATAAAGAAATAACTAAAATACACATATATTAATAGAGAAATAACAAAATACACATTATTTAATAGAGAAATAACAAAAAAACATATTATTTAATAGAGAAATAACTAAAATACACATTATTTTAAAGAAAAATAACAAAAAAACACATTATTTAATAGAGAAATAACTCAAATACACATTATTTATTGGAGAAATACCTAAAATACACATTATTTATTGGAGAAATAACTAAAATACACATAATTTAATAAAGAAATAACTAAAATACACATTATTTATTGGAGAAATAACTAAAATACACATTATTTAATAGAGAAATAACTAAAATACACATAATTTAATAGAGAAATAACTAAAATACACATTAATTAATAAAGAAATAACAAAAAAACACCTTATTTAATAGAGAAATAACTAAAATACACATTATTTTATGGAGAAATAACTAAATTACACATTATTTAATAAAGAAATAACTAAATACACATTATTTAATAGAGAAATTAAAAAAAACACATTATTTAATATAGAAATAACTAAAATACACATTATTAAAAAAAAAAATAACAAAAAAAACACATTATTGAATAGAGAAATAACTAAAATACACATTATTTAATAGAGAAATAACAAAAAAACACTTTATTCAATAGAGAAATACTTAAAAAACACATTATTTAATAAAGAAATAACAAAAAAACACAATATTTAATAGAGAAATAACTAAAATACACATTATTTAAAAAAGAAATAACCAAAATACACATTATTTAATAGAGAAATAACTAAAATACACATTATTAAATAAAGAAATAACTAAAATACACATTATTAAATAGAGAAATAACTAAAATACACATTTTTTAATAAAAAAATAACTAAAATACACATTAATTTTTATAGAAATAACAAAAAAACACATTAATAAATAGAGAAATAACTAAAATACACATTATTTATTAGAGAATTAACTAAAATACAAAATATTTAATAAAGAAATAACAAAAAAACACATTATTTAATAATAAAATAACAAAAAAACACATTATTTAATAGAAAAATAACAAAAAAACTCATTATTTAAAAGAGAAATAACTAAAATACACATTATTTATTAGAGAATTAACTAAAATACACAATATTTAATAAAGAAATAACAAAAAAACACATTATTTAATAACAAAATAACAAAAAAACACATAATTTAATTGAGAAATAACTAAAAAACACATTATTTATTGGAGAAATAACTAAAATACACATTATTTAATAAAGAAATAACTAAAATTCACATTATTTATTAGAGAAATAACTAAAATACACATTATTAAATAAAGAAATAACTAAAATACACATTATTAAATAGAGAAATAACTAAAATACACATTTTTTAATAAAAAAATAACTAAAATACACATTAATTTTTATAGAAATAACAAAAAAACACATTATTTAATAGAGAAATAACTAAAATACACATTATTTATTGGAGAAATAACTAAAATACACATTATTTAATAGAGAAATAACTAAAATACACATTTTTTAATAAAGAAATAACTAAAATACACATTATTTTTTAAAGAAATAACAAAAAAACACATTATTAAATAGAGAAATAACTAAAATACACATTATTTATTAGAGAATTAACTAAAATACACAATATTTAATAAAGAAATAACAAAAAAACACATTATTTAATAACAAAATAACAAAAAAACACATAATTTAATTGAGAAATAACTAAAAAACACATTATTTATTGGAGAAATAACTAAAATACACATTATTTAATAAAGAAATAACTAAAATTCACATTATTTATTAGAGAAATAACTAAAATACACATTATTTAATAGAGAAAATACAAAAAACACATTATTTAATAGATGAAAAACTAAAATATACATTATTTAATAGAAAAATAACTAAAATATACATTATTTAATAGAGAAATAACTAAATTACACACTATTTAATAAAGAAATAACTAAAATACACATTATTTAGTAAAGAAATAACAAAAAAACAAATTATTTAATAGAGAAATAACTAATATACACATTATTTATTGGAGAAATAACTAAAATACGCATTATTTATTGGAGAAATAACTAAAATACACATTATTTAATAGAGAAATAACAAAAATACACATTATTTAATAGAGAAATAACTAAAATACACATTATTTAATCAAGAAATAACTAAAATACACATTATTCAATAGAGAAATAACTAAAATACAAATTATTTAATAGAGAAATAACAAAAAAACACATCATTTAATAGAGAAATAAGTAAAATACACATTATTTATTGAAGAAATAACTAAAATACACATTATTTAATAAAGAAATAACTAAAATACACATATATTAAAAGAGAAATAACAAAATAAACATTTTTTAATAGAAAAATAACAAAAAAACATATTATTTAATAGAGAAATAACTAAAATACACATTATTTTAAAGAAAAATAACAAAAAAACATATTATTTAATTTAGAAATAACTAAAATACACATTATTTATTGGAGAATTACTTAAAATACACATTATTTATTGGAGAAATAACTAAAATACACATAATTTAATAAAGAAATAACTTAAATACACATTATTTATTGGAGAAATAACTAAATTACACATTATTTAATAGAGAAATAACTAAAATACACATTATTTAATAGAGAAATAACTAAAATACACAATATTTAATAGAGAATAACCAGAAAAACACATTATTTAATAAAGAAATAACTAAAATACACATTATTTTATGAAGAAATAACTAAAATACACATTATTTAATAAAGAAATAACTAAAATACACTATATATAATAGAGAAATAACAAAAAAAAAAGACATTATTTAATAAAGAATTAACTAAAATACACATTCTATAATAGAGAAATAACAAAAAAACACATTATTTAATAGAAAAATAACTAAAATACACATAATTCAATAAAGAAATAACAAAAAAACACATTATTAAAAAGAGAAATAACTAAAATACACATTATTTAATAGAGAAATAACTTAAATACACATTATTAAATAGAGAAATAACTAAAATACACATTATTTAATAGAGAAATAACTAAAATTTACATTATTTAATAGAGAAATAACAAAAAAACACATTATTTAATAGAGAAATAACTAAAATACACATTATTTATTTTAGAAATAACTAAAATACACAATATTTAATAAAGAGATAACTAAAATACACAATATTTAATAGAGAAATAACTAAAATACATATTATTTAAAAAAGAAATAACTAAAATACACATTATTTATTAGACAAATAACTAAAATTCACATTATTTAATAAAGAAATAACTAAAATACACATAATTCATTGGAGAAATAACTAAGATACACATTATTTAATAAAGAAATAACTATAATACACATTATTTAATAGAGAAATAACAAAAAAACACATAATTTAATAGAGAAATAACTAAAATACACATTATTTAATAGAGAAATAACAAAAAAACACATTATTTAAAAGAGAAATAACAAAAAAACAAATTATTTAATAAAGAAATAACTAAAATACACATTATATAATAGAGAAATAACAAAAAAACACATTATTTAATAGAGAAATAACTAAAATACAAATTATTCAAAAGAGAAATAACAAAAAAACATATTATTTAATAGAGAAATAACTAAAATACACATTATTTAATAGAGAAATAACTAAAATACACATTATTTATTGGAGAAATAACTAAAATACACATTATTTAAAAAAGAAATAACTAAAATACACAAGATTTAATAAAGAAATAACTAAAATACACATTATTTATTGGACAATTACCTAAAATACACATTATTTAATAAAGGAATAACTAAAATACAAACTATTTATTGGAGAAATAACTAAGATACACATTATTTAATAAATAAATAACTAAAATACACATTATTTAATAGAGAAATAACAAAAAACACATTATTTAATAAAAAAATAACTAAAATACACATTATTTAATAGAAAAATAACAAAAAAACTCATTATTTAAAAGAGAAATAACTAAAATACACATTATTTAATAGAGAAATAACTAAAATACACATTATTTATTGGAGAAATAACTAAAATACACATTATTTAAAAAAGAAATAACTAAAATACACAAGATTTAATAAAGAAATAACTAAAATACACAATATTTAATAAAGAAATAACAAAAAAACACATTATTTAATAGAGAAATAACTAAAATACACATTATTTTATGGAAAAATAACTAAAATACACATTATTTAATAAAGAAATAACTAATATTCACATTATTTATTGGAGAAATAACTAAAATACACATAATTTAATAAAGAAATAACTAGCATACACATTATTTAATAGAGAAATTACAAAAAAACACATTATTTAATAGAGAAATAACAAAAATACACATTATTTATTGGAGAAATAACTAAAATACAGATTATTCAATAGAGAAATAACAAAAATACACATTATTTAATAGAGAAATAACAAAAAAACACATCATTTAATAAAGAAATAAGTAAAATACACATTATTTATTGAAGAAATAACTAAAATATACATTATTTAATAAAGAAATAACTAAAATACACATATATTAATAGAGAAATAACAAAATACACATTATTTAATAGAGAAATAACAAAAAAACATATTATTTAATAGAGAAATAACTAAAATACACATTATTTTAAAGAAAAATAACAAAAAAACACATTATTTAATAGAGAAATAACTCAAATACACATTATTTATTGGAGAAATACCTAAAATACACATTATTTATTGGAGAAATAACTAAAATACACATAATTTAATAAAGAAATAACTAAAATACACATTATTTATTGGAGAAATAACTAAAATACACATTATTTAATAGAGAAATAACTAAAATACACATAATTTAATAGAGAAATAACTAAAATACACATTATTTAATAAAAAAATAACAAAAAAACACATTATTTAAAAGAGAAATAACAAAAAAACAAATTATTTAATAAAGAAATAACTAAAATACACATTATATAATAGAGAAATAACAAAAAAACACATTATTTAATAGAGAAATAACTAAAATACAAATTATTCAAAAGAGAAATAACAAAAAAACATATTATTTAATAGAGAAATAACTAAAATACACATTATTTAATAGAGAAATAACTAAAATACACATTATTTATTGGAGAAATAACTAAAATACACATTATTTAAAAAAGAAATAACTAAAATACACAAGATTTAATAAAGAAATAACTAAAATACACATTATTTATTGGACAATTAACTAAAATACACATTATTTAATAAAGGAATAACTAAAATACAAACTATTTATTGGAGAAATAACTAAGATACACATTATTTAATAAATAAATAACTAAAATACACATTATTTAATAGAGAAATAACAAAAAACACATTATTTAATAAAAAAATAACTAAAATACACATTATTTAATAGAAAAATAACAAAAAAACTCATTATTTAAAAGAGAAATAACTAAAATACACATTATTTAATAGAGAAATAACTAAAATACACATTATTTATTGGAGAAATAACTAAAATACACATTATTTAAAAAAGAAATAACTAAAATACACAAGATTTAATAAAGAAATAACTAAAATACACAATATTTAATAAAGAAATAACAAAAAAACACATTATTTAATAGAGAAATAACTAAAATACACATTATTTTATGGAAAAATAACTAAAATACACATTATTTAATAAAGAAATAACTAATATTCACATTATTTATTGGAGAAATAACTAAAATACACATAATTTAATAAAGAAATAACTAGCATACACATTATTTAATAGAGAAATTACAAAAAAACACATTATTTAATAGAGAAATAACAAAAATACACATTATTTATTGGAGAAATAACTAAAATACAGATTATTCAATAGAGAAATAACAAAAATACACATTATTTAATAGAGAAATAACAAAAAAACACATCATTTAATAAAGAAATAAGTAAAATACACATTATTTATTGAAGAAATAACTAAAATATACATTATTTAATAAAGAAATAACTAAAATACACATATATTAATAGAGAAATAACAAAATACACATTATTTAATAGAGAAATAACAAAAAAACATATTATTTAATAGAGAAATAACTAAAATACACATTATTTTAAAGAAAAATAACAAAAAAACACATTATTTAATAGAGAAATAACTCAAATACACATTATTTATTGGAGAAATACCTAAAATACACATTATTTATTGGAGAAATAACTAAAATACACATAATTTAATAAAGAAATAACTAAAATACACATTATTTATTGGAGAAATAACTAAAATACACATTATTTAATAGAGAAATAACTAAAATACACATAATTTAATAGAGAAATAACTAAAATACACATTAATTAATAAAGAAATAACAAAAAAACACCTTATTTAATAGAGAAATAACTAAAATACACATTATTTTATGGAGAAATAACTAAATTACACATTATTTAATAAAGAAATAACTAAATACACATTATTTAATAGAGAAATTAAAAAAAACACATTATTTAATATAGAAATAACTAAAATACACATTATTAAAAAAAAAATAACAAAAAAACACATTATTGAATAGAGAAATAACTAAAATACACATTATTTAATAGAGAAATAACAAAAAAACACTTTATTCAATAGAGAAATACTTAAAAAACACATTATTTAATAAAGAAATAACAAAAAAACACAATATTTAATAGAGAAATAACTAAAATACACATTATTTAAAAAAGAAATAACTAAAATACACATTATTTAATAGAGAAATAACTAAAATACACATTATTAAATAAAGAAATAACTAAAATACACATTATTTAATAGAGAAATAACTAAAATACACATTTTTTAATAAAGAAATAACTAAAATACACATTATTTATTAAAGAAATAACAAAAAAACACATTATTAAATAGAGAAATAACTAAAATACACATTATTTATTAGAGAATTAACTAAAATACACAATATTTAATAAAGAAATAACAAAAAAACACATTATTTAATAACAAAATAACAAAAAAACACATAATTTAATTGAGAAATAACTAAAAAACACATTATTTATTGGAGAAATAACTAAAATACACATTATTTAATAAAGAAATAACTAAAATTCACATTATTTATTAGAGAAATAACTAAAATACACATTATTTAATAGAGAAAATACAAAAAACACATTATTTAATAGATAAAAAACTAAAATATACATTATTTAATAGAAAAATAACTAAAATATACATTATTTAATAGAGAAATAACTAAATTACACACTATTTAATAAAGAAATAACTAAAATACACATTATTTAGTAGAGAAATAACAAAAAAACAAATTATTTAATAGAGAAATAACTAATATACACATTATTTATTGGAGAAATAACTAAAATACGCATTATTTATTGGAGAAATAACTAAAATACACATTATTTAATAGAGAAATAACAAAAATACACATTTTTTAATAGAGAAATAACTAAAATACACATTATTTAATCAAGAAATAACTAAAATACACATTATTCAATAGAGAAATAACTAAAATACAAATTATTTAATAGAGAAATAACAAAAAAACACATCATTTAATAGAGAAATAAGTAAAATACACATTATTTTTTGAAGAAATAACTAAAATACACATTATTTAATAAAGAAATAACTAAAATACACATATATTAAAAGAGAAATAACAAAATACACATTTTTTAATAAAAAAATAACAAAAAAACATATTATTTAATAGAGAAATAACTAAAATACACATTATTTTAAAGAAAAATAACAAAAAAACATATTATTTAATTTAGAAATAACTAAAATACACATTATTTATTGGAGAATTACTTAAAATACACATTATTTATTGAAGAAATAACTAAAATACACATAATTTAATAAAGAAATAACTTAAATACACATTATTTATTGGAGAAATAACTAAATTACACATTATTTAATAGAGAAATAACTAAAATACACATTATTTAATAGAGAAATAACTAAAATACACAATATTTAATAGAGAATAACCAGAAAAACACATTATTTAATAAAGAAATAACTAAAATACACATTATTTTATGAAGAAATAACTAAAATACACATTATTTAATAAAGAAATAACTAATATACACATTTTTTATTGGAGAAATAACTAAAATACACATTATTTAATAAAGAAATAACTAGAATACACATTATTTAATAGAGAAATAACAAAAATACACATTATTTATTGAAGAAATAACTGAAATACACATTATTCAATAGAGAAATAACTAAAATACACATTATTTAATAGAGAAATAACAAAAAAACACTACATTTAATAAAGAAATAAGTAAAATACACATTATTTTATAGAGAAATAACTAAAACACACATTATTTAATAAAGAAATAACTAAAATACACATTATTTAATAGAGAAATAAAAAAAAACACATTATTTAATAGAGAAATAACTAAAATACACATTATTTATTAGAGAAATACCTAAAAAACACATTATATATTGAAGAAATAACTAAAATACACATAATTTAATAAAGAAATATTTAAAATACACAATATTTATTGGAGAAATAACTAAAATACACATTATTTAAAAGAGAAATAACTAAAATACACATTATTTAATAGAGAAATAACAAAAATACACATTATTTAATAGAGAAATAACAAAAAAACACATTATTTAATAGAGAAATAACTAAAATACACATTATTTTATAGAGAAATAACTAAAATACACATTATTTAAAAAAAAAATAACTAAAATACACATTATTTAATAGAGAAATTAAAAAAAACACATTATTTAATAGAGAAATAACTAAAATACACATTATTCAAAAGAGAAATAACAAAAAAACACATTATTAAATAGAGAAATAACTAAAATACACATTATTTGATAGAGAAATAACAAAAAAACACATTATTTAATAGAGAAATAACTAAAATACATATTATTTAAAAAAGAAATAACTAAAATACACATTATTTATTAGACAAATAACTAAAATTCACATTATTTAATAAAGAAATAACTAAAATACACATTATTCATTGGAGAAATAACTAAGATACACATTATTTAATAAAGAAATAACTATAATACACATTATTTAATAGAGAAATAACAAAAAAACACATAATTTAATAGAGAAATAACTAAAATACACATTATTTAATAGAGAAATAACAAAAAAACACATTATTTAAAAGAGAAATAACAAAAAAACAAATTATTTAATAAAGAAATAACTAAAATACACATTATATAATAGAGAAATAACAAAAAAACACATTATTTAATAGAGAAATAACTAAAATACAAATTATTCAAAAGAGAAATAACAAAAAAACATATTATTTAATAGAGAAATAACTAAAATACACATTATTTAATAGAGAAATAACTAAAATACACATTATTTATTGGAGAAATAACTAAAATACACATTATTTAAAAAAGAAATAACTAAAATACACAAGATTTAATAAAGAAATAACTAAAATACACATTATTTATTGGACAATTAACTAAAATACACATTATTTAATAAAGGAATAACTAAAATACAAACTATTTATTGGAGAAATAACTAAGATACACATTATTTAATAAATAAATAACTAAAATACACATTTTTTAATAGAGAAATAACAAAAAACACATTATTTAATAGAAAAATAACTAAAATACACATTATTTAATAGAAAAATAACAAAAAAACTCATTATTTAAAAGAGAAATAACTAAAATACACATTATTTAATAGAGAAATAACTAAAATACACATTATTTATTGGAGAAATAACTAAAATACACATTATTTAAAAAAGAAATAACTAAAATACACAAGATTTAATAAAGAAATAACTAAAATTCACATTATTTAATAGAGAAATAACAAAAAAACACATTATTTAATAGAGAAATAAAAAAAAACACATTATTTAATAGAGAAATAACTAAAATACACATTATTTATTAGAGAAATACCTAAAATACACATTATATATTGAAGAAATAACTAAAATACACATTATTTAATAAAGAAATAACAAAAATACACATTATTTAATAGAGAAATAACAAAAAAACACATTTTTAATAGAGAAATAACAAAAATACACATTATTTATTAAAGAAATAACTAAAATACACATTATTTAATTTAGAAATAACTAAAATACACATTATTTAATAAAGAAATAACTAATATACACATTTTTTATTGGAGAAATAACTAAAATACACATTATTTAATAAAGAAATAACTAGAATACACATTATTTAATAGAGAAATAACAAAAAAACACATTATTTAATAGAGAAATAACAAAAATACACATTATTTATTTAAGAAATAACTGAAATACACATTATTCAATAGAGAAATAACTAAAATACACATTATTTAATAGAGAAATAACAAAAAAACACATCATTTAATAAAGAAATAAGTAAAATACACATTATTTTATAGAGAAATAACTAAAATACACATTATTTAATAAAGAAATAACTAAAATACACATTATTTAATAGAGAAATAAAAAAAAAAAACACATTATTTAATAGAGAAATAACTAAAATACACATTATTTATTAGAGAAATACCTAAAAAACACATTATATATTGAAGAAATAACTAAAATACACATAATTTAATAAAGAAATATTTAAAATACACAATATTTATTGGAGAAATAACTAAAATACACATTATTTAAAAGAGAAATAACTAAAATACACATTATTTAATAGAGAAATAACTAAAATACACATTATTTAATAGAGAAATAACAAAAAAACACATTATTTAATAGAGAAATAACTAAAATACACATTATTTTATAGAGAAATAACTAAAATACACATTATTTAAAAAAGAAATAACTAAAATACACATTATTTAATGGAGAAATTAAAAAAAAACACATTATTTAATAAAGAAATAACTAAAATACACATTATTCAAAAGAGAAATAACAAAAAAACACATTATTAAATAGAGAAATAACTAAAATACACATTATTTGATAGAGAAATAACAAAAAAACACATTATTTAATAGAGAAATAACTAAAATACATATTATTTAAAAAAGAAATAACTAAAATACACATTATTTATTAAACAAATAACTAAAATTCACATTATTTAATAAAGAAATAACTAAAATACACATAATTCATTGGAGAAATAACTAAGATACACATTATTTAATAAAGAAATAACTATAATACACATTATTTAATAGAGAAATAACAAAAAAACACATATTTTAATAGAGAAATAACTAAAATACACATTATTTAATAGAGAAATAACAAAAAAACACATTATTTAAAAGAGAAATAACAAAAAAACAAATTATTTAATAAAGAAATAACTAAAATACACATTATATAATAGAGAAATAACAAAAAAACACATTATTTAATAGAGAAATAACTAAAATACAAATTATTCAAAAGAGAAATAACAAAAAAACATATTATTTAATAGAGAAATAACTAAAAAACTCATTATTTAATAGAGAAATAACTAAAATACACATTATTTATTGGAGAAATAAATAAAATACACATTATTTAAAAAAGAAATAACTAAAATACACAAGATTTAATAAAGAAATAACTAAAATACACATTATTTATTGGACAATTAACTAAAATACACATTATTTAATAAAGGAATAACTAAAATACAAACTATTTATTGGAGAAATAACTAAGATACACATTATTTAATAAATAAATAACTAAAATACACATTATTTAATAGAGAAATAACAAAAAACACATTATTTAATAAAAAAATAACTAAAATACACATTATTTAATAGAAAAATAACAAAAAAACTCATTATTTTAAAGAGAAATAACTAAAATACACATTATTTAATAGAGAAATAACTAAAATACACATTATTTATTGGAGAAATAACTAAAATACACATTATTTAAAAAAGAAATAACTAAAATACACAAGATTTAATAAAGAAATAACTAAAATACACAATATTTAATAAAGAAATAACAAAAAAACACATTATTTAATAGAGAAATAACTAAAATACACATTATTTTATGGAAAAATAACTAAAATACACATTATTTAATAAAGAAATAACTAATATTCACATTATTTATTGGAGAAATAACTAAAATACACATAATTTAATAAAGAAATAACTAGCATACACATTATTTAATAGAGAAATTACAAAAAAACACATTATTTAATAGAGAAATAACAAAAATACACATTATTTATTGGAGAAATAACTAAAATACAGATTATTCAATAGAGAAATAACTAAAATACACATTATTTAATAGAGAAATAACAAAAAAACACATCATTTAATAAAGAAATAAGTAAAATACACATTATTTATTGAAGAAATAACTAAAATATACATTATTTAATAAAGAAATAACTAAAATACACATATATTAATAGAGAAATAACAAAATACACATTATTTAATAGAGAAATAACAAAAAAACATATTATTTAATAGAGAAATAACTAAAATACACATTATTTTAAAGAAAAATAACAAAAAAACACATTATTTAATAGAGAAATAACTCAAATACACATTATTTATTGGAGAAATACCTAAAATACACATTATTTATTGGAGAAATAACTAAAATACACATAATTTAATAAAGAAATAACTAAAATACACATTATTTATTGGAGAAATAACTAAAATACACATTATTTAATAGAGAAATAACTAAAATACACATAATTTAATAGAGAAATAACTAAAATACACATTAATTAATAAAGAAATAACAAAAAAACACCTTATTTAATAGAGAAATAACTAAAATACACATTATTTTATGGAGAAATAACTAAATTACACATTATTTAATAAAGAAATAACTAAATACACATTATTTAATAGAGAAATTAAAAAAAACACATTATTTAATATAGAAATAACTAAAATACACATTATTAAAAAAAAAATAACAAAAAAAACACATTATTGAATAGAGAAATAACTAAAATACACATTATTTAATAGAGAAATAACAAAAAAACACTTTATTCACTAGAGAAATACTTAAAAAACACATTATTTAATAAAGAAAAAACAAAAAAACACAATATTTAATAGAGAAATAACTAAAATACACATTATTTAAAAAAGAAATAACCAAAATACACATTATTTAATAGAGAAATAACTAAAATACACATTATTAAATAAAGAAATAACTAAAATACACATTATTAAATAGAGAAATAACTAAAATACACATTTTTTAATAAAAAAATAACTAAAATACACATTAATTTTTAAAGAAATAACAAAAAAACACATTATTAAATAGAGAAATAACTAAAATACACATTATTTATTAGAGAATTAACTAAAATACACAATATTTAATAAAGAAATAACAAAAAACACATTATTTAATAACAAAATAACAAAAAAACACATAATTTAATTGAGAAATAACTAAAAAACACTTTATTTATTGGAGAAATAACTAAAATACACATTATTTAATAAAGAAATAACTAAAATTCACATTATTTATTAGAGAAATAACTAAAATACACATTATTTAATAGAGAAAATACAAAAAACACATTATTTAATAGATAAAAAACTAAAATATACATTATTTAATAGAAAAATAACTAAAATATACATTATTTAATAGAGAAATAACTAAATTACACACTATTTAATAAAGAAATAACTAAAATACACATTATTTAGTAGAGAAATAACAAAAAAACAAATTATTTAATAGAGAAATAACTAATATACACATTATTTATTGGAGAAATAACTGAAATACGCATTATTTATTGGAGAAATAACTAAAATACACATTATTTAATAGAGAAATAACAAAAAACACATTATTTAATAAAAAAATAACTAAAATACACATTATTTAATAGAAAAATAACAAAAAAACTCATTATTTAAAAGAGAAATAACTAAAATACACATTATTTAATAGAGAAATAACTAAAATACACATTATTTATTGGAGAAATAACTAAAATACACATTATTTAAAAAAGAAATAACTAAAATACACAAGATTTAATAAAGAAATAACTAAAATACACAATATTTAATAAAGAAATAACAAAAAAACACATTATTTAATAGAGAAATAACTAAAATACACATTATTTTATGAAAAAATAACTAAAATACACATTATTTAATAAAGAAATAACTAATATTCACATTATTTATTGGAGAAATAACTAAAATACACATAATTTAATAAAGAAATAACTAGCATACACATTATTTAATAGAGAAATTACAAAAAAACACATTATTTAATAGAGAAATAACAAAAATACACATTATTTATTGGAGAAATAACTAAAATACAGATTATTCAATAGAGAAATAACTAAAATACACATTATTTAATAGAGAAATAACAAAAAAACACATCATTTAATAAAGAAATAAGTAAAATACACATTATTTATTGAAGAAATAACTAAAATATACATTATTTAATAAAGAAATAACTAAAATACACATATATTAATAGAGAAATAACAAAATACACATTATTTAATAGAGAAATAACAAAAAAACATATTATTTAATAGAGAAATAACTAAAATACACATTATTTTAAAGAAAAATAACAAAAAAACACATTATTTAATAGAGAAATAACTCAAATACACATTATTTATTGGAGAAATACCTAAAATACACATTATTTATTGGAGAAATAACTAAAATACACATAATTTAATAAAGAAATAACTAAAATACACATTATTTATTGGAGAAATAACTAAAATACACATTATTTAATAGAGAAATAACTAAAATACACATAATTTAATAGAGAAATAACTAAAATACACATTAATTAATAAAGAAATAACAAAAAAACACCTTATTTAATAGAGAAATAACTAAAATACACATTATTTTATGGAGAAATAACTAAATTACACATTATTTAATAAAGAAATAACTAAATACACATTATTTAATAGAGAAATTAAAAAAAACACATTATTTAATATAGAAATAACTAAAATACACATTATTAAAAAAAAAAAATAACAAAAAAAACACATTATTGAATAGAGAAATAACTAAAATACACATTATTTAATAGAGAAATAACAAAAAAACACTTTATTCAATAGAGAAATACTTAAAAAACACATTATTTAATAAAGAAATAACAAAAAAACACAATATTTAATAGAGAAATAACTAAAATACACATTATTTAAAAAAGAAATAACCAAAATACACATTATTTAATAGAGAAATAACTAAAATACACATTATTAAATAAAGAAATAACTAAAATACACATTATTAAATAGAGAAATAACTAAAATACACATTTTTTAATAAAAAAATAACTAAAATACACATTAATTTTTATAGAAATAACAAAAAAACACATTAATAAATAGAGAAATAACTAAAATACACATTATTTATTAGAGAATTAACTAAAATACAAAATATTTAATAAAGAAATAACAAAAAAACACATTATTTAATAATAAAATAACAAAAAAACACATAATTTAATTGAGAAATAACTAAAAAACACATTATTTATTGGAGAAATAACTAAAATACACATGATTTAATAAAGAAATAACTAAAATTCACATTATTTATTAGAGAAATAACTAAAATACACATTATTTAATAGAGAAAATACAAAAAACACATTATTTAATAGATAAAAAACTAAAATATACATTATTTAATAGAAAAATAACTAAAATATACATTATTTAATAGAGAAATAACTAAATTACACACTATTTAATAAAGAAATAACTAAAATACACATTATTTAGTAGAGAAATAACAAAAAAACAAATTATTTAATAGAGAAATAACTAATATACACATTATTTATTGGAGAATTAACTGAAATACGCATTATTTATTGGAGAAATAACTAAAATACACATTATTTAATAGAGAAATAACAAAAATACACATTATTTAATAGAGAAATAACTAAAATACACATTATTTAATCAAGAAATAACTAAAATACACATTATTCAATAGAGAAATAACTAAAATACAAATTATTTAATAGAGAAATAACAAAAAAACACATCATTTAATAGAGAAATAAGTAAAATACACATTATTTATTGAAGAAATAACTAAAATACACATTATTTAATAAAGAAATAACTAAAATACAAATTATTTAATAGAGAAATAACAAAAAAACACATCATTTACTAGAGAAATAAGTAAAATACACATTATTTATTGAAGAATTAACTAAAATACACATTATTTAATAGAGAAATAAAAAAAAGATTATTTAATAGAGAAATAACTGAAATACACATTATTTAAAAAAAAAATAACTAAAATACACATTATTTAATAGAGAAATAATTAAATTACACATTATTAAATAGAGAAATAACTTAAACACACATTATTTAATAGAGAATTAACTAAAATACACAATATTTAATAGAGAAATAACTAAAATACACATTATTCAATAGAGAAATAACTAAAATACAAATTATTTAATAGAGAAATAACAAAAAAACACATCATTTACTAGAGAAATAAGTAAAATACACATTATTTATTGAAGAAATAACTAAAATACACATTATTTAATAAAGAAATAACTAAAATACACATATATTAAAAGAGAAATAACAAAATACACATTTTTTAATAGAAAAATAACAAAAAAACATATTATTTAATAGAGAAATAACTAAAATACACATTATTTTAAAGAAAAATAACAAAAAAACATATTATTTAATTTAGAAATAACTAAAATACACATTATTTATTGGAGAATTACTTAAAATACACATTATTTATTGGAGAAATAACTAAAATACACATAATTTAATAAAGAAATAACTTAAATACACATTATTTATTGGAGAAATAACTAAATTACACATTATTTAATAGAGAAATAACTAAAATACACATTATTTAATAGAGAAATAACTAAAATACACAATATTTAATAGAGAATAACCAGAAAAACACATTATTTAATAAAGAAATAACTAAAATACACATTATTTTATGAAGAAATAACTAAAATACACATTATTTAATAAAGAAATAACTAAAATACACTATATTTAATAGAGAAATAACAAAAAAAAAAACACATTATTTAATAAAGAATTAACTAAAATACACATTCTATAATAGAGAAATAACAAAAAAACACATTATTTAATAGAAAAATAACTAAAATACACATTATTCAATAAAGAAATAACAAAAAAACACATTATTAAAAAGAGAAATAACTAAAATACACATTACTTAATAGAGAAATAACAAAAAAACACATTATTCAATGAAGAAATAACTAAAATACACATTATTTATTGGAGAAATAAGTAAAATACACATTATTTATTAAAGAAATAACTAAAATACACATTATTTATTGGAGAAATAACTAAAACACACATTATTTAATAGAGAAATAACTAAAATACACAATATTTAATAGAGAAATAACTAAAATACACATTATTTAATAGAGCAATAACTAAAAAACACATTATTTAATAAAGAAATAACTAAAATACACATTATTTTATGGAAAAATAACTAAAATACACATTATTTAATAAAGAAATAACTAAAATACACATTATTTAATAGAGAATTAACAAAAAAACACATTATTTAATAAAGAAATAACTAAAATACACATTATATAATAGAGAAAAAACAAAAAAAACACATTATTTAATAGAGAAATAACTAAAATACACATTATTTAATAGAGAAATAACAAAAAAACACATTATTTAATAGAGAAATAACTAAAATACGCATTATTTAACAGAAAAATAAAAAAAAGGATATTTAATAGAGAAATAACTAAATTACACATTATTTAAAAGAGAAATAACTAAAATACACATTATTTAATAGAGAAATAACTTAAATACACATTATTAAATAGAGAAATAACTAAAATACACATTATTTAATAGAGAAATAACTAAAATTTACATTATTTAATAGAGAAATAACAAAAAAACACATTATTTAATAGAGAAATAACTAAAATACACATTATTTATTTTAGAAATAACTAAAATACACAATATTTAATAAAGAGATAACTTAAATACACAATATTTAATAGAGAATTAACTAAAATACACATTATTTAATAGAGAAATAAAAAAAAGATTATTTAATAGAGAAATAACTGAAATACACATTATTTAAAAAAAAAAATAACTAAAATACACATTATTTAATAGAGAAATAATTAAATTACACATTATTAAATAGAGAAATAACTTAAACACACATTATTTAATAGAGAATTAACTAAAATACACAATATTTAATAGAGAAATAACTAAAATACACATTATTCAATAGAGAAATAACTAAAATACAAAGTATTTAATAGAGAAATAACAAAAAAACACATCATTTACTAGAGAAATAAGTAAAATACACATTATTTATTGAAGAAATAACTAAAATACACATTATTTAATAAAGAAATAACTAAAATACACATATATTAAAAGAGAAATAACAAAATACACAGTTTTTAATAGAAAAATAACAAAAAAACATATTATTTAAAAGAGAAATAACTAAAATACACATTATTTTAAAGAAAAATAACAAAAAAACATATTATTTAATTTAGAAATAACTAAAATACACATTATTTATTGGAGAATTACTTAAAATACACATTATTTATTGGAGAATTAACTAAAATACACATAATTTAATAAAGAAATAACTTAAATACACATTATTTATTGGAGAAATAACTAAATTACACATTATTTAATTTAGAAATAACTAAAATACACATTATTTAATAGAGAAATAACTAAAATACACAATATTTAATAGAGAATAACCAGAAAAACACATTATTTAATAAAGAAATAACTAAAATACACATTATTTTATGAAGAAATAACTAAAATACACATTATTTAATAAAGAAATAACTAAAATACACTATATTTAATAGAGAAATAACAAAAAAAAAACACATTATTTAATAAAGAATTAACTAAAATACACATTCTATAATAGAGAAATAACAAAAAAACACATTATTTAATAGAAAAATAACTAAAATACACATTATTCAATAAAGAAATAACAAAAAAACACATTATTAAAAAGAGAAATAACTAAAATACACATTACTTAATAGAGAAATAACAAAAAAACACATTATTCAATGAAGAAATAACTAAAATACACATTATTTATTGGAGAAATAAGTAAAATACACATTATTTATTAAAGAAATAACTAAAATACACATTATTTATTGGAGAAATAACTAAAACACACATTATTTAATAGAGAAATAACTAAAATACACAATATTTAATAGAGAAATAACTAAAATACACATTATTTAATAGAGCAATAACTAAAAAACACATTATTTAATAAAGAAATAACTAAAATACACATTATTTTATGGAAAAATAACTAAAATACACATTATTTAATAAAGAAATAACTAAAATACACATTATTTAATAGAGAATTAACAAAAAAACACATTATTTAATAAAGAAATAACTAAAATACACATTATATAATAAAGAAAAAACAAAAAAAACACATTATTTAATAGAGAAATAACTAAAATACACATTATTTAATAGAGAAAAAACAAAAAAACACATTATTTAATAGAGAAATAACTAAAATACGCATTATTTAATAGAGAAATAAAAAAAAGGATATTTAATAGAGAAATAACTAAATTACACATTATTTAAAAGAGAAATAACTAAAATACACATTATTTAATAGAGAAATAACTTAAATACACATTATTAAATAGAGAAATAACTAAAATACACATTATTTAATAGAGAAATAACTAAAATTTACATTATTTAATAGAGAAATAACAAAAAAACACATTATTTAATAGAGAAATAACTAAAATACACATTATTTATTTTAGAAATAACTAAAATACACAATATTTAATAAAGAGATAACTAAAATACACAATATTTAATAGAGAATTAACTAAAATACACATTATTTAATAGAGAAATAAAAAAAAGATTATTTAATAGAGAAATAACTGAAATACACTTTATTTAAAAAAAAAATAACTAAAATACACATTATTTAATAGAGAAATAATTAAATTACACATTATTAAATAGAGAAATAACTTAAACACACATTATTTAATAGAGAATTATCTAAAATACACAATATTTAATAGAGAAATAACTAAAATACACATTATTCAATAGAGAAATAACTAAAATACAAATTATTTAATAGAGAAATAACAAAAAAACACATCATTTACTAGAGAAATAAGTAAAATACACATTATTTATTGAAGAAATAACTAAAACACACATTATTTAATAAAGAAATAACTAAAATACACATATATTAAAAGAGAAATAACAAAATACACATTTTTTAATAGAAAAATAACAAAAAAACATATTATTTAATAGAGAAATAACTAAAATACACATTATTTTAAAGAAAAATAACAAAAAAACATATTATTTAATTTAGAAATAACTAAAATACACATTTCATTATTGGAGAATTACTTAAAATACACATTATTTATTGGAGAATTAACTAAAATACACATAATTTAATAAAGAAATAACTTAAATACACATTATTTATTGGAGAAATAACTAAATTACACATTATTTAATAGAGAAATAACTAAAATACACATTATTTAATAGAGAAATAACTAAAATACACAATATTTAATAGAGAATAACCAGAAAAACACATTATTTAATAGAGAAATAACTAAAATACACATTATTTTATGAAGAAATAACTAAAATACACATTATTTAATAAAGAAATAACTAAAATACACTATATTTAATAGAGAAATAACAAAAAAAAAACACATTATTTAATAAAGAATTAACTAAAATACACATTCTATAATAGAGAAATAACAAAAAAACACATTATTTAATAGAAAAATAACTAAAATACACATTATTCAATAAAGAAATAACAAAAAAACACATTATTAAAAAGAGAAATAACTAAAATACACATTACTTAATAGAGAAATAACAAAAAAACACATTATTCAATGAAGAAATAACTAAAATACACATTATTTATTGGAGAAATAAGTAAAATACACATTATTTATTAAAGAAATAACTAAAATACACATTATTTATTGGAGAAATAACTAAAACACACATTATTTAATAGAGAAATAACTAAAATACACAATATTTAATAGAGAAATAACTAAAATACACATTATTTAATAGAGCAATAACTAAAAAACACATTATTTAATAAAGAAATAACTAAAATACACATTATTTTATGGAAAAATAACTAAAATACACATTATTTAATAAAGAAATAACTAAAATACACATTATTTAATAGAGAATTAACAAAAAAACACATTATTTAATAAAGAAATAACTAAAATACACATTATATAATAGAGAAAAAACAAAAAAAAACACATTATTTAATAGAGAAATAACTAAAATACACATTATTTAATAGAGAAATAACAAAAAAACACATTATTTAATAGAGAAATAACTAAAATACGCATTATTTAATAGAGAAATAAAAAAAAGGATATTTAATAGAGAAATAACTAAATTACACATTATTTAAAAGAGAAATAACTAAAATACACATTATTTAATAGAGAAATAACTTAAATACACATTATTAAATAGAGAAATAACTAAAATACACATTATTTAATAGAGAAATAACTAAAATTTACATTATTTAATAGAGAAATAACAAAAAAACACATTATTTAATAGAGAAATAACTAAAATACACATTATTTATTTTAGAAATAACTAAAATACACAATATTTAATAAAGAGATAACCAAAATACACAATATTTAATAGAGAATTAACTAAAATACACATTATTTAATAGAGAAATAAAAAAAAGATTATTTAATAGAGAAATAACTGAAATACACATTATTTAAAAAAAAAATAACTAAAATACACATTATTTAATAGAGAAATAATTAAATTACACATTATTAAATAGAGAAATAACTTAAACACACATTATTTAATAGAGAATTAACTAAAATACACAATATTTAATAGAGAAATAACTAAAGTACACATTACTTAATAAAGTAACAAAAAAAAAGATTATTTAATAGAGAAATAACTAAAATACACATTATTTAAAAGAGAAATAACTAAAATACACATTATTTTATAGAGAAATAACTAAAATACACATTATTAAATAGAGAAATAACTAAAATACACATTATTTAATAGAGAAATAACTAAAATTCACAGTATTTAATAAAGAAATATCAAAAAAACACTATATTTAATAGAAAAATAACTAAAATACACATTATTTATTTTAGAAATAACTAAAATACACATTATTTAATAAAGAGATAACTAATATACACATTATTTATTGAAGAAATAACTAAAATACACATTATTTAATAAAGAAACAACAAGAATACACATTATTTAATAGAGAAATAACAAAAAAACACATTTTTAATAGAGAAATAACAAAAATACACATTATTTATTAGAGAAATAACTAAAATACACATTATTTAATTTAGAAATAACTAAAATACACATTATTTAATAAAGAAATAACTAATATACACATTATTTAGTGTAGAAATAACTAAAATACACATTATTTAATAAAGAAATAACTAGAATACACATTATTTAAAAGAGAAATAACAAAAAAACACATTATTTAATAGAGAAATAACAAAAATACACATTATTTATTGAAGAAATAACTGAAATACACATTATTCAATAAAGAAATAACTAAAATACACATTATTTAATAAAGAAATAACTTAAATACACATTATTAAATAGAGAAATAACTAAAATACACATTATTTAATAGAGAAATAACTAAAATTCACATTATTTAATAGAGAAATAACAAAAAAACACATTATATAATAGAGAAATAACAAAAATACACATTATTTATTAAAGAAATAACTAAAATACACATTATTTAATTTAGAAATAACTAAAATACACATTATTTAATAAAGAAATAACTAATATACACATTATTTATTGGAGAAATAACTAAAATACACATTATTTAATAGAGAAATAACTAAAAAACACATTATTTAATAAAGAAATAACTAAAATATACATTATTTTATGGAAAAATATTTAAAATACATATTATTTAATAAAGAAATAACTAAAATACACAATATTCAATAGAGAAATAACAAAAAAACACATTATTTAATAAAGAAATAACTAAAATACAAATTATATAATAGAGAAATAACAAAAAAACACATTATTTAATAGAGAAATAACTAAAATACACATTATTAAATAGAGAAATAACAAAAAAACACATTATTTAATAGAGAAATAACTAAAATACGCATTATTTAATAGAGAAATAAAAAAAAAGGATATTTAATAGAGAAATAACTAAAATACACATTATTTAAAAGAGAAATAACTAAAATACACATTATTTAATAGAGAAATAACTTAAATACACATTATTAAATAGAGAAATAACTAAAATACACATTATTTAATAGAGAAATAACTAAAATTCACATTATTTAATAGAGAAATAACAAAAAAACACATTATTTAATAAAGAAATAACTAAAATACACATTATTTATTTTAGAAATAACTAAAATACACAATATTTAATAAAGAGATAACTTAAATACACAATATTTATTAAAGAAATAACTAAAATACACATTATTTAATAGAGAAATAACTAAAATTCACATTATTTAATAGAGAAATAACAAAAAAACACATTATTTAATAAAGAAATAACAAAAATACACATTATTTATTGAAGAAATAACTAAAATACACATTATTTATTAGAGAAATAAAAAAAAACACATTATTTAATAGAGAAATACTTAAAATACACATTATTTATTAGAGAAATACCTAAAATACACATTATATATTGAAGAAATAACTAAAATACACATAATTTAATAAAGAAATATTTAAAATACACAATATTTATTAGAGAAATAACTAAAATACACATTATTTAATAGAGAAATAACTAAAATACACATTATTTAATAAAGAAATAACTAAAATACACATTATTTAATAGAGAAATAACAAAAAAACACATTATTTAATAAAGAAATAACTAAAATACACATTATTTATTTTAGAAATAACTAAAATACACAATATTTAATAAAGAGATAACTAAAATACACAATATTTAATAGAGAATTAACTAAAATACACATTATTTAATAGAGAAATAAAAAAAAGATTATTTAATAGAGAAATAACTGAAATACACATTATTTAGAAAAAAAATAACTAAAATACACATTATTTAATAGAGAAATAATTAAATTACACATTATTAAATAGAGAAATAACTTAAACACACATTATTTAATAGAGAATTATCTAAAATACACAATATTTAATAGAGAAATAACTAAAATACACATTATTCAATAGAGAAATAACTAAAATACAAATTATTTAATAGAGAAATAACAAAAAAACACATCATTTACTAGAGAAATAAGTAAAATACACATTATTTATTGAAGAAATAACTAAAATACACATTATTTAATAAAGAAATAACTAAAATACACATATATTAAAAGAGAAATAACAAAATACACATTTTTTAATAGAAAAATAACAAAAAAACATATTATTTAATAGAGAAATAACTAAAATACACATTATTTTAAAGAAAAATAACAAAAAAACATATTATTTAATTTAGAAATAACTAAAATACACATTTCATTATTGGAGAATTACTTAAAATACACATTATTTATTGGAGAATTAACTAAAATACACATAATTTAATAAAGAAATAACTTAAATACACATTATTTATTGGAGAAATAACTAAATTACACATTATTTAATAGAGAAATAACTAAAATACACATTATTTAATAGAGAAATAACTAAAATACACAATATTTAATAGAGAATAACCAGAAAAACACATTATTTAATAGAGAAATAACTAAAATACACATTATTTTATGAAGAAATAACTAAAATACACATTATTTAATAAAGAAATAACTAAAATACACTATATTTAATAGAGAAATAACAAAAAAAAAACACATTATTTAATAAAGAATTAACTAAAATACACATTCTATAATAGAGAAATAACAAAAAAACACATTATTTAATAGAAAAATAACTAAAATACACATTATTCAATAAAGAAATAACAAAAAAACACATTATTAAAAAGAGAAATAACTAAAATACACATTACTTAATAGAGAAATAACAAAAAAACACATTATTCAATGAAGAAATAACTAAAATACACATTATTTATTGGAGAAATAAGTAAAATACACATTATTTATTAAAGAAATAACTAAAATACACATTATTTATTGGAGAAATAACTAAAACACACATTATTTAATAGAGAAATAACTAAAATACACAATATTTAATAGAGAAATAACTAAAATACACATTATTTAATAGAGCAATAACTAAAAAACACATTATTTAATAAAGAAATAACTAAAATACACATTATTTTATGGAAAAATAACTAAAATACACATTATTTAATAAAGAAATAACTAAAATACACATTATTTAATAGAGAATTAACAAAAAAACACATTATTTAATAAAGAAATAACTAAAATACACATTATATAATAGAGAAAAAACAAAAAAAAACACATTATTTAATAGAGAAATAACTAAAATACACATTATTTAATAGAGAAATAACAAAAAAACACATTATTTAATAGAGAAATAACTAAAATACGCATTATTTAATAGAGAAATAAAAAAAAGGATATTTAATAGAGAAATAACTAAATTACACATTATTTAAAAGAGAAATAACTAAAATACACATTATTTAATAGAGAAATAACTTAAATACACATTATTAAATAGAGAAATAACTAAAATACACATTATTTAATAGAGAAATAACTAAAATTTACATTATTTAATAGAGAAATAACAAAAAAACACATTATTTAATAGAGAAATAACTAAAATACACATTATTTATTTTAGAAATAACTAAAATACACAATATTTAATAAAGAGATAACCAAAATACACAATATTTAATAGAGAATTAACTAAAATACACATTATTTAATAGAGAAATAAAAAAAAGATTATTTAATAGAGAAATAACTGAAATACACATTATTTAAAAAAAAAATAACTAAAATACACATTATTTAATAGAGAAATAATTAAATTACACATTATTAAATAGAGAAATAACTTAAACACACATTATTTAATAGAGAATTAACTAAAATACACAATATTTAATAGAGAAATAACTAAAGTACACATTACTTAATAAAGAAACAAAAAAAAAGATTATTTAATAGAGAAATAACTAAAATACACATTATTTAAAAGAGAAATAACTAAAATACACATTATTTTATAGAGAAATAACTAAAATACACATTATTAAATAGAGAAATAACTAAAATACACATTATTTAATAGAGAAATAACTAAAATTCACAGTATTTAATAAAGAAATATCAAAAAAACACTATATTTAATAGAAAAATAACTAAAATACACATTATTTATTTTAGAAATAACTAAAATACACATTATTTAATAAAGAGATAACTAATATACACATTATTTATTGAAGAAATAACTAAAATACACATTATTTAATAAAGAAACAACAAGAATACACATTATTTAATAGAGAAATAACAAAAAAACACATTTTTAATAAAGAAATAACAAAAATACACATTATTTATTAGAGAAATAACTAAAATACACATTATTTAATTTAGAAATAACTAAAATACACATTATTTAATAAAGAAATAACTAATATACACAATATTTAGTGTAGAAATAACTAAAATACACATTATTTAATAAAGAAATAACTAGAATACACATTATTTAAAAGAGAAATAACAAAAAAACACATTATTTAATAGAGAAATAACAAAAATACACATTATTTATTGAAGAAATAACTGAAATACACATTATTCAATAAAGAAATAACTAAAATACACATTATTTAATAAAGAAATAACTTAAATACACATTATTAAATAGAGAAATAACTAAAATACACATTATTTAATAGAGAAATAACTAAAATTCACATTATTTAATAGAGAAATAACAAAAAAACACATTATATAATAGAGAAATAACAAAAATACACATTATTTATTAAAGAAATAACTAAAATACACATTATTTAATTTAGAAATAACTAAAATACACATTATTTAATAAAGAAATAACTAATATACACATTATTTATTGGAGAAATAACTAAAATACACATTATTTAATAGAGAAATAACTAAAAAACACATTATTTAATAAAGAAATAACTAAAATATACATTATTTTATGGAAAAATATTTAAAATACATATTATTTAATAAAGAAATAACTAAAATACACAATATTCAATAGAGAAATAACAAAAAAACACATTATTTAATAAAGAAATAACTAAAATACAAATTATATAATAGAGAAATAACAAAAAAACACATTATTTAATAGAGAAATAACTAAAATACACATTATTAAATAGAGAAATAACAAAAAAACACATTATTTAATAGAGAAATAACTAAAATACGCATTATTTAATAGAGAAATAAAAAAAAAGGATATTTAATAGAGAAATAACTAAAATACACATTATTTAAAAGAGAAATAACTAAAATACACATTATTTAATAGAGAAATAACTTAAATACACATTATTAAATAGAGAAATAACTAAAATACACATTATTTAATAGAGAAATAACTAAAATTCACATTATTTAATAGAGAAATAACAAAAAAACACATTATTTAATAAAGAAATAACTAAAATACACATTATTTATTTTAGAAATAACTAAAATACACAATATTTAATAAAGAGATAACTTAAATACACAATATTTATTAAAGAAATAACTAAAATACACATTATTTAATAGAGAAATAACTAAAATTCACATTATTTAATAGAGAAATAACAAAAAAACACATTATTTAATAAAGAAATAACAAAAATACACATTATTTATTGAAGAAATAACTAAAATACACATTATTTATTAGAGAAATAAAAAAAAACACATTATTTAATAGAGAAATAACTAAAATACACATTATTTATTAGAGAAATACCTAAAATACACATTATATATTGAAGAAATAACTAAAATACACATAATTTAATAAAGAAATATTTAAAATACACAATATTTATTAGAGAAATAACTAAAATACACATTATTTAATAGAGAAATAACTAAAATACACATTATTTAATAAAGAAATAACTAAAATACACATTATTTAATAGAGAAATAACAAAAAAACACATTATTTAATAGAGAAATAACTAAAATACACATTATTTTATAGAGAAATAACTAAAATACACATTATTTGAAAAAGAAATAACTAAAATACACATTATTTAATAGAGAAATTAAAAAAAACACATTATTTAATAAAGAAATAACTAAAATAGACATTATTCAAAAGAGAAATAACAAAAAAACACATTATTAAATAGAGAAATAACTAAAATACACATTATTTGATAGAGAAATAACAAAAAAACACATTATTTAATAGAGAATTAACTAAAATACATATTATTTAAAAAAGAAATAACTAAAATACACATTATTTATTAGACAAATAACTAAAATTCACATTATTTAATAAAGAAATAACTAAAATACACATTATTCATTGGAGAAATAACTAAGATACACATTATTTAATAAAGAAATAACTATAATACACATTATTTAATAGAGAAATAACAAAAAAACACATAATTTAATAGAGAAATAACTAAAATACACATTATTTAATAGAAAAATAACAAAAAAAACACATTGTTTAAAAGAAAAATAACAAAAAAACAAATTATTTAATAAAGAAATAACTAAAATACACATTATATAATAGAGAAATAACAAAAAAACACATTATTTAATAAAGAAATAACTAAAATACAAATTATTCAAAAGAGAAATAACAAAAAAACATATTATTTAATAGAGAAATAACTAAAATACACATTATTTAATAGAGAAATAACAAAAAAACACATTATTTAATAGAGAAATAACTAAAATACACATTATTTAATAGAGAAATAACTAAAATACACATTATTGATTGGACAAATAACTAAAATTCACATTATTTAATAAAGAAATAACTAAAATACACATTATTTATTGGAGAAATAACTAAGATACACATTATTTAATAGGGAAAATACAAAAAACACATTATTTAATAGAAAAATAACTAAAATACACATTATTTAATAGAGAAATAACTAAAATACACATTATTCAGTAGAGAAATAACTAAAATACACATTATTTAATAGAGAAATAACAAAAAAACAAATTATTTAATAGAGAAATAACTAAAAAACACATTATTTATTGGAGAAATGACTAAAAAACACATTATTTATTAAAGAAATAACAAAAAACACATTATTTAATAAAGAAATAATTAAAATACACATTATTTAATATAGAAATAACAAAAAAACACATTATTTAATAAAAAAATAACTAAAATACACATTATTTATTGGAGAAATAACTAAAATACTTATTATTTATTGGAGATATAACTAAAATACACATTATTTAATAGAGAAATTACTAAAATTCACATTATTTAATAGAGAAATAACAAAAAAACACATTCTTTAATAGAGAAATAACTAAAATACACATTATTAATTTTAGAAATAACTAAAATACACAATATTTAATAAAGAGATAACTAGAATACACAATATTTAATAAAGAAATAACTAAAATACACATTATTTAATAGAAAATTAAAAAAAGATTATTTAAAAGAAAAATAACTGAAATACACATTATTTAAAAAAAAATTAACTAAAATACACATTATTTAATAGAGAAATAACTAAAATACACATTATTAAATAAAGAAATAACTAAAACACACATTATTTATAAGAGAATTAACTAAAATACACAATAATTTATAGAAAATTAACTAAAATACACATTACTTAATAAAGAAATAAAAAAAAAGATTATTTAATAGAGAAATAACTAAAATACACATTATTTAAAAGAGAAATAACTAAAATACACATTATTTAATAGAGAAATAACTGAAATACACATTAATAAATAGAGAAATAACTAAAATACACATTTTTTAATAGAGAAATAACAAAAATACACATTATTTATTGAAGAAATAACTGAAATACACATTATTCAATAGAGAAATAACTAAAATACACATTATTTAATAGAGAAATAACAAAAAAACACATCATTTAATAAAGAAATAAGTAAAATACACATTATTTTATAGAGAAATAACTAAAATACACCTTATTTAATAAAGAAATAACTAAAATTCACATTATTTAATAGAGAAATAAAAAAAACACATTATTTAATAGAGAAATAACTAAGATACACATTATTTATTAGAGAAATACCTAAAATACACATTATATATTGAAGAAATAACTAAAATACACATAATTTAATAAAGAAATATTTAAAAAACACAATATTTATTGGAGAAATAACTAAAATACACATTATTTAATAGATAAATAACTTAAATACACATTATTTGATAGAGAAATAACTAAAATACACATTATTTAATAGAGAAATAACAAAAAAACACATTATTCAATAGAGAAATAACTAAAATACACATTATTTTATAGAGAAATAACTAAAAAACACATTATTTAAAAAAGAAATAACTAAAATACACATTATTTAATAGAGAAATTAAAAAAAACACTTTATTTAATAAAGAAATAACTAAAAAACACATTATTCAAAAGAGAAATAACAAAAAAACACATTATTAAATAGAGAAATAACTAAAATACACATTATTTGATAGAGAAATAACAAAAAAACACATTATTTAATAGAGAAATAACTAAAATACATATTATTTATAAAAGAAATAACTAAAATACACATTATTTATTAGACAAATAACTAAAATTCACATTATTTAATAAAGAAATAACTAAAATACACATTATTCATTGGAGAAATAACTGAGATACACATTATTTAATAAAGAAATAACTATAATACACATTATTTAATAGAGAAATAAAAAAAAAACACATAATTTAATAGAGAAATAACTAAAATACACATTATTTAATAAAGAAATAACAAAAAAACACATTATTTAAAAGAGAAATAACAAAAAAACAAATTATTTAATAAAGAAATAACTAAAATACACATTATATAATAGAGAAATAACAAAAAAACACATTATTTAATAGAGAAATAACTAAAATACAAATTATTCAAAAGAGAAATAACAAAAAAACATATTATTTAATAGAAAAATAACTAAAATACACATTATTTAATAGAGAAATAACAAAAAAACACATTATTTAATAGAGAAATAACTAAAATACACATTATTTAATAGAGAAATAACTAAAATACACATTATTGATTGGACAAATAACTAAAATTCACATTATTTAATAAAGAAATAACTAAAATACACATTATTTATTGGAGAAATAACTAAGATACACATTATTTAATAGGGAAAATACAAAAAACACATTATTTAATAGAAAAATAACTAAAATACACATTATTTAATAGAGAAATAACTAAAATACACATTATTCAGTAAAGAAATAACTAAAATACACATTATTTAATAGAGAAATAACAAAAAAACAAATTATTTAATAGAGAAATAACTAAAAAACACATTATTTATTGGAGAAATAACTAAAAAACACATTATTTATTAAAAAAATAACAAAAAACACTTTATTTAATAAAGAAATAATTAAAATACACATTATTTAATAAAGAAATAACAAAAAAACACATTATTTCATAAAAAAATAACTAAAATACACATTATTTATTGGAGAAATAACTAAAATACTTATTATTTATTGGAGAAATAACTAAAATACACATTATTTAATAGAGAAATTACTAAAATTCACATTATTTAATAGAGAAATAACAAAAAAACACATTATTTAATAGAGAAATAACTAAAATACACATTATTTATTTTAGAAATAACTAAAATACACAATATTTAATAAAGAGATAACTAGAATACACAATATTTAATAAAGAAATAACTAAAATACACATTATTTAATAGAGAAATAAAAAAAAGATTATTTAATAGAGAAATAACTGAAATACACATTATTTAAAAAAAAATTAACTAAAATACACATTATATAATAGAGAAATAACTAAAATACACAATATTAAATAAAGAAATAACTAAAACACACATTATTTAATAAAGAATTAACTAAAATACACAATAATTTATAGAGAATTAACTAAAATACACATTACTTAATAAAGAAATAAAAAAAAAGATTATTTAATAGAGAAATAACTAAAATACACATTATTTAAAAGAGAAATAACTAAAATACACATTATTTAATAGAGAAATAACTGAAATACACATTATTAAATAGAGAAATAACTAAAATACACATTTTTTAATAGAGAAATAACAAAAATACACATTATTTATTGAAGAATTAACTAAAATACACATTATTCAATAGAGAAATAACTAAAATACACATTATTTAATAGAGAAATAACAAAAAAACACATCATTTAATAAAGAAATAAGTAAAATACACATTATTTTATAGAAAAATAACTAAAATACACCTTATTTAATAAAGAAATAACTAAAATACACATTATTTAATAGAGAAATAAAAAAAACACATTATTTAATAGAGAAATAACTAAAATACACATTATTTATTAGAGAAATACCTAAAATACACATTATATATTGAAGAAATAACTAAAATACACATAATTTAATAAAGAAATATTTAAAAAACACAATATTTATTGGAGAAATAACTAAAATACACATTATTTAATAGAGAAATAACTAAAATACACATTATTTAATAGAGAAATAACTAAAATACACATTATTTAATAGAGAAATAACAAAAAAACACATTATTCAATAGAGAAATAACTAAAATACACATTATTTTATAGAGAAATAACTAAAAAACACATTATTTAAAAAAGAAATAACTAAAATACACATTATTTAATAGAGAAATTAAAAAAAACACATTATTTAATAAAGAAATAACTAAAATACACATTATTCAAAAGAGAAATAACAAAAAAACACATTATTAAATAAAGAAATAACTAAATTACACATTATTTGATAGAGAAATAACAAACAAACACATTATTTAATAGAGAAATAACTAAAATACATATTATTTATAAAAGAAATAACTAAAATACACATTTTTTATTAGACAAATAACTAAAATTCACATTATTTAATAAAGAAATAACTAAAATACACATTATTCATTGGAGAAATAACTAAGATACACATTATTTAATAAAGAAATAACTATAATACACATTATTTAATAGAGAAATAACAATAAAACACATAATTTAATAGAGAAATAACTAAAATACACATTATTTAATAAAGAAATAACAAAAAAACACATTATTTAAAAGAGAAATAACAAAAAAACAAATTATTTAATAAAGAAATAACTAAAATACACATTATATAATACAGAAATAACAAAAAAACACATTATTTAATAGAGAATGAACTAAAATACAAATTATTCAAAAGAGAAATAACAAAAAAACATATTATTTAATAGAGAAATAACTAAAATACACATTATTTAATAGAGAAATAACAAAAAAACACATTATTTAATAGAGAAATAAATATAATACACATTATTTAATAGAGAAATAACTAAAATACACATTATTGATTGGACAAATAACTAAAATTCACATTATTTAATAAAGAAATAACTAAAATTCACATTATTTATTGGAGAAATAACTAAGATACACATTATTTAATAGGGAAAATACAAAAAACACATTATTTAATAGAAAAATAAATAAAATACACATTATTTAATAGAGAAATAACTAAAATGCACATTATTCAATAAAGAAATAACTAAAATACACATTATTTAATAGAGAAATAACAAAAAAACAATTTATTTAATAGAGAAATAACTAAAAAACACATTATTTATTGGAAAAATAACTAAAAAACACATTATTTATTGGAGAAATAACAAAAAACACATTATTTAATAAAGAAATAATTAAAATACACATTATTTAATAAAGAAATAACAAAAAAACACATTATTTAATAAAGAAATAACTAAAATACACATTATTTATTGGAGAAATAACTAAAATACTTATTATTTATTGGAGAAATAACTAAAATACACATTATTTAATAGAGAAATACCTAAAATACACTTTATTTATTGGAGAAATAACTAAAATTTACATTATTTAATAGAGAAATAACTAACATACACATTATTTAATAAAGAAATAACTAAAATACACATTATTTAATAGAGAAATAACTTAAATACACATTATTAAATAGAGAAATAACTAAAATACACATTATTTAATAGAGAAATAACTAAAATTCACATTATTTAATAGAGAAATAACAAAAAAACACATTATTTAATAGAGAAATAACTAAAATACACATTATTTATTTTAGAAATAACTAAAATACACAATATTTAATAAAGAGATAACTTGAATACACAATTTTTATTAAAGAAATAACTAAAATACACATTATTTAATAGAGAAATAAAAAAAAGATTATCTAATAGAGAAATAACTGAAATACACATTTGTTAAAAAAAAATTAACTAAAATACACATTATTTAACAGAGAAATAACTAAAAAACACATTATTAAATAGAGAAATATCTAAAACACACATTATTTAATAGAGAATTAACTAAAATACACAATATTTTATAAAGAAATAACTAAAATACACATTACTTAAAAAAGAAATAAAAAAAAAAGTTTATTTAATAGAGAAATAACTAAAATACACATTATTTAAAAGAGAAATAACTAAAATACACATTATTTAATAGAGAAATAACTGAAATACACATTATTAAATAGAGAAATAACTAAAATACACATTTTTTAATAGAGAAATAACTAAAATTCACATTATTTAATAGAGAAATAACAAAAAAACACATTATTTAATAGAAAAATAACTAAAATACACATTATTTATTTTAGAAATAACTAAAATACACATTATTTAATAAAGAGATAACTAATATACACATTATTTATTGAAGAAATAACTAAAATACACATTATTTAATAAAGAAATAACAAGAATACACATTATTTAATAGAGAAATAACAAAAAAACACATTTTTAATAGAGAAATAACAAAAATACACATTATTTATTAGAGAAATAACTAAAATACACATTATTTAATTTAGAAATAACTAAAATACACATTATTTATTGGAGAAATAACTAAGATACACATTATTTAATAGGGAAAATACAAAAAACACTATATTTAATAGAAAAATAACTAAAATACACATTATTTAATAGAGAAATAACTAAAATACACATTATTCAGTAAAGAAATAACTAAAATACACATTATTTAATAGAGAAATAACAAAAAAACAAATTATTTAATAGAGAAATAACTAAAAATCACATTATTTATTGGAGAAATAACTAAAAAACACATTATTTATTAAAGAAATAACAAAAAACATTTTATTTAATAAAGAAATAATTAAAATACACATTATTTAATAAAGAAATAACAAAAAAACACATTATTTAATAAAAAAATAACTAAAATACACATTATTTTTTGGAGAAATAACTAAAATACTTATTTTTTATTGGAGAAATAACTAAAATACACATTATTTAATAGAGAAATTACTAAAATTCACAATATTTAATAGAGAAATAACAAAAAAACACATTATTTAATAGAGAAATAACTAAAATACACATTATTTATTTTAGAAATAACTAAAATACACAATATTTAATAAAGAGATAACTAGAATACACAATATTTAATAAAGAAATAACTAAAATACACATTATTTAATAGAGAAATAAAAAAAAGATTATTTAATAGAGAAATAACTGAAATACACATTATTTAAAAAAAAAATTAACTAAAATACACATTATATAATAGAGAAATAACTAAAATACACATTATTAAATAAAGAAATAACTAAAACACACATTATTTAATAGAGAATTAACTAAAATACACAATAATTTATAGAGAATTAACTAAAATACACATTACTTAATAAAGAAATAAAAAAAAAGATTATTTAGTAGAGAAATAACTAAAATACTTATTATTTATTGGAGAAATAACTAAAATACACATTATTTAATAGAGAAATTACTAAAATACACATTATATAATAGAGAAATAACAAAAAAACACATTATTTAATAGAGAAATAACTAAAATACAAATTATTCAAAAGAGAGATAATAAAAAAAACATATTATTTAATAGAGAAATAACTAAAATACACATTATTTAATAGAGAAATAACAAAAAAACACATTATTTAATAGAGAAATAACTAAAATACACATTATTTAATAGAGAAATAACTAAAATACACATTATTGATTGGACAAATAACTAAAATTCACATTATTTAATAAAGAAATAACTAAAATACACATTATTTATTGGAGAAATAACTAAGATACACATTATTTAATAGGGAAAATACAAAAAACACATTATTTAATAGAAAAATAACTAAAATACACATTATTTAATAGAGAAATAACTAAAATACACATTATTCAGTAGAGAAATAACTAAAATACACATTATTTAATAGAGAAATAACAAAAAAACAAATTATTTAATAGAGAAATAACTAAAAAACACATTATTTATTGGAGAAATAACTAAAAAACACATTATTTATTAAAGAAATAACAAAAAACACATTATTTAATAAAGAAATAATTAGAATACACATTATTTAATAAAGAAATAACAAAAAAACACATTATTTAATAAAAAAATAACTAAAATACACATTTTTTATTGGAGAAATAACTAAAATACTTATTATTTATTGGATAAATAACTAAAATACACATTATTTAATAGAGAAATTACTAAAATTCACATTATTTAATAGAGAAATAACAAAAAAACACATTCTTTAATAGAGAAATAACTAAAATACACATTATTTATTTTAGAAATAACTAAAATACACAATATTTAATAAAGAGATAACTAGAATACACAATATTTAATAAAGAAATAACTAAAATACACATTATTTAATAGAGAAATAAAAAAAAGATTATTTAATAGAGAAATAACTGAAATACACATTATTTAAAAAAAAAATAACTAAAATACACATTATTTAATAGAGAAATAACTAAAATACACATTATTAAATAAAGAAATAACTAAAACACACATTATTTATAAGAGAATTAACTAAAATACACAATAATTTATAGAAAATTAACTAAAATACACATTACTTAATAGAGAAATAAAAAAAAAGATTATTTAATAGAGAAATAACTAAAATACACATTATTTAAAAGAGAAATAACTAAAATACACATTATTTAATAGAGAAATAACTGAAATACACATTATTAAATAGAGAAATAACTAAAATACACATTTTTTAATAGAGAAATAACAAAAATACACATTATTTATTGAAGAAATAACTGAAATACACATTATTCAATAGAGAAATAACTAAAATACACATTATTTAATAGAGAAATAACAAAAAAACACATCATTTAATAAAGAAATAAGTAAAATACACATTATTTTATAGAGAAATAACTAAAATACACCTTATTTAATAAAGAAATAACTAAAATACACATTATTTAATAGAGAAATAAAAAAAACACATTATTTAATAGAGAAATAACTAAGATACACATTATTTATTAGAGAAATACCTAAAATACACATTATATATTAAAGAAATAACTAAAATACACATAATTTAATAAAGAAATATTTAAAAAACACAATATTTATTGGAGAAATAACTAAAATACACATTATTTAATAGAGAAATAACTTAAATACACATTATTTAATAGATAAATAACTAAAATACACATTATTTAATAGAGAAATAACAAAAAAACACATTATTCAATAGAGAAATAACTAAAATACACATTATTTTATAGAGAAATAACTAAAAAACACATTATTTAAAAAAGAAATAACTAAAATACACATTATTTAATAGAGAAATTAAAAAAAACCCATTATTTAATAAAGAAATAACTAAAAAACACATTATTCAAAAGAGAAATAACAAAAAAACACATTATTAAATAGAGAAATAACTAAAATACACATTATTTGATAGAGAAATAACAAAAAAACACATTATTTAATAGAGAAATAACTAAAATACATATTATTTATAAAAGAAATAACTAAAATACACATTATTTATTAGACAAATAACTAAAATTCACATTATTTAATAAAGAAATATCTAAAATACACATTATTCATTGGAGAAATAACTGAGATACACATTATTTAATAAAGAAATAACTATAATACACATTATTTAATAGAGAAATAACAAAAAAACACATAATTTAATAGAGAAATAACTAAAATACACATTTTTTAATAAAGAAATAACAAAAAAACACATTATTTAAAAGAGAAATAACAAAAAAACAAATTATTTAATAAAGAAATAACTAAAATACACATTATATAATAGAGAAATAACAAAAAAACACATTATTTAATAGAGAAATAACTAAAATACAAATTATTCAAAAGAGAAATAACAAAAAAACATATTATTTAATAGAAAAATAACTAAAATACACATTATTTAATAGAGAAATAACAAAAAAACACATTATTTAATAGAGAAATAACTAAAATACACATTATTTAATAGAGAAATAACTAAAATACACATTATTGATTGGACAAATAACTAAAATTCACATTATTTAATAAAGAAATAACTAAAATACACATTATTTATTGGAGAAATAACTAAGATACACATTATTTAATAGGGAAAATACAAAAAACACTATATTTAATAGAAAAATAACTAAAATACACATTATTTAATAGAGAAATAACTAAAATACACATTATTCAGTAAAGAAATAACTAAAATACACATTATTTAATAGAGAAATAACAAAAAAACAAATTATTTAATAGAGAAATAACTAAAAAACACATTATTTATTGGAGAAATAACTAAAAAACACATTATTTATTAAAGAAATAACAAAAAACATTTTATTTAATAAAGAAATAATTAAAATACACATTATTTAATAAAGAAATAACAAAAAAACACATTATTTAATAAAAAAAATAACTAAAATACACATTATTTATTGGAGAAATAACTAAAATACTTATTATTTATTGGAGAAATAACTAAAATACACATTATTTAATAGAGAAATTACTAAAATTCACATTATTTAATAGAGAAATAACAAAAAAACACATTATTTAATAGAGAAATAACTAAAATACACATTATTTATTTTAGAAATAACTAAAATACACAATATTTAATAAAGAGATAACTAGAATACACAATATTTAATAAAGAAATAACTAAAATACACATTATTTAATAGAGAAATAAAAAAAAGATTATTTAATAGAGAAATAACTGAAATACACATTATTTAAAAAAAAAATTTACTAAAATACACATTATATAATAGAGAAATAACTAAAATACACATTATTAAATAAAGAAATAACTAAAACACACATTATTTAATAGAGAATTAACTAAAATACACAATAATTTATAGAGAATTAACTAAAATACACATTACTTAATAAAGAAATAAAAAAAAAGATTATTTAGTAGAGAAATAACTAAAATACACATTATTTAAAAGAGAAATAACTAAAATACACATTATTTAATAGAGAAATAACTGAAATACACATTATTAAATAGAGAAATAACTAAAATACACATTTTTTAATAGAGAAATAACAAAAATACACATTATTTATTGAAGAAATAACTAAAATACACATTATTCAATAGAGAAATAACTAAAATACACATTATTTAATAGAGAAATAACAAAAAAACACATCATTTAATAAAGAAATAAGTAAAATACACATTATTTTATAGAGAAATAACTAAAATACACCTTATTTAATAAAGAAATAACTAAAATACACATTATTTAATAGAGAAATAAAAAAAACACTTTATCTAATAGAGAAATAACTAAAATACACATTATTTATTAGAGAAATACCTAAAATACACATTATATATTGAAGAAATAACTAAAATATACATAATTTAATAAAGAAATATTTAAAAAACACAATATTTATTGGAGAAATAACTAAAATACACATTATTTAATAAAGAAATAACTAAAATACACATTATTTAATAGAGAAATAACTAAAATACACATTATTTAATAAAGAAATAACAAAAAAACACATTATTTAATAAAGAAATAACTCAAATACACATTATTTATTGGAGAAATAACTAAAATACTTATTATTTATTGGAGAAATAACTAAAATACACATTATTTAATAGAGAAATACCTAAAATACACTTTATTTATTGGAGAAATAACTAAAATTTACATTATTTAATAGAGAAATAACTAACATACACATTATTTAATAAAGAAATAACTAAAATACACATTATTTAATAGAGAAATAAAAAAAAAAACACATTATTTAATAGAGAAATAACTAAAATACACATTATTTATTAGAGAAATACTTAAAATACACATTATATATTAAAAAAATAACTAAAATACACATAATTTAATAAAGAAATCTTTAAAATACACAATATTTATTGGAGAAAAAACTAAAATACACATTATTTAATAGAGAAATAACTAAAATACACATTATTTAATAGAGAAATAACTAAAATACACATTATTTAATAGAGAAATAACAAAAAAACACATTATTTAATAGAAAAATAACTAAAATACACATTATTTTATAGAGAAATAACTAAAATACACATTATTTAAAAAAGAAATAACTAAAATACACAATATTTAATAGAGAAATTAAAAAAAAACACATTATTTAATAAAGAAATAACTAAAATACACATTATTCAAAAGAGAAATAACAAAAAAACACATTATTAAATAGAGAAATAACTAAAATACACATTATTTGATAGAGAAAAAACAAAAAAACACATTATTTAATAGAGAAATAACTAAAATACATATTATTTAAAAAAGAAATAACTAAAATACACATTATTTATTAGACAAATAACTAAAATTCACATTATTTAATAAAGAAATAACTAAAATACACATTATTCATTGGAGAAATAACTAAGATACACATTATTTAATAAAGAAATAACTATAATACACATTATTTAATAGAGAAATAACAAAAAAACACATAATTTAATAGAGAAATAACTAAAATACACATTATTTAATAGAGAAATAACAAAAAAAACACATTATTTAAAAGAGAAATAACAAAAAAACAAATTATTTAATAAAGAAATAACTAAAATACACATTATATAATAGAGAAATAACAAAAAAACACATTATTTGATAGAGAAATAACTAAAATACAAATTATTCAAAAGAGAAATAACAAAAAAACATATTATTTAATAGAGAAATAACTAAAATACACATTATTTAATAGAGAAAAACAAAAAAACACATTATTTAATAGAGAAATAACTAAAATACACATTATTTAATAGAGAAATAACTAAAATACACATTATTTAATAGAGAAAAACAAAAAAACACATTGTTCAATAGAGAAATAACAAAAATACACATTATTTATTAGAGAAATAACTAAAAAACACATTATTTATTTTAGAAATAACTAAAATACACATTATTTAATAAAGAAATAACTAATATTCACATTATTTATTGGAGAAATAACTAAAATACACATTATTTAATAAACAAATAACTAGCATACACATTATTTAATAGAGAAATTACAAAAAAACACATTATTTAACAGAGAAATAACAAAAATACACATTATTTATTGGAGAAATAACTAAAATACAGATTATTCAATAGAGAAATAACTAAAATACACATTATTTATTGGAGAAATAAGTAAGATACACATTATTTAATAGGGAAAATACAAAAAACACATTATTTAATAGAAAAATAACTAAAATACACATTATTTAATAGAGAAATAACTAAAATACACATTATTCAATAAAGAAATAACTAAAATACACATTATTTAATAGAGAAATAACAAAAAAACAAATAATTTAATAGAGAAATAACTAAAAAACACATTATTTATTGGAGAAATAACTAAAAAACACATTATTTATTGGAGAAATAACAAAAAACACATTATTTAATAAAGAAATAATTAAAAAACACATTATTTAATAAAGAAATAACAAAAAAACACATTATTCAATAAAGAAATAACTAAAATACTCATTATTTATTGGAGAAATAACTAAAATACTTATTATTTATTGTAAAAATAACTAAAATACACATTATTTAATAGAGAAATACCTAAAATACACTTTATTTATTGGAGAAATAACTAAAATTTACATTATTTAATAGAGAAATAACTAACATACACATTATTTAATAAAGAAATAACTAAAATACACATTATTTAATAAAGATATAACAAAAAAACACATTATTTAATAAAGAAATAACTAAAATACACATTATTTAATAGAGAAATAACAAAAAAACACATTATTTAATAGAAAAATAACTAAAATACACATTATTTATTGGAGAAATAACTAAAATACACATTATTTAATAGAGAAATAACTAAAATACACATTATTTAATAAAGAAATAACTAAAACACACATTATTTATTGGAGAAATAAATAAAATACATATTATTTATTGGAGAAATAACTAAAATACACATAATATAATAGAGAAATAACTAAAATACACATTATTTAATAAAGAAATAACAAAAAAACACATTATTCAATGAAGAAATAACTAAAATACACATTATTTATTGGAGAAATAACTAAAATACACATTATTTAAAAAAAAATAACTAAAATACACATTATTTATTAGAGAAATAATTAAAACAAACTTTATTTACAAAAGAAATAACTAAAATACACAATATTTAATAAAGAAATAACTAAAATACACAATATTTAATAAAGAAATAACAAAAAAACACATTATTTAATAGAGAAATAACTAAAATACACATTATTTTATGGAAAAATAACTAAAATACACATTATTTAATAAAGAAATAACTAAAATACACATTATTTAAAAGAGAAATAACAAAAAAAACACATTATTTAATAAAAAAATAACTAAAATACACATTATATAATAGAGAAATAACAAAAAAACACATTATTTAATAAAGAAATAACTAAAATACACATTATTTAATAGAGAAATAACAAAAAAACACATTATTTAATAGAGAAATAACTAAAATACACATTATTTAATAGAGAAATAACAAAAAAACACATTATTTAATAAAGAAATAACTAAAATACACATTATATAATAAAGTAATAACAAAAAAACACATTGTTCAATAGAGAAATAACAAAAATACACATTATTTATTAGAGAAATAACTAAAAAACACATTATTTATTTTAGAAATAACTAAAATACACATTATTTAATAAAGAAATAACTAATATTCACATTATTTATTGGAGAAATAACTAAAATACACATTATTTAATAAACAAATAACTAGCATACACATTATTTAATAGAGAAATTACAAAAAAACACATTATTTAACAGAGAAATAACAAAAATACACATTATTTATTGGAGAAATAACTAAAATACAGATTATTCAATAGAGAAATAACTAAAATACACATTATTTAATAGAGAAATAACAAAAAAACACATCATTTAATAAAGAAATAAGTAAAAAACACATTATTTATTGAAGAAATAACTAAAATACACATTATTTAATAAAGAAATAACTAAAATACACATATATTTATAGAGAAATAACAATATACACATTATTTAATAGAGAAATAACAAAAAAACATATTATTTAATAGAGAAATAACTAAAATACACATTATTTTAAAGAAAAATAACAAAAAAACACATTATTTAATAGAGAAATAACTCAAATACACATTATTTATTGGAGAAATACCTAAAATACACATTATTTATTGGAGAAATAACTAAAATACACATTATTTAATAAAGAAATAACTAAAATACACATTATTTATTGGAGAAATAACTAAAATACACATTATTTAATAGAGAAATAACTAAAATACACATAATTTAATAGAGAAATAACTAAAATACACATTAATTAATAAAGAAATAACAAAAAAACACCTTATTTAATAGAGAAATAACTAAAATACACTTTGATTTATGGAGAAATAACTAAATTACACATTATTTAATAAAGAAATAACTAAATACACACTATTTAATAGAGAAATTAAAAAAAAACATTATTTAATATAGAAATAACTAAAATACACATTATTAAAAAAAAAAATAACAAAAAAACACATTATTGAATTGAGAAATAACTAAAATACACATTATTTAATAGAGAAATAACAAAAAAACACTTTATTTAATAGAGAAATAACTAAAATACACATTATTTATCAAAGAAATAACAAAAAAACACATTATTTAATAGAGAAATAACTAAAATACACATTATTTAAGGAGAAATAACTAAAATACACATTTTTTAATAGAGAAATAACTAAAATACACATTGTTAAATAAAGAAATAACTAAAATACACATTATTTAATAGAGAAATAACTAAAATACACATTATTTAATAAAGAAATAACTAAAATACACATTATTTTTTAAAGAAATACTAAAAAAACACATTATTTAATAGAGAAATAACTAAAATACACATTATTTATTAGAGAATTAATTAAAATACACAATATTTAATAAAGAAATATCAAAAAAACACATTATTTAATAAAAAAATAACAAAAAAACACATAATTTAATTGAGAAATAACTAAAAAACACATTATTTATTGGAGAAATAACTAAAATACACATTATTTAATAAAGAAATAACTAAAATTCACATTATTTATTAGAGAAATAACTAAAATACACATTATTTAATAGAGAAATAACTAAAAAACACATTATTTAATAAAAAAATAACTAAAATACACATTATATAATAGAGAAATAACAAAAAAACACATTATTTAATAAAGAAATAACTAAAATACACATTATTTAATAGAGAAATTAAAAAAAACACATTATTTAATATAGAAATAACTAAAATACACATTATTAAAAAAAAAATAACAGAAAAACACATTATTGAATTGAGAAATAACTAAAATACACAATATTTAATAGAGCAATAACTTATATACACATTATTTAATAGAGAAATAACTAAAAAACACATTATTTAATAAAAAAATAACTAAAATACACATTATTTTATGGAAAAATAACTAAAATACACATTATTTAATAAAGAAATAACTAAAATACACATTATTTAATAGAGAAATAACAAAAAAACACATTATTTATTAAAGAAATAACTAAATTACACATTATATAATAGAGAAATAACAAAAAAAACACATTATTTAATAGAGAAATAACTAAAATACACATTATTTAATAGAGAAATAACAAAAAAACACATTATTTAATAAAGAAATAACTAAAATACGCATTATTTAATAGAGAAATAAAAAAAAGGATATTTAATAGAGAAATAACTAAAATACACATAATTTAAAAGAGAAATAACTAAAATACACATTATTTAATAAAAAAATAACTTAAATACACATTATTAAATAGAAAAATAACTAAAATACACATTATTTAATAGAGAAATAACTAAAATTCACATTATTTAATAGAGAAATAACAAAAAAACACATTATTTAATAGAGAAATAACTAAAATACACATTATTTATTTTAGAAATAACTAAAATACACAATATTTAATAAAGAGATAACTAAAATACACAATATTTAATAGAGAAATAACTAAAATACACATTATTTAATAGAGAAATAAAAAAAAGATTATTTAATAGAGAAATAACTGAAATACACATTATTTAAAAAAAAAATAACTAAAATACACATTATTTAATAGAGAAATAACTAAAATACACATTATTAAATAGAGAAATAACTAAAACACACATTATTTAATAGAGAATTAACTAAAATACACAATATTTAATAGAGAAATAACTAAAATACACATTACTTAATAAAGAATTAAAAAAAAAGATTATTTAATAGAGAAATAACTAAAATACACATTATTTAAAAGAGAAATAACTAAAATACACATTATTTAATAGAGAAATAACTAAAATACACATTATTAAATAGAGAAATAACTAAAATACACATTATTTAATAGAGAAATAACTAAAATTCACATTATTTAATAGAGAAATAACAAAAAAACACATTTTTAATAGAGAAATAACAAAAATACACATTATTTATTAGAGAAATAACTAAAATACACATTATTTAATTTAGAAATAACTAAAATACACATTATTTAATAAAGAATTAACTAATATACACATTATTTATTGGAGAAATAACTAAAATACACATTATTTAATAAAGAAATAACTAGAATACACATTATTTAATAGAGAAATAACAAAAAAACACATTATTTAATAGAGAAATAACAAAAATACACATTATTTATTGAAGAAATAACTGAAATACACTATATTCAATAGAGAAATAACTAAAATACACATTATTTAATAGAGAAATAACTTAAATACACATTTTTAAATAGAGAAATAACTAAAATACACATTATTTAATAGAGAAGTAACTAAAATTCAAATTATTTAATAGAGAAATAACAAAAAAACACATTATATAATAGAGAAATAACAAAAATACACATTATTTATTAGAGAAATAACTTAAATACACATTATTTATATTAGAAATAACTAAAATACACATTATTTAATAAAGAAATAACTAATATACACATTATTTTTTGGAGAAATAACTAAAATACACATTATTTAATAGAGAAATAACTAAAAAACACATTATTTAATAAAGAAATAACTAAAATACACATTATTTTATGGAAAAATAACTAAAATACACATTATTTAATAACGAAATAACTAAAATACACATTATTTAATAGAGAAATAACAAAAAAACCTATTATTTACTAAAGAAATAACTAAAATACACATTATATAATAGAGAAATAACAAAAAAACACATTATTTAATAGAGAAATAACTAAAATACACAATATTTTATAGAGAAATAACAAAAAAACACATTATTTAATAGAGAAATAACTAAAATACGCATTATTTAATAGAGAAATAAAAAAAAGGATATTTAAAAGAGAAATAACTAAAATACACATTATTTAAAAGAGAAATAACTAAAATACACATTATTTGATAGAGAAATAACTTAAATACACATTATTAAATAAAGAAATAACTGAAATACACATTTTTTAATAGAGAAATAACTAAAATTTACATTATTTAATAGAGAAATAACAAAAAAACACATTATTTAATAGAGAAATAACTAAAATACACATTATTTATTTTAGAAATAACTAAAATACACAATATTTAATAAAGAGATAACTAAAAGACACAATATTTAATAGAGAAATAACTAAAATACACATTATTTAATAGAGAAATAAAAAAAAGATTATTTAATAGAGAAATAACTGAAATACACATTATTTAAAAAAAAATTAACTAAAATACACATTATTTAATAGAGAAATAACTAAAATACACATTATTAAATAGAGAAATAACTAAAACACACATTATTTAATAGAGAATTAACTAAAATACACAATATTTAATAGAGAAATAACTAAAATACACATTACTTAATAAAGAAATAAAAAAAAGATTATTTAATAGAGAAATAACTAAAATACACATTATTTAAAAGAGAAATAACTAAAATACACATTATTTAATAGGGAATTAACTAAAATACACATTATTAAATAGAGAAATAACTAAAATACACATTATTTAATAGAAAAATAACTAAAATTCACATTATTTAATAGAGAAATAACAAAAAAACACATTATTTAATAAAAAAATAACTAAAATACACATTATTTTTTTTAGAAATAACTAAAATACACATTATTTAATAAAGAGATAACTAATATACACATTATTTATTGAAGAAATAACTAAAATACACATTATTTAATAAAGAAATAACAAGAATACACATTATTTAATAGAGAAATAACAAAAAAACACATTTTTAATAGAGAAATAACAAAAATACACATTATTTATTAGAGAAATAACTAAAATACACATTATTTAATTTAGAAATAACTAAAATACACATTATTTAATAAAGAAATAACTAATATACACATTATTTATTGGAGAAATAACTAAAATACACATTATTTAATAAAGAAATAACTAAAATACACATTATTTAATAAAAAAATAACAAAAAAACACATTATTTAATAAAGAAATAAGTAAAATACACATTATTTTATAGAGAAATAACTAAAATACACATTATTTAATAAAGAAATAACTAAAATACACATTATTTAATAGAGAAATAAAAAAAAAACACATTATTTAATAGAGAAATAACTAAAATACACATTATTTATTAGAGAAATACCTAAAATACACATTATATATTGAAGAAATAACTAAAATACACATAATTTAATAAAGAAATATTTAAAATACACAATATTTATTGGAGAAATAACTAAAATACACATTATTTAATAGAGAAATAACTAAAATACACATTATTTAATAGAGAAATAACAAAAAAACACATTATTTAATAGAGAAATAACTAAAATACACATAATTTTATAGAGAAATAACTAAAATACACATTATTTAAAAAAGAAATAACTAAAATACACATTATTTAATAGAGAAATTAAAAAAAAACACATTATTTAATAAAGAAATAACTAAAATACACATTATTCAAAAGAGAAATAACAAAAAAACACATTATTAAATAGAGAAATAACTAAAATACACATTATTTGATAGAGAAATAACAAAAAAACACATTATTTAATAGAGAAATAACTAAAATACATATTATTTAAAAAAGAAATAACTAAAATACACATTATTCATTGGAGAAATAACTAAGATACACATTATTTAATAAAGAAATAACTATAATACACATTATTTAATAGAGAAATAACAAAAAAACACATAATTTAATAGAGAAATAACTAAAATACACATTATTTAATAGAGAAATAACAAAAAAACACATTATTTAAAAGAGAAATAACAAAAAAACAAATTATTTAATAAAGAAATAACTAAAACACACATTATATAATAGAGAAATAACAAAAAAAACACATTATTTAATAGAGAAATAACTAAAATACAAATTATTCAAAAGAGAAATAACAAAAAAACATAATATTTAATAGAGAAATAACTAAAATACACATTATTTAATAGAGAAATAACAAAAAAACATATTATTTAATAGAGAAATAACTAAAATACACATTATTTAATAGAGAAATAACTAAAATACACATTATTGATTGGACAAATAACTAAAATTCACATTTGTTAATAAAGAAATAATTAAAATACACATTATTTATTGGAGAAATAACTAAGATACACATTATTTAATAGGGAAAATACAAAAAACACATTATTTAATAAAAAAATAACTAAAATACACATTATTTAATAGAGAAATAACTAAAATACACATTATTCAATAAAGAAATAACTAAAATTCACATTATTTAATAGAGAAATAACAAAAAAACAAATTATTTAATAGAGAAATAACTAAAAAACACATTATTTATTGGAGAAATAAATAAAAAACACATTATTTATTGGAGAAATAACAAAAAACACATTATTTAATAAAGAAATAATTAAAATACACATTATTTAATAAAGAAATAACAAAAAAACACATTATTCAATGAAGAAATAACTAAAATACACATTATTTATTGAAGAAATAACTAAAATACTCATTATTTATTGGAAAAATAACTAAAATACACATTATTTAATAGAGAAATACCTAAAATACACTTTATTTATTGGAGAAACAACTAAAATTTACATTATTTAAAAGAGAAATAACTAGCATACACAATATTTAATAAAGAAATAACTAAAATACACATTATTTAATAAAGAAATAACAAAAAACACATTATTTAATAAAGAAATAACTAAAATACACATTATTTAATAGAGAAATAACAAAAAAACACATTATTTAATAAAGAATTAACTAAAATACACATTATTTATTAGAGAAATAACTAAAATACACATTATTTAATAGAGAAATAACTAAAATACACTATATTTAATAAAGAAATAACTAAAACACACATTATTTATTGGAGAAATAACTAAAATACATATTATTTATTGGAGAAATAACTAAAATACACATATTATAATAAAGAAATAACTAAAATACACATTATTTAATAGAGAAATAACAAAAAAACACATTATTCAATGAAGAAATAACTAAAATACACATTATTTATTGGAGAAATAACTAAAATACACATTATTTAATAAAAAAATAACTAAAATACACATTATTTATTAGAGAAATAACTAAAGCAAACATTAATTACAAAAGAAATAACTAAAATACACAATATTTAATAAAGAAATAATTAAAATAAACAATATTTAATAAAGAAATAACAAAAAAACACATTATTTAATAGAGAAATAACTAAAATACACATTATTTTATGGAAAAATAACTAAAATACACATTATTTAATAAAGAAATAACTAAAATACACATTAATTAAAAGAGAAATAACTAAAATACACATTAATTAATAGAAAAATAACAAAAAAACACATTATTGAATTGAGAAATAACTAAAATACACATTATTTAATAAAGAAATAACTAAAATACACATTAATTAATAAAAAAATAACAAAAAAACACATTATTTAATAGAGAAATAACTAAAATACACATTATTTAAAAAAGAAATAACTAAAATACACATTATTTAATAGAAAAATAACTAAAATACACATTATTAAATAAAGAAATATTTAAAATACACATTATTTAATGGAGAAATAACTTAAATACACATTATTTAATAAAGAAATAACTAAAATACACATTATTTTTTAAAAAAATAACAAAAAAACACATTATTTAATAGAGAAATAACTAAAATACACATTATTTTATGGAAAAATAACTAAAATACACATTATTTAATAAAGAAATAACTAAAATACACATTATTTAATAGAGAAATAACAAAAAAACACAATATTTATAAAAGAAATAACTAAAATACACATTATATAATAGAGAAATAATAAAAAAACACATTATTTAATAGAGAAATAACTAAAATACACATTATTTAATAGAGAAATAACAAAAAAACACAATAATTAATAGAGAAATAACTAAAATACACATTATTTGATTTAGAAATAACAAAAAAACACATTATTTTATAAAGAAATAACTAAAATACACATAATTTATTAGAGATATAACTAAAATACACATTATTTATTGGACAATTAACTAAAATACACATTATTTAATAAAGGAATAACTAAAATACAAATTTTTTATTGAAGAAATAACTAAGATACACATTATTTAATAAATAAATAACTAAAATACATATTATTTAATAGAGAAATAACAAAAAACACATTATTTAATAGAGAAATAACTAAAATACACATTATTTAATAAAGAAAGAACAAAAAAACTCATTATTTAAAAGAGAAATAACTAAAATACACATTATTTATTAGAGAAATAACAAAAATACACATTATTTATTGGAGAAATAACTAAAATACACATTATTCAATAGAGAAATAACTAAAATACACATTATTTAATAGAGAAATAACAAAAAAACACATCATTTAATAGAGAAATAAGTAAAATACACATTATTTAATAAATAAATAACTAAAATACACATTATTTATTGGGGAAATAACTAAAATACACATTATTTAATAAAGAAATAATTAAAATACACATTATTTAATAGAGAAATAACATAAAAACACATTATTTAACAGAAAAATAACAAAAAACACTTTATTTAATAGAGAAATAAAAAAAAGATTATTTAATAAAATAATAACTAAAATACACATTATTTAAAAGAGAAATAACTAAAATACACTCTAATTAATAGAGAAATAACTAAAATACACATTATTAAATAAAGAAACAACTAAAATACACATTATTTAATAGAGAAATAACTAATATTCACATTATTTAATAGAGAAATAACAAAAAAACACATTATTTAATAGAGAAATAACTAAAATACACATTATTTATTTTAGAAATAACTGAAATACACATTATTTAATAAAGAGATAACTAATATACACATTAATTATTGAAGAAATAACTTATATACACATTATTTAATAAAGAAATAACAAGAATACACATTATTTAATAGAGAAATAACAAAAAACACATTATTTAATAAAGAAATAACAAAAATACACATTATTTATTAGAGAAATAACTAAAATACACATTAATTATTTTAGAAATAACTAAAATACACATTATTTAATCAAGAAATAACTAATATACACATTATTTATTAGAGAAATAACTAAAATACACATTATTTAATGAAGAAATAACTAGAATACACATTATTTAATAGAGAAATAACAAAAAAACACATTATATATCAGAGAAATAACAAAAATACACATTATTTATTGGAGAAAAAACTAAAATACACATTATTCAATAGAGAAATAACTAAAATACACATTATTTAATAGAGAAATAACAAAAAAACACATCATTTAATAGAGAAATAAGTAAAATACACATTATTTATTAAAGAAATAACTAAAATACACATTATTTAATAAAGAAATAACTAAAATACACATATATTAAAAGAGAAATAACAAAATACACATTATTTAATAGAAAAATAACAAAAAAACATATTATTTAATAGAGAAATAACTAAAATACACATTATTTTAAAGGAAAATAACAAAAAAACATATTATTTAATTTAGAAATAACTAAAATACACATTATTTATTGGAGAAATACCTAAAATACACATTATTTATTGGAGAAATAACTAAAATACACATAATTTAATAAAGAAATAACTAAAATACACATTATTTATTGGAGAAATAACTTAATTACACATTATTTAATAGAGAATAAACTAAAATACACATTATTTAATAGAGAAATAACTAAAATACACATTATTTAATAGAGAAATAACAAAAAAACAAATTCTTTGATAAAGAAATAACTAAAATACACATTATTTTATGAAGAAATAACTAAAATACACATTATTTAATAAAGAAATAACTAAAATACACTATATTTATTAGAGAAATAACAAAAAAAACACATTATTTAATAAAGAATTAACTAAATTACACATTCTATAATAGAGAAATAACAAAAAAACACATTATTTAATAGAAAAATAACTAAAATACACATTATTCAATAGAAAAATAACAAAAAAACACATTATTGAATAGAGAAATAACTAAAATACACATTATTTAATAAAGAAATAACAAAAAAACACATTATTTAATAAAGAAATAACTAATATTCACATTATTCAATAGAAAAATAACAAAAAAACACATTATTGAATAGAGAAATAACTAAAATACACATTATTTAATAAAGAAATAACTAATATTCACATTATTCAATAGAAAAATAACAAAAAAACACATTATTGAATAGAGAAATAACTAAAATACACATTATTTAATAAAGAAATAACTAAAATACACATTCTTTTATGGAAAAATAACTAAAATACACATTATTTAATAAAGAAATAACTAAAATACACATTATTTAATAGAGAAATAACAAAAAAACACATTATTTAATAAAGAAATAACTAAAATACACATTATATAATAAAGAAATAACAAAAAAACACATAATTTAATAGAGAAATAACTAAAATACACATTATTAAATAGAAAAACAACTAAAATACACATTATTTAATAGAGAAAAAACTAAAATTCACATTATTTAATAGAAAAATAACAAAAAAACACATTCTTTAATAGAAAAATAACTAAAATACACATTATTTATTTTAGAAATAACTAAAATACACATTATTTAAAAAAGAGATAACTAATATACACATTATTTATTGAAGAAATAACTAAAATACACATTATTTAATAAAGAAATAACAAGAATTCACATTATTTAATAGAGAAATAACAAAAATACACATTATTTATTAGAGAAATAACTAAAATACACATTATTTATTTTAGAAATAACTAAAATACACATTATTTAATCAAGAAATAACTAATATACACATTATTTATTGGAGAAATAACTAAAATACACATTATTTAATGAAAAAATAACTAGAATACACATTATTTAATAGAGAAATAACAAAAAAAACACAATATATATCAGAGAAATAACAAAAATACACATTATTTATTGGAGAAATAACTAAAATACACATTATTCAATAGAGAAATAACTGTAATACACATTATTTAGTAGAGAAATAACAAAAAAACATATCATTTAATAGAGAAATAAGTAAAATACACATCATTTATTAAAGAAATAACTAAAATACACATTATTTAATAAAGAAATAACTAAAATACACTATATTTAATAGAGAAATAACAAAAAAAAAACATTATTTAATAAAGAATTAACTAAAATACACATTCTATAATAGAGAAATAACAAAAAAACACATTATTTAATAAAAAAATAACTAAAATACACAACATTTATTAGAGATATAACTAAAATACACATTATTTATTGGACAATTAACTAAAATACACATTATTTAATAAAAGAATAACTAAAATACACACTATTTATTGGAAAAATAACTAAGATACACAATATTTAGTAAATAAATAACTAAAATACACATTATTTAATAGAGAAATAACAAAAAACACATTATTAAATAGAGAAATAACTAAAATATAATGTGTATTTTAGTTATTTCTCTATTTAATAATGTGTTTTTTGTTATTTCTCTATTAAATAATGTGTATTTTAGTTATTTATTTATTAATATATTATTATAATAATAGAGAAATAACAAAAAAACTTATTATTTAAAAGAGAAATAACTAAAATACACATTATTTAATAGAAAAATAACTAAAATACACATTATTTATTGGAGAATCAACAAAAATACACATTATTTAATAAAGAAATAACTAAAATACACATTATTTTTTAAAGAAATAACAAAAAAACACATTATTTAATAGAGAAATAACTAAAATACACATTATTTATTAGAGAATTAACTAAAATACACAATATTTAATAAAGAAATAACAAAAAAACACATTACTTAATAAAGAAATAACAAAAAAACACATTATTTAATTGAGAAATAACTAAAAAACACATTATTTATTGGAGAAATAACTAAAATACACATTATTTAATAAAGAAATAACTAAAATTCACATTATTTATTAGAGAAATAACTAAAATACACATTATTTAATACAGAAAATACAAAAAACACATTATTTAATAAATAAAAAACTAAATAATACATTATTTATTAGAGAAATAACTAAAATACGCATTATTTAATAGAGAAATCAAAAAAAGGATATTTAATAGAGAAATAACTAAAATACACATTATTTAAAAGAGAAATAACTAAAATACACATTATTTAATAGAAAAATAACTTAAATACACATTATTAAATAGAGAAATAACTAAAATACACATTATTTAATAGAGAAATAACTAAAATTCACATTATTTAATAGAGAAATAACAAAAAAACACATTATTTTAAAGAGAAATAACTAAAATACACATTATTTATTTTAAAAATAACTAAAATACACAATATTTAATAAAGAGATAACTAAAATACACAATATTTAATAGAGAAATAACTAAAATACACATTATTTAATAGAGAAATAAAAAAAAGATTATTTAAAAGAGAAATAACTAAAATACACATTATTTAAAATAAAAATAACTAAAATACACATTATTTAATAGAGAAATAACTAAAATACACATTATTAAATAGAGAAATAACTAAAACACACATTATTTAAAAGAGAATTAACTAAAATACACAATATTTAATAGAGAAATAACTAAAATACACATTATTTAATAAAGAAATAAAAAAAAGATTATTTAATAGAGAAATAACTAAAATACACATTATTTAAAAGAGAAATAACTAAAATACACATTATTTAATAGAGAAATAACTAAAATACACATTATTATTTAGAGAAATAACTAAAATACACATTATTTAATAGAGAAATAACTGAAATTCACATTATTTAATAGAGAAATAACAAAAAAACACATTAATTAATAAAAAAATAACTAAAATACACATAATTTATTTTAGAAATAACTAAAATACACATTATTTAATAAAGAGATAACTAATATACACATTATTTATTGAAGAAATAACTAAAATACACATTATTTAATAAAGAAATAACAAGAATACACATTATTTAATAGAGAAATAACAAAAAAACACATTTTTAATAGAGAAATAACAAAAATACACATTATTTATTAGAGAAATAACTAAAATACACTATATTTAATTTAGAAATAACTAAAATACACATTATTTATTAAAGAAATAACTAATATACACATTATTTATTGGAGAAATAACTAAAATACACATGATTTAATAGAGAAATAACTAGAATACACATTATTTAATAGAGAAATAACAAAAAAACACATTATTTAATAGAGAAATAACAAAAATACACATTTGTTATTAAAGAAATAACTAAAATACACATTATTCAATAGAGAAATAACTAAAATACACATTATTTAATAGAGAAATAACAAAAAAACACATCATTTAATAAAGAAATGAGTAAAATACACATTATTTTATAGAGAAATAACTAAAATACACATTATTTAATAAAGAAATAACTAAAATACACATTATTTAATAGAGAAATAAAAAAAAACATTAGTTAATAAAGAAATAACTAAAATACACATTATTTATTAGAGAAATACTTAAAATACACATTATATATTGGAGAAATAACTAAAATACACATAATTTAATAAAGAAATATTTAAAATACACAATATTTATTGGAGAAATAACTAAAATACACATTATTTAATAGAGAAATAACTAAAATACACATTATTTAATAGAGAAACAACAAAAAAACACATTATTTAATAGAGAAATAACTAAAATACACATTATTTTATAGAGAAATAACTAAAATACACATTATTTAATAAAGAAATAACTAAAATACACATTATTTAATAGAGAAATTAAAAAAAAACACATTATTTAATAGAGAAATAACTAAAATACACATTATTCAAAAGAGAAATAACAAAAAAACACATTATTAAATAGAGAAATAACTAAAATACACATGATTTGATAGAGAAATAACAAAAAAACACATTATTTAATAGAGAAATAACTAAAATACATATTATTTAAAAAAAAAATAACTAAAATACACATTATTTATTAGACAAATAACTAAAATTCACATTATTTAATAAAGAAATAACTAAAATACACATTATTCATTGGAGAAATAACTAAAATACACATTATTTAATAGAGAAATAACATAAAAACACATTATTTAAAAGAGAAATAACAAAAAAACAAATTATTTAATAAAGAAATAATTAAAATACACATTATATAATAGAGAAATAACAAAAAAACACATTTTTTTTAGAGAAATAACTAAAATACAAATTATTCAAAAGAGTAATAACAAAAAAACATATTATTTAATAGAGAAATAACTAAAATACACATTATTTATTAAAGAAAAAACAAAAAAACACATTATTTAATAGAGAAATAACTAAAATACATATTATTTAATAGAGAAATAACTAAAATACACATTATTGATTGGACAAATAACTAAAATTTACATTATTTAATAAAGAAATAACTATAATACACATTATTTATTGTAGAAATAACTAAGATACACATTATTTAATAGAGAAAATACAAAAAACACATTATTTAATAGAAAAATAACTAAAATACACATTATTTAATTAAGAAATAACTAAAATACACATTATTCAATAAAGAAATAACTAAAATACACATTATTTAATAAAGAAATAACAAAAAAACAAATTATTTAATAGAGAAATAACTAAAAAACACATTATTTATTGAAGAAATAACTAAAAAACACATTATTTATTAAAGAAATAACAAAAAAAACATTATTTAATAAAGAAATAATTAAAATACACATTTTTTAATAAAGAAATAACAAAAAAAACACCTTATTTAATAAAGAAATAACTAAAATACACATTATTTATTGGAGAAATAACTAAAATACTTATTATTTCTTGGAGAAATAACTAAAATACACATTATTTAATAAAGAAATAACTAAAATACACATTATTTAATAAAGAAATAACAAAAAAACACATTATTTAATAAAGAAATAACTAAAATACACATTATTTAATAGAGAAATAACAAAAAAACACATTATTTAATAGAAAAATAACTAAAATACACATTATTTATTGGAGAAATAACTAAAATACACATTATTTAATAAAGAAATAACTAAAATGCTTATTATTTAATAAAGAAATAACTAAAACACACATTATTTATTGGAGAAATAACTAAAATACATGTTATTTATTGGAGAAATAACTTAAATACACATAATATAATAGAGAAATAACTAAAATACACATTATTTAATAGAGAAATAACAAAAAAACACATTATTCAATGAAGAAATAACTAAAATACACATTATTTATTGGAGAAATAACTAAAATACACATTATTTAATAAAAAAATAACTAAAATACACATTATTTATTAGAGAAATAACTAAAACAAACATTATTTACAAGAGAAATAACTAAAATACACAATATTTAATAAAGAAATAACTAAAATACACAATATTTAATAAAGAAATAACAAAAAAACACATTATTTATTAGAGAAATAACTAAAATACACATTATTTTATGGAAAAATAACTAAAATACACATTATTTAATAAAGAAATAACTAAAATACACATTATTTAAAAGAGAAATAACAAAAAAACACATTATTTAATAAAAAAATAACTAAAATACACATTATATAATAGAGAAATAACAAAAAAACACATTATTTAATAAAGAAATAACTAAAATACACATTATTTAATTGAGAAATAACAAAAAACACAATATTTAATAAAGAAATAACTAAAATACACATTTTATAATAGAGTAATAACAAAAAAACACATTTTTTAATAGAGAAATAACAAAAATACACATTATTTATAAGAGAAATAACTAAAAAACACATTATTTATTTTAGAAATAACTAAAATACACATTATTTAATAAAGAAATAACTAATATTCACAATATTTATTGGAGAAATAACTAAAATACACATTATTTAATAAAGAAATAACTAGAATACACATTATTTAATAGAGAAATTACAAAAAAACACATTATTTAATAGAGAAATAACAAAAATACACATTATTTATTGGAGAAATAACTAAAATACAGATTATTCAATAGAGAAATAACTAAATTACACATTATTTAATAAAGAAATAACAAAAAAACACATCATTTAATAGAGAAATAAGTAAAATACACATTATTTATTGAAGAAATAACTAAAATACACATTATTTAATAAAGAAATAACTAAAATACACATATATTAATAGAGAAATAACAAAATACACATTATTTAATAGAGAAATAACAAAAAAACATATTATTTAATAGAGAAATAACTAAAATACACATTATTTTAAAGAAAAATAACAAAAAAACACATTATTTTATAGAGAAATAACTCAAATACACATTATTTATTGGAGAAATACCTAAAATACACATTATTTATTGGAGAAATAACTAAAATACACATAATTTAATAAAGAAATAACTAAAATACACATTATTTATTAGAGAAATAACTAAAATACACATTTATTAATAGAGAAATAACTAAAATACACATAATTTAATAAAGAAATAACTAAAATACACATTAATTAATAGAGAAATAACAAAAAAACACATTATTTAATAGAGAAATAATTAAAATACACATTATTTTATCAAGAAATAATTAAAATACACATTATTTAATAAAGAAATAACTAAATACACACTATTTAATAGAGAAATTAAAAGAAACACATTATTTAATAAAGAAATAACTAAAATACACATTATTCAAAAGAGAAATAACAAAAAAACACATTATTGAATTGAGAAATAACTAAAATACACATTATTTAATAGAGAAATAACAAAAAAACACATTATTAAATAGAGAAATAACTAAAATACACATTATTTAATAAAGAAATAACAAAAAAACACATTATTTAATAGAGAAATAACTAAAATACACATTATTTAAAAAAGAAATAACTAAAATACACATTATTTAATAGAGAAATAACTAAAATACACATTATTAAATAAAGAAATAACTAAAATACACATTATTTAATAGAGAAATAACTAAAATACACATTATTTAATAAAGAAATAACTAAAATACACATTATTTTTTAAAGAAATAACAAAAAAACACATTATTTATTAGAGAAATAACTAAAATACACATTATTTATTAGAGAATTAACTAAAATACACAATATTTAATAAAGAAATAACAAAAAAACACATTATTTAATAAATAAATAACAAAAAAACACATAATTTAATTGAGAAATAACTAAAAAACACATTATTTATTGGAGAAATAACTAAAATACACATTATTTAATAAAGAAATAACTAAAATTCACATTATTTATTAGAGAAATAACTAAAATACACATTATTTAATAGAGAAAATACAAAAAACACATTATTTAATAGATAAAAAACTAAAATATTCATTATTTAATAGAGAAATAACTAAAATACGCATTATTTAATAGAGAAATAAAAAAAAGGATATTTAATAGAGAAATAACTAAAATACACATTATTTAAAAGAGAAATAACTAAAATACACATTATTGAATTGAGAAATAACTAAAATACACATTATTTAATAGAGAAATAACAAAAAAACACATTATTTAATAGAGAAATAACTAATAAACACATTATTTAATAAAGAAATAACAAAAAAACACATTATTTAATAGAGAAAAAACTCAAATACACATTATTTAAAAAAGAAATACCTAAAATACACATTATTTATTGGAGAAATAAATAAAAAACACATATATTAATAAAGAAATAACTAAAATACACATTATTTATTGGAGAAATAACTAAAATACACATTATTTAATAAAAAAATAACTAAAATACACATTATTTTATAAAGAAATAACAAAAAACACATTATTTGATAGAGAAATAACTAAAATACACATTATTTATCAGAGAATTAACTAGAATACACAACATTTAATAAAGAAATAACAGAAAAACACATTATTTAATAAATAAATAACAAAAAAACACATTATTTAATAGAGAAATAACTAAAAAACACATTATTTATTGGAGAAATAACTAAAATACACAATAATTAATAAAGAAATAACTAAAATTCACATTATTTATTAGAGAAATAACTAAAATACACATTATTTAATAGAGAAAATACAAAAAACACATTATTTAATAGATAATTAACTAAAATATACATTAATTAATAGAGAAATAACTAAAATGCACACTATTCAATAAAGAAATAACTAAAATACACATTATTTAATAGAGAAATAACAAAAAAACAAATTATTTAATAGAGAAATAACTAATATACACATTATTTATTGGAGAAATAACTAAAATACGCATTATTTATTAGAGAAATAACTAAAATACACATTATTTAATAGAGAAATAACTAAAATACACATTATTTATTGGAGAAATAACTAAAATACACATTATTTAATAAAGAAATAACTAAAATTCACATTATTTATTAAAGAAATTACTAAAATACACATTATTTAATAAAGAAATAACTAAAATACACATCATTTAAAAGAGAAATAACAAAAATACACATTATTTAATAGAGAAATAACAAAAATACACATTATTTATTGGAGAATTAACTAAAATACATATTATTTATTGGAGAAATAACAAAAAAACACTTTATTTAATAAAGAAATAACTGAAATACACATTATTTAATAAATAAATAACAAAAAAACACAATATTTAATGGAAAAATAACTAAAATACACATTATTTATTGAAGAAATAAATAAAATACTTATTATTTATTGGAGAAATAACTAAAAGACACATTATTTATTAGAGAAATAACTAAAATACACATTTTTTATTGGAGAAATAACTAAAATACACATTATTTAATAGAGAAATAACAAAAAACACATTATTAAATAGAGAAATAACAGAAAAACACATTATTTATTAGAAAAATAACTAAAATACACGTTATTTAATAGAGAAATAACAAAAAAACACATTATTTAATAGAGAAATAACTAAAATACACATTTTTTATTGGAGAAATAACTAAAATACACATTATTTAATAGAGAAATAACTAAAATACACATTATTTAATAGAGAAATAACTAAAATACACATTATTTATTGGAGAAATAACTAAAATACACATTATTTAATAAAGAAATAACTAAAATACACATTATTTATTGGGGAAATAACTAAAATACACATTATTTAATAAAGAAATAATTAAAATACAAATTATTCAATAAAGAAATAACAAAAAAACACATTATTTAATAAAAAATTAACAAAAAAACACATTATTTAATAGAAAAATATAAAAAAAAAATTATTTAATAGCGAAATAACTAAAATACACCTTATTTAATAGAGAAATAACTAAAATACACATTATTTAATAGAGAAATAACTAAAATACACATTATTTAATAGAGAAATAACTAAAATACACATTATTTAAAAGTGAAATAACTAAAATACACATTATTTAATAGAAAAATAACTAAAATTCATATTATTTAATAAAGAAATAACAAAAAAACACATTATTTAATAAAGAAATAACTAAAATACACATTATTTATTAGACAAATAACTAAAATTTACATTATTCAATAAAGAAATAACTAAAATACACAATATTGAATAGAGAAATAACTAAAATACACATTATTTAATAGAGAAATAACTAAAATTCACAATATTTAATAGAGAAATAACAAAAAAACACATTATTTAATAGAGAAATAACTAAAATACACATTATTTATTTTAGAAATAACTAAAATACACATTATTTAATAAAGAGATAACTAACATACACATTATTTATTGAAGAAATAACTAAAATACACATTATTTAATAAAGAAATAACAAAAATACACATTATTTAATAAAGAAATAACAAAAAAACACAATATTTAATAAAGAAATAACAAAAATACACATTATTTATTAGAGAAATAACTAAAATACACATTATTTATTTTAGAAATAACTAAAATACACATTATTTAATAAAGAAATAACTAATATACACATTATTTATTGGAGAAATAACTAAAATACACATTATTTAATGAAAAAATAATTAGAATACACATTATTTAATAGAGATATAACAAAAAAAACACACTATAAATCAGAGAAATAACAAAAATACACATTGTTTATTGGAGAAAAAACTAAAATACACATTATTCAATAGAGAAATAACTAAAATACACATTATTTATTAGAGAAATAACAAAAAACACATCATTTAATAGAGAAATAAGTAAAATACACATTATTTATTAAAAAAATAACTAAAATACACATTATTTAATAAAGAAATAACTAAAATACACATATAATAATAGAGAAATAACAAAATACACATTATTTAATAGAGAAATAACAAAAAAACATATTATTTAATAAAGAAATAACTAAAATACACATTATTTTACAGAGAAATAACAAAAAAACACATTATTTAATAGAGAAATAACTAAAAAACACATTATTTATTGGAGAAATACCTAAAATACACATTATTTATTGGAGAAATAACTAAAATACACATATTTTAATAAAGAAATAACTAAAATACACAATATTTATTGGAGAAATAACTAAAATACACACTATTTAATAGAGAAATAACTAAAATACACCTTATTTAATAGAAAAATAACTAAAATACACATTATTTAATAAAAAAATAACAAAAAAACACATTATTTAATAAAGAAGTAACTAAAATACACATTCTATAATAGAGAAATAACAAAAAAACACCTTATTTAATAAAGAAATAACTAAAATACACATTATTTAATAGAGAAATAACAAAAAAACACATTATTGAATAGAGAAATAACTAAAATACACATTATTTAATAGAGAAATAACAAAAAAACACATTATTTAATAGAGAAATAACTAAAATACACATTATTTAATAAAGAAATAACTAAAATACACATTATTTATTAGACAAATAACTAAAATTCACATTATTTAATAAAGAAATAACAAAAATACACATTATTCATTGGAGAAATAACTAAGATACACATTATTTAATAAAGAAATAACTAAAATACACATTATTTAATAGAGAAATAACAAAAAAACACTTTATTTAATAAAGAAATAACAAAAAAACACATTATTTATTAGAGAAATAACTAAAATACACATTATTTATAAGAGAAATAACAAAAAAACACATTATTTAATAGAGAAATAACTAAAATACACATTTTTTATTGGAAAAATAACTAAAATACACATTTTTTAATAGAGAAATAACTAAAATACACATTATTTAATAGAGAAATAACTAAAATACACATTATTTAAAAGAGAAATAACTAAAATACACATTATTTAATAGAAAAATAACTAAAATTCATATTATTTAATAAAGACATAACAAAAAAACACATTATTTTATAGAGAAATAACTAAAATACACATTATTTATTAGAGAAATAACTAAAATACACATTATTTTATTTTAGAAATAACTAAAATACACATTATTCAATAGAGAAATAACTAAAATACACATTTTTTAATAAAGAAATAACTAAAATACACATTTTTTATTAGACAAATAACTAAAATTCACATTATTTAATAAAGAAATAACTAAATTACACATTATTCATTGGAGAAATAACTAAAATACACATTATTTAATAGAGAACAAACTAAAATACACATTATTGAATAGAGAAATAATTAAAATACACATTATTTAATAGAGAAATAACTAAAATTCACGGTATTTAAGAAAGAATAAACAAAAAAACACATTAATTAATAGAGAACTAACTAAAATACACTTTATTTATTTTAGAAATAACTAAAATACACATTATTTAATAAAGAGATAACTAACATACACATTATTTATTGAAGAAATAACTAAAATACACATTATTTAATAAAAAAATAACAAGAATACACTTTATTTAATAGAGAAATAACAAAAAAACACATTATTTAATAGAGAAATAACAAAAATACACATTATTTATTAGAGAAATAACTAAAATACACATTATTTATTTTAGAAATAACTAAAATACACATTTTTTAATAAAGAAATAACTAATATACACATTATTTATTGAAGAAATACGTAAAATACATATTATTTAATGAAGAAATAATTAGAATACACATTATTTAATAGAGAAATAACAAAAAAACCCAATATATATCAGAGAAATAACAAAAATACACATTATTTATTTGAGAAATAACTAAAATACACATTATTCAATAGAGAAATAACTAAAATACAAATTATTTATTAAAGAAAAAACTAAAATACACATTATTTAATAAAGAAATAACTAAAATACACATATATTAATAGAGAAATAACAAAATACACATTTTTTAATAAAGAAATAACAAAAAAACATATTATTTAATAGAGAAATAACTAAAATACACATTATTTTACAGAAAAATAACCAAAAAAACACATTATTTAATAGAAAAATAACTAAAAAACACATTATTTATTGGAGAAATACCTAAAATACACATTATTTATTGGAGGAATTACTAAAATACACATAATTTAATAAAGAAATAACTAAAATACACAATATTTATTGGAGAAATAACTAAAATACACATTATTTAATAGGGAAATAACTAAAATACACATTATTTAATAGAGAAATAACTAAAATACACAATATTTAATAAAAAAATAACAAAAAAACAAAAAAACACATTATTTAATAAAGAAATATCTAAAATACACATTCTATAATAGAGAAATAACTAAAATACACAGTATTTAATAGAGAAATAATGAAAACACATTATTTAATAGAGAAATAACTAAAATACACATTATTTAATAGAGAAATAACTAACATACACATTATTTATTGGACAAATAATTAAAATTCACATTATTTAATAAAGAAATAACAAAAATACACATTATTTATTAGAGAAATAACTAAGATACACATTATTTAATAAAGAAATAACTAAAATACGCATTATTTAATAGAGAAATAACAAAAAAACACATTAATTAATTAATAGAGAAATAACTAAAATGTACATTATTTCATAGAGAAATAACAAAAAAACACATTTTTTAAAAGAGAAATAACTAAAATACACATTTATTAATAGAGAAATAACTATAATACACATTATTTATTGGAGAAATAACTAAAATACACATTATTTTATAGAGAAATAACAAAAAAACACATTATTTAATAGAAAAATAACTAAAATACACATTTTTTATTAGAGAATTAACTGAAATACACAATATTTAATAAAGAAATAACAAAAAAACACATTATTTAATAAGAAAATTACAAAAAAAAAAAAAACACATTATTTAATAAAGAAATAACTGAAAAACACAATATTTCTTGGAAAAATAACTAAAATACACATTATTTAATAAAGAAATAACTAAAATTTACATTATTTATTAGAGAAATAACTAAAATATACACATTATTTAATAGAGAAAATAAAAAAAAAAACACATTATTTAATAGATAAATAACTTATATACACATTATTTAATAGAGAAATAACTAAAATACACATTATATAATAAAGAAATAACTAAAATACACATTATTTAATAGAGAAATAACAAAAAAACAAATTATTTAATAGAGAAATAATTAAAAACACATTATTTATTGGAGAAATAACTAAAATACACATTATTTATTGAAGAAATAACAAAAAACACATTATTTAATAGAGAAATAACTAAAATACACATTATTTATTGGAGAAATAACTAAAATACTTATTATTTATTGGAGAAATAACTAAAATACACATTATTTAAAAGAGAAATAACTAAAATACACATTATTTATTGAAGAAATAACTAAAATTCACATTTTTTAATAGAGAAATAACTAACATACACATTATTTAATAAAAAAATAACTACAATACACATTATTTAATAAAGAAATAACAAAAAAACACATTATTTAATAAAGAAATAACTAAAATACACAATATTTATTGAAGAAATAACTAAAATACACAATATTTATTAGAGAAATAACTAAAATACACATTATTTTATAGAGAAATAACAAAAAAACACATTATTTAATAAAGAAATAACTAAAATACACATTATTTTATGGAAAAATAACTAAAATACACATTATTTAATAAAGAAATAACTAAAATACACATTATTTATTGGAGAAATAACTAAGATACACATTATTTGATAAATAAATAACTAAAATACACATTATTTAATAGAGAAATAACAAAAAACACATTATTTAATAGAGAAATAACTAAAATACACATTATTTAATAGAGAAATAACAAAAAAACACATTATTTAAAAGAGAAATAACTAAAATACACATTATTTAATAGAGAAATAACTAAAATACACAATATTTATTAGAGAAATAACTAAGATACACATTATTTAATAAATAAATAACTAAAATACACATTATTTAATAGAGAAATTAAAAAAAAAACACATTATTTAATAAAGAAATAACTAAAATACACCTTATTTTATAAAGAAATAACAAAAAAACACATTATTTAATAGAGAAATAACAAAAATACACATTATTCATTAGAGAAATAACTAAAATACACATTATTTAAATTAAAAAGAACTAAAATACACATTATTTAATAAAGAAATAACTAATATACACATTATTTATTGGAGTAATAACTAAAATACACATTGTTCAATAAAGAAATAACTAGAATACAAATTATTTAATAGAGAAATAACAAAAAAACACATTATTTAATAGAGAAATAACAAAAATACACATTATTTATTGGAGAAATAACTAGAATACACAATATTCAATAAAGAAATAACTAAAATACACATTATTTAATAGAGAAATAACAAAAAAACTTATCATTTAATAGAGAAATAAGTAAAATACACATTATTTATTGAAGAAATAACTAAAATACACATTATTTAATAAAGAAATAACTAAAATACACATATATTAATAGAGAAATAACAAAATACACATTATTTAATAGAGAAATAACAAAAAAACAAATTATTTAATAGAGAAATAACTAAAATACACATTATTTAAAAGAGAAATAACAAAAAAACAAATTATTTATTAGAGAATTAAATAAAATACACATTATTTATTAGAGAATTACCTAAAATACACATTATTTATTGGAGAAATAACTAAAATACACATAATTTAATAAAGAATTAACTAAAATACACAATATTTATTGGAAAAATAACTAAAATACACATTATTTAATAAAGAAATAACTAAAATACGCATTATTTAATAAAGAAATAACTAAAATACACATTATTTAATAGAGAAATAACAAAAAAACACATTATTTAATAGAGAAATAACTAAAATACACATTATTTTATGGAAAAATAACTAAAATACACATTATTTAATAAAGAAATAACTAAAATACACATTATTTAATAAAAAAATTAAAAAAAACACATTATTTAATAAAGAAATAACTAAAATACACATTATTCAAAAGAATAATAACAAAAAAAACACATTATTTATTAGAGAAATAACTAAAATACACATTATTTAATAGAGAAATAACAAAAAAACACATTATTTAAAAGAGAACTAACTAAAATACACATTTATTAATAGAAAAATAAGTAAATTACACAATATTTATTAAAGAAATAACTAAAATACACATTATTTAATAAAGAAATAACTAAAATACACATTATTTTATAAAGAAATAACAAAAAACACATTATTTAATAGAAAAATAACTAAAATACACATTTTTTATTAGAGAATTAACTGTAATACACAATATTTAATAAAGAAATAACAAAAAAACACATTATTTAATAAAGAAATAACAAAAAAACACTTTATTTAATAGAGAAATAACTAAAAAACACATTATTTATTGGAGAAATAACTAAAATACACATTATTCAATAAAGAAATAACTAAAATTCACATTATTTATTAGAGAAATAACTAAAATACACATTATTTAATAGAGAAAATACAAAAAACACATTATTTAATAGATAAATAACTAAAATACACTTTATTTAATAGAGAAATAACTAAAATACACATTATTTAATAAAGAAATAACTAAAATACACATTATTTAATAGAGAAATAACAAAAAAACAAATTATTTAATAGAGAAATAACTAAAAAACACATTATTTATTGGAGAAATAACTAAAAAACACATTATTTATTGGAGAAATAACAAAAAACACATTATTTAATAAAGAAATAACTAAAATACACAATATTTAATAAAGAAATAACAAAAAAACACATTATTTAATAGAGAAATAACTAAAATACACATTATTTAATAGAGAAATAACTAAAATACACCTAATTTATTGGAGAAATAACTAAACTTCACATTATTTAATAGAGAAATAACTAACATACACATTATTTAATAAAGAAATAACTAAAATACACATTATTTAATAAAGAAATAACAAATAAACACATTATTTAATAAAGAAATAACTAAAATACACATTACTTAATAGAGAAATTACAAAAAACACATTATTTAATAGAGAAATAACTAAAATACACATTATTTATTGGAGAAATAACTAAAATACACATTATTTGATAGAGAAATAACTAAAATACACATTATTCAATAGAGAAATAACTAAAACACACATTATTTATTGGAGAAATAACTAAAATACAAATAATTTATTAGAGAAATAACTAAAATACACATAATATAATAAAAAAAAAAACTAAAATACACATTATTTAATAAAGAAATAACAAAAAAACACATTATTCAATGAAGAAATAACTAAAATACACATTATTTATTGGAGAAATAACTAAAATACACATTATTTAATAAAAAAATAACTAAAATACACATTATTTATTAGAGAAATAACTAAAACACACATTATTTAATAGAGAAATAACTAAAATACACAATATTTAATAGAGAAATAACTAAAATACACAATATTTAATAGAGAAATAACAAAAAAACACATTATTTAATAAAGAAATAACTAAAATACATATTATTTTATAGAAAAATAACTAAATTACACATTATTTAATAAAGAAATAACTAAAATACACATTATTTGATAGAGAAATAACAAAAAAACACATTATTTAACAAAGACATAACTAAAATACACATTATATAATAGAGAAATAACAAAAAAACACATTATTTAATAGAGAATTAACTAAAATACACATTATTTAATAGAGAAATAACAAAATTCACATTATATAATAGAGAAATAACTAAAATACACATTATTTAATAGAGAAGAAACAAAAAAACACATTATTTAATAAAGAATGAACTAAAATACACATTATTTATTAGAGATATAACTAAAATACACATTATTTATTAGACAATTAACTAAAATACACAATATTTAATGAAGAAATAACTAAAATATACATTATTTATTGGAGAAATAACTAAGATACACATTATTTAATAAAGAAATAACTAAAATACAAAATATTTAATAGAGAAATAACAAAAAAACACATTATTTAATAGAGAAATAACTAAAATACACATTATTTATTTTAGAAATAACTAAAATACACGTTATTTAATAAAGAGATAACTAATATACACATTAGTTACTGAAGAAATAACTAAAATACACATTATTTTATAAAGAAATAACAAGAATACACATTATTTAATAGAGAAATAACAAAAAAACACATTATATAATAGAGAAATAACAAAAATACACATTATTTATTAGAGAAATAACTAAAATACACATTATTTATTTTAGAAATAACTAAAATACACATTATTTAATAAAGAAATAACTAATATACACATTAATTATTGGAAAAATAACTAAAATACACATTAATTATTAGAGAAATAACTAGAATACACATTATTTAATAGAGAAATAACAAAAAAACACATTATTTAATAGAAAAATAACAAAAATACACATTATTTATTGGAGAAATAACTAAAATACACATTATTTAATAGAGAAATAACTAAAATACACATTATTTAATAAAGAAATAACTAAAATACACTAATATTAATAGAGAAATAACAAAATACACATTATTTAATAGAGAAATAACAAAAAAACATATTATTTAATAGAGAAATATTTAAAATACACATTATTTTAAAGAGAAATAACAAAAAACACATTATTTTTTAGATAAATAACTAAAATACACATTATTTATTGGAGAAATACCTAAAATACACATTATTTATTGGAGAAATAACTAAAATACACATCATTTAATAAAGAAATAACTATAATACACAATATTTATTGGAGAAATAACTAAAATACACATTATTTAATAAAAAAATAACTAAAATACACATAATTTAATAGAGAAATAACTAAAATACACATGATTTAATAGAGAAATAACAAAAAAACACATTATTTAATAGAGAAATAACTAAAATACACATTATTTTATGGAGAAATAACTAAAATACACATTATTTATTAAAGAAATAACTAAAAAACACATTATTTAAAAGAAAAAAAAAACACATTATTTAATAGAGAAATAACTAAAATGCACATTATTCAAAAGAGAAATAACAAAAAACACATTATTGAATAGAGAAATAACTAAAATACACATTATTTAATAAAGAAATAACAAAAAAACACATTATTTAATAGAGAAATAACTAAAATACACATTATTTTATGGAGAAATAACTAAAATACACATTATTTATTAAAGAAATAACTAAAAAACACATTATTTAAAAGAAAAAAAAAACACATTATTTAATAGAGAAATAACTAAAATGCACATTATTCAAAAGAGAAATAACAAAAAACACATTATTGAATAGAGAAATAACTAAAATACACATTATTTAATAAAGAAATAACAAAAAAACACATTATTTAATAGAGAAATAACTAAAATACACATCATTTAATAAAGAAATAACTAAAATACACTATATTTATTAGACAAATAACTAAAATTCACATTATTTAATAAAGAAATAACTATAATACACATTATTTAATAGAGAAATAACAAAAAACACATTATTTAATAGAGAAATAACTAAAATACACATTATTTATTTTAGAAATAACTAAAATACACATTATTTAATCAAGAAATAACTAATATACACATTATTTATTGGAGAAATAACTAAAATACACATTTATTAATAGAGAAATAACTATAATACACATTATTTATTGGAGAAATAACTAAAATACACATTATTTTATAGAGAAATAACAAAAAAACACATTATTTAATAGAAAAATAACTAAAATACACATTTTTTATTAGAGAATTAACTGAAATACACAATATTTAATAAAGAAATAACAAAAAAACACATTATTTAATAAGAAAATTACAAAAAAACAAAAAAACACATTATTTAATAAAGAAATAACTGAAAAACACAATATTTCTTGGAAAAATAACTAAAATACACATTATTTAATAAGGAAATAACTAAAATTTACATTATTTATTAGAGAAAAAACTAAATTATACACATTATTTAATAGAGAAAATAAAAAAAAAACAAGTTATTTAATAGATAAATAACTTATATACACATTATTTAATAGAGAAATAACTAAAATACACATTATATAATAAAGAAATAACTAAAATACACATTATTTAATAGAGAAATAACAAAAAAACAAATTATTTAATAGAGAAATAACTAAAAACACATTATTTATTAGAGAAATAACTTAAATACACATTATTTATTGAAGAAATAACAAAAAACACATTATTTAATAGAGAAATAACTAAAATACACATTATTTATTGGAGAAATAACTAAAATACTTATTATTTATTGGAGAAATAACTAAAATACACATTATTTAAAAGAGAAATAACTAAAATACACATTATTTATTGAAGAAATAACTAAAATTCACATTTTTTAATAGAGAAATAACTAACATACACATTATTTAATAAAGAAATAACTACAATACACATTATTTAATAAAGAAATAACAAAAAAACACATTATTTAATAAAGAAATAACTAAAATACACAATATTTATTGAAGAAATAACTAAAATACACAATATTTATTAGAGAAATAACTAAAATACACATTATTTTATAGAGATAACAACAAAAAAACACATTATTTAATAAAGAAATAACTAAAATACACATTATTTTATGGAAAAATAACTAAAATACACATTATTTAATAAAGAAATAACTAAAATACACATTATTTATTGGAGAAATAACTAAGATACACATTATTTGATAAATAAATAACTAAAATACACATTATTTAATAGAGAAATAACAAAAAAACACATTATTTAATAGAGAAATAACTAAAATACACATTATTTAATAGAGAAATAACAAAAAAACACATTATTTAAAAGAGAAATAACTAAAATACACATTATTTAATAGAGAAATAACTAAAATACACAATATTTATTAGAGAAATAACTAAGATACACATTATTTAATAAATAAATAACTAAAATACACATTATTTAATAGAGAAATTAAAAAAAAAACACATTATTTAATAAAGAAATAACTAAAATACACCTTATTTTATAAAGAAATAACAAAAAAACACATTATTTAATAGAGAAATAACAAAAATACACATTATTTATTGGAGAAATAACTAGAATACACATTATTCAATAAAGAAATAACTAAAATACACATTATTTAATAGAGAAATAACAAAAAAACTTATCATTTAATAGAGAAATAAGTAAAATACACATTATTTATTGAAGAAATAACTAAAATACACATTATTTAATAAAGAAATAACTAAAATACACATAGATTAATAGAGAAATAACAAAATACACATTATTTAATAGAGAAATAACAAAAAAACAAATTATTTAATAGAGAAATAACTAAAATACACATTATTTTAAAGAGAAATAACAAAAAAAACAAATTATTTATTAGAGAAATAAATAAAATACACATTATTTATTAGAGAATTACCTAAAATACACATTATTTATTGGAGAAATAACTAAAATACACATAATTTAATAAAGAATTAACTAAAATACACAATATTTATTGGAAAAATAACTAAAATACACATTATTTAATAAAGAAATAACTAAAATACGCATTATTTAATAAAGAAATAACTAAAATACACATTATTTAATAGAGAAATAACAAAAAAACACATTATTTAATAGAGAAATAACTAAAATACACATTATTTTATGGAGAAATAACTAAAATACACATTATTTAATAAAGAAATAACTAAAATACACATTATTTAATAAAAAAATTAAAAAAAACACATTATTTAATAAAGAAATAACTAAAATACACATTATTCAAAAGAATAATAACAAAAAAAACACATTATTTATTAGAGAAATAACTAAAATACACATTATTTAATAGAGAAATAACAAAAAAACACATTATTTAAAAGAGAACTAACTAAAATACACATTTATTAATAGAAAAATAAGTAAATTACACAATATTTATTAAAGAAATAACTAAAATACACATTATTTAATAAAGAAATAACTAAAATACACATTATTTTATAAAGAAATAACAAAAAAACACATTATTTAATAGAAAAATAACTAAAATACACATTTTTTATTAGAGAATTAACTGTAATACACAATATTTAATAAAGAAATAACAAAAAAACACATTATTTAATAAAGAAATAACAAAAAAACACTTTATTTAATAAAGAAATAACTAAAAAACACATTATATATTGGAGAAATAATTAAAATACACATTATTCAATAAAGAAATAACTAAAATTCACATTATTTATTAGAGAAATAACTAAAATACACATTATTTAATAGAGAAAATACAAAAAACACATTATTTAATAGATAAATAACTAAAATACACTTTATTTAATAGAGAAATAACTAAAATACACATTATTTAATAAAGAAATAACTAAAATACACATTATTTAATAGAGAAATAACAAAAAAACAAATTATTTAATAGAGAAATAACTAAAAAACACATTATTTATTGGAGAAATAACTAAAAAACACATTATTTATTGGAGAAATAACAAAAAACACATTATTTAATAAAGAAATAACTAAAATACACAATATTTAATAAAGAAATAACAAAAAAACACATTATTTAATAGAGAAATAACTAAAATACACATTATTTAATAGAGAAATAACTAAAATTCACCTAATTTATTGGAGAAATAACTAAACTTCACATTATTTAATAGAGAAATAACTAACATACACATTATTTAATAAAGAAATAACTAAAATACACATTATTTAATAAAGAAATAACAAATAAACACATTATTTAATAAAGAAATAACTAAAATACACATTACTTAATAGAGAAATTACAAAAAACACATTATTTAATAGAGAAATAACTAAAATACACATTATTTATTGGAGAAATAACTAAAATACACATTATTTAATAGAGAAATAACTAAAATACACATTATTCAATAGAGAAATAACTAAAACACACATTATTTATTGGAGAAATAACTAAAATACAAATAATTTATTGGAGAAATAACTAAAATACACATAATATAATAAAAAAATAACTAAAATACACATTATTTAATAGAGAAATAACAAAAAAAACACATTATTCAATGAAAAAATAACTAAAATACACATTATTTATTGGAGAAATAACTAAAATACACATTATTTAATAAAAAAATAACTAAAATACACATTATTTATTAGAGAAATAACTAAAACACACATTATTTAATAGAGAAATAACTAAAATACACAATATTTAATAGAGAAATAACTAAAATACACAATATTTAATAGAGAAATAACAAAAAAACACATTATTTAATAAAGAAATAACTAAAATACATATTATTTTATAGAAAAATAACTAAATTACACATTATTTAATAAAGAAATAACTAAAATACACATTATTTGATAGAGAAATAACAAAAAAACACATTATTTAACAAAGACATAACTAAAATACACATTATATAATAGAGAAATAACAAAAAAACACATTATTTAATAGAGAATTAACTAAAATACACATTATTTAATAGAGAAATAACAAAAATCACATTATATAATAGAGAAATAACTAAAATACACATTATTTAATAGAGAAGAAACAAAAAAACACATTATTTAATAAAGAATGAACTAAAATACACATTATTTATTAGAGATATAACTAAAATACACATTATTTATTAGACAATTAACTAAAATACACAATATTTAATGAAGAAATAACTAAAATATACATTATTTATTGAAGAAATAACTAAGATACACATTATTTAATAAAGAAATAACTAAAATACAAAATATTTAATAGAGAAATAACAAAAAAACACATTATTTAATAGAGAAATAACTAAAATACACATTATTTATTTTAGAAATAACTAAAATACACGTTATTTAATAAAGAGATAACTAATATACACATTAGTTACTGAAGAAATAACTAAAATACACATTATTTTATAAAGAAATAACAAGAATACACATTATTTAATAGAGAAATAACAAAAAAACACATTATATAATAGAGAAATAACAAAAATACACATTATTTATTAGAGAAATAACTAAAATACACATTATTTATTTTAGAAATAACTAAAATACACATTATTTAATAAAGAAATAACTAATATACGCATTAATTATTGGAAAAATAACTAAAATACACATTAATTATTAGAGAAATAACTAGAATACACATTATTTAATAGAGAAATAACAAAAAAACACATTATTTAATAAAAAAATAACAAAAATACACATTATTTATTGGAGAAATAACTAAAATACACATTATTTAATAGAGAAATAACTAAAATACACATTATTTAATAAAGAAATAACTAAAATACACTAATATTAATAGAGAAATAACAAAATACACATTATTTAATAAAGAAATAACAAAAAACATATTATTTAATAGAGAAATATTTAAAATACACATTATTTTAAAGAGAAATAACAAAAAACACATTATTTTTTAGAGAAATAACTAAAATACACATTATTTATTGGAGAAATACCTAAAATACACATTATTTATTGGAGAAATAACTAAAATACACATAATTTAATAAAGAAATAACTATAATACACAATATTTATTGGAGAAATAACTAAAATACACATTATTTAATAAAAAAATAACTAAAATACACATAATTTAATAGAGAAATAACTAAAATACACATTATTTAATAGAGAAATAACAAAAAAACACATTATTTAATAGAGAAATAACTAAAATACACATTATTTTATGGAGAAATAACTAAAATACACATTATTTATTAAAGAAATAACTAAAAAACACATTATTTAAAAGAAAAAAAAAACACATTATTTAATAGAGAAATAACTAAAATGCACATTATTCAAAAGAGAAATAACAAAAAACACATTATTGAATAGAGAAATAACTAAAATACACATTATTTAATAAAGAAATAACAAAAAAACACATTATTTAATAGAGAAATAACTAAAATACACATCATTTAATAAAGAAATAACTAAAATACACTATATTTATTAGACAAATAACTAAAATTCACATTATTTAATAAAGAAATAACTATAATACACATTATTTAATAGAGAAATAACAAAAAACACATTATTTAATAAAGAAATAACTAAAATACACATTATTTATTTTAGAAATAACTAAAATACACATTATTTAATCAAGAAATAACTAATATACACATTATTTATTGGAGAAATAACTAAAATACACATTATTTAATGAAAAAATAACTAGAATACACATTATTTATTAGAGAAATAACAAAAAAACACAATATATATCAGAGAAATAACAAAAATACACATTATTTATTGAAGAAATAACTAAAATACACATTATTCAATAGAGAAATAACTGTAATACACATTATTTAGTAGAGAAATAACAAAAAAACACATCATTTAATAGAGAAATAAGTAAAATACACATCATTTATTAAAGAAATAACTAAAATACACATTATTTAATAAAGAAATAACTAAAATACACTATATTTAATAGAGAAATAACAAAAAAAAAACACATTATTTAATAAAGAATTAACTAAAATACACATTCTATAATAGAGAAATAACAAAAAAACACATTATTTAATAAAAAAATAACTAAAATACACAAAATTTATTAGAGATATAACTAAAATACACATTATTTATTGGACAATTAACTAAAATACACATTATTTAATAAAAGAATAACTAAAATACACACTATTTATTGGAAAAATAACTAAGATACACAATATTTAGTAAATAAATAACTAAAATACACATTATTTAATAGAGAAATAACAAAAAACACATTATTAAATAGAGAAATAACTAAAATATAATGTGTATTTTAGTTATTTCTCTATTTAATAATGTGTTTTTTGTTATTTCTCTATTAAATAATGTGTATTTTAGTTATTTATTTATTAATATATTATTATAATAATAGAGAAATAACAAAAAAACTTATTATTTAAAAGAGAAATAACTTAAATACACATTATTTAATAGAGAAATAACTAAAATACACATTATTTATTGGAGAATCAACAAAAATACACATTATTTAATAAAGAAATAACTAAAATACACATTATTTTTTAAAGAAATAACAAAAAAACACATTATCTAATAGAGAAATAACTAAAATACACATTATTTATTAGAGAATTAACTAAAATACACAATATTTAATAAAGAAATAACAAAAAAACACATTACTTAATAAAGAAATAACAAAAAAACACATTATTTAATTGAGAAATAACTAAAAAACACATTATTTATTGGAGAAATAACTAAAATACACATTATTTAATAAAGAAATAACTAAAATTCACATTATTTATTAGAGAAATAACTAAAATACACATTATTTAATACAGAAAATACAAAAAACACATTATTTAATAAATAAAAAACTAAAATATACATTATTTATTAGAGAAATAACTAAAATACGCATTATTTAATAGAGAAATAAAAAAAAGGATATTTAATAGAGAAATAACTTAAATACACATTATTTAAAAGAGAAATAACTAAAATACACATTATTTAATAGAAAAATAACTTAAATACACATTATTAAATAGAGAAATAACTAAAATACACATTATTTAATAGAGAAATAACTAAAATTCACATTATTTAATAGAGAAATAACAAAAAAACACATTATTTTAAAGAGAAATAACTAAAATACACATTATTTATTTTAAAATTAACTAAAATACACAATATTTAATAAAGAGATAACTAAAATACACAATATTTAATAGAGAAATAACTAAAATACACATTATTTAATAGAGAAATAAAAAAAAGATTATTTAAAAGAGAAATAACTAAAATACACATTATTTAAAATAAAAATAACTAAAATACACATTATTTAATAGAGAATTAACTAAAATACACATTATTAAATAGAGAAATAACTTAAACACACATTATTTAAAAGAGAATTAACTAAAATACACAATATTTAATAGAGAAATAACTAAAATACACATTATTTAATAAAGAAATAAAAAAAAGATTATTTAATAGAGAAATAACTAAAATACACATTATTTAAAAGAGAAATAACTAAAATACACATTATTTAATAGAGAAATAACTAAAATACACATTATTATTTAGAGAAATAACTAAAATACACATTATTTAATAGAGAAATAACTAAAACTCACATTATTTAATAGAGAAATAACAAAAAAACACATTAATTAATAAAAAAATAACTAAAATACACATAATTTATTTTAGAAATAACTATAATACACATTATTTAATAAAGAGATAACTAATATACACATTATTTATTGAAGAAATAACTAAAATACACATTATTTAATAAAGAAATAACAAGAATACACATTATTTAATAGAGAAATAACAAAAAAACACATTTTTAATAGAGAAATAACAAAAATACACATTATTTATTAGAGAAATAACTAAAATACACTATATTTAATTTAGAAATAACTAAAATACACATTATTTATTAAAGAAATAACTAATATACACATTATTTATTGGAGAAATAACTAAAATACACATGATTTAATAAAGAAATAACTAGAATACACATTATTTAATAGAGAAATAACAAAAAAACACATTATTTAATAGAGAAATAACAAAAATACACATTTGTTATTAAAGAAATAACTAAAATACACATTATTCAATAGAGAAATAACTAAAATACACATTATTTAATAGAGAAATAACAAAAAAACACATCATTTATTAAAGAAATGAGTAAAATACACATTATTTTATAGAGAAATAACTAAAATACACATTATTTAATAAAGAAATAACTAAAATACACATTATTTAATAGAGAAATAAAAAAAAACATTAGTTAATAAAGAAATAACTAAAATACACATTATTTATTAGAGAAATACCTAAAATACACATTATATATTGGAGAAATAACTAAAATACACATAATTTAATAAAGAAATATTTAAAATACACAATATTTATTGGAGAAATAACTAAAATACACATTATTTAATAGAGAAATAACTAAAATACACATTATTTAATAGAGAAACAACAAAAAAACACATTATTTAATAGAGAAATAACTAAAATACACATTATTTTATAGAGAAATAACTAAAATACACATTATTTAATAAAGAAATAACTAAAATACACATTATTTAATAGAGAAATTAAAAAAACACATTATTTAATAGAGAAATAACTAAAATACACATTATTCAAAAGAGAAATAACAAAAAAACACATTATTAAATAGAGAAATAACTAAAATACACATGATTTGATAGAGAAATAACAAAAAAACACATTATTTAATAGAGAAATAACTAAAATACATATTATTTAAAAAAAAAATAACTAAAATACACATTATTTATTAGACAAATAACTGAAATTCACATTATTTAATAAAGAAATAACTAAAATACACATTATTCATTGGAGAAATAACTAAAATACACATTATTTAATAGAGAAATAACATAAAAACACATTATTTAAAAGAGAAATAACAAAAAAACAAATTATTTAATAAAGAAATAATTAAAATACACATTATATAATAGAGAAATAACAAAAAAACACATTTTTTATTAGAGAAATAACTAAAATACAAATTATTCAAAAGAGTAATAACAAAAAAACATATTATTTAATAGAGAAATAACTAAAATACACATTATTTATTAAAGAAAAAACAAAAAAACACATTATTTAATAGAGAAATAACTAAAATACATATTATTTAATAGAGAAATAACTAAAATACACATTATTGATTGGACAAATAACTAAAATTTACATTATTTAATAAAGAAATAACTAAAATACACATTATTTATTGTAGAAATAACTAAGATACACATTATTTAATAGAGAAAATACAAAAAACACATTATTTAATAGAAAAATAACTAAAATACACATTATTTAATTAAGAAATAACTAAAATACACATTATTCAATAAAGAAATAACTAAAATACACATTATTTAATAAAGAAATAACAAAAAAACAAATTATTTAATAGAGAAATAACTAAAAAACACATTATTTATTGAAGAAATAACTAAAAAACACATTATTTATTAAAGAAATAACAAAAAAAACATTATTTAATAAAGAAATAATTAAAATACACATTATTTAATAAAGAAATAACAAAAAAAACACCTTATTTAATAAAGAAATAACTAAAATACACATTATTTATTGGAGAAATAACTAAAATACTTATTATTTCTTGGAGAAATAACTAAAATACACATTATTTAATAAAGAAATAACTAAAATACACATTATTTAATAAAGAAATAACAAAAAAACACATTATTTAATAAAGAAATAACTAAAATACACATTATTTAATAGAGAAATAACAAAAAAACACATTATTTAATAGAGAAATAACTAAAATACACATTATTTATTGGAGAAATAACTAAAATACTTATTATTTCTTGGAGAAATAACTAAAATACACATTATTTAATAAAAAAATAATTAAAATACACATTATTTATTAGAGAAATAACTAAAACAAACATTATTTACAAAAGAAATAACTAAAATACACAATATTTAATAAAGAAATAACTAAAATACACATTATTTAATTGAGAAATAACAAAAAACACAATATTTAATAAAGAAATAACTTAAATACACATTTTATAATAGAGTAATAACAAAAAAACACATTTTTTAATAGAGAAATAACAAAAATACACATTATTTATAAGAGAAATAACTAAAAAACACATTATTTATTTTAGAAATAACTAAAATACACATTATTTAATAAAGAAATAACTAATATTCACAATATTTATTGGAGAAATAACTAAAATACACATTATTTAATAAAGAAATAACTAGAATACACATTATTTAATAGAGAAATTACAAAAAAACACATTATTTAATAGAGAAATAACAAAAATACACATTATTTATTGGAGAAATAACTAAAATACAGATTATTCAATAGAGAAATAACTAAATTACACATTATTTAATAAAGAAATAACAAAAAAACACATCATTTAATAGAGAAATAAGTAAAATACACATTATTTATTGAAGAAATAACTAAAATACACATTATTTAATAAAGAAATAACTAAAATACACATATATTAATAGAGAAATAACAAAATACACATTATTTAATAGAGAAATAACAAAAAAACATATTATTTAATAGAGAAATAACTAAAATACACATTATTTTAAAGAAAAATAACAAAAAAACACATTATTTTATAGAGAAATAACTCAAATACACATTATTTATTGGAGAAATACCTAAAATACACATTATTTATTGGAGAAATAACTAAAATACACATAATTTAATAAAGAAATAACTAAAATACACATTATTTATTAGAGAAATAACTAAAATACACATTTATTAATAGAGAAATAACTAAAATACACATAATTTAATAGAGAAATAACTAAAATACACATTAATTAATAGAGAAATAACAAAAAAACACATTATTTAATAGAGAAATAATTAAAATACACATTATTTTATCAAGAAATAATTAAAATACACATTATTTAATAAAGAAATAACTAAATACACACTATTTAATAGAGAAATTAAAAGAAACACATTATTTAATAGAGAAATAACTAAAATACACATTATTCAAAAGAGAAATAACAAAAAAACACATTATTGAATTGAGAAATAACTAAAAGACACATTATTTAATAGAGAAATAACAAAAAAACACATTATTAAATAGAGAAATAACTAAAATACACATTATTTAATAAAGAAATAACAAAAAAACACATTATTTAATAGAGAAATAACTAAAATACACATTATTTAAAAAAGAAATAACTAAAATACACATTATTTAATAGAGAAATAACTAAAATACACATTATTAAATAAAGAAATAACTAAAATACACATTATTTAATAGAGAAATAACTAAAATACACATTATTTAATAAAGAAATAACTAAAATACACATTATTTTTTAAAGAAATAACAAAAAAACACATTATTTATTAGAGAAATAACTAAAATACACATTATTTATTAGAGAATTAACTAAAATACACAATATTTAATAAAGAAATAACAAAAAAACACATTATTTAATAAATAAATAACAAAAAAACACATAATTTAATTGAGAAATAACTAAAAAACACATTATTTATTGGAGAAATAACTAAAATACACATTATTTAATAAAGAAATAACTAAAATTCACATTATTTATTAGAGAAATAACTAAAATACACATTATTTAATAGAAAAAAAAATACAAAAAACACATTATTTAATAGATAAAAAACTAAAATATTCATTATTTAATAGAGAAATAACTAAAATACGCATTATTTAATAGAGAAATAAAAAAAAGGATATTTAATAGAGAAATAACTAAAATACACATTATTTAAAAGAGAAATAACTAAAATACACATTATTGAATTGAGAAATAACTAAAATACACATTATTTAATAGAGAAATAACAAAAAAACACATTATTTAATAGAGAAATAACTAAAATACACATTATTTAATAAAGAAATAACAAAAAAACACATTATTTAATAGAGAAATAATTCAAATACACATTATTTAAAAAAGAAATACCTAAAATACACATTATTTATTGGAGAAATAACTAAAAAACACATATATTAATAAAGAAATAACTAAAATACACATTATTTATTGGAGAAATAACTAAAATACACATTATTTAATAAAAAAATAACTAAAATACACATTATTTTATAAAGAAATAACAAAAAACACATTATTTGATAGAGAAATAACTAAAATACACATTATTTATCAGAGAATTAACTAAAATACACAACATTTAATAAAGAAATAACAGAAAAACACATTATTTAATAAAAAAATAACAAAAAAACACATTATTTAATAGAGAAATAACTAAAAAACACATTATTTATTGGAGAAATAACTAAAATACACAATAATTAATAAAGAAAAAACTAAAATTCACATTATTTATTAGAGAAATAACTAAAATACACATTATTTAATAGAGAAAATACAAAAAACACATTATTTAATAAATAATTAACTAAAATATACATTAATTAATAGAGAAATAACTAAAATGCACACTATTCAATAAAGAAATAACTAAAATACACATTATTTAATAGAGAAATAACAAAAAAACAAATTATTTAATAGAGAAATAACTAATATACACATTATTTATTGGAGAAATAACTAAAATACGCATTATTTATTAGAGAAATAACTAAAATACACATTATTTAATAGAGAAATAACTAAAATACACATTATTTATTGGAGAAATAACTAAAATACACATTATTTAATAAAGAAATAACTAAAATTCACATTATTTATTAAAGAAATTACTAAAATACACATTATTTAATAAAGAAATAACTAAAATACACATTATTTAAAAGAGAAATAACAAAAATACACATTATTTAATAGAGAAATAACAAAAATACACATTATTTATTGGAGAATTAACTAAAATACATATTATTTATTGGAGAAATAACAAAAAAACACTTTATTTAATAAAGAAATAACTGAAATACACATTATTTAATAAATAAATAACAAAAAAACACAATATTTAATGGAAAAATAACTAAAATACACATTATTTATTGGAGAAATAAATAAAATACTTATTATTTATTGGAGAAATAACTAAATGACACATTATTTATTAGAGAAATAACTAAAATACACATTTTTTATTGGAGAAATAACTAAAATACACATTATTTAATAGAGAAATAACAAAAAACACATTATTAAATAGAGAAATAACAGAAAAACACATTATTTATTAGAAAAATAACTAAAATACACGTTATTTAATAGAGAAATAACAAAAAAACACATTATTTAATAGAGAAATAACTAAAATACACATTTTTTATTGGAGAAATAACTAAAATACACATTATTTAATAGAGAAATAACTAAAATACACATTATTTAATAGAGAAATAACTAAAATACACATTATTTATTGGAGAAATAACTAAAATACACATTATTTAATAAAGAAATAACTAAAATACACATTATTTATTGGGGAAATAACTAAAATACACATTATTTAATAAAGAAATAATTAAAATACAAATTATTCAATAAAGAAATAACAAAAAAACACATTATTTAATAAAAAATTAACAAAAAAACACATTATTTAATAGAAAAATATAAAAAAATAATTATTTAATAGCGAAATAACTAAAATACACCTTATTTAATAGAGAAATAACTAAAATACACATTATTTAATAGAGAAATAACTAAAATACACATTATTTAATAGAGAAATAACTAAAATACACATTATTTAAAAGTGAAATAACTAAAATACACATTATTTAATAGAAAAATAACTAAAATTCATATTATTTAATAAAGAAATAACAAAAAAACACATTATTTAATAAAGAAATAACTAAAATACACAGTATTTATTTTAGAAATAACTAAAATACACATTATTTATTAGACAAATAACTAAAATTTACATTATTCAATAAAGAAATAACTAAAATACACAATATTGAAAAGAGAAATAACTGAAATACACATTATTTAATAGAGAAATAACTAAAATTTACAATATTTAATAGAGAAATAACAAAAAAACACATTATTTAATAGAGAAATAACTAAAATACACATTATTTATTTTAGAAATAACTAAAATACACATTATTTAATAAAGAGATAACTAACATACACATTATTTATTGAAGAAATAACTAAAATACACATTATTTAATAAAGAAATAACAAAAATACACATTATTTAATAAAGAAATAACAAAAAAACACAATATTTAATAAAGAAATAACAAAAATACACATTATTTATTAGAGAAATAACTAAAATACACATTATTTATTTTAGAAATAACTAAAATACACATTATTTAATAAAGAAATAACTAATATACACATTATTTATTGGAGAAATAACTAAAATACACATTATTTAATGAAAAAATAATTAGAATACACATTATTTAATAGAGATATAACAAAAAAAACACACTATATATCAGAGAAATAACAAAAATACACATTGTTTATTGGAGAAAAAACTAAAATACACATTATTCAATAGAGAAATAACTAAAATACACATTATTTATTAGAGAAATAACAAAAAACACATCATTAAATAGAGAAATAAGTAAAATACACATTATTTATTAAAAAAATAACTAAAATACACATTATTTAATAAAGAAATAACTAAAATACACATATAATAATAGAGAAATAACAAAATACACATTATTTAATAGAGAAATAACAAAAAAACATATTATTTAATAAAGAAATAACTAAAATACACATTATTTTACAGAGAAATAACAAAAAAACACATTATTTAATAGAGAAATAACTAAAAAACACATTATTTATTGGAGAAATACCTAAAATACACATTATTTATTGGAGAAATAACTAAAATACACATATTTTAATAAAGAAATAACTAAAATACACAATATTTATTGGAGAAATAACTAAAATACACACTATTTAATAGAGAAATAACTAAAATACACCTTATTTAATAGAAAAATAACTAAAATACACATTATTTAATAAAAAAATAACAAAAAAACACATTATTTAATAAAGAAGTAACTAAAATACACATTCTATAATAGAGAAATAACAAAAAAACACCTTATTTAATAAAGAAATAACTAAAATACACATTATTTAATAGAGAAATAACAAAAAAACACATTATTGAATAGAGAAATAACTAAAATACACATTATTTAATAGAGAAATAACAAAAAAACACATTATTTAATAGAGAAATAACTAAAATACACATTATTTAATAAAGAAATAACAAAAATACACATTATTTATTAGACAAATAACTAAAATTCACATTATTTAATAAAGAAATAACAAAAATACACATTATTCATTGGAGAAATAACTAAGATACACATTATTTAATAAAGAAATAACTAAAATACACATTATTTAATAGAGAAATAACAAAAAAACACTTTATTTAATAAAGAAATAACAAAAAAACACATTATTTATTAGAGAAATAACTAAAATACACATTATTTATAAGAGAAATAACAAAAAAACACATTATTTAATAGAGAAATAACTAAAATACACATTTTTTATTGGAAAAATAACTAAAATACACATTTTTTAATAAAGAAATAACTAAAATACACATTATTTAATAGAGAAATAACTAAAATACACATTATTTAAAAGAGAAATAACTAAAATACACATTATCTAATAGAAAAATAACTAAAATTCATATTATTTAATAAAGAAATAACAAAAAAACACATTATTTTATAGAGAAATAACTAAAATACACATTATTTATTAGAGAAATAACTAAAATACACATTATTTTATTTTAGAAATAACTAAAATACACATTATTCAATAGAGAAATAACTAAAATACACATTTTTTAATAAAGAAATAACTAAAATACACATTATTTATTAGACAAATAACTAAAATTCACATTATTTAATAAAGAAATAACTAAATTACACATTATTCATTGGAGAAATAACTAAAATACACATTATTTAATAGAGAACAAACTAAAATACACATTATTGAATAGAGAAATAATTAAAATACACATTATTTAATAGAGAAATAACTAAAATTCACGGTATTTAAGAAAGAATAAACAAAAAAACACATTAATTAATAGAGAACTAACTAAAATACACATTATTTATTTTAGAATTAACTAAAATACACATTATTTAATAAAGAGATAACTAACATACACATTATTTATTGAAGAAATAACTAAAATACACATTATTTAATAAAAAAATAACAAGAATACACTTTATTTAATAGAGAAATAACAAAAAAACACATTATTTAATAGAGAAATAACAAAAATACACATTATTTATTAGAGAAATAACTAAAATACACATTATTTATTTTAGAAATAACTAAAATACACATTTTTTAATAAAGAAATAACTAATATACACATTATTTATTGTAGAAATACGTAAAATACACATTATTTAATGAAGAAATAATTAGAATACACATTATTTAATAGAGAAATAACAAAAAAACCCAATATATATCAGAGAAATAACAAAAATACACATTATTTATTAGAGAAATAACTAAAATACACATTATTCAATAGAGAAATAACTAAAATACAAATTATTTATTAAAGAAAAAACTAAAATACACATTATTTAATAAAGAAATAACTAAAATACACATATATTAATAGAGAAATAACAAAATACACATTTTTTAATAAAGAAATAACAAAAAAACATATTATTTAATAGAGAAATAACTAAAATACACATTATTTTACAGAAAAATAACCAAAAAAACACATTATTTAATAGAAAAATAACTAAAAAACACATTATTTATTGGAGAAATACCTAAAATACACATTATTTATTGGAGGAATTACTAAAATACACATAATTTAATAAAGAAATAACTAAAATACACAATATTTATTGGAGAAATAACTAAAATACACATTATTTAATAGGGAAATAACTAAAATACACATTATTTAATAGAGAAATAACTAAAATACACAATATTTAATAAAAAAATAACAAAAAAACAAAAAAACACATTATTTAATAAAGAAATATCTAAAATACACATTCTATAATAGAGAAATAACTAAAATACACAGTATTTAATAGAGAAATAATGAAAACACATTATTTAATAGAGAAATAACTAAAATACACATTATTTAATAGAGAAATAACTAACATACACATTATTTATTGGACAAATAATTAAAATTCACATTATTTAATAAAGAAATAACAAAAATACACATTATTTATTAGAGAAATAACTAAGATACACATTATTTAATAAAGAAATAACTAAAATACGCATTATTTAATAGAGAAATAACAAAAAAACACATTAATTAATAGAGAAATAACTAAAATGTACATTATTTCATAGAAAAATAACAAAAAAACACATTTTTTAAAAGAGAAATAACTAAAATACACATTTATTAATAGAGAAATAACTATAATACACATTATTTATTGGAGAAATAACTAAAATACACATTATTTTATAGAGAAATAACAAAAAAACACATTATTTAATAGAAAAATAACTAAAATACACATTTTTTATTAGAGAATTAACTGAAATACACAATATTTAATAAAGAAATAACAAAAAAACACATTATTTAATAAGAAAATTACAAAAAAAAAAAAAACACATTATTTAATAAAGAAATAACTGAAAAACACAATATTTCTTGGAAAAATAACTAAAATACACATTATTTATTGGAGAAATAACTAAAATACTTATTATTTATTGGAGAAATAACTAAAATACACATTATTTATTGAAGAAATAACTAAAATTCACATTTTTTAATAGAGAAATAACTAACATACACATTATTTAATAAAAAAATAACTACAATACACATTATTTAATAAAGAAATAACAAAAAAACACATTATTTAATAAAGAAATAACTAAAATACACAATATTTATTGAAGAAATAACTAAAATACACAATATTTATTAGAGAAATAACTAAAATACACATTATTTTATAGAGAAATAACAAAAAAACACATTATTTAATAAAGAAATAACTAAAATACACATTATTTTATGGAAAAATAACTAAAATACACATTATTTAATAAAGAAATAACTAAAATACACATTATTTATTGGAGAAATAACTAAGATACACATTATTTGATAAATAAATAACTAAAATACACATTATTTAATAGAGAAATAACAAAAAACACATTATTTAATAGAGAAATAACTAAAATACACATTATTTAATAGAGAAATAACAAAAAAACACATTATTTAAAAGAGAAATAACTAAAATACACATTATTTAATAGAGAAATAACTAAAATACACAATATTTATTAGAGAAATAACTAAGATACACATTATTTAATAAATAAATAACTAAAATACACATTATTTAATAGAAAAATTAAAAAAAAAACACATTATTTAATAAAGAAATAACTAAAATACACCTTATTTTATAAAGAAATAACAAAAAAACACATTATTTAATAGAGAAATAACAAAAATACACATTATTCATTAGAGAAATAACTAAAATACACATTATTTAAATTAAAAAAAACTAAAATACACATTATTTAATAAAGAAATAACTAATATACACATTATTTATTGGAGTAATAACTAAAATACACATTGTTCAATAAAGAAATAACTAGAATACAAATTATTTAATAGAGAAATAACAAAATAAAACATTATTTAATAGAGAAATAACAAAAATACACATTATTTATTGGAGAAATAACTAGAATACACAATATTCAATAAAGAAATAACTAAAATACACATTATTTAATAGAGAAATAACAAAAAAACTTATCATTTAATAGAGAAATAAGTAAAATACACATTATTTATTGAAGAAATAACTAAAATACACATTATTTAATAAAGAAATAACTAAAATACACATATATTAATAGAGAAATAACAAAATACACATTATTTAATAGAGAAATAACAAAAAAACAAATTATTTAATAGAGAAATAACTAAAATACACATTATTTTAAAGAGAAATAACAAAAAAACAAATTATTTATTAGAGAATTAAATAAAATACACATTATTTATTAGAGAATTACCTAAAATACACATTATTTATTGGAGAAATAACTAAAATACACATAATTTAATAAAGAATTAACTAAAATACACAATATTTATTGGAAAAATAACTAAAATACACATTATTTAATAAAGAAATAACTAAAATACGCATTATTTAATAAAGAAATAACTAAAATACACATTATTTAATAGAGAAATAACAAAAAAACACATTATTTAATAGAGAAATAACTAAAATACACATTATTTTATGGAAAAATAACTAAAATACACATTATTTAATAAAGAAATAACTAAAATACACATTATTTAATAAAAAAATTAAAAAAAACACATTATTTAATAAAGAAATAACTAAAATACACATTATTCAAAAGAATAATAACAAAAAAAACACGTTATTTATTAGAGAAATAACTAAAATACACATTATTTAATAGAGAAATAACAAAAAAACACATTATTTAAAAGAGAACTAACTAAAATACACATTTATTAATAGAAAAATAAGTAAATTACACAATATTTATTAAAGAAATAACTAAAATACACATTATTTAATAAAGAAATAACTAAAATACACATTATTTTATAAAGAAATAACAAAAAACACATTATTTAATAGAAAAATAACTAAAATACACATTTTTTATTAGAGAATTAACTGTAATACACAATATTTAATAAAGAAATAACAAAAAAACACATTATTTAATAAAGAAATAACAAAAAAACACTTTATTTAATAGAGAAATAACTAAAAAACACATTATTTATTGGAGAAATAACTAAAATACACATTATTCAATAAAGAAATAACTAAAATTCACATTATTTATTAGAGAAATAACTAAAATACACATTATTTAATAGAGAAAATACAAAAAACACATTATTTAATAGATAAATAACTAAAATACACTTTATTTAATAGAGAAATAACTAAAATACACATTATTTAATAAAGAAATAACTAAAATACACATTATTTATTGGAGAAATAACAAAAAACACATTATTTAATAAAGAAATAACTAAAATACACAACATTTAATAAAGAAATAACAAAAAAACACATTATTTAATAGAGAAATAACTAAAATACACATTATTTAATAGAGAAATAACTAAAATACACCTAATTTATTGGAGAAATAACTAAACTTCACATTATTTAATAGAGAAATAACTAACATACACATTATTTAATAAAGAAATAACTAAAATACACATTATTTAATAAAGAAATAACAAATAAACACATTATTTAATAAAGAAATAACTAAAATACACATTACTTAATAGAGAAATTACAAAAAACACATTATTTAATAGAGAAATAACTAAAATACACATTATTTATTGGAGAAATAACTAAAATACACATTATTTGATAGAGAAATAACTAAAATACACATTATTCAATAGAGAAACAACTAAAACACACATTATTTATTGGAGAAATAACTAAAATACAAATAATTTATTGGAGAAATAACTAAAATACACATAATATAATAAAAAAAAAACTAAAATACACATTATTTAATAAAGAAATAACAAAAAAACACATTATTCAATGAAGAAATAACTAAAATACACATTATTTATTGGAGAAATAACTAAAATACACATTATTTAATAAAAAAATAACTAAAATACACATTATTTATTAGAGAAATAACTAAAACACACATTATTTAATAGAGAAATAACTAAAATACACAATATTTAATAGAGAAATAACTAAAATACACAATATTTAATAGAGAAATAACAAAAAAACACATTATTTAATAAAGAAATAACTAAAATACATATTATTTTATAGAAAAATAACTAAATTACACATTATTTAATAAAGAAATAACTAAAATACACATTATTTGATAGAGAAATAACAAAAAAACACATTATTTAACAAAGACATAACTAAAATACACATTATATAATAGAGAAATAACAAAAAAACACATTATTTAATAGAGAATTAACTAAAATACACATTATTTAATAGAGAAATAACAAAATTCACATTATATAATAGAGAAATAACTAAAATACACATTATTTAATAGAGAAGAAACAAAAAAACACATTATTTAATAAAGAATGAACTAAAATACACATTATTTATTAGAGATATAACTAAAATACACATTATTTATTAGACAATTAACTAAAATACACAATATTTAATGAAGAAATAACTAAAAAATACATTATTTATTGGAGAAATAACTAAGATACACATTATTTAATAAAGAAATAACTAAAATACAAAATATTTAATAGAGAAATAACAAAAAAACACATTATTTAATAGAGAAATAACTAAAATACACATTATTTATTTTAGAAATAACTAAAATACACGTTATTTAATAAAGAGATAACTAATATACACATTAGTTACTGAAGAAATAACTAAAATACACATTATTTTATAAAGAAATAACAAGAATACACATTATTTAATAGAGAAATAACAAAAAAACACATTATATAATAGAGAAATAACAAAAATACACATTATTTATTAGAGAATTAACTAAAATACACATTATTTATTTTAGAAATAACTAAAATACACATTATTTAATAAAGAAATAACTAATATACACATTAATTATTGGAAAAATAACTAAAATACACATTAATTATTAGAGAAATAACTAGAATACACATTATTTAATAGAGAAATAACAAAAAAACACATTATTTAATAGAAAAATAACAAAAATACACATTATTTATTGGAGAAATAACTAAAATACACATTATTTAATAGAGAAATAACTAAAATACACATTATTTAATAAAGAAATAACTAAAATACACTAATATTAATAGAGAAATAACAAAATACACATTATTTAATAGAGAAATAACAAAAAAACATATTATTTAATAGAGAAATATTTAAAATACACATTATTTTAAAGAGAAATAACAAAAAACACATTATTTTTTAGAGAAATAACTAAAATACACATTATTTATTGGAGAAATACCTAAAATACACATTATTTATTGGAGAAATAACTAAAATACACATCATTTAATAAAGAAATAACTATAATACACAATATTTATTGGAGAAATAACTAAAATACACATTATTTAATAAAAAAATAACTAAAATACACATAATTTAATAGAGAAATAACTAAAATACACATTATTTAATAGAGAAATAACAAAAAAACACATTATTTAATAGAGAAATAACTAAAATACACATTATTTTATGGAGAAATAACTAAAATACACATTAATTATTAAAGAAATAACTAAAAAACACATTATTTAAAAGAAAAAAAAACACATTATTTAATAGAGAAATAACTAAAATGCACATTATTCAAAAGAGAAATAACAAAAAACACATTATTGAATAGAGAAATAACTAAAATACACATTATTTAATAAAGAAATAACAAAAAAACACATTATTTAATAGAGAAATAACTAAAATACACATCATTTAATAAAGAAATAACTAAAATACACTATATTTATTAGACAAATAACTAATTTTCACATTATTTAATAAAGAAATAACTATAATACACATTATTTAATAGAGAAATAACAAAAAACACATTATTTAATAGAGAAATAACTAAAATACACATTATTTATTTTAGAAATAACTAAAATACACATTATTTAATCAAGAAATAACTAATATACACATTATTTATTGGAGAAATAACTAAAATACACATTTATTAATAGAGAAATAACTATAATACACATTATTTATTGGAGAAATAACTAAAATACACATTATTTTATAGAGAAATAACAAAAAAACACATTATTTAATAGAAAAATAACTAAAATACACATTTTTTATTAGAGAATTAACTGAAATACACAATATTTAATAAAGAAATAACAAAAAAACACATTATTTAATAAGAAAATTACAAAAAAACAAAAAAACACATTATTTAATAAAGAAATAACTGAAAAACACAATATTTCTTGGAAAAATAACTAAAATACACATTATTTAATAAGGAAATAACTAAAATTTACATTATTTATTAGAGAAAAAACTAAATTATACACATTATTTAATAGAGAAAATAAAAAAAAAACACATTATTTAATAGATAAATAACTTATATACACATTATTTAATAGAGAAATAACTAAAATACACATTATATAATAAAGAAATAACTAAAATACACATTATTTAATAGAGAAATAACAAAAAAACAAATTATTTAATAGAGAAATAACTAAAAACACATTATTTATTAGAGAAATAACTTAAATACACATTATTTATTGAAGAAATAACAAAAAACACATTATTTAATAGAGAAATAACTAAAATACACATTATTTATTGGAGAAATAACTAAAATACTTATTATTTATTGGAGAAATAACTAAAATACACATTATTTAAAAGAGAAATAACTAAAATACACATTATTTATTGAAGAAATAACTAAAATTCACATTTTTTAATAGAGAAATAACTAACATACACATTATTTAATAAAGAAATAACTACAATACACATTATTTAATAAAGAAATAACAAAAAAACACATTATTTAATAAAGAAATAACTAAAATACACAATATTTATTGAAGAAATAACTAAAATACACAATATTTATTAGAGAAATAACTAAAATACACATTATTTTATAGAGAAATAACAAAAAAACACATTATTTAATAAAGAAATAACTAAAATACACATTATTTTATGGAAAAATAACTAAAATACACATTATTTAATAAAGAAATAACTAAAATACACATTATTTATTGGAGAAATAACTAAGATACACATTATTTGATAAATAAATAACTAAAATACACATTATTTAATAGAGAAATAACAAAAAAACACATTATTTAATAGAGAAATAACTAAAATACACATTATTTAATAGAGAAATAACAAAAAAACACATTATTTAAAAGAGAAATAACTAAAATACACATTATTTAATAGAGAAATAACTAAAATACACAATATTTATTAGAGAAATAACTAAGATACACATTATTTAATAAATAAATAACTAAAATACACATTATTTAATAGAGAAATTAAAAAAAAAACACATTATTTAATAAAGAAATAACTAAAATACACCTTATTTTATAAAGAAATAACAAAAAAACACATTATTTAATAGAGAAATAACAAAAATACACATTATTCATTAGAGAAATAACTAAAAAACATTATTTAAATTAAAAATAACTAAAATACACATTATTTAATAAAGAAATAACTAATATACACATTATTTATTGGAGTAATAACTAAAATACACATTGTTCAATAAAGAAATAACTAGAATACAAATTATTTAATAGAGAAATAACAAAAAAATACATTATTTAATAGAGAAATAACAAAAAAACATATTATTTAATAGAGAAATATTTAAAATACACATTATTTTAAAGAGAAATAACAAAAAACACATTATTTTTTAGAGAAATAACTAAAATACACATTATTTATTGGAGAAATACCTAAAATACACATTATTTATTGGAGAAATAACTAAAATACACATCATTTAATAAAGAAATAACTATAATACACAATATTTATTGGAGAAATAACTAAAATACACATTATTTAATAAAAAAATAACTAAAATACACATAATTTAATAGAGAAATAACTAAAATACACATTATTTAATAGCGAAATAACAAAAAAACACATTATTTAATAGAGAAATAACTAAAATACACATTATTTTATGGAGAAATAACTAAAATACACATTATTTATTAAAGAAATAACTAAAAAACACATTATTTAAAAGAAAAAAAAAAACACATTATTTAATAGAGAAATAACTAAAATGCACATTATTCAAAAGAGAAATAACAAAAAACACATTATTGAATAGAGAAATAACTAAAATACACATCATTTAATAAAGAAATAACTAAAATACACTATATTTATTAGACAAATAACTAAAATTCACATTATTTAATAAAGAAATAACTATAATACACATTATTTAATAGAGAAATAACAAAAAACACATTATTTAATAAAGAAATAACTAAAATACACATTATTTATTTTAGAAATAACTAAAATACACATTATTTAATCAAGAAATAACTAATATACACATTATTTATTGGAGAAATAACTAAAATACACATTATTTAATGAAAAAATAACTAGAATACACATTATTTAATAGAGAAATAACAAAAAAACACAATATATATCAGAGAAATAACAAAAATACACATTATTTATTGGAGAAATAACTAAAATACACATTATTCAATAGAGAAATAACTGTAATACACATTATTTAGTAGAGAAATAACAAAAAAACACATCATTTAATAGAGAAATAAGTAAAATACACATCATTTATTAAAGAAATAACTAAAATACACATTATTTAATAAAGAAATAACTAAAATACACTATATTTAATAGAGAAATAACAAAAAAAAACACATTATTTAATAAAGAATTAACTAAAATACACATTCTATAATAGAGAAATAACAAAAAAACACATTATTTAATAAAAAAATAACTAAAATACACAAAATTTATTAGAGATATAACTAAAATACACATTATTTATTGGACAATTAACTAAAATACACATTATTTAATAAAAGAATAACTAAAATACACACTATTTATTGGAAAAATAACTAAGATACACAATATTTAGTAAATAAATAACTAAAATACACATTATTTAATAGAGAAATAACAAAAAACACATTATTAAATAGAGAAATAACTAAAATATAATGTGTATTTTAGTTATTTCTCTATTTAATAATGTGTTTTTTGTTATTTCTCTATTAAATAATGTGTATTTTAGTTATTTATTTATTAATATATTATTATAATAATAGAGAAATAACAAAAAAACTTATTATTTAAAAGAGAAATAACTAAAATACACATTATTTAATAGAGAAATAACTAAAATACACATTATTTATTGGAGAATCAACAAAAATACACATTATTTAATAAAGAAATAACTAAAATACACATTATTTTTTAAAGAAATAACAAAAAAACACATTATCTAATAGAGAAATAACTAAAATACACATTATTTATTAGAGAATTAACTAAAATACACAATATTTAATAAAGAAATAACAAAAAAACACATTACTTAATAAAGAAATAACAAAAAAACACATTATTTAATTGAGAAATAACTAAAAAACACATTATTTATTGGAGAAATAACTAAAATACACATTATTTAATAAAGAAATAACTAAAATTCACATTATTTATTAGAGAAATAACTAAAATACACATTATTTAATACAGAAAATACAAAAAACACATTATTTAATAAATAAAAAACTAAAATATACATTATTTATTAGAGAAATAACTAAAATACGCATTATTTAATAGAGAAATAAAAAAAAGGATATTTAATAGAGAAATAACTTAAATACACATTATTTAAAAGAGAAATAACTAAATTACACATTATTTAATAGAAAAATAACTTAAATACACATTATTAAATAGAGAAATAACTAAAATACACATTATTTAATAGAGAAATAACTAAAATTCACATTATTTAATAGAGAAATAACAAAAAAACACATTATTTTAAAGAGAAATAACTAAAATACACATTATTTATTTTAAAAATAACTAAAATACACAATATTTAATAAAGAGATAACTAAAATACACAATATTTAATAGAGAAATAACTAAAATACACATTATTTAATAGAGAAATAAAAAAAAGATTATTTAAAAGAGAAATAACTAAAATACACATTATTTAAAATAAAAATAACTAAAATACACATTATTTAATAGAGAAATAACTAAAATACACATTATTAAATAGAGAAATAACTTAAACACACATTATTTAAAAGAGAATTAACTAAAATACACAATATTTAATAGAGAAATAACTAAAATACACATTATTTAATAAAGAAATAAAAAAAAGATTATTTAATAGAGAAATAACTAAAATACACATTATTTAAAAGAGAAATAACTAAAATACACATTATTTAATAGAGAAATAACTAAAATACACATTATTATTTAGAGAAATAACTAAAATACACATTATTTAATAGAGAAATAACTAAAACTCACATTATTTAATAGAGAAATAACAAAAAAACACATTAATTAATAAAAAAATAACTAAAATACACATAATTTATTTTAGAAATAACTATAATACACATTATTTAATAAAGAGATAACTAATATACACATTATTTATTGAAGAAATAACTAAAATACACATTATTTAATAAAGAAATAACAAGAATACACATTATTTAATAGAGAAATAACAAAAAACACATTTTTAATAGAGAAATAACAAAAATACACATTATTTATTAGAGAAATAACTAAAATACACTATATTTAATTTAGAAATAACTAAAATACACATTATTTATTAAAGAAATAACTAATATACACATTATTTATTGGAGAAATAACTAAAATACACATGATTTAATAAAGAAATAACTAGAATACACATTATTTAATAGAGAAATAACAAAAAAACACATTATTTAATAGAGAAATAACAAAAATACACATTTGTTATTAAAGAAATAACTAAAATACACATTATTCAATAGAGAAATAACTAAAATACACATTATTTAATAGAGAAATAACAAAAAAACACATCATTTATTAAAGAAATGAGTAAAATACACATTATTTTATAGAGAAATAACTAAAATACACATTATTTAATAAAGAAATAACTAAAATACACATTATTTAATAGAGAAATAAAAAAAAACATTAGTTAATAAAGAAATAACTAAAATACACATTATTTATTAGAGAAATACCTAAAATACACATTATATATTGGAGAAATAACTAAAATACACATAATTTAATAAAGAAATATTTAAAATACACAATATTTATTGGAGAAATAACTAAAATACACATTATTTAATAGAGAAATAACTAAAATACACATTATTTAATAGAGAAACAACAAAAAAACACATTATTTAATAGAGAAATAACTAAAATACACATTATTTTATAGAGAAATAACTAAAATACACATTATTTAATAAAGAAATAACTAAAATACACATTATTTAATAGAGAAATTAAAAAAACACATTATTTAATAGAGAAATAACTAAAATACACATTATTCAAAAGAGAAATAACAAAAAAACACATTATTAAATAAAGAAATAACTAAAATACACATGATTTGATAGAGAAATAACAAAAAAACACATTATTTAATAGAGAAATAACTAAAATACATATTATTTAAAAAAAAAATAACTAAAATACACATTATTTATTAGACAAATAACTGAAATTCACATTATTTAATAAAGAAATAACTAAAATACACATTATTCATTGGAGAAATAACTAAAATACACATTATTTAATAGAGAAATAACATAAAAACACATTATTTAAAAGAGAAATAACAAAAAAACAAATTATTTAATAAAGAAATAATTAAAATACACATTATATAATAGAGAAATAACAAAAATACACATTTTTTATTAGAGAAATAACTAAAATACAAATTATTCAAAAGAGTAATAACAAAAAAACATATTATTTAATAGAGAAATAACTAAAATACACATTATTTATTAAAGAAAAAACAAAAAAACACATTATTTAATAGAGAAATAACTAAAATACATATTATTTAATAGAGAATTAACTAAAATACACATTATTGATTGGACAAATAACTAAAATTTACATTATTTAATAAAGAAATAACTAAAATACACATTATTTATTGTAGAAATAACTAAGATACACATTATTTAATAGAGAAAATACAAAAAACACATTATTTAATAAAAAAATAACTAAAATACACATTATTTAATTAAGAAATAACTAAAATACACATTATTCAATAAAGAAATAACTAAAATACACATTATTTAATAAAGAAATAACAAAAAAACAAATTATTTAATAGAGAAATAACTAAAAAACACATTATTTATTGAAGAAATAACTAAAAAACACATTATTTATTAAAGAAATAACAAAAAAAACATTATTTAATAAAGAAATAATTAAAATACACATTATTTAATAAAGAAATAACAAAAAAAACACCTTATTTAATAAAGAAATAACTAAAATACACATTATTTATTGGAGAAATAACTAAAATACTTATTATTTCTTGGAGAAATAACTAAAATACACATTATTTAATAAAGAAATAACTAAAATACACATTATTTAATAAAGAAATAACAAAAAAACACATTATTTAATAAAGAAATAACTAAAATACACATTATTTAATAGAGAAATAACAAAAAAAACACATTATTTAATAGAGAAATAACTAAAATACACATTATTTATTGGAGAAATAACTAAAATACACATTATTTAATAAAGAAATAACTAAAATACTTATTATTTAATAAAGAAATAACTAAAACACACATTATTTATTGGAGAAATAACTAAAATACATGTTATTTATTGGACAAATAACTTAAATACACATAATATAATAGAGAAATAACTAAAATACACATTATTTAATAGAGAAATAACAAAAAAACACATTATTCAATGAAGAAATAACTAAAATACACATTATTTATTGGAGAAATAACTAAAATACACATTATTTAATAAAAAAATAATTAAAATACACATTATTTATTAGAGAAATAACTAAAACAAACATTATTTACAAAAGAAATAACTAAAATACACAATATTTAATAAAGAAATAACTAAAATACACAATATTTAATAAAGAAATAACAAAAAAACACATTATTAATTAGAGAAATAACTAAAATACACATTATTTTATGGAAAAATAACTAAAATACACATTATTTAATAAAGAAATAACTAAAATACACATTATTTAAAAGAGAAATAACAAAAAAACACATTATTTAATAAAAAAATAACTAAAATACACATTATATAATAGAGAAATAACAAAAAAACACATTATTTAATAAAGAAATAACTAAAATACACATTATTTAATTGAGAAATAACAAAAAACACATTATTTAATAAAGAAATAACTAAAATACACATTTTATAATAGAGTAATAACAAAAAAACACATTTTTTAATAGAGAAATAACAAAAATACACATTATTTATAAGAGAAATAACTAAAAAACACATTATTTATTTTAGAAATAACTAAAATACACATTATTTAATAAAGAAATAACTAATATTCACAATATTTATTGGAGAAATAACTAGAATACACATTATTTAATAGAGATATTACAAAAAAACACATTATTTAATAGAGAAATAACAAAAATACACATTATTTATTGGAGAAATAACTAAAATACAGATTATTCAATAGAGAAATAACTAAATTACACATTATTTAATAAAGAAATAACAAAAAAACACATCATTTAATAGAGAAATAAGTAAAATACACATTATTTATTGAAGAAATAACTAAAATACACATTATTTAATAAAGAAATAACTAAAATACACATATATTAATAGAGAAATAACAAAATACACATTATTTAATAGAGAAATAACAAAAAAACATATTATTTAATAGAGAAATAACTAAAATACACATTATTTTAAAGAAAAATAACAAAAAAACACATTATTTTATAGAGAAATAACTCAAATACACATTATTTATTGGAGAAATACCTAAAATACACATTATTTATTGGAGAAATAACTAAAATACACATAATTTAATAAAGAAATAACTAAAATACACATTATTTATTAGAGAAATAACTAAAATACACATTTATTAATAGAGAAATAACTAAAATACACATAATTTAATAGAGAAATAACTAAAACACACATTAATTAATAGAGAAATAACAAAAAAACACATTATTTAATAGAGAAATAATTAAAATACACATTATTTTATCAAGAAATAATTAAAATACACATTATTTAATAAAGAAATAACTAAATACACACTATTTAATAGAGAAATTAAAAAAAACACATTATTTAATAGAGAAATAACTAAAATACACATTATTCAAAAGAGAAATAACAAAAAAACACATTATTGAATTGAGAAATAACTAAAATACACATTATTTAATAGAGAAATAACAAAAAAACACATTATTAAATAGAGAAATAACTAAAATACACATTATTTAATAAAGAAATAACAAAAAAACACATTATTTAATAGAGAAATAACTAAAATACACATTATTTAAAAAAGAAATAACTAAAATACACATTATTTAATAGAGAAATAACTAAAATACACATTATTAAATAAAGAAATAACTAAAATACACATTATTTAATAGAGAAATAACTAAAATACACATTATTTAATAAAGAAATAACTAAAATACACATTATTTTTTAAAGAAATAACAAAAAAACACATTATTTATTAGAGAAATAACTAAAATACACATTATTTATTAGAGAATTAACTAAAATACACAATATTTAATAAAGAAATAACAAAAAAACACATTATTTAATAAATAAATAACAAAAAAACACATAATTTAATTGAGAAATAACTAAAAAACACATTATTTATTGGAGAAATAACTAAAATACACATTATTTAATAAAGAAATAACTAAAATTCACATTATTTATTAGAGAAATAACTAAAATACACATTATTTAATAAAGAAAATACAAAAAACACATTATTTAATAGATAAAAAACTAAAATATTCATTATTTAATAGAGAAATAACTAAAATACGCATTATTTAATAGAGAAATAAAAAAAAGGATATTTAATAGAAAAATAACTAAAATACACATTATTTAAAAGAGAAATAACTAAAATACACATTATTGAATTGAGAAATAACTAAAATACACATTATTTAATAGAGAAATAACAAAAAAACACATTATTTAATAGAGAAATAACTAAAATACACATTATTTAATAAAGAAATAACAAAAAAACACATTATTTAATAGAGAAATAACTCAAATACACATTATTTAAAAAAGAAATACCAAAAATACACATTATTTATTGTAGAAATAACTAAAAAACACATATATTAATAAAGAAATAACTAAAATACACATTATTTATTGGAGAAATAACTAAAATACACATTATTTAATAAAAAAATAACTAAAATACACATTATTTTATAAAGAAATAACAAAAAACACATTATTTGATAGAGAAATAACTAAAATACACATTATTTATCAGAGAATTAACTAAAATACACAACATTTAATAAAGAAATAACAGAAAAACACATTATTTAATAAAAAAATAACAAAAAAACACATTATTTAATAGAGAAATAACTAAAAAACACATTATTTATTGGAGAAATAACTAAAATACACAATATTTAATAAAGAAATAACTAAAATTCACATTATTTATTAGAGAAATAACTAAAATACACATTATTTAATAGAGAAAATACAAAAAACACATTATTTAATAGATAATTAACTAAAATATACATTAATTAATAGAGAAATAACTAAAATGCACACTATTCAATAAAGAAATAACTAAAATACACATTATTTAATAGAGAAATAACAAAAAAACAAATTATTTAATAGAGAAATAACTAATATACACATTATTTATTGGAGAAATAACTAAAATACGCATTATTTATTAGAGAAATAACTAAAATACACATTATTTAATAGAGAAATAACTAAAATACACATTATTTATTGGAGAAATAACTAAAATAAACATTATTTAATAAAGAAATAACTAAAATTCACATTATTTATTAAAGAAATTACTAAAATACACATTATTTAATAAAGAAATAACTAAAATACACATTATTTAAAAGAGAAATAACAAAAATACACATTATTTAATAGAGAAATAACAAAAATACACATTATTTATTGGAGAATTAACTAAAATACATATTATTTATTGGAGAAATAACAAAAAAACACTTTATTTAATAAAGAAATAACTGAAATACACATTATTTAATAAACAAAAAAACACAATATTTAATGGAAAAATAACTAAAATACACATTATTTATTGGAGAAATAAATAAAATACTTATTATTTATTGGAGAAATAACTAAAAGACACATTATTTATTAGAGTAATAACTAAAATACACATTTTTTATTGGAGAAATAACTAAAATACACATTATTTAATAGAGAAATAACAAAAAAACACATTATTAAATAGAGAAATAACAGAAAAACACATTATTTATTAGAAAAATAACTAAAATACACGTTATTTAATAGAGAAATAACAAAAAAACACATTATTTAATAGAGAAATAACTAAAATACACATTTTTTATTGGAGAAATAACTAAAATACACATTATTTAATAGAGAAATAACTAAAATACACATTATTTAATAGAGAAATAACTAAAATACACATTATTTATTGGAGAAATAACTAAAATACACATTATTTAATAAAGAAATAACTAAAATACACATTATTTATTGGGGAAATAACTAAAATACACATTATTTAATAAAGAAATAATTAAAATACACATTATTCAATAAAGAAATAACAAAAAAACACATTATTTAATAAAAAATTAACAAAAAAACACATTATTTAATAGAAAAATATAAAAAAAAAATTATTTAATAGCGAAATAACTAAAATACACCTTATTTAATAGAGAAATAACTAAAATACACATTATTTAATAGAGAAATAACTAAAATACACATTATTTAATAGAGAAATAACTAAAATACACATTATTTAAAAGAGAAATAACTAAAATACACATTATTTAATAGAAAAATAACTAAAATTCATATTATTTAATAAAGAAATAACAAAAAAACACATTATTTAATAAAGAAATAACTAAAATACACATTATTTATTTTAGAAATAACTAAAATACACATTATTTATTAGACAAATAACTAAAATTTACATTATTCAATAAAGAAATAACTAAAATACACAATATTGAATAGAGAAATAACTAAAATACACATTATTTAATAGAGAAATAACTAAAATTCACAATATTTAATAAAGAAATAACAAAAAAACACATTATTTAATAGAGAAATAACTAAAATACACATTATTTATTTTAGAAATAACTAAAATACACATTATTTAATAAAGAGATAACTAACATACACATTATTTATTGAAGAAATAACTAAAATACACATTATTAAATAAAGAAATAACAAAAATACACATTATTTAATAAAGAAATAACAAAAAAACACAATATTTAATAGAGAAATAACAAAAATACACATTATTTATTAGAGAAATAACTAAAATACACATTATTTATTTTAGAAATAACTAAAATACACATTATTTAATAAAGAAATAACTAATATACACATTATTTATTGGAGAAATAAATAAAATACACATTATTTAATGAAAAAATAATTAGAATACACATTATTTAATAGAGATATAACAAAAAAAACACACTATATATCAGAGAAATAACAAAAATACACATTGTTTATTGGAGAAAAAACTAAAATACACATTATTCAATAGAGAAATAACTAAAATACACATTATTTATTAGAGAAATAACAAAAAACACATCATTTAATAGAGAAATATGTAAAATACACATTATTTATTAAAAAAATAACTAAAATACACATTATTTAATAAAGAAATAACTAAAATACACATATAATAATAGAGAAATAACAAAATACACATTATTTAATAGAGAAATAACAAAAAACATATTATTTAATAAAGAAATAACTAAAATACACATTATTTTACAGAGAAATAACAAAAAAACACATTATTTAATAGAGAAATAACTAAAAAACACATTATTTATTGGAGAAATACCTAAAATACACATTATTTATTGGAGAAATAACTAAAATACACATATTTTAATAAAGAAATAACTAAAATACACAATATTTATTGAAAAAATAACTAAAATACACACTATTTAATAGAGAAATAACTAAAATACACCTTATTTAATAGAAAAATAACTAAAATACACATTATTTAATAAAAAAATAACAAAAAAACACATTATTTAATAAAGAAGTAACTAAAATACACATTCTATAATAGAGAAATAACAAAAAAACACCTTATTTAATAAAGAAATAACTAAAATACACATTATTTAATAGAGAAATAACAAAAAAACACATTATTGAATAGAGAAATAACTAAAATACACATTATTTAATAGAGAAATAACAAAAAAACACATTATTTAATAGAGAAATAACTAAAATACACATTATTTAATAAATAAATAACTAAAATACACATTATTTATTAGACAAATAACTAAAATTCACATTATTTAATAAAGAAATAACAAAAATACACATTATTCATTGGAGAAATAACTAAGATACACATTATTTAATAAAGAAATAACTAAAATACACATTATTTAATAGAGAAATAACAAAAAAACACTTTATTTAATAAAGAAATAACAAAAAAACACATTATTTATTAGAGAAATAACTAAAATACACATTATTTATAAGAGAAATAACAAAAAAACACATTATTTATTAGAGAAATAACTAAAATACACATTTTTTATTGGAAAAATAACTAAAATACACATTTTTTAATAGAGAAATAACTAAAATACACATTATTTAATAGAGAAATAACTAAAATACACATTATTTAAAAGAGAAATAACTAAAATACACATTATTTAATAGAAAAATAACTAAAACTCATATTATTTAATAAAGAAATAACAAAAAAACACATTATTTTATAGAGAAATAACTAAAATACACATTATTTATTAGAGAAATAACTAAAATACACATTATTTTATTTTAGAAATAACTAAAATACACATTATTCAATAGAGAAATAACTAAAATACACATTTTTTAATAAAGAAATAACTAAAATACACATTATTTATTAGACAAATAACTAAAATTCACATTATTTAATAAAGAAATAACTAAATTACACATTATTCATTGGAGAAATAACTAAAATACACATTATTTAATAGAGAACAAACTAAAATACACATTATTGAATAGAGAAATAACTAAAATACACATTATTTAATAGAGAAATAACTAAAATTCACGGTATTTAAGAAAGAATAAACAAAAAAACACATTAATTAATAGAGAACTAACTAAAATAGACATTATTTATTTTAGAAATAACTAAAATACACATTATTTAATAAAGAGATAACTAACATACACATTATTTATTGAAGAAATAACTAAAATACACATTATTTAATAAAAAAATAACAAGAATACACTTTATTTAATAGAGAAATAACAAAAAAACACATTATTTAATAGAGAAATAACAAAAATACACATTATTTATTAGAGAAATAACTAAAATACACATTATTTATTTTAGAAATAACTAAAATACACATTTTTTAATAAAGAAATAACTAATATACACATTATTTATTGAAGAAATACGTAAAATACACATTATTTAATGAAGAAATAAATAGAATACACATTATTTAATAGAGAAATAACAAAAAAACCCAATATATATCAGAGAAATAACAAAAATACACATTATTTATTGGAGAAATAACTAAAATACACATTATTCAATAGAGAAATAACTAAAATACAAATTATTTATTAAAGAAAAAACTAAAATACACATTATTTAATAAAGAAATAACTAAAATACACATATATTAATAGAGAAATAACAAAATACACATTTTTTAATAGAGAAATAACAAAAAAACATATTATTTAATAGAGAAATAACTAAAATACACATTATTTTACAGAAAAATAACCAAAAAAACACATTATTTAATAGAAAAATAACTAAAAAACACATTATTTATTGGAGAAATACCTAAAATACACATTATTTATTGGAGGAATTACTAAAATACACATAAATTAATAAAGAAATAACTAAAATACACAATATTTATTGGAGAAATAACTAAAATACACATTATTTAATAGGGAAATAACTAAAATACACATTATTTAATAGAGAAATAACTAAAATACACAATATTTAATAAAAAAATAACAAAAAAACAATAAAACACATTATTTAATAAAGAAATATCTAAAATACACATTCTATAATAGAGAAATAACTAAAATACACATTATTTAATAGAGAAATAATGAAAACACATTATTTAATAGAGAAATAACTAAAATACACATTATTTAATAGAGAAATAACTAAAATACACATTATTTATTGGACAAATAATTAAAATTCACATTATTTAATAAAGAAATAACAAAAATACACATTATTTATTAGAGAAATAACTAAGATACACATTATTTAATAAAGAAATAACTAAAATACGCATTATTTAATAGAGAAATAACAAAAAAACACATTAATTAATAGAGAAATAACTAAAATGTACATTATTTCATAGAGAAATAACAAAAAAACACATTTTTTAAAAGAGAAATAACTAAAATACACATTTATTAATAGAGAAATAACTATAATACACATTATTTATTGGAGAAATAACTAAAATACACATTATTTTATAAAGAAATAACAAAAAAACACATTATTTAATAGAAAAATAACTAAAATACACATTTTTTATTAGAGAATTAACTGAAATACACAATATTTAATAAAGAAATAACAAAAAAACACATTATTTAATAAGAAAATTACAAAAAAACAAAAAAACACATTATTTAATAAAGAAATAACTGAAAAACACATTCTATAATAGAGAAATAACTAAAATACACATTATTTAATAGAGAAATAATGAAAACACATTATTTAATAGAGAAATAACTAAAATACACATCATTTAATAAAGAAATAACTAAAATACACTATATTTATTAGACAAATAACTAAAATTCACATTATTTAATAAAGAAATTACTATAATACACATTATTTAATAGAGAAATAACAAAAAACACATTATTTAATAAAGAAATAACTAAAATACACATTATTTATTTTAGAAATAACTAAAATACACATTATTTAATCAAGAAATAACTAATATACACATTATTTATTGGAGAAATAACTAAAATACACATTATTTAATGAAAAAATAACTAGAATACACATTATTTAATAGAGAAATAACAAAAAAACACAATATATATCAGAGAAATAACAAAAATACACATTATTTATTGGAGAAATAACTAAAATACACATTATTCAATAGAGAAATAACTGTAATACACATTATTTAGTAGAGAAATAACAAAAAAACACATCATTTAATAGAGAAATAAGTAAAATACACATCATTTATTAAAGAAAGAACTAAAATACACATTATTTAATAAAGAAATAACTAAAATACACTATATTTAATAGAGAAATAACAAAAAAAAACACATTATTTAATAAAGAATTAACTAAAATACACATTCTATAATAGAGAAATAACAAAAAAACACATTATTTAATAAAAAAATAACTAAAATACACAAAATTTATTAGAGATATAACTAAAATACACATTATTTATTGGACAATTAACTAAAATACACATTATTTAATAAAAGAATAACTAAAATACACACTATTTATTGGAAAAATAACTAAGATACACAATATTTAGTAAATAAATAACTAAAATACACATTATTTAATAGAGAAATAACAAAAAACACATTATTAAATAGAGAAATAACTAAAATATAATGTGTATTTTAGTTATTTCTCTATTTAATAATGTGTTTTTTGTTATTTCTCTATTAAATAATGTGTATTTTAGTTATTTATTTATTAATATATTATTATAATAATAGAGAAATAACAAAAAAACTTATTATTTAAAAGAGAAATAACTAAAATACACATTATTTAATAGAGAAATAACTAAAATACACATTATTTATTGGAGAATCAACAAAAATACACATTATTTAATAAAGAAATAACTAAAATACACATTATTTTTTAAAGAAATAACAAAAAAACACATTATTTAATAGAGAAATAACTAAAATACACATTATTTATTAGAGAATTAACTAAAATACACAATATTTAATAAAGAAATAACAAAAAAACACATTACTTAATAAAGAAATAACAAAAAAACACATTATTTAATTGAGAAATAACTAAAAAACACATTATTTATTGGAGAAATAACTAAAATACACATTATTTAATAAAGAAATAACTAAAATTCACATTATTTATTAGAGAAATAACTAAAATACACATTATTTAATACAGAAAATACAAAAAACACATTATTTAATAAATAAAAAACTAAAATATACATTATTTATTAGAGAAATAACTAAAATACGCATTATTTAATAGAGAAATAAAAAAAAGGATATTTAATAGAGAAATAACTTAAATACACATTATTTAAAAGAGAAATAACTAAAATACACATTATTTAATAAAAAAATAACTTAAATACACATTATTAAATAGAGAAATAACTAAAATACACATTATTTAATAGAGAAATAACTAAAATTCACATTATTTAATAGAGAAATAACAAAAAAACACATTATTTTAAAGAGAAATAACTAAAATACACATTATTTGTTTTAAAAATAACTAAAATACACAATATTTAATAAAGAGATAACTAAAATACACAATATTTAATAGAGAAATAACTAAAATACACATTATTTAATAGAGAAATAAAAAAAAGATTATTTAAAAGAGAAATAACTAAAATACACATTATTTAAAATAAAAATAACTAAAATACACATTATTTAATAGAGAAATAACTAAAATACACATTATTAAATAGAGAAATAACTTAAACACACATTATTTAAAAGAGAATTAACTAAAATACACAATATTTAATAGAGAAATAACTAAAATACACATTATTTAATAAAGAAATAAAAAAAAGATTATTTAATAGAGAAATAACTAAAATACACATTATTTAAAAGAGAAATAACTAAAATACACATTATTTAATAGAGAAATAACTAAAATACACATTATTATTTAGAGAAATAACTAAAATACACATTATTTAATAGAGAAATAACTAAAACTCACATTATTTAATAGAGAAATAACAAAAAAACACATTAATTAATAAAAAAATAACTAAAATACACATAATTTATTTTAGAAATAACTATAATACACATTATTTAATAAAGAGATAACTAATATACACATTATTTATTGAAGAAATAACTAAAATACACATTATTTAATAAAGAAATAACAAGAATACACATTATTTAATAGAGAAATAACAAAAAAACACATTTTTAATAGAGAAATAACAAAAATACACATTATTTATTAGAGAAATAACTAAAATACACTATATTTAATTTAGAAATAACTAAAATACACATTATTTATTAAAGAAATAACTAATATACACATTATTTATTGGAGAAATAACTAAAATACACATGATTTAATAAAGAAATAACTAGAATACACATTATTTAATAGAGAAATAACAAAAAAACACATTATTTAATAGAGAAATAACAAAAATACACATTTGTTATTAAAGAAATAACTAAAATACACATTATTCAATAGAGAAATAACTAAAATACACATTATTTAATAGAGAAATAACAAAAAAACACATCATTTATTAAAGAAATGAGTAAAATACACATTATTTTATAGAGAAATAACTAAAATACACATTATTTAATAAAGAAATAACTAAAATACACATTATTTAATAGAGAAATAAAAAAAAACATTAGTTAATAAAGAAATAACTAAAATACACATTATTTATTAGAGAAATACCTAAAATACACATTATATATTGGAGAAATAACTAAAATACACATAATTTAATAAAGAAATATTTAAAATACACAATATTTATTGGAGAAATAACTAAAATACACATTATTTAATAGAGAAATAACTAAAATACACATTATTTAATAGAGAAACAACAAAAAAACACATTATTTAATAGAGAAATAACTAAAATACACATTATTTTATAGAGAAATAACTAAAATACACATTATTTAATAAAGAAATAACTAAAATACACATTATTTAATAGAGAAATTAAAAAAACACATTATTTAATAGAGAAATAACTAAAATACACATTATTCAAAAGAGAAATAACAAAAAAACACATTATTAAATAGAGAAATAACTAAAATACACATGATTTGATAGAGAAATAACAAAAAAACACATTATTTAATAGAGAAATAACTAAAATACATATTATTTAAAAAAAAAATAACTAAAATACACATTATTTATTAGACAAATAACTGAAATTCACATTATTTAATAAAGAAATAACTAAAATACACATTATTCATTGGAGAAATAACTAAAATACACATTATTTAATAGAGAAATAACATAAAAACACATTATTTAAAAGAGAAATAACAAAAAAACAAATTATTTAATAAAGAAATAATTAAAATACACATTATATAATAGAGAAATAACAAAAAAACACATTTTTTATTAGAGAAATAACTAAAATACAAATTATTCAAAAGAGTAATAACAAAAAAACATATTATTTAATAAAGAAATAACTAAAATACACATTATTTATTAAAGAAAAAACAAAAAAACACATTATTTAATAGAGAAATAACTAAAATACATATTATTTAATAGAGAAATAACTAAAATACACATTATTGATTGGACAAATAACTAAAATTTACATTATTTAATAAAGAAATAACTAAAATACACATTATTTATTGTAGAAATAACTAAGATACACATTATTTAATAGAGAAAATACAAAAAACACATTATTTAATAGAAAAATAACTAAAATACACATTATTTAATTAAGAAATAACTAAAATACACTATATTCAATAAAGAAATAACTAAAATACACATTATTTAATAAAGAAATAACAAAAAAACAAATTATTTAATAGAGAAATAACTAAAAAACACATTATTTATTGAAGAAATAACTAAAAAACACATTATTTATTAAAGAAATAACAAAAAAAACATTATTTAATAAAGAAATAATTAAAATACACATTATTTAATAAAGAAATAACAAAAAAAACACCTTTTTTAATAAAGAAATAACTAAAATACACATTATTTATTGGAGAAATAACTAAAATACTTATTATTTCTTGGAGAAATAACTAAAATACACATTATTTATTAGAGAATTAACTAAAATACACAATATTTAATAAAGAAATAACAAAAAAACACATTACTTAATAAAGAAATAACAAAAAAACACATTATTTAATTGAGAAATAACTAAAAAACACATTATTTATTGGAGAAATAACTAAAATACACATTATTTAATAAAGAAATAACTAAAATTCACATTATTTATTAGAGAAATAACTAAAATACACATTATTTAATACAGAAAATACAAAAAACACATTATTTAATAAATAAAAAACTAAAATATACATTATTTATTAGAGAAATAACTAAAATACGCATTATTTAATAGAGAAATAAAAAAAAGGATATTTAATAGAGAAATAACTTAAATACACATTATTTAAAAGAGAAATAACTAAAATACACATTATTTAATAAAAAAATAACTTAAATACACATTATTAAATAGAGAAATAACTAAAATACACATTATTTAATAGAGAAATAACTAAAATTCACATTATTTAATAGAGAAATAACAAAAAAACACATTATTTTAAAGAGAAATAACTAAAATACACATTATTTGTTTTAAAAATAACTAAAATACACAATATTTAATAAAGAGATAACTAAAATACACAATATTTAATAGAGAAATAACTAAAATACACATTATTTAATAGAGAAATAAAAAAAAGATTATTTAAAAGAGAAATAACTAAAATACACATTATTTAAAATAAAAATAACTAAAATACACATTATTTAATAGAGAAATAACTAAAATACACATTATTAAATAGAGAAATAACTTAAACACACATTATTTAAAAGAGAATTAACTAAAATACACAATATTTAATAGAGAAATAACTAAAATACACATTATTTAATAAAGAAATAAAAAAAAGATTATTTAATAGAGAAATAACTAAAATACACATTATTTAAAAGAGAAATAACTAAAATACACATTATTTAATAGAGAAATAACTAAAATACACATTATTATTTAGAGAAATAACTAAAATACACATTATTTAATAGAGAAATAACTAAAACTCACATTATTTAATAGAGAAATAACAAAAAAACACATTAATTAATAAAAAAATAACTAAAATACACATAATTTATTTTAGAAATAACTATAATACACATTATTTAATAAAGAGATAACTAATATACACATTATTTATTGAAGAAATAACTAAAATACACATTATTTAATAAAGAAATAACAAGAATACACATTATTTAATAGAGAAATAACAAAAAAACACATTTTTAATAGAGAAATAACAAAAATACACATTATTTATTAGAGAAATAACTAAAATACACTATATTTAATTTAGAAATAACTAAAATACACATTATTTATTAAAGAAATAACTAATATACACATTATTTATTGGAGAAATAACTAAAATACACATGATTTAATAAAGAAATAACTAGAATACACATTATTTAATAGAGAAATAACAAAAAAACACATTATTTAATAGAGAAATAACAAAAATACACATTTGTTATTAAAGAAATAACTAAAATACACATTATTCAATAGAGAAATAACTAAAATACACATTATTTAATAGAGAAATAACAAAAAAACACATCATTTATTAAAGAAATGAGTAAAATACACATTATTTTATAGAGAAATAACTAAAATACACATTATTTAATAAAGAAATAACTAAAATACACATTATTTAATAGAGAAATAAAAAAAAACATTAGTTAATAAAGAAATAACTAAAATACACATTATTTATTAGAGAAATACCTAAAATACACATTATATATTGGAGAAATAACTAAAATACACATAATTTAATAAAGAAATATTTAAAATACACAATATTTATTGGAGAAATAACTAAAATACACATTATTTAATAGAGAAATAACTAAAATACACATTATTTAATAGAGAAACAACAAAAAAACACATTATTTAATAGAGAAATAACTAAAATACACATTATTTTATAGAGAAATAACTAAAATACACATTATTTAATAAAGAAATAACTAAAATACACATTATTTAATAGAGAAATTAAAAAAACACATTATTTAATAGAGAAATAACTAAAATACACATTATTCAAAAGAGAAATAACAAAAAAACACATTATTAAATAGAGAAATAACTAAAATACACATGATTTGATAGAGAAATAACAAAAAAACACATTATTTAATAGAGAAATAACTAAAATACATATTATTTAAAAAAAAAATAACTAAAATACACATTATTTATTAGACAAATAACTGAAATTCACATTATTTAATAAAGAAATAACTAAAATACACATTATTCATTGGAGAAATAACTAAAATACACATTATTTAATAGAGAAATAACATAAAAACACATTATTTAAAAGAGAAATAACAAAAAAACAAATTATTTAATAAAGAAATAATTAAAATACACATTATATAATAGAGAAATAACAAAAAAACACATTTTTTATTAGAGAAATAACTAAAATACAAATTATTCAAAAGAGTAATAACAAAAAAACATATTATTTAATAAAGAAATAACTAAAATACACATTATTTATTAAAGAAAAAACAAAAAAACACATTATTTAATAGAGAAATAACTAAAATACATATTATTTAATAGAGAAATAACTAAAATACACATTATTGATTGGACAAATAACTAAAATTTACATTATTTAATAAAGAAATAACTAAAATACACATTATTTATTGTAGAAATAACTAAGATACACATTATTTAATAGAGAAAATACAAAAAACACATTATTTAATAGAAAAATAACTAAAATACACATTATTTAATTAAGAAATAACTAAAATACACTATATTCAATAAAGAAATAACTAAAATACACATTATTTAATAAAGAAATAACAAAAAAACAAATTATTTAATAGAGAAATAACTAAAAAACACATTATTTATTGAAGAAATAACTAAAAAACACATTATTTATTAAAGAAATAACAAAAAAAACATTATTTAATAAAGAAATAATTAAAATACACATTATTTAATAAAGAAATAACAAAAAAAACACCTTTTTTAATAAAGAAATAACTAAAATACACATTATTTATTGGAGAAATAACTAAAATACTTATTATTTCTTGGAGAAATAACTAAAATACACATTATTTAATAAAGAAATAACTAAAATACACATTATTTAATAAAGAAATAACAAAAAAACACATTATTTAATAAAGAAATAACTAAAATACACATTATTTAATAGAGAAATAACAAAAAAACACATTATTTAATAGAGAAATAACTAAAATACACATTATTTATTGGAGAAATAACTAAAATACACATTATTTAATAAAGAAATAACTAAAATACTTATTATTTAATAAAGAAATAACTAAAACACACATTATTTATTGGAGAAATAACTAAAATACATGTTATTTATTGGACAAATAACTTAAATACACATAATATAATAGAGAAATAACTAAAATACACATTATTTAATAGAGAAATAACAAAAAAACACATTATTCAATGAAGAATTAACTAAAATACACATTATTTATTGGAGAAATAACTAAAATACACATTATTTAATAAAAAAATAATTAAAATACACATTATTTATTAGAGAAATAACTAAAACAAACATTATTTACAAAAGAAATAACTAAAATACACAATATTTAATAAAGAAATAACTAAAATACACAATATTTAATAAAGAAATAACAAAAAAACACATTATTTATTAAAGAAATAACTAAAATACACATTATTTTATGGAAAAATAACTAAAATACACATTATTTAATAAAGAAATAACTAAAATACACATTATTTAAAAGAGAAATAACAAAAAAACACATTATTTAATAAAAAAATAACTAAAATACACATTATATAATAGAGAAATAACAAAAAAACACATTATTTAATAAAGAAATAACTAAAATACACATTATTTAATTGAGAAATAACAAAAAACACATTATTTAATAAAGAAATAACTAAAATACACATTTTATAATAGAGTAATAACAAAAAAACACATTTTTTAATAGAGAAATAACAAAAATACACATTATTTATAAGAGAAATAACTAAAAAACACATTATTTATTTTAGAAATAACTAAAATACACATTATTTAATAAAGAAATAACTAATATTCACAATATTTATTGGAGAAATAACTAAAATACACATTATTTAATAAAGAAATAACTAGAATACACATTATTTAATAGAGATATTACAAAAAAACACATTATTTAATAGAGAAATAACAAAAATACACATTATTTATTGGAGAAATAACTAAAATACAGATTATTCAATAGAGAAATAACTAAATTACACATTATTTAATAAAGAAATAACAAAAAAACACATCATTTAATAGAGAAATAAGTAAAATACACATTATTTATTGAAGAAATAACTAAAATACACATTATTTAATAAAGAAATAACTAAAATACACATATATTAATAGAGAAATAACAAAATACACATTATTTAATAGAGAAATAACAAAAAAACATATTATTTAATAGAGAAATAACTAAAATACACATTATTTTAAAGAAAAATAACAAAAAAACACATTATTTTATAGAGAAATAACTCAAATACACATTATTTATTGGAGAAATACCTAAAATACACATTATTTATTGGAGAAATAACTAAAATACACATAATTTAATAAAGAAATAACTAAAATACACATTATTTATTAGAGAAATAACTAAAATACACATTTATTAATAGAGAAATAACTAAAATACACATAATTTAATAGAGAAATAACTAAAATACACATTAATTAATAGAGAAATAACAAAAAAACACATTATTTAATAGAGAAATAATTAAAATACACATTATTTTATCAAGAAATAATTAAAATACACATTATTTAATAAAGAAATAACTAAATACACACTATTTAGTAGAGAAATTAAAAAAAAACACATTATTTAATAGAGAAATAACTAAAATACACATTATTCAAAAGAGAAATAACAAAAAAACACATTATTGAATTGAGAAATAACTAAAATACACATTATTTAATAGAGAAATAACAAAAAAACACATTATTAAATAGAGAAATAACTAAAATACACATTATTTAATAAAGAAATAACAAAAAAACACATTATTTAATAGAGAAATAACTAAAATACACATTATTTAAAAAAAAAATAACTAAAATACACATTATTTAATAGAGAAATAACTAAAATACACATTATTAAATAAAGAAATAACTAAAATACACATTATTTAATAGAGAAATAACTAAAATACACATTATTTAATAAAGAAATAACTAAAATACACATTATTTTTTAAAGAAATAACAAAAAAACACATTATTTATTAGAGAAATAACTAAAATACACATTATTTATTAGAGAATTAACTAAAATACACAATATTTAATAAAGAAATAACAAAAAAACACATTATTTAATAAATAAATAACAAAAAAACACATAATTTAATTGAGAAATAACTAAAAAACACATTATTTATTGGAGAAATAACTAAAATACACATTATTTAATAAAGAAATAACTAAAATTCACATTATTTATTAGAGAAATAACTAAAATACACATTATTTAATAAAGAAAATACAAAAAACACATTATTTAATAGATAAAAAACTAAAATATTCATTATTTAATAGAGAAATAACTAAAATACGCATTATTTAATAGAGAAATAAAAAAAAGGATATTTAATAGAAAAATAACTAAAATACACATTATTTAAAAGAGAAATAACTAAAATACACATTATTGAATTGAGAAATAACTAAAATACACATTATTTAATAGAGAAATAACAAAAAAACACATTATTTAATAGAGAAATAACTAAAATACACATTATTTAATAAAGAAATAACAAAAAAACACATTATTTAATAGAGAAATAACTCAAATACACATTATTTAAAAAAGAAATACCAAAAATACACATTATTTATTGGAGAAATAACTAAAAAACACATATATTAATAAAGAAATAACTAAAATACACATTATTTATTGGAGAAATAACTAAAATACACATTATTTAATAAAAAAATAACTAAAATACACATTATTTTATAAAGAAATAACAAAAACACATTATTTGATAGAGAAATAACTAAAATACACATTATTTATCAGAGAATTAACTAAAATACACAACATTTAATAAAGAAATAACAGAAAAACACATTATTTAATAAAAAAATAACAAAAAAACACATTATTTAATAGAGAAATAACTAAAAAACACATTATTTATTGGAGAAATAACTAAAATACACAATATTTAATAAAAAAATAACTAAAATTCACATTATTTATTAGAGAAATAACTAAAATACACATTATTTAATAGAGAAAATACAAAAAACACATTATTTAATAGATAATTAACTAAAATATACATTAATTAATAGAGAAATAACTAAAATGCACACTATTCAATAAAGAAATAACTAAAATACACATTATTTAATAGAGAAATAACAAAAAAACAAATTATTTAATAGAGAAATAACTAATATACACATTATTTATTGGAGAAATAACTAAAATACGCATTATTTATTAGAGAAATAACTAAAATACACATTATTTAATAGAGAAATAACTAAAATACACATTATTTATTGGAGAAATAACTAAAATAACATTATTTAATAAAGAAATAACTAAAATTCACATTATTTATTAAAGAAATTACTAAAATACACATTATTTAATAAAGAAATAACTAAAATACACATTATTTAAAAGAGAAATAACAAAAATACACATTATTTAATAGAGAAATAACAAAAATACACATTATTTATTGGAGAATTAACTAAAATACATATTATTTATTGGAGAAATAACAAAAAAACACTTTATTTAATAAAGAAATAACTGAAATACACATTATTTAATAAACAAAAAAACACAATATTTAATGGAAAAATAACTAAAATACACATTATTTATTGGAGAAATAAGTAAAATACTTATTATTTATTGGAGAAATAACTAAAAGACACATTATTTATTAGAGTAATAACTAAAATACACATTTTTTATTGGAGAAATAACTAAAATACACATTATTTAATAGAGAAATAACAAAAAAACACATTATTAAATAGAGAAATAACAGAAAAACACATTATTTATTAGAAAAATAACTAAAATACACGTTATTTAATAGAGAAATAACAAAAAAACACATTATTTAATAGAGAAATAACTAAAATACACATTTTTTATTGGAGAAATAACTAAAATACACATTATTTAATAGAGAAATAACTAAAATACACATTATTTAATAGAGAAATAACTAAAATACACATTATTTATTGGAGAAATAACTAAAATACACATTATTTAATAAAGAAATAACTAAAATACACATTATTTATTGGGGAAATAACTAAAATACACATTATTTAATAAAAAAATAATTAAAATACACATTATTCAATAAAGAAATAACAAAAAAACACATTATTTAATAAAAAATTAACAAAAAAACACATTATTTAATAGAAAAATATAAAAAAAAAATTATTTAATAGCGAAATAACTAAAATACACCTTATTTAATAGAGAAATAACTAAAATACACATTATTTAATAGAGAAATAACTAAAATACACATTATTTAATAGAGAAATAACTAAAATACACATTATTTAAAAGAGAAATAACTAAAATACACATTATTTAATAGAAAAATAACTAAAATTCATATTATTTAATAAAGAAATAACAAAAAAACACATTATTTAATAAAGAAATAACTAAAATACACATTATTTATTTTAGAAATAACTAAAATACACATTATTTATTAGACAAATAACTAAAATTTACATTATTCAATAAAGAAATAACTAAAATACACAATATTGAATAGAGAAATAACTAAAATACACATTATTTAATAGAGAAATAACTAAAATTCACAATATTTAATAAAGAAATAACAAAAAAACACATTATTTAATAGAGAAATAACTAAAATACACATTATTTATTTTAGAAATAACTAAAATACACATTATTTAATAAAGAGATAACTAACATACACATTATTTATTGAAGAAATAACTAAAATACACATTATTAAATAAAGAAATAACAAAAATACACATTATTTAATAAAGAAATAACAAAAAAACACAATATTTAATAGAGAAATAACAAAAATACACATTATTTATTAGAGAAATAACTAAAATACACATTATTTATTTTAGAAATAACTAAAATACACATTATTTAATAAAGAAATAACTAATATACACATTATTTATTGGAGAAATAAATAAAATACACATTATTTAATGAAAAAATAATTAGAATACACATTATTTAATAGAGATATAACAAAAAAAACACACTATATATCAGAGAAATAACAAAAATACACATTGTTTATTGGAGAAAAAACTAAAATACACATTATTCAATAGAGAAATAACTAAAATACACATTATTTATTAGAGAAATAACAAAAAACACATCATTTAATAGAGAAATAAGTAAAATACACATTATTTATTAAAAAAATAACTAAAATACACATTATTTAATAAAGAAATAACTAAAATACACATATAATAATAGAGAAATAACAAAATACACATTATTTAATAGAGAAATAACAAAAAAACATATTATTTAATAAAGAAATAACTAAAATACACATTATTTTACAGAGAAATAACAAAAAAACACATTATTTAATAGAGAAATAACTAAAAAACACATTATTTATTGGAGAAATACCTAAAATACACATTATTTATTGGAGAAATAACTAAAATACACATATTTTAATAAAGAAATAACTAAAATACACAATATTTATTGGAGAAATAACTAAAATACACACTATTTAATAGAGAAATAACTAAAATACACCTTATTTAATAGAAAAATAACTAAAATACACATTATTTAATAAAAAAATAACAAAAAAACACATTATTTAATAAAGAAGTAACTAAAAAACACATTCTATAATAGAGAAATAACAAAAAAACACCTTATTTAATAAAGAAATAACTAAAATACACATTATTTAATAGAGAAATAACAAAAAAACACATTATTGAATAGAGAAATAACTAAAATACACATTAATTAATAGAGAAATAACAAAAAAACACATTATTTAATAGAGAAATAACTAAAATACACATTATTTAATAAATAAATAACTAAAATACACATTATTTATTAGACAAATAACTAAAATTCACATTATTTAATAAAGAAATAACAAAAATACACATTATTCATTGGAGAAATAACTAAGATACACATTATTTAATAAAGAAATAACTAAAATACACATTATTTAATAGAGAAATAACAAAAAAACACTTTATTTAATAAAGAAATAACAAAAAAACACATTATTTATTAGAGAAATAACTAAAATACACATTATTTATAAGAGAAATAACAAAAAAACACATTATTTAATAGAGAAATAACTAAAATACACATTTTTTATTGGAAAAATAACTAAAATACACAATTTTTAATAGAGAAATAACTAAAATACACATTATTTAATAGAGAAATAACTAAAATACACATTATTTAAAAGAGAAATAACTAAAATACACATTATTTAATAGAAAAATAACTAAAACTCATATTATTTAATAAAGAAATAACAAAAAAACACATTATTTTATAGAGAAATAACTAAAATACACATTATTTATTAGAGAAATAACTAAAATACACATTATTTTATTTTAGAAATAACTAAAATACACATTATTCAATAGAGAAATAACTAAAATACACATTTTTTAATAAAGAAATAACTAAAATACACATTATTTATTAGACAAATAACTAAAATTCACATTATTTAATAAAGAAATAACTAAATTACACATTATTCATTGGAGAAATAACTAAAATACACATTATTTAATAGAGAACAAACTAAAATACACATTATTGAATAGAGAAATAACTAAAATACACATTATTTAATAGAGAAATAACTAAAATTCACGGTATTTAAGAAAGAATAAACAAAAAAACACATTAATTAATAGAGAACTAACTAAAATACACATTATTTATTTTAGAAATAACTAAAATACACATTATTTAATAAAGAGATAACTAACATACACATTATTTATTGAAGAAATAACTAAAATACACATTATTTAATAAAAAAATAACAAGAATACACTTTATTTAATAGAGAAATAACAAAAAAACACATTATTTAATAGAGAAATAACAAAAATACACATTATTTATTAGAGAAATAACTAAAATACACATTATTTATTTTAGAAATAACTAAAATACACATTTTTTAATAAAGAAATAACTAATATACACATTATTTATTGAAGAAATACGTAAAATACACATTATTTAATGAAGAAATAAATAGAATACACATTATTTAATAGAGAAATAACAAAAAAACCCAATATATATCAGAGAAATAACAAAAATACACATTATTTATTGGAGAAATAACTAAAATACACATTATTCAATAGAGAAATAACTAAAATACAAATTATTTATTAAAGAAAAAACTAAAATACACATTATTTAATAAAGAAATAACTAAAATACACATATATTAATAGAGAAATAACAAAATACACATTTTTTAATAGAGAAATAACAAAAAAACATATTATTTAATAGAGAAATAACTAAAATACACATTGTTTTACAGAAAAATAACCAAAAAAACCCATTATTTAATAGAAAAATAACTAAAAAACACATTATTTATTGGAGAAATACCTAAAATACACATTATTTATTGGAGGAATTACTAAAATACACATAAATTAATAAAGAAATAACTAAAATACACAATATTTATTGGAGAAATAACTAAAATACACATTATTTAATAGGGAAATAACTAAAATACACATTATTTAATAGAGAAATAACTAAAATACACAATATTTAATAAAAAAATAACAAAAAAACAATAAAACACATTATTTAATAAAGAAATATCTAAAATACACATTCTATAATAGAGAAATAACTAAAATACACATTATTTAATAGAGAAATAATGAAAACACATTATTTAATAAAGAAATAACTAAAATACACATTATTTAATAGAGAAATAACTAAAATACACATTATTTATTGGACAAATAATTAAAATTCACATTATTTAATAAAGAAATAACAAAAATACACATTATTTATTAGAGAAATAACTAAGATACACATTATTTAATAAAGAAATAACTAAAATACGCATTATTTAATAGAGAAATAACAAAAAAACACATTAATTAATAGAGAAATAACTAAAATGTACATTATTTCATAGAGAAATAACAAAAAAACACATTTTTTAAAAGAGAAATAACTAAAATACACATTTATTAATAGAGAAATAACTATAATACACATTATTTATTGGAGAAATAACTAAAATACACATTATTTTATAAAGAAATAACAAAAAAACACATTATTTAATAGAAAAATAACTAAAATACACATTTTTTATTAGAGAATTAACTGAAATACACAATATTTAATAAAGAAATAACAAAAAAACACATTATTTAATAAGAAAATTACAAAAAAACAAAAAAACACATTATTTAATAAACAAATAACTGAAAAACACAATATTTCTTGGAAAAATAACTAAAATACACATTATTTAATAAAGAAATAACTAAAATTTACATTATTTATTAGAGAAATAACTAAATTATACACATTATTTAATAGAGAAAATAAAAAAAAACACATTATTTAATAGATAAATAACTTATATACACATTATTTAATAGAGAAATAACTAAAATACACATTATATAATAAAGAAATAACTAAAATACACATTATTTAATAGAGAAATAACAAAAAAACAAATTATTTAATAGAGAAATAACTAAAAACACATTATTTATTGGAGAAATAACTAAAATACACATTATTTATTGAAGAAATAACAAAAAACACATTATTTAATAGAGAAATAACTAAAATACACATTATTTATTGGAGAAATAACTAAAATACTTATTATTTATTGGAGAAATAACTAAAATACACATTATTTATTGAAGAAATAACTAAAATTCACATTTTTTAATAGAGAAATAACTAACATACACATTATTTAATAAAGAAATAACTACAATACACATTATTTAATAAAGAAATAACAAAAAAACACATTATTTAATAAAGAAATAACTAATATACACAATATTTATTGAAGAAATAACTAAAATACACATTATTTAATAAAAAAATTAAAAAAAACACATTATTTAATAAAGAAATAACTAAAATACACATTATTTATTGGAGAACTAACTAAAATACACATTATTTAATAAAGAAATAACTAATATACACATTATTTATTGGAGTAATAACTAAAATACACATTGTTTAATAAAGAAATAACTAGAATACAAATTATTTAATAGAGAAATAACAAAAAAACACATTATTTAATAGAGAAATAACTAAAATACACAATATTTATTGAAGAAATAACTATAATACACATTATTTAATAGAGAAATAACAAAAAACACATTATTTAATAGAGAAATAACTAAAATACACATTATTTAATAAAGAAATAACAAAAAAACACATTATTTAAAAGAGAAATAACAAAAAAACAAATTATTTAATAAAGAAATAACTAAAATACACATTATATAATAGAGAAATAACAAAAAAACACATTATTTAATAAAGAAATAACTAAAATACACATTATTCAAAAGAGAAATAACAAAAAACATATTATTTAATAGAGAAATAACTAAAATACACATTATTTAATATAGAAATAACTAAAAAACACCTTATTTAATAGAGAAATAACTAAAATACACAATATTTAATAGAAAAATAACTAAAATACACATTATTTATTGGACAAATAACTAAAATTCACATTATTTAATAATGAAAGAACTAAAATACACATTATTTATTGGAGAAATAACTAAGATACACATTATTTAATAAAGAAATAACTAAAATACACATTATTTGAAAGAAAAATAACAAAAAAACACATTATTTAATAGAGAAATAACAAAAAAACACATTATTTAAAAAAGAAATAACTAAAATACACATTTATTAATAGAGAAATAACTAAAATACACATTATTTATTGGAGAACTAACTAAAATACACATTAGTTAATAAAGAAATAACTAATATACACATTATTTATTGTAGTAATAACTAAAATACACATTGTTTAATAAAGAAATAACTAGAATACAAATTATTTAATAGAGAAATAACAAAAAAACACATTATTTAATAGAGAAATAACAAAAATACACATTATTTATTGGAGAAATAACTAAAATACACATTATTCAATAAAGAAATAACTAAAATACACATTATTTAATAGAGAAATAACAAAAAAACTCATCATTTAATAGAAAAATAAGTAAAATACACATTATTTATTGAAAAAATAACTAAAATACACATTATTTAATAAAGAAATAATTAAAATACACATTATTTATTGGAGAAATATCTAAGATACACATTATTTGATAAATAAATAACTAAAATACACATTATTTAATAGAGAAATAACAAAAAAACACATTATTTAATAGAGAAATAACTAAAATACACATTATTTAATAGAGAAATAACAAAAAAACACATTATTTAAAAGAGAAATAACTAAAATACACATTATTTAATAGAGAAATAACTAAAATACACAATATTTATTAGAGAAATAACTAAGATACACATTATTTAATAAATAAATAACTAAAATACACATTATTTAATAGAGAAATTAAAAAAAAACACATTATTTAATAAAGAAATAACTAAAATACACCTTATTTTATAAAGAAATAACAAAAAAACACATTATTTAATAGAGAAATAACAAAAATACACATTATTCATTAGAGAAATTACTAAAATACACATTATTTAAATTAAAATCAACTAAAATACACATTATTTAATAAAGAAATAACTAATATACACATTATTTATTGGAGTAATAACTAAAATACACATTGTTTAATAAAGAAATAACTAGAATACAAATTATTTAATAGAGAAATAACAAAAAAACACATTATTTGATAGAGAAATAACAAAAATACACATTATTTATTGGAGAAATAACTAAAATACACATTATTCAATAAAGAAATAACTAAAATACACATTATTTAATAGAGAAATAACAAAAAAACTTATCATTTAATAGAGAAATAAGTAAAATACACATTATTTATTGAAGAAATAACTAAAATACACATTATTTAATAAAGAAATAACTAAAATACACATATATTAATAGAGAAATAACAAAATACACATTATTTAATAGAGAAATAACAAAAAAACAAATTATTTAATAGAGAAATAACTTAAATACACAATATTTTAAAGAGAAATAACAAAAAAACATATTATTTATTAGAGAAATAAATAAAATACACATTATTTATTAGAGAATTACCTAAAATACACATTATTTATTAGAGAAATAACTAAAATACACATAATTTAATAAAGAATTAACTAAAATACACAATATTTATTGGAAAAATAACTAAAATACACATTATTTAATAAAGAAATAACTAAAATACGCATTATTTAATAAAGAAATAACTAAAATACACATTATTTAATAGAGAAATAACAAAAAAACACATTATTTAATAGAGAAATAACTAAAATACACATTATTTTATGGAGAAATAACTAAAATACACATTATTTAATAAAGAAATAACTAACATACACATTATTTAATAAAAAAATTAAAAAAAACACATTATTTAATAAAGAAATAACTAAAATACACATTATTCAAAAGAATAATAACAAAAAAAACACATTATTTATTAGAGAAATAACTAAAATACACATTATTTAATAGAGAAATAACAAAAAAACACATTATTTAAAAGAGAACTAACTAAAATACACATTTATTAATAGAAAAATAAGTAAATTACACAATATTTATTAAAGAAATAACTAAAATACACATTATTTAATAAAGAAATAACTAAAATACACATTATTTTATAAAGAAATAACAAAAAAACACATTATTTAATAGAAAAATAACTAAAATACACATTTTTTATTAGAGAATTAACTGTAATACACAATATTTAATAAAGAAATAACAAAAAAACACATTATTTAATAAAGAAATAACAAAAAAACACTTTATTTAATAGAGAAATAACTAAAAAACACATTATTTATTGAAGAAATAACTAAAATACACATTATTCAATAAAGAAATAACTAAAATTCACATTATTTATTAGAGAAATAACTAAAATACACATTTTTTAATAGAGAAAATACAAAAAACACATTATTTAATAGATAAATAACTAAAATACACTTTATTTAATAGAGAAATAACTAAAATACACATTATTTAATAAAGAAATAACTAAAATACACATTATTTAATAGAGAAATAACAAAAAAACAAATTATTTAATAGAGAAATAACTAAAAAACACATTATTTATTGGAGAAATAACTAAAAAACACATTATTTATTGGAGAAATAACAAAAAACACATTATTTAATAAAGAAATAACTAAAATACACAATATTTAATAAAGAAATAACAAAAAAACACATTATTTAATAGAGAAATAACTAAAATACACATTATTTAATAGAGAAATAACTAAAATACACCTAATTTATTGGAGAAATAACTAAACTTCACATTATTTAATAGAGAAATAACTAACATACACATTATTTAATAAAGAAATAACTAAAATACACATTATTTAATAAAGAAATAACAAATAAACACATTATTTAATAAAGAAATAACTAAAATACACATTACTTAATAGAGAAATTACAAAAAACACATTATTTAATAGAGAAATAACTAAAATACACATTATTTATTAGAGAAATAACTAAAATACACATTATTTAATAGAGAAATAACTAAAATACACATTATTCAATAGAGAAATAACTAAAACACACATTATTTATTAGAGAAATAACTAAAATACAAATAATTTATTGGAGAAATAACTAAAATACACATAATATAATAAAAAAATAACTAAAATACACATTATTTAATAGAGAAATAACAAAAAAACACATTATTCAATGAAGAAATAACTAAAATACACATTATTTATTGGAGAAATAACTAAAATACACATTATTTAATAAAAAAATAACTAAAATACACATTATTTATTAGAGAAATAACTAAAACACACATTATTTAATAGAGAAATAACTAAAATACACAATATTTAATAGAGAAATAACTAAAATACACAATATTTAATAGAGAAATAACAAAAAAACACATTATTTAATAAAGAAATAACTAAAATACACATTATTTTATAGAAAAATAACTAAATTACACATTATTTAATAAAGAAATAACTAAAATACACATTATTTAATAGAGAAATAACAAAAAAAACATTATTTAACAAAGACATAACTAAAATACACATTATATAATAGAGAAATAACAAAAAAACACATTATTTAATAGAGAATTAACTAAAATACACATTATTTAATAGAGAAATAACAAAAATCACATTATATAATAGAGAAATAACTAAAATACACATTATTTAATAGAGAAGAAACAAAAAAACACATTATTTAATAAAGAATGAACTAAAATACACATTATTTATTAGAGATATAACTAAAATACACATTATTTATTAGACAATTAACTAAAATACACAATATTTAATGAAGAAATAACTAAAATATACATTATTTATTGGAGAAATAACTAAGATACACATTATTTAATAAAGAAATAACTAAAATACACATTATTTTATAGAAAAATAACTAAATTACACATTATTTAATAAAGAAATAACTAAAATACACATTATTTAATAGATAAATAACTTATATACACATTATTTAATAGAGAAATAACTAAAATACACATTATATAATAAAGAAATAACTAAAATACACATTATTTAATAGAGAAATAACAAAAAAACAAATTATTTAATAGAGAAATAACAAAAAAACACATTATTTAAAAAAGAAATAACTAAAATACACATTTATTAATAGAGAAATAACTAAAATACACATTATTTATTGGAGAAATAACTAAAATACACATTATTTATTGAAGAAATAACAAAAAACACATTATTTAATAGAGAAATAACTAAAATACACATTATTTATTAGAGAAATAACTAAAATACTTATTATTTATTGGAGAAATAACTAAAATACACATTATTTAAAAGAGAAATAACTAAAATACACATTATTTATTGAAGAAATAACTAAAATTCACATTTTTTAATAGAGAAATAACTAACATACACATTATTTAATAAAGAAATAACTACAATACACATTATTTAATAAAGAAATAACAAAAAAACACATTATTTAATAAAGAAATAACTAAAATACACAATATTTATTGAAGAAATAACTAAAATACACATTATTTAATAAAAAAATTAAAAAAAACACATTATTTAATAAAGAAATAACTAAAATACACATTATTTATTGGAGAACTAACTAAAATACACATTATTTAATAAAGAAATAACTAATATACACATTATTTATTGGAGTAATAACTAAAATACACATTGTTTAATAAAGAAATAACTAGAATACAAATTATTTAATAGAGAAATAACAAAAAAACACATTATTTAATAGAGAAATAACTAAAATACACAATATTTATTGAAGAAATAACTATAATACACATTATTTAATAGAGAAATAACAAAAAACACATTATTTAATAGAGAAATAACTAAAATACACATTATTTAATAAAGAAATAACAAAAAAACACATTATTTAAAAGAGAAATAACAAAAAAACAAATTATTTAATAAAGAAATAACTAAAATACACATTATATAATAGAGAAATAACAAAAAAACACATTATTTATTAAAGAAATAACTAAAATACACATTATTCAAAAGAGAAATAACAAAAAACATATTATTTAATAGAGAAATAACTAAAATACACATTATTTAATATAGAAATAACTAAAAAACACCTTATTTAATAGAGAAATAACTAAAATACACAATATTTAATAGAAAAATAACTAAAATACACATTATTTATTGGACAAATAACTAAAATTCACATTATTTAATAATGAAAGAACTAAAATACACATTATTTATTGGAGAAATAACTAAGATACACATTATTTAATAAAGAAATAACTAAAATACACATTATTTGAAAGAAAAATAACAAAAAAACACATTATTTAATAGAGAAATAACAAAAAAACACATTATTTAAAAAAGAAATAACTAAAATACACATTTATTAATAGAGAAATAACTAAAATACACATTATTTATTGGAGAACTAACTAAAATACACATTATTTAATAAAGAAATAACTAATATACACATTATTTATTGGAGTAATAACTAAAATACATATTGTTTAATAAAGAAATAACTAGAATACAAATTATTTAATAGAGAAATAACAAAAAAACACATTATTTAATAGAGAAATAACAAAATTACACATTATTTATTGGAGAAATAACTAAAATACACATTATTCAATAAAGAAATAACTAAAATACACATTATTTAATAGAGAAATAACAAAAAAACTCATCATTTAATAGAAAAATAAGTAAAATACACATTATTTATTGAAGAAATAACTAAAATACACATTATTTAATAAAGAAATAACTAAAATACACATATATTAATAGAGAAATAACAAAATACACATTATTTAATAGAGAAATAACAAAAAAACAAATTATTTAATAGAGAAATAACTAAAATACACATTATTTTAAAGAGAAATAACAAAAAAACATATTATTTATTAGAGAAATAAATAAAATACACATTATTTATTAGAGAATTACCTAAAATACACATTATTTATTGGAGAAATAACTAAAATACACATAATTTAATAAAGAATTAACTAAAATACACAATATTTATTGGAAAAATAACTAAAATACACATTATTTAATAAAGAAATAACTAAAATACGCATTAGTTAATAAAGAAATAACTAAAATACACATTATTTAATAGAGAAATAACAAAAAAACACATTATTTAATAGAGAAATAACTAAAATACACATTATTTTATAGAGAAATAACTAAAATACACATTATTTAATAAAGAAATAACTAAAATACACATTATTTAATAAAAAAATTAAAAAGAAACACATTATTTAATAAAGAAATAACTAAAATACACATTATTCAAAAGAATAATAACAAAAAAAACACATTATTTATTAGAGAATTAACTAAAATACACATTATTTAATAGAGAAATAACAAAAAAACACATTATTTAATAAAGAAATAACTAAAATACACAATATTTATTGAAGAAATAACTAAAATACACAATATTTATTAGAGAAATAACTAAAATACACATTATTTTATGGAAAAATAACTAAAATACACATTATTTAATAAAGAAATAACTAAAATACACATTATTTATTGGAGAAATATCTAAGATACACATTATTTGATAAATAAATAACTGAAATACACATTATTTAATAGAGAAATAACAAAAAAACACATTATTTAATAGAGAAATAACTAAAATACACATTATTTAATAGAGAAATAACAAAAAAACACATTATTTAAAAGAGAAATAACTAAAATACACATTATTTAATAGAGAAATAACTAAAATACACAATATTTTTTAGAGAAATAACTAAGATACACATTATTTAATAAATAAATAACTAAAATACACATTATTTAATAGAGAAATTAAAAAAAAACACATTATTTAATAAAGAAATAACTAAAATACACCTTATTTTATAAAGAAATACCAACAAAACACATTATTTAATAGAGAAATAACAAAAATACACATTATTCATTAGAGAAATAACTAAAATACACATTATTTAAATTAAAATCAACTAAAATACACATTATTTAATAAAGAAATAACTAATATACACATTATTTATTGGAGTAATAACTAAAATACACATTGTTTAATAAAGAAATAACTAGAATACAAATTATTTAATAGAGAAATAACAAAAAAACACATTATTTGATAGAGAAATAACAAAAATACACATTATTTATTGGAGAAATAACTAAAATACACATTATTCAATAAAGAAATAACTAAAATACACATTATTTAATAGAGAAATAACAAAAAAACTTATCATTTAATAGAGAAATAAGTAAAATACACATTATTTATTGAAGAAATAACTAAAATACACATTATTTAATAAAGAAATAACTAAAATACACATATATTAATAGAGAAATAACAAAATACACATTATTTAATAGAGAAATAACAAAAAAACAAATTATTTAATAGAGAAATAACTTAAATACACATTAATTTAAAGAGAAATAACAAAAAAACATATTATTTATTAGAGAAATAAATAAAATACACATTATTTATTAGAGAATTACCTAAAATACACATTATTTATTAGAGAAATAACTAAAATACACATAATTTAATAAAGAATTAACTAAAATACACAATATTTATTGGAAAAATAACTAAAATACACATTATTTAATAAAGAAATAACTAAAATACGCATTATTTAATAAAGAAATAACTAAAATACACATTATTTAATAGAGAAATAACAAAAAAACACATTATTTAATAGAGAAATAACTAAAATACACATTATTTTATGGAGAAATAACTAAAATACACATTATTTAATAAAGAAATAACTAAAATACACATTATTTAATAAAAAAATTAAAAAAAACACATTATTTAATAATAAAGAAATAACTAAAATACACATTATTCAAAAGAATAATAACAAAAAAAACACATTATTTATTAGAGAAATAACTAAAATACACATTATTTAATAGAGAAATAACAAAAAAACACATTATTTAAAAGAAAACTAACTAAAATACACATTTATTAATAGAAAAATAAGTAAATTACACAATATTTATTAAAGAAATAACTAAAATACACATTATTTAATAAAGAAATAACTAAAATACACATTATTTTATAAAGAAATAACAAAAAAACACATTATTTAATAGAAAAATAACTAAAATACACATTTTTTATTAGAGAATTACTTGTAATACACAATATTTAATAAAGAAATAACAAAAAAACACATTATTTAATAAAGAAATAACAAAAAAACACTTTATTTAATAGAGAAATAACTAAAAAACACATTATTTATTGGAGAAATAACTAAAATACACATTATTCAATAAAGAAATAACTAAAATTCACATTATTTATTAGAGAAATAACTAAAATACACATTATTTAATAGAGAAAATACAAAAAACACATTATTTAATAGATAAATAACTAAAATACACTTTATTTAATAGAGAAATAACTAAAATACACATTATTTAATAAAGAAATAACTAAAATACACATTATTTAATAGAGAAATAACAAAAAAACAAATTATTTAATAGAGAAATAACTAAAAAACACATTATTTATTGGAGAAATAACTAAAAAACACATTATTTATTGGAGAAATAACAAAAAACACATTATTTAATAAAGAAATAACTAAATTACACAATATTTAATAAAGAAATAACAAAAAAACACATTATTTAATAGAGAAATAACTAAAATACACATTATTTAATAGAGAAATAACTAAAATACACCTAATTTATTGGAGAAATAACTAAACTTCACATTTATTAATAGAGAAATAACTAACATACACATTATTTAATAAAGAAATAACTAAAATACACATTATTTAATAAAGAAATAACAAATAAACACATTATTTAATAAAGAAATAACTAAAATACACATTACTTAATAGAGAAATTACAAAAAACACATTATTTAATAGAGAAATAACTTAAATACACATTATTTATTAGAGAAATAACTAAAATACACATTATTTAATAGAGAAATAACTAAAATACACATTATTCAATAAAGAAATAACTAAAACACACATTATTTATTGGAGAAATAACTAAAATACAAATAATTTATTGGAGAAATAACTAAAATACACATAATATAATAAAAAAATAACTAAAATACACATTATTTAATAGAGAAATAACAAAAAAACACATTATTCAATGAAGAAATAACTAAAATACACATTATTTATTGGAGAAATAACTAAAATACACATTATTTAATAAAAAAATAACTAAAATACACATTATTTATTAGAGAAATAACTAAAACACACATTATTTAATAGAGAAATAACTAAAATACACAATATTTAATAGAGAAATAACTAAAATACACAATATTTAATAGAGAAATAACAAAAAAACACATTATTTAATAAAGAAATAACTAAAATACACATTATTTTATAGAAAAATAACTAAATTACACATTATTTAATAAAGAAATAACTAAAATACACATTATTTAATAGAGAAATAACAAAAAAAAACATTATTTAACAAAGACATAACTAAAATACACATTATATAATAGAGAAATAACAAAAAAACACATTATTTAATAGAGAATTAACTAAAATACACATTATTTAATAGAGAAATAACAAAAATCACATTATATAATAGAGAAATAACTAAAATACACATTATTTAATAGAGAAGAAACAAAAAAACACATTATTTAATAAAGAATGAACTAAAATACACATTATTTATTAGAGATATAACTAAAATACACATTATTTATTAGACAATTAACTAAAATACACAATATTTAATGAAGAAATAACTAAAATATACATTATTTATTGGAGAAATAACTAAGATACACATTATTTAATAAAGAAATAACTAAAATACAAAATATTTAATAGAGAAATAACAAAAAAACACATTATTTAATAGAGAAATAACTAAAATACACATTATTTATTTTAGAAATAACTAAAATACACGTTATTTAATAAAGAGATAACTAATATACACATTAGTTACTTAAGAAATAACTAAAATACACATTATTTTATAAAGAAATAACAAGAATACACATTATTTAATAGAGAAATAACAAAAAAACACATTATATAATAGAGAAATAACAAAAATACACATTATTTATTAGAGAAATAACTAAAATACACATTATTTATTTTAGAAATAACTAAAATACAAATTATTTAATAAAGAAATAACTAATATACACATTAATTATTGGAAAAATAACTAAAATACACATTAATTATTAGAGAAATAACTAGAATACACATTATTTAATAGAGAAATAACAAAAAAACACATTATTTAATAGAAAAATAACAAAAATACACATTATTTATTGGAGAAATAACTAAAATACACATTATTTAATAGAGAAATAACTAAAATACACATTATTTAATAAAGAAATAACTAAAATACACATATATTGATAGAGAAATAACAAAATACACATTATTTAATAGAGAAATAACAAAAAAACATATTATTTAATAGAGAAATATTTAAAATACACATTATTTTAAAGAAAAATAACAAAAAACACATTATTTTTTAGAGAAATAACTAAAATACACATTATTTATTGGAGAAATACTTAAAATACACATTATTTATTGGAGAAATAACTAAAATACACATAATTTAATAAAGAAATAACTATAATACACAATATTTATTGGAGAAATAACTAAAATACACATTATTTAATAAAAAAATAACTAAAATACACATAATTTAATAGAGAAATAACTAAAATACACATTATTTAATAGAGAAATAACAAAAAAACACATTATTTAATAGAGAAATAACTAAAATACACATTATTTTATGGAGAAATAACTAAAATACACATTATTTATTAAAGAAATAACTAAAAAACACATTATTTAAGAGAAAAAAAAAACACATTATTTAATAGAGAAATAACTAAAATGCACATTATTCAAAAGAGAAATAACAAAAAACACATTATTGAATAGAGAAATAACTAAAATACACATTATTTAATAAAGAAATAACAAAAAAACACATTATTTAATAAAGAAATAACTAAAATACACATCATTTAATAAAGAAATAACTAAAATACACTATATTTATTAGACAAATAACTAAAATTCACATTATTTAATAAAGAAATAACTATAATACACATTATTTAATAGAGAAATAACAAAAAACACATTATTTAATAGAGAAATAACTAAAAGACACATTATTTAATAAAGAAATAACAAAAAAACACATTATTTAAAAGAGAAATAACAAAAAAACAAATTATTTAATAAAGAAATAACTAAAATACACATTATATAATAGAGAAATAACAAAAAAACACATTATTTAATAAAGAAATAACTAAAATACACATTATTCAAAAAAGAAATAACAAAAAAACATATTATTTAATAGAGAAATAACTAAAATACACATTATTTAATATAGAAATAACTAAAAAACACCTTATTTAATAGAGAAATAACTAAAATACACAATATTTAATAGAAAAATAACTAAAATACACATTATTTATTGGACAAATAACTAAAATTCACATTATTTAATAATAAAAGAACTAACACATTATTTATTGGAGAAATAACTAAGATACACATTATTTAATAAAGAAATAACTAAAATACACATTATTTGAAAGAAAAATAACAAAAAAACACATTATTTAATAGAGAAATAACAAAAAAACACATTATTTAAAAAAGAAATAACTAAAATACACATTTATTAATAGAGAAATAACTAAAATACACATTATTTATTAGAGAACTAACTAAAATACACATTATTTAATAAAGAAATAACTAATATACACATTATTTATTGGAGTAATAACTAAAATACACATTGTTTAATAAAGAAATAACTAGAATACAAATTATTTAATAGAGAAATAACAAAAAAACACATTATTTAATAGAGAAATAACAAAAATACACATTATTTATTGGAGAAATAACTAAAATACACATTATTCAATAAAGAAATAACTAAAATACACATTATTTAATAGAGAAATAACAAAAAAACTTATCATTTAATAGAAAAATAAGTAAAATACACATTATTTATTGAAGAAATAACTAAAATACACATTATTTAATAAAGAAATAACTAAAATACACATATATTAATAGAGAAATAACAAAATACACATTATTTAATAGAGAAATAACAAAAAAACAAATTATTTAATAGAGAAATAACTAAAATACACATTATTTTAAAGAGAAATAACAAAAAAACATATTATTTATTAGAGAAATAAATAAAATACACATTATTTATTAGAGAATTACCTAAAATACACATTATTTATTGGAGAAATAACTAAAATACACATAATTTAATAAAGAATTAACTAAAATACACAATATTTATTGGAAAAATAACTAAAATACACATTATTTAATAAAGAAATAACTAAAATACGCATTAGTTAATAAAGAAATAACTAAAATACACATTATTTAATAGAGAAATAACAAAAAAACACATTATTTAATAGAGAAATAACTAAAATACACATTATTTTATAGAGAAATAACTAAAATACACATTATTTAATGAAGAAATAACTAAAATACACATTATTTAATAAAAAAATTAAAAAAAACACATTATTTAATAAAGAAATAACTAAAATACACATTATTCAAAAGAATAATAACAAAAAAAACACATTATTTATTAGAAAAATAACTAAAATACACATTATTTAATAGAGAAATAACAAAAAAACACATTATTTAAAAGAGAAATAACTAAAATACACATTTATTAATAGAAAAATAAGTAAAATACACAATATTTATTAAAGAAATAACTAAAATACACATTATTTAATAAAGAAATAACTAAAATACACATTATTTTATAAAGAAATAACAAAAAAACACATTATTAAATAGAAAAATAACTAAAATACACATTTTTTATTAGAGAATTAACTGTAATACACAATATTTAATAAAGAAATAACAAAAAAACACATTATTTAATAAATAAATAACAAAAAAACACTTTATTTAATAGAGAAATAACTAAAAAACACATTATTTATTGGAGAAATAACTAAAATACAAATTATTCAATAAAGAAATAACTAAAATTCACATTATTTATTAGAGAAATAACTAAAATACACATTATTTAATAGAGAAAATACAAAAAACACATTATTTAATAGATAAATAACTAAAATACACATTATTTAATAGAGAAATAACTAAAATACACATTATTTATTAAAGAAATAACTAAAATACACATTATTTTATAGAAAAATAACTAAATTACACATTATTTAATAAAGAAATAACTGAAATACACATTATTTGATAGAGAAATAACAAAAAAACACATTATTTAACAAAGACATAACTAAAATACACATTATATAATAGAGAAATAACAAAAAAACACATTATTTAATAGAGAATTAACTAAAATGCACATTATTTAATAGAGAAAATACAAAAGACACATTATTTAATAGATAAATAACTAAAATACACATTATTTAATAGAGAAATAACTAAAATACACATTATTTAATAAAGAAATAACTAAAATACACATTATTTAATAGAGAAATAACAAAAAAACAAATTATTTAATAGAGAAATAACTAAAAAACACATTATTTATTAGAGAAATAACTAAAAAACACATTATTTAATAGAGAAATAACTAAAAAACACATTATTTAATAGAGAAATAACAAAAAAACAAATTATTTAATAGAGAAATAACTAAAAAACACATTATTTATTAGAGAAATAACTAAAAAACACATTATTTATTGGAGAAATAACAAAAAACACATTATTTATTTTAGAAATAACTAAAATACACATTATTTAATAAAGAAATAACTAATATACACATTATTTATTGAAAAAATAACTAAAATACACATTATTTAATAAAGAAATAACTACAATACACATTATTTTATAAAGAAATAACAAAAAAACACATTATTAAATAGAAAAATAACTAAAATACACATTTTTTATTAGAGAATTAACTGTAATACACAATATTTAATAAAGAAATAACAAAAAAACACATTATTTAATAAAGAAATAACAAAAAAACACTTTATTTAATAGAGAAATAACTAAAAAACACATTATTTATTGGAGAAATAACTAAAATACAAATTATTCATAAAAGAAATAACTAAAATTCACATTATTTATTAGAGAAATAACTAAAATACACATTATTTAATAGAGAAATAACTAAAATACACATTATTTAATAAAGAAATAACTAAAATACACATTATTTAATAGAGAAATAACAAAAAAACAAATTATTTAATAGAGAAATAACTAAAAAACACATTATTTATTGGAGAAATAACAAAAAACACATTATTTAATAAAGAAATAACTAAAATACACAATATTTAATAAAGAAATAACAAAAAAACACATTATTTAATAGAGAAATAACTAAAATACACATTATTTAATAGAGAAATAACTAAAATACACTTTATTTATTGGAGAAATAACTAAACTTCACATTATTTAATAGAGAAATAACTAACATACACATTATTTAATAAATAAATAACTAAAATACACATTATTTAATAAAGAAATAACAAATAAACACATTATTTAATAAAGAAATAACTAAAATACACATTATTTTATAAAGAAATAACAAAAAAACACATTATTAAATAGAAAAATAACTAAAATACACATTTTTTATTAGAGAATTAACTGTAATACACAATATTTAATAAAGAAATAACAAAAAAACACATTATTTAATAAATAAATAACAAAAAAACACTTTATTTAATAGAGAAATAACTAAAAAACACATTATTTATTGGAGAAATAACTAAAATACAAATTATTCAATAAAGAAATAACTAAAATTCACATTATTTATTAGAGAAATAACTAAAATACACATTATTTAATAGAGAAAATACAAAAAACACATTATTTAATAGATAAATAACTAAAATACACATTATTTAATAGAGAAATAACTAAAATACACATTATTTAATAAAGAAATAACTAAAATACACATTATTTTATAGAAAAATAACTAAATTACACATTATTTAATAAAGAAATAACTAAAATACACATTATTTGATAGAGAAATAACAAAAAAACACATTATTTAACAAAGACATAACTAAAATACACATTATATAATAGAGAAATAACAAAAAAACACATTATTTAATAGAGAATTAACTAAAATGCACATTATTTAATAGAGAAATAACAAAAATCACATTAAATAATAGAGAAATAACTAAAATACACATTATTTAATAGAGAAATAACAAAAAAACACATTATTTAATAAAGAATGAACTAAAATACACATTATTTATTAGAGATATAACTAAAATACACATTATTTATTGGACAATTAACTAAAATACACAATATTTAATGAAGAAATAACTAAAATACACATTATTTATTGGAGAAATAACTAAGATACACATTATTTAATAAAGAAATAACTAAAATACAAAATATTTAATAGAGAAATAACAAAAAAACACATTATTTAATAGAGAAATAACAAAAATACACATTATTTATTAGAGAAATAACTAAAATACACATTATTTATTTTAGAAATAACTAAAATACACATTATTTAATAAAGAAATAACTAATATACACATTATTTATTGAAAAAATAACTAAAATACACATTATTTAATAAAGAAATAACTAAAATACACATTATTTTATAAAGAAATAACAAAAAAACACATTATTAAATAGAAAAATAACTAAAATACACATTTTTTATTAGAGAATTAACTGTAATACACAATATTTAATAAAGAAATAACAAAAAAACACATTATTTAATAAAGAAATAACAAAAAAACACTTTATTTAATAGAGAAATAACTAAAAAACACATTATTTATTGGAGAAATAACTAAAATACAAATTATTCATAAAAGAAATAACTAAAATTCACATTATTTATTAGAGAAATAACTAAAATACACATTATTTAATAGAGAAAATACAAAAGACACATTATTTAATAGATAAATAACTAAAATACACATTATTTAATAGAGAAATAACTAAAATACACATTATTTAATAAAGAAATAACTAAAATACACATTATTTAATAGAGAAATAACAAAAAAAAAATTATTTAATAGAGAAATAACTAAAAAACACATTATTTATTAGAGAAATAACTAAAAAACACATTATTTATTGGAGAAATAACAAAAAACACATTATTTAATAAAGAAATAACTAAAATACACAATATTTAATAAAGAAATAACAAAAAAACACATTATTTAATAGAGAAATAACTAAAATACACATTATTTAATAGAGAAATAACTAAAATACACTTTATTTATTGGAGAAATAACTAAACTTCACATTATTTAATAGAGAAATAACTAACATACACATTATTTAATAAAGAAATAACTAAAATACACATTATTTAATAAAGAAATAACAAATAAACACATTATTTAATAAAGAAATAACTAAAATACACATTACTTAATAGAGAAATTACAAAAAATACATTATTTAATAGAGAAATAACTAAAATACACATTATTTATTGGAGAAATAACTAATATACACATTATTTAATAGAGAAATAACTAAAATACACATTATTCAATAGAGAAATAACTAAAACACACATTATTTATTGGAGAAATAACTAAAATACACATAATTTATTGGAGAAATAACTAAAATACACATAATATAATAAAAAAATAACTAAAATACACATTATTTAATAAAGAAATAACAAAAAAACACATTATTCAATGAAGAAATACTTAAAATACACATTATTTATTGGAGAAATAACTAATATACACATTATTTAATAAAAAAATAACTAAAATACACATTATTTATTAGAGAAATAACCAAAACACACATTATTTAATAGAGAAATAACTAAAATACACAATATTTAATAGAGAAATAACTAAAATACACAATATTTAATAGAGAAATAACAAAAAAACACATTATTTAATAAAGAAATAACTAAAATACACATTATTTTATAGAAAAATAACTAAATTACACATTATTTAATAAAGAAATAACTAAAATACACATTATTTGATAGAGAAATAACAAAAAAACACATTATTTAACAAAGACATAACTAAAATACACATTATATAATAGAGAAATAACAAAAAAACACATTATTTAATAGAGAATTAACTAAAATGCACATTATTTAATAGAGAAATAACAAAAATCACATTATATAATAGAGAAATAACTAAAATACACATTATTTAATAGAGAAATAACAAAAAAACACATTATTTAATAAAGAATGAACTAAAATACACATTATTTATTAGAGATATAACTAAAATACACATTATTTATTGGACAATTAACTAAAATACACAATATTTAATGAAGAAATAACTAAAATACACATTATTTATTGGAGAAATAACTAAGATACACATTATTTAATAAAGAAATAACTAAAATACAAAATATTTAATAGAGAAATAACAAAAAAACACATTATTTAATAGAGAAATAACAAAAATACACATTATTTATTAGAGAAATAACTAAAATACACATTATTTATTTTAGAAATAACTAAAATACACATTATTTAATAAAGAAATAACTAATATACACATTATTTATTGGAAAAATAACTAAAATACACATTATTTATTAAAGAAATAACTAGAATACACATTATTTAATAGAGAAATAACAAAAAAAAACATTATTTAATAGAAAAATAACAAAAATACACATTATTTATTGGAGAAATAACTAAAATGCACATTATTTAATAGAGAAATAACTAAAATACACATTATTTAATAAAGAAATAACTAAAATACACATATAATAATAGAGAAATAACAAAATACACATTATTTAATAGAGAAATAACAAAAAAACATATTATTTAATAGAGAAATATTTAAAATACACATTATTTTAAAGAGAAATAACAAAAAACACATTATTTTTTAGAGAAATAACTAAAATACACATTATTTATTGGGGAAATACCTAAAATACACATAATTTAATAAAGAAATAACTATAATACACAAAATTTATTGGAGAAATAACTAAAATACACATTATTTAATAAAAAAATAACTAAAATACACATAATTTAATAGAGAAATAACTAAAATACACATTATTTAATAGAGAAATAACAAAAAAACACATTATTTAATAGAGAAATAACTAAAATACACATTATTTTATGGAGAAATAACTAAAATAAACATTATTTAATAAAAAAATAACTAAAAAACACATTATTTAAGAGAAAAAAAAAACATTATTTAATAGAGAAATAACTAAAATGCACATTATTCAAAAGAGAAATAACAAAAAACACATTATTGAATAGAGAAATAACTAAAATACACATTATTTAATAAAGAAATAACAAAAAAACACATTATTTAATAGAGAAATAACTAAAATACACATCATTTAATAAAGAAATAACTAAAATACACTATATTTATTAGACAAATAACTAAAATTCACATTATTTAATAAAGAAATAACTATAATACACATTATTTAATAGAGAAATAACAAAAAAACACATTATTTAATAGAGAAATAACTAAAATACACATTATTTAATAAAGAAATAACAAAAAAACACATTATTTAAAAGAGAAATAACAAAAAAACAAATTATTTAATAAAGAAATAACTAAAATACACATTATATAATAGAGAAATAACAAAAAAACACATTATTTAATAAAGAAATAACTAAAATACACATTATTCAAAAGAGAAATAACAAAAAAACATATTATTTAATAGAGAAATAACTAAAATACACATTATTTAATATAGAAATAACTAAAAAACACCTTATTTAATAGAGAAATAACTAAAATACACAATATTTAATAGAAAAATAACTAAAATACACCTTATTTATTGGACAAATAACTAAAATTCACATTATTTAATAATGAAAGAACTAAAATACACATTATTTATTGGAGAAATAACTAAGATACACATTATTTAATAAAGAAATAACTAAAATACACATTATTTGAAAGAAAAATAACAAAAAAACACATTATTTAATAGAGAAATAACAAAAAAACACATTATTTAAAAAAGAAATAACTAAAATACACATTTATTAATAGAGAAATAACTAAAATACACATTATTTATTGGAGAACTAACTAAAATACACATTATTTAATAAAGAAATAACTAAAAAACAGATTATTTTATAGAGAAATAACAAAAAAACACATTATTTAATAGAAAAATAACTAAAATACACATTATTTATTAGAGAAATAACTGAAATACACAATATTTAATAAAGAAATAACAAAAAAACACATTATTTAATAAAAAAATAACATAAAAACACATTATTTAATAGAGAAATAACAAAAAAACACATTATTTTTTGGAGAAATAACTGAAATACACATTATTTAATAAAGAATTAACTAAAATTCACATTATTTATTAGAGAAATAACTAAAATACACATTATTTTATAGAGAAAATACAAAAAACACATTATTTAATAGATAAATAACTAAAATACACATTATTTAATAGAGAAATAACTAAAATACACATTATTTTATAAAGAAATAACTAAAATACACATTTATTAATAGAGAAATAACAAAAAAACAAATTGTTTAATAGAGAAATAACTAAAAAACACATTATTTATTGAAGAAATTACTAAAATACACATTATTTGTTGGAAAAATAACAAAAAACACATTATTTAAAAAAAAAAAAACTAAAATACACATTATTTAATAAAGAAATAACAAAAAAACACAATATTTAATAGAAAAATAACTAAAATACACATTATTTATTGGAGAAATAACTAAAATACTTATTATTTATTGGAGAAATAACTAAAATACACATTATTTAATAGAAAAATACCTAAAATACACTTTATTTATTGGAGAAATAACTAAAATTCACATTATTAAATAGAGAAATAACTAACATACACATTATTCAATAAAGAAATAACTAAAATACACATTATTTAATAAAGAAATAACTAAAATACACATTATTTTTTGGAGAAATAACTAAAATACACATTATATAATAAAAAAATAACTAAAACACATATTATTTATTGGAGAATTAACTAAAACACACATTATTTAATAGAGAAATAACTAAACTACAAAATATTTAATAGAGAAATAACTAAAATACACATTATTTAATAGAGAAATAACAAAAAAACACATAATTTAATAAAGAAATAACTAAAATACATATTATTTTATGGAAAAATAACTAAAATACACATTATTTAATAAAGAAATAACTAAAATACACATTTATTAATAGAGAAATAACAAAAAAACACATTATTTAATAAAGAAATAACTAAAATACACATTATATAATAGAAAAATAACAAAAAAACACATTATTTAATAGAGAAATAACTAAAATACACATTTGTTAATAAAGAAATAACAAAAAAACACATTATTTAATAGAGAAATAACTAAAATACACATTATTTAATAGAGAAATAACAAAAAAACACATTATTTAATAAAGAAATAACTAAAATACACATTATTTATTAGAGATATAACTAAAATACACATTATTTATTGGACATTTAACTAAAATACACATTATTTAATAAAGAAATAACTAAAATACACATTATTTATTAGAGAAATAACTAAGATACACATTATTTAATAAAGAAATAACTAAAATACACACTATTTAATAGAGAAATAACAAAAAAAACATTATTTAATAGAGAAATAACTAAACTACACATTATTTAATAAAGAAATAACAAAAAAACACATTATTTAAAAGAAAAATAACTAAAATACACATTATTTAATAGAGAAATAACTAAAATACACATTATTTATTGGAGAAATAACTAAAATACACATTATTTTATAAAGAAATAACTAAAATACACATTATTTTATAAAGAAATAACAAAAAAACACATTATTTAATAGAGATATAACTAAAATACACATTATTTATCAGAGAATTAACTAAAATACACAATATTTAATAAAGAAATAACAAAAAAAAACACATTATTTAATAAAGAAATAACAAAAAAACACATTATTTAATAAAGAAATAACTAAAAAACACATTATTTATTGGAGAAATAACTAAAATATACATTATTTATTAAAGAAATAACTAAAATTTACATTATTTATTAGAGAAATAACTAAAATACACATTATTTAATAGAGAAAATACAAAAAACACATTATTTAATAGATAAATAACTGAAATATACATTATTTAATAGAGAAATAACTAAAATACACACTATTTAATAAAGAAATAACTAAAATACACATTATTTAATAGAGAAATAACAAAAAAACAAATTATTTAATAGAGAAATAACTAATATACACATTATTTATTGGAGAAATAACTAAAATACGCATTATTTATTGGAGAAATAACTAAAATACACATTATTTAATAGAGAAATAACTAAAATACACATTATTTATTAAAGAATTAACTAAAATACACAATATTTATTAAAGAAATAACAAAAAAACCCATTATTTAATAGAGAAATAACAAAAAAACACATTATTTAATAGAGAATCAACTAAAATACACATTATTTATTGAAGAAATAACTAAAATACACATTATTTAATAAAGAAATAACTAAAATTCACATTATTTATTAGAGAAATAACTAAAATACACATTAGTTAATAAAGAAATAACTAAAATACACATTATTTAATAGAGAAATAACAAAAATACACATTTATTAATAGAGAAATAACAGAAGAACACTTGATTTAATAAAGAAATAACTGAAATACATATTATTTAATAAATAAATAACAAACAAACACATTATTTAATGGAGAAATAACTAAAATACACATTATTTATTGAAGAAATAAATAAAATACTTATTATTTATTGGAGAAATAACTAAAATACACATTATTTATTAGAGAAATAACTAAAATACACATTAATTATTAGAGAAATAACTAAAAAACACATTATTTAATAGAGAAATAACAAAAAAACACATTATTTAATAGAGAAATAACAAAAAAACACATTATTTATTAGAGAAATAACTAAAATACACATTATTTAATAGAGAAATAACTAAAAAACACATTATTTAATAAAGAAATAACTAAAATACACATTTTTTATTGGAGAAATAACTAAAATACACATTATTTAATAGAGAAATAATTAAAATACACATTATTTAATAGAGAAATAACTAAAATACACATTGATTATTGGAGAAATAACTAAAATAACATTTTTTAAAAGAGAAATAACTAAAATACACTTTATTTATTAAAGAAATAACTAAAATACACATTATTTAATAAAGAAATAACTAAAATACACATTATTTATTGAGAAAATAACTAAAATACACATTATTTAATAAAGAAATAACAAAAAAAACACATTATTTAATAAAAAATTAACAAAAAAACACATTATTTAATAGAAAAATATAAAAAAAAGATTATTTAATAGCGAAATAACTGAAATACACATTATTTAATAGAGAATTAACTAAAATACACATTATTTAATAGAGAAATAACTAAAATACACATTATTTAATAGAGAAATAACTAAAATACACATTATTTAAAAGAGAAATAACTAAAATACACATTATTTAATAAAAAAATAACTAAAATTCATATTATTTAATAGAGAAATAACAAAAAAACACATTATTTAATAGAGAAATAACTAAAATACACATTATTTATTAGAGAAATAACTATAATACACATTTTTTATTTTAGAAATAAATAAAATACACATTATTTATTAGAAAAATAACTAAAATACACATTATTTAATAAAGAAATAACTAAAATACACATTATTTATTAGACAAATAACTAAAATTCACATTATTTAATAAAGAAATAACTAAAATACACATTATTCATTGGAGAAATAACTAAAATACACAATATTTAATAGAGAAATAACTAAAATACACATTATTGAATAGAGAAATAACTAAAATACACTTTATTTAATAGAGAAATAACTAAAATTCACATTATTAATAGAGAAATAACAAAAAAACACATTATTTAATAAAAAAATAACTAAAATACACATTATTTATTATAGAAATAACTAAAATACACATTATTTAATAAAGAGATAACAAACATACACATTATTTATTGAAGAAATAACTAAAATACACATTATTTAATAAAGAAATAACAAGAATACACATTATTTAATAGAGAAATAACAAAAAAACACATTATTTAATAAAATATATAAAGAAGAGACGCAATGTCCTCAAATGAGACAGTTGTAAAAGCAATAATTTCGAATAAAGCCTAGTTAACTAGGCTTTATTCGAATAAAGCCTAGTTAACTTTATTTGAATAAAGCCTAGTTAACTAGGCTTTATTCGAAATTATTGCTTTTACAACTGTCTCATTTGAGGACATTGCGTCTCTTCTTTATATATTTTATATATGTTCTGATATACACGAAATTGTATAATAGTAATTATAATTTATGCAAAAAATTTATTCTATTTTTATTTTCAAATTTCCGTTTTAATTCTTTCATGTCATTACCATCAGCTTAATATCCCGAAATAATTAGTTTATTTGTTCATTCTCAGATTGCTATCAACCATAGCCATTAAATAAAGTCATTAAGTCAGTAAGTATAAATAGTCAATACACCCTTTAAAATATTCACTTTGAATTGTGGTGGTGAACAATGTTGACGAAGTAAGTTAAAAATCAATTAGTTTAAATAAATAAAGCCATACTGATGAGAGGTAAACCTCGAAACGCGTCTATGGATGTTTTTTAGTTTAGAATATTTTTTCATAAATTTAATTTTTTAATGACATTATTTAATAGAGAAATAACAAAAATACACATTATTTATTAGAGAAATAACTAAAATACACATTATTTATTTTAGAAATAACTAAAATACACATTATTTAATAAAGAAATAACTAATATACACATTATTTATTGGAGAAATAACTAAAAAACACATTATTTAATGAAGAAATAACTAGAATACACATTATTTAATAGAGAAATAACAAAAAAACACATTATATATCAGAGAAATAACAAAAATACACATTATTTATTAGAGAAATAACTAAAATACACATTATTCAATAGAGAAATAACTTAAATACACATTATTTAATAGAGAAATAACAAAAAAACACATCATTTAATAGAAAAATAAGTAAAAGACACATTATTTATTGAAGAAATAACTAAAATACACATTATTTAATAAAGAAATAACTAAAACACACATATATTAATAAAGAAATAACAAAATACACATTATTTAATAGAGAAATAACAAAAAAACATATTATTTATTAGAGAAATAACTAAAATACACATTATTTTACAGAGAAATAACAAAAAAACACATTATTTAATAAAGAAATAACTAAAAAACACATTATTTATTGGAGAAATACCTAAAATACACATTATTTATTGGAGAAATAACTAAAATACACATAATTTAATAAAGAATTAACTAAATAACACATTATTTATTGAAAAATTAATAAAATACACATTATTTAATAGAGAAATAACTAAAATGCACATTATTTAATAGAGAATTAACTAAAATACACATTATTTAATAAAAAAATAACAAAAAACACATTATTTAATAAAGAATTAACTAAAATACACATTCTATAATAAAGAAATAACAAAAAAAACACATTATTTAATAGAGAAATAACTAAAATACACATTATTCAATAGAGAAATAACAAAAAAAAAACACATTATTGAATAGAGAAATAACTAAAATACACATTATTTAATAGAGAAATAACAAAAAAACACATTATTTAATAGAGTAATAACTAAAATACACATTATTTAATAAAGAAATAACTAAAATACACATTATTTATTAGACAAATAACTAAAATTCACATTATTAAATAAAGAAATAACTAAAATACACATTATTTATTAGAGAAATAACTAAAATACACATTATTTAATAAAGAATGAACTAAAATACACATTATTTTATAGAGAAATAACAAAAAAACACATTATTTATTAGAAAAATAACTAAAATACACATTATTTATTAGAGAATTAACTGAAATACACAATATTTAATAAAGAAATAACAAAAAAACACTTTATTTAATAAAGAAATAACAAAAAAAAACACATTATTTAATAGAGAAATAACTAAAAAACACATTATTTCTTAGAGAAATAACTAAAATACACATTATTTAATGAAAAAATAACTAATAATCACATTATTTATTAGAGAAATAACTAAATTATACACATTATTTAATAGAGAAAATACAAAAAACACATTATTTAATAGATAAATAACTAAAACACACATTATTTAATAGAGAAATAACTAAAATACACATTATATAATAAAGAAATAACTAAAATACACATTATTTAATAGAGAAATAACAAAAAAACAAATTATTTAATAGAGAAATAACTAAAAAACACATTATTTATTAGAGAAATAACTAAAATACACATTATTTATTGGAGAAATAACAAAAAACACATTATTTAATAAAGAATTAACTAAAATACACATTATTTAATAAAGAAATAACAAAAAAAACACATTATTTAATAGAGAAATAACTAAAATACACATTATTTATTGGAGAAATAACTAAAATACTTTATATTTATTGGAGAAATAACTAAAATACACATTATTTAATAGAGAAATAACTAAAATACACATTATTTTTTGGAGAAATAACTAAAATACACATTATTTAATAAAGAAATAACTAAAATACACATTATTTATTGGAGAAATAACTAAAACACACATCATTAAATAGAGAAATAACTAAAATACACAATATTTAATAGAGAAATAACTAAAATACACATTATTTAATAGAGAAACAACAAAAAAACACATTATTTAATAAAGAAATAACTAAAATACACATTATTTTATGGAAAAATAACAAAAATACACATTATTTAATAAAGAAATAACTAAAATACACATTATTTAATAGAGAAATAACTTAAATACACATTATTTATTAGACAAATAACTAAAATTCACATTATTTATTAAAGAAATAACTAAAATACACATTATTTATTGGAGATATAACTAAGATACACATTATTTAATAAAAAAAGAACTAAAATACACATTATTTAATAGAGAAATAACAAAAAAACAAATTATTTAATAAAGAAATAACTAAAATACACATTATATAATAGAGAAATAACAAAAAAACACATTATTTAATAGAAAAATAACTAAAATACACATTATTCAAAAAAGAAATAACAAAAAAACACATTATTTAATAAAGAAATAACTAAAATACTCATTATTTAATAGAGAAATAACAAAAAAACACATTATTTAATAGAGAAATAACTAAAATACACATTATTTAATAGAGAAATAACTAAAATACACATTATTTATTGGAGAAATAACTAAAATACACATTATTTAAAAGAGAAATAACTAAAATACACTTTATTTATTGAAGAAATAACTAAAATACACATTATTTAATAAAGAAATAACTAAAATACACATTATTTATTGGACAAATAACTAAAATTCACATTATTTAATAAAGAAATAACAAAAATACACATTATTTATTGAAGAAATAACTAAGATACACATTATTTAATAAAAAAAGAACTAAAATACACATTATTTAATAGAGAATTAACAAAAAAACACATTATTTAATAGGGAAATAACTAAAATACACATTATTTAATAGAGAAATAACAAAAAAACACATTATTTAATAGAGAAATAACTAAAATACTTATTATTTAATAGAGAAATAACTAAATTACACATTATTTAAAAGAGAAATAACTTAAATACACATTATTTAATAGAAAAATAACTAAATTTCATATTATTTAATAGAGAAATAACAAAAAAACACATTATTTAATAGAGAAACAACTAAAATACACATTATTCAAAAAAGAAATAACAAAAAAACACATTATTTAATAAAGAAATAACTAAAATACTCATTATTTAATAGAGAAATAACAAAAAAACACATTATTTAATAGAGAAATAACTAAAATACACATTATTTAATAGAGAAATAACTAAAATACACATTATTTATTGGACAAATAATTAAAATTCACATTATTTAATAAAGAAATAACAAAAATACACATTATTTATTGAAGAAATAACTGAGATACACATTATTTAATAAAAAAAGAACTAAAATACACATTATTTAATAGAGAAATAACAAAAAAACACATTATTTAATAGAGAAATAACTAAACTACACATTATTTAATAGAGAAATAACAAAAAAACACAGTATTTAAAAGAGAAATAACTAAAATACACATTTATTAATAGAGAAATAACTAAAATACACATTATTTATTGGAAAAATAACTAAAATACACATTATTTAATAAAGAAATAACTAAAATACACATTATTTTATAGAGAAATAACAGAAAAACACATTATTTAATAGAAAAATAACTAAAATACACATTATTTATTAGAGAATTAACTGAAATACACTATATTTAATAGAGAAATAACAAAAAAACACATTATTTAATAGAGAAATAACTAAAATACACATTTTTTATTGGAGAAATAACTTAAATACACATTATTTAATAGAGAAATAATTAAAATACACATTATTTAATAGAGAAATAACTAAAATACACATTATTTATTGGAGAAATAACTAAAATACACATTATTTAAAAGAGAAATAACTAAAATACACTTTATTTATTGAAGAAATAACTAAAATACACATTATTTAATAAAGAAATAACTAAAATACACATTATTTAATAAAGAAATAATTAAAATACACATTATTTAATAAAGAAATAATAAAAAAATACATTATTTAATAAAAAATTAACAAAAAAACACATTATTTAATAAAAAAATATAAAAAAAAGATTATTTAATAGCGAAATAACTAAAATACACATTATTTAATAGAGAATTAACTAAAATACACATTATTTAATAGAGAAATAACTAAAATACTTATTATTTAATAGAGAAATAACTAAATTACACATTATTTAAAAGAGAAATAACTAAAATACACATTATTTAATAGAAAAATAACTAAATTTCATATTATTTAATAGAGAAATAACAAAAAAACACATTATTTAATAGAGAAATAACTAAAATACACATTATTTATTAGAGAAATAACTAAAATACACATTATTTATTTTAGAAATAGATAAAATACACATTATTTAATAGAAAAATAACTAAAATACACATTATTTAATAAAGAAATAACTAAAATACACATTATTTATTAGACAAATAACTAAAATTCACATTATTTAATAAAGAAATAACTAAAATACACATTATTTATTGGAGAAATAACTAAAACACACATCATTTAATAGAGAAATAACTAAAATACACAATATTTAATAGAGAAATAACTAAAATACACATTATTTAATAGAGAAATAACAAAAAAACACAGTATTTAAACGAGAAATAACTAAAATACACATTTATTAATAGAGAAATAACTTAAATACACATTATTTATTGGAAAAATAACTAAAATACACATTATTTAATAAAGAAATAACTAAAATACACATTATTTTATAGAGAAATAACAGAAAAACACATTATTTAATAGAAAAATAACTAAAATACACATTATTTATTAGAGAATTAACTGAAATACACATTATTTAATAGAGAAATAACAAAAAACACATTATTTAATAGAGAAATAACTAAAATACACATTTTTTATTGGAGAAATAACTTAAATACACATTATTTAATAGAGAAATAATTAAAATACACATTATTTAATAGAGAAATAACTAAAATACACATTATTTATTGGAGAAATAACTAAAATACACATTATTTAAAAGATAAATAACTAAAATACACTTTATTTATTGAAGAAATAACTAAAATACACATTATTTAATAAAGAAATAACTAAAATACACATTATTTAATAAAGAAATAATTAAAATACACATTATTTAATAAAGAAATAATAAAAAAATACATTATTTAATAAAAAATTAACAAAAAAACACATTATTTAATAGAAAAATATAAAAAAAAGATTATTTAATAGCGAAATAACTAAAATACACATTATTTAATAGAGAATTAACTAAAATACACATTATTTAATAGAGAAATAACTAAAATACTTATTATTTAATAGAGAAATAACTAAATTACACATTATTTAAAAGAGAAATAACTAAAATACACATTATTTAAAAGAAATATAACTAAATTTCATATTATTTAATAGAGAAATAACAAAAAAACACATTATTTAATAGAGAAATAACTAAAATACACATTATTTATTAGAGAAATAACTAAAATACACATTATTTATTTTAGAAATAGATAAAATACACATTATTTAATAGAAAAATAACTAAAATACACATTATTTAATAATGAAATAACTAAAATACACATTATTTAATAGACAAAAAACTAAAATTCACATTATTTAATAAAGAAATAACTAAAATACACATTATTCATTAGAGAAATAACTAAAATACACAATATTTAATAAAAAAAATAACTAAAATACACATTATTGAATAGAGAAATAACTAAAATACACTTTATTTAATAGAGAAATAACTAAAATTCACATTATTAATAGAAAAATAACAAAAAAACACATTATTTAATAAAAAAATAACTAAAATACACATTATTTATTTTAGAAATAACTAAAATACACATTATTTAATAAAGAGATAACAAACATACACATTATTTTTTGAAGAAATAACTAAAATACACATTATTTAATAAAGAAATAACAAGAATACACTTTATTTAATAGAGAAATAACAAAAAAACACATTATTTATTAGAGATATAACAAAAATACACATTATTTATTAGAGAAATAACTAAAATACACATTATTTATTTTAGAAATAACTAAAATACACATTATTTAATAAAGAAATAACTAATATACACATTATTTATTGGAGAAATAACTAAAATACACATTATTTAATGAAAAAATAACTAGAATACACATTATTTAATAGAGAAATAACAAAAAAACACATTATATATCAGAGAAATAACAAAAATACACATTATTTATTGGAGAAATAACTAAAATACACATTATTCAATAGAGAAATAACTAAAATACACATTATTTAATAGAGAAATAACAAAAAAACATCATTTAATAGAAAAATAAGTAAAAGACACATTATTTATTGAAGAAATAACTAAAATACACATTATTTAATAAAGAAATAACTAAAATACACATATATTAATAAAGAAATAACAAAATACACATTATTTAATAGAGAAATAACAAAAAAACATATTATTTATTAGATAAATAACTAAAATACACATTATTTTACAAAGAAATAACTAAAATACACATTATTTAATAAAGAAATAACTAAAATACACATTATTTTATAGAGAAATAACAGAAAAACACATTATTTAATAGAAAAATAACTAAAATACACATTATTTATTAGAGAATTAACTGAAATACACATTATTTAATAGAGAAATAACAAAAAAACACATTATTTAATAGAGAAATAATTAAAATACACATTATTTAATAGAGAAATAACTAAAATACACATTATTTATTGGAGAAATAACTAAAATACACATTATTTAAAAGAGAAATAACTAAAACACACTTTATTTATTGAAGAAATAACTAAAATACACATTATTTAATAAAGAAATAACTAAAATACACATTATTTAATAAAGAAATAATTAAAATACACATTATTTAATAAAGAAATAATAAAAAAATACATTATTTAATAAAAAATTAACAAAAAAACACATTATTTAATAGAAAAATATAAAAAAAAGATTATTTAATAGCGAAATAACTAAAATACACATTATTTAATAGAGAATTAACTAAAATACACATTATTTAATAGAGAAATAACTAAAATACTTATTATTTAATAGAGAAAAAACTAAATTACACATTATTTAAAAGAGAAATAACTAAAATACACATTATTTAATAGAAAAATAACTAAATTTCATATTATTTAATAGAGAAATAACAAAAAAACACATTATTTAATAGAGAAATAACTAAAATACACATTATTTATTAGAGAAATAACTAAAATACACATTATTTATTTTAGAAATAGATAAAATACACATTATTTAATAGAAAAATAACTAAAATACACATTATTTAATAAAGAAATAACTAAAATACACATTTTTTATTAGACAAATAACTAAAATTCACATTATTTAATAAAGAAATAACTAAAATACACATTATTTATTGGAGAAATAACTAAAACACACATCATTTAATAGAGAAATAACTAAAATACACAATATTTAATAGAGAAATAACTAAAATACACATTATTTAATAGAGAAATAACAAAAAAACACATTATTTAATAAAGAAATAACTAAAATACACATTATTTTATGGAAAAATAACAAAAATACACATTATTTAATAAAAAAATAACTAAAATACACATTATTTAATAGAGAAATAACTTAAATACACATTATTTATTAGACAAATAACTAAAATTCACATTATTTATTAAAGAAATAACTAAAATACACATTATTTATTGGAGAAATAACTAAGATACACATTATTTAATAAAAAAGAACTAAAATACACATTATTTAATAGAGAAATAACAAAAAAACAAATTATTTAATAAAGAAATAACTAAAATACACATTATATAATAGAGAAATAACAAAAAAACACATTATTTAATAGAGAAATAACTAAAATACACATTATTCAAAAAAGAAATAACAAAAAAACACATTATTTAATAAAGAAATAACTAAAATACTCATTATTTAATAGAGAAATAACAAAAAAACACATTATTTAATAGAGAAATAACTAAAATACACATTATTTAATAGAGAAATAACTAAAATACACATTATTTATTGGACAAATAACTAAAATTCACATTATTTAATAAAAAAATAACAAAAATACACATTATTTATTGAAGAAAAAACTAAGATACACATTATTTAATAAAAAAAGAACTAAAATACACATTATTTAATAGAGAAATAACAAAAAAACACATTATTTAATAGAGAAATAACTAAAATACACATTATTTAATAGAGAAATAACAAAAAAACACAGTATTTAAAAGAGAAATAACTAAAATACACATTTATTAATAGAGAAATAACTTAAATACACATTATTTATTGGAAAAATAACTAAAATACACATTATTTAATAAAGAAATAACTAAAATACACATTATTTTATAGAGAAATAACAGAAAAACACATTATTTAATAGAAAAATAACTAAAATACACATTATTTATTAGAGAATTAACTGAAATACACATTATTTATTAGAGAAATAACAAAAAAACACATTATTTAATAGAGAAATAACTAAAATACACATTTTTTATTAGAGAAATAACTTAAATACACATTATTTAATAGAGAAATAATTAAAATACACATTATTTAATAGAGAAATAACTAAAATACACATTATTTATTGGAGAAATAACTAAAATACACATTATTTAAAAGAGAAATAACTAAAATACACTTTATTTATTGAAGAAATAACTAAAATACACATTATTTAATAAAGAAATAACTAAAATACACATTATTTAATAAAGAAATAATTAAAATACACATTATTTAATAAAGAAATAATAAAAAAATACATTATTTAATAAAAAATTAACAAAAAAACACATTATTTAATAGAAAAATATAAAAAAAAGATTATTTAATAGCGAAATAACTAAAATACACATTATTTAATAGAGAATTAACTAAAATACACATTATTTAATAGAGAAATAACTAAAATACTCATTATTTAATAGAGAAATAACTAAATTACACATTATTTAAAAGAGAAATAACTAAAATACACATTATTTAAAAGAAATATAACTAAATTTCATATTATTTAATAGAGAAATAACAAAAAAACACATTATTTAATAGAGAAATAACTAAAATACACATTATTTATTAGAGAAATAACTAAAATACACATTATTTATTTTAGAAATAGATAAAATACACATTATTTAATAGAAAAATAACTAAAATACACATTATTTAATAAAGAAATAACTAAAATACACATTATTTAATAGACAAACAACTAAAATTCACATTATTTAATAAAGAAATAACTAAAATACACATTATTCATTAGAGAAATAACTAAAATACACAATATTTAATAGAGAAATAACTAAAATACACATTATTGAATAGAGAAATAACTAAAATACACTTTATTTAATAGAGAAATAACTAAAATTCACATTATTAATAGAAAAATAACAAAAAAACACATTATTTAATAAAAAAATAACTAAAATACACATTATTTATTTTAGAAATAACTAAAATACACATTATTTAATAAAGAGATAACAAACATACACATTATTTTTTGAAGAAATAACTAAAATACACATTATTTAATAAAGAAATAACAAGAATACACTTTATTTAATAGAGAAATAACAAAAAAACACATTATTTATTAGAGAAATAACAAAAATACACATTATTTATTAGAGAAATAACTTAAATACACATTATTTATTTTAGAAATAACTAAAATACACATTATTTAATAAAGAAATAACTAATATACACATTATTTATTGGAGAAATAACTAAAATACATATTATTTAATGAAAAAATAACTAGAATACACATTATTTAATAGAGAAATAACAAAAAAACACATTATATATCAGAGAAATAACAAAAATACACATTATTTATTGGAGAAATAACTAAAATACACATTATTCAATAGAGAAATAACTAAAATACACATTATTTAATAGAGAAATAACAAAAAAACACATCATTTAATAGAAAAATAAGTAAAAGACACATTATTTATTGAAGAAATAACTAAAATACACATTATTTAATAAAGAAATAACTAAAATACACATATATTAATAAAGAAATAACAAAATACACATTATTTAATAGAGAAATAACAAAAAAACATATTATTTATTAGAGAAATAACTAAAATACACAATATTTTACAGAGAAATAACTAAAATACACATTATTTAATAAAGAAATAACTAAAATAAACATTATTTTATAGAGAAATAACAGAAAAACACATTATTTAATAGAAAAATAACTAAAATACACATTATTTATTAGAGAATTAACTGAAATACACATTATTTAATAGAGAAATAACAAAAAAACACATTATTTAATAGAGAAATAACTAAAATACACATTTTTTATTGGAGAAATAACTTAAATACACATTATTTAATAGAGAAATAATCAAAATACACATTATTTAATAGAGAAATAACTAAAATACACATTATTTATTGGAGAAATAACTAAAATACACATTATTTAAAAGAGAAATAACTAAAATACACTTTATTTATTAAAGAAATAACTAAAATACACATTATTTAATAAAGAAATAACTAAAATACACATTATTTAATAAAGAAATAATTAAAATACACATTATTTAATAAAGAAATAATAAAAAATTCATTATTTAATAAAAAATTAACAAAAAAACACATTATTTAATAGAAAAATATAAAAAAAAGATTATTTAATAGCGAAATAACTAAAATACACATTATTTAATAGAGAATTAACTAAAATACACATTATTTAATAGAGAAATAACTAAAATACTTATTATTTAATAGAGAAATAACTAAATTACACATTATTTAAAAGAGAAATAACTAAAATACACATTATTTAATAGAAAAATAACTAAATTTCATATTATTTATTAGAGAAATAACAAAAAAACACATTATTTAATAGAGAAATAACTAAAATACACATTATTTATTAGAGAAATAACTAAAATACACATTATTTATTTTAGAAATAGATAAAATACACATTATTTAATAGAAAAATAACTAAAATACACATTATTTAATAAAGAAATAACTAAAATACACATTATTTATTAGACAAATAACTAAAATTCACATTATTTAATAAAGAAATAACTAAAATACACATTATTTATTGGAGAAATAACTAAAACACACATCATTTAATAGAGAAATAACTAAAATACACAATATTTAATAGAGAAATAACTAAAATACACATTATTTAATAGAGAAATAACAAAAAAACACATTATTTAATAAAGAAATAACTAAAACACACATTATTTTATGGAAAAATAACAAAAATACACATTATTTAATAAAGAAATAACTAAAATACACATTATTTAATAGAGAAATAACTTAAATACACATTATTTATTAGACAAATAACTAAAATTCACATTATTTATTAAAGAAATAACTAAAATACACATTATTTATTGGAGAAATAACTAAGATACACATTATTTAATAAAAAAAGAAGAAATAACAAAAAAACACATTATTTAATAGAGAAATAACTAAAATACACATTATTCAAAAAAGAAATAACAAAAAAACACATTATTTAATAAAGAAATAACTAAAATACTCATTATTTAATAGAGAAATAACAAAAAAACACATTATTTAATAGAGAAATAACTAAAATACACATTATTTAATAGAGAAATAACTAAAATACACATTATTTATTGGACAAATAACTAAAATTCACATTATTTAATAAAGAAATAACAAAAATACACATTATTTATTGAAGAAATAACTAAGATACACATTATTTAATAAAAAAAGAACTAAAATACACATTATTTAATAGAGAAATAACAAAAAAACACATTATTTAATAGAGAAATAACTAAAATACACATTATTTAATAGAGAAATAACAAAAAAACACAGTATTTAAAAGAGAAATAACTAAAATACACATTTATTAATAGAGAAATAACTAAAATACACATTATTTATTAAAAAATAACTAAAATACACATTATTTAATAAAGAAATAACTAAAATACACATTATTTTATAGAGAAATAACAGAAAAACACATTATTTAATAGAAAAATAACTAAAATACACATTATTTATTAGAGAATTAACTTAAATACACTATATTTAATAGAGAAATAACAAAAAAACACATTATTTAATAGAGAAATAACTAAAATACACATTTTTTATTGGAGAAATAACTTAAATACACATTATTTAGAAGAGAAATAATTAAAATACACATTATTTAATAGAGAAATAACTAAAATACACATTATTTATTGGAGAAATAACTAAAATACACATTATTTAAAAGAGAAATAACTAAAATACACTTTATTTATTGAAGAAATAACTAAAATACACATTATTTAATAAAGAACTAACTAAAATACACATTATTTAATAAAGAAATAATTAAAATACACATTATTTAATAAAGAAATAAAAAAAAAATACATTATTTAATAAAAAATTAACAAAAAAACACATTATTTAATAGAAAAATATAAAAAAAAGATTATTTAATAGCGAAATAACTAAAATACACATTATTTAATAGAGAATTAACTAAAATACACATTATTTAATAGAGAAATAACTAAAATACTTATTATTTAATAGAGAAATAACTAAATTACACATTATTTAAAAGAGAAATAACTAAAATACACATTATTTAATAGAAAAATAACTAAATTTCATATTATTTAATAGAGAAATAACAAAAAAACACATTATTTAATAAAGAAATAACTAAAATACACATTATTTATTAGAGAAATAACTAAAATACACATTATTTATTTTAGAAATAGATAAAAAAAACATTATTTAATAGAAAAATAACTAAAATACACATTATTTAATAAAGAAATAACTAAAATACACATTATTTATTAGACAAATAACTAAAATTCACATTATTTAATAAAGAAATAACTAAAATACACATTATTTATTGGAGAAATAACTAAAACACACATCATTTAATAGAGAAATAACTGAAATACACAATATTTAATAGAGAAATAACTAAAATACACATTATTTAATAGAGAAATAACAAAAAAACACATTATTTAATAAAGAAATAACTAAAATACACATTATTTTATGGAAAAATAACAAAAATACACATTATTTAATAAAGAAATAACTAAAATACACATTATTTAATAGAGAAATAACTTAAATACACATTATTTATTAGACAAATAACTAAAATTCACATTATTTATTAAAGAAATAACTAAAATACACATTATTTATTGGAGAAATAACTAAGATACACATTATTTAATAAAAAAGAACTAAAATACACATTATTTAATAGAGAAATAACAAAAAAACAAATTATTTAATAAAGAAATAACTAAAATACACATTATATAATAGAGAAATAACAAAAAAACACATTATTTAATAGAGAAATAACTAAAATACACATTATTCAAAAAAGAAATAACAAAAAAACACATTATTTAATAAAGAAATAACTAAAATACTCATTATTTAATAGAGAAATAACAAAAAACACATTATTTAATAGAGAAATAACTAAAATACACATTATTTAATAGAGAAATAACTAAAATACACATTATTTATTGGACAAATAACTAAAATTCACATTATTTAATAAAGAAATAACAAAAATACACATTATTTATTGAAGAAATAACTAAGATACACATTATTTAATAAAAAAAGAACTAAAATACACATTATTTAATTGAGAAATAACAAAAAAACACATTATTTAATAGAGAATTAACTAAAATACACATTATTTAATAGAAAAATAACAAAAAAACACAGTATTTAAAAGAGAAAAAACTACAATACACATTTATTAATAGAGAAATAACTAAAATACACATTATTTATTGGAAAAATAACTAAAATACCCATTATTTAATAAAGAAATAACTAAAATACACATTATTTTATAGAGAAATAACAGAAAAACACATTATTTAATAGAAAAATAACTAAAATACACATTATTTATTAGAGAATTAACTGAAATACACATTATTTAATAGAGAAATAACAAAAAAACACATTATTTAATAGAGAAATAACTAAAATACACATTTTTTATTGGAGAAATAACTTAAACACACATTATTTAATAGAGAAATAATTAAAATACACATTATTTAATAGAGAAATAACTAAAATACACATTATTTATTGGAGAAATAACTAAAATACACATTATTTAAAAGAGAAATAACTAAAATACACTTTATTTATTGAAGAAATAACTAAAATACACATTATTTAATAAAGAAATAACTAAAATACACATTATTTAATAAAAAAATATTTAAAATACACATTATTTAATAAAGAAATAATAAAAAAATACATTATTTGATAAAAAATTAACAAAAAAACACATTATTTAATAGAAAAATATAAAAAAAAGATTATTTAATAGCGAAATAACTAAAATACACATTATTTAATAGAGATTTAACTAAAATACACATTATTTAATAGAGAAATAACTAAAATACTTATTATTTAATAGAGAAATAACTAAATTACACATTATTTAAAAGAGAAATAACTAAAATACACATTATTTAATAGAAAAATAACTAAATTTCATATTATTTAATAGAGAAATAACAAAAAAACACATTATTTAATAGAGAAATAACTAAAATACACATTATTTATTAGAGAAATAACTAAAATACACATTATTTATTTTAGAAATAGATAAAATACACATTATTTAATAGAAAAATAACTAAAATACACATTATTTAATAAAGAAATAACTAAAATACACATTATTTATTAGACAAATAACTAAAATTCACATTATTTAATAAAGAAATAACTAAAATACACATTATTTATTGGAGAAATAACTAAAACACACATCATTTAATAAAAAAATAACTAAAATACACAATATTTAATAGAGAAATAACTAAAATACACATTATTTAATAAAGAAATAACAAAAAAACACATTATTTAATAAAGAAATAACTAAAATACACATTATTTTATGGAAAAATAACAAAAATACACATTATTTAATAAAGAAAAATAAAAATACACATTATTTAATAGAGAAATAACTTAAATACACATTATTTTATAGACAAATAACTAAAATTCACATTATTTATTAAAGAAATAACTAAAATACACATTATTTATTGGAGAAATAACTAAGATACACATTATTTAATAAAAAAAAAAGAAATAACAAAAAAACACATTATTTAATAGAGAAATAACTAAAATACACATTATTCAAAAAAGAAATAACAAAAAAACACATTATTTAATAAAGAAATAACTAAAATACTCATTATTTAATAGAGAAATAACAAAAAAACACATTATTTAATAGAGAAATAACTAAAATACACATTATTTAATAGAGAAATAACTAAAATACACATTATTTATTGGACAAATAACTAAAATTCACATTATTTAATAAAGAAATAACAAAAATACACATTATTTATTGAAGAAATAACTAAGATACACATTATTTAATAAAAAAAGAACTAAAATACACATTATTTAATAGAGAAATAACAAAAAAACACATTATTCAATAGAGAAATAACTAAAATACACATTATTTAATAGAGAAATAACAAAAAAACACAGTATTTAAAAGAGAAATAACTAAAATACACATTTATTAATAGAGAAATAACTAATATACACATTATTTATTGGAAAAATAACTAAAATACACATTATTTTATAAAGAAATAACAAAAATACACATTATTTTATAGAGAAATAACAGAAAAACACATTATTTAATAGAAAAATAACTAAAATACACATAATTTATTAGAGAATTAACTGAAATACACTATATTTAATAGAGAAATAACAAAAAAACACATTATTTAATAAAGAAATAACTAAAATACACAATTTTTATTGGAGAAATAACTTAAATACACATTATTTAATAGAAAAATAATTAAAATACACATTATTTAATAGAGAAATAACTAAAATACACATTATTTATTGGAGAAATAACTAAAATACACATTATTTAAAAGAGAAATAACTAAAATACACTTTATTTATTGAAGAAATAACTAAAATACACATTATTTAATAAAGAAATAACTAAAATACACATTATTTAATAAAGAAATAATTAAAATACACATTATTTAATAAAGAAATAATAAAAAAATACATTATTTAATAAAAAATTAACAAAAAAACACATTATTTAATAGAAAAATATAAAAAAAAGATTATTTAATAGCGAAATAACTAAAATACACATTATTTAATAGAGAATTAACTAAAATACACATTATTTAATAGAGAAATAACTAAAATACTTATTATTTAATAGAGAAATAACTAAATTACACATTATTTAAAAAAGAAATAACTAAAATACACATTAGTTAATAGAAAAATAACTAAATTTTATATTATTTAATAGAGAAATAACAAAAAAACACATTATTTAATAGAGAAATAACTAAAATTCACATTATTTATTAGAGAAATAACTAAAATACACATTATTTATTTTAGAAATAGATGAAATACACATTATTTAATAGAAAAATAACTAAAATACACATTATTTAAAAAAGAAATAACTAAAATACACATTATTTATTAGACAAATAACTAAAATTCACATTATTTAATAAAGAAATAACTAAAATACACATTATTCATTAGAGAAATAACTAAAATACACAATATTTAATAGAGAAATAACTAAAATACACATTATTGAATAGAGAAATAACTAAAATACACATTATTTAATAAAGAAATAACAAAAAAACACATTATTTAATAAAGAAATAACTAAAATACACATTATTTTATGGAAAAATAACAAAAATACACATTATTTAATAAAGAAATAACTAAAATACACATTATTTAATAGAGAAATAACTTAAATACACATTATTTTATAGACAAATAACTAAAATTCACATTATTTATTAAAGAAATAACTAAAATACACATTATTTATTGGAGAAATAACTAAGATACACATTATTTAATAAAAAAAAAAGAAATAACAAAAAAACACATTATTTAATAGAGAAATAACTAAAATACACATTATTCAAAAAAGAAATAACAAAAAAACACATTATTTAATAAAGAAATAACTAAAATACTCATTATTTAATAGAGAAATAACAAAAAAACACATTATTTAATAGAGAAATAACTAAAATACACATTATTTAATAGAGAAATAACTAAAATACACATTATTTATTGGACAAATAACTAAAATTCACATTATTTAATAAAGAAATAACAAAAATACACATTATTTATTGAAGAAATAACTAAGATACACATTATTTAATAAAAAAAGAACTAAAATACACATTATTTAATAGAGAAATAACAAAAAAACACATTATTCAATAGAGAAATAACTAAAATACACATTATTTAATAGAGAAATAACAAAAAAACACAGTATTTAAAAGAGAAATAACTAAAATACACATTTATTAATAGAGAAATAACTAAAATACACATTATTTATTGGAAAAATAACTAAAATACACATTATTTAATAAAGAAATAACTAAAATACACATTATTTTATAGAGAAATAACAGAAAAACACATTATTTAATAGAAAAATAACTAAAATACACATTATTTATTAGAGAATTAACTGAAATACACTATATTTAATAGAGAAATAACAAAAAAACACATTATTTAATAGAGAAATAACTAAAATACACAATTTTTATTGGAGAAATAACTTAAATACACATTATTTAATAGAAAAATAATTAAAATACACATTATTTAATAGAGAAATAACTAAAATACACATTATTTATTGGAGAAATAACTAAAATACACATTATTTAAAAGAGAAATAACTAAAATACACTTTATTTATTGAAGAAATAACTAAAATACACATTATTTAATAAAGAAATAACTAAAATACACATTATTTAATAAAGAAATAATTAAAATACACATTATTTAATAAAGAAATAATAAAAAAATACATTATTTAATAAAAAATTAACAAAAAAACACATTATTTAATAGAAAAATATAAAAAAAAGATTATTTAATAGCGAAATAACTAAAATACACATTATTTAATAGAGAATTAACTAAAATACACATTATTTAATAAAGAAATAACTAAAATACTTATTATTTAATAGAGAAATAACTAAATTACACATTATTTAAAAGAGAAATAACTAAAATACACATTATTTAATAGAAAAATAACTAAATTTTATATTATTTAATAGAGAAATAACAAAAAAACACATTATTTAATAGAGAAATAACTAAAATTCACATTATTTATTAGAGAAATAACTAAAATACACATTATTTATTTTAGAAATAGATAAAATACACATTATTTAATAGAAAAATAACTAAAATACACATTATTTAATAAAGAAATAACTAAAATACACATTATTTATTAGACAAATAACTAAAATTCACATTATTTAATAAAGAAATAACTAAAATACACATTATTCATTAGAGAAATAACTAAAATACACAATATTTAATAGAGAAATAACTAAAATACACATTATTGAATAGAGAAATAACTAAAATACACTTTATTTAATAGAGAAATAACTAAAATTCACATTATTAATAGAAAAATAACAAAAAAACACATTATTTAATAAAAAAATAACTAAAATACACATTATTTATTTTAGAAATAACTAAAATACACATTATTTAATAAAGAGATAACAAACATACACATTATTTTTTGAAGAAATAACTAAAATACACATTATTTAATAAAGAAATAACAAGAATACACTTTATTTAATAGAGAAATAACAAAAAAACACATTATTTATTAGAGAAATAACAAAAATACACATTATTTATTAGAGAAATAACTAAAATACACATTATTTATTTTAGAAATAACTAAAATACACATTATTTAATAAAGAAATAACTAATATACACATTATTTATTGGAGAAATAACTAAAATACACATTATTTAATAAAAAAATAACTAGAATACACATTATTTAATAGAGAAATAACAAAAAAACACATTATATATCAGAGAAATAACAAAAATACACATTATTTATTGGAGAACTAACTAAAATACACATTATTCAATAGAGAAATAACTAAAATACACATTATTTAATAGAGAAATAACAAAAAAACACATCATTTAATAGAAAAATGAGTAAAAGACACATTATTTATTGAAGAAATAACTAAAATACACATTATTTAATAAAGAAATAACTAAAATACACATATATTAATAAAGAAATAACAAAATACACATTATTTAATAGAGAAATAACAAAAAAACATATTATTTATTAGAGAAATAACTAAAATACACATTATTTTACAGAGAAATAACAAAAAAACACATTATTTAATAAAGAAATAACTAAAAAACACATTATTTATTGGAGAAATACCTAAAATACACATTATTTATTGGAGAAATAACTAAAATACACATAATTTAATAAAGAATTAACTAAAATACACATTATTTATGGAAAAATAACTAAAATACACATTATTTAATAGAGAAATAACTAAAATGCACATTATTTAATAGAGAATTAACTAAAATACACATTATTTAATAAAAAAATAACAAAAAAACACATTATTTAATAAAGAATTAACTAAAATACACATTCTATAATAAAGATATAACAAAAAAAACACATTATTTAATAGAGAAATAACTAAAATACACATTATTCAATAAAGAAATAACAAAAAAAACACATTATTGAATAGAGAAATAACTAAAATACACATTATTTAATAGAGAAATAACAAAAAAACACATTATTTAATAAAGTAATAACTAAAATACACATTATTTAATAAAGAAATAACTAAAATACACATTATTTATTAGACAAATAACTAAAATTTACATTATTTAATAAAGAAATAACTAAAATACACATTATTTATAAGAGAAATAACCAAAATACACATTATTTAATAAAGAATGAACTAAAATACTCATTATTTTATAGAGAAATAACAAAAAAACACAATATTTATTAGAAAAATAACTAAAATACACATTATTTATTAGAGAATTAACTGAAATACACAATATTTATTAAAAAAATAACAAAAAAACACTTTATTTAATAAAGAAATAACAAAAAAAAACACATTATTTAATAGAGAAATAACTAAAAAACACATTATTTCTTGGAGAAATAACTCAAATACACATTATTTAATAAAGAAATAACTAATATTCACATTATTTATTAGAGAAATAACTAAATTATACACTTTATTTAATAGAGAAAATACAAAAAACACATTATTTAATAGATAAATAACTAAAATACACATTATTTAATAGAGAAATAACTAAAATACACATTATATAATAAAGAAATAACTAAAATACACATTATTTAATAGAGAAATAACAAAAAAACAAATTATTTAATAGAGAAATAACTAAAAAACACATTATTTATTAGAGAAATAACTAAAATACACATTATTTATTAGAGAAATAACAAAAAACACATTATTTATTAAAGAGTTAACTAAAATACACATTATTTAATAAATAAATAACAAAAAAAAACACATTATTTAATAGAGAAATAACTAAAATACACATTATTTATTGGAGAAATAACTAAAATACTTTATATTTATTGGAGAAATAACTAAAATACACATTATTTAATAGAGAAATAACTGAAATACACATTATTTATTGGAGAAATAACTAAAATACACATTATTTAATAAAGAAATAACTAAAATACACATTATTTATTGGAGAAATAACTAAAACACACATCATTTAATAGAGAAATAACTAAAATACACAATATTTAATAGAGAAATAACTAAAATACACATTATTTAATAGAGAAATAACAAAAAAACACATTATTTAATAAAGAAATAACTAAAATACACATTATTTTATGGAAAAATAACAAAAATACACATTATTTAATAAAAAAATAACTAAAATACACATTATTTAATAGAGAAATAACTAAAAAACACATTATTTATTAGACAAATAACTAAAATTCACATTATTTAATAAAGAAATAACTAAAATACACATTATTCATTGGAGAAATAACTAAGATACACATTATTTAATAAAAAAAGAACTAAAATACACATTATTTAATAAAGAAATAACAAAAAAACAAAATATTTAATAAAGAAATAACTAAAATACACATTATATAATAAAGAAATAACAAAAAAACACATTATTTAATAGAGAAATAACTAAAATACACATTATTCAAAAAAGAAATAACAAAAAAACACATTATTTAATAGAGAAATAACTAAAATACACATTATTTAATAGAGAAATAACAAAAAAACACATTATTTAATAGAGAAATAACTAAAATACACATTATTTAATAGAGAAATAACTAAAATACACATTATTTATTGGACAAATAACTAAAATTCACATTATTTAATAAAGAAATAACAAAATAACACATTATTTATTAAAGAAATAACTAAGATACACATTATTTAATAAAAAAAGAACTAAAATACACATTATTTAATAGAGAAATAACAAAAAAACACATTATTTAATAGAGAAATAACTAAAATACACATTATTTAATAGAGAAATAACAAAAAAACACAGTATTTAAAAGAGAAATAACTAAAATACAGATTTATTAAAAGAGAAATAATTAAAATACACATTATTTATTGAAAAAATAACTAAAATACACATTATTTAATAAAGAATAAACTAAAATACACATTATTTTATAGAGAAATAACAGAAAAACATATTATTTAATAGAAAAATAACTAAAATACACATTATTTATTAGAGAATTAACTGAAATACACATTATTTAATAAAGAAATAACAAAAAAACACTTTATTTAATAAAGAAATAACAAAAAAACACATTATTTAATAGAGAAATAACTAAAAAACACATTATTTCTTGAAGAAATAACTAAAATACACATTATTTAATAAAGAAATAACTAAAATTCACATTATTTATTAGAGAAATAACTAAATTATACACTTTATTTAATAGAGAAAATACAAAAAACACATTATTTAATAGATAAATAACTAAAATACACATTATTTAATAGAGAAATAACTAAAATACACATTATATAATAAAGAAATAACTAAAATACACATTATTTAATAGAGAAATAACAAAAAAACAAATTATTTAATAGAGAAATAACTAAAAAACACATTATTTATTAGAGAAATAACTAAAATACACATTATTTATTGGAGAAATAACAAAAAACACATTATTTATTAAAGAGTTAACTAAAATACACATTATTTAATAAAGAAATAAAAAAAAACACATTATTTAATAGAGAAATAACTAAAATACACATTATTTATTGGAGAAATAACTAAAATACTTTATATTTCTTGGAGAAATAACTAAAATACACATTATTTAATAGAGAAATAACTAAAATACACATTATTTATTGGAGAAATAACTAAAATACACATTATTTAATAAAGAAATAACTAAAATACACATTATTTATTGGAGAAATAACTAAAACACACATCATTTAATAGAGAAATAACTAAAATACACAATATTTAATAGAGAAATAACTAAAATACACATTATTTAATAGAGAAATAACAAAAAAACTTATTATTTAATAAAGAAATAACTAAAATACACATTATTATATGGAAAAATAACAAAAATACACATTATTTAATAAAAAAATAACTAAAATACACATTATTTAATAGAGAAATAACTAAAATACACATTATTTATTAGACAAATAACTAAAATTCACATTATTTAATAAAGAAATAACTAAAATACACATTATTCATTAGAGAAATAACTAAGATACACATTATTTAATAAAAAAAGAACTAAAATACACATTATTTAATAAAGAAATAACAAAAAAACAAATTATTTAATAAAGAAATAACTAAAATACACATTATATAATAAAGAAATAACAAAAAAACACATTATTTAATAGAGAAATAACTAAAATACACATTATTCAAAAAAGAAATAACAAAAAAACACATTATTTAATAGAGAAATAACTAAAATACACATTATTTAATAGAGAAATAACAAAAAAACACATTATTTAATAGAGAAATAACTAAAATACACATTATTTAATAGAGAAATAACTAAAATACACATTATTTATTGGACAAATAACTAAAATTCACATTATTTAATAAAGAAATAACAAAATAACACATTATTTATTAAAGAAATAACTAAGATACACATTATTTAATAAAAAAAGAACTGAAATACACATTATTTAATAGAGAAATAACAAAAAAACACATTATTTAATAGAGAAATAACTAAAATACACATTATTTAATAGAGAAATAACAAAAAAACACAGTATTTAAAAGAGAAATAACTAAAATACAGATTTATTAAAAGAGAAATAATTAAAATACACATTATTTATTGAAAAAATAACTAAAATACACATTATTTAATAAAGAAATAACTAAAATACACATTATTTTATAGAGAAATAACAGAAAAACATATTATTTAATAGAAAAATAACTAAAATACACATTATTTATTAGAGAATTAACTGAAATACACATTATTTAATAAAGAAATAACAAAAAAACACTTTATTTAATAAAGAAATAACAAAAAAACACATTATTTAATAGAGAAATAACTAAAAAACACATTATTTCTTGAAGAAATAACTAAAATACACATTATTTAATAAAGAAATAACTAAAATTCACATTATTTATTAGAGAAATAACTAAATTATACACATTATTTAATAGAGAAAATACAAAAAACACATTATTAAATAAATAAATAACTAAAATACACATTATTTAATAAAGAAATAACTAAAATACACATTATATAATAAAGAAATAACTAAAATACACAATATTTAATAGAGAAATAACAAAAAAACAAATTATTTAATAGAGAAATAACTAAAAAACACATTATTTATTGAAGAAATAACTAAAATACACATTATTTATTGGAAAAATAACAAAAAACACATTATTTAATAAAGAAATAATTAAAATACACATTATTTAATAAAGAAATAACAAAAAAACACATTATTTAATAGAGAAATAACTAAAATACACATTATTTATTGGAGAAATAACTAAAATACTTATTATTTATTAGAGAAATAACTAAAATACACATTATTTAATAGAGAAATAACTAAAATACACATTATTTATTGGAGAAATAACTAAAATTTACATTATTTAATAGAGAAATAACTAACATACACATTATTTAATAAAGAAATAACTAAAATACACATTATTTAATAAAGAAATAACAAAAAAACACATTATTTAATAAAGAAATAACTAAAATACACATTATTTAATAGAGAAATAACAAAAAACCCATTATTTAATAGAGAAATAACTAAAATACACATTATTTATTGAAAAAATAACTAAAATACACAATATTTAATAGAGAAATAACTAAAATACACATTATTTAATAGAGAAATAACTAAAACACACAATATTTATTGAAGAAATAACTAAAATACACATTATTTATTGGAAAAATAACTAAAATACACATTATATAATAAAGAAATAACTAAAATACACATTATTTGATAGAGAAATAACAAAAAAACACATTATTCAATAGAGAAATAACTAAAATACACATTATTTATTGGAGAAATAACTTAAATACACATTAATTAATAAAGAAATAACTAAAATACACATTATTTATTAGAGAAATAACTAAAACACACATTATTTAATAGAGAAATAACTAAAATACACAATATTTAATAAAGAAATAACTAAAATACACATTATTTAATAGAGAAATAACAAAAAAACACATTATTTAATTAAGAAATAACTAAAATACACATTATTTTATGGAAAAATAACTAAAAAACACATTATTTTATAAGGAAATAACTAAAATACACATTATTTAATAGAGAAATAACAAAAAAACACATTAATTAATAAAGAAATAACTAAAATACACATTATATAATAGAGAAATAACAAAAAAACACATTATTTAATAGAGAAATAACTAAAATACACATTATTTAATAGAGAAATAACAAAAAAACACATTATTTAATAGAGAAATAACTAAAATACACATTATTCAATAGAGAAATAACAAAAAAACACATTATTTAATAAAGAAATAACTAAAATACACATTATTTATTAGAGATATAACTAAAATACACATTATTTATTTGACAATTAACTAAAATACACATTATTTAATAAAGAAATAACTAAAATACACATTATTTATTGGAGAAATAACTAAGATACACATTATTTAATAATTAAATAACTAAAATACACATTATTTAATAGAGAAATAACAAAAAAACACATTATTTAATAGAGAAATAACTAAAATACACATTTTTTAATAAAGAAATAACAAAAAAACACATTATTTAAAAGAGAAATAACTAAAGTTCACATTATTTAATAGAGAAATAACTAAAATACACATTATTTATTGAAAAAATAACTGAGATACACTTTAATTAATAAATAAATAACTAAAATACACATTATTTAATAGAAAAATAACAAAAAAACACATTATTTTATAGAGAAATAACTAAAATACATATTATTTTATAAAGAAATAACAAAAAAACACATTATTTAATAGAGAAATAACTAAAATACACATTATTTATTTTAGAAATAACTAAAATAAACATTATTTATTAAAGAGATAACTAAAATACACAATATTTAATAGAAAAATAATTAAAATACACATTCTTTAATAGAGAAATAAAAAAAAGATTAATTAATAGAAAAATTACTAAAATACACATTATTTAAAAAAAAAAAACTAAAATACACATTATTTAATAGAGAAATAACTAAAATACACATTATTAAATAGAGAAATAACTAAAACACACTTTATTTAACAGAGAAATAACTAAAATACACAATATTTAATAGAGAAATAACTAAAATACATATTATTTAATAGAGAAATAAAAAAAAAATTATTTAATAAAGAAATAACTAAAATACACATTATTTAAAAGAGAAATAACTAAAATACATATTATTTAATAGAGAAATGACTAAAGTACACATTATTAAATAAAGAAATAACTAAAATACACATTATTTAATAGAGAAATAACTAAAATTCACATTATTTAATAGAGAAATAACAAAAAAACACATTATTTAATAGAGAAATAACTAAAATACACATTATTTATTTTAAAAATAACTAAAATACACATTATTTAATAAAGAGATAACTAATATACACATTATTTATTGAAGAAATAACTAAAATACACATTATTTAATAAAGAAATAACAAGAATACACAATATTTAATAGAGAAATAACAAAAAAACACATTATTTAATAGAGAATTAACAAAAATACACATTATTTATTAGAAAAATAACTAAAATTCACATTATTTATTTTAGAAATAACTAAAATACACATTATTTAATAAATAAATAACTAATATACACATTATTTATTGTAGAAATAACTAAAATACACATTATTTAATAAAGAAATAACTAGAATACATATTATTTAATAGAGAAATAACAAAAAAACACATTATTTAATAGAGAAATAACAAAAATACACATTATTTATTGGAGAAATAACTAAAATACACATTATTCAATAAAGAAATAACTAAATCACACATTATTTAATAGAGAAATGACAAAAAAAACACATCATTTAATAGAGAAATAAGTAAAATACACATTGTTTATTGAAGAAATAACTAAAATACACATTATTTAATAAAGAAATAACTAAAATTCACATATATTAATAGAAAAATAACAAAATACACTTTATTTAATAGAGAAATAACAAAAGAACATATTATTTAATAGAGAAATAACAAAATTCACATTATTTAATAGAAAAATAACAAAAAAACATATTATTTAATAGAGAAATAACTAAAATACACAATACTTTAAAGAAAAATAACAGAAAAACACATTATTTAATAGAGAAATAACTAAAAAACACATTATTTATTGGAAAAATACCTAAAATACACATTATTTATTGGAGAAATAACTAAAATACACATAATTTAATAAAGAAATAACTTAAATACAAATTATTTATTGGAGAAATAACTAAAATACACAATATTTAATAGAGAAATAACTAAAATACACATTATTTAATAGAGAAATAACTAAAAAACACATTATTTAATAAAAAAATAACAAAAAAACACATTATTTATTAAAGAATTAACCTAAATACACATTCTATAATAGAGAAATAACAAAAAAACACATTATTTATTAGAGAAATAACTAAAATACACATTATTCAATAAAGAAATAACAAAAAAACACATTATTAAATAGAGAAATAACTAAAATACACATTATTTAATAGAGAAATAACAAAAAAACACATTATTCAATAGAGAAATAACTAAAATACACATTATTTAATAAAGAAATAACTAAAATACACATTATTTATTAGACAAATAACTAAAATTCACATTATTTAATAAAGAAATAACTAAAATACACATTATTTATTGGAGAAATAACTAAAATACACATCATTTAATAAAGAAATAACTAAAATACACATTATTTAATAATGAAATAACAAAAAAACAAATTATTTAATTAAGAAATAACTAAAATACACATTATATAAAAGAGAAATAACAAAAAACACATTATTTAATAGAGAAATAACTAAAATACACATTATTCAAAAGAGAAATAACAAAAAACACATTATTTAATAGAGAAATAACTAAAATACACATTATTTATTGGAGAAATAACTAAAATTTACATTATTTAATAGAGAAATAACTAACATACACATTATTTAATAAAGAAATAACTAAAATACACATTATTTAATAAAGAAATAACAAAAAAACACATTATTTAATAAAGAAATAACTAAAATACACATTATTTAATAGAGAAATAACAAAAAACCCATTATTTAATAGAGAAATAACTAAAATACACATTATTTATTGAAAAAATAACTAAAATACACAATATTTAATAGAGAAATAACTAAAATACACATTATTTAATAGAGAAATAACTAAAACACACATTATTTATTGAAGAAATAACTAAAATACACATTATTTATTGGAAAAATAACTAAAATACACATTATATAATAAAGAAATAACTAAAATACACATTATTTAATAGAGAAATAACAAAAAAACACATTATTCAATAGAGAAATAACTAAAATACACATTATTTATTGGAGAAATAACTTAAATACACATTAATTAATAAAGAAATAACTAAAATACACATTATTTATTAGAAAAATAACTAAAACACACATTATTTAATAGAGAAATAACTAAAATACACAATATTTAATAAAGAAATAACTAAAATACACATTATTTAATAGAGAAATAACAAAAAAACACATTATTTAATTAAGAAATAACTAAAATACACATTATTTTATGGAAAAATAACTAAAAAACACATTATTTTATAAGGAAATAACTAAAATACACATTATTTAATAGAGAACTAACAAAAAAACACATTAATTAATAAAGAAATAACTAAAATACACATTATATAATAGAGAAATAACAAAAAAACACATTATTTAATAGAGAAATAACTAAAATACACATTATTTAATAGAGAAATAACAAAAAAACACATTATTTAATAGAGAAATAACTAAAATACACATTATTCAATAGAGAAATAACAAAAAAACACATTATTTAATAAAGAAATAACTAAAATACACATTATTTATTAGAGATATAACTAAAATACACATTATTTATTTGACAATTAACTAAAATACACATTATTTAATAAAGAAATAACTAAAATACACATTATTTATTGGAGAAATAACTAAGATACACATTATTTAATAATTAAATAACTAAAATACACATTATTTAATAGAGAAATAACAAAAAAACACATTATTTAATAGAGAAATAACTAAAATACACATTTTTTAATAAAGAAATAACAAAAAAACACATTATTTAAAAGAGAAATAACTAAAGTTCACATTATTTAATAGAGAAATAACTAAAATACACATTATTTATTGAAAAAATAACTGAGATACACTTTAATTAATAAATAAATAACTAAAATACACATTATTTAATAGAAAAATAACAAAAAAACACATTATTTTATAGAGAAATAACTAAAATACATATTATTTTATAAAGAAATAACAAAAAAACACATTATTTAATAGAGAAATAACTAAAATACACATTATTTATTTTAGAAATAACTAAAATAAACATTATTTATTAAAGAGATAACTAAAATACACAATATTTAATAGAAAAATAATTAAAATACACATTATTTAATAGAGAAATAAAAAAAAGATTAATTAATAGAGAAATTACTAAAATACACATTATTTAAAAAAAAAAAACTAAAATACACATTATTTAATAGAGAAATAACTAAAATACACATTATTAAATAGAGAAATAACTAAAACACACTTTATTTAACAGAGAAATAACTAAAATACACAATATTTAATAGAGAAATAACTAAAATACATATTATTTAATAGAGAAATAAAAAAAAAATTATTTAATAAAGAAATAACTAAAATACACATTATTTAAAAGAGAAATAACTAAAATACATATTATTTAATAGAGAAATGACTAAAGTACACATTATTAAATAAAGAAATAACTAAAATACACATTATTTAATAGAGAAATAACTAAAATTCACATTATTTAATAGAGAAATAACAAAAAAACACATTATTTAATAGAGAAATAACTAAAATACACATTATTTATTTTAAAAATAACTAAAATACACATTATTTAATAAAGAGATAACTAATATACACATTATTTATTGAAGAAATAACTAAAATACACATTATTTAATAAGAAATAACAAGAATACACAATATTTAATAGAGAAATAACAAAAAAACACATTATTTAATAGAGAATTAACAAAAATACACATTATTTATTAGAAAAATAACTAAAATTCACATTATTTATTTTAGAAATAACTAAAATACACATTATTTAATAAATAAATAACTAATATACACATTATTTATTGTAGAAATAACTAAAATACACATTATTTAATAAAGAAATAACTAGATTACATATTATTTAATAGAGAAATAACAAAAAAACACATTATTTAATAGAGAAATAACAAAAATACACATTATTTATTGGAGAAATAACTAAAATACACATTATTCAATAAAGAAATAACTAAATCACACATTATTTAATAGAGAAATAACAAAAAAAACACATCATTTAATAGAGAAATAAGTAAAATACACATTGTTTATTGAAGAAATAACTAAAATACACATTATTTAATAAAGAAATAACTAAAATTCACATATATTAATAGAAAAATAACAAAATACACTTTATTTAATAGAGAAATAACAAAAGAACATATTATTTAATAGAGAAATAACAAAATTCACATTATTTAATAGAAAAATAACAAAAAAACATATTATTTAATAGAGAAATAACTAAAATACACAATACTTTAAAGAAAAATAACAGAAAAACACATTATTTAATAGAGAAATAACTAAAAAACACATTATTTATTGGAAAAATACCTAAAATACACATTATTTATTGGAGAAATAACTAAAATACACATAATTTAATAAAGAAATAACTTAAATACAAATTATTTATTGGAGAAATAACTAAAATACACAATATTTAATAGAGAAATAACTAAAATACACATTATTTAATAGAGAAATAACTAAAAAACACATTATTTAATAAAAAAATAACAAAAAAACACATTATTTATTAAAGAATTAACCTAAATACACATTCTATAATAGAGAAATAACAAAAAAACACATTATTTATTAGAGAAATAACTAAAATACACATTATTCAATAAAGAAATAACAAAAAAACACATTATTAAATAGAGAAATAACTAAAATACACATTATTTAATAGAGAAATAACAAAAAAACACATTATTCAATAGAGAAATAACTAAAATACACATTATTTAATAAAGAAATAACTAAAATACACATTATTTATTAGACAAATAACTAAAATTCACATTATTTAATAAAGAAATAACTAAAATACACATTATTTATTGGAGAAATAACTAAAATACACATCATTTAATAAAGAAATAACTAAAATACACATTATTTAATAATGAAATAACAAAAAAACAAATTATTTAATTAAGAAATAACTAAAATACACATTATATAAAAGAGAAATAACAAAAAACACATTATTTAATAGAGAAATAACTAAAATACACATTATTCAAAAGAGAAATAACAAAAAACACATTATTTAATAGAGAAATAACTAAAATACACATTATTTAATAAAAAAATAACAAAAAAACACATTATTTAATAGAGAAATAACTAAAATACACATTATTTAATAGAGAAATAACTAAAATACACATTATTTAATAAAGAAATAGCTAAAATATACATTATTTTATAAAGAAATAACAAAAAAACACATTATTTAATAGAAAAATAACTTAAATACACATTATTTATTAGAAAATTAACTGAAATACACAATATTTAATAAAGAAATAACAAAAAAGCACATTATTTAATAAAGAAATAACAAAAAAACACATTATTTAATAAAGAAATAACTAAAAAACACATTATTTCTTAGAGAAATAACTAAAATACACATTATTTAATAAAGAATTAACTAAAATTTACATTATTTATTAGAGAAATAACTAAAATACACATTTAATAAAAAAGAAATAACTAAAATAAACATTTTTTAATAGATAAATAACAAAAAAACAAATTATTTAATAGAGAAATAACTAAAAAACACATTTTTCATTGGAGAAATAACTAAAATACACATTAGTTATTAGAGAAATAACAAAAAACACATTATTTAATAAAGAAATAACTAAAATACACATTATTTAATAAAGAAATAACAAAAAAACACATTATTTACTAGAGAAAACCACTAAAATACACATTATTTATTAGAGAAATAACTAAAATACTTATTATTTATTGAAGAAATAAATAAAATACACATTATTTATTAGAGAAATAACTAAAATACACATTATTTATTGGAGAAATAACTAAAACTCACATTATTTAATAGAGAAATAACTAACATACACATTATTTAATAAAGAAATAACTAAAATACACATTATTTAATGTAGAAATAACTAAAAAACACATTATTTAATAAAGAAATAACTAAAATACACATTATTTATTAGAGAAATAACAAAAAACACATTATTTAATAGAGAAATAACTAAAATACACATTATTTTTTGGAGAAATAACTAAAATACACATTATTTAATAGAGAAATAACTAAAATACACATTATTTAATAGAGAAATAACTAAAACACACATTATTTATTGGAGAAATAACTAAAATACACATTATTTAATAGAGAAATACTTAAAATACACATTATTTATTGGACAAATAACTAAAATTCACATTATTTAATAAAGAAATAACTAAAATACACATTATATAATAAAGAAATAACTAAAATACACAATATTTAATAGAGAATTAACAAAAAAACAAATTATTTAATAGAGAAATAACTAAAAAACACATTATTTATTGAAGAAATAACTAAAATACACATTATTTATTGGAAAAATAACAAAAAACACATTATTTAATAAAGAAATAACTAAAATACACATTATTTAATAAAGAAATAACAAAAAAACACATTATTTAATAGAGAAATAACTAAAATACACATTATTTATTAGAGAAATAACTAAAATACTTATTATTTATTGGAGAAATAACTAAAATACACATTATTTAATAGAGAAATAACTAAAATACACATTATTTATTGGAGAAATAACTAAAATTCACATTATTTAATAGAGAAATAACTAACATACACATTATTTAATAAAGAAATAACTAAAATACACATTATTTATTAAAGAAATAACAAAAAAACACATTATTTAATAAAGAAATAACTAAAATACACAATATTTAATAGAGAAATAACAAAAAACCCATTATTTAATAGAGAAATAACTAAAATACACATTATTTATTGAAAAAATAACTAAAATACACATTATTTAATAGAGAAATAACTAAAATACACATTATTTATTAGAGAAATAACTAAAACACACATTATTTATTGAAGAAATAACTAAAATACACATTATTTATTGGAAAAATAACTAAAAAACACATTATATAATAAAGAAATAACTAAAATACACATTATTTAATAGAGAAATAACAAAAAAACACATTATTCAATAAAGAAATAACTAAAATACACATTATTTATTGGAGAAATAACTAAAATACACATTAATTAATAAAGAAATAACTAAAATACACATTATTTATTAAAGAAATAACTAAAACACACATTATTTAATAGAGAAATAGATAAAATACACAATATTTGTTAAAGAAATAACTAAAATACACATTATTTAATAGAGAAATTACAAAAAAACACATTATTTAATTAAAAAATAACTAAAATACACATTATTTTATGGAAAAATAACTAAAATACACATTATTTAATAAGAAAATAACTAAAATACACATTATTTAATAGGGAAATAACAAAAAAACACATTAATTAATAAAGAAATAACTAAAATACACATTATATAATAGAGAAATAACAAAAAAACACATTATTTAATAGAGAAATAACTAAAATACACATTATTTAATAAAGAAATAACAAAAAAAAAAACATTATTTAATAGAGAAATAACTAAAATACACATTATTCAATAGAGAAATAACAAAAAAACACATTATTTAATAAAGAAATAACTAAAATACACATTATTTATTAGAGATATAACTAAAATACACATTATTTATGGGACAATTAACTAAAATACACATTATTTAATAAAGAAATAACTAAAATACACATTATTTATTGGAGAAATAACTAAGATACACATTATTTAATAATTAAATAACTAAAATACACATTATTTAATAGAGAAATAACAAAAAAACACATTATTTAATAGAGAAATAACTAAAATACACATTTTTTAATAGAGAAATAACAAAAAAACACATTATTTAAAAGAAAAATAACAAAAATACACATTATTTATTGGAGAAATAACTAAAATACACATAATTTAATAAAGAAATAACTTAAATACAAATTATTTATTGGAGAAATAACTAAAATACACAATATTTAATAGAGAAATAACTAAAATACACATTATTTAATAGAGAAATAACTAAAATACACATTATTTAATAAAAAAATAACAAAAAAACACATTATTTATTAAAGAATTAACTCAAATACACATTCTATAATAGAGAAATAACAAAAAAACACATTATTTAATAGAGAAATGACTAAAATACACATTATTCAATAAAGAAATAACAAAAAAACAAATTATTGAATAGAGAAATAACTAAAATACACATTAATTAATAGAGAAATAACAAAAAAACACATTATTCAATAGAGAAATAACTAAAATACACATTATTTAAAAAAGAAATAACTAAAATACACATTATTTATTAGACGAATAACTAAAATTCACATTATTTAATAAAGAAATAACTAAAATACACATTATTTATTGGAGAAATAACTAAAATACACATCATTTAATAAAGAAATAAATAAGATACACATTATTAAATAATGAAATAACAAAAAAACAAATTTTTTAATGAAGAAATAACTAAAATACACATTATATAAAAAAAAAATAACAAAAAACACATTATTTAATAGAGAATCAACTAAAATACACATTATTCAAAAGAGAAATAACAAAAAACACATTATTTAATGGAGAAATAACTAAAATACACATTATTTAATAAAAAAATAACAAAAAAACACATTATTTAATAGAGAAATAACTAAAATACACATTATTTAATAGAGAAATAACTAAAATAAACATTATTTATTGGACAAATAACTAAATTTCACATTATTTACTAAATAAATAACTAAAATACACATTATTTATTGGAGAAATAACTAAGATACTTATTATTTAATAAAGAAATAACTAAAATACACATTATTTGATAGAGAAATAACAAAAAAACACATTATTTAATAGAGAAATAACTAAAATACACATTATTTAATAGAGAAATAACAAAAAATACAGTATTTAAAAGAGAAATAACTAAAATACACATTTAATAATAGAGAAATAACTAAAATACACATTATTTATTGGAGAAATAACTAAAATACACATTATTTAATAAAGAAATAGCTAAAATACACATTATTTTATAGAGAAATAACAAAAAAACACATTATTTAATAGAAAAATAACTTAAATACACAATATTTATTAGAAAATTAACTGAAATACACAATATTTAATAAAGAAATAACAAAAAATCACATTATTTAATAAAGAAAGAACAAAAAAACACATTATTTAATAAAGAATTAACTAAAAAACACATTATTTCTTAGAGAAATAACTAAAATACACATTATTTAATAAAGAATTAACTAAAATTTACATTATTTATTAGAGAAATAACTAAAATACTCATTTAATAAAAAAGAAATAACTAAAATACACATTTTTTAATAGATAAATAACAAAAAAACAAATTATTTAATAGAGAAATAACTAAAAAACACATTTTTCATTGGAGAAATAACTAAAATACACATTAGTTATTAGAGAAATAACAAAAACACATTATTTAATAAAGAAATAACTAAAATACACATTATTTAATAAAGAAATAACAAAAAAAACACATTATTTACTAGAGAAAACCACTAAAATACACATTATTTATTAGAGAAATAACTAAAATACTTATTATTTATTGAAGAAATAAATAAAATACACATTATTTAATAGAGAAATAACTAAAAAACACATTATTTATTGGAGAAATAACTAAAACTCACATTATTTAATAGAGAAATAACTAACATACACATTATTTAATAAAGAAATAACTAAAATACACATTATTTAATGTAGAAATAACAAAAAAACACATTATTTAATAAAGAAATAACTAAAATACACATTATTTAATAGAGAAATAACAAAAAACACATTATTTAATAGAGAAATAACTAAAATACACATTATTTATTGGAGAAATAACTAAAATACACATTATTTAATAGAGAAATAACTAAAATACACATTATTTAATAGAGAAATATCTAAAACACACATTATTTATTGGAGAAATAACTAAAATACACATTATTTATTGGAGAAATAACTAAAATACACATTATATAATAAAGAAATAACTAAAATACACATTATTTAATAGAGAAATAACAAAAAAACACATTATTCAATGAAGAAATAACTAAAATACACAATTTTTATTGGAGAAATAACTAAAATACACATTATTTAATAAAGAAATAACTAAAATACACATTATTTATTGGAGAAATAACTAAAACACACATTATTTAATAGAGAAATAACTAAAATACACAATATTTAATAAAGAAATAACTAAAATACACACTATTTAATAGAGAAATAACAAAAAAACACATTATTCAATAAAGAAATAACTAAAATACACATTGATTTATGGAAAAATAACTAAAATACATATTATTTAATAAAGAAATAACTAAAATACACATTATTTAATAGAGAAATAACAAAAAAACACATTATTTTATAAAGAAATAACTAAAATACACATTATATAATAGAGAAATAACAAAAAACACATTATTTAATAGAGAAATAACTAAAATACACATTATTTAATAAAGAAATAACAAAAAAACACATTATTTAATAGAGAAATAACTAAAATACACATTATTTATTAGAGAAATAACAAAAAAACACATTATTTAATAAAGAAATAACTAAAATACACAGTATTTATTAGAGATATAACTAAAATACACATTATTTATTGGACAATTAACTAAAATACACATTATTTAATAAAGAAATAACTAAAATACACATTATTTATTGGAGAAATAACTAAGATACACATTGTTTAATAAAGAAATAACTAAACTACACATTATTTATTGGAGAAATAACAAAAAAACACATTATTTAATAAAGAAATAACTAAAATACACATTATTTAAAAGAGAAATAACAAAAAAACACATTATTTAAAAGAGAAATAACTAAAATACACATTATTTAATAAAGAAATAACTAAAATACACATTATTTATTGGAGAAATAACTAAGATACACATTATTTATTAAAAAAATAACTAAATTACACATTATTAAATAGAAAAATAACAAAAAAACACATTATTTAATAGAGAATTAACTAAAATACACATTATTTTATGAAGAAATAACAAAAAAACACATTATTCAATAGAGAAATAACTAAAATACACATTATTTATTTTAGAAATAACTAAAATACACAATATTTAATAAAGAGATAACTAAAATACACAATATTTAATAGAGAAATAACTAAAATACACATTATTTAATAGAGAAATAAAAAAAAAAGATTATTTAATAGAGAAATAACTAAAATACACATTATTTAAAAGAGAAATAACTAAAATACACATTATTTTAAAGAGAAATAACTAAAATACACATCATTCATTGGAGAAATAACTAAGATACACATTATTTAATAAAGAAAGAACTAAAATACACATTATTTAATAGAGAAATAACAAAAAAACAAATTATTTAATAAAGAAATAACTAAAATACACATTATATAATAGAGAAATAACAAAAAAACACATTATTTAATAGAGATAACTAAAATACACATTATTCAAAAGAGAAATAACAAAAAAACACATTATTAAATAGAAAAAAAACTAAAATACACATTATTTAATAGAGAAATAACAAAAAAACACATTATTTAATAGAGAAATAACTAAAATACACATTATTTAATAGAGAAATAACTAAAATACACATTATTTAATAGAGAAATAAAAAAAAAGATTATTTAATAGAGAAATAACTAAAATACACATTATTTAAAAGAGAAATAACTAAAATACACATTATTCAAAAGAGAAATAACAAAAAAACACATTATTAAATAGAAAAAAAACTAAAATACACATTATTTAATAGAGAAATAACAAAAAAACACAGTATTTAAAAGAGAAATAACTAAAATACACATTTATTCATAGAGAACAAACTAAAATACACATTATTTATTAGAGAAATAACTAAAATACACATTATTTTATAAAGAAATAACTAAAATACACATTATTTTATAGAGAAATAACAGAAAAACACATTTTTTTAATAGAAAAATAACTAAAATACACATTATTTATTAGAGAATTAACTGAAATACACAATATTTAATAAAGAAATAACAAAAATACACATTTTTTAAAAGAGAAATAACTAAAAAACACATTATTTCTTGGAGAAATAACTAAAATACACATTATTTAATAAAGAAATAACTAAAATTCACATTATTTATTAAAGAAATAACTAAAATACACATTATGTAATAGAGAAATAACAAAAAACACATTATTTAATAGAGAAATAACTAAAATACACAATATTTATTAAAAAAATAACTAAAATACACATTATTTAATAGAGAAATAACTAAAATACACATTATTTAATAAAGAAATAACTAAAACACACATTATTTATTGGAGAAATAACTAAAATACAAATTATTTATTGAAAAAATAACTAAAATACACATTATATAATAAAAAAATAACTAAAATACACATTATTTAATAGAAAAATAACAAAAAAACATATTATTCAATAAAGAAATAACTAAAATACACATTATTTATTGAAGAAATAACTAAAATACACATTAATTAATAAAGAAATAACTAAAATACACATTATTTATTGGAGAAATAACTAAAACACACATTATTTAATAGAGAAATAACTAAAATACACAATATTTAATTGAGAAATAACTAAAATACACATTATTTAATAGAGAAATAACAAAAAAACACGCTATTTAATAAAGAAATAACTAAAATACACATTATTTTATAGAAAAATAACTAAAATACACATTATTTAATAAGGAAATAACTAAAATACACATTATTTAAAAGAGAAATAACAAAAAAACACATTATTTAATAAAGAAATAACTAAAATACACATTATATAATAGAGAAATAACAAAAAAACACATTATTTAATAGAGAAATAACTAAAATACACATTATTTAATAGAGAAATAACAAAAAAACACATTATTTAATAGAGAAATAACTAAAATACACATTATTTAATAGAGAAATAACAAAAAAACACATTATTTAATAAAGAAATAACTAAAATACACATGATTTATTAAAGATATAATTTAAATACACATTATTTATTGGACAATTAACTAAAATACACATTATTTAATAAAGAAATAACTAAAATACACATTATTTAATAGAGAAATAACAAAAAAACACATTATTTAATAGAGAAATAACTAAAACACACATTATTTAATAGAGAAATAACTAAAATACACAATATTTAATAGAGAAATAACTAAAATACATATTATTTAATAGAGAAAAAAAAAATTATTTAATAGAGAAATAACTAAAATACACATTATTCAAAAGAGAAATAACTAAAATACACATTATTTAATAGAGAAATAACTAAAGTACACATTATTAAATAAAGAAATAACTAAATTACACATTATTTAATAGAGAAATATTTAAAATTCACATTATTTAATAGAGAAATAACAAAAAAACACATTATTTATTAGAGAAATAACTAAAATACACATTATTTATTTTAGAAATAACTAAAATACACATTATTTAATAAAGAGATAACTAATATACACATTATTTATTGAAGATATAACTAAAATACACATTTTTTAATAAAGAAATAACAAGAATACACAATATTTAATAGAGAAATAACAAAAAAAATAATTATTTAATAGAAAAATAACAAAAATACACATTATTTATTAGAAAAATAACTAAAATACACATTATTTATTTTAGAAATAACTAAAATACAGATTATTTAATAAAGAAATAACTAATATACACATTATTTATTGTAGAAATAACTAAAATACAAATTATTTAATAAAGAAATAACTAGAATACACATTATTTAATAGAGAAATAACAAAAAAACACATTATTTAATAGAGAAATAACAAAAATACACATTATTTATTGGAGAAATAACTAAAATACACATTATTCAATAAAGAAATAACTAAAATACACATTATTTAATAGAGAAATAACAAAAAAAACACATCATTTAATAGAAAAATAAGTAAAATACACATTATTTATTGAAGAAATAACTAAAATACACATTATTTAATAAAGAAATAACTAAAATACACATATATTAATAGAGAAATGACAAAATACACATTATTTAATAAAAAAATAACAAAAGAACATATTATTTAATAGAGAAATAACAAAATTCACATTATTTAATAGAGAAATAACAAAAAAACATATTATTTAATAGAGAAATAACTAAAATACACAATACTTTAAAGAGAAATAACAGAAAAATACATTATTTAATAGAGAAATAACTAAAAAACACATTATTTTTTTGAGAAATACCTAAAATACACATTATTTATTGGAGAAATAACTAAAATACACATAATTTAATAAAGAAATAACTAAAATACAAATTATTTATTGGAGAAATAACTAAAATACACAATATTTAATAGAGAAATAACTAAAATACACATTATTTAATAAAGAAATAACTAAAACACACATTATTTAATAAAAAAATAACAAAAAAACAAAAAAACACATTATTTATTAAAGAATTAACTTGAATACACATTCTATAATAGAGAACTAACAAATAAACACATTATTTAATAGAGAAATAACTAAAATACACATTATTCAATAGAGAAATAACAAAAAAACACATTATTGAATAGAGAAATAACTAAAATACACATTATTTAATAGAGAAATAACAAAAAAACACATTATTTAATAGAGAAATAACTAAAATACACATTATTTAATAAAGAAATAACTAAAATACACATTATTTATTAGACAAATAACTAAAATTCACATTATTTAATAAAGAAATAACTAAAATACACATTAGTCATTGGAGAAATAACTAAGATACACATTATTTAATAAAGAAATAACTAAAAAACACATTATTTAATAATGAAATAACAAAAAAACAAATTATTTAATAAAGAAATAACTAAAATACACATTATATAATAGAGAAATAACAAAAAAACACATTATTTAATAGAGAAATAACTAAAATACACATTATTCAAAAGAGAAATAACAAAAAAACACATTATTTAATAGAGAAATAACTAAAATACACATTATTTAATAGAGAAATAACAAAAAAACACATTATTTAATAGAGAATTAACTAAAATACACATTATTTAATAGAGAAATAACTAAAAAACACATTATTTATTGGACAAATAACTAAAATTCACATTATTTACTAAATAAATAACTAAAATACACATTATTTATTGGAGAAATAACTAAGATACACATTATTTAATAAAGAAATAACTTAAAGACACATTATTTGATAGAGAAATAACAAAAAAACACATTATTTAATAGAGAAATAACTAAAATACACATTATTTAATAAAGAAATAACAAAAAAACTAATTATTCAATAGAGAAATAACTAAAATACACATTATTTATTTTAGAAATAACTAAAATACACAATATTTAATAAAGAAATAACTAAAATACACAATATTTAATAGAGAAATAACTAAAATACACATTATTTAATAGAGAAATAAAAAAAAGGATTATTTAATAGAGAAATAACTAAAATACACATTATTTAAAAGAGAAATAACTAAAATACACATTATTTTAAAGAGAAATAACTAAAATACACATCATTCATTGGAGAAATAACTAAGATACACATTATTTAATAAAGAAAGAACTAAAATACACATTATTTAATAGAGAAATAACAAATAAACAAATTATTTAATAAAGAAATAACTAAAATACACATTATATAATAGAGAAATAACAAAAAAACACATTATTTAATAGAGAAATAACTAAAATACACATTATTCAAAAGAGAAATAACAAAAAAACACATTATTTAACAGAAAAAAAAACTAAAATACACATTATTTAATAGAGAAATAACAAAAAAACACATTATTTAATAGAGAAATAACTAAAATACACATTATTTAATAGAGAAATAACTAAAATACACATTATTTATTAGACAAATAACTAAAATTCACATTATTTAATAAAGAAATAACAAAAATACACATTATTTATTGGAGAAATAACTAAGATACACATTATTTAATAAAGAAATATCTAAAATATACATTATTTAATAGAGAGATAACAAAAAAAACACATTATTTAATAGAGAAATAACTAAAATACACATTATTTAATTGAGAAATAACAAAAAAACACAGTATTTAAAAGAGAAATAACTAAAATACACATTTATTAATAGAGAACAAACTAAAATACACATTATTTATTAGAGAAATAACTAAAATACACATTATTTTATAAAGAAATAACTAAAATACACATTATTTTATAGAGAAATAACAGAAAAACACATTTTTTTAATAGAAAAATAACTAAAATACACATTATTTATTAGAGAATTAACTGAAATACACAATATTTAATAAAGAAATAACAAAAAAACACTTTATTTATTAAAGAAATAACAAAAATACACATTTTTTAAAAGAGAAATAACTAAAAAACACATTATTTCTTGGAGAAATAACTAAAATACACATTATTTAATAAAGAAATAACTAAAATTCACATTATTTATTAGAGAAATAACTAAATTATACACATTATTTAATAGAGAAAATACAAAAAACACATTATTTAATAAATAAATAACTAAAATACACATTATTTAATAGAGAAATAACTAAAATACACATTATATAATAAAGAAATAACTAAAATACACATTATTTAATAAAGAAATAACAAAAAAACAAATTTTTTAATAGAGAAATAACTAAAAAACACATTATTTATTAGAGAAATAACTAAAATACACATTATTTATTGGAAAAATAACAAAAAACACATTATTTAATAAAGAAATAACTAAAATACACATTATTTAATAAAGAAATAACAAAAAAACACATTATTTAATAGAGAAATAACTAAAATACACATTATTTATTGGAGAAATAACTAAAATACACATTATTTAATAGAGAAATAACTAAAATACACATTATTTATTGGAGAAATAACTAAAATTTACATTATTTAATAGAGAAATAACTAACATACACATTATTTAATAAAGAAATAACTAAAATACACATTATTTAATAAAGAAATAACAAAAAAACTCTATTTATTAAAGAAATAACTAAAATACACATTATGTAATAGAGAAATAACAAAAAACACATTATTTAATAGAGAAATAACTAAAATACACATTATTTATTGAAAAAATAACTAAAATACACATTATTTAATAGAGAAATAACTAAAATACACATTATTTAATAGAGAAATAACTAAAACACACATTTATTATTGGAGAAATAACTAAAATACACATTATTTATTGAAAAAATAACTAAAATACACATTATATAATAAAGAAATAACTAAAATACACATTATTTAATAGAAAAATAACAAAAAAACACATTATTCAATAAAGAAATAACTAAAATACACATTATTTATTGAAGAAATAACTAAAATACACATTAATTAATAAAGAAATAACTAAAATACACATTATTTATTGGAGAAATAACTAAAACACACATTATTTAATAGAGAAATAACTAAAATACACAATATTTAATTGAAAAAAAACTAAAATACACATTATTTAATAGAGAAATAACAAAAAAAACACATTATTTAATAAAGAAATAACTAAAATACACATTATTTTATGGAAAAATAACTAAAATACACATTATTTAATAAGAAAATAACTAAAATACACTTTATTTAATAGAGAAATAACGAAAAAACACATTATTTAATAAAGAAATAACTAAAATACACATTATATAATAGAGAAATAACAAAAAAACACATTATTTAATAGAGAAATAACTAAAATACACATTATTTAATAGAGAAATAACAAAAAAACACATTATTTAATAGAGAAATAACTAAAATACACATTATTTAATAGAGAAATAACAAAAAAACACATTATTTAATAAAGAAATAACTAAAATACACATGATTTATTAAAGATATAACTTAAATACACATTATTTATTGGACAATTAACTAAAATACAAATTATTTAATAAAGAAATAACTAAAATACACATTATTTATTTGAGAAATAACTAAGATACACATTATTTAATAAATAAATAACTGAAATACACATTATTTAATAGAGAAATAACAAAAAACACATTATTTAATAGAGAAATAACTAAAATACACATTTTTTAATAGAGAAATAACAAAAAAACACCTTATTTAAAAGAGAAATAACTAAAATACACATTAATTAATAGAGAAATAACTAAAATACACATTATTTATTGGAGAAATAACTGAGATACACATTATTTAATAAATAAATAACTAAAATACACATTATTTAATAGAAAAATAACAAAAAAACACATTATTTAATAGAGAAATAACTAAAATACATATTATTTTATAAAGAAATAACAAAAAAACACATTATTTAATAGAGAAATAACTAAAATACACATTATTTATTTTAGAAATAACTAAAATACACATTATTTATTAAAGAGATAACTAAAATACACAATATTTAATAGAAAAACAATTAAAATACACATTATTTAATAGAGAAATAAAAAAAAGATTATTTAATAGAGAAATAACTAAAATACACATTATTAAATAGAAAAATAACTAAAACACACATTAATTAATAGAGAAATAACTAAAATACACAATATTTAATAGAGAAATAACTAAAATACATATTATTTAATAGAGAAAAAAAAAATTATTTAATAGAGAAATAACTAAAATACACATTATTCAAAAGAGAAATAACTAAAATACACATTATTTAAAGAGAAATAACTAAAGTACACATTATTAAATAAAGAAATAACTAAATTACACATTATTTAATAGAGAAATATTTAAAATTCACATTATTTAATAGAGAAATAACAAAAAAACACATTATTTATTAGAGAAATAACTAAAATACACATTATTTATTTTAGAAATAACTAAAATACACATTATTTAATAAAGAGATAACTAATATACACATTATTTATTGAAGATATAACTAAAATACACATTATTTAATGAAGAAATAACAAGAATACACAATATTTAATAGAGAAATAACAAAAAAAAAATTATTTAATAAAAAAATAACAAAAATACACATTATTTATTAGAAAAATAACTAAAATACACATTATTTATTTTAGAAATAACTAAAATACACATTATTTAATAAAGAAATAACTAATATACACATTATTTATTGTAGAAATAACTAAAATACACATTATTTAATAAAGAAATAACTAGAATACACATTATTTTAAAGAGAAATAACAAAAAAACACATTATTTAATAGAGAAATAACAAAAATACACATTATTTATTGGAGAAATAACTAAAATACACATTATTCAATAAAGAAATAACTAAAATACACATTATTTAATAGAGAAATAACAAAAAAAAACACATCATTTAATAGAAAAATAAGTAAAATACACATTATTTATTGAAGAAATAACTAAAATACACATTATTTAATAAAGAAATAACTAAAATACACATATATTAATAGAGAAATAACAAAATACACATTATTTAATAGAGAAATAACAAAAGAACATATTATTTAATAGAGAAATAACAAAATTCACATTATTTAATAGAGAAATAACAAAAAAACATATTATTTAATAGAGAAATAACTAAAATACACAATACTTTAAAGAGAAATAACAGAAAAATACATTATTAAATAGAGAAATATCTAAAAAACACATTAATTTTTGGAGAAATACCTAAAATACACATTATTTATTGAAGAAATAACTAAAATACACATAATTTAATAAAGAAATAACTAAAATACAAATTATTTATTAGAGAAATAATTAAAATACACAATATTTATTAGAGAAATAACTAAAATACACATTATTTAATAGAGAAATAACTAAAACACACATTATTTAATAAAAAAATAACAAAAAAACAAAAAAACACATTATTTATTAAAGAATTAACTTGAATACACATTCTATAATAGAGAACTAACAAATAAACACATTATTAAATAGAGAAATAACTAAAATACACATTATTCAATAAAGAAATAACAAAAAAACACATTATTGAATAGAGAAATAACTTAAATACACATTATTTAATAGAGAAATAACAAAAAAACACATTATTTAATAGAGAAATAACTAAAATACACATTATTTAATAAAGAAATAACTAAAATACACATTATTTATTAGACAAATAACTAAAATTCACATTATTTAATAAAGAAATAACTAAAATACACATTATTCATTGGAGAAATAACTAAGATACACATTATTTAATAAAGAAATAACTAAAATACACATTATTTAATAATGAAATAACAAAAAAACAAATTATTTAATAAAGAAATAACTAAAATACACATTATATAATAGAGAAATAACAAAAAAACACATTATTTAATAGAGAAATAACTAAAATACACATTATTCAAAAGAGAAATAACAAAAAAACACATTATTTAATAGAGAAATAACAAAAAAACACATTATTTAATAGAGAATTAACTAAAATACACATTATTTAATAGAGAAATAACTAAAATACACATTATTTATTGGACAAATATCTAAAATTCACATTATTTACTAAATAAATAACTAAAATACACATTATTTATTGGAGAAATAACTAAGATACACATTATTTAATAAAAAAATAACTTAAAGACACATTATTTGATAGAGAAATAACTAAAAAACACATTATTCAATAGAGAAATAACTAAAATACACATTATTTAATAGAGAAATAACAAAAAATACATTATTTAAAAGAGAAATAACTAAAATACACATTTATTGATAGAGAAATAACTAAAATACACATTATTTATTAGAGAAATAACTAAAATACACATTATTTAATAAAGAAATAACTAAAATACACATTATTTTATAGAGAAATAACAAAAAAACACATTATTTAATAGAAAAATAACTAAAATACAAATTATTTATTAGAGAATTAACTGAAATACACAATATTTAATAAAGAAATAACAAAAAAACACATTATTTAATAAAGAAATAACAAAAAAACACATTATTTAATAAAGAAATAACTAAAAAACACATTATTTCTTGGAGAAATAACTAAAATACACATTATTTAATAAAAAAATAACTAAAATTCACAATATTTATTAGAGAAATAACTTAAATACACATTTAATAAAAAAGAAATAACTAAAATACACATTATTTAATAGATAAATAACAAAAAAACAAATTATTTAATAGAGAAATAACTAAAAAACACATTATTCATTTAAGAAATAACTAAAATACACATTAGTTATTAGAGAAATAACAAAAAACACAATATTTAATAAATAAATAACTAAAATACACATTATTTAATAAAAAAAGAACAAAAAAACACATTATTTACTAGAGAAAACCACTAAAATACACATTATTTATTGGAGAAATAACTAAAATACTTATTATTTATTGAAGAAATAACTAAAATACACATTATTTAATAGAGAAATAACTAAAATACACATTATTTCTTGGAGAAATAACTAAAATTCACATTATTTAATAAAGAAATAACTAACATACACATTATTTAATAAAGAAATAACTAAAATACACATTATTTAATAAAGAAATAACAAAAAAACACATTATTTAATAAAGAAATAACTAAAATACACATTATTTAATAGAGAAATAACAAAAAACACATTATTTAATAGAGAAATAACTAGAATACACAATATTTAATAGAGAAATAACTAAAACACACATTATTTATTGGAGAAATAAATAAAATACACATTATTTATTGGAGAAATAACTAAAATACATATTATTTATTGGAGAAATAATTAAAATACACATTATATAATAAAGAAATAACTAAAATACACACTATTAAAAAGAGAAATAACAAAAAAACACATTATTCAATGAAGAAATAACTAAAATACACATTATTTATTAGAGATATAACTAAAATACACATTATTTATTAGACAATTAACTAAAATACACATTATTTAATAAAGAAATAAATAAAATACACATTATTTATTGGAGAAATAACTAAGATACACATTATTTAATAAATAAATAACTAAAATACACATTATTTATTAGAGAATCAACAAAAAAACACATTATTTAATAGAGAAATAACTAAAATACACATTATTTAAAAGAGAAATAACAAAAAAACACATTATTTAAAAGAGAAATAACTAAAATACACATTATTTAATAGAGAAATAACTAAAATACACATTATTTATTGGAGAAATAACTAAGATAGACATTATTTAATTAATAAATAACTAAAATACACATTAGTTAATGGAAAAATAACAAAAAAACACATTATTTAATAGAGAAATAACTAAAATACACACTCTTTTATGAAGAAATAACAAAAAAACACATTATTTAATAGAGAAATAACTAAAATACACATTATTTATTTTAAAAATAACTAAAATACACAATATTTAATAAAGAGATAACTAAAATACACAATATTTAATAGAGAAATAACTAAAATACACATTATTTAATAGAGAAATAAAAAAAAGATTATTTAATGGAGAAATAACTAAAATACACATTATTTAATAAAGAGATAACTAGTAGACACATTATTTATTAAAGAATTAACTAAAATACACATTATTTAATAAAAAAATAACAAGAATACACATTATTTAATAGAGAAATAACAAAAAAACACATTATTTAATAGAGAAATAACAAAAATACACATTATTTATTAGAGAAATAACTAAAATACACAGTATTTATTTTAGAAATAACTAAAATACACATTAATTAATAAAGAAATAACTAATATACACATTATTTATTGCAGAAATAACTAAAATACACATTATTTATTAAAGAAATAACTAGAATACACATTATTTAATAGAGAAATAACAAAAAAACACATTATTTAATAGAGAAATAACAAAAATACACATTATTTATTAAAAAAATAACTAAAATACACATTATTCAATAGAGAAATAACTAAAATACACATTATTTAATAAAGAATTAACAAAAAAACACATCATTTAATAGAGAAATAAGTAAAATACACATAATTTATTGAAGAAATAACTTAAAAACACTTTATTTAATAAAGAAATAACTAAAATACACATATATTAATAGAGAAATAACAAAATACACATTATTTAATAGAGAAATAACAAAAAAACATTTGTTTTAATAGAGAAATAACTAAAATACACATTATTTTAAAGAGAAATAACAAAAAAACACATTATTTAATAGAGAAATAACTAAAATACACATTATTTATTGGAGAAATACCTAAAATACACATTATCAATTGGAGAAATAACTAAAATACACATAATTTAATAAAGAAATAACTAAAATACACATTATTTATTGGAGAAATAACTAAAATACACATTATTTAATAAAGAAATAACTAAAAAACACATTATTTAATAGAGAAATAACTAAAATACACATTATTTAATAGAGAAATATTAAAAAAACACTTTATTTAATAGAGAAATAACTAAAATACACATTATTTTATGGAGAAATAACTAAAATACACATTATTTAATAAAAAAATAACTAAAATACAAATTATCTAATAGAGAAATAAAAAAAACACATTATTTAATAGAGAAATAACTAAAATACACATTATTCAGAAGAGAAAAAACAAAAAAAAACACATTATTGAATAGAGAAATAATTAAAATGCACATTATTTAATAGAGAAATAACAAAAAAACACATTATTTAATAGAGAAATAACTAAAATACACATTATTTAAAAAAGAAATAACTAAAATACACATTATTCGTTAGACAAATAACTAAAATTCACATTATTTAATAAAGAAATAACTAAAATACACATTATTCATTGGAGAAATAACTAAGATACACATTATTTAATAAAGAAATAACTATAATACACATTATTTAATAGAGAAATAACAAAAAAACACATTATTTAATAGAGAAATAACTAAAATACACATTATTTAATAGAGAAATTACAAAAAAACACATTATTTAAAAGAGAAATTACAAAAAAACAACTTATTTAATAAAGAAATAACTAAAATACACATTATTCAAAAGAGAAATAACAAAAAAACATATTATTTAATAGAGAAATAACTAAAATACACAATATTTAATAAAGAAATAACAAAAAACACATTATTTACTAGAGAAATAACTAAAATACACATTATTTAATAGAGAAATAACTAAAATACACATTATTTGTTGGACAAATAACTAAAATTCACATTATTCAATAAAGAGTTAACTAAAATACACATTATTTATTTGAGAAATTACTAAGATACACATTATTTAATAAAGAAATAACTAAAATACACATTATTTAATAGAGAAATAACAAAAAAACACATTATTTAATAGAGAAATAACTAAAATACACATTATTTAATAGAGAAATAACAAAAAAACACATTATTTAAAAGAAAAATAACTAAAATACACATTTATTAATAGAGAAATAACTAAAATACACATTTTTTATTGAAGAAATAACTAAAATACACATTATTTAATAAAGAAATAACTAAAATACACATTATTTTATAGAGAAATAACAAAAAACACATTATTTAATAGAAAAATAACTAAAATACACATTATTCAAAAGAGAAATAACAAAAAAACACATTATTTAATAGAGAAATAACTAAAATACACATTATTTAATAGAGAAATAACAAAAAAACACATTATTTAATAGAGAATTAACTAAAATACACATTATTTAATAGAGAAATAACTAAAATACACATTATTTATTGGACAAATAACTAAAATTCACATTATTTACTAAATAAATAACTAAAATACACATTATTTATTGGAGAAATAACTAAGATACACATTATTTAATAAAGAAATACTTAAAGACACATTATTTGATAGAGAAATAACAAAAAAACACATTATTCAATAGAGAAATAACTAAAATACACATTGTTTAATAAAGAATTAACAAAAAATACATTATTTAAAAGAGAAATAACTAAAATACACATTTATTGATAGAGAAATAACTAAAATACACATTATTTATTAGAGAAATAACTAAAATACACATTATTTAATAAAGAAATAACTAAAATACACATTATTTTATAGAGAAATAACAAAAAAACACATTATTTAATAGAAAAATAACTAAAATACAAATTATTTATTAGAGAATTAACTGAAATACACAATATTTAATAAAAAAATAACAAAAAAACACATTATTTAATAAAGAAATAATAAAAAAACACATTATTTAATAAAGAATTAACTAAAAAACACATTATTTCTTGGAGAAATAACTAAAATACACATTATTTAATAAAAAAATAACTAAAATTCACAATATTTATTAGAGAAATAACTAAAATACACATTTAATAAAAAAGAAATAACTAAAATACACATTATTTAATAGATAAATAACAAAAAAACAAATTATTTAATAGAGAAATAACTAAAAAACACATTATTCATTTAAGAAATAACTAAAATACACATTAGTTATTAGAGAAATAACAAAAAACACAATATTTAATAAATAAATAACTAAAATACACATTATTTAATAAAAAAAGAACAAAAAAACACATTATTTACTAGAGAAAACCACTAAAATACACATTATTTATTGGAGAAATAACTAAAATACTTATTATTTATTGAAGAAATAACTAAAATACACATTATTTAATAGAGAAATAACTAAAATACACATTATTTCTTGGAGAAATAACTAAAATTCACATTATTTAATAGAGAAATAACTAACATACACATTATTTAATAAAGGAATAACTAAAATACACATTATTTAATAAAGAAATAACAAAAAAACACATTATTTAATAAAGAAATAACTAAAATACACATTATTTAATAGAGAAATAACAAAAAACACATTATTTAATAGAGAAATAACTAAAATACACAATATTTAATAGAGAAATAACTAAAATACACATTATTTATTGGAGAAATAACTAAGATAGACATTATTTAATTAATAAATAACTAAAATACACATTATTTAATGGAAAAATAACAAAAAAACACATTATTTATAAGAGAAATAACTAAAATACACATTCTTTTATGAAGAAATAACAAAAAAACACATTATTTAATAGAGAAATAACTAAAATACACATTATTTATTTTAGAAATAACTAAAATACACAATATTTAATAAAGAGATAACTAAAATACACAATATTTAATAGAGAAATAACTAAAATACACATTATTTAATAGAGAAATAAAAAAAAGATTATTTAATAGAGAAATAACTAAAATACACATTATTTAAAAGAGAAATGACTAAAATACACATTATTTTAAAGAGAAATAACTAAAATACACATTATTAAATAGAGATATAACTAAAACACACATTATTTAATAAAAAAATAACTAAAATACACATTATTTAATAGAGAAATAACTAAAATACACATTATTTCTTGGAGAAATAACTAAAATTCACATTATTTAATAGAGAAATAACTAACATACACATTATTTAATAAAGAAATAACTAAAATACACATTATTTAATAAAGAAATAACAAAAAAACACATTATTTAATAAAGAAATAACTAAAATACACATTATTTAATAGAGAAATAACAAAAAACACATTATTTAATAGAGAAATAACTAGAATACACAATATTTAATAGAGAAATAACTAAAACACACATTATTTATTGGAGAAATATATAAAATACACATTATTTATTAAAGAATAAACTAAAATACACATTATTTATTGGAGAAATAATTAAAATACACATTATATAATAAAGAAAAAACTAAAATACACACTATTAAAAAGAGAAATTACAAAAAAAACACATTATTCAATGAAGAAATAACTAAAATACACATTATTTATTAGAGATATAACTAAAATACACATTATTTATTGGACAATTAACTAAAATACACATTATTTAATAAAGAAATAAATAAAATACACATTATTTATTGGAGAAATAACTAGATACACATTATTTAATAAATAAATAACTAAAATACACATTATTTATTAGAGAATCAACAAAAAAACACATTATTTAATAGAGAAATAACTAAAATACACATTATTTAAAAGAGAAATAACAAAAAAACACATTATTTAAAAGAGAAATAACTAAAATACACATTATTTAATAGAGAAATAACTAAAATACACATTATTTATTGGAGAAATAACTAAGATAGACATTATTTAATTAATAAATAACTAAAATACACATTAGTTAATGGAAAATTAACAAAAAAACACATTATTTAATAGAGAAATAACTAAAATACACACTCTTTTATGAAGAAATAACAAAAAAACACATTATTTAATAGAGAAATAACTAAAATACACATTATTTATCTTAGAAATAACTAAAATACACAATATTTAATAAAGAGATAACTAAAATACACAATATTTAATAGAGAAATAACTAAAATACACATTATTTAATAGAGAAATAAAAAAAAGATTATTTAATAGAGAAATAACTAAAATACACATTATTTAAAAGAGAAATGACTAAAATACACATTATTTTAAAGAGAAATAACTAAAATACACATTATTAAATAGAGAAATAACTAAAATACACATTATTTAATAAAGAATTAACAAAAAAACACAATATTTAATAGAGAAATAAAAAAAAAAGATTATTTAATAGAGAAATAACTAAAATACACATCATTTAAAAGAGAAATAACTAAAATACACATTATTCAATAGAGAAATAACTAAAATACACATTATTTAATAAAGAATTAACAAAAAAACACATAATTTAATAGAGAAATAAGTAAAATACACATAATTTATTGAAGAAATAACTTAAAAACACTTTATTTAATAAAGAAATAACTAAAATACACATATATTAATAGAGAAATAACAAAATACACATTATTTAATAGAGAAATAACAAAAAAACATTTGTTTTAATAGAGAAATAACTAAAATACACATTATTTTAAAGAGAAATAACAAAAAAACACATTATTTAATAGAGAAATAACTAAAATACACATTATTTATTGGAGAAATACCTAAAATACACATTATCAATTGGAGAAATAACTAAAATACACATAATTTAATAAAGAAATAACTAAAATACACATTATTTATTGGAGAAATAACTAAAATACACATTATTTAATAAAGAAATAACTAAAAAACACATTATTTAATAGAGAAATAACTAGTAGACACATTATTTATTGAAGAATAAACTAAAATACACATTATTTAATAAAAAAATAACAAGAATACACATTATTTAATAGAGAAATAACAAAAAAACACATTATTTAATAGAGAAATAACAAAAATACACATTATTTATTAGAGAAATAACTAAAATACACAGTATTTAATAAAGAAATAACTAAAATACACATATATTAATAGAGAATAAACAAAATACACATTATTTAATAGAGAAATAACAAAAAAACATTTGTTTTAATAGAGAAATAACTAAAATACACATTATTTTAAAGAGAAATAACAAAAAAACACATTATTTAATAGAGAAATAACTAAAGTACACATTATTTAAAAAAGAAATAACTAAAATACACATTATTCGTTAGACAAATAACTAAAATTCACATTATTTAATAAAGAAATAACTAAAATACACATTATTCATTGGAGAAATAACTAAAATACACATTATTTAATAAAGAAATAACTATAATACACATTATTTAATAGAGAAATAACAAAAAAACACATTATTTAATAGAGAAATAACTAAAATACACATTATTTAATAGAGAAATTACAAAAAAACACATTATTTAAAAGAGAAATAACAAAAAAACAAATTATTTAATAGAGAAATAACTAAAATACACATTATTCAAAAGAGAAATAACAAAAAAACATATTATTTAATAGAGAAATAACTAAAATACACAATATTTAATAAAGAAATAACAAAAAAACACATTATTTACTAGAGAAATAACTAAAATACACATTATTTAATAGAGAAATAACTAAAATACACATTATTTATTGGACAAATAACTAAAATTCACATTATTTAATAAAGATTTAACTAAAATACACATTATTTATTTGAGAAATGACTAAGATACACATTATTTAATAAAGAAATAACTAAAAATACACATTATTTAATAGAGAAATAACAAAAAAACACATTATTTAATAGAGAAATAACTAAAATACACATTATTTAATAGAGAAATAACAAAAAAACACATTATTTAAAAGAAAAATAACTAAAATACACATTTGTTAATAGAGAAATAACTAAAATACACATTTTTTATTGAAGAAATAACTATAATACACATTATTTAATAAAGAAATAACCAAAATACACATTATTTTAAAGAGAAATAACAAAAAAACACATTATTTAATAGAAAAATAACTAAAATACACATTACTTATTGAAGAATTAACTGAAATACACAATATTTAATAAAGAAATAACAAAAAAACACATTATTTATTAAAGAAATAACAAAAAAACACATAATTTAATAAAGAAATAACTAAAAAACACATTTATTATCGGAGAAATAACTAAATTACACATTATTTAATAAAGAAATAACTAAATTTTACATTATTTATTAGAGAAATAACTAAAATACACATTATTTAAAAGAGAAATAACTGAAATACACAATATTTAATAGAGAAATAACTAAAATACACATTATTTATTGGAGAAATAACTAAGATACACATTATTTAATAAATAAATAACTAAAATACACATTTTTTAATAAAAAAATAACAAAAAAACACATTATTTAATAGAGAAATAACTAAAATACACATTATTTTATAAAGAAATAACAGAAAAACACATTATTTAATAGAGAAATAACTAAAATACACATTATTTATTTTAGAAATAACTAAAATACACATTATTAAAGAAAAAGATAACTAAAATTCACAATATTTAATAGAGAAATAACTAAAATACACATTATTTAATGGAGAAATAAAAAAAAGAATATTTAATAGAGAAATAACTAAATTACACATTTATTAAAAGAGATATAACTAAAATACACATTATTTTAAAGAGAAATAACTAAAATACACATTATTAAATAGAGATATAACTAAAACACACATTATTTAATAGAGAAATAACTAAAATACACAATATTTAATAGAGAAATAACTAAAATACACATTATTTAATAGAGAAATAAAAAAAAAATTATTTAATAGAGAAATAACTAAAATACACATTATATAAAAGAGAAATAACTAAAATACACATTATTTAATAGAGAAATAACTAAAATACACATTATTTAATAAAGAAATAACTAAAATACACATTATTTTATAGAGAAATAACAAAAAAACACATTATTTAATAGAGAAATAACTAAAATACACATTATTTAAAAGAGAAATAACAAAAAAACAAATTAATTAATAGAGAAATAACAAAAAAACACATTATCAATTGGAGAAATAACTAAAATACACATTATTTATTAGAGAAATAACTAAAATACTTATTATTTATTGGAGAAATAACTAAAATACACATTATTTAATAGAGAAATAACTAAAATACACATTATTTATTGGAGAAATAACTAAAAGTCACATTATTTAATAGAGAAATAACTAACATACACATTATTTAATAAAGAAAAAACTAAAATACACATTATTTAATAAAGAAATAACAAAAAAACACATTATTTAATAAAGAAATAAATAAAATGTTTCAAATAAAAATGATTTAAAATGCAATTTACAACCGATTTTATTATACAGATAATTTATTTAAATTTTTTTAACAATTTTTTTTAGTAAAATTAATTTAATAAAATCAATTTTTTATTTGGTTGGTTTTGACTTTATAAGAAAATGTTTTAAATAAAAGTGATTTAGAATGCATTTTACAGACGATTTTATTATACAGATAATTTATTTAATTTTTTTAACGATTTTTTTTAGTAAAATTAATTTAATAAAATTAAATTTTTATTTGGTTGGTTTTGACTTTATAAGAAAATGTTTCAAATAAAAATGATCTAAAATGCAATTTACAACCGATTTTATTATACAGATAATTTATTTAAATTTTTTTAACGATTTTTTTTAGTAAAATTAATTTAATAAAATCAATTTTTTATTTGGTTGGTTTTGACTTTATAAGAAAATGTTTTAAATAAAAGTGATTTAGAATGCAATTTACAGACGATTTTATTATACAGATAATTTATTTAATTTTTTTTAACAATTTTTTTTAGTAAAATTAATTTAATAAAATTAAATTTTTATTTGGTTGGTTTTGACTTTATAAGAAAATGTTTCAAATAAAAATGATTTAAAATGCAATTTACAACCGATTTTATTATACAGATAATTTATTTAAATTTTTTTAACGATTTTTTTAGTAAAATTAATTTAATAAAATCAATTTTTTATTTGGTTGGTTTTGACTTTATAAGAAAATGTTTTAATTAAAAGTGATTTAGAATGCAATTTACAGACGATTTTATTATACAGATAATTTATTTAATTTTTTTTAACGATTTTTTTTAGTAAAATTAATTTAATAAAATTAAATTTTTATTTGGTTGGTTTTGACTTTATAAGAAAATGTTTCAAATAAAAATGATTTAAAATGCAATTTACAACCGATTTTATTATACAGATAATTTATTTAAATTTTTTTAACGATTTTTTTTAGTAAAATAAATTTAATAAAATCAATTTTTTATTTGGTTGGTTTTGACTTTATAAGAAAATGTTTTAAATAAAAGTGATTTAGAATGCAATTTACAGACGATTTTATTATACAGATAATTTATTTAAATTTTTTTAACGATTTTTTTTAGTAAAATTAATTTAATAAAATCAATTTTTTATTTGGTTGGTTTTGACTTTATAAGAAAATGTTTTAAATAAAAGTGATTTAGAATGCAATTTACAGACGATTTTATTATACAGATAATTTATTTAATTTTTTTTAACGATTTTTTTTAGTAAAATTAATTTATTAAAATTAAATTTTTATTTGGTTGGTTTTGACTTTATAAGAAAATGTTTCAAATAAAAATGATTTAAAATGCAATTTTCAACCGATTTTATTATACAGATAATTTATTTAGTAAAATTAATTTAATAAAATCAATTTTTTATTTGGTTGGTTTTGACTTTATAAGAAAATGTTTCAAATAAAAATGATTTAAAATGCAATTTACAACCGATTTTATTATACAGATAATTTATTTAAATTTTTTTAACGATTTTTTTAGTAAAATTAATTTAATAAAATCAATTTTTTATTTGGTTGGTTTTGATTTTATAAGAAAATGTTTTAAATAAAAGTGATTTAGAATGCAATTTACAGACGATTTTATTATACAGATAATTTATTTAATTTTTTTTAACAACTTTTTTTAGTAAAATTAATTTAATAAAATTAAATTTTTATTTGGTTGGTTTTGACTTTATAAGAAAATGTTTCAAATAAAACTGATTTAAAATGCAATTTACAACCGATTTTATTATACAGATAATTTATTTAAATTTTTTTAACGATTTTTTTTTTAGTAAAATTAATTTAATAAAATCAATTTTTTATTTGGTTGGTTTTGACTTTATAAGAAAATGTTTTAAATAAAAGTGATTTAGAATGCAATTTACAGACGATTTTATTATACAGATAATTTATTAAATTTTTTTTAACGATTTTATTTAGTAAAATTAATTTAATAAAATTAAATTTTTATTTGGTTGGTTTTGACTTTATACGAAAATGTTTCAAATAAAAATAATTTAAAATGCAATTCACAACCGATTTTATTATACAGATAATTTATTTAAATTTTTTTAACGATTTTTTTTAGTAAAATTAATTTAATAAAATCAATTTTTTATTTGGTTAGTTTTGACTTTATAAGAAAATGTTTTAAATAAAAGTGATTTAGAATGCAATTTACAGACGATTTTATTATACAGATAAATTATTTAATTTTTTTTAACAATTTTTTTTAGTAAAATTAATTTAATAAAATTAAATTTTTATTTGATTGGTATTGATTTTATAAGAAAATGTTTCAAATAAAAATGATTAAAAATGCAATTTACAACCGATTTTATTATACAGAAAATTTATTTAAATTTTTTAACAATTTTTTTTTGTAAAATTAATTTAATAAAATCAATTTTTTATTTGGTTGGTTTTGACTTTATAAGAAAATGTTTTAAATTAAAGTGATTTAGAATGCAATTTACAGATGATTTTATTATACAGATAATTTATTTAATTTTTTTTAACGATTTTTTTTAGTAAAATTAATTTAATAAAATTAAATTTTTATTTGGTTGGTTTTGACTTTATAAGAAAATGTTGCAAATAAAAATGATTTAAAATGCAATTTACAACCGATTTTATTATACAGATAATTTATTTAAATTTTTTTAACGATTTTTTTTAGTAAAATTAATTTAATAAAATCAATTTTTTATTTGGTTGGTTTTGACTTTATAAGAAAATGTTTTAAATAAAAGTGATTTAGAATGCAATTTACAGACGATTTTATTATACAGATAATTTATTTAATTTTTTTTAACAATTTTTTTTAGTAAAATTAATTTAATAAAATTAAATTTTTATTTGGTTGGTTTTGACTTTATAAGAAAATGTTTCAAATAAAAATGATTTAAAATGCAATTTACAACCAATTTTATTATACAGATAATTTATTTAAATTTTTTTAACGATTTTTTTTAGTAAAATTAATTTAATAAAATCAATATTTTATTTGGTTGGTTTTGACTTTATTAGAAAATGTTTTAAATAAAAGTGATTTAGAATGCAATTTACAGACGATTTTATTATACAGATAATTTATTTAATTTTTTTTAACAAATTTTTTTAGTAAAATTAATTTAATAAAATTAAATTTTTATTTGGTTGGTTTTGACTTTATAAGAAAATGTTTCAAATAAAAATGATTTAAAATGCAATTTACAACCGATTTTATTCTACAGATAATTTATTTAAATTTTTTTAACAATTTTTTTTAGTAAAATTAATTTAATAAAATTAAATTTTTATTTGGTTGCTTTTGACTTTATAAGAAAATGTTTTAAATAAAAATGATCTAAAATGCAATTTACAACCGATTTTATTATACAGATAATTTATTTAAATTTTTTTAACGATTTTTTTTAGTAAAATTAATTTAATAAAATCAATTTTTTATTTGGTTGGTTTTGACTTTATAAGAAAATGTTTCAAATAAAAATGATTTAAAATGCAATTTACAACCGATTTTATTATACAGATAATTTATTTAAATTTTTTTAACGATTTTTTTAGTAAAATTAATTTAATAAAATCAATTTTTTATTTGGTTGGTTTTGACTTTATAAAAAAATGTTTTAAATAAAAGTGATTTAGAATGCAATTTACAGACGATTTTATTATACTGATAATTTATTTAATTTTTTTTAACAAATTTTTTTAGTAAAATTAATTTAATAAAATTAAATTTTTATTTGGTTGGTTTTGACTTTATAAGAAAATGTTTCAAATAAAAATGATTTAAAATGCAATTTACAACCGATTTTATTATACAGATAATTTATTTAAATTTTTTTAACAATTTTTTTTAGTAAAATTAATTTAATAAAATTAAATTTTTATTTGGTTGGTTTTGACTTTATAAGAAAATGTTTTAAATAAAAATGATTTAAAATGCAATTTACAACCGATTTTATTATACAGATAATTTATTTAAATTTTTTTAACGATTTTTTTTAGTAAAATTAATTTAATAGAATCAATATTTTATTTGGTTGGTTTTGACTTTATAGGAAAATGTTTTAAATAAAAGTGATTTAGAATGCAATTTACAGACGATTTTATTATACAGATAATTTATTTATTTTTTTTTAACGATTTTTTTTAGTAAAATTAATTTAATAAAATTAAATTTTTATTTGGTTGGTTTTGACACACATTTAATAGAGAAATAACAAAAAACACATTATTTAATACAGAAATAACTAAAAACAAAAATTATTTATTGGAGAAATAACTAAAATTTACATTATTTAATAAAGAAATAACTAAAATACACATTATTTAATAGAGAAATAACTAAAACACTATTTATTTATTGGAGAAATAACTAAAATACACATTATTTATTGGAGAAATAACTAAAATACACATTATATAATAAAGAAATAACTAGAATACACATTATTTAATAGAGAAATAACAAAAAAACACATTATTCAATAAAGAAATAACTAAAATACACATTATTTATTGGAGAAATAACTAAAATACACATTATTTATTGAAAAAATAACTAAATCACACATTATTTATTAAAGAAATAACTAAAATACACATTATTTATAGAAAAAATAACTAAATCACACATTATTTAATAGAGATATAACTAAAATACACAATATTTAATAGAGAAATAACTAAAATACACATTATTTAATAAAGAAATAACAAAAAACACATTATTTATTAAAAAAATAACTAAAATACACATTGATTTATTGAAAAATAACTAAATTACACATTATTTAATAAAGAAATAACTAAAATACACATTATATAATAGAGAAATAACAAAAAAACACTTTTTTTTAATAGAGAAATAACTAAAATACACATTATTTAATAAAGAAATAACAAATAAACACATTATTTAATAGAAAAATAACTTAAATACACATTATTTAATAGAGAAATAACAAAAAAACACATTATTTAATAAAGAAGTAACTAAAATACACATTATTTATTAGAGATATAACTAAAATACACATTATTTATTGGACAATTAACTAAAAAACACATTATTTAATAAAGAAATAACTAAAATACACATTATTTATTGGAGAAATAACTAAGATACACATTATTTAATAAATAAATAACTAAAATACACATTATTTTTTAAAGAAATAACAAAAAAACACATTATTTAATAGAGAAATAACTAAAATACACATTATTTAAAAAAGAAATAACAAAAAAACACAATATTTAAAAGAGAAATAACTAAAATACACATTATTTAATAGAGAAATAACTAAAATACACATTATTTATTGGAGAAATAACTAAGATACACATTATTTAATAAATAATTAACTAAAATACACAATATTTAATAGAAAAATAACAGAAAAACACATTATTTAATAAAGAAATAACTAAAATACACATTATTTTATAAAGAAATAACAAAAAAACACATTATTTAATAGAGAAATAACTAAAATACACATTATTTATTTTAGAAATAACTAAAATACACATTATTATTTAAAGAGATAACTAAAATACACAATATTTAATAGAGAAATAACTAAAATACACATTATTTAATAAAGAAATAAAAAAAGATTTTTTAATAGAGAAATAACTAAAATACACATTATTTTAAAGAGAAATAACTAAAATACACATTATTAAATAGAGATATAACTAAAACACACAATATTTAATAGAAAAATAACTAAAATACACAATATTTAATAGAGAAATAACTAAAATACACATTCTTTAATAGAGAAATAAAAAAAAAGATTATTTAATAGAAAAATAACTAAAATACACATTATTTAAAAGAGAAATAACTAAAAAACACATTATTTAATAGAGAAATAACTAAAATACACATTATTAAATAGAGAAATAACTAAAATACACATTATTTAATAGAGAAATAACTAAAATTTACATTATTTAATAGAGAAATAACAAAAAAACACATTATTTAATAGAGAAATAACTAAAATACACATTATTTATTTAAGAAATAACTAAAATACACATTATTTAATAAAGAGATAACTAATATACACATTATTTATTGAAGAAATAACTAAAATACACATTATTTAATAAAGAAATAACAAGAATACACATTGTTTAATAGAGAAATAACAAAAAAACACATTATTTAATAAAAAAATAACAAAAATACACATTATTTATTAGAGAAATAACTAAAATACACAGCATTTATTCTAGAAGTAACTAAAATACCCATTATTTAATAAAGAAATAACTAATATACACATTATTTATTGTAGAAATAACTAAAATACACATTATTTAATAAAGAAATAACTAGAATACACATTATTTAATAGAGAAATAACAAAAAAACACATTATTTAATAGAGAAATAACAAAAATACACATTATTTATTAGAGAAATAACTAAAATACACATTATTCAATAGAGAAATAACTAAAATACTCATTATTTAATAAAGAAATAACATAAAAACACATCATTTAATAGAGAAATAAGTAAAATACACATTATTTATTGAAGAAATATCTAAAATACACATTATTTAATAAAGAAATAACTGAAATACACATATATTAATAGAGAAATAACAAAAAAAACATTATTTAATAGAGAAATAACAAAAAAACCAATTATTTAATAGAAAAATAACTAAAATACACATTATTTTAAAGAGAAATAACAAAAAAACACATTATTTTATAGAGAAATAACTAAAATACACATTATTTATTGGAGAAAAACCTAAAATACACATTATTTATTGGAGAAATAACTAAAATACACATAATTAAATAAAGAAATAACTAAAATACACTTAATTTATTGGAGAAATAAGTAAAATACACAATATTTAATAGAGAAATAACTAAAATATACATTATTTAATAGAGAATTAACTAAAATACACATTATTTAATAGAGAAATAACAAAAAACACATTATTTAATAGAGAAATAACTAAAATACACAATATTTTATGGAAAAATAACTAAAATACACATTATTTAATAAAGAAATAACTAAAATACACATTATTTAATAGAGAAAAAAAAAAACACATTATTTAATAGAGAAATAACTAAAATACACATTATTTAAAAAAGAAATAACAGAAAAAGTCATTATTGAATAGAAAAATAACTAAAATACACATTATTTAATAGAGAAATAACAAAAAAACACATTATTTAATAAACAATATTTAAAAAAGAAATAATTAAAATACACATTATTTATTAGACAAATAAATAAAATTCACATTATTTAATAAAGAAATAACTAAAATACACATTATTCATTGGAGAAATAACTAAGATACACATTATTTAATGATGAAATAACTATAATACACATTATTTAATAGAGAAATAACAAAAAAACACATTATTTAATAAAGAAATAACTAAAATACACATTATTTAGTAGAGAATAAATAAAATACACATTATTTAATAGAGAAATTAAAAAAAAACACATTATTTAAAAGAGAAATAACAAAAAAACAAATTATTTAATAAAGATATAACTAAAATACACATTATATTATAGAGAAATAACAAAAAAACACATTCTTTAATAGAGAAATAACTAAAATACACATTATTCAAAAGAGAAATAACAAAAAAACATATTATTTAATAGAGAAATAACTAAAATACACATTATTTAATAAAGAAATAACAAAAAAACACATTATTTACTAGAGAAATAACTAAAATACACATTTATTAATAGAGAAATAACTAAAAAACACATTATTTATTGGACAAATAACTAAAATTCACATTATTTAATAAAGAATTAACTAAAATACACATTATTAATTGAAAAGAAGACTAAGATACACATTATTTAATAAAGAAATAACTAAAATACACATTATTTAATGGAGAAATAACAAAAAAACACATTATTTAATAGAGAAATAACTAAAATAAACATTATTTAATAGAGAAATAACAAAAAAAACACATTATTTAAAAGAGAAATAACTAAAATACACATTTATTAATAAAGAAATGACTAAAATACACATTATTTATTGAGAAATAACTGAAATACACATTATTTAATAAAGAAATAACTAAAATACACATTATTTTATAGAGAAATAACAAAAAAACACATTATTTAATAGAAAAATAACTAAAATACACATTACTTATTAAAGAATTAACTGAAATACACAATATTTAATAAAGAAATAACAAAAAAACACAATATTTCATAAAGAAATAACAAAAAACACATTATTTAATAAAAAAATAACTAAAAATCACATTATTTATCGGAGAAATAACTAAATTACACATTATTTAATAAAGAACAAACTAAAATTCATATTATTTATTAGAGAAATAACTAAAATACACATTATTTAATAGAGAAATAACAAAAAAACACATTATTTAAAAAAGAAATAGCTAAAATACACATTATTTAATAGAGAAATAACTAAAATACACATTATATATTGGAGAAATAACTAAGATACACATTATTTAATGAATAAATAACTAAAATACACATTATTTAATAAAAAAATAACAAAAAACACATTATTTAATAGAGAAATAACTAAAAAAACACAATATTTCATAAAGAAATAACAAAAAAACACATTAGTTAATAGAGAAATAACTAAAATACACATTATTTATTTTAGAAATAACTAACATACACATTATTTAATAAAGAGATAACTAAAATACACAATATTTAATAGAGAAATTAACTAAAATACACATTATTTAATAGAGAAATAAAAAAAAGATTATTTAATAGAGAAATAACTAAAATACACATTATTTAAAAAAGAAATATTTAAAATACACATTATTTAAAAGAGAAATAACTAAAATACACATTATTAAATAGAGATATAACTAAAACACACATTATTTCATAGAGAAATAACTAAAATACACAATATTTAATAGAGAAATAACTAAAATACACATTATTTAATAGAGAAATAAAAAAAAAGATTATTTAATAGAGAAATAACTAAAATACACATTATTTAAAAAAGAAATAACTAAAATACACTTTATTTAATAGAGAAATAACTAAAATACACATTATTAAATAGAGAAATAACTAAAATACACATTATTTAATAGAGAAATAACTTAAATTCACATTACTTAATAGAGAAATAACAAAAAAACACATTATTTAATAGAGAAAAAACTAAAATACACATTATTTATTTTAGAAATAACTAATATACACATTATTTAATAAAAAGATAACTAATATACACATTATTTATTGTAGAAATAACTAAATTACACATTATTTAATAAAGAAAAAACCTGAATACACATTATTTAATAGAGAAATAACAAAAAAACACATTATTTAATAAAGAAATAACAAAAAAACACATTATTTATTGAAGAAATAACTAAAATACACATTATTCAATAGAGAAATAACTAAAATACACATTATTTAATAAAGAAATAACAAAAAAACACATTATTTAATAGAGAAATAAGTAAAATACACATTATTTATTAAAGAAATAACTAAAATACACATTATTTAAAAAAGAAATAATTAAAATACACATATATTAATAGAGAAATAACAAAGTACACATTATTTAATAGAGAAATAACAAAAAAACATATTATTTAATAAAGAAATAACTAAAATACACTTTATTTTAAAGAGAAATAACAAAAAAACACATTATTTAATAGAGAAATAACTAAAATACACATTATTTATTGGAGAAATACCTAAAATACCCATTATTTATTGGAGAAATAACTAAAATACACATAATTTAATAAAGAAATAACTAAAATACACAATATTTATTGGAGAAATAACTAAAATACACATTATTTAATAGAGAAATAACTAAAATACACATTATTTAATAGAGAAATAACTAAAATACACATTATTTAATAGAGAAAGAAAAAAAAAACACATTATTTAATAGAGAAATAACTAAAAAACACATTATTTATTGAAGAAATAACTAAAATACACATTATTTATTGGAGAAATAACAAAAAACACATTATTTAATAAAGAAATAACTAAAATACACATTATTTAATAAAAAAATAACAAAAAAACACATTATTTAATGGAGAAATATCTAAAATACACATTATTTATTGGAGAAATAACTAAAATACTTATTATTTATTAGAGAAATAACTAAAATACACATTATTTAATAGAGAAATAATTGAAATACACTTTATTTATTGGAGAAATAACCAAAATTTACATTATTTAATAGAGAAATAACTAACATACACATTATTTAAAAAAGAAATAACTAAAATACACATTATTTATTAGACAAATAACTAAAATTCACATTATTTAATTAAGAAATAACTAAAATACACATTATTCATTGGAGATATAACTAAGATACACATTATTTAATAAAGAAATAACTAAAATACACATTATTTAATAAAGAAATAACAAAAAAACAAATTATTTAATAGAGAAATAACTAAAAAACACATTATTCATTTAAGAAATAGCTAAAATACACATTAGTTATTAGAGAAATAACAAAAAACACATTATTTAATAAAGAAATAACTAAAATACACATTATTTAATAAAAAAATAACAAAAAAACACATTATTTACTAGAGAAAACCACTAAAATACACATTGATTATTGGAGAAATAACTAGAATACTTATTATTTATTAAACAAATAACTAAAATACACATTATTTAATAGAGAAATAACTAAAATACACATTATTTAATAAAGAAATAACTAAAATACACAATATTTATTCGGAAAATGACTAAAATACACATTATTTAATAAAGAAATAACTAAAATACACATTATATAATAAAGAAATAACTAAAATACACATTATTTAATAGAGAAATTAAAAAAAAACACATTATTTAATAAAGAAATAACTAAAATACACATTATTTAATAGAGAAATAACAAAAAAAACACATAATTTGATAAAGAAATAACTAAAATACACATTATTTAATAATGAAATACCAAAAAAAACACATTATTTAATAGAGAAATAACTAAAATACACATTATTTAATAGAGAAATAACAAAAAAACACATTATTTCATAGAGAAATAAATAAAATACACATTATTTAATAGAAAAATAACAAAAAACACATTATTTAATAAAGAAATAACTAAAATACACATTATTTAATAAAGAAATAACAAAAAAAAAACGCATTATTTAATAGAAAAATAACTAAAATACACATTATTTAATAGAGAAATAACTAATATACACATTATTTATTGGAGAAATAACTAAAATACACATTATTTAATAAAGAAATAACAAAAATACACATTATTTAGTAGAGAAATAACTAAAAAACACATTATTTAATAAAGAAATAACTAAAATACACAGTATTTAATAGAGAAATAACAAAAAAACACATTATTTAATAAAGATATAACTAAAATACACATTATTTAGTGGAGAAATAACTAAAATACACATTATTTAATAAAGAAATAACTAAAATACACATTATTTAATAGAAAAATAACAAAAAAACACATTATTTAATAAAGATATAACTAAAATACACATTATTTAATAAAAAAAATAACTAAAATACACTTTATTTATTTTAGAAATAACTAAAATACACATTATTTTATAAAGAGATATTTATTATACACATTATTTATTGAAAAAATAACTAAAATACACATTATTTAATAAAGAAATAACAAGAATACACATTATTTAATAGAGAAATAACAAAAAAACACATTATTTAATAGAGAAATAACAAAAATACACATTATTTATTAGAGAAATAACTAAAATACACATTATTTATTTTAGAAATAACTAAAATACACATTATTTAATAAAGAAATAACTAAGATACACATTATTTATTGTAAAAATAACTAAAATACACATTATTTAATAAAAAAATAATTAGAATACACATTATTTAATAGAGAAATAACAAAAAAACACATTATTTAATAGAGAAATAACAAAAATACACATTATTTATTAGAGAAATAACTAAAATACACATTATTCAATAGAAAAATAACTAAAATACACATTATTTAATAAAGAATTAACAAAAAAACACATCATTTAATAGAGAAATAAGTAAAATACACATTATTTATTGAAAAAAAAACTAAAATACACATTATTTAATAAAAAAATAACTAAAATACACATATATTAATAAAGAAATAACAAAATACACATTATTTAATAGAGAAATAACAAAAAACATATTATTTAATAGAGAAATAACTAAAATACACATTATTTTAAAGAGAAATAACAAAAAAACACATTATTTAATAGAGAAATAACTAAAATCCACATTATTTATTGGAGAAATACCTAAAATACACAGTATTTATTGGAGAAATAACTAAAATACACATAATTTAATAAAGAAATAACTAAAATACACATTATTTATTGGAGAAATAACTAAAATACACATTATTTAATAAAGAAATAACTAAAATACACATTATTTAATAGAGAAATAACTAAAATACACATTATTTGATAGAGAAATAACAAAAAAACACATTATTTAATAGAGAAATAACTAAAATACACATTATTTTATGGAGAAATAACTAAAATACACATTATTTAATAAAGAAATAACTAAAATACACATTATTTAATAGAGAAATAAAAAAATACACAATATTTAATAGAGAAATAACTAAAGAACACATTATTCAAAAGAGAAATTACAAAAAAACACATTATTAAATAGAGAAATAACTAAAATACACATTATTTAATAGAGAAATAACTAAAAATCATTATTTAATAGAGAAATAACTAAAATACACATTATTTAAAAAAGAAATAACTAAAATACAGATTATTTATTAGACAAATAACTAAAATTCACATTATTTAATAAAGAAATAACTAAAGTACACATTATTCATTGAAGAATTAACTAAGATACAGATTATTTAATAAAGAAATAACTATAATATACATTATTTAATAGAGAAATAACAAAAAAACACAATATTTATTAGAGAAATAACTAAAATACACATTATTTATTAGAGAAATTACAAAAAACACATTATTTAAAAGAGAAATAACAAAAAAACAAATTATTTAATATAGAAATAACTAAAATACACATTATATAATAGAGAAATAACAAAAGACACATCATTTAATAGAGAACTAACTAAAATACACATTATTCAAAAGAGAAATAACAAAAAAACAAATTATTTAATATAGAAATAACTAAAATACACATTATATAATAGAGAAATAACAAAAAAACACATTATTTAATAGAGAAATAACTAAAATACACATTATTTAAAAGAGAAAAAACAAAAAAACACATTAATTACTAGAGAAATAACTAAAATACACATTATTTAATAAAGAAATAACTAAAATACACATTATTTATTGGACAAATAACTTTAATTCACATTATTTAATAAAGAATTAACTAAAATACACAATATTTATTGAAGAAATAACTAAGATACACATTATTTAATAAAGAAATAACTAAAATACACATTGTTTAATAGAGAAATAACAAAAAAACACATTATTTAATAGAGAAATAACTAAAATACACATTATTTAATAGAGAAATAACAAAAAAACACATTATTTAAAAGAGAAATAACTAAAATACACATTTATTAATAGAGAAATAACTAAAATACACATTATTTATTGGAGAAATAACTAAAATACACATTATTTATTAAAGAAATAACTAAAATACACATTATTTTATAGAGAAATAACAAAAAAACACATTATTTAATAGAAAAATAACTAAAATACACATTACTTATTAAAGAATTAACTAAATTACACAATATTTAATAAAGAAATAACAAAAAAACACATTATTTAATAAAGAAATAACAAAAAAACCCATTATTTAATAAAGAAATAACTAAAAAACACATTATTTATAGGAGAAATAACTAAATTACACATTATTTAATAAAGAAATAACTAAAATTCACATTATTTATGAGAGAAATAACTTAAATACACATTATTTAATAAAGAAAATACAAAAAACACTTTATTTAATAGATAAATAACTAAAATACACATTATTTAATAAAGAAATAACTAAAATACACAATATTTAATAAAGAAATAACTAAAATACACATTATTTAATAGAGAAATAACAAAAAAACAAATTTTTTAATAGAGAAATAACTAAAAAACACATTATTTATTGGAGAAATAACTAAAATACACATTATTTATTGGAGAAATAACAAAAAACACATTATTTAATAAAGAAATAACTAAAATACACATTATTTAATAAAAAAATAACAAAAAAACACATTATTTAATAGAGAAATAACTAAAATACACGTTATTTATTGGAGAAATAACTAAAATACTTATTATTTATTGGAGAAATAACTAAAATACACATTATTTAATAGAGAAATAACTAAAATACACTTTATTTATTGGAGAAATAACTAAAATTCACATTATTTAATAGAGAAAAAACTAACATACACATTATTTAATAAAGAAATAACTAAAATACACATTATTTAATAGAGAAATAACAAAAAAACACCTTATTTAATAGAGAATTATCTAAAATACACATTACTTTATGGAGAAATAACTAAAATACACATTATTTAATAAAGAAATAACTAAAATACACATTATTTAATAGAGAAATAACATAAAAACACATTATTTAATAAAGAAATAACTAAAATACTCTTTATATAATAGAGAAATAACAAAAAAACACATTATTTATTAGAGAAATAACTAAAATACACATTATTTAATAGAGAAATAACAAAAAACACATTATTTAGAAGAGAAATAACAAAAAAAACACATTATTTAATAGAGAAATAACTAAAATACACATTATTTATTAGAGAAATAACTAAAATACACATTATTTATTGAACAAATAACTAAAATACACATTTATTAATAAAGAAATAACTAAAATTCACATTATTTATTGAAGAAAAACACATTATTTAATAGAGAAATAACAAAAAAACACATTATTTAATAAAGAAATAACTAAAAAACACATTATTCAATAGAGAAATAACAAAAAAACACATTATTTAAAAGAGAAATAACTAAAATACACATTATTTAATAAAGAAATAACTAAAATACACATTATTTATTGGAGAAATAACTAAAATACACATTATTTAATAAAGAAATAACTAAAATACACAATATTTATTCGGAAAATGACTAAAATACACATTATTTAATAAAGAAATAACTAAAATACACATTATATAAAAAAGAAATAACTAAAATACACATTATTTAATAGAGAAATTAAAAAAAAAACACATTATTTAATAAAGAAATAACTAAAATACACATTATTTAATAGAGAAATAACAAAAAAAACACATAATTTGATAAAGAAATAACTAAAATACACATTATTTAATAATGAAATACCAAAAAAAACACATTATTTAATAGAGAAATAACTAAAATACACATTATTTAATAGAGAAATAACAAAAAAACACATTATTTCATAGAGAAATAAATAAAATACACATTATTTAATAGAAAAATAACAAAAAACACATTATTTAATAGAGAAATAACTAAAATACACATTATTTAATAAAGAAATAACAAAAAAAAAACGCATTATTTAATAGAAAAATAACTAAAATACACATTATTTAATAGAGAAATAACTAATATACACATTATTTATTGGAGAAATAACTAAAATACACATTATTTAATAAAGAAATAACAAAAATTCACATTATTTAGTAGAGAAATAACTAAAATACACATTATTTAATAAAGAAATAACTAAAATACACAGTATTTAATAGAGAAATAACAAAAAAGCACATTATTTAATAAAGATATAACTAAAATACACATTATTTAGTGGAGAAATAACTAAAATACACATTATTTAATAAAGAAATAACTAAAATACACATTATTTAATAGAAAAATAACAAAAAAACACATTATTTAATAAAGATATAACTAAAATACACATTATTTAATAAAAAAAATAACTAAAATACACTTTATTTATTTTAGAAATAACTAAAATACACATTATTTTATAAAGAGATATTTATTATACACATTATTTATTGAAAAAATAACTAAAATACACATTATTTAATAAAGAAATAACAAGAATACACATTATTTAATAGAGAAATAACAAAAAAACACATTATTTAATAGAGAAATAACAAAAATACACATTATTTATTAGAGAAATAACTAAAATACACATTATTTATTTTAGAAATAACTAAAATACACATTATTTAATAAAGAAATAACTAAGATACACATTATTTATTGTAGAAATAACTAAAATACACATTATTTAATAAAAAAATAATTAGAATACACATTATTTAATAGAGAAATAACAAAAAAACACATTATTTAATAGAGAAATAACAAAAATACACATTATTTATTAGAGAAATAACTAAAATACACATTATTCAATAGAAAAATAACTTAAATACACATTATTTAATAAAGAATTAACAAAAAAACAAATCATTTAATAGAGAAATAAGTAAAATACACATTATTTAATGAAAAAATAACTAAAATACACATTATTTAATAAAAAAATAACTAAAATACACATATATTAATAGAGAAATAACAAAATACACATTATTTAATAGAGAAATAACAAAAAACATATTATTTAATAGAGAAATAACTAAAATACACATTATTTTAAAGAGAAATAACAAAAAAACACATTTAATAGAGAAATAACTAAAATACACATTATTTATTGGAGAAATACCTAAAATACACAGTATTTATTGGAGAAATAACTAAAATACACATAATTTAATAAAGAAATAACTAAAATACACATTATTTATTGGAGAAATAACTAAAATACACATTATTTAATAAAGAAATAACTAAAATACACATTATTTAATAGAGAAATAACTAAAATACACATTATTTGATAGAGAAATAACAAAAAAACACATTATTTAATAGAGAAATAACTAAAATACACATTATTTTATGGAGAAATAACTAAAAAACACATTATTTAATAAAGAAATAACTAAAATACACATTATTTAATAGAGAAATAAAAAAATACACAATATTTAATAGAGAAATAACTAAAGAACACATTATTCAAAAGAGAAATTACAAAAAAACACATTATTAAATAGAGAAATAACTAAAATACACATTATTTAATAGAGAAATAACTAAAAATCATTATTTAATAGAGAAATAACTAAAATACACATTAATTAAAAAAGAAATAACTAAAATACACATTATTTATTAGACAAATAACTAAAATTCACATTATTTAATAAAGAAATAACTAAAGTACACATTATTCATTGAAGAATTAACTAAGATACAGATTATTTAATAAAGAAATAACTATAATATACATTATTTAATAGAGAAATAACAAAAAAACACAATATTTATTAGAGAAATAACTAAAATACACATTATTTATTAGAGAAATTACAAAAAACACATTATTTAAAAGAGAAATAACAAAAAAACAAATTATTTAATATAGAAATAACTAAAATACACATTATATAATAGAGAAATAACAAAAGACACATCATTTAATAGAGAACTAACTAAAATACACATTATTCAAGAGAGAAATAACAAAAAAACAAATTATTTAATATAGAAATAACTAAAATACACATTATATAATAGAGAAATAACAAAAAAACACATTATTTAATAGAGAAATAACTAAAATACACATTATTTAAAAGAAAAAAAACAAAAAAACACATTAATTACTAGAGAAATAACTAAAATACACATTATTTAATAGAGAAATAACTAAAATACACATTATTTATTGGACAAATAACTTAAATTCACATTATTTAATAAAAAATTAACTAAAATACACAATATTTATTGAAGAAATAACTAAGATACACATTATTTAATAAAGAAATAACTAAAATACACATTGTTTAATAGAGAAATAACAAAAAAACACATTATTTAATAGAGAAATAACTAAAATACACATTATTTAATAGAGAAATAACAAAAAAACACATTATTTAAAAGAGAAATAACCAAAATACACATTTATTAATAGAGAAATAACTAAAATACACATTATTTATTGGAGAAATAACTAAAATACACATTATTTATTAAAGAAATAACTAAAATACACATTATTTTATAGAGAAATAACAAAAAAACACATTATTTAATAGAAAAATAACTAAAATACACATTACTTATTAAAGAATTAACTAAAATACACAATATTTAATAAAGAAATAACAAAAAAACACATTATTTAATAAAGAAATAACAAAAAAACCCATTATTTAATAAAGAAATAACTAAAAAACACATTATTTATAGGAGAAATAACTAAATTACACATTATTTAATAAAGAAATAACTAAAATTCACATTATTTATGAGAGAAATAACTTAAATACACATTATTTAATAAAGAAAATACAAAAAACACTTTATTTAATAGATAAATAACTAAAATACACATTATTTAATAAAGAAATAACTAAAATACACATTATTTAATAAAGAAATAACTAAAATACACATTATTTAATAGAGAAATAACAAAAAAACAAATTTTTTAATAGAGAAATAACTAAAAAACACATTATTTATTGGAGAAATAACTAAAATACACATTATTTATTGGAGAAATAACAAAAAACACATTATTTAATAAAGAAATAACTAAAATACACATTATTTAATAAAAAAATAACAAAAAAACACATTATTTAATAGAGAAATAACTAAAATACACGTTATTTATTGGAGAAATAACTAAAATACTTATTATTTATTGGAGAAATAACTAAAATACACATTATTTAATAGAGAAATAACTAAAACACACATTATTTATTGGAGAAATAACTAAAATACACATTATTTAATAAAGAAATAACTAAAATACACATTATTTAATAAAGAAATAACTAAAATACACATTGTTTAATAGAGAAATAACAAAAAAACACATTATTTAATAGAGAAATAACTAAAATACACATTATTTAATAAAGAAATAACTAAAATACACATTATTTATTGGAGAAATAACTAAAATACACATTATTTAATAGAGAAATAACTAAAATACACATTATTTAAAAGAGAAATAACTAAAACACACATTATTTATTGGAGAAATAACTAAAATACACATTATTTATTGGAGAAATAACTAAAATACACATAATATAATAAAAAAATAACTAAAATACACATTATTTAATAGAGAAATAACAAAAAAAACACATTATTCAATGAAGAAATAACTAAAATACACATTATTTATTAGAGAAATAACTAAAATACACATTCCTTAATAAAAAAATAACTAAAATACACATTATTTTTTGGAGAAATAACTAAAACACACATTATTTAATAGAGAAATAACTAAAATACACAATATTTAATAGAGAAATAACTAAAATACACATTATTTAATAGAGAAATAACAAGAAAAAACACATTATTTAATAAAGATATAACTAAATTACACATTATTTTATGGAAAAATAACTAAAATACACATTACTTATTAAAGAATTAAATGAAATACACAATATTTAATAAAGAATTAACAAAAAAAACACATTATTTAATAAAGAAGTAACAAAAAACACATTATTTAATAAAGAAATAACTAAAAAACACATTATTTATTGGAGAAATAACTAAATTACACATTATTTAATAAAAAAATAACTAAAATTCACATTATTTATTAGAGAAATAACTAAAATACACATTATTTAATAGAGAAAATACAAAAAACACTTTATTTAATAGATAAATAACTAAAATACACTTTATTTAATAGAGAAATAACTAAAATACACATTATTTAATAAAGAAATAACTAAAATACACATTATTTAATAGAGAAATAACAAAAAAACAAATTATTTAATAGAGAAATAACTAAAAAACACATTATTTATTGGAAAAATAACTAAAATACACAATATTTATTAGAGAAATAACAAAAATTACATTATTTAATAAAGAAATAACTAAAATACACATTATTTAATAAAGAAATAACAAAAAAACACAATATTTAATAAAGAAATAACTAAAATACACATTATTTATTGGAGAAATAACTAAAATACTTATTATTTTTCGGAGAAATAACTAAAATACACATTATTTAATAAAGAAATAACAAAAAAACACAATATTTAATAAAGAATAAACTAAAATACACATTATTTATTAGAGATATATCTAAAATACAAATTATTTATTGGACAATTAACTAAAATACACATTATTTAATGAAGAAATAACTAAAATACACATTATTTATTAAAGAAATAACTAAGATACACATTATTTAATAAAGAAATAACTAAATTACACATTATTTAATAGAGAAATAACAAAAAAACACATTATTTAAAAGAGAAATAACTAAAATACACATTTTTTATTTTAGAAATAACTAAAATACACATTATTTAATAAAGAGATATTTAATATACACATTAATTATTGTAGAAATAACTAAGATACACATTATTTAATGAAGAAATAACTAAATTACACATTATTTTTTAGAGAAATAACAAAAAAACACATTATTTAATAGAGAAATAACAAAAAAACACATTATTTAATAAAGTAATAACAAGAATGCACATTATTTAATAGAGAAATAACAAAAAAACACATTATTTAATAGAGAAATAACAAAAATACACATTATTTATTAGAGAAATAACTAAAATACACATTATTTATTTTAGAAATAACTAAAATACACATTTTTTAATAAAGAAATAACTAATATACACATTATTTATTGGAGAAATAACTAAAATACACATTATTTAATAAAGAAATAACTAGAATACACATTATTTAATAGAGAAATAACAAAAAAACACATTATTTAATAGAGAAATAACAAAAATACACATTATTTATTAGAGAAATAACTAAAATACACATTATTCAATAGAAAAATAACTAAAACACACATTATTTAATAAAAAAATAACTAAAATACACATATTTTAATAGAGAAAAAACAAAACACACATTATTTAATAGAGAAATAACAAAAAAACATATTATTTAATAGAGAAATAACTAAAATACACATTATTTTAAAGAAAAATAACAAAAAAACACATTATTTATTAGAGAAATAACTAAAATACACATTATTTTTTGGAGAAATACCTAAAATACACATTATTTATTGAAGAAATAACTAAAATTCACATAATTTAATAAAGAAATAACTAAAATACACATTATTTATTGGAGAAATAACTAAAAAACACATCATTTAATAGAAAATTAAGTTAAATACACATTATTTATTAAAGAAATAACTAAAATACACATTATTTAATAAAGATATAACTAAAATACACATATTTTAATAGAGAAAAAACAAAACACACATTATTTAATAGAGAAATAACAAAAAAACATATTATTTAATAGAGAAATAACTAAAATACACATTATTTTAAAGAGAAATAACAAAAAAACACATTATTTATTAGAGAAATAACTAAAATACACATTATTTTTTGGAGAAATACCTAAAATACACATTATTTATTGAAGAAATAACTAAAATACACATAATTTAATAAAGAAATAACTAAAATACGCATTATTTATTGGAGAAATAACTAAAATACACATCATATAATAGAGAAATAACTAAAATACACATTATTTAATAGAGAAATAACTAAAATACACATTATTTAATAGAGAAATAACAAAAAAACACATTATTTAATAGAGAAATAACTAAAATACACATTATTTTATGGAGAAATAACTAAAATACTTATTATTTAATAAAGAAATAACTAAAATACACATTATTTAATAGAGACATAAAAAAAACACATTATTTAATAGAGAAATAACTAAAATACACATTATTCAAAAGAGAAATAACAAAAAAACACATTATTGAAAAGAGAAATAACTAAAATACACATTATTTAATAAAGAAATAACTAAAATACACATTATTTATTAGACAAATAACTAAAATTCACATTATTTAATAAAGAAATAACAAAAAAAACACATTATTTAATAAAGAAATAACTAAAATACACATTATTTTTTGGAGAAATAACTAAAATACTTATTATTTATTAGAGAAATAACTAAAATACACATTATTTAATAGAGAAATAACTAAAATACACTTTATTTATTGGAGAAATAACTAAAATTCACATTATTTAATAGAGAAATAACTAACATACACATTGTTTAATAAAGAAATAACTAATATACACATTATTTAATAAAAAAATAACAAAAAAACACATTATTTAATAAAGAAATAACTAAAATACACATTATTTAATAGAAAAATAACAAAAAACACATTATTTAATAGAGAAATAACTAAAATACACATTATTTATTGGAGAAATAACTAAAATACACATTATTTAATAGAGAAATAACTAAAATACACATTATTTAAAAGAGAAATAACTAAAACACACATTATTTATTGGAGAAATAACAAAAATACACATTATTTATTGGAGAAATAACTAAAATACACATAATATAATAAAGAAATAACTAAAATACACATTATTTAATAGAGAAATAACAAAAAAACACATTATTCAATGAAGAAATAACTAAAATACACATTATTTATTGGAGAAATAACTAAAATACACATTATTTAATAAAAAAATAACTAAAATACACATTATTTTGTGGAGAAATAACTAAAACACACATTATTTATTAGAGAAAGAACTAAAATACACAATATTTATTAGAGAAATAACTAAAATACACATTATTTAATAAAGAAATAACAAAAAAAACACATTATTTAATAAAAATATAACTAAAATACATTATTTTATGGAAAAATAACTAAAATACACATTATTTACCAAAGAAATAACTAAAATACACATTATTTAATAGAGAAATAACAAAAAAACACATTATTTAATAAAAAAATAACTAAAATACACATTATATAATTGAGAAATAACAAAAAAACACATTATTTAATAAAGAAATAACTAAAATACACATTATTTAATAGAGAAATAACAATAAAACACATTATTTAATAGAGAAATAACTAAAATACACATTATTTAATAAAGAAATAACAAAAAAACACAATATTTAATAAAGAAATAACTAAAATACACATTATTTATTAGAGATATAACTAAAATACAAATTATTTATTGGACAATTAACTAAAATACACATTATTTAATGAAGAAATAACTAAAATTCACATTATTTATTAGAGAAATAACTAAGATACACATTATTTTATTAAGAAATAACTAAATTACACATTATTTAATAGAGAATTAACAAAAAAACACATTATTTAATAGAGAAATAACTGAAATACACATTATTTTATGGAAAAATAACTAAAATACACATTATTTAATAAAGAAATAACTAAAATACACATTATTTAATAGAGAAATAACAAAAAAACACACTATTTAAAAAAGAAATAACTAAAATACACATTATATAATAGAGAAATAACTAAAATACACATTATTTAATAAAGAAATAACAAAAAAAACACATTATTTAATAGAAAAATAACTAAAATACACATTATTTAATAGAGAAATAACAAAAAAACACAATATTTAATAAAGAAATAACTAAAATACACATTATTTATTAGAAATATAACTAAAATACAAATTATTTATTGGACAATTAACTAAAATACACATTATTTAATGAAGAAATAACTAAAATACACATTATTTATTAGAGAAATAACTAAGATACACATTATTTAATAAAGAAATAACTAAATTACACATTATTTAATAAAGAAATAACAAAAAAACACATTATTTAATAGAGAAATAACTAAAATACACATTATTCTAAAGAGAAATAACAAAAAAACATACTATTTAATAGAGAAATAACTAAAATACACATTATTTAATAGAGAAATAACAAAAAAACACATTATTTAATGGACAAATAACTAATATACACATTATTTAATAGAGAAATAACTAAAATATACATTATTTATTGGGCAAATAACTAAAATTCACATTATTTAATAAAGAAATAACTTATATACACATTATTTATTGGAGAAATAACTAAGATACACATTATTTAATGAAGAAATAACTAAAATACACTCTATTTAATGGAGAAATAACAAAAAAACACATTATTTAATAGAGAAATAACTAAAACACACATTATTTAATAAAGAAATAACAAAAAAAAACACATTATTTAAAAAAAAATAACTAAAATACACATTTTTTAAGAAATAAATAACTAAAATACACATTATTTATTAGAAAAATAACTAAAATACACATTATTTAATAAAGAAATAACTAAAATACACATTATTTTATAGAAAAATAACAAAAAAACACATTATTTAATAGAAAAATAACTAAAATACACATTGTTTATTAGAGAATTAACTGAAATACACAATATTTAATAAAGAAATAACAAAAAAACACATTATTTAATAAAGAAATAACTAAAAAACACATTATTTAATAAAGAAATAACTAAAAAACACATTATTTATTGGAGAAATAACTAAAATACACAATATTTAATAAAGAAATAACTAAAATTCACATTATTTATTAGAGAAATAACTAAAATACACATTATTTTATAGAGATAATACAAAAAACACCATATTCAATAGATAAATAACTAAAATACACATTATTTAATAGAGAAATAACTAAAATACACAATATTTAAAAAAGAAATAACTAAAATACACATTATTTAATAAAAAAATAACAAAAAAAACAAATTATTTAATAGAGAAATAACTAAAAAACACATTATTTATTGGAGAAATAACTAAAATACACATTATTTGTTGGAGAAATAACAAAAAACACATTATTTAATAAAGAAATAACTAAAATACACAATATTTAATAAAGAAATAACAAAAAACACATTATTTAATAAAGAAATAACTAAAATACACATTATTTAATAGAGAAATAACAAAAAACACATTATTTAATAGAGAAATAACTAAAATACACATTATTTATTAGAGAAATAACTAAAATACACATTATTTAATAGAGAAATAACTAAAATACACATTATTTAATAAAAAAATAACTAAAATACACATTATTTAAAAGAGAAATAACAAAAAAAACAAATTATTTAATAGAGAAATCATTAAAAAACACATTATTTATTGGAGAAATAACTAAAATACACAATATTTATTGGAGAAATAACAAAAAACACATTATTTAATAGAGAAATAACTAAATTACACATTATTTATTAGAGAATTAACTAAAATACTTAATATTTAATAAAGAAATAACAAAAAAACACATTATTTAATAGAGAAATAACAAAAAAACACATTATTTAATAGAGAAATAACTAAAATACACATTATTTATTAAAGAATTAACTAAAATACACAATATTTAATAAAGAAATAACAAAAAAACAAAAAAACACATTATTTAATAAAGAAATAACTAAAATACACATTATTTATTAGAGATATAACTAAAATACACATTATTTATTGGACAATTAACTAAAATACACATTATTTAATAAAGAATTAACTAAAATACACATTATTTATTGGAGAAATAACTAAGATACACATTATTTAATAAAGAAATAACTAAAATACACATTATTTGATAGAAAAATAACAAAAAAACACATTATTTAATAGAAAAATAACTAAAATACACATTATTTAAAAAAGAAATAACTAAAATACACATTATTTAATAAAGAAATAACAAAAAAACACATTATTTAATAAAGAAATAACTAAAATACACATTATTTATTAGAGATATAACTAAAAAACACATTATTTATTGGACAATTAACTAAAATACACATTATTTAATAAAGAATTAACTAAAATACACATTATTTATTGGAGAAATAACTAAGATACACATTATTTAATAAAGAAATAACTAAAATACACATTATTTGATAGAAAAATAACAAAAAAACACATTATTTAATAGAGAAATAACTAAAATACACATTATTTAATAGAGAAATAACAGAAAAACACATTATTTAAAAGAGAAATAACTAAAATACACATTATTTAATAGAGAAATAATTAAACTACACATTATTTATTGGAGAAATAACTAAAATACACATTATTTAATAAAGAAATAACTTAAATACACATTATTTTATAAAGAAATAACAAAAAAACACATTATTTAATAGAGAAATAACTAAAATACACATTATTTATTAGAGAATTAACTAAAATACACAATATTTAATAAAGAAATAACAAAAAAACAAAAAAACACATTATTTAATAAAGAAATAACAAAAAAACACATTATTTAATAGAGAAATAACTAAAAAACACATTATTTAATGGAAAAATAACTAAAATACACATTATTTAATAAAGAAATAACTAAAATTCACATTATTAATTAGAGAAAGAACTAAAATACACATTATTTAATAGAGAAAATACAAAAAACACATTATTTAATAGATAAATAACTAAAATATACATTATTTAATAGAGAAATAACTAAAATACAAATTATTTATTAGAGAAATAACAAATATACACATTATTTATTAGAGAAATAACTAAAATACGCATTATTTATTGGAGAAATAACTAAAATACACATTATTTAATAGAGAAATAACTAAATTACACATTATTTATTAGAGAATTTACTAAAATACTTAATATTTAATAAAGAAATAACAAAAAAACACATTATTTAATAGAGAAATAACAAAAAAACACATTATTTAATAGAGAAATAACTAAAATACACATTATTTATTGGAGAAATAACTAAAATACACATTATTTAATAAAGAAATAACAAAAATTCACATTATTTATTAGAGAAATTACTAAAATACACATTATTTAATAAAGAAATAACTAAAATACACATTATTTAATAGAGAAATAACAAAAATACACTTTATTTAATAGAGAAATAACAAAAATACACATTATTTATTAGAGAAAAAACTAAAATACATATTATTTATTGGAGAAATAACAAAAAAAACTTTATTTAATAAATAACTAAAATACGCATTATATATTGGAGAAATAACTAAAATACACATTATTTAATAGAGAAATAACTAAATTACACATTATTTATTAGAGAATTAACTAAAATACTTAATATTTAATAAAGAAATAACAAAAAAACACATTATTTAATAAAGAAATAACAAAAAAACACATTATTTAATAGAGAAATAACTAAAATACACATTATTTATTGGAGAAATAACTAAAATACACATTATTTAATAAAGAAATAACAAAAATTCACATTATTTATTAGAGAAATTACTAAAATACACATTATTTAATAAAGAAATAACTAAAATACACATTATTTAATAGAGAAATAACTAAAATACACATTATTTAATAGAGAAATAACTAAAATACACATTATTTAATAGAGAAATAACTAAAATACACATTATTTAATAAAGAAATAACAAAAAAACACATTATTTAATAGAGAAATAACTAAAATACACATTCTTTATTAAAGAAATTCCTAAAATTCACATTATTTATTAGAGAAAAAACTAAAATACACATAATTTATAAAAAAAATAACTAAAATACACGTTATTTATTGGAAAAATAACTAAAATACACATTGTTTAATAGAGAAATAACAAAAAAAAACACATTATTTAATAAAGAAATAACTAAAATACACTTTTTTTATTGGAGAAATAACTAAAATACACATTATTCTAAAGAGAAATAACAAAAAAACATACTATTTAATAGAGAAATAACTAAAATACACATTATTTAATAGAGAAATAACAAAAAAACACATTATTTAATGGACAAATAACTAATATACACATTATTTAATAGAGAAATAACTAAAATATACATTATTTATTGGGCAAATAACTAAAATTCACATTATTTAATAAAGAAATAACTTATATACACATTATTTATTGGAGAAATAACTAAGATACACATTATTTAATGAAGAAATAACTAAAATACACTCTATTTAATGGAGAAATAACAAAAAAACACATTATTTAATAGAGAAATAACTAAAACACACATTATTTAATAAAGAAATAACAAAAAAAAACACATTATTTAAAAAAAAATAACTAAAATACACATTTTTTAAGAAATAAATAACTAAAATACACATTATTTATTAGAAAAATAACTAAAATACACATTATTTAATAAAGAAATAACTAAAATACACATTATTTTATAGAAAAATAACAAAAAAACACATTATTTAATAGAAAAATAACTAAAATACACATTGTTTATTAGAGAATTAACTGAAATACACAATATTTAATAAAGAAATAACAAAAAAACACATTATTTAATAAAGAAATAACTAAAAAACACATTATTTAATAAAGAAATAACTAAAAAACACATTATTTATTGGAGAAATAACTAAAATACACAATATTTAATAAAGAAATAACTAAAATTCACATTATTTATTAGAGAAATAACTAAAATACACATTATTTTATAGAGATAATACAAAAAACACCATATTCAATAGATAAATAACTAAAATACACATTATTTAATAGAGAAATAACTAAAATACACAATATTTAAAAAAGAAATAACTAAAATACACATTATTTAATAAAAAAATAACAAAAAAAACAAATTATTTAATAGAGAAATAACTAAAAAACACATTATTTATTGGAGAAATAACTAAAATACACATTATTTGTTGGAGAAATAACAAAAAACACATTATTTAATAAAGAAATAACTAAAATACACAATATTTAATAAAGAAATAACAAAAAACACATTATTTAATAAAGAAATAACTAAAATACACATTATTTAATAGAGAAATAACAAAAAACACATTATTTAATAGAGAAATAACTAAAATACACATTATTTATTAGAGAAATAACTAAAATACACATTATTTAATAGAGAAATAACTAAAATACACATTATTTAATAAAAAAATAACTAAAATACACATTATTTAAAAGAGAAATAACAAAAAAAACAAATTATTTAATAGAGAAATCATTAAAAAACACATTATTTATTGGAGAAATAACTAAAATACACAATATTTATTGGAGAAATAACAAAAAACACATTATTTAATAGAGAAATAACTAAATTACACATTATTTATTAGAGAATTAACTAAAATACTTAATATTTAATAAAGAAATAACAAAAAAACACATTATTTAATAGAGAAATAACAAAAAAACACATTATTTAATAGAGAAATAACTAAAATACACATTATTTATTAAAGAATTAACTAAAATACACAATATTTAATAAAGAAATAACAAAAAAACAAAAAAACACATTATTTAATAAAGAAATAACTAAAATACACATTATTTATTAGAGATATAACTAAAATACACATTATTTATTGGACAATTAACTAAAATACACATTATTTAATAAAGAATTAACTAAAATACACATTATTTATTGGAGAAATAACTAAGATACACATTATTTAATAAAGAAATAACTAAAATACACATTATTTGATAGAAAAATAACAAAAAAACACATTATTTAATAGAAAAATAACTAAAATACACATTATTTAAAAAAGAAATAACTAAAATACACATTATTTAATAAAGAAATAACAAAAAAACACATTATTTAATAAAGAAATAACTAAAATACACATTATTTATTAGAGATATAACTAAAAAACACATTATTTATTGGACAATTAACTAAAATACACATTATTTAATAAAGAATTAACTAAAATACACATTATTTATTGGAGAAATAACTAAGATACACATTATTTAATAAAGAAATAACTAAAATACACATTATTTGATAGAAAAATAACAAAAAAACACATTATTTAATAGAGAAATAACTAAAATACACATTATTTAATAGAGAAATAACAGAAAAACACATTATTTAAAAGAGAAATAACTAAAATACACATTATTTAATAGAGAAATAATTAAACTACACATTATTTATTGGAGAAATAACTAAAATACACATTATTTAATAAAGAAATAACTTAAATACACATTATTTTATAAAGAAATAACAAAAAAACACATTATTTAATAGAGAAATAACTAAAATACACATTATTTATTAGAGAATTAACTAAAATACACAATATTTAATAAAGAAATAACAAAAAAACAAAAAAACACATTATTTAATAAAGAAATAACAAAAAAACACATTATTTAATAGAGAAATAACTAAAAAACACATTATTTAATGGAAAAATAACTAAAATACACATTATTTAATAGAGAAAATACAAAAAACACATTATTTAATAGATAAATAACTAAAATATACATTATTTAATAGAGAAATAACTAAAATACAAATTATTTATTAGAGAAATAACAAATATACACATTATTTATTAGAGAAATAACTAAAATACGCATTATTTATTGGAGAAATAACTAAAATACACATTATTTAATAGAGAAATAACTAAATTACACATTATTTATTAGAGAATTTACTAAAATACTTAATATTTAATAAAGAAATAACAAAAAAACACATTATTTAATAGAGAAATAACAAAAAAACACATTATTTAATAAAGAAATAACTAAAATACACATTATTTATTGGAGAAATAACTAAAATACACATTATTTAATAAAGAAATAACAAAAATTCACATTATTTATTAGAGAAATTACTAAAATACACATTATTTAATAAAGAAATAACTAAAATACACATTATTTAATAGAGAAATAACAAAAATACACTTTATTTAATAGAGAAATAACAAAAATACACATTATTTATTAGAGAAAAAACTAAAATACATATTATTTATTGGAGAAATAACAAAAAAAACTTTATTTAATAAATAACTAAAATACGCATTATATATTGGAGAAATAACTAAAATACACATTATTTAATAGAGAAATAACTAAATTACACATTATTTATTAGAGAATTAACTAAAATACTTAATATTTAATAAAGAAATAACAAAAAAACACATTATTTAATAAAGAAATAACAAAAAAACACATTATTTAATAGAGAAATAACTAAAATACACATTATTTATTGGAGAAATAACTAAAATACACATTATTTAATAAAGAAATAACAAAAATTCACATTATTTATTAGAGAAATTACTAAAATACACATTATTTAATAAAGAAATAACTAAAATACACATTATTTAATAGAGAAATAACTAAAATACACATTATTTAATAGAGAAATAACTAAAATACACATTATTTAATAGAGAAATAACTAAAATACACATTATTTAATAAAGAAATAACAAAAAAACACATTATTTAATAGAGAAATAACTAAAATACACATTCTTTATTAAAGAAATTCCTAAAATTCACATTATTTATTAGAGAAAAAACTAAAATACACATAATTTATAAAAAAAATAACTAAAATACACGTTATTTATTGGAAAAATAACTAAAATACACATTGTTTAATAGAGAAATAACAAAAAAAAACACATTATTTAATAAAGAAATAACTAAAATACACTTTTTTTATTGGAGAAATAACTAAAATACACATTATTTAATAGAGAAATAACAAAAAAAACACATTGTTTAATAAAGAAATAACTAAAATACACTTTTTTTATTGGAGAAATAACTAAAATACACATTATTTAATAGAGAAATTATAAAATACACATTATTTATTAGAGAAATAACTAAAATACACATTATTTAATAGAGAAATAACTAAAATACACATTATTTAATAGAGAAATAACTAAAATACACATTATTTAATAGAGAAATAACTAAAATACACATTATTTAATAGAGAAATAACTAAAATACACATTATTTAATAAAGAAATAACAAAAAAACACATTATTTAATAGAGAAATAACTAAAATACACATTATTTATTAGAGAAATAACAAAAAAACACATTATTTAATAGAGAATGATCTAAAATACACTTTATTTTATGGTGAAATAACTAAAATACACATTATTTAATAAAGAAATAACTAAAATACACATTATTTAATAGAGAAATAACATAAAAACACATTATTTAATAAAGAAATAACTAAAATACTCTTTATATAATAAAGAAATAACAAAAAAACACATTATTTAATAGAGAAATAACTAAAGTACACATTATTTAATAGAGAAATAACAAAAAACACATTATTTAATAGAGAAATAACAAAAAAACACATTAATTAATAGAGAAATAACTAAAATACACATTATTTATTAGAGAAATAACTAAAATACACATTATTTATTGAACAAATAACTAAAATACACATTATTTAATAAAGAAATAACTAAAATTCACATTATTTATTAAAGAAATACACATTATTTAATAGAGAAATAACAAAAAAACACATTATTTAATAGAGAAATAACTAAAATACACATTATTTAATATAGAAATAACAAAAAAACACATTATTTAAAAAAGAAATAACTAAAATACACATTATTTAATAAAAAAATAACTAAAATACACATTATTTATTTGAGAAATAACTAAAATACACATTATTTAATAAAGAAATAACTAAAATACACAATATTTATTGGAGAAATAACTAAACGACTTATTATTTAATAAAGAAATAACTAAAATACACATTATTTAATAGAGAAATAACAAAAAAACACATTATTTAATAAAGAAATAACTAAAATACACATTATTTAATAGAGAAATAACAAAAAAATACATTATTTAATAGAGAAATAACTAAAATACACATGATTTATTAGAGAAATAACTAAAATACACATTTATTATTGGACAAATAAATAAAAAACACATTAATTAATAAAGAAATAACTAAAATTCACATTATTTATTAAAGAAATAACTAAGATACACGTTTTTTAATAAAGAAATAACTAAAATACACATTATTTAATAGAGAAATAACAAAAATTCACATTATTTATTAGAGAAAAAACTAAAATACATATTATTTATTGGAGAAATAACAAAAAAAACACTTTATTTAATGAAGAAATAACTGAAATACACATTATTTAATAAATAAATAACAAAAAAACACATTATTTAATAGAGAAATAACTAAAATACGCATTATTTATTGGAGAAATAACTAAAATACACATTATTTAATAGAGAAATAACTAAATTACACATTATTTATTAGAGAATTAACTAAAATACTTAATATTTAATAAAGAAATAACAAAAAAACACATTATTTAATAGAGAAATAACTAAAATACACATTATTTAATAGAGAAAATACAAAAAACACATTATTTAATAAAGAAATAACTAAAATACACATTATTTAATAGAGAAATAACAAAAAAACAAATTATTTATTAGAGAAATAACTAATATACACATTATTTATTAGAGAAATAACTAAAATACGCATTATTTATTGGAGAAATAACTAAAATACACATTATTTAATAGAGAAATAACTAAATTACACATTATTTATTAGAGAATTAACTAAAATACTTAATATTTAATAAAGAAATAACAAAAAAACACATTATTTAATAGAGAAATAACAAAAAAACACATTATTTAATAGAGAAATAACTAAAATACACATTATTTATTGGAGAAATAACTAAAATACACATTATTTAATAAAGAAATAACAAAAATTCACATTATTTATTAGAGAAATTACTAAAATACACATTATTTAATAAAGAAATAACTAAAATACACATTATTTAATAGAGAAATAACAAAAATACACTTTATTTAATAAAGAAATAACAAAAATACACATTATTTATTAGAAAAAAAACTAAAATACATATTATTTATTTGAGAAATAACAAAAAAAACACTTTATTTAATAAAGAAATAACTGAAATACACATTATTTAATAAATAAATAACAAAAAAACACATTATTTAATAGAGAAATAACTAAAATACTCATTATTTATTGGAGAAATAAATAAAATACTTATTATTTATTGGAGAAATAACTAAAATACACATTATTTATTAGAGAAATAACTAAAATACACATTATTTATTGGAGAAATAACTAAAATACACATTATTTAATAGAGAAATAACAAAAAAACACATTATTTGATAGAGAAATAACAAAAAAACACATTATTTATTAGAAAAATAACTATAATACACATTATTTAATAGAGAAATAACAAAAAAAACACATTATTTAATAAAGAAATAACTAAAATACACTTTTTTTATTGGAGAAATAACTAAAATACACATTATTTAATAGAGAAATTAATAAAATACACATTATTTATTAGAGAAATAACTAAAATACACATTATTTAATAGAGAAATAACTAAAATACACATTATTTAATAGAGAAATAACTAAAATACACATTATTTAATAGAGAAATAACTAAAATACACATTATTTAATAGAGAAATAACTTAAATACACATTATTTAATAGAGAAATAACAAAAAAACACATTATTTAATAGAGAAATAACTAAAATACACATTCTTTATTAAAGAAATACCTAAAATACACATTATTTATTAGAGAAAAAACTAAAATACACATAATTTATAAAAAAAAATAACTAAAATACACGTTATTTATTGGAAAAATAACTAAAATACACATTGTTTAATAGAGAAATAACTAAAATACACATTATTTAATAGAGAAATAACTAAAATACACATTATTTATTAGAGAAATAACAAAAAAACACATTATTTAATAGAGAATTATCTAAAATACACATTATTTTATGGTGAAATAACTAAAATACACATTATTTAATAAAGAAATAACTAAAATACACATTATTTAATAGAGAAATAACATAAAAACACATTATTTGATAAAGAAATAACTAAAATACTCTTTATATAATAGAGAAATAACAAAAAAACACATTATTTAATAGAGAAATAACTAAAATACACATTATTTAATAGAGAAATAACAAAAAACACATTATTTAATAGAGAAATAACAAAAAAACACATTAATTAATAGAGAAATAACTAAAATACACATTATTTATTAGAAAAATAACTAAAATACACATTATTTATTGAACAAATAACTAAAATACACATTATTTAATAAAGAAATAACTAAAATTCACATTATTTATTAAAGAAATACACATTATTTAATAGAGAAATAACAAAAAAACACATTATTTAATAGAGAAATAACTAAAATACACATTATTTAATAGAGAAATAACAAAAAAACACATTATTTAAAAAAGAAATAACTAAAATACACATTATTTAATAAAAAAATAACTAAAATACACATTATTTATTGGAGAAATAACTAAAATACACATTATTTATTAAAGAAATAACTAAAATACACAAAATTTATTGGAGAAATAACTAAACGACACATTATTTAATAAAGAAATAACTAAAATACACATTATTTAATAGAGAAATAACAAAAAAACACATTATTTAATAAAGAAATAACTAAAATACACATTATTTAATAGAGAAATAACAAAAAAATACATTATTTAATAGAGAAATAACTAAAATACACATGATTTATTAGAGAAATAACTAAAATACACATTTATTATTGGACAAATAATTAAAAAACACATTAATTAATAAAGAAATAACTAAAATTCACATTATTTATTAAAGAAATAACTAAAATACACATAATTTAATAGAGAAATAACAAAAATTCACATTATTTATTAGAGAAAAAACTAAAATACATATTATTTATTGGAGAAATAACAAAAAAAACATTTTATTTAATAAAGAAATAACTGAAATACACATTATTTAATAAATAAATAACAAAAAAACACATTATTTAATAGAGAAATAACTAAAATACGCATTATTTATTGGAGAAATAACTAAAATACACATTATTTAATAGAGAAATAACTAAATTACACATAATTTATTAGAGAATTAACTAAAATACTTAATATTTAATAAAGAAATAACAAAAAAACACATTATTTAATAGAGAAATAACAAAAAAACACATTATTTAATAGAGAAATAACTAAAATACACATTATTTATTGGAGAAATAACTAAAATACACATTATTTAATAAAGAAATAACAAAAATTCACATTATTTATTAGAGAAATTACTAAAATACACATTATTTAATAAAGAAATAACTAAAATACACTTTATTTAATAGAGAAATAACAAAAATACACTTTATTTAATAGAGAAATAACAAAAATACACATTATTTATTAGAGAAAAAACTAAAATACATATTATTTATTGGAGAAATAACAAAAAAAAACACTTTATTTAATAAAGAAATAACTGAAATACACATTATTTAAAAAATAAATAACAAAGAAACACATTATTTAATAGAGAAATAACTAAAATACTCATTATTTATTGGAGAAATAAATAAAATACTTATTATTTATTGGAGAAATAACTAAAATACACATTATTTATTAGAGAAATAACTAAAATACACATTATTTATTGGAGAAATAACTAAAATACACATTATTTAATAGAGAAATAACAAAAAAACACATTATTTGATAAAGAAATAACAAAAAAACACATTATTTATTAGAAAAATAACTAAAATACACATTATTTAATAGAGAAATAACAAAAAAAACACATTATTTAATAAAGAAATAACTAAAATACACTTTTTTTATTGAAGAAATAACTAAAATACACATTACTTAATAGAGAAATTAATAAAATACACATTATTTATTAGAGAAATAACTAAAATACACATTATTTAATAGAGAAATAACTAAAATACACATTATTTAATAGAGAAATAACTAAAATACACATTATTTAATAGAGAAATAACTAAAATACACATTATTTAATAGAGAAATAACTAAAATACACATTATTTAATAGAGAAATAACAAAAAAACACATTATTTAATAGAGAAATAACTAAATTACACATTCTTTATCAAAGAAATACCTAAAATACACATTATTTATTAGAGAAAAAACTAAAATACACATAATTTATAAAAAAAATAACTAAAATACACGTTATTCATTGAAAAAATTAGTAAAATACACATTGTTCAATAGAGAAATAACTAAAATACACATTATTTAATAGAGAAATAACTAAAATACACATTATTTATTAGAGAAATAACAAAAAACACATTATTTAATAGAGAATTATCTAAAACACACATTATTTTATGGTGAAATAACTAAAATACACATTAATTAATAAAGAAATAACTAAAATACACTTTATTTAATAGAGAAATAACATAAAAACACATTATTTAATAAAGAAATAACTAAAATACTCTTTATATAATAGAGAAATAACAAAAAACCACATTATTTAATAGAGAAATAACTAAAATACACATTATTCAATAGAGAAATAACAAAAAACACATTAATTAATAAAGAAATAACAAAAAAACACATTAATTAATAGAGAAATAACTAAAATACACATTATTTATTAGAGAAATTACTAAAATACACATTATTTATTGAACAAATAACTAAAATACACATTATTTAATAAAGAAATAACTAAAATTCACATTATTTATTAAAGAAATACACATTATTTAATAGAGAAATAACAAAAAAACACATTATTTAATAGAGAAATAACTAAAATACACATTATTTAATAGAGAAATAACAAAAAAACACATTATTTAAAAAAGAAATAACTAAAATACACATTATTTAATAAAAAAATAACTAAAATACACATTATTTATTGGAGAAATAACTAAATTACACATTATTTAATAAAGAAATAACTAAAATACACAATATTTATTGGAGAAATAACTAAACGACACATTATTTAATAAAGAAATAACTAAAATACACATTATTTAATTGAGAAATAACAAAAAAACACATTGTTTAATAAAGAAATAACTAAAATACACATTATTTAATAGAGAAATAACAAAAAAATACATTATTTAATAGAGAAATAACTAAATTACACATGATTTATTAGAGAAATAACTAAAATACACATTTATTATTGGACAAATAATTAAAAAACACATTAATTAATAAAGAAATAACTAAAATTCACATTATTTATTAAAGAAATAACTAAGATACACGTTATTTAATAAAGAAATAACTAAAATACACATTATTTAATAGAGAAATAACATAAAAACACAATATTTAATAAAGAAATAACTAAAATACAAATTATTTAATAAAGAAATAACAAAAAAACATATTATTTAAAAGAGAATGAACTAAAATACACATTATTTAATAAAGAAATAACTTAAATACACATTACTTATTGAAGAAATTACTAAAATACACATTATTTAATAAAGAAATAAAAAAAAAACACAATATTTATTGGGGAAATAACTAAAATCTACATTATTGTATAAAGAAATAACTAAAATACACATTCTTTAATAAAGAAATAACAAAAAACACATTATTTAATAAAGAAATAACGAAAATACACATTATTTATTAAAGAAATAACAAAAAAACACATAATTTGATAGAGAAATAACTAAAATACACATTATTTAATAGAGAAATACCAAAAAAACACATTATTCAATAGAGAAAAAACTAAAATACACATTATTTAATAGAGAAATAACAAAAAAACACATTATTTCATAGAGAAATAACTAAAATACACATTATTCAATAGAAAAATAACAAAAAAACACATTATTTAATAGAGAAATAACTAAAATACACATTATTTAATAGAGAAATAACAAAAAAACACATTATTTAATAAAGAAATAACTAAAATACACATTATTTATTAGGCAAATAACTAAAAATCACATTATTTAATAAAGAAATAACTAAAATACACATTATTTATTAGAGACATAACTAAGATACACATATAAAATATATAAAGAAGAGAGAGGGGACGCAATGTCCTCAAATGAGACAGTTGTAAAAGCAATAATTTAAATATGTTCTGATATACACGAAATTGTATAATAGTAATTATAATTTATGCAAAAAATTTATTCTATTTTTAATTTTCAAATTTCCGTTTTAATTCTTTCATGTCATTACCATCAGCTTAATATCCCGAAATAATTAGTTTATTTCTTCATTCTCAGAATGCTATTAACCATAGCCATTAAATAAAGTCATTAAGTCAGTATAAATAGTCAATACACCCTTTAAAATATTCACTTTGAATTGTGGTGGTGAACAATGTTGACAAAGTAAGTTAAAAATCAATTAGTTAAAATAAATAAAGCCATACTGATGAGAGGTAAACCTCGAAACGCGTCTATGGATGTTTTTTAGTTTAGAATATTTTTTCATAAATTTAATTTTTTAATGTTATTATTGGGTTGTCCGATTGAACAAATAGTAACGAGCGCTACATATGTCGTTGTGGCATTCTTATAAATTTACCTATTTAACTAGGCTTTATTCGAAATTATTGCTTTTACAACTGTCTCATTTGAGGACATTGCGTCTCTTCTTTATATATTTTATATATGTTCTGATATACACGAAATTGTATAATAGTAATTATAATTTATGCAAAAAATTTATTCTATTTTTAATTTTCAAATTTCCGTTTTAATTCTTTCATGTCATTACCATCAGCTTAATATCCCGAAATAATTAGTTTATTTCTTCATTCTCAGAATGCTATTAACCATAGCCATTAAATAAAGTCATTAAGTCAGTATAAATAGTCAATACACCCTTTAAAATATTCACTTTGAATTGTGGTGGTGAACAATGTTGACAAAGTAAGTTAAAAATCAATTAGTTAAAATAAATAAAGCCATACTGATGAGAGGTAAACCTCGAAACGCGTCTATGGATGTTTTTTAGTTTAGAATATTTTTTCATAAATTTAATTTTTTAATGTTATTATTGGGTTGTCCGATTGAACAAATAGTAACGAGCGCTACATATGTCGTTGTGGCATTCTTATAAATTTACCTATTTAACTAGGCTTTATTCGAAATTATTGCTTTTACAACTGTCTCATTTGAGGACATTGCGTATCTTCTTTATATATTTTATATATGTTCTGATATATACGAAATTGTATAATAGTAATTATAATTTATGCAAAAAATTTATTCTATTTTTAATTTTCAAATTTCCGTTTTAATTCTTTCATGTCATTACCATCAGCTTAATATCCCGAAATAATTAGTTTATTTCTTCATTCTCAGAATGCTATTAACCATAGCCATTAAATAAAGTCATTAAGTCAGTATAAATAGTCAATACACCCTTTAAAATATTCACTTTGAATTGTGGTGGTGAACAATGTTGACAAAGTAAGTTAAAAATCAATTAGTTAAAATAAATAAAGCCATACTGATGAGAGGTAAACCTCGAAACGCGTCTATGGATGTTTTTTAGTTTAGAATATTTTTTCATAAATTTAATTTTTTAATGTTATTATTGGGTTGTCCGATTGAACAAATAGTAACGAGCGCTACATAATTGTCGTTGTGGCATTCTTATAAATTTACCTATTTAACTAGGCTTTATTCGAAATTATTGCTTTTACAACTGTCTCATTTGAGGACATTGCGTCTCTTCTTTATATATTTTATATATGTTCTGATATACACGAAATTGTATAATAGTAATTATAATTTATGCAAAAAATTTATTCTATTTTTAATTTTCAAATTTCCGTTTTAATTCTTTCATGTCATTACCATCAGCTTAATATCCCGAAATAATTAGTTTATTTCTTCATTCTCAGAATGCTATTAACCATAGCCATTAAATAAAGTCATTAAGTCAGTATAAATAGTCAATACACCCTTTAAAATATTCACTTTGAATTGTGGTGGTGAACAATGTTGACAAAGTAAGTTAAAAATCAATTAGTTAAAATAAATAAAGCCATACTGATGAGAGGTAAACCTCGAAACGCGTCTATGGATGTTTTTTAGTTTAGAATATTTTTTCATAAATTTAATTTTTTAATGTTAAGATACACATTATTTAATAAAGAAATAACTAAAATACACTCTATTTAATGGAGAAATAACAAAAAAACACATTATTTAATAGAGAAATAACTAAAATACACATTATTTAATAAAGAAATAACAAAAAAAACACATTATTTAAAAGAGAAATAACTAAAATACACATTTATTAAGAAATAAATAACTAAAATACACCTCATTTATTAGAAAAATAACTAAAATACACATTATTTAATAAAGAAATAACTAAAATACACATTATTTTATAGAAAAATTAAAAAAAAACACATTATTTAATAGAAAAATAACTAAAATACACATTGTTTATTAGAGAATTAACTGAAATACACAATATTTAATAAAGAAATAACAAAAAACACATTATTTAATAAAGAAATAACTAAAAAACACCTTATTTAATAAAGAAATAACTAAAAAACACATTATTTATTGGAAAAATAACTAAAATACACAATATTTAATAAAGAAATAACTAAAATTCACATTATTTATTAGAGAAATAACTAAAATACACATTATTTTATAGAGATAATACAAAAAACACATTATTTAATAGATAAATAACTAAAATACACATTATTTAATAGAGAAATAACTAAAATACACATTATTTAAAAAAGAAATAACTAAAATACACATTATTTAATAGAGAAATAACAAAAAAAACAAATTATTTAATAGAAAAATAACTAAAAAACACATTATTTATTGGAGAAATAACTAAAATACACATTATTTATTGGAGAAATAACAAAAAACACATTATTTAATAAAGAAATAACTAAAATACACAATATTTAATAAAGAAATAACAAAAAAACACATTATTTAATAAAGAAATAACTAAAATACACATTATTTAATAGAGAAATAACAAAAAACACATTATTTAATAGAGAAATAACTAAAATACACATTATTTATTAGAGAAATAACTAAAATACACTTTATTTAATAGAGAAATAACTAAAATACACATTATTTAATAGAAAAATAACTAAAATACACATTATTTATTGAAGAAATAACTAAAACACACATTATTTAATAAAGAAATAACTAAAATACAAATTATTTAATAGAAAAATAACTAAAATACACATTATTTAATAGAGAAATAACAAAAAAACACATTATTTAATAAAGAAATAACTAAAATACACATTATTTTATGGAAAAATAACTAAAATACACATTATTTAATAAAAAAATAACTAAAATACACATTATTTAATAAAGAAATAACAAAAAAACACATTATTTAATAAAGAAATAACTAAAATACACATTATTTAATAGAGAAATAACAAAAAACACATTATTTAATAGAGAAATAACGAAAATACACATTACTTATTGAAGAAATTACTAAAATACACATTATTTAATAAAAAAATAAAAAAAAAACACAATATTTATTGGGGAAATAACTAAAATCTACATTATTGTATAAAGAAATAACTAAAATACACATTCTTTAATAAAGAAATAACAAAAAACACATTATTTAATAAAGAAATAACTAAAATACACATTATTTATTAAAGAAATAACAAAAAAACACATAATTTGATAGAGAAATAACTAAAATACACATTATTTAATAGAGAAATACCAAAAAAACACATTATTCAAGAGAGAAAAAACTAAAATACACATTATTTAATAGAGAAATAACAAAAAAACACATTATTTCATAGAGAAATAACTAAAATACACATTATTCAATAGAAAAATAACAAAAAAACACATTATTTAATAGAGAAATAACTAAAATACACATTATTTAATAGAGAAATAACAAAAAAACACATTATTTAATAAAGAAATAACTAAAATACACATTATTTAATAGAGAAATAACTAATATACACATTATTTATTGGAGAAATAACTAAAATACACATTATTTAATAAAAAAAAAAACAAAAATACACAGTATTTAATAGAGAAATAACAAAAAAACACATTATTTAATAGAGAAATAACTAAAGTACACAATATTTATTGGAGAAATAATTAAAACACACAGTATTTAATAAAAAAATAACTAAAATACACATTATTTAATAGAGAAATAACAAAAAAACACATTATTTACTAAAGATATAACTGAAATACACATTATTTTATGGAAAAATAACTAAAATACACATTATTTAATAAAGAAATAACTAAAATACACATTATTTAATAGAGAAATAACAAAAAAACACACTATTTAATAAAGAAATAACTAATATACACATTATATAATAGAGAAATAACTAAAATACACATTATTTAATAAAGAAATAACAAAAAAAACACATTATTTAATAAAAAAAAAACTAAAATACACATTATTTAATAGAGAAATAACAAAAAAACACAATATTTAATAAAGAAATAACTAAAATACACATTATTTATTAGAAATATAACTAAAATACAAATTATTTATTGGACAATTAACTAAAATACACATTATTTAATAAAGAAATAACTAAAATACACATTATTTATTAGAGAAATAACTAAGATACACATTATTTAATAAAGAAATAACTAAATTACACATTATTTAATAGAGAAATAACAAAAAAAACACATTATTTAATAGAGAAATAACTAAAATACACATTATTCTAAAAAGAAATAACAAAAAAACATACTATTTAATAGAGAAATAACTAAAATACACATTATTTAATAGAGAAATAACAAAAAAACATCTTATTTAATGGACAAATAACTAATATACACTTTATTTAATAAAGAAATAACTAAAATACACATTATTTATTAGGCAAATAACTAAAAATCACATTATTTAATAAAGAAATAACTAAAATACACATTATTTATTGGAGAAATAACTAAGATACACATTATTTAATAAAGAAATAACTAAAATACACTCTATTTAATAGAGAAATAACAAAAAAACACATTATTTAATAGAGAAATAACTAAAATACACATTATTTAATAAAGAAACAACAAAAAAAACACATTATTTAAAAGAGAAATAACTAAAATACACATTTATTAAGAAATAAATAACTAAAATACACCTCATTTATTAAAAAAATAACTAAAATACACATTATTTAATAAAGAAATAACTAAAATACACATTATTTTATAGAAAAATAACAAAAAAACACATTATTTAATAGAAAAATAACTAAAATACACATTGTTTATTAGAGAATTAACTGAAATACACAATATTTAATAAAGAAATAACAAAAAAACACATTATTTAATAAAGAAATAACTAAAAAACACATTATTTAATAAAGAAATAACTAAAAAACACATTATTTATTGGAGAAATAACTAAAATACACAATATTTAATAAAGAAATAACTAAAATTCACATTATTTATTAGCGAAATAACTAAAATACACATTATTTTATAGAGATAATACAAAAAACACATTATTTAATAGATAAATAACTAAAATACACATTATTTAATAGAGAAATAACTAAAATACACATTATTTAAAAAAGAAATAACTAAAATACACATTATTTAATAGAGAAATAACAAAAAAAACAAATTATTTAATAGAAAAATAACTAAAAAACACATTATTTATTGGAGAAATAACTAAAATACACATTATTTATTGGAGAAATAACAAAAAACACATTATTTAATAAAGAAATAACTAAAATACACAATATTTAATAAAGAAATAACAAAAAAACACATTATTTAATAAAGAAATAACTAAAATACACATTAGTTAATAGAGAAATAACAAAAAACACATTATTTAATAGAGAAATAACTAAAATACACATTATTTATTAGAGAAATAACTAAAATACACATTATTTAATAGAGAAATAACTAAAATACACATTATTTAATAGAAAAATAACTAAAATACACATTATTTATTGAAGAAATAACTAAAACACACATTATTTAATAAAGAAATAACTAAAATACAAATTATTTAATAGAAAAATAACTAAAATACACATTATTTAATAGAGAAATAACAAAAAAACACATTATTTAATAAAGAAATAACTAAAATACACATTATTTTATGGAAAAATAACTAAAATACACATTATTTAATAAAAAAATAACTAAAATACACATTATTTAATAAAGAAATAACAAAAAAACACATTATTTAATAAAGAAATAACTAAAATACACATTATTTAATAGAGAAATAACTAAAATACACATTATTTAATAGAAAAATAACTAAAACACAAATTATTTATTGGAGAAATAATTAAAATACACATTATTTATTGGAGAAATAACTAAAATACACAAATTATAATAAAGAAATAACTAAAATACACATTATTTAATAGAGAAATAACAAAAAAACACATTATTCAATGAAGAAATAACTAAAATTCACATTATTTATTGGAGAAATAACTAAAATACACATTATTCAATAAAAAAATAACTAAAATACACATTATTTATTGGAGAAATAACTAAAACACACATTATTTAATAGAGAAATAACTAAAATACAAAATATTTAATAGAAAAATAACTAAAATACACATTATTTAATAGAGAAATAACAAAAAAACACAATATTTAATAAAGAAATAACTAAAATACACATTATTTTTTGGAAAAATAACTAAAATACACATTATTTAATAAAGAAATAACTAAAATACACATTATTTAATAGAGAAATAACAAAAAAACACATTATTTAATAAAGAAATAACTAAAATACACATTATATAATAAAGAAATAACAAAAAAACACATTATTTATTAGAGAAATAACTAAAATACACATTATTTAATAGAGAAATAACAAAAAAAACACATTATTTAATAGAGAAATAACTAAAATACACATTATTTATTAGAGAATTAACTAAAATACACAATATTTAATAAAGAAATAACAAAAAAACACATTATTTAATAAAGAAATAACAAAAAAACACACTATTTAATAGAGAAATAACTAAAAAACACATTATTTATTGGAGAAATAACTAAAATACACATTATTTAATGAAGAAATAACTAAAATTCACATTATTAATTAGAGAAATAACTAAAATACACATTATTTAATAGAAAAAATACATAAAACACATTATTTAGTAGATAAATAACTAAAATATACATTATTGAATAGAGAAATAACTAAAATACACATTATTTAATAAAGAAATAACTAAAATACACATTATTTAATAGAGAAATAACAAAAAAAACAAATTATTTTATAGAGAAATAACTAAAAAACACATTATTTATTGGAGAAATAACTAAAATACACATTATTTATTGGAGAAATAACAAAAAACACATTATTTAATAAAGAAATAACTAAAATACACAATATTTAATAATGAAATAACAAAAAAACACATTATTTAATAGAGAAATAACTAAAATACACATTATTTATTGGAGAAATAACTAAAATACTTATTATTTATTGAAGAAATAACTAAAATACACATTATTTAATAGAGAAATATTTAAAATACACTTTATTTATTAGAGAAATAACTAAAATTCACATTATTTAATAAAGAAATAACTAACATACACATTATTTAATAAAGAAATATCTAAAATACACATTATTTAATAAAGAAATAACAAAAAAACACATTATTGAATAAAAAAATAACTAAAATACACATTATTTAATAGAGAAATAACAAAAAACACATTATTTAATAGAAAAATAACTAAAATACACATTATTTATTGGAAAAATAACTAAAATACACATTATTTAATAGAGAAATAACTAAAATACACATTATTTAATAGAAAAATAACTAAAACACACATTATTTATTAGAGAAATAAATAAAATACACATTATTTATTGGAGAAATAACTAAAATACACATAATATAATAAAGAAATAACTAAAATACACATTATTTATTAGAGAAATAACAAAAAAACACATTATTCAATGAAGAAATAACTAAAATTCACATTATTTATTGGAGAAATAACTAAAATACACTATATTTAATAAAAAAATAACTAAAATACACATTATTTATTGGAGAAATAACTAAAACACACATTATTTAATAGAGAAATAACTAAAATACAAAATATTTAATCGAAAAATAACTAAAATACACATTATTTAATAGAGAAATAACAAAAAAACACATTATTTAATAAAGAAATAACTAAAATACACATTATTTTATGGAAAAATAACTAAAATACACATTATTTTATGGAAAAATAACTAAAATACACATTATTTAATAAAGAAATAACTAAAATACACATTATTTAATAGAGAAATAACAAAAAAACACATTATTTAATAAAGAAATAACTAAAATACACATTATATAATAAAGAAATAACAAAAAAACACATTATTTATTAGAGAAATAACTAAAATACACATTATTTAATAAAGAAATAACAAAAAAAACACATTATTTAATAGAGAAATAACTAAAATACACATTATTTAATAAAGAAATAACAAAAAAACACATTATTTAATAAAGAAATAACTAAAATACACATTATTTATTAGAGATATAACTAAAATACACATTATTTATTGGACACTTAACTTAAATACACATTATTTAATAAAGAAATAACTGAAATACACATTATTTTATGGAGAAATAACTAAGATACACATTATTTAATAGAGAAATAACAAAAAAGCACATTATTTAATAGAGAAATAACTAAAATACACATTATTTAATAGAGAAATAACAAAAAAACACAGTAGTTTAAAAAGAAATAACTAAAATACACATTATTTAATAGAGAAATAATTAAACTACACATTATTTATTGGAGAAATAACTAAAATACACATTATTTAATAAAGAAATAACTAAAATACACATTATTTTAGAAAAAAATAACAAAAAAACACATTATTTAATAGAGAAATAACTAAAATACACATTATTTATTAGAGAATTAACTAAAATACACAATATTTAATAAAGAAATAACAAAAAAACTCATTATTTAATAAAGAAATAACTAAAATACACTTTATTTTATGGAAAAATAACTAAAATACACATTATTTTATGGAAAAATAACTAAAATACACCTTATTTAATAAAGAAATACACATAATATGATAAAGAAATAACTAAAATACACATTATTTAATAGAAAAATAACAAAAAAACACATTATTCAATAAAGAAATAACTAAAATTCACATTATTTATTGGAGAAATAACTATAATACACATTATTTAATAAAAAAATAACTAAAATACACATTATTTAATAGAGAAATAACTAAAACACACATTATTTAATAGAGAAATAACTAAAATACAAAATATTTACTAGAAAAATAACTTAAATTCACATTATTTAATAGAGAAATAACAAAAAAACACATTAGTTAATAAAGAAATAACTAAAATACACATTATTTTATAGAAAAATAACTAAAATACACATTATTTAATAAAGAAATAACTAAAATACACATTATTTAATAGAGAAATATCAAAAAAACACGTTATTTAATAAAGAAATAACTAAAATACACATTATATAATAAAGAAATAACAAAAAAACACATTATTTAATAGAGAAATAACTAAAATACACATTATTTATTAGAGAAATAACAAAAAAAACACATTATTTAATAGAGAAATAACTAAAATACACATTATTTAATAAAGAAATAACAAAAAAACACATTATTTAATAAAGAAATAACTAAATTACACATTATTTAATAGAGAAATAACAAAAAAACACATTATTTAATAAAGAAATAACTAAAATACACATTATTTTATGGAAAAATAACTAAAATACGCATTATTTAATAAAGAAATAACTAAAATACACATTATTTAATAGAAAAGTAACAAAAAAACACATTATTTAATAAAGAAATAACTAAAATACACATTATATATTAAAGAAATAACAAAAAAACACATTATTTATTAGAGAAATAACTAAAATACACATTATTTAATAGAGAAATAACAAAAAAACACATTATTTAATAGAGAAATAACTAAAATACACATTATTTATTAGAGAATTAACTAAAATACACAATATTTAATAAAGAAATAACAAAAAAACACATTATTTAATAAAGAAATAACAAAAAAACACATTATTTAATAGAGAAATAACTAAAAAACACATTATTTATTATAGAAATAACTAAAATACACAATATTTAATGAAGAAATAACTAAAATTCACATTATTAATTAGAGAAATAACTAAAATACACATTATTTAATAGAAAAAATACATAAAACACAGTATTTAAGAGATAAATAACTAAAATATACTTTATTGAATAGAAAAAAAAACTAAAATACACATTATTTAATAAAGAAATAACTAAAATACACATTATTTAATAGAGAAATAACAAAAAAAACAAATTATTTAATAGAGAAATAACTAAAAAACACATTATTTATTGGAGAAATAACTAAAATACACATTATTTATTGGAGAAATAACAAAAAACACATTATTTAATAAAGAAATAACTAAAATACACAATATTTAATAAAGAAATAACAAAAAAACACATTATTTAATAGAGAAATAACTAAAATACACATTATTTATTGGAGAAATAACTAAAATACTTATTATTTATTGGAGAAATAACTAAAATACACATTATTTAATAGAGAAATAATTAAAATACACTTTATTTATTAGAGAAATAACTAAAATTCACATTATTTAATAGAGAAATAACTAACATACACATTATTTAATAAAGAAATATCTAAAATACACATTATTTAATAAAGAAATAACAAAAAAACACATTATTTAATAAAAAAATAACTAAAATACACATTATTTAATAGAGAAATAACAAAAAACACATTATTTAATAGAAAAATAACTGAAATACACATTATTTATTGGAGAAATAACTAAAATACACATTATTTAATAGAGAAATAACTAAAATACACATTATTTAATAGAAAAATAACTAAAACACACATTATTTATTAGAGAAATAAATAAAATACACATTATGTATTGGAGAAATAACTAAAATACACATAATATAATAAAGAAATAACTAAAATACACATTATTTAATAGAGAAATAACAAAAAAACACATTATTCAATGAAGAAATAACTAAAATTCACATTATTTATTGGAGAAATAACTAAAATACATTAAAAAATTAAATTTATGAAAAAATATTCTAAACTAAAAAACATCCATAGACGCGTTTCGAGGTTTACCTCTCATCAGTATGGCTTTATTTAATTAAACTAATTGATTTTTAACTTACTTCGTCAACATTGTTCACCACCACAATTTAAAGTGAATATTTTGAAGGGTGTATTGACTATTTATACTAACTGACTTAATGATATTATTTAATGGCTATGGTTAATAGCATTCTGAGAATGAACAAATAAACTAATTATTTCAGGATATTAAGCTGATGGTAATGACATGAAAGAATTAAAACGGAAATTTGAAAACTAAAAATAGAATAAATTTTTTGCATAAATTATAATTACTATTATACAATTTCGTGTATATCAGAACATATATAAAATATATCTCTTCTTTATATATTTTAAACTAAAATACACTATATTTAATAAAAAAATAACTAAAATACACATTATTTATTGGAGAAATAACTAAAACACACATTATTTAATAGAGAAATAACTAAAATACAAAATATTTTATAGAAAAATAACTAAAATACACATTATTTAATAGAGAAATAACAAAAAAACACATTATTTAATAAAGAAATAACTAAAATACACATTATTTTATGGAAAAATAACTAAAATACACATTATTTTATGGAAAAATAACTAAAATACACATTATTTAATAAAGAAAAAACTAAAATACACATTATTTAATAGAGAAATAACAAAAAAAACACATTATTTAATAAAGAAATAACTAAAATACACATTATATAATAAAGAAATAACAAGAAAACACATTATTTATTAGAGAAATAACTAAAATACACATTATTTAATAGAGAAATAACAAAAAAACACATTATTTAATAGAAAAATAACTAAAATACACATTATTTAATAAAGAAATAACAAAAAAACACATTATTTAATAAAGAAATAACTAAAATACACATTATTTATTAGAGATATAACTAAAATACACATTATTTATTGGACACTTAACTTAAATACACATTATTTAATAAAGAAATAACTGAAATACACATTATTTTATTGAGAAATAACTAAGATACACATTATTTAATAGAGAAATAACAAAAAAGCACATTATTTAATAGAGAAATAACTAAAATACACATTATTTAATAGAGAAATAACAAAAAAACACATTAGTTTAAAGAGAAATAACTAAAATACACATTATTTAATAGAGAAATAATTAAACTACACATTATTTATTAGAGAAATAACTAAAATACACATTATTTAATAAATAAATAACTAAAATACACATTATTTTAGAAAAAAATAACAAAAAAACACATTATTTAATAGAGAAATAACTAAAATACACATTATTTATTAGAGAATTAAATAAAATACACAATATTTAATAAAGAAATAACAAAAAAACACATTATTTAATAAAGAAATAACTAAAATACACTTTATTTTATGGAAAAATAACTAAAATACACATTATTTTATGGAAAAATAACTAAAATACACCTTATTTAATAAAGAAATACACATAATATGATAAAGAAATAACTAAAATACACATTATTTAATAGAAAAATAACAAAAAAACACATTATTCAATAAAGAAATAACTAAAATTCACATTATTTATTGGAGAAATAACTAAAATACACATTATTTAATAAAAAAATAACTAAAATACACATTATTTATTAGAGAAATAACTAAAACACACATTATTCAATAGAGAAATAACTAAAATACAAAATATTTACTAGAAAAATAACTTAAATACACATTATTTAATAGAGAAATAACAAAGAAACACATTAGTTAATAAAGAAATAACTAAAATTTACATTATTTTATAGAAAAATAACTAAAATACACATTATTTAATAAAGAAATAACTAAAATACACATTATTTAATAGAGAAATATCAAAAAAACACGTTATTTAATAAAGAAATAACTAAAATACACAATATATAATAAAGAAATAACAAAAAAACACTTTATTTAATAGAGAAATAACTAAAATACACATTATTTATTAGAGAAATAACAAAAAAAACACATTATTTAATAGAGAAATAACTAAAATACACATTATTTAATAAAGAAATAACAAAAAAACACATTATTTAATAAAGAAATAACTAAAATACACATTATTTATTAGAGATATAACTAAAATACACATTATTTATTGGACAAATAACTAAAATACACATTATTTAATAAAGAAATAACTAAAATACACATTATTTATTAGAGAAATAACTAAGATACACATTATTTAATAAAGAAATAACTAAAATACACATTATTTAATAGAGAAATAACAAAAAAACACATTATTTAATAAAGAAATAACAAAAATACACATTATTTAATAGAGAAATAACAAAAAAACACATTATTTAAAAAAAAATAACTAAAATACACAATATTTAATAGAGAAATAATTAAACTACACATTATTTATTGAAGAAATAACTAAAATACACATTATTTAATAGAAAAAACACAAAATACACATTATTTAATAGATAAATAACAAAAATATACATTATTTAATAGAGAAATAACTAAAATACACACTATTTAATAAAGAAATAACTAAAATACACAATATTAAATAAAGAAATAACAAAAAAGCACATCATTTAATAGAGAAATAACAAAAAAACACATTATTTAATAGAGAAATAACTGAAATACACATTATTTATTGAAGAAATAACTAAATTACACATTATTTAATAAAGAAATAACTAAAATTCACATTATTTATTAGAGAAATTACTAAAATACACATTATTTTATAAAGAAATAACTAAAATTTACATTATTTAATAGAGAAATAACAAAAATACACATTATTTAATAGAGAAATAACAAAAATACACATTATTTATTGGAGAAATAACTAAAATACATATTATTTAATAAAGAAATAACTAAAATTCACATTATTTATTGAAGAAACACACATTATTTAATAAAGAAATAACAAAAAAACACATTTTTTAATAGAGAAATAACTAAAATACACATTATTTAATAGAGAAATAACAAAAAAAAACACATTATTTAAAAGAGAAATAACAAAAAAAAACACATTATTCAAAAGAGAAATAAATAAATTACACATTAATTAAGAAATAAATAACTAAAATACACATTATTTATTGGAAAAATAACTAAAATACACATTATTTAATAAAGAAATAACTAAAATACACATTATTTTATAGAAAAATAACAAAAAAACACATTATTCAATAGAAAAATAACTAAATTACACATTGTTTATTAGAGAATTAACTGAAATACACAATATTTAATAAAGAAATAACAAGAAAACACATTATTTAATAAAGAAATAACTAAAAAACACATTATTTAATAGAGAAATAACTAAAAAACACATTATTTATTGGAGAAATAACTAAAATACACAATATTTAATAAAGAAATTTTTAAAATTCACATTATTTATTAGAAAAATAACTAAAATACACATTATTTTATAGAGAAAATTCAAAAAACACATTATTTAATAGATAAATAACTAAAATACACATTATTTAATAGAAAAATAACTTAAATATACATTATTTAATAAAGAATTAACTAAAATACACATTATTTAAAAAAGAAATAACAAAAAAAACAAATTATTTAATAGAGAAATAACTAAAAAACACATTATTTATTGGAGAAATAACTAAAATACCTATTATTTATTAGAGAAATAACAAAAAACACATTATTTAATAAAGAAATAACTAAAATACACATTATTTAATAAAGAAATATCTAAAATACACATTATTTAATAAAGAAATAACAAAAAAACACATTATTTAATAAAGAAATAACTAAAATACACATTATTTAATAGAGAAATAACAAAAAACACATTATTTAATAGAGAAATAACTAAAATACACATTATTTATTAGAGAAATTAATAAAATACACATTATTTAATAAAGAAATAACTAGAATACACATTATTTAATAGAAAAAATCAAAACACACATTATTTATTGGAGAAATAAATAAAATACACATTATTTATTGGAGAAATAACTAAAATACACATAATATAATAAAGAAATAACTAAAATACACATTAGTTAATAGAGAAATAACAGAAAAACACATTATTAAATGAAGAAATAACTAAAATTCACATTCGTTATTGGAGAAATAACTAAAATACACATTATTTAATGAAAAAATAACTAAAATACACATTATTTATTGGAGAAATAACTAAAACACACATTAATTAATAAAGAAATAACTAAATTACAAAATATTTAATAGAAAAATAACTAAAATACACATTATTTAATAAAGAAATAACAAAAAAACACATTCATTAATAAAGAAATAACTAAAATACACATTATTTTATGGAAAAATAACTAAAAAACAAATTATTTACTTAAGAAATAACTAAAATACACATTATATAATAGAGAAATAACAAAAAAACATACTATTTAATAGAAAAATAACTAAAATACACATTATTTAATAGAGAAATAACAAAAAAACACATTATTTAATGGACAAATAACTAATATACACATTATTTAATAGAGAAATAACTAAAATACACTTTATTTATTGGACAAATAACTAAAATTCACATTATTTAATAAAGAAATAACTAAAATACACTCTATTTCATAGAGAAATAACAAAAAAACACACTATTTAATAGAGAAATAACTAAAATACACATTATTTAATAGAGAAAGAACAAAAAAAACACATTATTTAAAAAAGAAATAACTAAATTACACATTTATTAAAAAAAAAATAACTAAAATACACATTATTTATTAAAAAAATAACTAAAATACACATTATTTAATAAAGAAATAACTAAAATACACATTATTTTATAGAAAAATAACAAAAAAACACATTATTTAATAGAAAAATAACTAAAATACACATTGTTTATTAGAGAATTAACTGAAATACACAATATTTAATAAAGAAATAACAAGAAAACACATTATTTAATAAAGAAATAACTAAAAAACACATTATTTAATAGAGAAATAACTAAAAAACACATTATTTATTGGAGAAATAACTAAAATACACAAAATTTAATAAAGAAATTTCTAAAATTCACATTATTTATTAGAGAAATAACTAAAATACACATTATTTTATAGAGAAAATTCAAAAAACACATTATTTAATAGATAAATAACTAAAATACACATTATTTAATAGAAAAATAACTAAAATACACATTATTTAATAAAGAAATAACTAAAATACACATTATTTAATAGAGAAATAACAAAAAAAAAACAAATTATTTAATAGAGAAATAACTAAAAAACACATTATTTATTGGAGAAATAACTAAAATACACATTATTTATTGGAGAAATAACAAAAAACACATTATTTATTAAAGAAATAACTAAAATACACATTATTTAATAAAGAAATATCTAAAATACACATTATTTAATAAAGAAATAACAAAAAAACACATTATTTAATAAAGAATTAACTAAAAAACAATTTATTTAATAGAGAAATAACAAAAAAAAACATTATTTAATAGAGAAATAACTAAAATACACATTATTTATTAGAGAAATAACTAAAATACACATTATTTAATAGAGAAATAACTAAAATACACATTATTTAATAAAAAAATAACTGAAACACACATTATTTAATGGAGAAATAAATAAAATACACATTATTTATTGGAGAAATAACTAAAATACACATAATATAATAAAGAAATAGTTAAAATACACGTTATTTAATAGAGAAATAACAAAAAAACACATTATTCAATGAAGAAATAACTAAAATTCACATTATTTATTGGAGAAATAACTAAAATACACATTATTTAATAAAAAAATAACTAAAATACACATTATTTATTGGAGAAATAACTAAAACACACATTATTTAATAGAGAAATAACTAAAATACAAAATATTTAATAGAAAAATAATTAAAATACACATTATTTAATAGAGAAATAACAAAAAAACACATTATTTAATAAAGAAATAACTAAAATACACATTATTTTATGGAAAAATAACTAAAATACACATTATTTAATAAAGAAATAACTAAAATACACATTATTTAATAAAGAAATAACAAAAAGACACATCATTTAATAAAGAAATAACTAAAATACACATTATATAATAAAGAAATAACAAAAAAACACATTATTTAATAGAGAAATAACTAAAATACACATTATTTAATAGAGAAATAACAAAAAAACACATTATTTAATAGAAAAATAACTAAAATACACTTTTTTTAATAAAGAAATAACAAAAAAACACAATATTTAATAAAGAAATAACTAAAATACACATTATTTATTAGAGATATAACTAAAATACACATTATTTATTGGACAATTAACTAAAATACACAATATTTATTAAAGAAATAACTAAAATTTACATTATTTATTGGAGAAATAACTAAGATACACATTATTTAAGAAAGAAATAACTAAAATACACATTATTTAATAGAGAAATAACAAAAAAGCACATTATTTAATAGAAAAATAACTAAAATACACATTATTTAATAGAGAAATAACAAAAAAACACATTATTTAAAAGAAAAATAACTATAATACACATTATTTATTAGAAAAATAATTAAACTGCACATTATTTATTGGAGAAATAACTAAAATACACATTATTTAATAAAGAAATAACTAAAATACACAATATTTTATAAGGAATTAACATAAAAACACATTATTTAATAGAGAAATAACTAAAATACACATTATTTATTAAAAAATTAACTAAAATACACAATATTTAATAAAGAAATAACAAAAAAACACATTATTTAATAAAGAAATAACAAAAAAAACACATTATTTAATAGAGAAATAACTAAAAAAACATTATTTATTAGAGAAATAACTTATATACACATTATTTAATAAAGAAATAACTAAAATTCACATTATTAATTAGAGAAATAACTAAAATACACATTATGTAATAGAAAAAATACAAAAAACACATTATTTAGTAGATAAATAACTAAAATATACATTATTGAATAAAGAAATAACTAAAATACACATTATTTAATAAAGAAATAACTAAAATACACATTATTTAATAGAGAAATAACAAAAAAACAAATTAGTTAATAGAGAAAAAACTAATATACACATTATTTATTGGAGAAATAACTAAAATACGCATTATTTAATGGAGAAATAACTAAAAAACACATTATTTAATAGAGAAATAATTAAAATACACATTATTTATTAGAGAATTAACTAAAATACACAATATTTAATAAAGAAATAACAAAAAAATACATTATTTAATAGAGAAATAACAAAAAAACACATTATTTAATAGAGAAATAACTGAACTACACTCTATTTATTGGAGAAATAACTAAAAAACACATTATTTATTAAAGAAATAACTAAAATTCACATTATTTATTAGAGAAATTACTAAAATACACATTATTTAATAAAGAAATAACTAAAATACACATTATTTAATAGAGAAATAACAAAAATACACATTATTTAATAGAGAAATAACAAAAATACACATTATTTATTGGAGAAATAACTAAAATACATATTATTTATTGGAGAAATAACAAAAAAAACATTTTATTTAATAAAGAAATGACTGAAATACACATTATTTAATAAATAAATAACAAAAAAACACATTATTTAATAGAGAATCAACTAAAATACTCATTATTTATTGGAGAAATAAATAAATAACTTATTATTTATTGGAGAAATAACTAAAATACACATTATTTATTAGAGAAATAACTAAAATACACATTATTTATTGGAGAAATAACTAAAATACACATTATTTAATAGAGAAATAACAAAAAAACACATTATTTGATAGAGAAATAACAAAAAAACACATTATTTATTAGAAAAATAACTAAAATACACATTATTTAATAGAAAAATAACAAAAAAAAAACACATTTTTTAATAGAGAAATAACTAAAATACACATTTTTTATTGGAGAAAAAACTAAAATACACAATATTTAATAGAGAAATTAATAAAATACACATTATTTATTGGAGAAATAACTAAAATACACATTATTTAATAGAGAAATAACTAAAATACACATTATTTAATAGAGAAATAACTAAAATACACATTATTAAATAGAGAAATAATTAAAATACACATTATTTAATAGAGAAATAACTAAAATACACATTAATTAATAGAGAAATAACAAAAAAACACATTATTTAATAGAGAAATAACTAAAATACACATTATTTATTAAAGAAATACCTAAAATACACATTATTTATTAGAGAAATAACTGAAATACACATAATTTATAAAAAAAATAACTAAAATACACGTTATTTATTAGAGAAATAACTAAAATACACAATATTTAATAGAGAAATAACTAAAATACACATTATTTAATAGAGAAATAACTAAAATACACATTACTTAATAGAGAAATAACAAAAAAACACATTATTTAATAGAGAATTATCTAAAATACACATTATTTTATAGAGAAATAACTAAAATACACATTATTTATTAAAGAAATAACTAAAATACACATTATTTAATAGAGAAATAACATAAAAACACATTATTTAATAAAAAAATAACTAAAATACTCTTTATATAATAGAGAATTAACAAAAAAACACATTATTTAATAGAGAAATAATTAAAATACACATTATTTAATAGAGAAATAACAAAAAACACATTATTTAATAGAGAAATAACAAAAAAACACATTATTTAATAGAGAAATAAATAAAATACACATTATTTTTTAGAGAAATAACTAAAATACACATTATTTATTGAACAAATAACTAAAATACACATTATTTAATAAAGAAATAACTAAAACTCACATTATTTATTGAAGAAATACAAATTATTTAATAGAGAAATAACAAAAAAACACATTATTTAATAAAGAAATAACTAAAATACACATTATTTTAGTTATTTCTTTATTAAATAATGTGTTTTTTTGTTATTTCTCTATTAAATAATGTGTATTTTAGTTATTTCTTTATTAAATAATGTGTATTTTAGTTATTTGTTCAATAAATAATGTGTATTTTAGTTATTTCTCTAAAAAATAATGTGTATTTTATTTATTTCTCTCTATTTAATAGAGAAATAACAAAAAAACACATTATTTAATAGAGAAATAACTAAAATACACATGATTTATTAGAAAAATAACTAAAATACACATTTATTATTGGACAAATAAATAAAATACACATTAATTAATAAAGAAATAACTAAAATTCACATTATTTATTGAAGAAATAACTAAGATACACGTTATTAAATAAAGAAATAACTAAAATACATATTATTTAAAAGAGAAATAACAAAAAAACACATTATTTAATGAAGAAATAACTAAAATACACATTATTTAATAGAGAAATAACAAAAAAACATAGTATTTAAAAGAGAAATAACTAAAATACACATTATTTAATAAAGAAATAACTTAAATACACATTACTTATTGGAGAAATAACTAAAATACACATTATTTAATAAAGAAAGAAATAAAATACACAATAATTATTGGGGAAATAACTAAAATCTACATTATTTAATAATGAAATAACTAAAATACACATTATTTAATAAAGAAATAACAAAAAAACACATTATTTATTAAAGAAATAACTAAAATACACATTATTTAATAGAGAAATTACAAAAAAACACATAATTTGATAAAGAAATAACTAAAATACACATTATTTAATAGAGAAATACCAAAAAAACACATTATTTAATAGAGAAATAACTAAAATACACATTATTTAATAGAGAAATAACAAAAAAACACATGATTTCATAGAGAAATAACTAAAATACACATTATTTAATAGAAAAATAACAAAAAAACACATTATTTAATAGAGAAATAACAAAAAAACACATTATTTAATAAAGAAATAACTAAAACACACAATATTTATTGGGAAAATAACAAAAAAACACTTTATTTAATAGAGAAATAACTAAAATACACATTATTTATTGGACAAATAACTAAAATACACATTAATTGATAAAGAAATAACTAAAATTCACATTATTTATTGAAGAAATAACTAAGATACACGTTATTTAATAAAAAATAACTAAAATACACATTATTTAATAGAGAAATAACAAAAAAACACATTATTTAATAGAGAAATAACTAAAATACACATTATTTAATAAAGAAATAACAAAAAAACACATTATTTAAAAGAGAAATAACAAAAAAACACATTAGTTAATAGAGAAATAACTAAAATACACATTATTTAATAGAGAAATAACAAAAAAACTTATTATTTAAAAGAGAAATAACTAAAATACACAATATTTAATAGAGAAATAACTAAAATACACATTATTTATTGGAGAAATAACTAAAATACACTATATTTAATAAAGAAATAACTTAAATACACAATATTTATTGGGGAAATAACTAAAATACACATTATTTAATAAAGAAATAACAAAAATACACATTATTTAATAAAAAAATAACAAAAAAACACATTATTTAATAAAGAAATAACTAAAATACACATTATTTAATAAAGAAATAACAAAAAAACACATTATTTAATAGAGAAATAACTAAAATACACATTATTTAATAGAGAAATAACAAAAAAACACATTATTTCATTGAGAAAAAACTAAAATACACATTATGTAATAGAGAAATAACAAAAAAAAAACACATTTTTTAATAGAGAAATAACTAAAATACACATTATTTAATAGAGAAATAACAAAAAAACACATTATTTAATAGAGAAATAACTAAAATACACATTATTGATTGGACAAATAACTAAAATACACATTAATTAATAATGAAATAACTAAAATTCACATTATTTATTGAAGAAATAACTAAGATACACGTCATTTAATAAAGAAATAACTAAAATACACATTATGTAATAGAGAAATAACAAAAAAACACATTATTTAATAAAGAAATAACTAAAATACACAATATTTAATAGAGATATAACAAAAAAACACAGTATTTAAAAGAGAAATAAGTAATTTACACATTATTTAATAAAGAAATAACTAAAATACACATTATTTATTGGAGAAATAACTAAAATACACATTATATAATAAAGAAATAAATAAAATACACAATACTTATTGGGGAAATAACTAAAATACACATTATTTAATAAAAAAATAACTAAAATACACAATATTTAATAAAGAAATAACAAAAAAACACATTATTTAAAAAAGAAATAACTAAAATACACATTATTTAATAGAGAAATAACAAAAAAACACATAATTTGATAAAGAAATATCTAAAATACACATTATTTAATAGAGAAATACCAAAAAAACACCTTATTTAATAGAGAAATAACTAAAATACACATTATTTAATAGAGAAATAACAAAAAAACACATTATTTAATAGAGAAATAACTAAAATACACATTATTTAATAGAGAAATAACTAATATACACATTATTTATTGGAGAAATAACTAAAATACACTTTATTTAATAAAGAACAAACAAGAATACAAATTATTTAATAAAGAAATAACAAAAAAAAACAATATTTAATAGAGAAGTAACTAAAATACACATTATTTATTGGAGAAATAACTAAAATATACATTATTCAAAAAAGAAATAACTTAAATACACATTATTTAATAGAGAAATAACAAAAAAACACATTATTTAATAAAGATATAACTAAAATACACATTATATAATAAAGAAATAACTAAAAAACACATTATTTAAAAGAGAAATAACTAAAATAAACATTATTTAATAGAGAAATAACAAAAAAACACATTATTTAATAGAGAAATAACTAAAATACACATTATTTAATAGAGAAATAACAAAAAAACACATTATTTAATAGAGAAATAACTAAAATACACTTTATTTATTAGAGAAATAACTAAAATACACATTATTTATTAGAGAAATAACAAAAAAACACATTATTTGAATAAGAAATAACTAAAATACACATTATTTATTGGAGAAATAACTAAAATACACATTATTTAGTAAAGAAATAACTAAAATACACAATATTTATTGGGGAAATAACTTAAATACACATTATTAAATAAAGAATTAACTAAAATACACATTATTTAATAGAGAAATAACAAAAAAACACATTATTTAATAGAAAAATAACTAAAATACACATTATTTAATAGAGAAATAACAAAAAAACACATTATTTGATAGAAAAATAACTAAAATACAAATTATTTAATATAGAAATACCAAAAAAAAAACACATTATTAAATAGAGAAATAACTAAAATACACATTATTTAATAGAAAAATAACAAAAAAACACATTATTTCATAGAGCAATAACTAAAATACACATTATTTAATAGAGAAATAACAAAAAAACACTTTATTTAATAGAGAAATAACTAAAATACACATTATTTATTGGAGAAATAACTAAAATACATATTATTTATTGGAGAAATAACTAATATACACATTATTTAATAAAAAAATAACTAAAATTCACATTATTTATTAGAGGAGAAATAACTAAAATACACATTATTTAATAAAAAAATAACTAAAATACACATTATTAAATAAGGAAATAACAAAAAAACACATTATTTAATAGATAAATAACTATAATACACATTATTTATTGGAGAAATAACTAAAATTTACATTATTTATTAAAGAAATAACTAAAATGCACATTATTTTATAAAGAAATAACAAAAAAACACATTATTTAATAGAGAAATAACTAAAATACACATTATTTAATAGAGAAATAACTAAAATACACATTAATTCATAGAAAAATAACAAAAAAACACATTATTTAATAGAGAAATAACTAAAATACACATTATTTATTAGAAAAATAACTAAAATACACATAATTTTATAAAAAAATAACTAAAATACACATTATTTATTAAAGAAATAACTAAAATACGCATTATTTAATAGAGAAATAACTAAAATAGACATTATTTAATAGAGAAATAACTAAAATACACATTATTTAATAGAGAAATAACAAAAAAACACATTATTTAATAAAGAAATATCTAAAATACACGTTATTTCATAGAGAAATATTTAAAATACACATTATTTATTAAAAAAATAACTAAAATACACATTATTTAATAGAGAAATAACATAAAAACACATTATTTAATAAAGAAATAACTAAAATACTCATTATATAATAGAGAAATAACAAATAAACACATTATTTAATACAGAAATAACTGAAATACACATTATATAATAGAGAAATAACAAAAAACACATTTTTTAATAGAGAAATAACAAAAAAACACATTATTTAATAGAGAAATAACTAAAAGACACATTATTTATTAGAGAAATAACTAAAATACACATTATTTATTGAACAAATAACTAAAATACACATTATTTAATAAAGAAATAACTAAAATTCACATTATTTATTGAAGAAATAACTAAAATACACGTTATTTAATAAAGAATCAACTAAAATACACTTTATTTAATAGAGAAATAACAAAAAAACACATTATTTAATAGACAAATAACTAAAATACACATTATTTAATAGAGAAATAACAAAAAAACACATTATTTAATAGAGAAATTACTAAAATACACATTATTTAATAGAGAAATAATTAATATACACATTATTTATTGGAAAAATAACTAAAATACACTTTATTTATTAAAGAAATAACAAGAATACACATTATTTAATAAAGAAATAACAAAAAAACACATTATTTAATAGAGAAATAACTAAAATACACATAATTTATTGAAGAAATAACTAAAATACACATTATTTAATAAAGAAATAACTAAAATACACATTATTTAATAAAGAAATAACAAAAAAAACATTATTTAATAAAGATATAACTAAAATACACATTATATAATAGAGAAATAACAAAAAAACACAATATTTAATAGAGAAATAACTAAAATACACATTATTAAATAGAGAAATAACAAAAAAACACATTATTTATCAGAGAAATAACTAAAATACACATTATTTAATAGAGAAATAACAAAAAAACACATTATTTAATAGAGAAATAACTAAAATACACATTATTTATTGGAGAAATAACTAAAATACACATTATTTAATAAAGATATAACTAAAATACACATTATATAATAAAGAAATAACTAAAAAACACATTATTTAAAAGAGAAATAACTAAAATACACATTATTTAATAGAGAAATAACAAAAAAACACATTATTTAAAAGAGAAATAACTAAAATACACATTATTTAATAGAGAAATAACAAAAAAACACATTATTTAATAGAGAAATAACAAAAATACACATTATTTAATAAAAAAATAACAAAAAAACACAATATTTAATAAAGAAATAACTAAAATACACATTATTTACTAGAGAAATAACAAAAAAACACATTATTTAATAAAGAAATAACTAAAACACACAATATTTATTGGGAAAATAACAAAAAAACACTTTATTTAATAGAGAAATAACTAAAATACACATTATTTATTGGACAAATAACTAAAATACACATTAATTAATAAAGAAATAACTAAAATTCACATTATTTATTGAAGAAATAACTAAGATACACGTTATTTAATAAAAAAATAACTAAAATACACATTATTTAATAGAGAAATAACAAAAAAACACATTATTTAATAGAGAAATAACTAAAATACACATTATTTAATAGAGAAATAACAAAAAAACTTATTATTTGAAAAAAAATAATTAAAATACACAATATCTAATAAAGAAATAACTAAAATACACATTATTTATTGGAGAAATAACTAAAATACACTATATTTAATAAAGAAATAACTAAAATACACAATATTTATTGGGGAAATAACTAAAATACACATTATTTAATAAAGAAATAACAAAAATACACATTATTTAATAAAAAAATAACAAAAAAACACATTATTTAATAAAGAAATAACTAAAATACACATTATTTACTAGAGAAATAACAAAAAAACACATTATTTAATAGAGAAATAACTAAAATACACATTATTTAATAGAGAAATAACAAAAAAACACATTATTCCATTGAGAAAAAACTAAAATACACATTATTGATTGGACAAATAACTAAAATATACATTAATTAATAATGAAATAACTAAAATTCACATTATTTATTGAAGAAATAACTAAGATACACGTCATTTAATAAAGGAATAACTAAAATACACATTATGTAATAGAGAATTAACAAAAAAACACATTATTTAATAGAGAAATAACTAAAATACACAATATTTAATAGAGAAATAACAAAAAAACACAGTATTTAAAAGAAAAAAAAGTAATTTACACATTATTTAATAAAGAAATAACTAAAATACACATTATTTATTGGAGAAATAACTAAAATACACATTATTTAATAAAGAAATAAATAAAATACACAATACTTATTGTTGAAATAACTAAAATACACATTATTTAATAAAGAAATAACTAAAATACACAATATTTAATAAAGAAATAACAAAAAAACACATTATTTAAAAAAGAAATAACTAAAATACACATTATTTAATAGAGAAATAACAAAAAAACACATTATTTAATAAAGAAATATCTAAAATACACGTTATTTCATAGAGAAATATTTAAAATACACATTATTTAATAAAAAAATAACTAAAATAAACATTATTTAATAGAGAAATAACATAAAAACACATTATTTAATAAAGAAATAACTAAATAACTCATTATATAATAGAGAATTAACAAAAAACACATTTTTTAATAGAGAAATAACAAAAAAACACATTATTTAATAGAGAAATAACTAAAAGACACATTATTTATTAGAGAAATAACTAAAATACACATTATTTATTGAACAAATAACTAAAATACACATTATTTAATAAAGAAATAACTAAAATTCACATTATTTATTGAAGAAATAACTAAGATACACGTTATTTAATAAAGAATCAACTAAAATACACTTTATTTAATAAAGAAATAACAAAAAAACACATTATTTAATAGACAAATAACTAAAATACACATTATTTAATAGAGAAATAACAAAAAAACACATTATTTAATGGAGAAATTACTAAAATACACATTATTTAATAGAGAAATAATTAATATACACATTATTTATTGAAAAAATAACTAAAATACACTTTATTTATTAAAGAAATAACAAGAATACACATTATTTATTAAAGAAATAACAAAAAAACACATTATTTATTAGAGAAATAACTAAAATACACATAATTTATTGGAGAAATAACTAAAATACACATTATTTAATAAAGAAATAACTAAAATACACATTATTTAATAGAGAAATAACAAAAAAAAAACATTATTTAATAAAGATATAACTAAAATACACATTATATAATAGAGAAATAACAAAAAAACACAATATTTAATAGAGAAATAACTAAAATACACATTATTAAATAAAGAAATAACAAAAAAACACATTATTTATCAGAGAAATAACTAAAATATACATTATTTAATAGAGAAATAACAAAAAAACACATTATTTAATAGAGAAATAACTAAAATACACATTATTTATTGGAGAAATAACTAAAATACACATTATTTAATAGAGAAATAACAAAAAAACACATTATTTAAATGAGAAATAACTAAAATACACATTATTTATTGGAGAAATAACTAAAATACACATTATTTAATAAAAAAATAACTAAAATACACATTATTTAATAGAGAAATAACAAAAAAACACATTAATTAATAAAGATATAACCAAAATACAAATTATATAATAGAGAATTAACAAAAAAACAAATTATTTAATAGAGAGATAACTAAAATACACATTATTTAATAGAGAAATAACAAAAAAACACATTATTTAATAAAGAAATAACTAAAATACACAATATTTAATAGAGAAATAACAAAAAAACACAGTATTTAAAAGAAAAATAACTAAATTACTCATTATTTAATAAAGAAATAACTAAAATACACATTATTTATTAGAGAATTAACTAAAATACACATTATTTAATAAAGAAATAAATAAAATACACAATATTTATTAAGGAAATAACTAAAATACACATTATTTAATAAAGAAATAACTAAAATACACAATATTTAATAAAGAAATAACAAAAAAAACACATTATTTAATAAATAAATAACTAAAATACACATTATTTAATACAGAAATAACAAAAAAAACATAATTTGATAGAGAAATAACTAAAATACACATTATTTAATAGAGAAATACCAAAAAAACACATTATTTAATAGAGAAATAACTAAAATACACATTATTTAATAAAGAAATAACTAAAATACACAATATTTAATAAAGAAATAACAAAAAAACACCTTATTTCATAGAGAAATAACTAAAATAAACATTATGTAATAGAGAAATAACAAAAAAACACATTATTTAATAGAGAATTAACTAAAATACACATTATTTAATAGAGAAATAACAAAAAAACACATTATTCAATAGAGAAATAACTAGAATACACATTATTTAATAAAGAAATAACTAATATACACATTATTTATTAGAGAAATAACTAAAATACACTTTATTTAATAAAGAAATAACAAGAATACACATTATTTAATAGAGAAATAACAAAATAACACATTATTTAATAAAGAAATAACTAAAATATACATTATTTATTGGAGAAATAAATAAAATACACATTATTTAATAAAGAAATAACTAAAATACACATTATTTAATAGAGAAATAACAAAAAATCACATTATTTAATAAAGATATAACTAAATTACACATTATGTAATAGAGAAATAACAAAAAAACACATTATTTAATAGAGAAATAACTAAAATACACAGTTATTAATAGAGAAATACCAAAAAAACACATTATTTAATAGAGAAATAACTAAAATACACATTATTTAATAGAGAAATAACAAAAAAACACATTATTTAATAGAGAAATAACTAAAATACATATTATTTATTGGAGAAATAACTAAAATACACATTATTTAATAGAGAAATAACAAAAAACACATTATTTAAATGAGAAATAACTAAAATACCCATTATTTATTATAGAAATAACTAAAATACACATTATTTAGTAAAGAAATAACTAAAATACACAATAATTATTGGGGAAATAACTTAAATACACATTATTTAATAAGGAATTAACTAAAATACACATTATTTAATTAAGAAATAACAAAAAAACACATTATTTAATAAAGAAATAACTAAAATACACATTATTCAATAGAGAAATAACAAAAAAACACATTATTTGATAAAGAAATAACTAAAATACACATTATTTAATATAGAAATACCAAAAAAAAAACACATTATTTAATAGAGAAATAACTAAAATACACATTATTTAATAAAAAAATAACAAAAAAACACATTATTTCATAGAGCAATAACTAAAATACACATTATTTAATAGAGAAATAACAAAAAAACACTTTTATAATAGAGAAATAACTAAAATACACATTATTTATTGGAGAAATAACTAAAATACATATTATTTATTAGAGAAATAACTAATATACACATTATTTAATAAAGAAATAACTAAAACTCACAATATTTATTAGAGGAGAAATAACTAAAATACACATTATTTAATAAAAAAATAACTAAAATACACATTATTAAATAAGGAAATAACAAAAAAACACATTATTTAATAGATAAATAACTAAATTACACATTATTTATTGGAGAAATAACTAAAATTCACATTATTTATTAGAGAAATAACTAAAATACACATTATTTTATAAATAAATAACTAAAATGCACATTATTTTATAAAGAAATAACAAAAAAACACATTATTTAATAGAGAAATAACTAAAATACACATTATTTTATGGAGAAATAACAAAAAAACACATTATTTAATAGAGAAATAACTAAAATACACATTATTTTTTAGAGAAATAACTAAAATACACATTATTTAATAGAGAAATAACAAAAAAACACATTATTTAAATGAGAAATAACTAAAATACACATTATTTATTGGAGAAATAACTAAAAAACACATTATTTAGTAAAGAAATAACTAAAATACACAATATTTATTGGGGAAATAACTAAAATACACATTATTTAATAAAGAATTAACTAAAATACAAATTATTCAATAGAGAAATAACAAAAAAACACATTATTTAATAAAGAAATAACTAAAATACACATTATTTAATAGAGAAATAACAAAAAAACACATTATTTGATAGAGAAATAACTAAAATACAATATATTTAATATAGAAATACCAAAAAAAAACACATTATTTAATAGAGAAATAACTAAAATACACATTATTTAATAGAAAAATAACAAAAAAACACAATATTTCATAGAACAATAACTAAAATACACATTATTTAATAGAGAAATAACAAAAAAACACTTTATTTAATAGAGAAATAACTAAAATACACATTATTTATTGGAGAAATAACTAAAATACATATTATTTATTGGAGAAATAACTAATATACACATTATTTAATAAAGAAATAACTAAAATTCACATTATTTATTAGAGGAGAAATAACTAAAATACACATTATTTAATAAAAAAATAACTAAAATACACATCATTAAATAAGGAAATAAAAAAAAAACACATTATTTATTAGATAAATAACTATAATACACATTATTTATTGGAGAAATAACTAAAATTCACATTATTTATTGGAGAAATAACTAAAATACACATTATTTTATAAATAAATAACTAAAATGCACATTATTTTATAAAGAAATAACAAAAAAACACATTATTTAATAGAAAAATAACTAAAATACACATTATTATTAAATAGAGAAATAACTAAAATACACATTAATTAATAGAGAAATAACAAAAAAAACACATTATTTAATAGAGAAATAACTAAAATACACATTATTTATTAAAAAAATACCTAAAATACACATTATTTATTAGAGAAATAACTAAAATACACATAATTTTATAAAGAAATAACTAAAATACACATTATTTATTGGAGAAATAACTAAAATACACATTATTTAATAGAGAAATAACCAAAATAGACATTATTTAATAAAGAAATAACTAAAATACACATTATTTAATAGAGAAATAACAAAAAAACACATTATTTAATAAAGAAATATCTAAAATACACGTTATTTTATGAAGAAATATTAAAAATACACATTAATTAATAAAGAAATAACTAAAATACACATTTTTTAATAGAGAAATAACATAAAAACACATTATTTAATAAAGAAATAACTAAAATACTCATTATATAATAGAGAAATAACAAAAAAACACATTATTTAATAGAGAAATAACTAAAATACACATTATTTAATAGAGAAATAACAAAAAACACATTTTTTAATAGAGAAATAACAAAAAAACACATTATTTAATAGAGAAATAACTAAAATACACATTATTCATTAGAGAAATAACTAAAATACACAATATTTATTGAACAAATAACTAAAATACACATTATTTAATAAAGAAATAACTAAAATTCACATTATTTATTGAAGAAATAACTAAGATACACGTTATTTAATAAAGAATCAACTAAAATACACTTTATTTAATAGAGAAATAACAAAAAAACACATTATTTAATAGACAAATAACTAAAATACACATTATTTAATAGAGAAATAACAAAAAAACACATTATTTAATAGAGAAATTACTAAAATACACATTATTTAATAGAAAAATAACTAATATACACATTATTTATTAGAGAAATAACTAAAATACACTTTATTTAATAAAGAAATAACAAGAATACACATTATTTAATAAAGAAATAACAAAAAAACACATTATTTAATAAAAAAATAACTAAAATACACATAATTTATTGGAGAAATAACTAAAATACACATTATTTAATAAAGAAATAACTAAATTACACATTATTTAATAGAGAAATAACAAAAAAACACATTATTTAATAAAGATATAACTAAAATACACATTATATAATAGAGAAATAACAAAAAAACACATTATTTAATAAAGAAATAACTAAAATACACATTATTAAATAGAGAAATAACAAAAAAACACATTATTTATCAGAGAAATAACTAAAATACACATTATTTAATAGAGAAATAACAAAAAAACACACTATTTAATAGAGAAATAACTAAAATACACATTATTTGTTGGAGAAATAACTAAAATACACATTATTTAACAGAGAAATAACAAAAAAACACATTATTTAAATGAGAAATAACTAAAATACACATTATTTATTGGAGAAATAACTAAAATACAAATTATTTATTAAAAAAATAACTAAAATACACATTATTTAATAGAAAAATAACAAAAAAACACATTATTTAATAAAGATATAACTAAAATACACATTATATAATAGAGAAATAACAAAAAAACAAATTATTTAATAGAGAAATAACTAAAATACACATTATTTAATAGAGAAATAACAAAAAAACACATTATTTAATAGAGAAATAACTAAAATACACAATATTTAATAGAGAAATAACAAAAAAACACAGTATTTAAAAGAAAAATAACTAAATTACTCATTATTTAATAAAGAAATAACTAAAATACACATTATTTATTAGAGAATTAACTAAAATACCTATTATTTAATAAAGAAATAAATAAAATACACAATATTTATTAGGGAAATAACTAAAATACACATTATTTAATAAAGAAATAACAAAAAACACATTATTTAATAGAGAAATAACTAAAATACACATTATTTGATAAAGAAATAACTAAAATACAAAATATTTAATAAAGAAATAACAAAAAAACACATTATTTAATAGAGAAATAACAAAAAAACATAATTTGATAGAGAAATAACTAAAATACACATTATTTAATAGAGAAATACTAAAAAAACACATTATTTAATAGAGAAATATCTAAAATACACATTATTTGATAAAGAAATAACTAAAATACAAAATATTTAATAAAGAAATAACAAAAAAACACATTATTTCATAGAGAAATAACTAAAATACACATTATGTAATAGAGAAATAACAAAAAAACACATTATTTAATAGAGAAATAACTAAAATACACATTATTTAATAGAGAAATAACAAAAAAACACATTATTCAAAAGAGAAATAACTAAAATACACATTATTTAATAGAGAAATAACTAATATACACATTATTTATTAAAGAAATAACTAAAATACACTTTATTTGATAAAGAAATAACAAGAATACACATTATTTAATAGAGAAATAACAAAAAAACACATTATTTAATAGAGAAATAACTAAAATACACATTATTTATTGGAGAAATAAATAAAATACACATTATTTAATAAAGAAATAACTAAAATACACATTATTTAATAGAGAAATAACAAAAAAACACATTATTTAAATGAGAAATAACTAAAATACACATTATTTATTATAGAAATAACTAAAATACACATTATTTGGTAAAGAAATATCTAAAATACACAATAATTATTGGGGAAATAACTAAAATACACATTATTTTATAAAGAATTAACTAAAATACACATTATTTAATAAAGAAATAACAAAAAAACACATTATTTAATAAAGAAATAACTAAAATACACATTATTTAATAGAGAAATAACGAAAAACACATTATTTGATAGAGAAATAACTAAAATACACATTATTTAATATAGAAATACCAAAAAAAACACATTATTTAATAGAGAAATAACTAAAATACACATTATTTAATAGAAAAATAACAAAAAACACAATATTTCATAGAGCAATAACTATAATACACATTATTTATTAGAGAAATGACAAAAAAACACTTTTATAATAGAGAAATAACTCAAATACACATTATTTATTGGAGAAATAACTAAAATACATATTATTTATTAGAGAAATAACTAATATACACATTATTTAATAAAGAAATACCTAAAACTCACAATATTTATTAGAGGAGAAATAACTAAAATACACATTATTTAATAAAAAAATAACTAAAATACACATTATTAAATAAGGAAATAACAAAAAAACACATTATTTAATAGATAAATAACTAAATTACACATTATTTATTAGAGAAATAACTAAAATTCACATTATTTATTAGAGAAATAACTAAAATACACATTATTTTATAAATAAATAACTAAAATGCACATTATTTTATAAAGAAATAACAAAAAACACATTATTTAATAGAGAAATAACTAAAATACACATTATTTAATAGAGAAATAACAAAAAAACACATTATTTAATAGAGAAATATCTAAAATACACATTATTTATTAGAGAAATAATTAAAATACACATTATTTAAATGAGAAATAACTAAAATACACATTATTTATTGGAGAAATAACTAAAATAGACATTATTTAGTAAAGAAATAACTAAAATACACAATATTTATTGGGGAAATAACTAAAATACACATTATTTAATAAAGAATTAACTAAAATACAAATTATTTAATAGAGAAATAACAAAAAAACACATTATTTAATGAAGAAATAACTAAAATACACATTATTTAATAGAGAAATAACAAAAAAACACATTATTTGATAGAGAAATAACTAAAATACAAATTATTTAATATAGAAATACCAAAAAAAAAAACACAATATTTAATAGAGAAATAACTAAAATACACATTATTTATTAGAAAAATAACAAAAAAACACATTATTTCATAGAGCAATAACTAAAATACACATTATTTAATAGAGAAATAACAAAAAAACACTTTATTTAATAGAGAAATAACTAAAATACACATTATTTATTGGAGAAATAACTAAAATACATATTATTTATTGGAGAAATAACTAATATACACATAATTTTATAAAGAAATAACTAAAATACACATTAATTATTGGAGAAATAACTAAAATACACATTATTTAATAAAGAAATAACAAAAAAACACATTATTTAAATGAGAAATAACTAAAATACACATTATTTAATAGAGAAATAACTAAAATACACATTAATTAATAGAGAAATAACAAAAAAACACATTATTTCATAGAGAAATAACTTATATACACATTATGTAATAGAGAAATAACAAAAAAACACATTATTTAAAAGAGAAATGACTAAAATACACATTATTTACTAGATAAATAACAAAAAAACACATTATTTAATAGAGAAATAACTAAAATACACATTATTTATTAGAGAAATAACTAATATACACATTATTTATTAGAGAAATAACTAAAATACACTTTATTTAATAAAGAAATAACAAGAATACACATTATTTAATAGAGAAATAACAAAAAAACACATTATTTAATAGAAAAATAACTAAAATACACATTATTTATTGGAGAAATAAATAAAATACACATTTTTTAATAAAGAAATAACTAAAATACACATTATTTAATAGAGAAATAACAAAAAAACACATTATTTAATAAAGATATAACTAAATTACAGATTATATAATAGAGAAATAACAAAAAAACACATTATTTAATAGAGAAATAACTAAAATACACATTATTTAATAGAGAAATAACAAAAAAACACATTATTTAATAGAGAAATAACTAAAATACACATTATTTATTGGAAAAATAACTAAAATACACATTATTTAATAGAGAAATAACAAAAAAACACATTATTTAAATGAGAAATAACTAAAATACACAATATTTATTATAGAAATAACTAAAATACACATTATTTAGTAAAGAAATAACTAAAATACACAATATTTATTGGGGAAATAACTAAAATACACATTATTTAATAAAGAATTAACTAAAATACACATTATTTAATAAAGAAATAACAAAAAAACACATTATTCAATAAAGAAATAACTAAATTACACATTATTTAATAGAGAAATAACAAAAAAACACATTATTTGATAGAGAAATAACTAAAATACACATTATTTAATATAGAAATACCAAAAAAAACACATTATTTAATAGAGAAATAACTAAAATACACATTATTTAATAGAAAAATAACAAAAAAACACATTATTTCATAGAGCAATAACTAAAATACACATTATTTAATAGAGAAATAACAAAAAAACACTTTATTTAATAGAGAAATAACTAAAATACACATTATTTATTGGAGAAATAACTAAAATACATATTATTTATTAGAAAAATAACTAATATACACATTATTTAATAAAGAAATAACTTAAACTCACAATATTTATTAGAGGAGAAATAACTAAAATACACATTATTTAATAAAAAAATAACTAAAATACACATTATTAAAAAAGGAAATAACAAAAAAACACATTATTTAATAGATAAATAACTAAAATACACATTATTTATTGGAGAAATAACTAAAATTCACATTATTTATTAGAAAAATAACTAAAATACACATTATTTTATAAATAAATAATTAAAATACACATTATTTTATAAAGAAATAACAAAAAAACACATTATTTAATAGAGAAATAACTAAAATACACATTATTTATTAGAGAAATAACTAAAATACACATTAATTAATAGAGAAATAACAAAAAAACACATTATTTAATAGAGAAATAACTAAAATACACATTATTTATTAAAAAAATACCTAAAATACACATTATTTATTAGAGAAATAACTAAAATACACATAATTTTATAAAGAAATAACTAAAATACACATTATTTATTGGAGAAATAACTAAAATACACATTATTTAATAAAAAAATAACTAAAATAGACATTATTTAATAAAGAAATAACTAATATACACATTATTTAATAAAGAAATAACAAAAAAACACATTATTTAATAAAGAAATATCTAAAATACACGTTATTTTATAGAGAAATATTTAAAATACACATTATTTAATAAAGAAATAACTAAAATACACATTATTCAAAAAAAAAAAATAACAAAAAAACATACTATTTAATAGAGAAATAACTAAAATACACATTATTTACCACAGAAATAACTAAAAAACACATTATTTATTGGAGAAATAACTAAAATACACAATATTTAATAAAGAAAATACTAAAATTCACATTATTTGTTAGAGAAATAACTAAAATACACATTATTTTATAGAGAAAATACAAAAAACACATTATTTTATAGATAAATAACTAAAATACACTTTATTTAATAAAGAAATAACTAAAATACACATTATTTAATAAAGAAGTAACTAAAATACACATTATTTAATAAAGAAATAACAAAAAAAACAAATTATTTAATAGAGAAATAACTAAAAAACACATCATTTATTGGAGAAATAACTAAAATACACATTATTTATTGGAGAAATAACAAAAAACACATTATTTAATAAAGAAATAACTAAAATACACATTATTTAATAAAGAAATAACTAAAAAACACATTATTTAATAGAGAAATAACTAAAATACACATTATTTATTGGAGAAATAACTAAAATAAAATAATAAAATTGCAACGGAACGTATATTGGACAAACCATGAGAAATTTTGATATTAGATATAAAGATCACATAAGAGCTTTAAAATATAAAGATATAGAAAAGTCAAATTTTGCTAAACATTTAATTCTAAATAAACATAATATTTCGAATCAAAAAACATCATTAAATATTCTACACATTTCGGATAAAAATTTAACATTTTTGGAAAGCTTAGAAATTAAAAAACATTTAAAAAATCAAATTTATACAGTAATAAATGAACAATTAGATATATATAATTCACCACTACTAGATATGTTAATAAAAATAAATTTTAGTTAAATAGAAATTTTAAATTATAATGTAAATATTTATATTTATTTGGTAGATTATCTAACCTTTAAATTTGTAACGTCCAATAAATGACAAAATCAAAATTCAAGTCAGCGGGAATATAGAAATTTAAATAAATAAAAACGGATATCAGGGTAGCGGAAAAAAAAAAAAATTTTTTTAAATAATAATAAATCAGTTTGAAATATTATATAATATACATTGAAAATGATGATAACTCATTGAAACATGTATGTTAAAATTCTTATTATTTATTGGAGAAATAACTAAAATACACATTATTTAATAGAGAAATAACTAAAACACACTTTATTTATTAGAGAAATAACTAAAATTCACATTATTTAATAGAGAAATAACTAACATACACATTATTTAATAAAGAAATATCTAAAATACACATTATTTATTAAAGAAATAACAAAAAAACACATTATTTAATAAAGAAATAACTAAAATACACAATATTTAATAGAGAAATAACAAAAAACACATTATTTAATAGAGAAATAACTAAAATACACATTATTTATTGGAGAAATAACTAAAATACACATTATTTAATAGAGAAATAACTAAAATACAGATTATTTAATAGAAAAATAACTAAAACACACATTATTTATTGGAGAAATAAATAAAATACACATAATTTATTGGAGAAATAACTAAAATACACATAATATAATAAAGAAATAACTAAAATACACATTATTTAATAGAGAAATAACAAAAAAAACACATTATTCAATGAAGAAATAACTAAAATTCACATTATTTATTGGAGAAATAACTAAAATACACATTATTTAATAAAAAAATAACTTAAATACACATTATTTATTGGAGAAATAACTAAAACACACATTATTTAATAGAGAAATAACTAAAATACAAAATATTCAATAGAAAAATAACTAAAATACACATTATTTAATAGAGAAATAACAAAAAAACACATTATTTAATAAATAAATAACAAAAATACACATTATTTTATGGAAAAATAACTAAAATACACATTATTTAATAAAGAAATAACTAAACTACACATTATTTATCAGAGAAATAACAAAAAAAACATTATTTAATAAAGAAATAACTAAAACACACATTATATAATAAAGAAATAACAAAAAAACACATTATTTAATAGAGAACAAACTAAAATACACATTATTTAATAGAGAAATAACAAAAAAACACATTATTCAATAGAGAAATAACTAAAATACACATTATTTAATAGAGAAATAACAAAAAAACACATTATTTAAATGAGAAATAACTAAAATACACATTATTTATTATAGAAATAACTAAAATACACATTATTTAGTAAAGAAATAACTAAAATACACAATAATTATTGGGGAAATAACTAAAATACACATTATTTAATAAAGAATTAACTAAAATACACATTATTTAATAAAGAAATAACAAAAAAACACATTATTTAATAAAGAAATAACTAAAATACACATTATTTAATAGAGAAATAACAAAAAAACACATTATTTGATAGAGAAATAACTAAAATACACATTATTTAATATAGAAATACCAAAAAAACACATTATTTAATAGAGAAATAAGTAAAATACACATTATTTAATAGAAAAATAACAAAAAAACAAATTATTTCATAGAGCAATAGTTAAAATACACATTATTTAATAGAGAAATAACAAAAAAACACTTTTATAATAGAGAAATAACTAAAATACACATTATTTATTGGAGAAATAACTAAAATACATATTATTTATTAGAGAAATAACTAATATACACATTATTTAATAAAGAAATAACTAAAACTCACAATATTTATTAGAGGAGAAATAACTAAAATACACATTATTTAATAAAAAAATAACTAAAATACACATTATTAAATGAGAAAATAACAAAAAAACACATTATTTAATAGATAAATAACTAAATTACGCATTATTTATTGGAGAATTAACTAAAATTCACATTATTTATTAGAGAAATAACTAAAATACACATTATTTTATAAATAAATAACTAAAATGCACATTATTTTATAAAGAAATAACAAAAAACACATTATTTAATAGAGAATTATTTAAAATACACATTATTTAATAGAGAAATAACAAAAAAACACATTATTTAATAGAGAAATAACTAAAATACACATTATTTATTAGAGAAATAACTAAAATACACATTATTTAATAGAGAAATAACAAAAAAACACATTATTTAAATGAGAAATAACTAAAATATAAATAAAGAATCATTTAAAATACACTTTATTTAATAGAGAAATAACAAAAAAACACATTATTTAATAGACAAATAACTAAAATATACATTATTTAATATGAAAATAACAAAAAAACACATTATTTAAAAGAGAAATAACTAAAATACACATTAATTAATAAAAAAATAACTAAAATACACATTATTTATTGGAGAAATAACTAAAATACACATTATTTAATAAAGAAATAACTAAATTACACAATATTTATAGGGGAAATAACTAAAATACACATTATTTAATAAAAAAATAACTAAAATACACATTATTTAATAAAGAAATAACAAAAAAACACATTATTTAATAAAGAAATAACTAAAATACACAATATTCAATAGAAAAATAACAAAAAAACACATTATTTATAAGAGAAATAACTAAAATACACATTATTTATTAGAGAAATAACTAAAATACACATTATTTATTGGACAAATAACTAAAATACACATTAATTAATAAAGAAATAACTAAAATTCACATTATTTATTAAAGAAATAACTAAGATACACGTTATTTAATAAAGAAATAACTAAAATACACATTTATTAATAAAGAAATAACAAAAAAACACATTATTTAATAGAGAAATAACTAAAATACACATTATTTAATAGAGAAATAACAAAAAAACACATTATTTTAAAAAAATATAATTAAAATACACATTATTTAATAAAGAAGAAACTAAAATACACATTATTTATTGGAGAAATAACTAAAATACACATTATTTAATAAAGAAATAAATTAAATATACAATATTTATTAAAAAAAGAAATAAAATACACATTATTTAATAAAGAAATAACTAAAATACACATTATTTAATAGAGAAATAACAAAAAAAACATTATTTAATAAAGAAATAACTAAATTACACATTATTTAATAGAGAAACAACAAATAAACACATAATTTGATAGAGAAATAACTAAAATACACATTATTTAATAAAGAAATAACAAAAAAACACATTATTTTTCAGAGAAATAACTAAAATACACATTTAATAGAGAAATAACAAGAAAACACAATATTTAATAGAGAAATAACTAAAATACACATTATTTAATAGAGAAATAACAAAAAAACAAATTATATACTAGAGAAATAACTAAAATACACATTATTTAATAGAGAAATAACTAATATACACAATATTTATTGGAGAAATAACTGAAATACACATTATTTAATAAAGAAATAACAAGAATACACATTATTTAATAAAGAAATAACAAAAAAACACATTATTTAATAGAGAAATAACTAAAATACACATTATTTATTGGAGAAATAATTAAAATACACATTATTTGATAAAGAAATAACTAAAAAACACATTATTTAATAGAAAAATAGGAAAAAAACACATTATTTAATAAAGATATAACTAAAATACACATTATATAATAAAGAAATAACAAAAAAAACACATTATTTATTAGAGAAATAACTAAAATACACATTATTTAATAGAGAAATAACAAAAAAACACATTAATTAATAAAGAAATAACTAAAATACACATTATTTAATAGAGAAATAACAAAAAAACACATTATTTAATAGAGAAATAACTAAAATACACATTATTTATTGAAGAAATAATTAAAATTTACATTATTTAATAAAGAAATAACAAAAAATCACATTATTTAAATAAGAAATAACTTAAATACACATTATTTAATAAAGAAATAATTAAAATACACATTATTTATTGGAGAAATAACTAAAATACACATTATTTAATAAAGAAATAACTAAAATACACTATATTTATTGGGGAAATAACTCAAATACACATTATTTAATAAAGAAATAACTAAAATACACATTATTTAATAGAGAAATAACAAAAAAACACATTATTTAATAAAGAAATAACTAAAATACACATTATTTGATAGAGAAATAACAAAAAAACACATTATTTGATAGAGAAATAACTAAAATACACATTATTTAATAGAAAAATACCAAAAAACACATTATTTAATAGAGAAATAACTAAAATACACATTATTTAATAGAGAAATAACAAAAAAACACATTGTTTCATAGAGAAATAACTAAAATACACATTATTTAATAGAGAAATAACAAAAAAACACTTTATTTAATAGAGAAATAACTAAAATACACATTATTTATTTGAGAAATAACTAAAATACACATTAATTAATGGAGAAATAACTAGTATACACATTATTTAATAAAGAAATAACTAAAATTCACATTATTTATTAGAAAAGAAATAACTAAAATACACATTATTTAATAAAGAAATAACTAAAATACACATTATTAAATAAGGATATAACAAAAAAACACATTATTTAATAGATAAATAACTAAAATACACATTATTTATTGGAGAAATAACTAAAATTAACATTATTTATTGGAGAAATAACTAAAATTCACATTATATAATAAATAATAAACTAAAATACACATTATTTTATAGAGAAATAACAAAAAAACACATTATTTAATAGAGAAATAACTAAAATACACATTATTTAATAAAGAATTAACTAAAATACACAATATTAAATGAAGAATAAAAAAAACACATTATTTTGTAACGAACCCCGTGATCATTTATTAAAATAATGCCCAAACCGTTCGTCTGTTTATGGCGGATAGTATTACGAACGCGCGCTTGTTATGCAGCGTTATTCATAGACTTTCTTTCCGAACGCACTCATAACAAGCCGCGTGAAGTATACCACATATACTAGGCAACCTTGGTTGCAACTAGCTGTATTTCGGGTGGCCTGCTTTGCTGCCATTAATTAAACATCGTAATTAGCCGGCTACCGACACTTTTTATGTCCGCGACATGATGTTTAATTGATAGCGCAACAAACCTGCGTGTTTGTCGGCTGCCACTCCGTTGTTTGAGGATGCACGCGGATCTAACCTATCAAACCACGTGCAATCTCATGTAATCAATAAGGCCCCTAGGCGTCCCATGTGGGGTTCGCCATGGGTGAGTCAAACCTCCGCCGGAAGTAAGAAGTATCCAGGAGCTTCTGTGTGCAGTAATTAGTGATTTGCCATTAATAGGTAGATCACTAATTACTATATGCAACCGTCCGAACCCGGCGGACGTTTGTTTATTTTGTAAATATCTTTGTAGTTAAGGGGAATGGGATTTTAAGTTTTTGTGAAATTGTTTATGTATCGTCAGGGGTTGTTTTGTTTAATTTAGTTTTAGTTAATTAGTTTGGGGTGTATAGCCCATCCCCTATGCACTCCCCATATATGTTGGTATCCCCGTTCCCGCTCTTTCCCTTTCCACCAAATTTTGCAAAGTTTATCCCCTCTCTTTTCTTTCCCTTTATATACCGCCGTCCAGTCCTCATCAATTCAATTGAGTCCGAGCCGAATTAACCAATAGTGAAAACCAAAGTCCGAGTCCGAAAACCGAAGAATACGAAACCGTAAGTCGAGCCGACAATCTCCCAAGCCCAATTGAAATTCCTTTTTTTTCCTTTCTTTCCTTTCTCCCTAAAACCCAGCGTGTGCGGTAGCCGGAAGGCAAGCCACCTCCAGATTCCCGACCTAGTCTCAAATTCTTACCACCGTCCCCCGATCCATCCATCCATCCATACTTAATAATTACTTTTATTTTTTTTATATTATCTTCCGATTTTTTTTTTGTTTCAAATAAAATAAATGTTTATCTGATTACCCTATATATTTTATTTAATTTGTGTCCACACTCCGGTGTGGTGGCGCCCGAGCACCTTCAGTCTCTGGCCAATTAAGCGAGGGGACCCTGTCGATCACGACTGCAGATACCCCCGCACAGGTGACGCCTCAAAGAGAAGAGACGTCACAATTTAATAAAGAAAAGACAAAAAAACACATCATTTAATAGAGAAATAACTAAAATACACATTATTTATTGGAGAAATAACTAAAATACACATTATTTAATAAAGAAATAACTAAAATTCACAATATTTATTAGAGAAATTACTAAAATACACATTATTTAATAGAGAAAATACAAAAAACACATTATTTAATAGATAAATAACTGAAATACACATTATTTAATAGAGAAATAACTAAAATACACATTATTTATTGGAGAAATAACTAAAATACACATTATTTAGTAAAGAAATAACTAAAATACACAATATTTATTGGGAAAATAACTAAAATACACATTATTTAATAAAGAATTAACTAAAATACCAATATTTAATAGAGAAATAACAAAAAAACACATTATTTAATAAAGAAATAACTAAAATACACATTATTTAACAGAGAAATAACAAAAAAACACATTATTTGATAGAGAAATAACTAAAATACACATTATTTAATATAGAAATACCAAAAAAAACACATTATTTAATAGAGAAATAACTAAAATACACATTATTTAATACAAAAATAACAAAAAAACACATTATTTCATAGAGCAAAAACTAAAATACACATTATTTAATAGAGAAATAACAAAAAAACACTTTATTTAATAGAGAAATAACTAAAATACACATTATTTATTGGAGAAATAACTAAAATACATATTATTTATTGGAGAAATAACTAATATACACATTATTTAATAAAAAAATAACTAAAATTCACATTATATATTAGAGGAGAAATAACTAAAATACACATTATTTAATAAAAAAATAACTAAAATACACATTATTAAATAAGGAAATAACAAAAAAACACATTATTTAATAGATAAATAACTAAAATACACATTATTTATTGGACAAATAACTGAAATTCACATTATTTATTGGAGAAATAACTAAATTCCACATTATTTTATAAATAAATAACTAAAATACACATTATTTTATAAAGAAATAACAAAAAAACACATTATTTAATAGAGAAATAACTAAAATACACATTATTTAATAGAGAAATAACTAAAATACACATTATTTAATAGAGAAATAACAAAAAAAACACATTATTTAATAGAGAAATAACTAAAATACACATTATTTGTTAAAAAAATACCTAAAATACACATTATTTATTAGAGAAATAACTAAATTACACATAATTTTATAAAGAAATAACTAAAATACACATTATTTATTGGAGAAATAACTAAAATACACATTATTTAATAGAGAAATTACTAAAATAGACATTATTTAATAAAGAAATAACTAAAATACACATTATTTAATAAAGAAATAACAAAAAAACACATTATTTAATAGAGAAATATCTAAAATACACGTTATTTTATAGAGAAATATTTAAAATACACATTATTTAATAAAGAAATAACTAAAATACACATTATTTAATAGAGAAATAACATGAAAACACATTATTTAATAAAGAAATATCTAAAATACTCATTATATAATAGAGAAATAACAAAAAAACACATTAATTAATAAAGAAATAACTAAAATACACATTATTTAATAGAGAAATAACAAAAAACACATTATTTAATAGAGAAATAACAAAAAAACACATTATTTAATAGAGAAATAACTAAAAGACACATTATTTATTAGAAAAATAACTAAAATACACATTATTTATTGAACAAATAACTAAAATACACATTATTTAATAAAGAAATAACTTAAATTCACATTATTTATTGAAGAAATAACTAAGATACACGTTATTTAATAAAGAATCATTTAAAATACACTTTATTTAATAGAGAAATAACAAAAAAACACATTCTTTAATAGACAAATAACAAAAAAACACATTATTTAAAAGAGAAATAACTAAAATACACATTATTTAATAAAAAAATAACTAAAATACACATTATTTATTGGAGAAATAACTAAAATACACATTATTTAATAAAGAAATAACTAAATTACACAATATTTATAGGGAAAATAACTAAAATACACATTATTTAATAAAAAAATAACTAAAATACACATTATTTAATAGAGAAATAACAAAAAAACACATTATTTAATAAAGAAATAACTAAAATACACAATATTTAATTTTTTTTTTTTTTTAGGACGTAGTGAGTTGTTTGGCTCTCAACAAGTGGCCCTTAAGAATAACTTACGCATGGTAATACCTTCCGGTTTTCTTCTCTGCGCAAATCCTGTTGTTTTAATGTCCCTGTCTAAACTAACCTACATTTGGTGCTAGTTTGAGGCGGGCTGGTTTTTGCTTCGCGGATTTTCACGCATCATCTGCGGCACGCATGCTGTCCCCGGCCCCTCTCTCCCTATAGCCGCTACCTTTGTCTGTCTCTTTTGTCATTTTGCCTTTTCTTATCTGCACTGGCATCTACCTCTGCATTCTCTTCTTTCTCCCATCTTTGTGTTATTTACTCTAATTATATAATTTGTTCTCAGATGTGCTCTTAGCTTACTAAGGTCTTCGTTCACTTCTTCTATATCATATCCCCTCTCTTTCATGAATAATTTATGCAGTTCCATCAGTTGTATTCCTTTTGGCAGTTCTAGATTTGTAAGTTTTACCTCCAGTGATATCCTTGTATCTCCATCAGGAATTACTTCTTCATGTCCTCTCGTTGCCAGGTATATTCTGACTATCTGAAAGGTTGCGTTCTCAGTCATCCTCGAGATAGCATATCTACCATTTGGTATATGCCTTGTTATTTCTGTTATTCTGCTTTCCTTCAATATTTCTTTTCTCCTTCTTCTTATCTCTGCAATTTCGTTTGGTATCGTAGTCTCTGTAAATGTTCTTCTTTTTTCTTCTGTTTCTTGGTATGCACAATTGTCATATCCTTTCTTATTTTTTTCTTTTTGATCTTTTTCTCTGTTTTCTTGTTTCCATTTAGCTTCTCTCATCTCTTTCCTTTCTCTTCTATGGCTTTTAGTTTGTGTGTTTGTTTCCATTGTTTGTTTTTCTATATTCTTCTATTGTCAAACTCTTCAATTTTTTTTTTTTGTACACTTGTTGCAAAGTTTTTTAACGCCCTCCATTTATTTTCATCTTTTAAGCATTTGTTAATGATTGTTCTTTTATCCACTTTGCTTTCTAGTATATATTCTAGTTTTTTTCTATCTTCCTCCCACGCCTCGCATTCTACTAGAGTGTGTTCTGCGTTATCGTGTGTTTCTTCCTGACAAAATGTACACCTTTCTTCTTCCTTTATTTTTTTTATTTTTTGCAAGAATTTTCCAAATGCTCCGTGCCCGGTCAGTATTTGTGTTGTATAATAACACGTCTCGGGTTTCTTCTCTACCCATTCTTTTATGTCTGGGATTAATTCTCTCGTCCATTTCCCCTTTTCTCCTGTATCCCATTTTCTCTGCCATCTTTCCATAGTCTTCTCTCTTGCTCTTATCTTTGCTTCTTTTTTACTCGTTCCTTCTTTTACAAGTTTTTTTATTTCTATTCTTTCTTCCACCATCATATCCGCGGGAGGTGTTGCCGCAATTACCTCTACTGCCTCTTGTGACACTGTTCTGTAAGCTCTACAAATCCTTAGCGAGCTTGCTCTTGTGGCTCCTCTTACTTCCTTTCTGTTTTTCTTTGTTTTCATGGCTTCTCCCCATGTTTCTGCGGCGTACAGCAATTTGCTTCTTGCTGCCGTTGCTATTAGCCTTCTGCTTTCTTCTCCTGGACCTCCGTTGTTTGGCATAAGTCTACCAAGCTTTCTCTCAATTTCCTTTGTTCCAATGACCGCTTCCTTAACCTGTTCATTCCATCCCTTTGCTTCGAGTGTCACTCCAAGGTATTTGATTTTTTTCCCTATGGTTATCTCTTGATCTCCCACCTGTATCTTACCTGTTCCTCTATTATTCCTCTTAGTTGATAGCCATGCCGCCTCAGTTTTTTGTGTTGCTAGTTTTAAGCCCTTACTTCTCATCCATATTTGTATCATATCAATTGCCAGCTCTAATCTTCCTTTTAGTACTTCTATTTCTACGTCTCTACCTACTACTGCTATGTCGTCCGCAAATGCAGTTATTGACACGCCTTCCGGCATCTTCATTCGAAGTAACTCGTTATAGACAAGGTTCCACAGTTTTGGTCCCAGTGCTGAGCCCTGCGGTACCCCTCTAGTAAGTTTGAATCTTCCATTTTTGGTCACTAGATTTCTGTCCTGTAAGTAGCTCCATATAATCTTGATTGTTTTTCTGTTCAGTTCTTTCTTCTTTGCCGCCTCTATGATTGCTGCCCATGATACGCTATTAAACGCGTTCTGTATGTCCAACGCTATCATTACACAGTGTTGCCTTTTTCTCTGCGTTCCGCTGTTTGCTTCTTTTGCTATTGCTTTCACTTTTTCAATAGCTCCTAAGGTTGTTTTTCCTTTGGTAAATCCGTATTGTTCTTTTTCCCATCCTCCTTTTTCTTCTATTTCTTGTTCTATTCTCCGTACAATAACTTTTTCCATTATTTTAGCCAGTGTGTTGATTAAACATATTGGTCTGTATGATGTTGCTTTTCCTGCTTCTTTTTTTTTCTCAATCAGTACCAGAGTGGCTTCTTTCCAACATCCTGGGAAAGTTCCTTCTTTTAGGCACCTGTTGATTATTTGAGTTATTTCTATCTCGTTTCCGTCTAATGCTGCTTTAACAATCTCTGTTGTTATTTCGTCCGGACCTGGTGCTTTGTTGTTAGGCAATTCTTTTATGATCTCTTTGATCTCTTCTACTGTTGCCATAACTGTTGCTTCTTCTTCTTTTGTTTCTGGTTCTTCTACTGGTTCTCCCTTGGGAAATAGTTTTTTAATTATGACCTCTTCTTCTTCGTCTTCTTTTAAGCAGATTCCTTTTGTTCTTCCACCCAATTTGTCCATCACTATTTTGTACGGTTTTCCCCAAGGATCCCCATCTATAGATTCTATCATTTCTTTCCAGCATCTTTTTCTGCTATCCCTAATTGCCTTTTTTAACATTTTTCTGTCGTTTTTTAGTTTCTCTTCTATTTCCTCTGTGTTCTCTCCTCTTCTTCTCAGCCTTTTGATTTTCCTCGCTGTTTGTATTGTGTTTTTCCTGCATTCTTTTATTTCCTCACACCACCAGTATGGTCCTTTTCGTCCGCCTTCCCTGTACCTAGAAATCGCTTCCTCCGCCGCTTTTCTCAGTTTTTCTGAGTACCTCTCGCATCTTTTCTCAATATTTTCGTTTTCTATCACTTCTTCTGTTTCCATGCCTCTCTTTATCTTTTCTTTGTCCATTCTTCTTACGTTCCATTTACCTTCTCTCGTGTGCTCCTGTTTTCCTTTCTCCTTTGTATTGTATTGTATATGTTTGTGTAGACTCAGTGATTCTTCTTCAGTCACGGTCCATTCATTTATTATTTTTGCCATTTCCCACGTTGCTATGGTGATGTCAATATGCGATTTTGAGCTTCCTCTTACAAACGTCGGTTTGTCTCCATTGTTGCAGATTGTAAGATTTAACCCTGCTATCATCTCCTCTAAGATTTTTCCTCTTAAATCGTTCTTGTAGCCTCCCCATCTCGGTGATTTTGCGTTGAAATCTCCTCCTACAATAATTTTTTTGTTTTTCTGTTTTCTTAAACTTCTTTCTAATTCTTCTATCCACTCTCGATAGTATTCCAGACCGCAGTTTGGGCTGATATAACAGCTGTATACTATCATGCTTTGTACTTCTGCCCACACTATTCCTTCTTTTGGTGTTCCCCATCTTTCCACCTTGTCCCTACACTTCCCCCTAGCTAAAATTGCTGCATCTGTTCCTTTGTCTCTTATCCACTTACCATTTAGTTTGTTTTTATTAGGTTCACTCACTAGCACTAGGTCTATTTCCTCTCTCTCCGCTGTTGCTATTAGTAAATCGTGAGCCTCTCTTCCCCTCCCTATGTTTATTTGTATAAACTTATACATTATGTGATACTATTTTTTCCTCCTGTTCTCTCCAGTTATCTGGGTTGTTGTCCTCCATATTCTTCTTTGTTTTTCTCATTTCTTTTTTCTTTGTAGCTGGACATCTTTTCTCTCCCGTTCTGTGTCCTAATACTTTGCATTCAATGCAGTATTCTTTGTTTCTGCATTCGGCAACCTGATGTCCCTCCTTTCCGCATTTTATACATAGCGAAGACCTGTCTTCCCCATTGCATTCTGCCGCTACATGTCCTTTCCTCCAGCATTTATAACATTTTCTTTCATTTGCTTTAACTTTCTCTACTCTGCATCTTATGAGTCCTATGTTTATTCTTCCTTCTCCTATTATCTGTTCTGCTATTTTTTTGTCCATTTTGACTATAGCGGTTTGTATTTCTCTATAACCTTTCTTTATGGAAATTATTGTACTTCCTTCTGTGTTCACTTTGTTCATAATTTCTTCCAGTATTTCTTCTCTTTTAATTTCCGGGCTAATATCTTTGATTATCACCAGTTCTGTAGTTTTGTTGCTGGCTTTTCGTACATTGCAGCCTTCCATTCCATTTTTAATTTTTTCTATCTCTTTCTCCGTCTCATTACCCTTTGTAATTAGTAACAACTCCCCTTTTTTTGTTTCTCTTACCTCCTTGAACGTAGATCCTTTTATCTGGGTTTTTGCCTGTCTCAGCAAATCTGCATATGTGACACCTTGTTTGCTCACTACTATAGCACCTGTTTCCGTACCTGTTTTTTTTTCTCTATGTGTCTCCGCTACCTGTCCCTGTGTTGGCACGCACAGTCTTATTTTTGTGTTAGTTCTTCTTCCTGCTATTTCCATAATTTTTTTTGCATCTCTTGCCGTAATTCCCGTTGGTATTGGTATATTTATTTCTTCAATACTTAATGTTTTTGTTTTGATAAGCATTTTTTCGATAGCTATTAGTATCTCCTTATTCCCTGCCGTTTCGATTTTCTGCTTAATGATGTGTACTTTTCCCACATTTTTTCCGCTTAGATTTTTAACTATTTCTATATATGGCGTTTCATCTTCTCCTTCTTCCTCCATTAGTTCAGGGTATTTTATTTTTGCTTGTTGTAAGATACCACCTTCTTTGCCTATTTCCTCTTTATTTATTAAAAGTCCTGTATCCATTTCCTTTCCCATTATTGGGTTTTTTTTTTCCACGTTTACATATTTATAGTCTGTATCTCTCCATTCTTTATTTATAATATTTTTTATATCCTCTTCATTATCCACTTTTAATATCTCCTCGTCCGAGATGAAATGGTTTTTACGGTTTTCTTCCCTATTATCTCCAGTTTCCATTGTCTGTGTCGACATTTCTATACCTATTTTTGTTTTATTTTCATTCTCCTGTTCTTTTTTTTGGATTTCTTCAAATTCCATTCTCTCCATATTTGTTTCTAGTTGATTCGCCACCTTTTTAATTTCCAATTTAGTGGTTGTACACTCACTGGTTAAGTTTTTTAACTCTCTAATTAATTTCCCCATTATTTGGATTGTTGTGGGGTTATTTGCTCTCTTCGCCTCGTTGTTACCTCCTGGCGAATCTATTTCTCTCCCTCTTTTTTGATTCGTTTGACCTAATTCTTTATCTGTTTTTTATCCGGCGGTGTTCTTTGTAACATCCCGCTTTTTAAAAATGCATTCATCTTCGTTTTTTGACCCTTGGCCTAGTTTCACTTTTAATTAATATCAAATTGCTGTTTCCGCGTTTGTGTTTTATTATGTAACACTAGACGTGTCGCGCGTCACGACACGAGTGTGTTTTAAAACACGACCGCACCTTTATTTTTTAATGTGTTCTTATCACAGTTTTACACTTTTTTGAACTTTCACAATAAACTTTTCACCTTTCCACTGTTTGTTCTAATTCACAGAATTTTTTAATTTTTTAAATAACGTAGATTATTCACCATTATTTAAATCGCCTTTATGCACATTCGCGAGCGCGTCCGTTCTCCGTCGGACATTGACCGCGACTTACACACACACAATATTTAATAAAGAAATAACAAAAAAACACATTATTTAATAGAGAAATAAATAAAATACACATTATTTATTAGAGAAATAACTAAAATACACATTATTTATTGGACAAATAACTAAAATACACATTAATTAATAAAGAAATAACTAAAATTCACATTATTTATTGAAGAAATAACTAAGATACACGTTATTTAATAAAGAAATAACTAAAATACACATTATTTAATAGAGAAATAACAAAAAAACACATTATTTAATAGAGAAATAACTAAAATACACATTATTTAATAGAGAAATAACAAAAAAACACATTATTTTAAAGAGATATAACTAAAATACACATTGGTTAATAAAAAAATAACTAAAATACACATTATTTATTGGAGAAATAACTAAAATACACATTATTTAATAAAGAAATAAATACAATATACAATATTTATTGGGGAAAAAAATAAAATACACATTATTTAATAAAGAAATAACTAAAATACACATTATTTAATAGAGAAATAAGAAAAAAACACATTATTTAATAAAGAAATAACTAAAATACACATTATTTAATAGAGAACTAACAAAAAAACACATAATTTAATAGAGAAATAACTAAAATACACATTATTTAATAAAGAAATTACAAAAAAACACTTTATTTCTCAGAGAAATAACCAAAATACACATTTAATAGAGAAATAACAAAAAAACACAATACCTAATAGAGAAATAACTAAAATACACATTATTTAATAGAGAAATAACAAAAAAAGAAATTATTTAATAGAGAAAAAACTCAAATACACATTTTTTATTGGAGAAATAACTAAAATACACATTATTTATTGGAGAAATAGCAAAAAACACATTATTTAATAAAGAAATAACTAAAATACACATTATTTAATAAAGAAATAACAAAAAAACACATTATTTAATAGATAAATAACTAAAATACACATTATTTATTGGAGAAATAACTAAAATACTTATTATTTAATGGAGAAATAACTAAAATACACATTATTTAATAGAGAAACAACTAAAATACACAATATTTATTGGAGAAATAACTAAAATACACATTATTTAATAGAGAAATAACTAACATACACATTATTTAATAAAGAAATAACTAAAATACACATTATTTAATAGAGAAATAACAAAAAAACACATTATTTACTAGAGAAATAACTAAAATACACATTATTTATTGGAGAAATAACTAAAATACACATTATTTAATAAAGAAATAACTAAAATACACATTATTTAATAGAGAAATAACAAAAAAACACATTATTAATTAAAGAAATAACTAAAATACACATTATTTAATAGAGAAATAACAAAAAAACACATTATTTAATAGAGAAATAACTAAAATACACATTATTTAATAGAGAAATAACAAAAAAACACATTATTTCATAGAGAAATAACTAAAATACACATTATTTAATAGAGAAATAACAAAAAACACATTATTTAATAGAGAAATAACAAAAAAACACATTATTTAATAGAGAAATAACAAAAAAACACAATACCTAATAGAGAAATAACTAAAATTCACATTATTTATTGAAGAAATAACTAAGATACACGTTATTAAATAAAGAAATAACTAAAATACACATTATTTAATAGAGAAATATCATGAAAACACATTATTTAATAAAGAAATAACTAAAATACTCATTATATAATAGAAAAATAACAAAAAAACACATTAATTAATAGAGAAATAACTAAAATACACATTATTTAATAGAGAAATAACAAAAAACACATTATTTAATAGAGAAATAACAAAAAACACATTATTTAATAGAGAAATAACTAAAATACACATTATTTATTAGAAAAATAACTAAAATACACATTATTTATTGAACAAATAACTAAAATACACATTATTTAATAAAAAAATAACTTAAATTCACATTATTTATTGAAGAAATAACTAAGATACACGTTATTTAATAAAGAATCATTTAAAATACACTTTATTTAATAGAGAAGTAACAAAAAAACACAGTATTTAATAGACAAATAACTAAAATACACATTATTTATTAGAAAAATAACAAAAAAACACATTATTTAAAAGTGAAATAACTAAAATACACATTATTTAATAAAAAAATAACTAAAATACACATTATTTATTGGAGAAATAACTAAAATACAAATTATTTAATAAAGAAATAACTAAATTACACAATATTTATAGGGGAAATAACTAAAATACACATTATTTAATAAAAAAATAACTAAAATACACATTATTTAATAGAGAAATAACAAAAAAACACATTATTTAATAAAAATATAACTAAAATACACATTATATATATATAGAGAAATAACAAAAAAACACAATACTTAATAGAGAAATAACTAAAATACACATTATTTAATAGAGAAATAACAAAAAAACAAATTATATAATAGAGATATAACTAAAATACACATTATTTAATAGAGAAATAACTAATATACACAATATTTATTGGAGAAATAACTAAAATACACATTATTTAATAAAGAAATAACAAGAATACACATTATTTAAAAAAGAAATAACAAAAAAACACATTATTTAATAGAGAAATAACTAAAATACACATTATTTATTGGAGAAATAACTAAAATACACATTATTTAATAAAGAAATAACTAAAATACACATTATTTAATAGAGAAATAACAAAAAAACACATTATTTAATAAAAATATAACTAAAATACACATTATATAATAGAGAAATAACAAAAAAAACACATTATTTAATAGAGAAATAACTAAAATACACATTATTTAATAGAGAAATAACAAAAAACACATTAATTAATAGAGAAATAACTAAAATACACATTATTTAATAGAAAAATTACAAAAAACACATTATTTAATAGAGAAATAACTAAAATACACATTATTTAATAAAGAAATAACTAAAATACACATTATTTATTGGAGAAATAATTAAAATACACATTATTTAATAAAGAAATAACAAAAAAACATTATTTAAATGAGAAATAACTAAAATACACATTATTTAATAAAGAAATAACTAAAATACTTATTATTTATTGGAGAAATAACTAAAATACACATTATTTAATAAAGAAATAACTAAAATACACAATATTTATTGGGGAAATAACTAAAATACACATTATTTAATAAAGAAATAACTAAAATACACATTATTTAATAGAGAAATAACAAAAAAACACATTATTTAATAAAGAAATAACTAAAATACACATTATTTGATAGAGAAATAACAAAAAAACACATTATTTGATAGAGAAATAACTAAAATACACATTATTTTATAGAGAAATACCAAAAAACACATTATTTAATAGAGAAATAACTAAAATACACATTATTTAATAGAGAAATAACAAAAAAACACATTGTTTCATAGAGAAATAACTAAAATACACATTATTTAATAGAGAAATAACAAAAAAACACTTTATTTAATAGAGAAATAACTAAAATACACATTATTTATTTAAGAAATAACTAAAATACACATTAATTAATGGAGAAATAACTAGTATACACATTATTTAATAAAAAAATAACTAAAATTCACATTATTTATTAAAAGAGAAATAACTAAAAGACACATTATTTAATAAAGAAATAACTAAAATACACATTATTAAATAAGGATATAACAAAAAAACACATTATTTTATAGATAAATAACTAAAATACACATTAATTATTGGAGAAATAACTAAAATTAACATTATTTATTGGAGAAATAACTAAAATTCACATTATATAAAAAATAATAAACTAAAATACACATTATTTTATAGAGAAATAACAAAAAAACACATTATTTAATAGAGAAATAACTAAAATACACATTTTTTATCAAAGAATTAACTAAAATACACAATATTAAATGAAGAATAAAAAAAAAAACACAATATTTTATAAAGAAATGACAAAAAAACACATCATTTAATAGAGAAATAACTAAAATACACATTATTTATTGGAGAAATAACTAAAATACACATTATTTGATAAAGAAATAACTAAAATTCACAATATTTATGAGAGAAATAACTAAAATACACATTATTTAATAGAGAAAATACAAAAAACACATTATTTAATAGATAAATAACTAAAATACACATTATTTAATAGAGAAATAACTAAAATACACATTATTTAATAAAGAAATAACTTGAACACACTGAATAGAGAAATAACAAAAAAAGAAATTATTTAATAGAGAAATAACTCAAATACACATTTTTTATTGGAGAAATAACTAAAATACACATTATTTATTGGAGAAATAGCAAAAAACACATTATTTAATAAAGAAATAACTAAAATACACATTATTTAATAAAGAAATAACAAAAAAACACATTATTTAATAGAGAAATAACTAAAATACACATTATTTATTGGAGAAATAACTAAAATACTTATTATTTAATGGAGAAATAACTAAAATACACTTTATTTAATAGAGAAACAACTAAAATACACAATATTTATTGAAGAAATAACTAAAATACACATTATTTAATAGAGAAATAACTAACATACGCATTATTTAATAAAGAAATAACTAAAATACACATTATTTAATAGAGAAATAACAAAAAAACACATTATTTAATAGAGAAATAACTAAAATACACATTATTTATTGGAGAAATAACTAAAATACACATTATTTAATAAAGAAATAACTAAAATACACATTATTTAATAGAGAAATAACAAAAAAAACACATTATTATTTAAAGAAATAACTAAAATACACATTATTTAATAGAGAAATAACAAAAAAACACATTATTTAATAGAGAAATAACTAAAATACACATTTATTAATAGAGAAATAACAAAAAAACACATTTTTTCATAGAGAAATAACTAAAATACACATTATTTATTGGAAAAATAACTAAAATACACATTATATAATAAAGAAATAACTAAAATACACATTACTTAATAGAAAAATAACAAAAAAACACATTATTTAATAAAGAAATAACTAAAATACACATTATTAAATAGAGAAATAACAAAAAAACACATTATTTAATAGAGAAATAACTAAAATACACATTATTTAATAAAGAAATAACAAAAAAACACATTATTTCATAGAGAAATAACTAAAATACACATTATGAAATAAAGAAATAACAAAGAAAACACATTATTTAATAGAGAAATAACTAAAATACACATTATTTAATAGAGAAATAACAAAAAAACACATTATTTAATAAAAAAATAACTAAAATACAAATTATTTAATAGAGAAATAACAAAAAAAACACATTATTTAATAAAGAAATAACTAAAATACACATGATTTATTAGAGAAATAACTAAAATACACAATTATTATTAAACAAATAACTAAAATACACATTAATTAATAAAGAAATAACTAAAATTCACATTATTTATTGAAGAAATAACTAAGATACACGTTATTAAATAAAGAAATAACTAAAATACACATTATTTAATAGAGAAATAACATGAAAACACATTATTTAATAAAGAAATAACTAAAATACTCATTATATAATAGAAAAATAACAAAAAAACACATTAATTAAAAGAGAAATAACTAAAATACACATTATTTAATAGAGAAATAACAAAAAACACATTATTTAATAGAGAAATAACAAAAAAACACATTATTTAATAGAGAAATAACTAAAATACACATTATTTATTAGAAAAATAACTAAAATACACATTATTTATTGAACAAATAACTAAAATACACATTATTTAATAAAGAAATAACTTAAATTCACATTATTTATTGAAGAAATAACTAAGATACACGTTATTTAATAAAGAATCATTTAAAATACACTTTATTTAATAGAGAAATAACAAAAAAACACATTATTTAATAGACAAATAACTAAAATACACATTATTTATTAGGAAAATAACAAAAAAACACATTATTTAAAAGAGAAATAACTAAAATACACATTATTTAATAAAAAAATAACTAAAATACACATTATTTATTGGAGAAATAACTAAAATACACATTATTTAATATAGAAATAACTAAATTACACAATATTTATAGGGGAAATAACTAAAATACACATTATTTAATAAAAAAATAACTAAAATACACATTATTTAATAGAGAAATAACAAAAAAACACATTATTTAATAAAGAAATAACTTAAATACACAATATTTAATAGAGAAATAACAAAAAAACACATTATTTATAAGAGAAATAACTAAAATTTACATTATTTATTAGAGAAATAACTAAAATACACATTATTTATTGGACAAATAACTAAAATACACATTAATTAATAAAGAAATAACTAAAATTCACATTATTTATTAAAGAAATAACTAAGATACACGTTATTTAATAAAGAAATAACTAAAATACACATTATTTAATAGAGAAATAACAAAAAAACACATTATTTAATAGAGAAATAACTAAAATACACATTATTTAATAGAGAAATAACAAAAAAACACATTATTTAAAAAATTTATAATTAAAATACACATTATTTAATAAAGAAATAACTAAAATACACATTATTAATTGGAGAAATAACTAAAATACACATTATTTAATAAAGAAATAAATTAAATATACAATATTTATTGGGGAAAGAAATAAAATACACATTATTTAATAAAGAAATAACTAAAATACACATTATTTAATAGAGAAATAACAAAAAAACACATTATTTAATAAAGAAATAACTAAAATACACATTATTTAATAGAGAAACAACAAAAAAACACATAATTTGATAGAGAAATAACTAAAATACACATTATTTAATAAAGAAATAACAAAAAAACACATTATTTTTCAGAGAAATAACTAAAATACACATTTAATAGAGAAATAACAAAAAAACACATTATTTAATAGAGAAATAACTAAAATACACATTATTTAATAGAAAAATAACAAAAAAACAAATTATATACTAGAGAAATAACTAAAATACACATTATTTAATAAAGAAATAACTAATATACACAATATTTATTGGAGAAATAACTAAAATACACATTATTTAATAAAGAAATAACAAGAATACACATTATTTAATAAAGAAATAACAAAAAAAAAACACATTATTTAATAGAGAAATAACTAAAATACACATTATTTATTGGAGAAATAACTAAAATACACATTATTTAATAAAGAAATAACTAAAATACACATTATTTAATAGAGAAATAAGAAAAAAACACATTATTTAATAAAGATATAACTAAAATACACATTATATAATAGAGAAATAACAAAAAAAACACATTATTTAATAGAGAAACAACTAAAATACACATTATTTAATAGAGAAATAACAAAAAAACACATTAATTAATAGAGAAATAACTAAAATACACATTATTTAATAGAGAAATAACAAAAAAACACATTATTTAATAGAGAAATAACTAAAATACACATTATTTATTGAAGAAATAAATAAAAATTACATTATTTAATAGAGAAATAACAAAAAAACACATTATTTAAATGAGAAATAACTAAAATACACATTATTTAATAAAGGAATAACTGAAATACACATTATTTATTGGAGAAATAACTAAAATACACATTATTTAATAAAGAAATAACTAAAATTCACAATATTTTTTAGAGACATTACTAAAATACACATTATTTAATAGAGAAAATACAAAAAACACATTATTTAATAGATAAATAACTAAAATACACATTATTTAATAGAGAAATAACTAAAATACACATCATTTATTGGAGAAATAACTAAAATACACATTATTTAGTAAAGAAATAACTAAAATACACAATATTTATTGGGGAAATAACTAAAATACACATTATTTAATAAAGAATTAACTAAAATACACAATATTTAATAGAGAAATAACAAAAAAACACATTATTTAATAAAGAAATAACTAAAATACACATTATTTAATAAAGAAATAACTAAAATACACATTATTTATTGGAGAAATAACTAAAATACACATTATTTAATAAAGAAATAAATTAAATATACAATATTTATTGGGGAAAGAAATAAAATACACATTATTTAATAGAGAAATAACTAAAATACACATTATTTATTGGAGAAATAACTAAAATACACATTATTTAATAAAGAAATAACTAAAATACACATTATTTAATAGAGAAATAACAAAAAAACACATTATTTAATAAAAATATAACTAAAATACACATTATATAATAGAGAAATAACAAAAAAAAACACATTATTTAATAGAGAAATAACTAAAATACACATTATTTAATAGAGAAATAACTAAAATACACATCATTTATTGGAGAAATAACTAAAATACTCATTATTTAGTAAAGAAATAACTAAAATACACAATATTTATTGAGGAAATAACTAAAATACACATTATTTAATAAAGAATTAACTAAAATACACAATATTTAATAGAGAAATAACAAAAAAACACATTATTTAATAAAAAAATAACTAAAATACACATTATTTAACAGAGAAATAACAAAAAAACACATTATTTGATAGAGAAATAACTAAAATACACATTATTTAATATAGAAATACCAAAAAAAACATATTATTTAATAGAGAAATAACTAAAATACACATTATTTAATAAAAAAATAACAAAAAAACACATTATTTCATAGAGCAAAAACTAAAATACACATTATTTAATAGAGAAATAACAAAAAAACACTTTATTTAATAGAGAAATAACTAAAATACACATTATTTATTGGAGAAATAACTAAAATACATATTATTTATTGGAGAAATAACTAATATACACATTATTTAATAAAAAAATAACTAAAATTCACATTATATATTAGAGGAGAAATAACTAAAATACACATTATTTAATAAAAAAATAACTAAAATACACATTATTAAATAAGGAAATAACAAAAAAACACATTATTTAATAAATAAATAACTAAAATACACATTATTTATTGGACAAATAACTAAAATTCACATTATTTATTGGAGAAATAACTAAAATACACATTATTTTATAAATACATAACTAAAATACACATTATTTTATAAAGAAATAACAAAAAAACACATTATTTAATAAAGAAATAACTAAAATACACATTATTTAATAAAGAAATAACTAAAATACACATTATTTAATAGAGAAATAACAAAAAAACACATTATTTAATAGAGAAATAACTAAAATACACATTATTTATTAAAAAAATACCTAAAATACACATTATTTATTAGAGAAATAACTAAAATACACATAATTTTATAAAGAAATAACTAAAATACACATTATTTATTGGAGAAATAACTAAAATACACATTATTTAATAAAGAAATAACTAAAATAGACATTATTTAATAGAGAAATAACTAAAATACACATTATTTAATAGAGAAATAACAAAAAAACACATTATTTAATAGAGAAATATCTAAAATACACGTTATTTTATAGAGAAATATTTAAAATACACACTATTTAATAAAGAAATACCTAAAATACACATTATTTAATAGAGAAATAACATGAAAACACATTATTTAATAAAGAAATAACTAAAATACTTATTATATAATAAAGAAATAACAAAAAAACACATTAATTAATAAAGAAATAACTAAAATACACATTATTTAATAGAGAATTAACAAAAAACACATTATTTAATAGAGAAATAACAAAAAAACACATTATTTAATAGAGAAATAACTAAAATACACATTATTTATTAGAAAAATAACTAAAATACACATTATTTATTGAACAAATAACTAAAATACACATTATTTAATAAAAAAATAACTTAAATTCACATTATTTATTGAAGAAATAACTAAGATACACGTTATTTAATAAAGAATCATTTAAAATACACTTTATTTAATAGAGAAATAACAAAAAAACACATTATTTAATAGACAAATAACTAAAATACACATTATTTAATAAAAAAATAACAAAAAAACACATTATTTAAAAGAGAAATAACTAAAATACACATTATTTAATAAAAAAATAACTAAAATACACATTATTTATTGGAGAAATAACTAAAATACACATTATTTAATAAAAAAATAACTAAATTACACAATATTTATAGGGGAAATAACTAAAATACACATTATTTAATAAAAAAATAACTTAAATACACATTATTTAATAGAGAATTAACAAAAAAACACATTATTTCATAAAGAAATAACTAAAATACACAATATTTAATAGAGAAATAACAAAAAAACACATTATTTAATAGAGAAATAACTAAAATACACATTATTTATTAGAGAAATAACTAAAATACACATTATTTATTTTACAAATAACTAAAATACACATTAATTAATAAAGATATAACTAAAATTCACATTATTTATTGAAGAAATAACTAAGATACACGTTATTAAATAAAGAAATAACTAAAATACACATTATTTAATAGAGAAATAACAAAAATACACATTATTTAATAGAGAAATAACTAAAATACACATTATTTAATAGAGAAATAACAAAAAAACACATTATTTTAAAGAGATATAACTAAAATACACATTATTTAATAAAGAAATAACTAAAATACACATTATTTATTGGAGAAATAACTAAATTTCACATTATTTAATAAAGAAATAAATACAATATACAATTTTTATTGGGGAAAGAAATAAATTACACATTATTTAATAAAGAAATAACTAAAATACACATTATTTAATAGAGAAATAAGAAATAAACACATTATTTAATAAAGAAATAACTAAAATACACATTATTTAATAGACAAATAACAAAAAAACACATAATTTAATAGAGAAATAACTAAAATACACATTATTTAATAAAGAAATAACAAAAAAACACTTTATTTCTCAGAGAAATAACCAAAATACACATTTAATAGAGAAATAACAAAAAAACACAATACTTAATAGAGAAATAACTAGAATACACATTATTTAATAGAGAAATAACAAAAAAACAAATTATATAATAGAGATATAACTAAAATACACATTATTTAATAGAAAAATAACTAATATACACAATATTTATTGGAGAAATAACTAAAATACACATTATTTAATAAAGAAATAACAAGAATACACATTATTTAAAAAAGAAATAACAAAAAAACACATTATTTAATAGAGAAATAACTAAAATACACATTATTTATTGGAGAAATAACTAAAATACACATTATTTAATAAAGAAATAACTAAAATACACATTATTTAATAGAGAAATAACAAAAAAACACATTATTTAATAAAGATATAACTAAAATACACATTATATAATAGAGAAATAACAAAAAAAAACACATTATTTAATAGAGAAATAACTAAAATACACATTATTTAATAGAGAAATAACAAAAAAACACATTAATTAATAGAGAAATAACTAAAATACACATTATTTAATAGAAAAATAACAAAAAACACATTATTTAATAGAGAAATAACTAAAATACACATTATTTAATAAAGAAAAAACTAAAATACACATTATTTATTGGAGAAATAAATAAAATACACATTATTTAATAGAGAAATAACAAAAAAACACATTATTTAAATGAGAAATAAATAAAATACACATTATTTAATAAAGAAATAACTAAAATACACATTATTTATTGGAGAAATAACTAAAATACACATTATTTAATAAAGAAATAACTAAAATACACAATATTTATTGGGAAAATAACTAAAATACACATTATTTAATAAAGAAATAACTAAAATACACATTATTTAATAGAGAAATAACAAAAAAACACATTATTTAATAAAGAAATAACTAAAATACACATTATTTGATAGAGAAATAACAAAAAAACACATTATTTGATAGAGAAATAACTAAAATACACATTATTTAATAGAGAAATACCAAAAAACACATTATTTAATAGAGAAATAACTAAAATACACATTATTTAATAAAAAAATAACAAAAAAACACATTGTTTCATAGAGAAATAACTAAAATACACATTATTTGATAGAGAAATAACAAAAAAACACTTTATTTAATAGAGAAATAACTAAAATACACATTATTTATTTAAGAAATAACTAAAATACACATTAATTAATGGAGAAATAACTAGTATACACATTATTTAATAAAGAAATAACTAAAATTCACATTATTTATTAAAAGAGAAATAACTAAAATACACATTATTTAATAAAGAAATAACTAAAATACACATTATTAAATAAGGATATAACAAAAAAACACATTATTTCATAGATAAATAACTAAAATACACATTAATTATTGGAGAAATAACTAAAATTAACATTATTTATTGGAGAAATAACTAAAATTCACATTATATAATAAATAATAAACTAAAATACACATTATTTTATAGAGAAATAACAAAAAAACACATTATTTAATAGAGAAATAACTAAAATACACATTATTTATTAAAGAATTAACTAAAATACACAATATTAAATGAAGAATAAAAAAAAAACACAATATTTAATAAAGAAATGACAAAAAAACACATCATTTAATAGAGAAATAACTAAAATACACATTATTTATTGGAGAAATAACTAAAATACACATTATTTAATAAAGAAATAACTAAAATTCACAATATTTATGAGAGAAATAACTAAAATACACATTATTTAATAGAGAAAATACAAAAAACACATTATTTAATAGATAAATAACTAAAATACACATTATTTAATAGAGAAATAACTAAAATACACATTATTTAATAAAGAAATAACTTGAACACACTGAATAGAGAAATAACAAAAAAAGAAATTATTTAATAGAGAAATAACTCAAATACACATTTTTTATTGGAGAAATAACTAAAATACACATTATTTATTGGAGAAATAGCAAAAAACACATTATTTAATAAAGAAATAACTAAAATACACATTATTTAATAAAGAAATAACAAAAAAACACATTATTTAATAGAGAAATAACTAAAATACACATTATTTATTGGAGAAATAACTAAAATACTTATTATTTAATGGAGAAATAACTAAAATACACTTTATTTAATAGAGAAACAACTAAAACACACAATATTTATTGGAGAAATAACTAAAATACACATTATTTAATAGAGAAATAACTAACATACACATTATTTAATAAAGAAATAACTAAAATACACATTATTTAATAGAGAAATAACAAAAAAACACATTATTTAATAGAGAAATAATTAAAATACACATTATTTATTGGAGAAATAACTAAAATACACATTATTTAATAAAGAAATAACTAAAATACACATTATTTAATAGAGAAATAACAAAAAAAACACATTATTAATTAAAGAAATAACTAAAATACACATTATTTAATAGAGAAATAACAAAAAAACACATTATTTAATAGAGAAATAACTAAAATACACATTATTTAATAGAGAAATAACAAAAAAACACATTATTTCATAAAGAAATAACTAAAATACACATTATTTAATAGAGAAATAAGAAATAAACACATTATTTAATAAAGAAATAAATAAAATACACATTATTTAATAGAGAAATAACAAAAAAACACATTATTTAAATGAGAAATAAATAAAATACACATTATTTAATAAAGAAATAACTAAAATACACATTATTTATTGGAGAAATAACTAAAATACACATTATTTAATAAAGAAATAACTAAAATACACAATATTTATTGGGAAAATAACTAAAATACACGTTATTTAATAAAAAAATAACTAAAATACACATTATTTAATAGAGAAATAACAAAAAAACACATTATTTAATAGAGAAATAACTAAAATACACATTATTTAATAGAAAAATAACAAAAAAACACATTATTTTAAAGAGATATAACTAAAATACACATTATTTAATAAAGAAATAACTAAAATACACATTATTTATTGGAGAAATAACTAAATTACACATTATTTAATAAAGAAATAAATACAATATACAATATTTATTGGGAAAAGAAATAAATTACACATTATTTAATAAAGAAATAACTAAAATAAACATTATTTAATAGAGAAATAAGAAATAAACACATTATTTAATAAAGAAATAACTAAAATACACATTATTTAATAGAGAAATAACAAAAAAACACATAATTTGATAGAGAAATAACTAAAATACACATTATTTAATAAAGAAATAACAAAAAAACACTTTATTTCTCAGAGAAATAACCAAAATACACATTTAATAGAGAAATAACAAAAAAACACAATACTTAATAAAGAAATAACTAAAATAAACATTATTTAATAGAGAAATAACAAAAAAACAAATTATATAATAGAGATATAACTGAAATACACATTATTTTAAAGAGAAATAACTAATATACACATTATTTATTGGAGAAATAACTAAAATACACATTATTTAATAAAGAAATAACAAGAATACACATTATTTAAAAAAGAAATAACAAAAAAACACATTATTTAATAGAGAAATAACTAAAATACACATTATTTATTGGAGAAATAACTAAAATACACATTATTTAATAAAGAAATAACTAAAATACACATTATTTAATAGAGAAAAAACAAAAAAACACAATATTTAATAAAGATATAACTAAAATACACATTATATAATAGAGAAATAACAAAAAAAAACACATTATTTAATAGAGAAATAACTAAAATACACATTATTTAATAGAGAAATAACAAAAAAACACATTAATTAATAGAGAAATAACTAAAATACACATTATTTAATAGAAAAATAACAAAAAACACATTATTTAATAGAGAAATAACTAAAATACACATTATTTAATAAAGAAATAACTAAAATACACATTATTTATTGAAGAAATAATTAAAATACACATTATTTAATAGAGAAATAACAAAAAAACACATTATTTAAATGAGAAATAACTAAAATACACATTATTTAATAAAGAAATAACTAAAATACACAATATTTATTGGGGAAATAACTAAAATACACATTATTTAATAAAGAAATAACTAAAATACACATTATTTAATAGAGAAATAACAGAAAAACACATTATTTAATAAAGAAATAACTAAAATACACATTATTTGATAGAGAAATAACAAAAAAACACATTATTTGATAGAGAAATAACTAAAATACACATTATTTAATAGAGAAATACCAAAAAACACATTATTTATTAGAGAAATAACTAAAATACACATTATTTATTAGAGAAATAACAAAAAAACACATTGTTTCATAGAGAAATAACTAAAATACACATTATTTATTGGAGAAATAACTAAAATACACATTATTTAATAAAGAAATAACTAAAATACACATTATTTAATAGAGAAATAACAAAAAAACACATTATTTAATAAAGATATAACTAAAATACACATTATATAATAGAGAAATAACAAAAAAAAACACATTATTTAATAGAGAAATAACTAAAATACACATTATTTAATAGAGAAATAACAAAAAAACACATTAATTAATAGAGAAATAACTAAAATACACATTATTTAATAGAAAAATAACAAAAAACACATTATTTAATAGAGAAATAACTAAAATACACATTATTTAATAAAGAAATAACTAAAATACACATTATTTATTGGAGAAATAATTAAAATACACATTATTTAATAGAGAAATAACAAAAAAACACATTATTTAAATGAGAAATAACTAAAATACACATTATTTAATAAAGAAATAACTAAAATACACAATATTTATTGGGGAAATAACTAAAATACACATTATTTAATAAAGAAATAACTAAAATACACATTATTTAATAGAGAAATAAAAGAAAAACACATTATTTAATAAAGAAATAACTAAAATACACATTATTTGATAGAGAAATAACAAAAAAACATTATTTGATAGAAAAATAACTAAAATACACATTATTTAATAGAGAAATACCAAAAAACACATTATTTATTAGAGAAATAACTTAAATACACATTATTTATTAGAGAAATAACAAAAAAACACATTGTTTCATAGATAAATAACTAAAATACACATTATTTAATAGAGAAATAACAAAAAAACACTTTATTTAATAGAGAAATAACTAAAATACACATTATTTATTTAAGAAATAACTAAAATACACATTAATTAATAAAGAAATAACTAGATTACACATTATTTAATAAAGAAATAATTAAAATTCACCTTATTTATTAAAAGAGAAATAACTAAAATACACATTATTTAATAAAGAAATAACTAAAATACACATTATTAAATAAGGATATAACAAAAAAACACATTATTTCATAGATAAATAACTAAAATACACATTAATTATTGGAGAAATAACTAAAATTAACATCATTTATTGGAGAAATAACTAAAAATCACATTATATAATAAATAATAAACTAAAATACACATTATTTTATAGAGAAATAACAAAAAAACACATTATTTAAAAGAGAAATAACTAAAATACACATTATTTATTAAAGAATCAACTAAAATACACAATATTAAATGAAAAATAAAAAAAAACACAATATTTAATAAATAAATGACAAAAAAACACATCATTTAATAGAGAAATAACTAAAATACACATTATTTATTGGAGAAATAACTAAAATACACATTATTTAATAAAGAAATAACTAAAATTCACACTATTTATGAGAGAAATAACTAAAATACACATTATTTAATAGAGAAAATACAAAAAACACATTATTTAATAGATAAATAACTAAAATACACATTATTTAATAGAGAAATAACTAAAATACACATTATTTAATAAAGAAATAACTTAAACACACATTATTGAATAGAGAAATAACAAAAAAAGAAATTATTTAATAGAGAAATAACTCAAATACACATTTTTTATTGGAGAAATAACTAAAATACACATTATTTATTGGAGAAATAGCAAAAAACACAATATTTAATAAAGAAATAACTAAAATACACAATATTTATTGGAAAAATAACTAAAATACACATTATTTAATAGAGAAATAACTAACATACACATTATTTAATAAAGAAATAACTAAAATACACATTATTTAATAGAGAAATAACAAAAAAACACATTATTTAATAGAGAAATAACTAAAATACACATTATTTATTGGAGAAATAACTAAAATACACATTATTTAATAAAGAAATAACTTAAACACACATTATTGAATAGAGAACTAACAAAAAAAGAAATTATTTAATAGAGAAATAACTCAAATACACATTATTTATTGGAGAAATAACTAAAATACTTATTATTTAATGGAGAAATAACTAAAATACACTTTATTTAATAGAGAAACAACTAAAATACACAATATTTATTGGAGAAATAACTAAAATACACATTATTTAATAGAGAAATAACTAACATACACATTATTTAATAAAGAAATAACTAAAATACACATTATTTAATAGAGAAATAACAAAAAAACACATTATTTAATAGAGAAATAACTAAAATACACATTATTTATTGGAGAAATAACTAAAATACACATTATTTAATAAAGAAATAACTAAAATACACATTATTTAATAGAGAAATAACAAAAAAACACATTTTTAATTAAAAAAATAACTAAAATACACATTATTTAATAGAGAAATAACAAAAAACACATTATTTAATAGAGAAATAACTAAAATACACATTATTTAATAGAGAAATAACAAGAAAACACATTATTTCATAGAGAATTAACTAAAATACACATTATTTAATAGAGAAATAACAAAAAACACATTATTTAATAGAGAAATAACAAAAAAACACATTATTTAATAGAGAAATAACTAAAATACACATTATTTATTAAAGAAATAACTAAAATACACATTATTTATTAAACAAATAACTAAAATACACAATATTTAATAAAGAAATAACTAAAATTCACATTATTTATTGAAAAAATACACATTATTTAATAGAGAAATAACAAAAAAACACATTATTTAATAGAGAAATAACTAAATAACACATTATTTAATAGAGAAATAACAAAAAAACACATTATTTAAAAGAGAAATAACTAAAATACAAATTATTTAATAAAGAAATAACTAAAATACACAATATTTTATGGGGAAATAACTAAAACACACATTATTTAATAAAGAAATAACTAAAATACACATTATTTAATAGAGAAATAACAAAAAAACACATTATTTAATAAAAAAATAACTAAAATACACATTATTCAATAGAGAAATAACAAAAAAACACATTATTTAATAAAGAAATAACTAAAATACACATGATTTATTAGAGAAATAACTAAGATACACAATTATTATTAAACAAATAACTAAAATACACATTAATTAATAAAGAAATAACTAAAATTCACATTATTTATTGAAGAAATAACTAAGATACACGTTATTTAATAAAGAAATAACTAAAATACACATTATTTAATAGAGAAATAACAAAAAAACACATTATTTAATGAAGAAATAACTAAAATACACATTATTTAATAGAGAAATAACAAAAAAAACATATTTTTTAAAAGAGAAATAACTAAAATACACATTATTTAATAAAGAAATAACCTCAATACACATTACTTATTAGAGAAATAACTAAAATACACATTATTTAATAAAGAAATAAATAAAATACACAATATTTATTGGGGAAATAACTAAAATCTACATTATTTAATAAAGAAATAACTAAAATACACATTATTTAATAAAGAAATAACAAAAAAACACATTATTTAATAAAGAAATAACTAAAATACACATTATTTAATAGAGAAATAACAAAAAAACACATATTATGATAGAGAAATAACTAAAATACACATTATTTAATAGAGATATACCAAAAAAATACATTATTTAATAGAGAAATAATTAAAATACACATTATTCAATAGAGAAATAACAAAAAAACACATTATTTTATAGAGAAATAACTAAAATACACATTATTTAATAGGAAAATAACAAAAAAACACATTATTTAATAAAGAAATAACAAAAAAACACATTATTTAATAAAGAAATAACTAAAATACACAATATTTATTGGGGAAATAACAAAAAAACACATTATTTAATAGAGAAATAACTAAAATACACATTATTTATTGGACAAATAACTAAAATACACATTAATTAATAAAGAAATAACTAAAAGTCACATTATTTATTGAAGAAATAACTAAGGTACACGTTATTTAAAAAAAAAAACTAAAATACACATTATTTAATAAAGAAATAACAAAAAAACACATTATTTAATAGAGAAATAACTAAAATACACATTATTTAATAGAGAAATAACAAAAAAACACATTATTTAAAAGAGAAATAACAAAAAAACACATTATTTAATAGAGAAATAACTAAAATACACATTATTTAATAATGAAATAACAAAAAAACACATTATTTAAAAGAGAAATAACTAAAATACACAATATTTAATAAAGAAATAACTAAAATACACATTATTTATTGGAGAAATAACTAAAATACACTATATTCAATAAAGAAATAACTGAAATACACAATATTTATTGCGGAAATAACTAAAATAAACATTATTTAATAAAGAATTAACTAAAATACACATTACTTAATAGAGAAATAACAAAAAAACACATTATTTAATAAAGAAATAACTAAAATACACATTATTAAATAGAGAAATAACAAAAAAACACATTATTTAATAGAGAAATAACTAAAATACACATTATTTAATAAAGAAATAACAAAAAAACACATTATTTCATAGAAAAATAACTAAAATACACATTATGTAATAAAGAAATAACAAAGAAAACACATTATTTAATAGAAAAATAACTAAAATACACATTATTTAATAGAGAAATAACAAAAAAACACATTATTTAATAAAAAAATAACTAAAATACACATTATTTAATAGAGAAATAACAAAAAAACACATTATTAAATGAAGAAATAACTAAAATACACATGATTTATTAGAGAAATAACTAAAATACACAATTATTATTAAACAAATAACTAAAATACACATTAATTAATAAAGAAATAACTAAAATTCACATTATTTATTGAAGAAATAACTAAGATACACGTTATTTAATAAAAAAATTAATAAAATATATTATTTAATAGAGAAATAACAAAAAAACACATTATTTAATAAAGAAATAACTAAAATACACATTATTTAATAGACAAATAACAAAAAAACATATTATTTAAAAGAGAAATAACTAAAATACACATTATTTAATAAAGAAATAATCTCAATACACATTACTTATTAGAGAAATAACTAAAATACACATTATTTAATAAAAAAATAAATAAAATACACAATATTTATTAGGGAAATAACTAAAATCTACATTATTTAATAAAGAAATAACTAAAATACACGATATTTAATAAAGAAATAACAAAAAAACACATTATTTAATAAAGAAATAACTAAAATACACATTATTTAATAGAGAAATAACAAAAAAACACATAATTTAATAGAGAAATAACTAAAATACACATTATTTAATAGAGAAATACCAAAAAAATACATTATTTAATAAAGAAATATTTAAAATACACATTATTTAATAGAGAAATAACAAAAAAACACATTATTTTATAGAGAAATAACTAAAATACACATTATTTAATAGAAAAATAACAAAAAAACACATTATTTATTAAAGAAATAACAAAAAAACACATTAATTAATAAAGAAATAACTAAAATACACAATATTTATTGGGGAAATAACAAAAAAACACATTATTTATTAGAGAAATAACTAAAATACACATTATTTATTGGACAAATAACTAGAATACACATTAATTAATAAAGAAATAACTAAAAGTCACATTATTTATTGAAGAAATAACTAAGATACACGTTATTAAAAAAAAAACTAAAATACACATTATTTAATAAAGAAATAACAAAAAAACACATTATTTGATAGAGAAATAACTAAAATACACATTATTTAATAGAGAAATAACAAAAAAACACATTATTTAAAAGAGAAATAACAAAAAAACACATTATTTAATAGAGAAATAACTAAAATACACATTATTTAATAATGAAATAACAAAAAAACACATTATTTGAAAGAGAAATAACTAAAATACACAATATTTAATAAAGAAATAACTAAAATACACATTATTTATTGGAGAAATAACTAAAATACACTATATTCAATAAAGAAATAACTAAAATACACAATATTTATTGGGGAATTAACTAAAATACACATTATTTAATAAAGAAATAACTAAAATACATATATAAAATATATAAAAAAAATGTTACTAAAATACACATTACTTAATAGAGAAATAACAAAAAAACACATTATTTAATAAAGAAATAACTAAAATACACATTATTAAATAGAGAAATAACAAAAAAACACATTATTTAATAGAGAAATAACTAAAATACACATTATTTAATAAAGAAATAACAAAAAAACACATTATTTCATAGAGAAATAAGTAAAATACACATTATGTAATAAAGAAATAACAAAGAAAACACATTATTTAATAGAGAAATAACTAAAATATACATTATTTAATAGAGAATTAACAAAAAACATATATTAAATATATAAAGAAGAGACGCAATGTCCTCAAATGAGACAGTTGTAAAAGCAATAACCATTAACCATAGCCATTAAATAAAGTCAATAAGTCAGTTAGTATGAATAGTCAATACACTTTTTAAAATATTCACTTTGAGTTGTGGTGGTGAACAATGTTGACGAAATAAGTTAAAAATCAATTAGTTTAAATAAATAAAGCCATACTGATGAGAGGTAAACTTCGAAACGCGTCTATGGATGTTTTTTAGTTTAAAATATTTTTTCATAAATTTAATTTTTTAACAAAAAAACACATTATTTAATAGAGAAATAACTAAAATACACATTATTTATTGGACAAATAACTAAAATACACATTAATTAATAAAGAAATAACTAAAATTCACAATATTTATTGAAGAAATAACTAAGATACACGTTATTTAATAAAGAAATAACTTATATACACATTATGTAATACAGAAATAACAAAAAAACACATTACATAATAGAGAAATAACTAAAATACACAATATTTAATAGAGAAATAACAAAAAAACACAGTATTTAAAAGAGAAATAACTAAATTACACAATAATTAATAAAGAAATAACTAAAATACACATTATTTATTGGAGAAATAACAAAAATACACAATATTTAATAGAGAAATAACTAAAATACACATTATTGATTGGACAAATAACTAAAATACACATTAATTAATAAAGAAATAACTAAAATTTACATTATTTGTTAAAGAAATAACTAAGATACACGTTATTTAATAAAAAAATAACTAAAATACACATTATGTAATAGAGAAATAACAAAAAAACACATTATTTAATAGAAAAATAACTAAAATACACAATATTTAATAGAGAAATAACAAAAAAACGCAGTATTTAAAAGAGAAATAACTAAATTACACATTATTTAATAAAGAAATAACTAAAATACACATTATTTATTGGAGAAATAACTAAAATACACATTATTTAATAAAGAAATAATAAAAATACACAATATTTATTCGGGAAATAACTAAAATACACATTATTTAATAAAAAAATAACTAAAATTCACAATATTTAATAAAGAAATAACAAAAAAACACATTGATTAATAAAGAAATAACTAAAATACACATTATTTAATAGAGAAATAACAAAAAAACACATAATTTGATAGAGAAATAACTAAAATACACATTATTTAATAGAGAAATACCAAAAAAACACATTATTTAATAGAGAAATAACTAAAATACACATTATTTAATAGAGAAATAACAAAAAAACACGCTATTTCATAGAGAAATAACTAAAATACACATTATGTAAAAGAGAAAAAAAAAAAACACATTATTTAATAGAGAAATAACTAAAATACACATTATTTAATAGAGAAATAACAAAAAAACACATTATTTAATAGAGAAATAACTAAAATACACATTATTTAATAGAGAAATAACTAATATACACGTTATTTATTGGAGAAATAACTAAAATACACTTTATTTAATAAAGAAATAACAGGAATACACATTATTTAATAGAAAAATAACAAAAAAACACATTATTTAATAGAGAAATAACTAAAATACACATTATTTATTGAAGAAATAACTAAAATACACATTATTTAATAAAGAAATAACTAAAATACACATTATTTATTAGAGAAATAACAAAAAAAACACATTATTTAATAAAGATATAACTAAAATACACATTATATAATAGAGAAAAAACAAAAAAACACATTATTTAATAGAGAAATAACTAAAATACACATTATTTAATAGAGAAATAACAAAATAACACATTATTTAATAAAGAAATAACTAAAATACAAATTATTTAATAGAGAAATAACAAAAAAACACATTATTTAATAGAGAAATAACTTATATACACATTATTTATTGGAGAAATAACTAAAATACACATTATTTAATAGAGAAATAACAAAAAAACATTTTTTAAATGAGAAATAACTAAAATACACATTATTTATTGGAGAAATAACTAAAATACACATTATTTAGTGAAGAAATAACTAAAATACACAATATTTATTGAGGAAATAACGAAAATACACATTATTTAATAAAGAATTAACTAAAATACACAATATTTAATAGAGAAATAACAAAAAAACACATTATTTAATAAAGAAATAACTAAAATACACATTATTTAATAGAGAAATAACAAAAAAACACATTATTTGATAGAGAAATAACTAAAATACACATTATTTAATATAGAAATACCAAAAAAAAACATTAATTAATAGAGAAATAACTAAAATACACAGTATTTAATAGAAAAATAACAAAAAAACACATTATTTCATAGAGCAATAACTAAAATACACATTATTTAATAGAGAAATAACAAAAAAACACTTTATTTAATAGAGAAATAACTAAAATACACATTATTTATTAAAGAAATAACTAAAATACATATTATTTATTGGAGAAATAACTAATATACACATTATTTAATAAAAAAATAACTAAAATTCACAGTATTTATTAGAGGAGAAATAACTAAAATACACATTATTTAATAAAAAAATAACTAAAATACACATTATTAATTTATAATTAATAAGGAAATAACAAAAAAACACATTATTTAATAGATAAATAACTAAAATACACATTATTTATTGGAGAAATAACTAAAATTTACATTAATTATTGGAGAAATAACTAAAATACACATTATTTTATAAATAAATAACTAAAATACACATTATTTTATAAAGAAATAACAAAAAAACCCATTATTTAATAGAGAAATAACTAAAATACACATTATTTAATAGAGAAATAACTAAAATACACATTATTTAATAGAGAAATAACAAAAAAACACATTATTTAATAGAGAAATAACTAAAATACACATTATTTAAAAAAAAAATACCTAAAATACACATTATTTATTAGAGAAATAACTAAAATACACATAATTTTATAAAGAAATAACTAAAATACACATTATTTATTGGAGAAATAGCTAAAATACACATTATTTAATGAGAAATAACTAAAATAGACATTATTTAATAGAGAAATAACTAAAATACACATTATTTAATAGAGAAATAACAAAAAAACACATTATTTAATAGAGAAATATCTAAAATACACGTTATTTTATAGAGAATTATTTAAAAAACACATTATTTAATAAAGAAATAACTAAAATACACATTATTTAATAGAGAAATAACATGAAAACACATTATTTAATAAAAAAATAACTAAAATACTCATTATATAATAGAGAAATAACAAAAAAACACATTACTTTATAGAGAAATAACTAAAATACACATTATTTAATAGAGAAATAACAAAAAACACATTATTTAATAAAGAAATAACAAAAAAACACATTATTTAATAGAGAAATAACTAAAATACACATTATTTATTAGAAAAATAACTAAAATACACATTATTTATTGAACAAATAACTAAAATACACATTATTTAATAAAGAAATAACTTAAATTCACATTATTTTTTGAAGAAATAACTAAGATACACGTTAATTCATAAAGAATCATTTTAAATACACTTTATTTAATAGAGAAATAACAACAAAACACATTATTTAATAGACAAATAACTAAAATACACATTATTTAATAGGAAAATAACAAAAAAACACATTATTTAAAAGAGAAATAACTAAACTACACATTATTTAATAAAAAAATAACTAAAATACATTAAAAAATTAAATTTATGAAAAAATATTCTAAACTAAAATCATCCATAGACGCGTTTCGAGGTTTTACAACTGACTCATTTGAGGACATTGCGTCTCTTCTTTATATATTTTATAACTAAAATACACATTATTTATTGGAGAAATAACTAAAATACACATTATTTAATAAAGAAATAACTAAATTACACAATATTTATAAGGGAAATAACTAAAATACACATTATTTAATAAAAAAATAACTAAAATACACATTATTTAATAGAGAAATAACAAAAAAACACATTATTTAATAAAGAAATAACTAAAATACACAATATTTAATAGAGAAATAACAAAAAAACACATTATTTATAAGAGAAATAACTAAAATACACATTATTTATTAGAGAAATAACTAAAATACACATTATTTATTGGACAAATAACTAAAATACACATTAATTAATAAAGAAATAACTAAAATTCACATTATTTATTAAAGAAATAACTAAGATACACGTTATTTAATAAAGAAATAACTAAAATACACATTATTTAATAGAGAAATAACAAAAAAACACATTATTTAATAGAGAAATAACTAAAATACACATTATTTAATAGAGAAATAACAAAAAAACACATTATTTTAAAAAAATATAACTAAAATACACATTATTTAATAAAGAAATAACTAAAATACACATTATTTATTGGAAAAATAACTAAAATACACATTATTTAATAAAGAAATAAATTAAATATACAATATTTATTGGGGAAAGAAATAAAATACACATTATTTAATAAAGAAATAACTAAAATACACATTATTTAATAGAGAAATAACAAAAAAACACATTATTTAATAAAGAAATAACTAAAATACACATTATTTAATAGAGAAACAACAAAAAAACACATAATTTGATAGAGAAATAACTAAAATACACATTATTTAATAAAGAAATAACAAAAAAACACATTATTTTTCAGAGAAATAACTAAAATACACATTTAATAGAGAAATAACAAAAAAACACATTATTTAATAGAGAAATAACTAAAATACACATTATTTAATAGAGAAATAACAAAAAAACAAATTATATACTAGAGAAATAACTAAAATACACATTATTTATTAGAGAAATAACTAATATACACAATATTTATTGGAGAAATAACTAAAATACACATTATTTAATAAAGAAATAACAAGAATACACATTATTTAATAAAGAAATAACAAAAAAACACATTATTTAATAGAGAAATAACTAAAATACACATTATTTATTGGAGAAATAACTAAAATACACATTATTTAATAAAGAAATAACTAAAATACACATTATTTAATAGAGAAATAACAAAAAAACACATTATTTAATAAAGATATAACTAAAATACACATTATATAATAGAGAAATAACAAAAAAAACACATTATTTAATAGAAAAATAACTAAAATACACATTATTTAATAGAGAAATAACAGAAATACACATTAATTAATAGAGAAATAACTAAAATACACATTATTTAATAAAGAAATAACAAAAAAACACATTATTCAATAGAGAAATAACTAAAATACACATTATTTATTGAAGAAATAATTAAAATTTACATTATTTAATAGAGAAATAACAAAAAAACACATTATTTAAATGAGAAATAACTAAAATACACATTATTTAATAAAGAAATAACTAAAATACACATTATTTATTGGAGAAATAACTAAAATACACAATATTTAATAAAGAAATAACTAAAATACACCTTATTTAATAAAGAAATAACAAAAAAACACATTATTTTTCAGAGAAATAACTAAAATACACATTTAATAGAGAAATAACAAAAAAACACATTATTTAATAGAGAAATAACTAAAATACACATTATTTATAAAAGAAATAACAAAAAAACAAATTATATACTAGAGAAATAACTAAAATACACATTATTTAATAGAGAAATAACTAATATACACAATATTTATTGGAGAAATAACTAAAATACACATTATTTAATAAAGAAATAACAAGAATACACATTATTTAATAAAGAAATAACAAAAAAACACATTATTTAATAGAGAAATAACTAAAATACACATTATTTATTAGAGAAATAACTAAAATACACATTATTTAATAAAGAAATAACTAAAATACACATTATTTAATAGAGAAATAACAAAAAAACACATTATTTAATAAAGATATAACTAAAATACACATTATATAATATAGAAATAACAAAAAAAACACATTATTTAATAGAGAAATAACTAAAATACACATTATTTAATAGAGAAATAACAGAAAAACACAATAATTAATAGAGAAATAACTAAAATACACATTATTTAATAAAGAAATAACAAAAAAACACATTATTTAATAGAGAAATAACTAAAATACACATTATTTATTGAAGAAATAATTAAAATTTACATTATTTAATAGAGAAATAACAAAAAAACACATTATTTAAATGAAAAATAACTAAAATACACATTATTTAATAAAGAAATAACTAAAATACACATTATTTATTGGAGAAATAACTAAAATACACATTATTTAATAAAGAAATAACTAAAATTCACAATATTTAATAAAGAAATAACAAAAAAACACATTGATTAATAAAGAAATAACTAAAATACACATTATTTAATAGAGAAATAACAAAAAAACACATAATTTGATAGAGGAATAACTAAAATACACATTATTTAATAGAGAAATACCAAAAAAACACATTATTTAATAGAGAAATAACTAAAATACACATTATTTAATAGAGAAATAACAAAAAAACACGCTATTTCATAGAGAAATAACTAAAATACACATTATGTAATAGAGAAATAAAAAAAAACACATTATTTAATAGAGAAATAACTAAAATACACATTATTTAATAGAGAAATAACAAAAAAACACATTATTCAATAGAGAAATAACTAAAATACACATTATTTAATAGAGAAATAACTTATATACACATTATTTATTGGAGAAATAACTAAAATACACTTTATTTAATAAAGAAATAACAGGAATACACATTATTTAATAGAGAAATAACAAAAAAACACATTATTTAATAGAGAAATAACTAAAATTCACATTATTTATTGAAGAAATAACTAAATTACACATTATTTAATAAAGAAATTACTAAAATACACATTATTTATTAGAGAAATAACAAAAAAACACATTATTTAATAAAGATATAACTAAAATACACATTATATAATAGAGAAATAACAAAAAAACACATTATTTAATAGAGAAATAACTAAAATACACATTATTTAAAAGAGAAAGAACAAAATAACACATTATTTAATAGAGAAATAACTAAAATACAAATTATTTAATAGAGAAATAACAAAAAAACACATTATTTAATAGAGAAATAACTTATATACACATTATTTATTGGAGAAATAACTAAAATACACATTATTTAATAGAGAAATAACAAAAAAACACATTGTTTTATAGAGAAATAACTAAAATACACATTATTTATTAGAGAAATAACTAAAATACACATTATTTATTTAAGAAATAACTAAAATACACATTAACTAATGGAGAAATAACTAGTATACACATTATTTAATAAAGAAATAACTAAAATTCACATTATTTATTAGAAGAGAAATAACTAAAATACACATTATTTAATAAAGAAATAACTAAAATACACATTATTAAATAAGGATATAACAAAAAAACACATTATTTAATAGATAAATAACTAAAATACACATTATTTATTAGAGAAATAACTAAAATTTACATTATATAATAAATAATAAACTAAAATACACATTATTTTATAGAGAAATAACAAAAAAACACATTATTTAATAGAGAATTAACTAAAATACACATTATTTATTAAAGAATTAACTAAAATACACAATATTAAATAAAGAATAAAAAAAACACATTATTTAATAAAGAAATGACAAAAAAACACATTATTTAATAGAGAAATAACTAAAATACACATTGTTTATTGGAGAAATAACTAAAATACACATTATTTAATAAAGAAATAACTAAAATTCACAATATTTATTAGAGAAATAACTAAAATACACATTATTTAGTAAAGAAATAACTAAAATACACAATTTTTATTGGGGAAATAACTAAAATACACATTATTTAATAAAGAATTAACTAAAATACACAATATTTAATAGAGAAATAACAAAAAAACACATTATTTAATAAAGAAATAACTAAAATACACATTATTTAATAGAGAAATAACAAAAAAACACATGATTGGATAGAGAAATAACTAAAATACACATTATTTAATATAGAAATACAAAAAAAAACACATTATTTAATAGAGAAATAACTAAAATACACATTATTTAATAAAAAAATAACAAAAAAACACATTATTTCATAGAGCAATAACTTAAATACACATTATTTAATAGAGAAATAACAAAAAAACACTTTATTTAATAGAGAAATAACTAAAATACACATTATTTATTGGAGAAATAACTAAAATACATATTATTTATTGGAGAAATAACTAATATACACATTATTTAATAAAAAAATAACTAAAATTCACATTATATATTAGAGGAGAAATAACTAAAACACACATTATTTAATAAAAAAATAACTAAAATACACATTAATAAATAAAGAAATAACAAAAAAACACATTATTTAATAGATAAATAACTAAAATACACATTATTTATTGGACAAATAACTAAAATTCACATTATTTATTGGAGAAATAACTAAAATACACATTATTTTATAAATAAATAACTAAAATACACATTATTTTATAAAGAAATAACAAAAAAACACATTATTTAATAGAGAAATAACTAAAATACACATTATTTAATAGAGAAATAACTAAAATACACATTATTTAATAGAGAAATAACAAAAAAACACATTATTTAATAGAGAAATAACTAAAATACACATTATTTATTAAAAACATACCTAAAATACACATTATTTATTAGAGAAATAACTAAAATACACATAATTTTATAAAGAAATAACTAAAATACACATTATTTATTGGAGAAATAACTAAAATACACATTATTTAATAGAGAAATAACTAAAATAGACATTATTTAATAAAGAAATAACTAAAAAACACATTATTTAATAGAGAAATAACAAAAAAACACATTATTTAATAGAGAAATATCTAAAATACACGTTATTTTATAGAGAAATATTTAAAATACACATTATTTTATAAAGAAATAACTAAAATACACATTATTTAATAGAGAAATAACATGAAAACACATTATTTAATAAAGAACTAACTAAAATACTCATTACATAATAGAGAAATAACAAAAAAACACATTAATTAATAAAGAAATAACTAAAATACACATTATTTAATAGAGAAATAACAAAAAAACACATTATTTAATAGAGAAATAACTAAAATACACATTATTTATTAGAAAAATAACTAAAATACACATTATTTATTGAACAAATAACTAAAATACACATTATTTAATAAAGAAATAACTTAAATTCACATTATTTATTGAAGAAATAACTAAGATACACGTTATTTAATAAAGAATTATTTAAAATACACTTTATTTATTAGAGAAATAACAAAAAAACACATTATTTAATAGACAAATAACTAAAAAACACATTATTTAATAGAAAAATAACAAAAAAACACATAATTTAAAAGAGAAATAACTAAAATACACATTATTTAATAAAAAAATAACTAAAATACACATTATTTATTGGAGAAATAACTAAAATACACATTATTTAATAAAGAAATAACTAAATTACACAATATTTATAGTGGAAATAACTAAAATACACATTATTTAATAAAAAAATAACTAAAATACACATTATTTAATAGAGAAGTAACAAAAAAACACATTATTTAATAAAGAAATAACTAAAATACACAATATTTAATAGAGAAATAACAAAAAAACACATTATTCAATAGAGAAATAACTAAAATACACATTATTTATTAGAGAAATAACTAAGATACACATTATTTATTGGACAAATAACTAAAATACACATTAATTAATAAAGAAATAACTAAAATTCACATTATTTATTGAAGAAATAACTAAGATACACGTTATTTAATAAAGAAATAACTAAAATACACATTATTTAATAGAGAAATAACAAAAAAACACATTATTTAATAGAGAAATAACTAAAATACACATTATTTAATAGAGAAATAACAAAAAAACACATTATTTTAGAGAGATATAACTAAAATACACATTATTTAATAAAGAAATAACTAAAATATACATTATTTATTGGAGAAATAACTAAAATACACATTATTAAATAGAGAAATAACAAAAAAACACATTATTTAATAGAGAAATAACTAAAATACACATTATTTAATAAAGAAATAACAAAAAAACACATTATTTCATAGAAAAATAACTAAAATACACATTATGTAATAAAGAAATAACAAAGAAAACACATTATTTAATAGAAAAATAACTAAAATACACATTATTTAATAGAGAAATAACAAAAAAACACATTATTTAATAAAAAAATAACTAAAATACACATTATTTAATAGAGAAATAACAAAAAAACACATTATTAAATGAAGAAATAACTAAAATACACATGATTTATTAGAGAAATAACTAAAATACACAATTATTATTAAACAAATAACTAAAATACACATTAATTAATAAAGAAATAACTAAAATTCACATTATTTATTGAAGAAATAACTAAGATACACGTTATTTAATAAAAAAATTAATAAAATATATTATTTAATAGAGAAATAACAAAAAAACACATTATTTAATAAAGAAATAACTAAAATACACATTATTTAATAGACAAATAACAAAAAAACATATTATTTAAAAGAGAAATAACTAAAATACACATTATTTAATAAAGAAATAATCTCAATACACATTACTTATTAGAGAAATAACTAAAATACACATTATTTAATAAAAAAATAAATAAAATACACAATATTTATTAGGGAAATAACTAAAATCTACATTATTTAATAAAGAAATAACTAAAATACACGATATTTAATAAAGAAATAACAAAAAAACACATTATTTAATAAAGAAATAACTAAAATACACATTATTTAATAGAGAAATAACAAAAAAACACATAATTTAATAGAGAAATAACTAAAATACACATTATTTAATAGAGAAATACCAAAAAAATACATTATTTAATAAAGAAATATTTAAAATACACATTATTTAATAGAGAAATAACAAAAAAACACATTATTTTATAGAGAAATAACTAAAATACACATTATTTAATAGAAAAATAACAAAAAAACACATTATTTATTAAAGAAATAACAAAAAAACACATTAATTAATAAAGAAATAACTAAAATACACAATATTTATTGGGGAAATAACAAAAAAACACATTATTTATTAGAGAAATAACTAAAATACACATTATTTATTGGACAAATAACTAGAATACACATTAATTAATAAAGAAATAACTAAAAGTCACATTATTTATTGAAGAAATAACTAAGATACACGTTATTAAAAAAAAAACTAAAATACACATTATTTAATAAAGAAATAACAAAAAAACACATTATTTGATAGAGAAATAACTAAAATACACATTATTTAATAGAGAAATAACAAAAAAACACATTATTTAAAAGAGAAATAACAAAAAAACACATTATTTAATAGAGAAATAACTAAAATACACATTATTTAATAATGAAATAACAAAAAAACACATTATTTGAAAGAGAAATAACTAAAATACACAATATTTAATAAAGAAATAACTAAAATACACATTATTTATTGGAGAAATAACTAAAATACACTATATTCAATAAAGAAATAACTAAAATACACAATATTTATTGGGGAATTAACTAAAATACACATTATTTAATAAAGAAATAACTAAAATACATATATAAAATATATAAAAAAAATGTTACTAAAATACACATTACTTAATAGAGAAATAACAAAAAAACACATTATTTAATAAAGAAATAACTAAAATACACATTATTAAATAGAGAAATAACAAAAAAACACATTATTTAATAGAGAAATAACTAAAATACACATTATTTAATAAAGAAATAACAAAAAAACACATTATTTCATAGAGAAATAAGTAAAATACACATTATGTAATAAAGAAATAACAAAGAAAACACATTATTTAATAGAGAAATAACTAAAATATACATTATTTAATAGAGAATTAACAAAAAACATATATTAAATATATAAAGAAGAGACGCAATGTCCTCAAATGAGACAGTTGTAAAAGCAATAACCATTAACCATAGCCATTAAATAAAGTCAATAAGTCAGTTAGTATGAATAGTCAATACACTTTTTAAAATATTCACTTTGAGTTGTGGTGGTGAACAATGTTGACGAAATAAGTTAAAAATCAATTAGTTTAAATAAATAAAGCCATACTGATGAGAGGTAAACTTCGAAACGCGTCTATGGATGTTTTTTAGTTTAAAATATTTTTTCATAAATTTAATTTTTTAACAAAAAAACACATTATTTAATAGAGAAATAACTAAAATACACATTATTTATTGGACAAATAACTAAAATACACATTAATTAATAAAGAAATAACTAAAATTCACAATATTTATTGAAGAAATAACTAAGATACACGTTATTTAATAAAGAAATAACTTATATACACATTATGTAATACAGAAATAACAAAAAAACACATTACATAATAGAGAAATAACTAAAATACACAATATTTAATAGAGAAATAACAAAAAAACACAGTATTTAAAAGAGAAATAACTAAATTACACAATAATTAATAAAGAAATAACTAAAATACACATTATTTATTGGAGAAATAACAAAAATACACAATATTTAATAGAGAAATAACTAAAATACACATTATTGATTGGACAAATAACTAAAATACACATTAATTAATAAAGAAATAACTAAAATTTACATTATTTGTTAAAGAAATAACTAAGATACACGTTATTTAATAAAAAAATAACTAAAATACACATTATGTAATAGAGAAATAACAAAAAAACACATTATTTAATAGAAAAATAACTAAAATACACAATATTTAATAGAGAAATAACAAAAAAACGCAGTATTTAAAAGAGAAATAACTAAATTACACATTATTTAATAAAGAAATAACTAAAATACACATTATTTATTGGAGAAATAACTAAAATACACATTATTTAATAAAGAAATAATAAAAATACACAATATTTATTCGGGAAATAACTAAAATACACATTATTTAATAAAAAAATAACTAAAATTCACAATATTTAATAAAGAAATAACAAAAAAACACATTGATTAATAAAGAAATAACTAAAATACACATTATTTAATAGAGAAATAACAAAAAAACACATAATTTGATAGAGAAATAACTAAAATACACATTATTTAATAGAGAAATACCAAAAAAACACATTATTTAATAGAGAAATAACTAAAATACACATTATTTAATAGAGAAATAACAAAAAAACACGCTATTTCATAGAGAAATAACTAAAATACACATTATGTAAAAGAGAAAAAAAAAAAACACATTATTTAATAGAGAAATAACTAAAATACACATTATTTAATAGAGAAATAACAAAAAAACACATTATTTAATAGAGAAATAACTAAAATACACATTATTTAATAGAGAAATAACTAATATACACGTTATTTATTGGAGAAATAACTAAAATACACTTTATTTAATAAAGAAATAACAGGAATACACATTATTTAATAGAAAAATAACAAAAAAACACATTATTTAATAGAGAAATAACTAAAATACACATTATTTATTGAAGAAATAACTAAAATACACATTATTTAATAAAGAAATAACTAAAATACACATTATTTATTAGAGAAATAACAAAAAAAACACATTATTTAATAAAGATATAACTAAAATACACATTATATAATAGAGAAAAAACAAAAAAACACATTATTTAATAGAGAAATAACTAAAATACACATTATTTAATAGAGAAATAACAAAATAACACATTATTTAATAAAGAAATAACTAAAATACAAATTATTTAATAGAGAAATAACAAAAAAACACATTATTTAATAGAGAAATAACTTATATACACATTATTTATTGGAGAAATAACTAAAATACACATTATTTAATAGAGAAATAACAAAAAAACATTTTTTAAATGAGAAATAACTAAAATACACATTATTTATTGGAGAAATAACTAAAATACACATTATTTAGTGAAGAAATAACTAAAATACACAATATTTATTGAGGAAATAACGAAAATACACATTATTTAATAAAGAATTAACTAAAATACACAATATTTAATAGAGAAATAACAAAAAAACACATTATTTAATAAAGAAATAACTAAAATACACATTATTTAATAGAGAAATAACAAAAAAACACATTATTTGATAGAGAAATAACTAAAATACACATTATTTAATATAGAAATACCAAAAAAAAACATTAATTAATAGAGAAATAACTAAAATACACAGTATTTAATAGAAAAATAACAAAAAAACACATTATTTCATAGAGCAATAACTAAAATACACATTATTTAATAGAGAAATAACAAAAAAACACTTTATTTAATAGAGAAATAACTAAAATACACATTATTTATTAAAGAAATAACTAAAATACATATTATTTATTGGAGAAATAACTAATATACACATTATTTAATAAAAAAATAACTAAAATTCACAGTATTTATTAGAGGAGAAATAACTAAAATACACATTATTTAATAAAAAAATAACTAAAATACACATTATTAATTTATAATTAATAAGGAAATAACAAAAAAACACATTATTTAATAGATAAATAACTAAAATACACATTATTTATTGGAGAAATAACTAAAATTTACATTAATTATTGGAGAAATAACTAAAATACACATTATTTTATAAATAAATAACTAAAATACACATTATTTTATAAAGAAATAACAAAAAAACCCATTATTTAATAGAGAAATAACTAAAATACACATTATTTAATAGAGAAATAACTAAAATACACATTATTTAATAGAGAAATAACAAAAAAACACATTATTTAATAGAGAAATAACTAAAATACACATTATTTAAAAAAAAAATACCTAAAATACACATTATTTATTAGAGAAATAACTAAAATACACATAATTTTATAAAGAAATAACTAAAATACACATTATTTATTGGAGAAATAGCTAAAATACACATTATTTAATGAGAAATAACTAAAATAGACATTATTTAATAGAGAAATAACTAAAATACACATTATTTAATAGAGAAATAACAAAAAAACACATTATTTAATAGAGAAATATCTAAAATACACGTTATTTTATAGAGAATTATTTAAAAAACACATTATTTAATAAAGAAATAACTAAAATACACATTATTTAATAGAGAAATAACATGAAAACACATTATTTAATAAAAAAATAACTAAAATACTCATTATATAATAGAGAAATAACAAAAAAACACATTACTTTATAGAGAAATAACTAAAATACACATTATTTAATAGAGAAATAACAAAAAACACATTATTTAATAAAGAAATAACAAAAAAACACATTATTTAATAGAGAAATAACTAAAATACACATTATTTATTAGAAAAATAACTAAAATACACATTATTTATTGAACAAATAACTAAAATACACATTATTTAATAAAGAAATAACTTAAATTCACATTATTTTTTGAAGAAATAACTAAGATACACGTTAATTCATAAAGAATCATTTTAAATACACTTTATTTAATAGAGAAATAACAACAAAACACATTATTTAATAGACAAATAACTAAAATACACATTATTTAATAGGAAAATAACAAAAAAACACATTATTTAAAAGAGAAATAACTAAACTACACATTATTTAATAAAAAAATAACTAAAATACATTAAAAAATTAAATTTATGAAAAAATATTCTAAACTAAAATCATCCATAGACGCGTTTCGAGGTTTTACAACTGACTCATTTGAGGACATTGCGTCTCTTCTTTATATATTTTATAACTAAAATACACATTATTTATTGGAGAAATAACTAAAATACACATTATTTAATAAAGAAATAACTAAATTACACAATATTTATAAGGGAAATAACTAAAATACACATTATTTAATAAAAAAATAACTAAAATACACATTATTTAATAGAGAAATAACAAAAAAACACATTATTTAATAAAGAAATAACTAAAATACACAATATTTAATAGAGAAATAACAAAAAAACACATTATTTATAAGAGAAATAACTAAAATACACATTATTTATTAGAGAAATAACTAAAATACACATTATTTATTGGACAAATAACTAAAATACACATTAATTAATAAAGAAATAACTAAAATTCACATTATTTATTAAAGAAATAACTAAGATACACGTTATTTAATAAAGAAATAACTAAAATACACATTATTTAATAGAGAAATAACAAAAAAACACATTATTTAATAGAGAAATAACTAAAATACACATTATTTAATAGAGAAATAACAAAAAAACACATTATTTTAAAAAAATATAACTAAAATACACATTATTTAATAAAGAAATAACTAAAATACACATTATTTATTGGAAAAATAACTAAAATACACATTATTTAATAAAGAAATAAATTAAATATACAATATTTATTGGGGAAAGAAATAAAATACACATTATTTAATAAAGAAATAACTAAAATACACATTATTTAATAGAGAAATAACAAAAAAACACATTATTTAATAAAGAAATAACTAAAATACACATTATTTAATAGAGAAACAACAAAAAAACACATAATTTGATAGAGAAATAACTAAAATACACATTATTTAATAAAGAAATAACAAAAAAACACATTATTTTTCAGAGAAATAACTAAAATACACATTTAATAGAGAAATAACAAAAAAACACATTATTTAATAGAGAAATAACTAAAATACACATTATTTAATAGAGAAATAACAAAAAAACAAATTATATACTAGAGAAATAACTAAAATACACATTATTTATTAGAGAAATAACTAATATACACAATATTTATTGGAGAAATAACTAAAATACACATTATTTAATAAAGAAATAACAAGAATACACATTATTTAATAAAGAAATAACAAAAAAACACATTATTTAATAGAGAAATAACTAAAATACACATTATTTATTGGAGAAATAACTAAAATACACATTATTTAATAAAGAAATAACTAAAATACACATTATTTAATAGAGAAATAACAAAAAAACACATTATTTAATAAAGATATAACTAAAATACACATTATATAATAGAGAAATAACAAAAAAAACACATTATTTAATAGAAAAATAACTAAAATACACATTATTTAATAGAGAAATAACAGAAATACACATTAATTAATAGAGAAATAACTAAAATACACATTATTTAATAAAGAAATAACAAAAAAACACATTATTCAATAGAGAAATAACTAAAATACACATTATTTATTGAAGAAATAATTAAAATTTACATTATTTAATAGAGAAATAACAAAAAAACACATTATTTAAATGAGAAATAACTAAAATACACATTATTTAATAAAGAAATAACTAAAATACACATTATTTATTGGAGAAATAACTAAAATACACAATATTTAATAAAGAAATAACTAAAATACACCTTATTTAATAAAGAAATAACAAAAAAACACATTATTTTTCAGAGAAATAACTAAAATACACATTTAATAGAGAAATAACAAAAAAACACATTATTTAATAGAGAAATAACTAAAATACACATTATTTATAAAAGAAATAACAAAAAAACAAATTATATACTAGAGAAATAACTAAAATACACATTATTTAATAGAGAAATAACTAATATACACAATATTTATTGGAGAAATAACTAAAATACACATTATTTAATAAAGAAATAACAAGAATACACATTATTTAATAAAGAAATAACAAAAAAACACATTATTTAATAGAGAAATAACTAAAATACACATTATTTATTAGAGAAATAACTAAAATACACATTATTTAATAAAGAAATAACTAAAATACACATTATTTAATAGAGAAATAACAAAAAAACACATTATTTAATAAAGATATAACTAAAATACACATTATATAATATAGAAATAACAAAAAAAACACATTATTTAATAGAGAAATAACTAAAATACACATTATTTAATAGAGAAATAACAGAAAAACACAATAATTAATAGAGAAATAACTAAAATACACATTATTTAATAAAGAAATAACAAAAAAACACATTATTTAATAGAGAAATAACTAAAATACACATTATTTATTGAAGAAATAATTAAAATTTACATTATTTAATAGAGAAATAACAAAAAAACACATTATTTAAATGAAAAATAACTAAAATACACATTATTTAATAAAGAAATAACTAAAATACACATTATTTATTGGAGAAATAACTAAAATACACATTATTTAATAAAGAAATAACTAAAATTCACAATATTTAATAAAGAAATAACAAAAAAACACATTGATTAATAAAGAAATAACTAAAATACACATTATTTAATAGAGAAATAACAAAAAAACACATAATTTGATAGAGGAATAACTAAAATACACATTATTTAATAGAGAAATACCAAAAAAACACATTATTTAATAGAGAAATAACTAAAATACACATTATTTAATAGAGAAATAACAAAAAAACACGCTATTTCATAGAGAAATAACTAAAATACACATTATGTAATAGAGAAATAAAAAAAAACACATTATTTAATAGAGAAATAACTAAAATACACATTATTTAATAGAGAAATAACAAAAAAACACATTATTCAATAGAGAAATAACTAAAATACACATTATTTAATAGAGAAATAACTTATATACACATTATTTATTGGAGAAATAACTAAAATACACTTTATTTAATAAAGAAATAACAGGAATACACATTATTTAATAGAGAAATAACAAAAAAACACATTATTTAATAGAGAAATAACTAAAATTCACATTATTTATTGAAGAAATAACTAAATTACACATTATTTAATAAAGAAATTACTAAAATACACATTATTTATTAGAGAAATAACAAAAAAACACATTATTTAATAAAGATATAACTAAAATACACATTATATAATAGAGAAATAACAAAAAAACACATTATTTAATAGAGAAATAACTAAAATACACATTATTTAAAAGAGAAAGAACAAAATAACACATTATTTAATAGAGAAATAACTAAAATACAAATTATTTAATAGAGAAATAACAAAAAAACACATTATTTAATAGAGAAATAACTTATATACACATTATTTATTGGAGAAATAACTAAAATACACATTATTTAATAGAGAAATAACAAAAAAACACATTGTTTTATAGAGAAATAACTAAAATACACATTATTTATTAGAGAAATAACTAAAATACACATTATTTATTTAAGAAATAACTAAAATACACATTAACTAATGGAGAAATAACTAGTATACACATTATTTAATAAAGAAATAACTAAAATTCACATTATTTATTAGAAGAGAAATAACTAAAATACACATTATTTAATAAAGAAATAACTAAAATACACATTATTAAATAAGGATATAACAAAAAAACACATTATTTAATAGATAAATAACTAAAATACACATTATTTATTAGAGAAATAACTAAAATTTACATTATATAATAAATAATAAACTAAAATACACATTATTTTATAGAGAAATAACAAAAAAACACATTATTTAATAGAGAATTAACTAAAATACACATTATTTATTAAAGAATTAACTAAAATACACAATATTAAATAAAGAATAAAAAAAACACATTATTTAATAAAGAAATGACAAAAAAACACATTATTTAATAGAGAAATAACTAAAATACACATTGTTTATTGGAGAAATAACTAAAATACACATTATTTAATAAAGAAATAACTAAAATTCACAATATTTATTAGAGAAATAACTAAAATACACATTATTTAGTAAAGAAATAACTAAAATACACAATTTTTATTGGGGAAATAACTAAAATACACATTATTTAATAAAGAATTAACTAAAATACACAATATTTAATAGAGAAATAACAAAAAAACACATTATTTAATAAAGAAATAACTAAAATACACATTATTTAATAGAGAAATAACAAAAAAACACATGATTGGATAGAGAAATAACTAAAATACACATTATTTAATATAGAAATACAAAAAAAAACACATTATTTAATAGAGAAATAACTAAAATACACATTATTTAATAAAAAAATAACAAAAAAACACATTATTTCATAGAGCAATAACTTAAATACACATTATTTAATAGAGAAATAACAAAAAAACACTTTATTTAATAGAGAAATAACTAAAATACACATTATTTATTGGAGAAATAACTAAAATACATATTATTTATTGGAGAAATAACTAATATACACATTATTTAATAAAAAAATAACTAAAATTCACATTATATATTAGAGGAGAAATAACTAAAACACACATTATTTAATAAAAAAATAACTAAAATACACATTAATAAATAAAGAAATAACAAAAAAACACATTATTTAATAGATAAATAACTAAAATACACATTATTTATTGGACAAATAACTAAAATTCACATTATTTATTGGAGAAATAACTAAAATACACATTATTTTATAAATAAATAACTAAAATACACATTATTTTATAAAGAAATAACAAAAAAACACATTATTTAATAGAGAAATAACTAAAATACACATTATTTAATAGAGAAATAACTAAAATACACATTATTTAATAGAGAAATAACAAAAAAACACATTATTTAATAGAGAAATAACTAAAATACACATTATTTATTAAAAACATACCTAAAATACACATTATTTATTAGAGAAATAACTAAAATACACATAATTTTATAAAGAAATAACTAAAATACACATTATTTATTGGAGAAATAACTAAAATACACATTATTTAATAGAGAAATAACTAAAATAGACATTATTTAATAAAGAAATAACTAAAAAACACATTATTTAATAGAGAAATAACAAAAAAACACATTATTTAATAGAGAAATATCTAAAATACACGTTATTTTATAGAGAAATATTTAAAATACACATTATTTTATAAAGAAATAACTAAAATACACATTATTTAATAGAGAAATAACATGAAAACACATTATTTAATAAAGAACTAACTAAAATACTCATTACATAATAGAGAAATAACAAAAAAACACATTAATTAATAAAGAAATAACTAAAATACACATTATTTAATAGAGAAATAACAAAAAAACACATTATTTAATAGAGAAATAACTAAAATACACATTATTTATTAGAAAAATAACTAAAATACACATTATTTATTGAACAAATAACTAAAATACACATTATTTAATAAAGAAATAACTTAAATTCACATTATTTATTGAAGAAATAACTAAGATACACGTTATTTAATAAAGAATTATTTAAAATACACTTTATTTATTAGAGAAATAACAAAAAAACACATTATTTAATAGACAAATAACTAAAAAACACATTATTTAATAGAAAAATAACAAAAAAACACATAATTTAAAAGAGAAATAACTAAAATACACATTATTTAATAAAAAAATAACTAAAATACACATTATTTATTGGAGAAATAACTAAAATACACATTATTTAATAAAGAAATAACTAAATTACACAATATTTATAGTGGAAATAACTAAAATACACATTATTTAATAAAAAAATAACTAAAATACACATTATTTAATAGAGAAGTAACAAAAAAACACATTATTTAATAAAGAAATAACTAAAATACACAATATTTAATAGAGAAATAACAAAAAAACACATTATTCAATAGAGAAATAACTAAAATACACATTATTTATTAGAGAAATAACTAAGATACACATTATTTATTGGACAAATAACTAAAATACACATTAATTAATAAAGAAATAACTAAAATTCACATTATTTATTGAAGAAATAACTAAGATACACGTTATTTAATAAAGAAATAACTAAAATACACATTATTTAATAGAGAAATAACAAAAAAACACATTATTTAATAGAGAAATAACTAAAATACACATTATTTAATAGAGAAATAACAAAAAAACACATTATTTTAGAGAGATATAACTAAAATACACATTATTTAATAAAGAAATAACTAAAATATACATTATTTATTGGAGAAATAACTAAAATACACATTATTAAATAGAGAAATAACAAAAAAACACATTATTTAATAGAGAAATAACTAAAATACACATTATTTAATAAAGAAATAACAAAAAAACACATTATTTCATAGAAAAATAACTAAAATACACATTATGTAATAAAGAAATAACAAAGAAAACACATTATTTAATAGAAAAATAACTAAAATACACATTATTTAATAGAGAAATAACAAAAAAACACATTATTTAATAAAAAAATAACTAAAATACACATTATTTAATAGAGAAATAACAAAAAAACACATTATTAAATGAAGAAATAACTAAAATACACATGATTTATTAGAGAAATAACTAAAATACACAATTATTATTAAACAAATAACTAAAATACACATTAATTAATAAAGAAATAACTAAAATTCACATTATTTATTGAAGAAATAACTAAGATACACGTTATTTAATAAAAAAATTAATAAAATATATTATTTAATAGAGAAATAACAAAAAAACACATTATTTAATAAAGAAATAACTAAAATACACATTATTTAATAGACAAATAACAAAAAAACATATTATTTAAAAGAGAAATAACTAAAATACACATTATTTAATAAAGAAATAATCTCAATACACATTACTTATTAGAGAAATAACTAAAATACACATTATTTAATAAAAAAATAAATAAAATACACAATATTTATTAGGGAAATAACTAAAATCTACATTATTTAATAAAGAAATAACTAAAATACACGATATTTAATAAAGAAATAACAAAAAAACACATTATTTAATAAAGAAATAACTAAAATACACATTATTTAATAGAGAAATAACAAAAAAACACATAATTTAATAGAGAAATAACTAAAATACACATTATTTAATAGAGAAATACCAAAAAAATACATTATTTAATAAAGAAATATTTAAAATACACATTATTTAATAGAGAAATAACAAAAAAACACATTATTTTATAGAGAAATAACTAAAATACACATTATTTAATAGAAAAATAACAAAAAAACACATTATTTATTAAAGAAATAACAAAAAAACACATTAATTAATAAAGAAATAACTAAAATACACAATATTTATTGGGGAAATAACAAAAAAACACATTATTTATTAGAGAAATAACTAAAATACACATTATTTATTGGACAAATAACTAGAATACACATTAATTAATAAAGAAATAACTAAAAGTCACATTATTTATTGAAGAAATAACTAAGATACACGTTATTAAAAAAAAAACTAAAATACACATTATTTAATAAAGAAATAACAAAAAAACACATTATTTGATAGAGAAATAACTAAAATACACATTATTTAATAGAGAAATAACAAAAAAACACATTATTTAAAAGAGAAATAACAAAAAAACACATTATTTAATAGAGAAATAACTAAAATACACATTATTTAATAATGAAATAACAAAAAAACACATTATTTGAAAGAGAAATAACTAAAATACACAATATTTAATAAAGAAATAACTAAAATACACATTATTTATTGGAGAAATAACTAAAATACACTATATTCAATAAAGAAATAACTAAAATACACAATATTTATTGGGGAATTAACTAAAATACACATTATTTAATAAAGAAATAACTAAAATACATATATAAAATATATAAAAAAAATGTTACTAAAATACACATTACTTAATAGAGAAATAACAAAAAAACACATTATTTAATAAAGAAATAACTAAAATACACATTATTAAATAGAGAAATAACAAAAAAACACATTATTTAATAGAGAAATAACTAAAATACACATTATTTAATAAAGAAATAACAAAAAAACACATTATTTCATAGAGAAATAAGTAAAATACACATTATGTAATAAAGAAATAACAAAGAAAACACATTATTTAATAGAGAAATAACTAAAATATACATTATTTAATAGAGAATTAACAAAAAACATATATTAAATATATAAAGAAGAGACGCAATGTCCTCAAATGAGACAGTTGTAAAAGCAATAACCATTAACCATAGCCATTAAATAAAGTCAATAAGTCAGTTAGTATGAATAGTCAATACACTTTTTAAAATATTCACTTTGAGTTGTGGTGGTGAACAATGTTGACGAAATAAGTTAAAAATCAATTAGTTTAAATAAATAAAGCCATACTGATGAGAGGTAAACTTCGAAACGCGTCTATGGATGTTTTTTAGTTTAAAATATTTTTTCATAAATTTAATTTTTTAACAAAAAAACACATTATTTAATAGAGAAATAACTAAAATACACATTATTTATTGGACAAATAACTAAAATACACATTAATTAATAAAGAAATAACTAAAATTCACAATATTTATTGAAGAAATAACTAAGATACACGTTATTTAATAAAGAAATAACTTATATACACATTATGTAATACAGAAATAACAAAAAAACACATTACATAATAGAGAAATAACTAAAATACACAATATTTAATAGAGAAATAACAAAAAAACACAGTATTTAAAAGAGAAATAACTAAATTACACAATAATTAATAAAGAAATAACTAAAATACACATTATTTATTGGAGAAATAACAAAAATACACAATATTTAATAGAGAAATAACTAAAATACACATTATTGATTGGACAAATAACTAAAATACACATTAATTAATAAAGAAATAACTAAAATTTACATTATTTGTTAAAGAAATAACTAAGATACACGTTATTTAATAAAAAAATAACTAAAATACACATTATGTAATAGAGAAATAACAAAAAAACACATTATTTAATAGAAAAATAACTAAAATACACAATATTTAATAGAGAAATAACAAAAAAACGCAGTATTTAAAAGAGAAATAACTAAATTACACATTATTTAATAAAGAAATAACTAAAATACACATTATTTATTGGAGAAATAACTAAAATACACATTATTTAATAAAGAAATAATAAAAATACACAATATTTATTCGGGAAATAACTAAAATACACATTATTTAATAAAAAAATAACTAAAATTCACAATATTTAATAAAGAAATAACAAAAAAACACATTGATTAATAAAGAAATAACTAAAATACACATTATTTAATAGAGAAATAACAAAAAAACACATAATTTGATAGAGAAATAACTAAAATACACATTATTTAATAGAGAAATACCAAAAAAACACATTATTTAATAGAGAAATAACTAAAATACACATTATTTAATAGAGAAATAACAAAAAAACACGCTATTTCATAGAGAAATAACTAAAATACACATTATGTAAAAGAGAAAAAAAAAAAACACATTATTTAATAGAGAAATAACTAAAATACACATTATTTAATAGAGAAATAACAAAAAAACACATTATTTAATAGAGAAATAACTAAAATACACATTATTTAATAGAGAAATAACTAATATACACGTTATTTATTGGAGAAATAACTAAAATACACTTTATTTAATAAAGAAATAACAGGAATACACATTATTTAATAGAAAAATAACAAAAAAACACATTATTTAATAGAGAAATAACTAAAATACACATTATTTATTGAAGAAATAACTAAAATACACATTATTTAATAAAGAAATAACTAAAATACACATTATTTATTAGAGAAATAACAAAAAAAACACATTATTTAATAAAGATATAACTAAAATACACATTATATAATAGAGAAAAAACAAAAAAACACATTATTTAATAGAGAAATAACTAAAATACACATTATTTAATAGAGAAATAACAAAATAACACATTATTTAATAAAGAAATAACTAAAATACAAATTATTTAATAGAGAAATAACAAAAAAACACATTATTTAATAGAGAAATAACTTATATACACATTATTTATTGGAGAAATAACTAAAATACACATTATTTAATAGAGAAATAACAAAAAAACATTTTTTAAATGAGAAATAACTAAAATACACATTATTTATTGGAGAAATAACTAAAATACACATTATTTAGTGAAGAAATAACTAAAATACACAATATTTATTGAGGAAATAACGAAAATACACATTATTTAATAAAGAATTAACTAAAATACACAATATTTAATAGAGAAATAACAAAAAAACACATTATTTAATAAAGAAATAACTAAAATACACATTATTTAATAGAGAAATAACAAAAAAACACATTATTTGATAGAGAAATAACTAAAATACACATTATTTAATATAGAAATACCAAAAAAAAACATTAATTAATAGAGAAATAACTAAAATACACAGTATTTAATAGAAAAATAACAAAAAAACACATTATTTCATAGAGCAATAACTAAAATACACATTATTTAATAGAGAAATAACAAAAAAACACTTTATTTAATAGAGAAATAACTAAAATACACATTATTTATTAAAGAAATAACTAAAATACATATTATTTATTGGAGAAATAACTAATATACACATTATTTAATAAAAAAATAACTAAAATTCACAGTATTTATTAGAGGAGAAATAACTAAAATACACATTATTTAATAAAAAAATAACTAAAATACACATTATTAATTTATAATTAATAAGGAAATAACAAAAAAACACATTATTTAATAGATAAATAACTAAAATACACATTATTTATTGGAGAAATAACTAAAATTTACATTAATTATTGGAGAAATAACTAAAATACACATTATTTTATAAATAAATAACTAAAATACACATTATTTTATAAAGAAATAACAAAAAAACCCATTATTTAATAGAGAAATAACTAAAATACACATTATTTAATAGAGAAATAACTAAAATACACATTATTTAATAGAGAAATAACAAAAAAACACATTATTTAATAGAGAAATAACTAAAATACACATTATTTAAAAAAAAAATACCTAAAATACACATTATTTATTAGAGAAATAACTAAAATACACATAATTTTATAAAGAAATAACTAAAATACACATTATTTATTGGAGAAATAGCTAAAATACACATTATTTAATGAGAAATAACTAAAATAGACATTATTTAATAGAGAAATAACTAAAATACACATTATTTAATAGAGAAATAACAAAAAAACACATTATTTAATAGAGAAATATCTAAAATACACGTTATTTTATAGAGAATTATTTAAAAAACACATTATTTAATAAAGAAATAACTAAAAAACACATTATTTAATAGAGAAATAACATGAAAACACATTATTTAATAAAAAAATAACTAAAATACTCATTATATAATAGAGAAATAACAAAAAAACACATTACTTTATAGAGAAATAACTAAAATACACATTATTTAATAGAGAAATAACAAAAAACACATTATTTAATAAAGAAATAACAAAAAAACACATTATTTAATAGAGAAATAACTAAAATACACATTATTTATTAGAAAAATAACTAAAATACACATTATTTATTGAACAAATAACTAAAATACACATTATTTAATAAAGAAATAACTTAAATTCACATTATTTTTTGAAGAAATAACTAAGATACACGTTAATTCATAAAGAATCATTTTAAATACACTTTATTTAATAGAGAAATAACAACAAAACACATTATTTAATAGACAAATAACTAAAATACACATTATTTAATAGGAAAATAACAAAAAAACACATTATTTAAAAGAGAAATAACTAAACTACACATTATTTAATAAAAAAATAACTAAAATACATTAAAAAATTAAATTTATGAAAAAATATTCTAAACTAAAATCATCCATAGACGCGTTTCGAGGTTTTACAACTGACTCATTTGAGGACATTGCGTCTCTTCTTTATATATTTTATAACTAAAATACACATTATTTATTGGAGAAATAACTAAAATACACATTATTTAATAAAGAAATAACTAAATTACACAATATTTATAAGGGAAATAACTAAAATACACATTATTTAATAAAAAAATAACTAAAATACACATTATTTAATAGAGAAATAACAAAAAAACACATTATTTAATAAAGAAATAACTAAAATACACAATATTTAATAGAGAAATAACAAAAAAACACATTATTTATAAGAGAAATAACTAAAATACACATTATTTATTAGAGAAATAACTAAAATACACATTATTTATTGGACAAATAACTAAAATACACATTAATTAATAAAGAAATAACTAAAATTCACATTATTTATTAAAGAAATAACTAAGATACACGTTATTTAATAAAGAAATAACTAAAATACACATTATTTAATAGAGAAATAACAAAAAAACACATTATTTAATAGAGAAATAACTAAAATACACATTATTTAATAGAGAAATAACAAAAAAACACATTATTTTAAAAAAATATAACTAAAATACACATTATTTAATAAAGAAATAACTAAAATACACATTATTTATTGGAAAAATAACTAAAATACACATTATTTAATAAAGAAATAAATTAAATATACAATATTTATTGGGGAAAGAAATAAAATACACATTATTTAATAAAGAAATAACTAAAATACACATTATTTAATAGAGAAATAACAAAAAAACACATTATTTAATAAAGAAATAACTAAAATACACATTATTTAATAGAGAAACAACAAAAAAACACATAATTTGATAGAGAAATAACTAAAATACACATTATTTAATAAAGAAATAACAAAAAAACACATTATTTTTCAGAGAAATAACTAAAATACACATTTAATAGAGAAATAACAAAAAAACACATTATTTAATAGAGAAATAACTAAAATACACATTATTTAATAGAGAAATAACAAAAAAACAAATTATATACTAGAGAAATAACTAAAATACACATTATTTATTAGAGAAATAACTAATATACACAATATTTATTGGAGAAATAACTAAAATACACATTATTTAATAAAGAAATAACAAGAATACACATTATTTAATAAAGAAATAACAAAAAAACACATTATTTAATAGAGAAATAACTAAAATACACATTATTTATTGGAGAAATAACTAAAATACACATTATTTAATAAAGAAATAACTAAAATACACATTATTTAATAGAGAAATAACAAAAAAACACATTATTTAATAAAGATATAACTAAAATACACATTATATAATAGAGAAATAACAAAAAAAACACATTATTTAATAGAAAAATAACTAAAATACACATTATTTAATAGAGAAATAACAGAAATACACATTAATTAATAGAGAAATAACTAAAATACACATTATTTAATAAAGAAATAACAAAAAAACACATTATTCAATAGAGAAATAACTAAAATACACATTATTTATTGAAGAAATAATTAAAATTTACATTATTTAATAGAGAAATAACAAAAAAACACATTATTTAAATGAGAAATAACTAAAATACACATTATTTAATAAAGAAATAACTAAAATACACATTATTTATTGGAGAAATAACTAAAATACACAATATTTAATAAAGAAATAACTAAAATACACCTTATTTAATAAAGAAATAACAAAAAAACACATTATTTTTCAGAGAAATAACTAAAATACACATTTAATAGAGAAATAACAAAAAAACACATTATTTAATAGAGAAATAACTAAAATACACATTATTTATAAAAGAAATAACAAAAAAACAAATTATATACTAGAGAAATAACTAAAATACACATTATTTAATAGAGAAATAACTAATATACACAATATTTATTGGAGAAATAACTAAAATACACATTATTTAATAAAGAAATAACAAGAATACACATTATTTAATAAAGAAATAACAAAAAAACACATTATTTAATAGAGAAATAACTAAAATACACATTATTTATTAGAGAAATAACTAAAATACACATTATTTAATAAAGAAATAACTAAAATACACATTATTTAATAGAGAAATAACAAAAAAACACATTATTTAATAAAGATATAACTAAAATACACATTATATAATATAGAAATAACAAAAAAAACACATTATTTAATAGAGAAATAACTAAAATACACATTATTTAATAGAGAAATAACAGAAAAACACAATAATTAATAGAGAAATAACTAAAATACACATTATTTAATAAAGAAATAACAAAAAAACACATTATTTAATAGAGAAATAACTAAAATACACATTATTTATTGAAGAAATAATTAAAATTTACATTATTTAATAGAGAAATAACAAAAAAACACATTATTTAAATGAAAAATAACTAAAATACACATTATTTAATAAAGAAATAACTAAAATACACATTATTTATTGGAGAAATAACTAAAATACACATTATTTAATAAAGAAATAACTAAAATTCACAATATTTAATAAAGAAATAACAAAAAAACACATTGATTAATAAAGAAATAACTAAAATACACATTATTTAATAGAGAAATAACAAAAAAACACATAATTTGATAGAGGAATAACTAAAATACACATTATTTAATAGAGAAATACCAAAAAAACACATTATTTAATAGAGAAATAACTAAAATACACATTATTTAATAGAGAAATAACAAAAAAACACGCTATTTCATAGAGAAATAACTAAAATACACATTATGTAATAGAGAAATAAAAAAAAACACATTATTTAATAGAGAAATAACTAAAATACACATTATTTAATAGAGAAATAACAAAAAAACACATTATTCAATAGAGAAATAACTAAAATACACATTATTTAATAGAGAAATAACTTATATACACATTATTTATTGGAGAAATAACTAAAATACACTTTATTTAATAAAGAAATAACAGGAATACACATTATTTAATAGAGAAATAACAAAAAAACACATTATTTAATAGAGAAATAACTAAAATACACATTATTTATTGAAGAAATAACTAAATTACACATTATTTAATAAAGAAATTACTAAAATACACATTATTTATTAGAGAAATAACAAAAAAACACATTATTTAATAAAGATATAACTAAAATACACATTATATAATAGAGAAATAACAAAAAAACACATTATTTAATAGAGAAATAACTAAAATACACATTATTTAAAAGAGAAAGAACAAAATAACACATTATTTAATAGAGAAATAACTAAAATACAAATTATTTAATAGAGAAATAACAAAAAAACACATTATTTAATAGAGAAATAACTTATATACACATTATTTATTGGAGAAATAACTAAAATACACATTATTTAATAGAGAAATAACAAAAAAACACATTGTTTTATAGAGAAATAACTAAAATACACATTATTTATTAGAGAAATAACTAAAATACACATTATTTATTTAAGAAATAACTAAAATACACATTAACTAATGGAGAAATAACTAGTATACACATTATTTAATAAAGAAATAACTAAAATTCACATTATTTATTAGAAGAGAAATAACTAAAATACACATTATTTAATAAAGAAATAACTAAAATACACATTATTAAATAAGGATATAACAAAAAAACACATTATTTAATAGATAAATAACTAAAATACACATTATTTATTAGAGAAATAACTAAAATTTACATTATATAATAAATAATAAACTAAAATACACATTATTTTATAGAGAAATAACAAAAAAACACATTATTTAATAGAGAATTAACTAAAATACACATTATTTATTAAAGAATTAACTAAAATACACAATATTAAATAAAGAATAAAAAAAACACATTATTTAATAAAGAAATGACAAAAAAACACATTATTTAATAGAGAAATAACTAAAATACACATTGTTTATTGGAGAAATAACTAAAATACACATTATTTAATAAAGAAATAACTAAAATTCACAATATTTATTAGAGAAATAACTAAAATACACATTATTTAGTAAAGAAATAACTAAAATACACAATTTTTATTGGGGAAATAACTAAAATACACATTATTTAATAAAGAATTAACTAAAATACACAATATTTAATAGAGAAATAACAAAAAAACACATTATTTAATAAAGAAATAACTAAAATACACATTATTTAATAGAGAAATAACAAAAAAACACATGATTGGATAGAGAAATAACTAAAATACACATTATTTAATATAGAAATACAAAAAAAACACATTATTTAATAGAGAAATAACTAAAATACACATTATTTAATAAAAAAATAACAAAAAAACACATTATTTCATAGAGCAATAACTTAAATACACATTATTTAATAGAGAAATAACAAAAAAACACTTTATTTAATAGAGAAATAACTAAAATACACATTATTTATTGGAGAAATAACTAAAATACATATTATTTATTGGAGAAATAACTAATATACACATTATTTAATAAAAAAATAACTAAAATTCACATTATATATTAGAGGAGAAATAACTAAAACACACATTATTTAATAAAAAAATAACTAAAATACACATTAATAAATAAAGAAATAACAAAAAAACACATTATTTAATAGATAAATAACTAAAATACACATTATTTATTGGACAAATAACTAAAATTCACATTATTTATTGGAGAAATAACTAAAATACACATTATTTTATAAATAAATAACTAAAATACACATTATTTTATAAAGAAATAACAAAAAAACACATTATTTAATAGAGAAATAACTAAAATACACATTATTTAATAGAGAAATAACTAAAATACACATTATTTAATAGAGAAATAACAAAAAAACACATTATTTAATAGAGAAATAACTAAAATACACATTATTTATTAAAAACATACCTAAAATACACATTATTTATTAGAGAAATAACTAAAATACACATAATTTTATAAAGAAATAACTAAAATACACATTATTTATTGGAGAAATAACTAAAATACACATTATTTAATAGAGAAATAACTAAAATAGACATTATTTAATAAAGAAATAACTAAAAAACACATTATTTAATAGAGAAATAACAAAAAAACACATTATTTAATAGAGAAATATCTAAAATACACGTTATTTTATAGAGAAATATTTAAAATACACATTATTTTATAAAGAAATAACTAAAATACACATTATTTAATAGAGAAATAACATGAAAACACATTATTTAATAAAGAACTAACTAAAATACTCATTACATAATAGAGAAATAACAAAAAAACACATTAATTAATAAAGAAATAACTAAAATACACATTATTTAATAGAGAAATAACAAAAAAACACATTATTTAATAGAGAAATAACTAAAATACACATTATTTATTAGAAAAATAACTAAAATACACATTATTTATTGAACAAATAACTAAAATACACATTATTTAATAAAGAAATAACTTAAATTCACATTATTTATTGAAGAAATAACTAAGATACACGTTATTTAATAAAGAATTATTTAAAATACACTTTATTTATTAGAGAAATAACAAAAAAACACATTATTTAATAGACAAATAACTAAAAAACACATTATTTAATAGAAAAATAACAAAAAAACACATAATTTAAAAGAGAAATAACTAAAATACACATTATTTAATAAAAAAATAACTAAAATACACATTATTTATTGGAGAAATAACTAAAATACACATTATTTAATAAAGAAATAACTAAATTACACAATATTTATAGTGGAAATAACTAAAATACACATTATTTAATAAAAAAATAACTAAAATACACATTATTTAATAGAGAAGTAACAAAAAAACACATTATTTAATAAAGAAATAACTAAAATACACAATATTTAATAGAGAAATAACAAAAAAACACATTATTCAATAGAGAAATAACTAAAATACACATTATTTATTAGAGAAATAACTAAGATACACATTATTTATTGGACAAATAACTAAAATACACATTAATTAATAAAGAAATAACTAAAATTCACATTATTTATTGAAGAAATAACTAAGATACACGTTATTTAATAAAGAAATAACTAAAATACACATTATTTAATAGAGAAATAACAAAAAAACACATTATTTAATAGAGAAATAACTAAAATACACATTATTTAATAGAGAAATAACAAAAAAACACATTATTTTAGAGAGATATAACTAAAATACACATTATTTAATAAAGAAATAACTAAAATATACATTATTTATTGGAGAAATAACTAAAATACACATTATTTAATAAAGAAATAAAAACAATATACAATATTTATTGGGGAAAGAAATAAAATACACATTATTTAATAAAGAAATAACTAAAATACACATTATTTAATAGAGAAATAACAAAAAAACACATTATTTAATAAAGAAATAACTAAAATACACATTATTTAATAGAGAAATAACAAAAAAACACATAATTTGATAGAGAAATAACTAAAATACACATTATTTAATAAAGAAATAACAAAAAAACACTTTATTTCTCAGAGAAATAACCAAAATAAACATTTAATAGAGAAATAACAAAAAAACTCATTATTTAATAAAGAAATAACTAAAATACACATTATTTAATAGAGAAATAACAAAAAAACAAATTATATAATAGAGAAATAACTAAAATACACATTATTTAATAGAGAAATAACTAATATACACAATATTTATTGGAGAAATAACTAAAATACACAATATTTAATAAAGAAATATCAAGAATACACATTATTTAAAAAAGAAATAACAAAAAAACACATTATTTGATAGAGAAATAACTAAAATACACATTATTTATTGGAGAAATAACTAAAATACACATTATTTAATAAAGAAATAACTAAAATACACATTATTTAATAGAGAAATAACAAAAAAACACATTATTTAATAAAGATATAACTAAAATACACATTATATAAAAGAGAAATAACAAAAAAAACACATTATTTAATAGAGAAATAACTAAAATACACATTATTTAATAGAGAAATAACAAAAAAACACATTAAATAATAGAGAAATAACTAAAATACACATTATTTAATAGAGAAATAACAAAAAAACACATTATTTAATAGAGAAATAACTAAAATACACATTAATTATTGGAGAAATAATTAAAATACACATTATTTAATAGAGAAATAACAAAAAAACACATTATTTAAATGAGAAATAACTAAAATACACATTATTTAATAAAGAAATAACTAAAATACACATTATTTATTGGAGAAATAACTAAAATACACATTATTTAATAAAGAAATAACTAAAATACACAATATTTATTGGGGAAATAACTAAAATACACATTATTTAATCAAGAAATAACTAAAATACATATTATTTAATAGAGAAATAACAAAAAAACACATTATTTAATAAAGAAATAACTAAAATACACATTATTTGATAGAGAAATAACAAAAAAACACATTATTTGATAGAGAAATAACTAAAATACACATAATTTAATAGAAAAATACCAAAAAACACATTATTTAATAAAAAAATAACTAAAATACACATTATTTAATAGAGAAATAACAAAAAAACACATTGTTTCATAGAGAAATAACTAAAATACACATTATTTAATAAAGAAATAACAAAAAAACACTTTATTTAATAGAGAAATAACTAAAATACACATTATTTATTTGAGAAATAACTAAAATACACATTAATTAATGAAGAAATAACTAGTATACACATTATTTAATAAAGAAATAACTAAAATTAACATTATTTATTAGAAGAGAAATAACTAAAAAACACATTATTTAATAAAGAAATAACTAAAATACACATTATTAAATAAGGATATAACAAAAAAACACATTATTTAATAGATAAATAACTAAAATACACATTAATTATTAGAGAAAAAACTAAAATTAACATTATTTATTGGAGAAATAACTAAAATTCACATTATATAATAAATAATAAACTAAAATACACATTATTTTATAGAGAAATAACAAAAAAACACATTATTTAATAGAGAAATAACTAAAATACACATTATTTATTAAAGAATTAACTAAAATACACAATATTAAATGGAGAATGAAAAAAACACATTATTTAATAAAGAAATGACAAAAAAACACATCATTTAATAGAGAAATAACTAAAATACACATTATTTATTAGAGAAATAACTAAAATACACATTATTTAATAAAGAAATAACTAAAATTCACAATATTTATGAGAGAAATAACTAAAATACACATTATTTAATAGAGAAAATACAAAAAACACATTATTTAATAGATAAATAACTAAAATACACATTATTTAATAGAGAAATAACTAAAATACACATTATTTATTGGAGAAATAACTAAAATACTTATTATTTAATGGAGAAATAACTAAAATACACATTATTTAATAGAGAAACAACTAAAATACACAATATTTATTAGAGAAATAACTAAAATACACATTATTTAATAGAGAAATAACTAACATACACATTATTTAATAAAGAAATAACTAAAATACACATTATTTAATAGAGAAATAACAAAAAAACACATTATTTAATAGAGAAATAACTAAAATACACATTATTTATTGGAGAAATAACTAAAATACACATTATTTATTAAAGAAATAACTAAAATACACATTATTTAATAGAGAAATATAAAAAAAAAAAAAAATTTACTTGAAGAAATAACTAAAATACACATTATTTAATAGAGAAATAACAAAAAAACACATTATTTAATAGAAAAATAACTTAATAACACATTATTTATTAGAGAAATAACAGAAAAACACATTATTTCATAGAGAAATAACTAAAAAACACATTATTTAATAGAGAAATAACAAAAAACACATTATTTAATAAAGAAATAACAAAGAAACACATTATTTAATAGAGAAATAACTAAAATACACATTATTTATTAGAAAAATAACTAAAATGCACATTATTTATTGAACAAATAACTAAAATACACAATATTTAATAAAGAAATAACTAAAATTCACAATATTTATTGAAGAAATACACATTATTTAATAGAGAAATAACAAAAAAACACATTATTTAATAGAGAAATAACTAAAATACACATTATTTAATAGAAAAATAACTTAATAACACATTATTTATTAGAGAAATAACAGAAAAACACATTATTTCATAGAGAAATAACTAAAAAACACATTATTTAATAGTGAAATAACAAAAAACACATTATTTAATAAAGAAATAACAAAGAAACACATTATTTAATAGAGAAATAACTAAAATACACATTATTTATTAGAAAAATAACTAAAATGCACATTATTTATTGAACAAATAACTAAAATACACAATATTTAATAAAGAAATAACTAAAATTCACAATATTTATTGAAGAAATACACATTATTTAATAGAGAAATAACAAAAAAACACATTATTTAATAGAGAAATAACTAAAATACACATTATTTAATAGAAAAATAACAAAAAAAAACACATTATTTAATAGAGAAATAACTAAAATACACATTATTTTTAAAAAAAATACCTAAAATACACATTATTTATTAGAGAAATAACTAAAATACACATAATTTTATAAAGAAATAACTAAAATACACATTATTTATTGGAGAAATAGCTAAAATACACATTATTTAATGAGAAATAACTAAAATAGACATTATTTAATAGAGAAATAACTAAAATACACATTATTTAATAGAGAAATAACAAAAAAACACATTATTTTATAGAGAAATATCTAAAATACACGTTATTTTATAGAGAAATATTTAAAAAACACATTATTTAATAAAGAAATAACTAAAATACACATTATTTAATAGAGAAATAACATGAAAACACATTATTTAATAAAAAAATAACTAAAATACTCATTATATAATAGAGAAATAACAAAAAAACACATTAATTTATAGAGAAATAACTAAAATACACATTATTTAATAGAGAAATAACAAAAAACACATTATTTAATAGAGAAATAACAAAAAAACACATTATTTAATAGAGAAATAACTAAAATACACATTATTTATTAGAAAAATAACTAAAATACACATTATTTATTGAACAAATAACTAAAATACACATTATTTAATAAAGAAATAACTTAAATTCACATTATTTTTTGAAGAAATAACTAAGATACACGTTAATTCATAAAGAATCATTTTAAATACACTTTATTTAATAGAGAAATAACAACAAAACACATTATTTAATAGACAAATAACTAAAATACACATTATTTAATAGGAAAATAACAAAAAAACACATTATTTAAAAGAGAAATAACTAAACTACACATTATTTAATAAAAAAATAACTAAAATACACATTATTTATTGGAGAAATAATTAAAATACACATTATTTAATAAAGAAATAACTAAATTACACAATATTTATAAGGGAAATAACTAAAATACACATTATTTAATAAAAAAATAACTAAAATACACATTATTTAATAGAGAAATAACAAAAAAACACATTATTTAATAAAGAAATAACTAAAATACACAATATTTAATAGAGAAATAACAAAAAAACACATTATTTATAAGAGAAATAACTTAAATACACATTATTTCTTAGAGAAATAACTAAAACACACATTATTTATTGGACAAATAACTAAAATACACATTAATTAATAAAGAAATAACTAAAATTCACATTATTTATTAAAGAAATAACTAAGATACACGTTATTTAATAAAGAAATAACTAAAATACACATTATTTAATAGAGAAATAACAAAAAAACACATTATTTAATAGAGAAATAACTAAAATACACATTATTTAATAGAGAAATAACAAAACAACACATTATTTAAAAAAAATATAACTAAAATACACATTATTTAATAAAGAAATAACTAAAATACACATTATTTATTGGAAAAATAACTAAAATACACATTATTTAATAAAGAAATAAATTAAATATACAATATTTATTGGGGAAAGAAATAAAATACACATTATTTAATAAAGAAATAACTAAAATACACATTATTTAATAGAGAAATAACAAAAAAACACATTATTTAATAAAGAAATAACTAAAATACACATTATTTAATAGAGAAACAACAAAAAAACACATAATTTGATAGAGAAATAACTAAAATACACATTATTTAATAAAGAAATAACAAAAAAACACATTATTTTTCAGAGAAATAACTAAAATACACATTTAATAGAGAAATAACAAAAAAACACATTATTTAATAGAGAAATAACTAAAATACACATTATTTAATAGAGAAATAACAAAAAAACAAATTATATACTAGAGAAATAACTAAAATACACATTATTTAATAGAGAAATAACTAATATACACAATATTTATTGGAGAAATAACTAAAATACACATTATTTAATAAAGAAATAACAAGAATACACATTATTTAATAAAGAAATAACAAAAAAACACATTATTTAATAGAGAAATAACTAAAATACACATTATTTATTGGAGAAATAACTAAAATACACATTATTTAATAAAGAAATAACTAAAATACACATTATTTAATAGAGAAATAACAAAAAAACACATTATTTAATAAAGATATAACTAAAATACACATTATATAATAGAGAAATAACAAAAAAAACACATTATTTAATAGAGAAATAACTAAAATACACATTATTTAATAGAGAAATAACAAAAAAACACATTATTTAATAGAGAAATAACTAAAATACACATTAATTATTGGAGAAATAATTAAAATACACATTATTTAATAGAGAAATAACAAAAAAACACATTATTTAAATGAGAAATAACTAAAATACACATTATTTAATAAAGAAATAACTAAAATACACATTATTTATTGGAGAAATAACTAAAATACACATTATTTAATAAAGAAATAACTAAAATACACAATATTTATTGGGGAAATAACTAAAATACACATTATTTAATCAAGAAATAACTAAAATACATATTATTTAATAGAGAAATAACAAAAAAACACATTATTTAATAAAGAAATAACTAAAATACACATTATTTGATAGAGAAATAACAAAAAAACACATTATTTGATAGAGAAATAACTAAAATACACATAATTTAATAGAAAAATACCAAAAAACACATTATTTAATAAAAAAATAACTAAAATACACATTATTTAATAGAGAAATAACAAAAAAACACATTGTTTCATAGAGAAATAACTAAAATACACATTATTTAATAGAGAAATAACAAAAAAACACTTTATTTAATAGAGAAATAACTAAAATACACATTATTTATTTGAGAAATAACTAAAATACACATTAATTAATGGAGAAATAACTAGTATACACATTATTTAATAAAGAAATAACTAAAATTAACATTATTTATTAGAAGAGAAATAACTAAAAAACACATTATTTAATAAAGAAATAACTAAAATACACATTATTAAATAAGGATATAACAAAAAAACACATTATTTAATAGATAAATAACTAAAATACACATTAATTATTAGAGAAAAAACTAAAATTAACATTATTTATTGGAGAAATAACTAAAATTCACATTATATAATAAATAATAAACTAAAATACACATTATTTTATAGAGAAATAACAAAAAAACACATTATTTAATAGAGAAATAACTAAAATACACATTATTTATTAAAGAATTAACTAAAATACACAATATTAAATGGAGAATGAAAAAAACACATTATTTAATAAAGAAATGACAAAAAAACACATCATTTAATAGAGAAATAACTAAAATACACATTATTTATTGGAGAAATAACTAAAATACACATAATTTAATAAAGAAATAACTAAAATTCACAATATTTATGAGAGAAATAACTAAAATACACATTATTTAATAGAGAAAATACAAAAAACACATTATTTAATAGATAAATAACTAAAATACACATTATTTAATAGAGAAATAACTAAAATACACATTATTTATTGGAGAAATAACTAAAATACTTATTATTTAATGGAGAAATAACTAAAATACACATTATTTAATAGAGAAACAACTAAAATACACAATATTTATTAGAGAAATAACTAAAATACACATTATTTAATAGAGAAATAACTAACATACACATTATTTAATAAAGAAATAACTAAAATACACATTATTTAATAGAGAAATAACAAAAAAACACATTATTTAATAGAGAAATAACTAAAATACACATTATTTAATAAAGAAATAACTTAAACACACATTATTTAATAGAGAAATAACAAAAAAAGAAATTATTTAATAGAGAAATAACTCAAATACACATTTTTTATTAGAGAAATATTATTGGAGAAATAGCAAAAAACACATTATTTAATAAAGAAATAACTAAAATACACATTATTTAATAAAGAAATAACAAAAAAACACATTATTTAATAGAGAAATAACTAAAATACACATTATTTATTGGAGAAATAACTAAAATACTTATTATTTAATGGAGAAATAACTAAAATACACATTATTTAATAGAGAAACAACTAAAATACACAATATTTATTAGAGAAATAACTAAAATACACATTATTTAATAGAGAAATAACTAACATACACATTATTTAATAAAGAAATAACTAAAATACACATTATTTAATAGAGAAATAACAAAAAAACACATTATTTAATAGAGAAATAACTAAAATACACATTATTTATTGGAGAAATAACTAAAATACACATTATTTATTAAAGAAATAACTAAAATACACATTATTTAATAGAGAAATATAAAAAAGAAAAAAATTTAATTGAAGAAATAACTAAAATACACATTATTTAATAGAGAAATAACAAAAAAACACATTATTTAATAGAAAAATAACTTAATAACACATTATTTATTAGAGAAATAACAGAAAAACACATTATTTCATAGAGAAATAACTAAAAAACACATTATTTAATAGAGAAATAACAAAAAACACATTATTTAATAAAGAAATAACAAAGAAACACATTATTTAATAGAGAAATAACTAAAATACACATTATTTATTAGAAAAATAACTAAAATGCACATTATTTATTGAACAAATAACTAAAATACACAATATTTAATAAAGAAATAACTAAAATTCACAATATTTATTGAAGAAATACACATTATTTAATAGAGAAATAACAAAAAAACACATTATTTAATAGAGAAATAACTAAAATACACATTATTTAATAGAAAAATAACAAAAAAAAACACATTATTTAATAGAGAAATAACTAAAATACACATTATTTTTAAAAAAAATACCTAAAATACACATTATTTATTAGAGAAATAACTAAAATACACATAATTTTATAAAGAAATAACTATAATACACATTATTTATTGGAGAAATAGCTAAAATACACATTATTTAATGAGAAATAACTAAAATAGACATTATTTAATAGAGAAATAACTAAAATACACATTATTTAATAGAGAAATAACAAAAAAACACATTATTTTATAGAGAAATATCTAAAATACACGTTATTTTATAGAGAAATATTTAAAAAACACATTATTTAATAAAGAAATAACTAAAATACACATTATTTAATAGAGAAATAACATGAAAACACATTATTTAATAAAAAAATAACTAAAATACTCATTATATAATAGAGAAATAACAAAAAAACACATTAATTTATAGAGAAATAACTAAAATACACATTATTTAATAGAGAAATAACAAAAAACACATTATTTAATAGAGAAATAACAAAAAAACACATTATTTAATAGAGAAATAACTAAAATACACATTATTTATTAGAAAAATAACTAAAATACACATTATTTATTGAACAAATAACTAAAATACACATTATTTAATAAAGAAATAACTTAAATTCACATTATTTTTTGAAGAAATAACTAAGATACACGTTAATTCATAAAGAATCATTTTAAATACACTTTATTTAATTGAGAAATAACAACAAAACACATTATTTAATAGACAAATAACTAAAATACACATTATTTAATAGGAAAATAACAAAAAAACACATTATTTAAAAGAGAAATAACTAAACTACACATTATTTAATAAAAAAATAACTAAAATACACATTATTTATTGGAGAAATAACTAAAATACACATTATTTAATAAAGAAATAACTAAATTACACAATATTTATAAGGGAAATAACTAAAATACACATTATTTAATAAAAAAATAACTAAAATACACATTATTTAATAGAGAAATAACAAAAAAACACATTATTTAATAAAGAAATAACTAAAATACACAATATTTAATAGAGAAATAACAAAAAAACACATTATTTATAAGAGAAATAACTTAAATACACATTATTTCTTAGAGAAATAACTAAAATACACATTATTTATTGGACAAATAACTAAAATACACATTAATTAATAAAGAAATAACTAAAATTCACATTATTTATTAAAGAAATAACTAAGATACACGTTATTTAATAAATAAATAACTAAAATACACATTATTTAATAGAGAAATAACAAAAAAACACATTATTTAATAGAGAAATAACTAAAATACACATTATTTAATAGAGAAATAACAAAAAAACACATTATTTAAAAAAAATATAACTAAAATACACATTATTTAATAAAGAAATAACTAAAATACACATTATTTATTGGAAAAATAACTAAAATACACATTATTTAATAAAGAAATAAATTAAATATACAATATTTATTGGGGAAAGAAATAAAATACACATTATTTAATAAAGAAATAACTAAAATACACATTATTTAATAGAGAAATAACAAAAAAACACATTATTTAATAAAGAAATAACTAAAATACACATTATTTAATAGAGAAACAACAAAAAAACACATAATTTGATAGAGAAATAACTAAAATACACATTATTTAATAAAGAAATAACAAAAAAACACATTATTTTTCAGAGAAATAACTAAAATACACATTTAATAGAAAAATAACAAAAAAACACATTATTTAATAGAGAAATAACTAAAATACACATTATTTAATAGAGAAATAACAAAAAAACAAATTATATACTAGAGAAATAACTAAAATACACATTATTTAATAGAGAAATAACTAATATACACAATATTTATTGGAGAAATAACTAAAATACACATTATTTAATAAAGAAATAACAAGAATACACATTATTTAATAAAGAAATAACAAAAAAACACATTATTTAATAGAGAAATAACTAAAATACACATTATTTATTGGAGAAATAACTAAAATACACATTATTTAATAAAGAAATAACTAAAATACACATTATTTAATAGAGAAATAACAAAAAAACACATTATTTAATAAAGATATAACTAAAATACACATTATATAATAGAGAAATAACAAAAAAAACACATTATTTAATAGAGAAATAACTTAAATACACATTATTTAATAGAGAAATAACAGAAAAACACATTAATTAATAGAGAAATAACTAAAATACACATTATTTAATAAAGAAATAACAAAAAAACACTTTATTCAATAGAGAAATAACTAAAATACACATTATTTATTGAAGAAATAATTAAAATTTACATTATTTAATAGAGAAATAACAAAAAAACACATTATTTAAATGAGAAATAACTAAAATACACATTATTTAATAAAGAAATAACTAAAATACACATTATTTATTAGAGAAATAACTAAAATACACAATATTTAATAAAGAAATAACTAAAATACACCTTATTTAATAAAGAAATAACAAAAAAACACATTATTTTTCAGAGAAATAACTAAAATACACATTTAATAGAGAAATAACAAAAAAACACATTATTTAATAGAGAAATAACTAAAATACACATTATTTATAAAAGAAATAACAAAAAAACAAATTATATACTAGAGAAATAACTATAATACACATTATTTAATAGAGAAATAACTAATATACACAATATTTAATGGAGAAATAACTAAACTACACATTATTTAATAAAGAAATAACAAGAATACACATTATTTAATAAAGAAATAACAAAAAAACACATTATTTAATAGAGAAATAACTAAAATACACATTATTTATTGGAGAAATAACTAAAATACACATTATTTAATAAAGAAATAACTAAATTACACATTATTTAATAGAGAAATAACAAAAAAACACATTATTTAATAAAGATATAACTAAAATACACATTATATAATAGAGAAATAACAAAAAAAACACATTATTTAATAGAGAAATAACTAAAATACACATTATTTAATAGAGAAATAACAGAAAAACACAATAATTAATAGAGAAATAACTAAAATACACATTATTTAATAAAGAAATAACAAAAAAACACATTATTTAATAGAGAAATAACTAAAATACACATTATTTATTGAAGAAATAATTAAAATTTACATTATTTAATAGAGAAATAACAAAAAAACACATTATTTAAATAAAAAATAACTAAAATACACATTATTTAATAAAGAAATAACTAAAATACACATTATTTATTGGAGAAATAACTAAAATACACATTATTTAATAAAGAAATAACTAAAATTCACAATATTTAATAAAGAAATAACAAAAAAACACATTGATTAATAAAGAAATAACTAAAATACACATTATTTAATAGAAAAATAACAAAAAAACACATAATTTGATAGAGGAATAACTAAAATACACATTATTTAATAGAGAAATACCAAAAAAACACATTATTTAATAGAGAAATAACTAAAATACACATTATTTAATAGAGAAATAACAAAAAAACACGCTATTTCATAGAGAAATAACTAAAATACACATTATGTAATAGAGAAATAAAAAAAAAACACATTATTTAATAGAGAAATAACTAAAATACACATTATTTAATAGAGAAATAACAAAAAAACACATTATTTAATAGAGAAATAACTAAAATACATATTATTTAATAGAGAAATAACTTATATACACATTATTTATTGGAGAAATAACTAAAATACACTTTATTTAATAAAGAAATAACAGGAATACACATTATTTAATAGAGAAATAACAAAAAAACACATTATTTAATAGAGAAATAACTAAAATACACATTATTTATTTAAGAAATAACTAAATTACACATTATTTAATAAAGAAATAACTAAAATACACATTATTTATTAGAGAAATAACAAAAAAACACATTATTTAATAAAGATATAACTAAAATACACATTATATAATAGAGAAATAACAAAAAAACACATTATTTAATAGAGAAATAACTAAAATACACATTATTTAATAGAGAAAGAACAAAATAACACATTATTTAATAGAGAAATAACTAAAATACAAATTATTTAATAGAGAAATAACAAAAAAACACATTATTTAATAGAGAAATAACTTATATACACATTATTTATTGGAGAAATAACTAAAATACACATTATTTAATAGAGAAATAACAAAAAAACACATTGTTTTATAGAGAAATAACTAAAATACACATTATTTATTAGAGAAATAACTAAAATACACATTATTTAGTGAAGAAATAACTAAAATACACAATATTTATTGGGAAAATAACTAAAATACACATTATTTAATATAGAAATACCAAAAAAAACACATTATTAAATAGAGAAATAACTAAAATACACAGTATTTAATAGAAAAATAACAAAAAAACACATTATTTCATAGAGCAATAACTAAAATACACATTATTTAATAGAAAAATAACAAAAAAACACTTTATTTAATAGAGAAATAACTAAAATACACATTATTTATTGGAGAAATAACTAAAATACATATTATTTATTGGAGAAATAACTAATATACACATTATTTAATAGAGAAATAACAAAAAAACACATTGTTTTATAGAGAAATAACTAAAATACACATTATTTATTTAAGAAATAACTAAAATACACATTAACTAATGGAGAAATAACTAGTATACACATTATTTAATAAAGAAATAACTAAAATTCACATTATTTATTAGAAGAGAAATAACTAAAATACACATTATTTAATAAAGAAATAACTAAAATACACATTATTAAATAAGGATATAACAAAAAAACACATTATTTAATAGATAAATAACTAAAATACACATTATTTATTAGAGAAATAACTAAAATTTACATTATATAATAAATAATAAACTAAAATACACATTATTTTATAGAGAAATAACAAAAAAACACATTATTTAATAGAGAATTAACTAAAATACACATTATTTATTAAAGAATTAACTAAAATACACAATATTAAATAAAGAATAAAAAAAACACATTATTTAATAAAGAAATGACAAAAAAACACATTATTTAATAAAGAAATAACTAAAATACACATTATTTATTGGAGAAATAACTAAAATACACATTATTTAATAAAGAAATAACTAAAATTCACAATATTTATTAGAGAAATAACTAAAATACACATTATTTAGTAAAGAAATAACTAAAATACACAATTTTTATTGGGGAAATAACTAAAATACACATTATTTAATAAAGAATTAACTAAAATACACAATATTTAATAGAGAAATAACAAAAAAACACATTATTTAATAAAGAAATAACTAAAATACACATTATTTAATAGAAAAATAACAAAAAAACACATTATTTCATAGAGCAATAACTTAAATACACATTATTTAATAGAGAAATAACAAAAAAACACTTTATTTAATAGAGAAATAACTAAAATACACATTATTTATTGGAGAAATAACTAAAATACATATTATTTATTGGAGAAATAACTAATATACACATTATTTAATAAAAAAATAACTAAAATTCACATTATATATTAGAGGAGAAATAACTAAAACACACATTATTTAATAAAAAAATAACTAAAATACACATTATTAAATAAAGAAATAACAAAAAAACACATTATTTAATAGATAAATAACTAAAATACACATTATTTATTGGACAAATAACTAAAATTTACATTATTTATTGGAGAAATAACTAAAATACACATTATTTTATAAATAAATAACTAAAATACACATTATTTTATAAAGAAATAACTTAAATTCACATTATTTTTTGAAGAAATAACTAAGATACACGTTAATTCATAAAGAATCATTTTAAATACACTTTATTTAATAGAGAAATAACAACAAAACACATTATTTAATAGACAAATAACTAAAATACACAATATTTAATAGGAAAATAACAAAAAAACACATTATTTAAAAGAGAAATAACTAAACTACACATTATTTAATAAAAAAATAACTAAAATACACATTATTTATTGGAGAAATAACTAAAATACACATTATATAATAAAGAAATAACTAAATTACACAATATTTATAAGGGAAATAACTAAAATACACATTATTTAATAAAAAAATAACTAAAATACACATTATTTAATAAAGAAATAACAAAAAAACACATTATTTAATAAAGAAATAACTAAAATACACAATATTTAATAGAGAAATAACAAAAAAACACATTATTTATAAGAGAAATAACTAAAATACACATTATTTATTAGAGAAATAACTAAAATACACATTAATTATTGGACAAATAACTAAAATACACATTAATTAATAAAGAAATAACTAAAATTCACATTATTTATTAAAGAAATAACTAAGATACACGTTATTTAATAAAGAAATAACTAAAATACACATTATTTAATAGAGAAATAACAAAAAAACACATTATTTAATAGAGAAATAACTAAAATACACATTATTTAATAGAGAAATAAAAAAAAAACACATTATTTTAAAAAAATATATTTAAAATACACATTATTTAATAAAGAAATAACTAAAATACACATTATTTATTGGAAAAATAACTAAAATACACATTATTTAATAAAGAAATAAATTAAATATACAATATTTATTGGGGAAAGAAATAAAATACACATTATTTAATAAAGAAATAACTAAAATACACATTATTTAATAGAGAAATAACAAAAAAACACATTATTTAATAAAGAAATAACTAAAATACACATTATTTAATAGAGAAACAACAAAAAAACACATAATTTGATAGAGAAATAACTAAAATACACATTATTTAATAAAGAAATAACAAAAAAACACATTATTTTTTAGAGAAATAACTAAAATACACATTTAATAGAGAAATAACAAAAAAACACATTATTTAATAGAGAAATAACTAAAATACACATTATTTAATAGAGAAATAACAAAAAAACAAATTATATACTAGAGAAATAACTAAAATACACATTATTTAATAGAGAAATAACTAATATACACAATATTTATTGGAGAAATAACTAAAATACACATTATTTAATAAAGAAATAACAAGAATACACATTATTTAATAAAGAAATAACAAAAAAACACATTATTTAATAGAGAAATAACTAAAATACACATTATTTATTGGAAAAATAACTAAAATACACATTATTTAATAAAGAAATAACTAAAATACACATTATTTAATAGAGAAATAACAAAAAAACACATTATTTAATAAAGATATAACTAAAATACACATTATATAATAGAGAAATAACAAAAAAAAACACATTATTTAATAGAGAAATAACTAAAATACACATTATTTAATAGAGAAATAACAGAAAAACACATTAATTAATAGAGAAATAACTAAAATACACATTATTTAATAAAGAAATAACAAAAAAACACATTATTCAATAGAGAAATAACTAAAATACACATTATTTATTGAAGAAATAATTAAAATTTACATTATTTAATAGAGAAATAACAAAAAAACACATTATTTAAATGAGAAATAACTAAAATACACATTATTTAATAAAGAAATAACTAAAATACACATTATTTATTGGAGAAATAACTAAAATACACAATATTTAATAAAGAAATAACTAAAATACACCTTATTTAATAAAGAAATAACAAAAAAACACATTATTTTTCAGAGAAATAACTAAAATACACATTTAATAGAGAAATAACAAAAAAAACACATTATTTAATAAAGAAATAACTAAAATACACATTATTTATAAAAGAAATAACAAAAAAACAAATTATATACTAGAGAAATAACTAAAATACACATTATTTAATAGAGAAATAACTAATATACACAATATTTATTGGAGAAATAACTAAAATACACATTATTTAATAAAGAAATAACAAGAATACACATTATTTAATAAAGAAATAACAAAAAAACACATTATTTAATAGAGAAATAACTAAAATACACATTATTTATTGGAGAAATAACTAAAATACACATTATTTAATAAAGAAATAACTAAAATACACATTATTTAATAGAGAAATAACAAAAAAACACATTATTTAATAAAGATATAACTAAAATACACATTATATAATAGAGAAATAACAAAAAAAACACATTATTTAATAGAGAAATAACTAAAATACACATTATTTAATAGAGAAATAACAGGAATACACATTATTTAATAGAGAAATAACTTATATACACATTATTTATTGGAGAAATAACTAAAATACACTTTATTTAATAAAGAAATAACAGGAATACACATTATTTAATAGAGAAATAACAAAAAAACACATTATTTAATAGAGAAATAACTAAAATACACATTATTTATTTAAGAAATAACTAAATTACACATTATTTAATAAAGAAATAACTAAAATACACATTATTTATTAGAGAAATAACAAAAAAACACATTATTTAATAAAGATATAACTAAAATACACATTATATAATAGAGAAATAACAAAAAAACACATTATTTAATAGAGAAATAACTAAAATACACATTATTTAATAGAGAAAGAACAAAATAACACATTATTTAATAGAGAAATAACTAAAATACAAATTATTTAATAGAGAAATAACAAAAAAACACATTATTTAATAGAGAAATAACTTATATACACATTATTTATTGGAGAAATAACTAAAATACACATTATTTAATAAAGAAATAACAAAAAAACACATTGTTTTATAGAGAAATAACTAAAATACACATTATTTATTAGAGAAATAACTAAAATACACATTATTTAGTGAAGAAATAACTAAAATACACAATATTTATTGGGAAAATAACTAAAATACACATTATTTAATATAGAAATACCAAAAAAAACACATTATTAAATAGAGAAATAACTAAAATACACAGTATTTAATAGAAAAATAACAAAAAAACACATTATTTCATAGAGCAATAACTAAAATACACATTATTTAATAGAAAAATAACAAAAAAACACTTTATTTAATAGAGAAATAACTAAAATACACATTATTTATTGGAGAAATAACTAAAATACATATTATTTATTGGAGAAATAACTAATATACACATTATTTAATAGAGAAATAACAAAAAAACACATTGTTTTATAGAGAAATAACTAAAATACACATTATTTATTTAAGAAATAACTAAAATACACATTAACTAATGGAGAAATAACTAGTATACACATTATTTAATAAAGAAATAACTAAAATTCACATTATTTATTAGAAGAGAAATAACTAAAATACACATTATTTAATAAAGAAATAACTAAAATACACATTATTAAATAAGGATATAACAAAAAAACACATTATTTAATAGATAAATAACTAAAATACACATTATTTATTAGAGAAATAACTAAAATTTACATTATATAATAAATAATAAACTAAAATACACATTATTTTATAGAGAAATAACAAAAAAACACATTATTTAATAGAGAATTAACTAAAATACACATTATTTATTAAAGAATTAACTAAAATACACAATATTAAATAAAGAATAAAAAAAACACATTATTTAATAAAGAAATGACAAAAAAACACATTATTTAATAAAGAAATAACTAAAATACACATTATTTATTGGAGAAATAACTAAAATACACATTATTTAATAAAGAAATAACTAAAATTCACAATATTTATTAGAGAAATAACTAAAATACACATTATTTAGTAAAGAAATAACTAAAATACACAATTTTTATTGGGGAAATAACTAAAATACACATTATTTAATAAAGAATTAACTAAAATACACAATATTTAATAGAGAAATAACAAAAAAACACATTATTTAATAAAGAAATAACTAAAATACACATTATTTAATAGAAAAATAACAAAAAAACACATTATTTCATAGAGCAATAACTTAAATACACATTATTTAATAGAGAAATAACAAAAAAACACTTTATTTAATAGAGAAATAACTAAAATACACATTATTTATTGGAGAAATAACTAAAATACATATTATTTATTGGAGAAATAACTAATATACACATTATTTAATAAAAAAATAACTAAAATTCACATTATATATTAGAGGAGAAATAACTAAAACACACATTATTTAATAAAAAAATAACTAAAATACACATTATTAAATAAAGAAATAACAAAAAAACACATTATTTAATAGATAAATAACTAAAATACACATTATTTATTGGACAAATAACTAAAATTTACATTATTTATTGGAGAAATAACTAAAATACACATTATTTTATAAATAAATAACTAAAATACACATTATTTTATAAAGAAATAACTTAAATTCACATTATTTTTTGAAGAAATAACTAAGATACACGTTAATTCATAAAGAATCATTTTAAATACACTTTATTTAATAGAGAAATAACAACAAAACACATTATTTAATAGACAAATAACTAAAATACACAATATTTAATAGGAAAATAACAAAAAAACACATTATTTAAAAGAGAAATAACTAAACTACACATTATTTAATAAAAAAATAACTAAAATACACATTATTTATTGGAGAAATAACTAAAATACACATTATATAATAAAGAAATAACTAAATTACACAATATTTATAAGGGAAATAACTAAAATACACATTATTTAATAAAAAAATAACTAAAATACACATTATTTAATAAAGAAATAACAAAAAAACACATTATTTAATAAAGAAATAACTAAAATACACAATATTTAATAGAGAAATAACAAAAAAACACATTATTTATAAGAGAAATAACTAAAATACACATTATTTATTAGAGAAATAACTAAAATACACATTAATTATTGGACAAATAACTAAAATACACATTAATTAATAAAGAAATAACTAAAATTCACATTATTTATTAAAGAAATAACTAAGATACACGTTATTTAATAAAGAAATAACTAAAATACACATTATTTAATAAAGAAATAACAAAAAAACACATTATTTAATAGAGAAATAACTAAAATACACATTATTTAATAGAGAAATAAAAAAAAAACACATTATTTTAAAAAAATATATTTAAAATACACATTATTTAATAAAGAAATAACTAAAATACACATTATTTATTGGAAAAATAACTAAAATACACATTATTTAATAAAGAAATAAATTAAATATACAATATTTATTGGGGAAAGAAATAAAATACACATTATTTAATAAAGAAATAACTAAAATACACATTATTTAATAGAGAAATAACAAAAAAACACATTATTTAATAAAGAAATAACTAAAATACACATTATTTAATAGAGAAACAACAAAAAAACACATAATTTGATAGAGAAATAACTAAAATACACATTATTTAATAAAGAAATAACAAAAAAACACATTATTTTTTAGAGAAATAACTAAAATACACATTTAATAGAGAAATAACAAAAAAACACATTATTTAATAGAGAAATAACTAAAATACACATTATTTAATAGAGAAATAACAAAAAAACAAATTATATACTAGAGAAATAACTAAAATACACATTATTTAATAGAGAAATAACTAATATACACAATATTTATTGGAGAAATAACTAAAATACACATTATTTAATAAAGAAATAACAAGAATACACATTATTTAATAAAGAAATAACAAAAAAACACATTATTTAATAGAGAAATAACTAAAATACACATTATTTATTGGAAAAATAACTAAAATACACATTATTTAATAAAGAAATAACTAAAATACACATTATTTAATAGAGAAATAACAAAAAAACACATTATTTAATAAAGATATAACTAAAATACACATTATATAATAGAGAAATAACAAAAAAAAACACATTATTTAATAGAGAAATAACTAAAATACACATTATTTAATAGAGAAATAACAGAAAAACACATTAATTAATAGAGAAATAACTAAAATACACATTATTTAATAAAGAAATAACAAAAAAACACATTATTCAATAGAGAAATAACTAAAATACACATTATTTATTGAAGAAATAATTAAAATTTACATTATTTAATAGAGAAATAACAAAAAAACACATTATTTAAATGAGAAATAACTAAAATACACATTATTTAATAAAGAAATAACTAAAATACACATTATTTATTGGAGAAATAACTAAAATACACAATATTTAATAAAGAAATAACTAAAATACACCTTATTTAATAAAGAAATAACAAAAAAACACATTATTTTTCAGAGAAATAACTAAAATACACATTTAATAGAGAAATAACAAAAAAAACACATTATTTAATAAAGAAATAACTAAAATACACATTATTTATAAAAGAAATAACAAAAAAACAAATTATATACTAGAGAAATAACTAAAATACACATTATTTAATAGAGAAATAACTAATATACACAATATTTATTGGAGAAATAACTAAAATACACATTATTTAATAAAGAAATAACAAGAATACACATTATTTAATAAAGAAATAACAAAAAAACACATTATTTAATAGAGAAATAACTAAAATACACATTATTTATTGGAGAAATAACTAAAATACACATTATTTAATAAAGAAATAACTAAAATACACATTATTTAATAGAGAAATAACAAAAAAACACATTATTTAATAAAGATATAACTAAAATACACATTATATAATAGAGAAATAACAAAAAAAACACATTATTTAATAGAGAAATAACTAAAATACACATTATTTAATAGAGAAATAACAGGAATACACATTATTTAATAGAGAAATAACTTATATACACATTATTTATTGGAGAAATAACTAAAATACACTTTATTTAATAAAGAAATAACAGGAATACACATTATTTAATAGAGAAATAACAAAAAAACACATTATTTAATAGAGAAATAACTAAAATACACATTATTTATTTAAGAAATAACTAAATTACACATTATTTAATAAAGAAATAACTAAAATACACATTATTTATTAGAGAAATAACAAAAAAACACATTATTTAATAAAGATATAACTAAAATACACATTATATAATAGAGAAATAACAAAAAAACACATTATTTAATAGAGAAATAACTAAAATACACATTATTTATTTAAGAAATAACTAAATTACACATTATTTAATAAAGAAATAACTAAAATACACATTATTTATTAGAGAAATAACAAAAAAAACACATTATTTAATAAAGAAATAACTAAAATACACATTATTTATAAAAGAAATAACAAAAAAACAAATTATATACTAGAGAAATAACTAAAATACACATTATTTAATAGAGAAATAACTAATATACACAATATTTATTGGAGAAATAACTAAAATACACATTATTTAATAAAGAAATAACAAGAATACACATTATTTAATAAAGAAATAACAAAAAAACACATTATTTAATAGAGAAATAACTAAAATACACATTATTTATTGGAGAAATAACTAAAATACACATTATTTAATAAAGAAATAACTAAAATACACATTATTTAATAGAGAAATAACAAAAAAACACATTATTTAATAAAGATATAACTAAAATACACATTATATAATAGAGAAATAACAAAAAAAACACATTATTTAATAGAGAAATAACTAAAATACACATTATTTAATAGAGAAATAACAGGAATACACATTATTTAATAGAGAAATAACTTATATACACATTATTTATTGGAGAAATAACTAAAATACACTTTATTTAATAAAGAAATAACAGGAATACACATTATTTAATAGAGAAATAACAAAAAAACACATTATTTAATAGAGAAATAACTAAAATACACATTATTTATTTAAGAAATAACTAAATTACACATTATTTAATAAAGAAATAACTAAAATACACATTATTTATTAGAGAAATAACAAAAAAACACATTATTTAATAAAGATATAACTAAAATACACATTATATAATAGAGAAATAACAAAAAAACACATTATTTAATAGAGAAATAACTAAAATACACATTATTTAATAGAGAAAGAACAAAATAACACATTATTTAATAGAGAAATAACTAAAATACAAATTATTTAATAGAGAAATAACAAAAAAACACATTATTTAATAGAGAAATAACTTATATACACATTATTTATTGGAGAAATAACTAAAATACACATTATTTAATAGAGAAATAACAAAAAAACACATTGTTTTATAGAGAAATAACTAAAATACACATTATTTATTAGAGAAATAACTAAAATACACATTATTTAGTGAAGAAATAACTAAAATACACAATATTTATTGGGAAAATAACTAAAATACACATTATTTAATATAGAAATACCAAAAAAAACACATTATTAAATAGAGAAATAACTAAAATACACAGTATTTAATAGAAAAATAACAAAAAAACACATTATTTCATAGAGCAATAACTAAAATACACATTATTTAATAGAAAAATAACAAAAAAACACTTTATTTAATAGAGAAATAACTAAAATACACATTATTTATTGGAGAAATAACTAAAATACATATTATTTATTGGAGAAATAACTAATATACACATTATTTAATAGAGAAATAACAAAAAAACACATTGTTTTATAGAGAAATAACTAAAATACACATTATTTATTTAAGAAATAACTAAAATACACATTAACTAATGGAGAAATAACTAGTATACACATTATTTAATAAAGAAATAACTAAAATTCACATTATTTATTAGAAGAGAAATAACTAAAATACACATTATTTAATAAAGAAATAACTAAAATACACATTATTAAATAAGGATATAACAAAAAAACACATTATTTAATAGATAAATAACTAAAATACACATTATTTATTAGAGAAATAACTAAAATTTACATTATATAATAAATAATAAACTAAAATACACATTATTTTATAGAGAAATAACAAAAAAACACATTATTTAATAGAGAATTAACTAAAATACACATTATTTATTAAAGAATTAACTAAAATACACAATATTAAATAAAGAATAAAAAAAACACATTATTTAATAAAGAAATGACAAAAAAACACATTATTTAATAAAGAAATAACTAAAATACACATTATTTATTGGAGAAATAACTAAAATACACATTATTTAATAAAGAAATAACTAAAATTCACAATATTTATTAGAGAAATAACTAAAATACACATTATTTAGTAAAGAAATAACTAAAATACACAATTTTTATTGGGGAAATAACTAAAATACACATTATTTAATAAAGAATTAACTAAAATACACAATATTTAATAGAGAAATAACAAAAAAACACATTATTTAATAAAGAAATAACTAAAATACACATTATTTAATAGAAAAATAACAAAAAAACACATTATTTCATAGAGCAATAACTTAAATACACATTATTTAATAGAGAAATAACAAAAAAACACTTTATTTAATAGAGAAATAACTAAAATACACATTATTTATTGGAGAAATAACTAAAATACATATTATTTATTGGAGAAATAACTAATATACACATTATTTAATAAAAAAATAACTAAAATTCACATTATATATTAGAGGAGAAATAACTAAAACACACATTATTTAATAAAAAAATAACTAAAATACACATTATTAAATAAAGAAATAACAAAAAAACACATTATTTAATAGATAAATAACTAAAATACACATTATTTATTGGACAAATAACTAAAATTTACATTATTTATTGGAGAAATAACTAAAATACACATTATTTTATAAATAAATAACTAAAATACACATTATTTTATAAAGAAATAACTTAAATTCACATTATTTTTTGAAGAAATAACTAAGATACACGTTAATTCATAAAGAATCATTTTAAATACACTTTATTTAATAGAGAAATAACAACAAAACACATTATTTAATAGACAAATAACTAAAATACACAATATTTAATAGGAAAATAACAAAAAAACACATTATTTAAAAGAGAAATAACTAAACTACACATTATTTAATAAAAAAATAACTAAAATACACATTATTTATTGGAGAAATAACTAAAATACACATTATATAATAAAGAAATAACTAAATTACACAATATTTATAAGGGAAATAACTAAAATACACATTATTTAATAAAAAAATAACTAAAATACACATTATTTAATAAAGAAATAACAAAAAAACACATTATTTAATAAAGAAATAACTAAAATACACAATATTTAATAGAGAAATAACAAAAAAACACATTATTTATAAGAGAAATAACTAAAATACACATTATTTATTAGAGAAATAACTAAAATACACATTAATTATTGGACAAATAACTAAAATACACATTAATTAATAAAGAAATAACTAAAATTCACATTATTTATTAAAGAAATAACTAAGATACACGTTATTTAATAAAGAAATAACTAAAATACACATTATTTAATAAAGAAATAACAAAAAAACACATTATTTAATAGAGAAATAACTAAAATACACATTATTTAATAGAGAAATAAAAAAAAAACACATTATTTTAAAAAAATATATTTAAAATACACATTATTTAATAAAGAAATAACTAAAATACACATTATTTATTGGAAAAATAACTAAAATACACATTATTTAATAAAGAAATAAATTAAATATACAATATTTATTGGGGAAAGAAATAAAATACACATTATTTAATAAAGAAATAACTAAAATACACATTATTTAATAGAGAAATAACAAAAAAACACATTATTTAATAAAGAAATAACTAAAATACACATTATTTAATAGAGAAACAACAAAAAAACACATAATTTGATAGAGAAATAACTAAAATACACATTATTTAATAAAGAAATAACAAAAAAACACATTATTTTTTAGAGAAATAACTAAAATACACATTTAATAGAGAAATAACAAAAAAACACATTATTTAATAGAGAAATAACTAAAATACACATTATTTAATAGAGAAATAACAAAAAAACAAATTATATACTAGAGAAATAACTAAAATACACATTATTTAATAGAGAAATAACTAATATACACAATATTTATTGGAGAAATAACTAAAATACACATTATTTAATAAAGAAATAACAAGAATACACATTATTTAATAAAGAAATAACAAAAAAACACATTATTTAATAGAGAAATAACTAAAATACACATTATTTATTGGAAAAATAACTAAAATACACATTATTTAATAAAGAAATAACTAAAATACACATTATTTAATAGAGAAATAACAAAAAAACACATTATTTAATAAAGATATAACTAAAATACACATTATATAATAGAGAAATAACAAAAAAAAACACATTATTTAATAGAGAAATAACTAAAATACACATTATTTAATAGAGAAATAACAGAAAAACACATTAATTAATAGAGAAATAACTAAAATACACATTATTTAATAAAGAAATAACAAAAAAACACATTATTCAATAGAGAAATAACTAAAATACACATTATTTATTGAAGAAATAATTAAAATTTACATTATTTAATAGAGAAATAACAAAAAAACACATTATTTAAATGAGAAATAACTAAAATACACATTATTTAATAAAGAAATAACTAAAATACACATTATTTATTGGAGAAATAACTAAAATACACAATATTTAATAAAGAAATAACTAAAATACACCTTATTTAATAAAGAAATAACAAAAAAACACATTATTTTTCAGAGAAATAACTAAAATACACATTTAATAGAGAAATAACAAAAAAAACACATTATTTAATAAAGAAATAACTAAAATACACATTATTTATAAAAGAAATAACAAAAAAACAAATTATATACTAGAGAAATAACTAAAATACACATTATTTAATAGAGAAATAACTAATATACACAATATTTATTGGAGAAATAACTAAAATACACATTATTTAATAAAGAAATAACAAGAATACACATTATTTAATAAAGAAATAACAAAAAAACACATTATTTAATAGAGAAATAACTAAAATACACATTATTTATTGGAGAAATAACTAAAATACACATTATTTAATAAAGAAATAACTAAAATACACATTATTTAATAGAGAAATAACAAAAAAACACATTATTTAATAAAGATATAACTAAAATACACATTATATAATAGAGAAATAACAAAAAAAACACATTATTTAATAGAGAAATAACTAAAATACACATTATTTAATAGAGAAATAACAGAAAAACACAATAATTAATAGAGAAATAACTAAAATACACATTATTTAATAAAGAAATAACAAAAAAACACATTATTTAATAGAGAAATAACTAAAATACACATTATTTATTGAAGAAATAATTAAAATTTACATTATTTAATAGAGAAATAACAAAAAAACACATTATTTAAATGAAAAATAACTAAAATACACATTATTTAATAAAGAAATAACAAGAATACACATTATTTAATAAAGAAATAACAAAAAAACACATTATTTAATAGAGAAATAACTAAAATACACATTATTTATTGGAGAAATAACTAAAATACACATTATTTAATAAAGAAATAACTAAAATACACATTATTTAATAGAGAAATTACAAAAAAACACATTATTTAATAAAGATATAACTAAAATACACATTATATAATAGAGAAATAACAAAAAAAACACATTATTTAATAGAGAAATAACTAGAATACACATTATTTAATAGAGAAATAACAGAAAAACACATTAATTAATAGAGAAATAACTAAAATACACATTATTTAATAAAGAAATAACAAAAAAACACTTTATTTAATAGAGAAATAACTAAAATACACATTATTTATTGAAGAAATAATTAAAATTTACATTATTTAATAGAGAAATAACAAAAAAACACATTATTTAAATGAGAAATAACTAAAATACACATTATTTAATAAAGAAATAACTAAAATACACATTATTTATTAGAGAAATAACTAAAATACACAATATTTAATAAAGAAATAACTAAAATACACCTTATTTAATAAAGAAATAACAAAAAAACACATTATTTTTCAGAGAAATAACTAAAATACACATTTAATAGAGAAATAACAAAAAAACACATTATTTAATAGAGAAATAACTAAAATACACATTATTTATAAAAGAAATAACAAAAAAACAAATTATATACTAGAGAAATAACTATAATACACATTATTTAATAGAGAAATAACTAATATACACAATATTTATTGGAGAAATAACTAAAATACACATTATTTAATAAAGAAATAACAAGAATACACATTATTTAATAAAGAAATAACAAAAAAACACATTATTTAATAGAGAAATAACTAAAATACACATTATTTATTGGAGAAATAACCAAAATACACATTATTTAATAAAGAAATAACTAAATTACACATTATTTAATAGAGAAATAACAAAAAAACAAATTATTTAATAAAGATATAACTAAAATACACATTATATAATAGAGAAATAACAAAAAAAACACATTATTTAATAGAGAAATAACTAAAATACACATTATTTAATAGAGAAATAACAGAAAAACACAATAATTAATAGAGAAATAACTAAAATACACATTATTTAATAAAGAAATAACAAAAAAACACATTATTTAATAGAGAAATAACTAAAATACACATTATTTATTGAAGAAATAATTAAAATTTACATTATTTAATAGAGAAATAACAAAAAAACACATTATTTAAATGAAAAATAACTAAAATACACATTATTTAATAAAGAAATATTTAAAATACACATTATTTATTGGAGAAATAACTAAAATACACATTATTTAATAAAGAAATAACTAAAATTCACAATATTTAATAAAGAAATAACAAAAAAACACATTGATTAATAAAGAAATAACTAAAATACACATTATTTAATAGAAAAATAACAAAAAAACACATAATTTGATAGAGGAATAACTAAAATACACATTATTTAATAGAGAAATACCAAAAAAACACATTATTTAATAGAGAAATAACTAAAATACACATTATTTAATAGAGAAATAACAAAAAAACACGCTATTTCATAGAGAAATAACTAAAATACACATTATGTAATAGAGAAATAAAAAAAAAACACATTATTTAATAGAGAAATTACTAAAATACACATTATTTAATAGAGAAATAACAAAAAAACACATTATTTAATAGAGAAATAACTAAAATACACATTATTTAATAGAGAAATAACTTATATACACATTATTTATTGGAGAAATAACTAAAATACACTTTATTTAATAAAGAAATAACAGGAATACACATTATTTAATAGAGAAATAACAAAAAACACATTATTTAATAGAGAAATAACTAAAATACACATTATTTATTGAAGAAATAACTAAATTACACATTATTTAATAAAGAAATAACTAAAATACACATTATTTATTAGAGAAATAACAAAAAAACACATTATTTAATAAAGATATAACTAAAATACACATTATATAATAGAGAAATAACAAAAAAACACATTATTTAATAGAGAAATAACTAAAATACACATTATTTAATAGAGAAAGAACAAAATAACACATTATTTAATAGAGAAATAACTAAAATACAAATTATTTAATAGAGAAATAACAAAAAAACACATTATTTAATAGAGAAATAACTTATATACACATTATTTATTGGAGAAATAACTAAAATACACATTATTTAATAGAGAAATAACAAAAAAACACATTGTTTTATAGAGAAATAACTAAAATACACATTATTTATTAGAGAAATAACTAAAATACACATTATTTAGTGAAGAAATAACTAAAATACACAATATTTATTGGGAAAATAACTAAAATACACATTATTTAATATAGAAATACCAAAAAAAACACATTATTAAATAGAGAAATAACTAAAATACACAGTATTTAATAGAAAAATAACAAAAAAACACATTATTTCATAGAGCAATAACTAAAATACACATTATTTAATAGAAAAATAACAAAAAAAACACTTTATTTAATAGAGAAATAACTAAAATACACAATATTTATTGGAGAAATAACTAAAATACATATTATTTATTGGAGAAATAACTAATATACACATTATTTAATAGAGAAATAACAAAAAAACACATTGTTTTATAGAGAAATAACTAAAATACACATTATTTATTTAAGAAATAACTAAAATACACATTAACTAATGGAGAAATAACTAGTATACACATTATTTAATAAAAAAATAACTAAAATTCACATTATTTATTAGAAGAGAAATAACTAAAATACACATTATTTAATAAAGAAATAACTAAAATACACATTATTTATAAAAGAAATAACAAAAAAACAAATTATATACTAGAGAAATAACTATAATACACATTATTTAATAGAGAAATAACTAATATACACAATATTTATTGGAGAAATAACTAAAATACACATTATTTAATAAAGAAATAACAAGAATACACATTATTTAATAAAGAAATAACAAAAAAACACATTATTTAATAGAGAAATAACTAAAATACACATTATTTATTGGAGAAATAACTAAAATACACATTATTTAATAAAGAAATAACTAAAATACACATTATTTAATAGAGAAATAACAAAAAAACACATTATTTAATAAAGATATAACTAAAATACACATTATATAATAGAGAAATAACAAAAAAAACACATTATTTAATAGAGAAATAACTAAAATACACATTATTTAATAGAGAAATAACAGAAAAACACATTAATTAATAGAGAAATAACTAAAATACACATTATTTAATAAAGAAATAACAAAAAAACACTTTATTCAATAGAGAAATAACTAAAATACACATTATTTATTGAAGAAATAATTAAAATTTACATTATTTAATAGAGAAATAACAAAAAAACACATTATTTAAATGAGAAATAACTAAAATACACATTATTTAATAAAGAAATAACTAAAATACACATTATTTATTAGAGAAATAACTAAAATACACAATATTTAATAAAGAAATAACTAAAATACACCTTATTTAATAAAGAAATAACAAAAAAACACATTATTTTTCAGAGAAATAACTAAAATACACATTTAATAGAGAAATAACAAAAAAACACATTATTTAATAGAGAAATAACTAAAATACACATTATTTATAAAAGAAATAACAAAAAAACAAATTATATACTAGAGAAATAACTATAATACACATTATTTAATAGAGAAATAACTAATATACACAATATTTATTGGAGAAATAACTAAAATACACATTATTTAATAAAGAAATAACAAGAATACACATTATTTAATAAAGAAATAACAAAAAAACACATTATTTAATAGAGAAATAACTAAAATACACATTATTTATTGGAGAAATAACTAAAATACACATTATTTAATAAAGAAATAACTAAATTACACATTATTTAATAGAGAAATAACAAAAAAACACATTATTTAATAAAGATATAACTAAAATACACATTATATAATAGAGAAATAACAAAAAAAACACATTATTTAATAGAGAAATAACTAAAATACACATTATTTAATAGAGAAATAACAGAAAAACACAATAATTAATAGAGAAATAACTAAAATACACATTATTTAATAAAGAAATAACAAAAAAACACATTATTTAATAGAGAAATAACTAAAATACACATTATTTATTGAAGAAATAATTAAAATTTACATTATTTAATAGAGAAATAACAAAAAAACACATTATTTAAATGAAAAATAACTAAAATACACATTATTTAATAAAGAAATAACTAAAATACACATTATTTATTGGAGAAATAACTAAAATACACATTATTTAATAAAGAAATAACTAAAATTCACAATATTTAATAAAGAAATAACAAAAAAACACATTGATTAATAAAGAAATAACTAAAATACACATTATTTAATAGAAAAATAACAAAAAAACACATAATTTGATAGAGGAATAACTAAAATACACATTATTTAATAGAGAAATACCAAAAAAACACATTATTTAATAGAGAAATAACTAAAATACACATTATTTAATAGAGAAATAACAAAAAAACACGCTATTTCATAGAGAAATAACTAAAATACACATTATGTAATAGAGAAATAAAAAAAAAACACATTATTTAATAGAGAAATTACTAAAATACACATTATTTAATAGAGAAATAACAAAAAAACACATTATTTAATAGAGAAATAACTAAAATACACATTATTTAATAGAGAAATAACTTATATACACATTATTTATTGGAGAAATAACTAAAATACACTTTATTTAATAAAGAAATAACAGGAATACACATTATTTAATAGAGAAATAACAAAAAACACATTATTTAATAGAGAAATAACTAAAATACACATTATTTATTGAAGAAATAACTAAATTACACATTATTTAATAAAGAAATAACTAAAATACACATTATTTATTAGAGAAATAACAAAAAAACACATTATTTAATAAAGATATAACTAAAATACACATTATATAATAGAGAAATAACAAAAAAACACATTATTTAATAGAGAAATAACTAAAATACACATTATTTAATAGAGAAAGAACAAAATAACACATTATTTAATAGAGAAATAACTAAAATACAAATTATTTAATAGAGAAATAACAAAAAAACACATTATTTAATAGAGAAATAACTTATATACACATTATTTATTGGAGAAATAACTAAAATACACATTATTTAATAGAGAAATAACAAAAAAACACATTGTTTTATAGAGAAATAACTAAAATACACATTATTTATTAGAGAAATAACTAAAATACACATTATTTAGTGAAGAAATAACTAAAATACACAATATTTATTGGGAAAATAACTAAAATACACATTATTTAATATAGAAATACCAAAAAAAACACATTATTAAATAGAGAAATAACTAAAATACACAGTATTTAATAGAAAAATAACAAAAAAACACATTATTTCATAGAGCAATAACTAAAATACACATTATTTAATAGAAAAATAACAAAAAAAACACTTTATTTAATAGAGAAATAACTAAAATACACAATATTTATTGGAGAAATAACTAAAATACATATTATTTATTGGAGAAATAACTAATATACACATTATTTAATAGAGAAATAACAAAAAAACACATTGTTTTATAGAGAAATAACTAAAATACACATTATTTATTTAAGAAATAACTAAAATACACATTAACTAATGGAGAAATAACTAGTATACACATTATTTAATAAAGAAATAACTAAAATTCACATTATTTATTAGAAGAGAAATAACTAAAATACACATTATTTAATAAAGAAATAACTAAAATACACATTATTAAATAAGGATATAACAAAAAAACACATTATTTAATAGATAAATAACTAAAATACACATTATTTATTAGAGAAATAACTAAAATTTACATTATAAAATAAATAATAAACTAAAATACACATTATTTTATAGAGAAATAACAAAAAAACACATTATTTAATAGAGAATTAACTAAAATACACATTATTTATTAAAGAATTAACTAAAATACACAATATTAAATAAAGAATAAAAAAAACACATTATTTAATAAAGAAATGACAAAAAAACACATTATTTAATAGAGAAATAACTAAAATACACATTATTTATTGGAGAAATAACTAAAATACACATTATTTAATAAAGAAATAACTAAAATTCACAATATTTATTAGAGAAATAACTAAAATACACATTATTTAGTAAAGAAATAACTAAAATACACAATTTTTATTGGGGAAATAACTAAAATACACATTATTTAATAAAGAATTAACTAAAATACACAATATTTAATAGAGAAATAACAAAAAAACACATTATTTAATAAAGAAATAACTAAAATACACATTATTTAATAGAAAAATAACAAAAAAACACAATATTAGATAGAGAAATAACTAAAATACACATTATTTAATATAGAAATACAAAAAAAAACACATTATTTAATAGAGAAATAACTAAAATACACATTATTTAATAAAAAAATAACAAAAAAACACATTATTTCATAGAGCAATAACTTAAATACACATTATTTAATAGAAAAATAACAAAAAAACACTTTATTTAATAGAGAAATAACTAAAATACACATTATTTATTGGAGAAATAACTAAAATACATATTATTTATTGGAGAAATAACTAATATACACATTATTTAATAAAAAAATAACTAAAATTCACATTATATATTAGAGGAGAAATAACTAAAACACACATTATTTAATAAAAAAATAACTAAAATACACATTATTAAATAAAGAAATAACAAAAAAACACATTATTTAATAGATAAATAACTAAAATACACATTATTTATTGGACAAATAACTAAAATTTACATTATTTATTGGAGAAATAACTAAAATACACAATATTTTATAAATAAATAACTAAAATACACATTATTTTATAAAGAAATAACTTAAATTCACATTATTTTTTGAAGAAATAACTAAGATACACGTTAATTCATAAAGAATCATTTTAAATACACTTTATTTAATAGAGAAATAACAACAAAACACATTATTTAATAGACAAATAACTAAAATACACATTATTTAATAGGAAAATAACAAAAAAACACATTATTTAAAAGAGAAATAACTAAACTACACATTATTTAATAAAAAAATAACTAAAATACACATTATTTATTGGAGAAATAACTAAAATACACATTATATAATAAAGAAATAACTAAATTACACAATATTTATAAGGGAAATAACTAAAATACACATTATTTAATAAAAAAATAACTAAAATACACATTATTTAATAAAGAAATAACAAAAAAACACATTATTTAATAAAGAAATAACTAAAATACACAATAATAGAGAAATAACAAAAAAACACATTATTTATAAGAGAAATAACTAAAATACACATTATTTATTAGAGAAATAACTAAAATACACATTATTTATTGGACAAATAACTAAAATACAGATTAATTAATAAAGAAATAACTAAAATTCACATTATTTATTAAAGAAATAACTAAGATACACGTTATTTAATAAAGAAATAACTAAAATACACATTATTTAATAGAGAAATAACAAAAAAACACATTATTTAATAGAGAAATAACTAAAATACACATTATTTAATAGAGAAATAACAAAAAAACACATTATTTTAAAAAAATATAACTAAAATACACATTATTTAATAAAGAAATAACTAAAATACACATTATTTATTGGAAAAATAACTAAAATACACATTATTTAATAAAGAAATAAATTAAATATACAATATTTATTGGGGAAAGAAATAAAATACACATTATTTAATAAAGAAATAACTAAAATACACATTATTTAATAGAGAAATAACAAAAAAACACATTATTTAATAAAGAAATAACTAAAATACACATTATTTAATAGAGAAACAACAAAAAAACACATAATTTGATAGAGAAATAACTAAAATACACATTATTTAATAAAAAAATAACAAAAAAACACATTATTTTTCAGAGAAATAACTAAAATACACATTTAATAGAGAAATAACAAAAAAACACATTATTTAATAGAGAAATAACTAAAATACACATTATTTAATAGAGAAATAACAAAAAAACAAATTATATACTAGAGAAATAACTAAAATACACATTATTTAATAGAGAAATAACTAATATACACAATATTTATTGGAGAAATAACTAAAATACACATTATTTAATAAAGAAATAACAAGAATACACATTATTTAATAAAGAAATAACAAAAAAACACATTATTTAATAGAGAAATAACTAAAATACACATTATTTATTGGAGAAATAACTAAAATACACATTATTTAATAAAGAAATAACTAAAATACACATTATTTAATAGAGAAATAACAAAAAAACACATTATTTAATAAAGATATAACTAAAATACACATTATATAATAGAGAAATAACAAAAAAAAACACATTATTTAATAGAGAAATAACTAAAATACACATTATTTAATAGAGAAATAACAGAAAAACACATCAATTAATAGAGAAATAACTAAAATACACATTATTTAATAAAGAAATAACAAAAAAACACATTATTCAATAGAGAAATAACTAAAATACACATTATTTATTGAAGAAATAATTAAAATTTACATTATTTAATAGAGAAATAACAAAAAAACACATTATTTAAATGAGAAATAACTAAAATACACATTATTTAATAAAGAAATAACTAAAATACACATTATTTATTGGAGAAATAACTAAAATACACAATATTTAATAAAGAAATAACTAAAATACACCTTATTTAATAAAGAAATAACAAAAAAACACATTATTTTTCAAAAAAATAACTAAAATACACATTTAATAGAGAAATAACAAAAAAAACACATTATTTAATAAAGAAATAACTAAAATACACATTATTTATAAAAGAAATAACAAAAAAACAAATTATATACTAGAGAAATAACTAAAATACACATTATTTAATAGAGAAATAACTAATATACACAATATTTATTGGAGAAATAACTAAAATACACATTATTTAATAAAGAAATAACAAGAATACACATTATTTAATAAAGAAATAACAAAAAAACACATTATTTAATAGAGAAATAACTAAAATACACATTATTTATTGGAGAAATAACTAAAATACACATTATTTAATAAAGAAATAACTAAAATACACATTATTTAATAGAGAAATAACAAAAAAACACATTATTTAATAAAGATATAACTAAAATACACATTATATAATAGAGAAATAACAAAAAAAACACATTATTTAATAGAGAAATAACTAAAATACACATTATTTAATAGAGAAATAACAGAAAAACACAATAATTAATAGAGAAATAACTAAAATACACATTATTTAATAAAGAAATAACAAAAAAACACATTATTTAATAGAGAAATAACTAAAATACACATTATTTATTGAAGAAATAATTAAAATTTACATTATTTAATAGAGAAATAACAAAAAAACACATTATTTAAATGAAAAATAACTAAAATACACATTATTTAATAAAGAAATAACTAAAATACACATTATTTATTGGAGAAATAACTAAAATACACATTATTTAATAAAGAAATAACTAAAATTCACAATATTTAATAAAGAAATAACAAAAAAACACATTGATTAATAAAGAAATAACTAAAATACACATTATTTAATAGAAAAATAACAAAAAAACACATAATTTGATAGAGGAATAACTAAAATACACATTATTTAATAGAGAAATACCAAAAAAACACATTATTTAATAGAGAAATAACTAAAATACACATTATTTAATAGAGAAATAACAAAAAAACACGCTATTTCATAGAGAAATAACTAAAATACACATTATGTAATAGAGAAATAAAAAAAAACACATTATTTAATAGAGAAATAACTAAAATACACATTATTTAATAGAGAAATAACAAAAAAACACATTATTTAATAGAGAAATAACTAAAATACACATTATTTAATAGAGAAATAACTTATATACACATTATTTATTGGAGAAATAACTAAAATACACTTTATTTAATAAAGAAATAACAGGAATACACATTATTTAATAGAGAAATAACAAAAAAACACATTATTTAATAGAGAAATAACTAAAATACACATTATTTATTGAAGAAATAACTAAATTACACATTATTTAATAAAAAAATAACTAAAATACACATTATTTATTAGAGAAATAACAAAAAAACACATTATTTAATAAAGATATAACTAAAATACACATTATATAATAGAGAAATAACAAAAAAACACATAATTTAATAGAGAAATAACTAAAATACACATTATTTAATAGAGAAAGAACAAAATAACACATTATTTAATAGAGAAATAACTAAAATACAAACTATTTAATAGAGAAATAACAAAAAAACACATTATTTAATAGAGAAATAACTTATATACACATTATTTATTGGAGAAATAACTAAAATACACATTATTTAATAAAGAAATAACAAAAAAAACACATTGTTTTATAGAGAAATAACTAAAATACACATTATTTATTAGAGAAATAACTAAAATACACATTATTTAGTGAAGAAATAACTAAAATACACAATATTTATTGGGAAAATAACTAAAATACACATTATTTAATATAGAAATACCAAAAAAAACACATTATTAAATAGAGAAATAACTAAAATACACAGTATTTAATAGAAAATTAACAAAAAAACACATTATTTCATAGAGCAATAACTAAAATACACATTATTTAATAGAAAAATAACAAAAAAACACTTTATTTAATAGAGAAATAACTAAAATACACATTATTTATTGGAGAAATAACTAAAATACATATTATTTATTGGAGAAATAACTAATATACACATTATTTAATAGAGAAATAACAAAAAAACACATTGTTTTATAGAGAAATAACTAAAATACACATTATTTATTTAAGAAATAACTAAAATACACATTAACTAATGGAGAAATAACTAGTATACACATTATTTAATAAAGAAATAACTAAAATTCACATTATTTATTAGAAGAGAAATAACTAAAATACACATTATTTAATAAAGAAATAACTAAAATACACATTATTAAATAAGGATATAACAAAAAAACACATTATTTAATAGATAAATAACTAAAATACACATTATTTATTAGAGAAATAACTAAAATTTACATTATATAATAAATAATAAACTAAAATACACATTATTTTATAGAGAAATAACAAAAAAACACATTATTTAATAGAGAATTAACTAAAATACACATTATTTATTAAAGAATTAACTAAAATACACAATATTAAATAAAGAATAAAAAAAACACATTATTTAATAAAGAAATGACAAAAAAACACATTATTTAATAGAGAAATAACTAAAATACACATTATTTATTGGAGAAATAACTAAAATACACATTATTTAATAAAGAAATAACTAAAATTCACAATATTTATTAGAGAAATAACTAAAATACACATTATTTAGTAAAGAAATAACTAAAATACACAATTTTTATTGGGGAAATAACTAAAATACACATTATTTAATAAAGAATTAACTAAAATACACAATAATTAATAGAGAAATAACAAAAAAACACATTATTTAATAAAGAAATAACTAAAATACACATTATTTAAGAGAGAAATAACAAAAAAACACATTATTAGATAGAGAAATAACTAAAATACACATTATTTAATATAGAAATACAAAAAAAAAACACATTATTTAATAGAGAAATAACTAAAATACACATTATTTAATAAAAAAATAACAAAAAAACACATTATTTCATAGAGCAATAACTTAAATACACATTATTTAATAGAGAAATAACAAAAAAACACTTTATTTAATAGAGAAATAACTAAAATACACATTATTTATTGGAGAAATAACTAAAATACATATTATTTATTGGAGAAATAACTAATATACACATTATTTAATAAAAAAATAACTAAAATTCACATTATATATTAGAGGAGAAATAACTAAAACACACATTATTTAATAAAAAAATAACTAAAATACACATTAATAAATAAAGAAATAACAAAAAAACACATTATTTAATAGATAAATAACTAAAATACACATTATTTATTGGACAAATAACTAAAATTTACATTATTTATTGGAGAAATAACTAAAATACACATTATTTTATAAATAAATAACTAAAATACACATTATTTTATAAAGAAATAACAAAAAAACACATTATTTCATAGAGAAATAACTAAAATACACATTATGTAATAGAGAAATAACAAAAAAAAAACACATTATTTAATAGAGAAATAACTAAAATACACATTATTTAATAGAGAAATAACAAAAAAACATATATAAAATATATAAAGAAGAGACGCAATGTCCTCAAATGAGACAGTAGTAAAAGCAATAACCATAACCCATAGCCATTAAATAAAGTCATTAAGTCAGTTAGTATAAATAGTCAATACACTTTTTAAAATATTCACTTTGAGTTGTGGTGGTGAACAATGTTGACAAAGTAAGTTAAAAATTAATTAGTTTAAATAAATAATGCCATACTGATGAGAGGTAAACTTCGAAACGCGTCTATGGATGTTTTTTAGTTTAGAATATTTATTTAAAATTAATTTTTTTAACAAAAAAACATATTATTTAATAGAGAAATAATTAAAATACACATTATTTTTTGGACAAATAACTAAAATACAAATTAATTAAAAAAGAAATAACTAAAATACACTCTATTTAATAGAGAAATTACAAAAAAACACATTATTTAATAGACAAATAACTAATATACACATTATTTAATAGAGAAATAACTAAAATACACATTATTTATTGAACAAATAACTAAAATTCACATTATTTAATAAAGAAATAACTAAAATACACATTATTTATTGGAGAAATAACTAAGATACACATTATTTAATAAAGAAATAAATAAAATACACATTATTTAATAGAAAAATAACAAAAAAACACATTATTTAAAAGAGAAATAACAAAAAAACACATTATTTAATAGAGAAATAACTAAAATACACATTATTTAATAATGAAATAACAAAAATACACATTATTTAAAAGACAAATAACTAAAATACACAATATTTAATAAAGAAATAACTAAAATACACATTATTTATTGAGGAAATAACTAAAATACACTATATTTAATAAAGAAATAACTAAAATACACAATATTTATTGGGAAAATAACTAAGATACACATTATTTAATAAGGAAATAACTTAAATACACTCTATTTAATAGAGAAATAACAAAAAAACACATTATTTAATAGAGAAATAACTAAAATACAAATTATTTAATAGAGAAATAACAAAAAAAACACATTATTTAAAAGAGAAATAACTAAAATACACATTTATTGATAAATAAATAACTAAAATACACATTATTTATTGGAGAAATAACTAAAATACACATTATTTAATAAAGAAATAACTAAAATACACATTATTTTATAGAAAAATAACAAAAAAACACATTATTTAATAAAAAAATAACTAAAATACACATTGTTTATTAGAGAATTAACTGAAATACACAATATTTAAAAAAGAAATAACAGAAAACACATTATTTAATAAAGAAATAACTGAAAAACACATTATTTAATAGAGAAATAACTAAAAAACACATTATTTATTAGAGAAATAACTAAAATACACAATATTTAATAAAGAAATAACTAAAATTCACATTATTTATTAGAGAAATAACTAAAATACACATTATTAATTAGAGAAATAACTAAAATACACATTATTTATTGAACAAATAACTAAAATACACATTATTTAATAGAGAAATAACTAAAATTCACATTATTTATTGAAGAAATACACATTATTTAATAGAGAAATAACAAAAAAACACATTATTTAATAGAGAAATAACTAAAATACACATTATTTAGTAGAGAAATAACAAAAAAACACATTATTTAAAAGAGAAATAACTAAAATACACATTATTTAATAAAGAAATAACTAAAATACACAATATTTATTGGGAAAATACCTAAAACACACATTATTTAATAAAGAAATAACTAAAATACACATTATTTAATAGAGAAATAACAAAAAAACACATTATTTAATAAAGAAATAACTAAAATACACATTATTTAATAGAGAAATAACAAAAAAACACATTATTTAATAAAGAAATAACTAAAATACACATTATTTAATAGAGAAATAACAAAAAAACACATTATTTAATAGAGAAATAACTAAAATACACATTATTTAATAAAGAAATAACAAAAAAACACATTATTTCATAGAGAAATAACTAAAATACACATTATGTAATAGAGAAATAACAAAACAAAACACATTATTTAATAGAGAAATAACTAAAATACACATTATTTAATAGAGAAATAACAAAAAAACATATATAAAATATATAAAGAAGAGACGCAATGTCCTCAAATGAGACAGTAGTAAAAGCAATAACCATAACCCATAGCCATTAAATAAAGTCATTAAGTCAGTTAGTATAAATAGTCAATACACTTTTTAAAATATTCACTTTGAGTTGTGGTGGTGAACAATGTTGACAAAGTAAATTAAAAATCAATTAGTTTAAATAAATAAAGCCATACTGATGAGAGGTAAACTTCGAAACGCGTCTATGGATGTTTTTTAGTTTAGAATATTTGTTTAAAATTAATTTTTTTAACAAAAAAACACATTATTTAATAGAGAAATAATTAAAATACACATTATTTATTGGACAAATAACTAAAATACAAATTAATTAAAAAAGAAATAACTTAAATACACTCTATTTAATAAAGAAATTACAAAAAAACACATTATTTAATAGACAAATAACTAATATACACATTATTTAATAGAGAAATAACTAAAATACACATTATTTATTGGACAAATAACTAAAATTCACATTATTTAATAAAGAAATAACTAAAATACACATTATTTATTGGAGAAATAACTAAGATACACATTATTTAATAAAGAAATAACTAAAATACACATTATTTAATAAAAAAATAACAAAAAAACACATTATTTAAAAAAAAAATAACAAAAAAACACATTATTTAATAGAGAAATAACTAAAATACACATTATTTAATAATGAAATAACAAAAATACACATTATTTAAAAGACAAATAACTAAAATACACAATATTTAATAATGAAATAACTAAAATACACATTATTTATTGAGGAAATAACTAAAATACACTATATTTAATAAAGAAATAACTAAAATACACAATATTTATTGAGAAAATAACTAAGATACACATTATTTAATAAGGAAATAACTTAAATACACTCTATTTAATAGAGAAATAACAAAAAAACACATTATTTAATAGAGAAATAACTAAAATACAAATTATTTAATAGAGAAATAACAAAAAAAACACATTATTTAAAAAAGAAATAACTAAAATACACATTATTTAATAAAGAAATAACTAAAATACACATTATTTTATAGAAAAATAACAAAAAAACACATTATTTAATAGAAAAATAACTAAAATACACATTGTTTATTAGAGAATTAACTGAAATACACAATATTTAAAAAAGAAATAACAGAAAACACATTATTTAATAAAGAAATAACTGAAAAACACATTATTTAATAGAGAAATAACTAAAAAACACATTATTTATTGGAGAAATAACTAAAATACACAATATTTAATAAAGAAATAACTAAAATTCACATTATTTATTAGAGAAATAACTAAAATACACATTATTTATTAGAGAAATAACTAAAATACACATTATTTATTGAACAAATAACTAAAATACACATTATTTAATAGAGAAATAACTAAAATTCACATTATTTATTGAAGAAATACACATTATTTAATAGAGAAATAACAAAAAAACACATTATTTAATAGAGAAAAAACTAAAATACACATTATTTAGTAGAGAAATAACAAAAAAACTAAAATACACATTATTTAATAAAGAAATAACTAAAATACACAATATTTATTGGGGAAATAACTAAAACACACATTATTTAATAAAGAAATAACTAAAATACACATTATTTAATAGAGAAATAACAAAAAAACACATTATTTAATAAAGAAATAACTAAAATACACATTATTTAATGGAGAAATAACAAAAAAACACATTATTTAATAGAGAAAGAACTAAAATACACATGATTTATTAGAGAAATAACTAAAATACACATTTTTTATTACACAAATAACTAAAATACACAATAATTAATAAAGAAACAACTAAAATTCACATTATTTATTGAAGAAATAACTAAGATACACGTTATTTAATAAAGAAATAACTAAATTACACATTATTTAATAGAGAAGAAACAAAAAAACACATTATTTAATAAAGAAATAACTAAAATACACATTATTTAATAAAGAAATAACAAAAAAACATATTATTTAAAAAAGAAATAACTAAAATACACATTATTTAATAAAGAAATAACTTAAATACACATTACTTTTTGGAGAAATAACTAAAATACACATTATTTAATAAAGAAATAAATAAAATACACAATATTTATTAGGGAAATAACTAAAATCTACATTATTTAATAAAGAAATAACTAAAATACACATTATTTAATAAAGAAATAACAAAAAAACACATTATTTAATAAAGAAATAACTAAAATACACATTATTTAGTAAAGAAATAACAAAAAAACACATAGTTTGATAGAGAAATAACTAAAATACACATTATTTAATAGAGAAATACTAAAAAAATACATTATTTAATAAAGAAATAATTAAAATACACATTATTTAATAGAGAAATAACAAAAAAACACATTATTTCATAGAGAAATAACTAAAATACACATTATTTAATAGAAAAATAACAAAAAAACACATTATTTAATAGAGAAATAACAAAAAAACACATTATTTAATAAAAAAATAACTAAAATACACAATATTTATTGGGGAATTAACAAAAAAACACATTATTAAATAGAGAAATAACTAAAATACACATTATTTATTGGACAAATAACTAAGATACACATTAATTAATAAAGAAATAACTAAAATTCACATTATTTATTGAAGAAATAACTAAGATACACGTTATTTAATAAAAAAAAAACTAAAATACACATTATTTAATAGAGAAATAACAAAAAACACATTATTTAATAGAGAAATAACTAAAATACACATTAATTAATAGAAAAATAACAAAAAAACACATTATTTAAAAGAGAAATAACAAAAAAACACATTATTTATTAGAGAAATAACTAAAATACACATTATTTAATAATGAATTAACAAAAAAACACATTATTTAAAAGAGAAATAACTAAAATACACAATATTTAATAAAGAAATAACTAAAATACACATTATTTATTGAGGAAATAACTAAAATACACTATATTTAATAAAGAAATAACTAAAATACACAATATTTATTGGGAAAATAACTAAAATACACATTATTTAATAAAGAAATAACTAAAATACACATTATTTAATAGAGAAATAACAAAAAAACACATTATTTATTAAAGAAATAACTAAAATACACATTATTTAATAGAGAAATAACAAAAAAACACATTATTTAGTAGAGAAATAACTAAAATACACATTATTTAATAAAGAAATAACAAAAAAAACACATTATTTCATAGAAAAATAACTAAAATACACATTATGTAATAGAGAAATAACAAAAAAAACACATTATTTAATAGAGAAATAACTAAAATACACATTATTTAATAAAGAAATAACAAAAAAACATATATAAAATAAATAAAAAAGAGACGCAATGTCCTTAAATGAGACAGTTGTAAAAGCAATAACCATTAACCATAGCCATTAAATAAAGTCATTAAGTCAGTTAGTATAAATAGTCAATACACTTTTTAAAATATTTACTTTGAGTTGTGGTGGTGAACAATGTTGACAAAATAAGTTAAAAATCAATTAGTTTAAATAAATAAAGCCATACTGATAAGAGGTAAACTTCGAAACGCGTCTATGGATGTTTTTTAGTTTAGAATATTTTTTCATAAATTTAATTTTTTAACAAAAAAACACAATATTTAATAGAAAAATAACTAAAACACACATTATTTATTGGACAAATAACTAAAATACACATTAATTAATAAAGAAATAACTAAAATTCACATTATTTATTGAAGATATAACTAAGATACACGTTATTTAATAAAGAAATAACTTATATACACATTATGTAATAGAGAAATAACAAAAAAACACATTACTTAATAGAGAAATAACTAAAATACACAAAATTTAATAGAGAAATAACAAAAAAACACAGTATTTAAAAGAGAAATAACTAAATTACACAATATTTAATAAAAAAATAACTAAAATACACATTATTTATTGGAGAAATAACTAAAATACACATTATTTAATAAAGAAATAAATAAAATACACAATATTTATTGAAGAAATAACTAAAATACACATTATTTAATAAAAAAATAACTAAAATAACTAAAATACACAATATTTAATAAAGAAATAACAAAAAAACACATTATTTAATAAAGAAATAACTAAAATATACATTATTTAATAGAGAAATAACAAAAAAACACATTATTTAATAGAGAATTATCTAAATTACACTATATTTTATGGAGAAATAACTAAAATACACATAATTTATGAAAAAAATTAATAAAATACACGTTATTTATTGAAGAAATAACTAAAATACACATTATGTAATAGAGAAATAACTAAAATACACATTATTTAATAGAGAAATAACTAAAATACACATTATTTAAAAGAGAAATAACAAAAAAACACATTATTTAATAGAGAATTATCTAAATTACACATTATTTTATGGAGAAATAACTAAAATACACATTATTTAATAAAGAAATAACTAAAATACACATTATTTAATAGAGAAATAACATAAAAACACATTATTTAATAAAGAAATAACTAAAATACTCCTTATATAATAAATAAATAACAAAAAAACACATTATTTAATAGAGAAATAACTAAAATACACATTATTTAATAAAGAAATAACAAAAAACACATTATTTTATAGAGAAATAACAAAAAAACACATTATTTGATAGAGAAATAACTAAAATACACATTATTTTTTAGAGAAATAACTAAAATACACATTATTTATTGAACAAATAACTAAAATACACATTATTTAATAAAGAAATAACTAAAATTCACATTATTTATTGAAGAAATACACATTATTTAATAAAGAAATAACAAAAAAACACATTATTTAATAAAGAAATAACTAAAATACACATTATTTAATAGAGAAATAACAAAAAAACACATTATTTTAAAAAAAATTAACTAAAATACACATTATTTAATAAAGAAATAACTAAAATACACAATATTTATTGGGAAAATAACTAAAATACACATTATTTAATAAAGAAATAACTAAGAAAAACAATATTTATTGGGGAAAATACTAAAATACACATTAATTAATAAAGAAATAACTAAAATACACATTATTTAATAGAGAAATAACAAAAAAACACATTATTTAATAAAGAAATAACTAAAATACTCATTATTTATTAGAGAAATAACAAAAAAACACATTATTTAATAGAGAAATAACTAAAAGACACATGATTTATTAGAGAAATAACTAAAATACACATTTATTATTGGACAAATAAATAAAATACACATTAATTAATAAAGAAATAACTAAAATTCACATTATTTATTGAAAAAATAACTAAAATACACGTTATTTAATAAAGAAATAACTAAAATACACATTATTTAACAGAGAAATAACAAAAAAACATATTATTTAAAAGAGAAATAACTAAAATACACATTATTTAATAGAGAAATAACAAAAAAACACATTATTTAATAAAGAAATAACTAAAATACACATTTTTTAATAGAGAAATAACAAAAAAACACATTATTTAAAAGAGAAATAACTAAAATACACATAATTTAATAAAGAAATAACAAAAAAACACATTATTTCATAGAGAAATAACTAAAATACACATTATGTAATAGAGAAATAACAAAAAAAACACATTATTTAATAGAGAAATAACTAAAATACACATTATTTAATAAAGAAATAACAAAAAAACATATATAAAATAAATAAAAAAGAGACGCAATGTCCTCAAATGAGACAGTTGTAAAAGCAATAACCATTAACCATAGCCATTAAATAAAGTCATTAAGTCAGTTAGTATAAATAGTCAATACACTTTTTAAAATATTTACTTTGAGTTGTGGTGGTGAACAATGTTGACAAAATAAGTTAAAAATCAATTAGTTTAAATAAATAAAGCCATACTGATAAGAGGTAAACTTCGAAACGCGTCTATGGATGTTTTTTAGTTTAGAATATTTTTTCATAAATTTAATTTTTTAACAAAAAAACACATTATTTAATAGAAAAATAACTAAATTACACATTATTTATTGGACAAATAACTAAAATACACATTAATTAATAAAGAAATATCTAAAATTCACATTACTTATTGAAGAAATAACTAAGATACACGTTATTTAATAAAGAAATAACTTATATACACATTATGTAATAGAGAAATGACAAAAAAACACATTACTTAATAGAAAAATAACTAAAATACACAATATTTAATAGAGAAATAAATAAAAAAACACAGTATTTAAAAGAGAAATAACTAAATTACACAATATTTAATAAAAAAATAACTAAAATACACATTATTTATTGGAGAAATAACTAAAATACACATTATTTAATAAAGAAATAAATAAATTACACAATATTTATTGAAGAAATAACTAAAATACACATTATTTAATAAAGAAATAACTAAAATACACAATATTTAATAAAGAAATAACAAAAAAACACATTATTTAATAAAGAAATAACTAAAATATACATTATTTAATAGAGAAATAACAAAAAAAACACATTATTTAATAGAGAATTATCTAAATTACACATTATTTTATGGAGAAATAACTAAAATACACATAATTTATGAAAAAAATTAATAAAATACACGTTATTTATTGAAGAAATAACTAAAATACACATTATGTAATAGAGAAATAACTAAAATACACATTATTTAAAAGAGAAATAACTAAATTACACATTATTTAAAAGAGAAATAACAAAAAAACACATTATTTAATAGAGAATTATCTAAATTACACATTATTTTATAGAGAAATAACTTATATACACATTATTTAATAAAGAAATAACTAAAATACACATTAATTAATAGAGAAATAACATAAAAACACATTATTTAATAAAGAAATAACTAAAATACTCTTTATATAATAGAGAAATAACAAAAAAACACATTATTTAATAGAGAAATAACTAAAATACACATTATTTAATAAAGAAATAACAAAAAACACATTTTTTTATAGAGAAATAACAAAAAAACACATTATTTGATAGAGAAATAACTAAAATACACATTATTTTTTAGAGAAATAACTAAAATACACATTATTTATTGAACAAATAACTAAAATACACATTATTTAATAAAGAAATAACTAAAATTCACATTATTTATTGAAGAAATACACATTATTTAATAGAGAAATAACAAAAAAACACATTATTTTATAAAGAAATAACTAAAATACACATTATTTAATAGAGAAATAACAAAAAAACACATTATTTAAAAAAAAAAATAACTAAAATACACATTATTTAATAAAGAAATTACTAAAATACACATTATTTATTGGAGAAATAACTAAAATACACATTATTGAATAAAGAAATAACTAAAATACACAATATTTATTAGGGAAAATACTAAAATACACATTATTTAATAAAGAAATAACTAAAATACACATTATTTAATAGAGAAATAACAAAAAAACACAATATTTAATAAAGAAATAACTAAAATACACATTGATTATTAGAGAAATAACAAAAAAACACATTATTTAATAAAGAAATAACTAAAAGACACATGATTTATTAGAGAAATAACTAAAATACACATTTATTATTGGACAAATAAATAAAATACATTAAAAAATTAAATTTATGAAAAAATATTCTAAACTAAAAACATCCATAGACGCGTTTCGAGGTTTACCTCTCATCAGTATGGCTTTATTTATTTGACTAGTCAATACACCCTTTAAAATATTCACTTTGAATTGTGGTGGTGAACAATGTTGACGAAGTAAGTTAAAAATCAATTATTAAGTTTAAATAAATAAAGCCATACTGATGAGAGGTAAACCTCGAAACGCGTCTATGGATGTTTTTAGTTTAGAATATTTTTTCATAAATTTAATTTTTTAATGTTATTATTGGGTTGTCCGATTGAACAAATAGTAACGAGCGCTACATATGTCGTTGTGGCATTCGTATAAATTTACCTATTTAACTAGGCTTTATTCAAAATTATTGCTTTTACAACTGTCTTATTTGAGGACATTGCGTCTCTTCTTTATATATTTTAAATAAAATACACATTAATTAATAAAGAAATAACTAAAATTCACATCATTTATTGAAAAAATAACTAAAATACACGTTATTTAATAAAGAAATAACTAAAATACACATTATTTAATAGAGAAATTACAAAAAAACACATTATTTAATAAAAAAATAACTAAAATACACATTATTTAATAGAGAAATAACAAAAAAACATATTATTTAAAAGAGAAATAACTAAAATACACATTATTTATTAAAGAAATAACTCAAATACACACTACTTATTGGAGAAATAACTAAAATACACATTATTTAATAAAGAAATAAATAAAATACACTATATTTATCGGGGAAATAACTAAAATCTACATTATTTAATAAAGAAATAACTAAAATACACATTATTTAATAAAGAAATAACAAAAAAACACATTATTTAATAAAGAAATAACTAAAATACACATTTTTTAATAGAGAAATAACAAAAAAACACGGAATTTGATAGAGAAATAACTAAAATACACATTATTTAATAAAGAAAAACCAAAAAAACACATTTTTTAATAGAGAAATAACTAAAAAACACATTATTTAATAGAGAAATAACAAAAAAACACATTATTTCATAGAGAAATAACTAAAATACACATTATTTAATAGAAAAACAACAAAAAAACACATTATTTTATAGAGAAATAACAAAAAAACACATTATTTAATAAAGAAATAACTAAAATACACAATATTTATTGGGAAAATAACAAAAAAACACATTATTTAATAGAGAAATAACTAAAATACACATTATTTATTAGACAAATAACTAAAATACACATTAATTAATAAAGAAATAACTAAAATTCACATTATTTATTGAAGAAATAACTAAGATACACGTTATTTAATAAAAAAATAACTTAAATACACATTATTTAATAGAGAAATAACAAAAAAACACATTATTTAATAGAGAAATAACTAAAATACACATTATTTAATAGAGAAATAACAAAAAAACACATTATTTAAAAGAGAAATAACAAAAAAAAACACATTATTCAATAGAGAAATAACTAAAATACACATTATTTAATAAGGAAATAACAAAAAAACACATTATTTAAAAGAGAAATAACTAAAATACACAATATTTAATAAAGAAATAACTAAAATACACATTATTTATTGGAGAAATAACAAAAATACACTATATTTAATAAAAAAATAATTAAAATACACAATATTTATTGGGGAAATAACTAAAATACACATTATTTAATAAAGAAATAACTAAAATACACATTATTTAATAGAGAAATAACAAAAAAACACATTATTTAATAAAGAAATAACTAAAATACACATTATTTAATAGAGAAATAACAAAAAAACACATTATTTAATAGAGAAATAACTAAAATACACATTATTTAATAGAGAAATAACAAAAAAACACAATTTTTCATAGAGAAATATCTAAAATACACATTATGTAATAGAGAAATAACAAAAAAAACACATTATTTAATAGAGAAATAACTAAAATACACATTATTTAATAGAGAAATAACAAAAAACCACATTATTTAATAGAGAAATAACTAAAATACACATTATTGATTGGACAAATAACTAAAATACACATTAATTAATAAAGAAATAACTAAAACTCATATTATTTATTGAAGAAATAACTAAGATACACGTTATTTAATAACAAAATAACTAAAATACACATTATGTAATAATGAAATAACAAAAAAACACATTATTTAATAGAGAAATAACTAAAATACACAAAATTTAATAAAGAAATAACAAAAAAACACAGTATTTAAAAGAGAAATAACTAAATTACACATTATTTAATAAAGAATTAACTAAAATACACATTATTTATTGGAGAAATAACTAAAATACACATTATTTAATAAAGAAATAAATAATATACACAATATTTATTGGGGAAATAACTAAAATACACATTATTTAATAAAGATATAACTAAAATTCACAATATTTAATAAAGAAATTACAAAAAAACACATTATTTAATAAAGAAATAACTAAAATACACCTTATTTAATAGAGAAATAACAAAAAAACACATAATTTGATAGAGAAGTAACTAAAATACACATTATTTAATAGAGAAATACCAAAAAAACACATTATTTAATAGAGAAATAACTATACTACACATTATTTAATAGAGAAATAACAAAAAAACACAATTTTTCATTGAGAAATAACTAAAATACAAATTATGTAATAGAGAAAAAACAAAAAAACACATTATTTAATAACTAAAATACACATTAATTTAAAGAGAAATAACAAAAAAACACATTATTTAATAGAGAAATAACTAAAATACACATTATTTAATAGAAAAATAACTAATATACACATGATTTATTGGAGAAATAACTAAAATACACTTTATGTAATAAAGAAATAACAAGAATACACATTATTTAATAGAGTAATAACAAAAAAACACATTATTTAATAGAAAAATGACTAAAATACACATTATTTAATGGAGAAATAACTAAAATACACATTATTTAATAAAGAAATAACGAAAATACACATTATTTATTAGAGAAATAACAAAAAAACACATTATTTATTAAAGATATAACTAAAATACACATTATATAATAGAGAAATAACAAAAATACACATTATTTAATAGAGAAATAACTAAAATACACATTATTTAATAGAGAAATAACAAAAAAACACATTATTTAATAGAGAAATAACTAAAATACAAAGTATTTAATGAAGAAATAACAAAAAAACACGTTATTTAATAAAGAAATAACTAAATTACACATTAATTATTGGAGAAATAACTAAAATACACATTATTTAATAGAGAAATAACAAAAAAACACATTATTTAAATGAGAAATAACTAAAATACACATTATTTATTGGAGAAATAACTAAAATACACATTATTTAGTAAAGAATCAACTAAAATACACAATATTTATTGGGGAAATAACTAAAATACACATTATTTAATAAAGAACTAACAAAAATACACATTATTTATTAGAGAAATAACAAAAAAACACATTATTTAATAAAGAAATAACTAAAATTTACATTATTTAATAGAGAAATAACAAAAAAACACATTATTTGATAGAGCAATAACTAAAATACACATTATTTAATAGAAAAATAACAAAAAAACACTTTATTTAATAGAGAAATAACTAAAATACACATTATTTATTGGAGAAATAACTAAAATACAAATTATTTATTGGAGAAATAACTAATATACACATTATTTAATAAAAAAATAACTAAAATTCACATTATTTATTAGAGGAGAAATAACTAAAAGACACATTATTTAATAAAAAAATAACTAAAATACACATTATTAAATAAGAAAATAACAAAAAAACACATTATTTAATAGATAAATAACTAAAATACACATTATTTATTGGAGAAATAACTAAAATTCAAATTATTTATTGGAGAAATAACTAAAATACACATTATTTTATAAATAAATAACTAAAATACACATTATTTTATAAAGAAATAACAAAAAAACACATTATTTAATAAAGAAATAACTAAAATACACATTATTTAATAAAAAAATAACAAAAAAACACATTATTTAATAGAGAAATAACTAAAATACACATTATTTATTAAAAAAAATACCTAAAATACACATTATTTATTAGAGAAATAACTAAAATACACATAATTTTATAAGGAAATAACTAAAATACACATTATTTATTGGAGAAATAACTAAAATACACATTATTTAAAAGAGAAATAACTAAAATAGACATTATTTAATAGAGAAATAACTAAAATACACTTTATTTTATAGAGAAATAACAAAAAAACACATTATTTATTAGAGAAATATCTAAAATACACGTTATTTTATAGAGAAATATTTAAAATACACATTATTTAATAAAGAAATAACTAAAATACACATTATTTAATAGAGAAATAACATGAAAACACATTATTTAATAAAGAAATAACTAAAATACTCATTATATAATAGAGAAATAACAAAAAAACACATTATTTAATAGAGAAATAACTAAATTACACATTATTTAATAGAGAAATAACAAAAAACACATTATTTAATAGAGTAATAACAAAAAAACACATTATTTAATAAAGAAATAACTAAAATACACATTATTTATTAGAGAAATAACTTAAATTCACATTATTTATTGAACAAATAACTAAAATACACATTATTTAATAAAGAAATAACTTAAATTCACATTATTTATTAAAAAAATAACTAAGATACACGTTATTTAATAATGAATCATTTAAAATACACTTTATTTAATAAAAAAATAACAAAAAAACACATTATTTAATAGACAAATAACTGTAATACACATTATTTAATAAAAAAATAACAAAAAAACACATTGATTAAAAAAAAAAATAACTAAAATACACATTATTTAATAAAAAAATAACTAAAATACACATTATATATTGGAGAAATAACTAAAATACACATTATTAAATAAAGAAATAACTAAATTACACAATATTTATAGGGGAAATAACTAAAATACACATTATTTAATAGAGAAATAACAAAAAAACACATTATTTAATAAAGAAATAACTAAAATACACATTATTTATTGGAGAAATAACTAAAAGACACATTATTTAATAAAAAAATAAATTAAATATACAATATTTATTGGGGAAAGAAATAAAAAACGCATTATTTAATAGAAAAATAACTAAAATACACATTGTTTATTAGAGAATTAACTGAAATACACAATATTTAAAAAAGAAATAACAGAAAACACATTATTTAACAAAAAAATAACTGAAAAACACATTATTTAAAAGAGAAATAACTAAAATACACATTTATTGATAAATAAATAACTAAAATACACATTATTTATTGGAGAAATAACTAATATACACATTATTTAATAAAGAAATAACTAAAATACACATTATTTTATAGAAAAATAACAAAAAAACACATTATTTAATAGAAAAATAACTAAAATACACATTGTTTATTAAAGAATTAACTGAAATACACAATATTTGAAAAAGAAATAACAGAAAACACATTATTTAATAAAGAAATAACTGAAAAACACATTATTTAATAGAAAAATAACTAAAAAACACATTATTTAATAAAGAAATAACTAAAATACACATTATTTATTGGAGAAATAACTAAAATACAAATTATTTAATAAAGAAATAACTAAAATACACATTATTTAATAGAGAAATAACTAAATACACATTATTTATTAGAGAAATAACTATAATACACATTATTTAATAAAGAAATAAATAAAATACACAATATTTATTGGGGAAATAACTAAAATACACATTATTTAATAAAGAAATAACTAAATACACATTATTTATTAGAGAAATAACTAAAATACACATTATTTAATAAAGAAATAAATAAAATACACAATATTTATTAGGAAAATAACTAAAATACACATTATTTAATAAAGAAATAACTAAAATACACAATATTTAATAAAGAAATAACAAAAAAACACATTATTTAATAAAGAAATAACTAAAATACACATTATTTAATAGAGAAATAACAAAAAAACACATAATTTGATTGAGAAATAACTAAAATACACATTATTTAATAGAGAAATACCAGAAAAACACATTAGTTAATAGAAAAATAACTAAAATACACATTATTTAATAGAGAAATAACAAAAAAACACATTATTTCATAGAGAAATAACGAAATACACATTATGTAATAGAAAAATAACAAAAAAACACATTTTTTAATAGAGAAATAACTAAAATACACATTATCTAATAGAGAAATAACTAAAATACACATTATTTAATAGAGAAATAACAAAAAAACACATTATTTAAAAGAGAAATAACTAAAATACACATTATTTAATAAAGAAATAACTAAAATACACATTATTTATTGGAGAAATAACTAAAATACACTATATATAATAAAGAAATAACTAAAATACACAATATTTATTGGGGAAATAACTAAAATACACATTATTTAATAAAGAAATAACTTAAATACACATTATTTAATGGAGATATAACAAAAAAACACATTATTTAATAAAGAAATAACTAAAATACACATTATTTAATAGAGAAATAACAAAAAAACACATTATTTAATAGAGAAATAACTAAAATACACAAAATTTAATAGAGAAATAACAAAAAAACACAGTATTTAAAAGAGAAATAACTAAATTACACAATATTTAATAAAAAATAACTAAAATACACATTATTTATTGGAGAAATAACTAAAATACACATTATTTAATAAAGAAATAAATAAAATACACAATAGTTATTGAAGAAATAACTAAAATACACATTATTTAATGAAAAAATAACTAAAATACACAATATTTAATAAAGAAATAACAAAAAAACACATTATTTAATAAAGAAATAACTAAAATATACATTATTTAATAGAGAAATAACAAAAAAACACATTATTTAATAGAGAATTATCTAAATTACACATTATTTTATGGAGAAATAACTAAAATACACATAATTTATGAAAAAAATTAATAAAATACACGTTATTTATTGAAGAAATAACTAAAATACACATTATGTAATAGAGAAATAACTAAAATACACATTATTTAATAGAGAAATAACTAAAATACACATTATTTAAAAGAGAAATAACAAAAAAACACATTATTTAATAGAGAATTATCTAAATTACACATTATTTTATGGAGAAATAACTAAAATACACATTATTTAATAAAGAAATAACTAAAATACACATTATTTAATAGAGAAATAACATAAAAACACATTATTTAATAAAGAAATAACTAAAATACTCCTTATATAATAAAGAAATAACAAAAAAACACATTATTTAATAGAGAAATAACTAAAATACACATTATTTAATAAAGAAATAACAAAAAACACATTATTTTATAGAGAAATAACAAAAAAACACATTATTTGATAGAGAAATAACTAAAATACACATTATTTTTTAGAGAAATAACTAAAATACACATTATTTATTGAACAAATAACTAAAATACACATTATTTAATAAAGAAATAACTAAAATTCACATTATTTATTGAAGAAATACACATTATTTAATAGAGAAATAACAAAAAAACACATTATTTAATAAAGAAATAACTAAAATACACATTATTTAATAGAGAAATAACAAAAAAACACATTATTTAAAAAAAAATTAACTAAAATACACATTATTTAATAAAGAAATAACTAAAATACACAATATTTATTGGGAAAATAACTAAAATACACATTATTTAATAAAGAAATAACTAAGAAAAACAATATTTATTGGGGAAAATACTAAAATACACATTATTTAATAAAGAAATAACTAAAATACACATTATTTAATAGAGAAATAACAAAAAAACACATTATTTAATAAAGAAATAACTAAAATACTCATTATTTATTAGAGAAATAACAAAAAAACACATTATTTAATAGAGAAATAACTAAAAGACACATGATTTATTAGAAAAATAACTAAAATACACATTTATTATTGGACAAATAAATAAAATACACATTAATTAATAAAGAAATAACTAAAATTCACATTATTTATTGAAAAAATAACTAAAATACACGTTATTTAATAAAGAAATAACTAAAATACACATTATTTAATAGAGAAATAACAAAAAAACATATTATTTAAAAGAGAAATAACTAAAATACACATTATTTAATAGAGAAATAACAAAAAAACACATTATTTAATAAAGAAATAACTAAAATACACATTTTTTAATAGAGAAATAACAAAAAAACACAATATTTAAAAGAGAAATAACTAAAATACACATAATTTAATAAAGAAATAACAAAAAAACACATTATTTCATAGAGAAATAACTAAAATACACATTATGTAATAGAGAAATAACAAAAAAAACACATTATTTAATAGAGAAATAACTAAAATACACATTATTTAATAAAGAAATAACAAAAAAACATATATAAAATAAATAAAGAAGAGACGCAATGTCCTCAAATGAGACAGTTGTAAAAGCAATAACCATTAACCATAGCCATTAAATAAAGTCATTAAGTCAGTTAGTATAAATAGTCAATACACTTTTTAAAATATTTACTTTGAGTTGTGGTGGTGAACAATGTTGACAAAATAAGTTAAAAATCAATTAGTTTAAATAAATAAAGCCATACTGATAAGAGGTAAACTTCGAAACGCGTCTATGGATGTTTTTTAGTTTAGAATATTTTTTCATAAATTTAATTTTTTAACAAAAAAACACATTATTTAATAGAAAAATAACTAAATTACACATTATTTATTGGACAAATAACTAAAATACACATTAATTAATAAAGAAATATCTAAAATTCACATTACTTATTGAAGAAATAACTAAGATACACGTTATTTAATAAAGAAATAACTTATATACACATTATGTAATAGAGAAATAACAAAAAAACACATTACTTAATAGAAAAATAACTAAAATACACAATATTTAATAGAGAAATAAATAAAAAAACACAGTATTTAAAAGAGAAATAACTAAATTACACAATATTTAATAAAAAAATAACTAAAATACACATTATTTATTGGAGAAATAACTAAAATACACATTATTTAATAAAGAAATAAATAAATTACACAATATTTATTGAAGAAATAACTAAAATACACATTATTTAATAAAGAAATAACTAAAATACACAATATTTAATAAAGAAATAACAAAAAAACACATTATTTAATAAAGAAATAACTAAAATATACATTATTTAATAGAGAAATAACAAAAAAAACACATTATTTAATAGAGAATTATCTAAATTACACATTATTTTATGGAGAAATAACTAAAATACACATAATTTATAAAAAAAATTAATAAAATACACGTTATTTATTGAAGAAATAACTAAAATACACATTATGTAATAGAGAAATAACTAAAATACACATTATTTAAAAGAGAAATAACTAAATTACACATTATTTAAAAGAGAAATAACAAAAAAACACATTATTTAATAGAGAATTATCTAAATTACACATTATTTTATAGAGAAATAACTTATATACACATTATTTAATAAAGAAATAACTAAAATACACATTATTTAATAGAGAAATAACATAAAAACACATTATTTAATAAAGAAATAACTAAAATACTCTTTATATAATAGAGAAATAACAAAAAAACACATTATTTAATAGAGAAATAACTAAAATACACATTATTTAATAAAGAAATAACAAAAAACACATTATTTTATAGAGAAATAACAAAAAAACACATTATTTGATAGAGAAATAACTAAAATACACATTATTTTTTAGAGAAATAACTAAAATACACATTATTTATTGAACAAATAACTAAAATACACATTATTTAATAAAGAAATAACTAAAATTCACATTATTTATTGAAGAAATACACATTATTTAATAGAGAAATAACAAAAAAACACATTATTTTATAAAGAAATAACTAAAATACACATTATTTAATAGAGAAATAACAAAAAAACACATTATTTAAAAAAAAAATAACTAAAATACACATTATTTAATAAAGAAATTACTAAAATACACATTATTTATTGGAGAAATAACTAAAATACACATTATTGAATAAAGAAATAACTAAAATACACAATATTTATTAGGGAAAATACTAAAATACACATTATTTAATAAAGAAATAACTAAAATACACATTATTTAATAGAGAAATAACAAAAAAACACAATATTTAATAAAGAAATAACTAAAATACACATTGATTATTAGTGAAATAACAAAAAAATACATTATTTAATAAAGAAATAACTAAAAGACACATGATTTATTAGAGAAATAACTAAAATACACATTTATTATTGGACAAATAAATAAAATACATTAAAAAATTAAATTTATGAAAAAATATTCTAAACTAAAAACATCCATAGACGCGTTTCGAGGTTTACCTCTCATCAGTATGGCTTTATTTATTTGACTAGTCAATACACCCTTTAAAATATTCACTTTGAATTGTGGTGGTGAACAATGTTGACGAAGTAAGTTAAAAATCAATTATTAAGTTTAAATAAATAAAGCCATACTGATGAGAGGTAAACCTCGAAACGCGTCTATGGATGTTTTTAGTTTAGAATATTTTTTCATAAATTTAATTTTTTAATGTTATTATTGGGTTGTCCGATTGAACAAATAGTAACGAGCGCTACATATGTCGTTGTGGCATTCGTATAAATTTACCTATTTAACTAGGCTTTATTCGAAATTATTGCTTTTACAACTGTCTCATTTGAGGACATTGCGTCTCTTCTTTATATATTTTAAATAAAATACACATTAATTAATAAAGAAATAACTAAAATTCACATCATTTATTGAAAAAATAACTAAAATACACGTTATTTAATAAAGAAATAACTAAAATACACATTATTTAATAGAGAAATTACAAAAAAACACATTATTTAATAAAGAAATAACTAAAATACACATTATTTAATAGAGAAATAACAAAAAAACATATTATTTAAAAGAGAAATAACTAAAATACACATTATTTATTAAAGAAATAACTCAAATACACACTACTTATTGGAGAAATAACTAAAATACACATTATTTAATAAAGAAATAAATAAAATACACTATATTTATCGGGGAAATAACTAAAATCTACATTATTTAATAAAGAAATAACTAAAATACACCTTATTTAATAAAGAAATAACAAAAAAACACATTATTTAATAAAGAAATAACTAAAATACACATTTTTTAATAGAGAAATAACAAAAAAACACGGAATTTGATAGAGAAATAACTAAAATACACATTAATTAATAAAGAAAAACCAAAAAACACATTTTTTAATAGAAAAATAACTAAAATACACATTATTTAATAGAGAAATAACAAAAAAACACATTATTTCATAGAGAAATAACTAAAATACACATTATTTAATAGAAAAACAACAAAAAAACACATTATTTAATAGAGAAATAACAAAAAAACACATTATTTAATAAAGAAATAACTAAAATACACAATATTTATTGGGAAAATAACAAAAAAACACATTATTTAATAGAGAAATAACTAAAATACACATTATTTATTAGACAAATAACTAAAATACACATTAATTAATAAAGAAATAACTAAAATTCACATTATTTATTAAAGAAATAACTAAGATACACGTTATTTAATAAAAAAATAACTTAAATACACATTATTTAATAGAGAAATAACAAAAAAACACATTATTTAATAGAGAAATAACTAAAATACACATTATTTAATAGAGAAATAACAAAAAAACACATTATTTAAAAGAGAAATAACAAAAAAAACACATTATTCAATAGAGAAATAACTAAAATACACATTATTTAATAAGGAAATAACAAAAAAACACATTATTTAAAAGAGAAATAACTAAAATACACAATATTTAATAAAGAAATAACTAAAATACACATTATTTATTGGAGAAATAACTAAAATACACTATATTTAATAAAAAAATAACTAAAATACACAATATTTATTGGGGAAATAACTAAAATACACATTATTTAATAAAGAAATAACTAAAATACACATTATTTAATAGAGAAATAACAAAAAAACACATTATTTAATAAAGAAATAACTAAAATACACATTATTTAATAGAGAAATAACAAAAAAACACATTATTTGATAGAGAAATAACTAAAATACACATTATTTAATAGAGAAATAACAAAAAAACACAATTTTTCATAGAGAAATATCTAAAATACACATTATGTAATAGAGAAATAACAAAAAAAACACATTATTTAATAGAGAAATAACTAAAATACACATTATTTAATAGAGAAATAACAAAAAACCACATTATTTAATAGAGAAATAACTAAAATACACATTATTGATTGGACAAATAACTAAAATACACATTAATTAATAAAGAAATAACTAAAACTCATATTATTTATTGAAGAAATAACTAAGATACACGTTATTTAATAACAAAATAACTAAAATACACATTATGTAATAATGAAATAACAAAAAAACACATTATTTAATAGAGAAATAACTAAAATACACAAAATTTAATAAAGAAATAACAAAAAAACACAGTATTTAAAAGAGAAATAACTAAATTACACATTATTTAATAAAGAATTAACTAAAATACACATTATTTATTAGAGAAATAACTAAAATACACATTATTTAATAAAGAAATAAATAATATACACAATATTTATTAGGGAAATAACTAAAATACACATTATTTAATAAAGATATAACTAAAATTCACAATATTTAATAAAGAAATTACAAAAAAACACATTATTTAATAAAGAAATAACTAAAATACACCTTATTTAATAGAGAAATAACAAAAAAACACATAATTTGATAGAGAAGTAACTAAAATACACATTATTTAATAGAGAAATACCAAAAAAACACATTATTTAATAGAGAAATAACTATACTACACATTATTTAATAGAGAAATAACAAAAAAACACATTTTTTCATTGAGAAATAACTAAAATACAAATTATGTAATAGAGAAAAAACAAAAAAACACATTATTTAATAACTAAAATACACATTATTTTAAAGAGAAATAACAAAAAAACACATTATTTAATAGAGAAATAACTAAAATACACATTATTTAATAGAAAAATAACTAATATACACATGATTTATTGGAGAAATAACTAAAATACACTTTATGTAATAAAGAAATAACAAGAATACACATTATTTAATAAAGTAATAACAAAAAAAACACATTATTTAATAGAGAAATAACTAAAATACACATTATTTAATGGAGAAATAACTAAAATACACATTATTTAATAAAGAAATAACGAAAATACACATTATTTATTAAAGAAATAACAAAAAAACACATTATTTATTAAAGATATAACTAAAATACACATTATATAATAGAGAAATAACAAAAAAACACATTATTTAATAGAGAAATAACTAAAATACACATTATTTAATAGAGAAATAACAAAAAAACACATTATTTAATAGAGAAATAACTAAAATACAAAGTATTTAATAAAGAAATAACAAAAAAACACATTATTTAATAAAGAAATAACTAAATTACACATTAATTATTGGAGAAATAACTAAAATACACATTATTTAATAGAGAAATAACAAAAAAACACATTATTTAAATGAGAAATAACTAAAATACACATTATTTATTGGAGAAATAACTAAAATACACATTATTTAGTAAAGAATCAACTAAAATACACAATATTTATTGGGGAAATAACTAAAATACACATTATTTAATAAAGAACTAACGAAAATACACATTATTTATTAGAGAAATAACAAAAAAACACATTATTTAATAAAGAAATAACTAAAATACACATTATTTAATAGAGAAATAACAAAAAAACACATTATTTGATAGAGCAATAACTAAAATACACATTATTTAATAGAAAAATAACAAAAAAACACTTTATTTAATAGAGAAATAACTAAAATACACATTATTTATTGGAGAAATAACTAAAATACATATTATTTATTGGAGAAATAACTAATATACACATTATTTAATAAAAAAATAACTAAAATTCACATTATTTATTAGAGGAGAAATAACTAAAAGACACATTATTTAATAAAAAAATAACTAAAATACACATTATTAAATAAGAAAATAACAAAAAAACACATTATTTAATAGATAAATAACTAAAATACACATTATTTATTGGAGAAATAACTAAAATTCAAATTATTTATTGGAGAAATAACTAAAATACACATTATTTTATAAATAAATAACTAAAATACACATTATTTTATAAAGAAATAACAAAAAAACACATTATTTAATAAAGAAATAACTAAAATACACATTATTTAATAAAAAAATAACAAAAAAACACATTATTTAATAGAGAAATAACTAAAATACACATTATTTATTAAAAAAAATACCTAAAATACACATTATTTATTAGAGAAATAACTAAAATACACATAATTTTATAAGGAAATAACTAAAATACACATTATTTATTGGAGAAATAACTAAAATACACATTATTTAAAAGAGAAATAACTAAAATAGACATTATTTAATAGAGAAATAACTAAAATACACATTATTTTATAGAGAAATAACAAAAAAACACATTATTTATTAGAGAAATATCTAAAATACACGTTATTTTATAGAGAAATAACAAAAAAACACATTATTTAATAAAGAAATAACTAAAATACACATTATTAATTGGAGAAATAACTAAAAGACACATTATTTAATAAAAAAATAAATTAAATATACAATATTTATTGTGGAAAGAAATAAAAAACGCATTATTTAATAGAAAAATAACTAAAATACACATTGTTTATTAGAGAATTAACTGAAATACACAATATTTAAAAAAGAAATAACAGAAAACACATTATTTAACAAAGAAATAACTGAAAAACACATTATTTAAAAGAGAAATAACTAAAATACACATTTATTGATAAATAAATAACTAAAATACACATTATTTATTGGAGAAATAACTAATATACACATTATTTAATAAAGAAATAACTAAAATACACATTATTTTATAGAAAAATAACAAAAAAACACATTATTTAATAGAAAAATAACTAAAATACACATTGTTTATTAAAGAATTAACTGAAATACACAATATTTAAAAAAGAAATAACAGAAAACACATTATTTAATAAAGAAATAACTGAAAAACACATTATTTAATAGAAAAATAACTAAAAAACACATTATTTAATAAAGAAATAACTAAAATACACATTATTTATTGGAGAAATAACTAAAATACACATTATTTTATAAAGAAATAACTAAAATACACATTATTTAATAGAGAAATAACTAAATACACATTATTTATTAGAGAAATAACTATAATACACATTATTTAATAAAGAAATAAATAAAATACACAATATTTATTGGGGAAATAACTAAAATACACATTATTTAATAAAGAAATAACTAAATACACATTATTTATTAGAGAAATAACTAAAATACACATTATTTAATAAAGAAATAAATAAAATACACAATATTTATTGGAAAAATAACTAAAATACACATTATTTAATAAAGAAATAACTAAAATACACAATATTTAATAAAGAAATAACAAAAAAACACATTATTTAATAAAGAAATAACTAAAATACACATTATTTAATAGAGAAATAACAAAAAAACACATAATTTGATAGAGAAATAACTAAAATACACATTATTTAATAGAGAAATACCAGAAAAACACATTATTTAATAGAAAAATAACTAAAATACACATTATTTAATAGAGAAATAACAAAAAAACACATTATTTCATAGAGAAATAACAAAATACACATTATGTAATAGAAAAATAACAAAAAAACACATTTTTTAATAGAGAAATAACTAAAATACACATTATCTAATAGAGAAATAACTAAAATACACATTATTTAATAGAGAAATAACAAAAAAACACATTATTTAAAAGAGAAATAACTAAAATACACATTATTTAATAAAGAAATAACTAAAATACACATTATTTATTGGAGAAATAACTAAAATACACTATATATAATAAAGAAATAACTAAAATACACAATATTTATTGGGGAAATAACTAAAATACACATTATTTTATAAAGAAATAACTTAAATACACATTATTTAATGGAGATATAACAAAAAAACACATTATTTAATAAAGAAATAACTAAAATACACATTATTTAATAGAGAAATAACAAAAAAACACATTATTTAAAAGAGAAATAACTAAAATACACATTATTTAATAAAGAAATAACAAAAAAACACATTATTTCATAGAGAAATAACTAAAATACACATTATGTAATAGAGAAATAACAAAAAAAAACACATTATTTAATAGAGAAATAACTAAAATACACATTATTTAATAGAGAAATGACAAAAAAACATATATAAAATATATAAAGAAAAGACGCAATGTCCTCAAATGAGACAGTAGTAAAAGCAATAACCATAACCCATAGCCATTAAATAAAGTCATTAAGTCAGTTAGTATAAATAGTCAATACACTTTTTAAAATATTCACTTTGAGTTGTGGTGGTGAACAATGTTGACAAAGTAAGTTAAAAATCAATTAGTTTAAATAAATAAAGCCATACTGATGAGAGGTAAACTTCGAAACGCGTCTATGGATGTTTTTTAGTTTAGAATATTTTTTTAAAATTAATTTTATTAACAAAAAAACACATTATTTAATAGAGAAATAATTAAAATACACATTATTTATTGGACAAATAACTAAAATACAAATTAATTAAAAAAGAAATAACTAAAATACACTCTATTTAATAGAGAAATTACAAAAAAACACATTATTTAATAGACAAATAACTAATATACACATTATTTAATAGAGAAATAACTAAAATACACATTATTTATTGGACAAATAACTAAAATTCACATTATTTAATAAAGAAATAACTAAAATACACATTATTTATTGGAGAAATAACTAAGATACACATTATTTAATAAAGAAATAACTAAAATACACATTATTTAATAGAAAAATAACAAAAAAACACATTATTTAAAAGAGAAATAACAAAAAAACACATTATTTAATAGAGAAATAACTAAAATACACATTATTTAATAATGAAATAACAAAAATACACATTATTTAAAAGACAAATAACTAAAATACACAATATTTAATAAAGAAATAACTACAATACACATTATTTATTGAGGAAATAACTAAAATACACTATATTTGATAAAGAAATAACTAAAATACACAATATTTATTGGGAAAATAACTAAGATACACATTATTTAATAAGGAAATAACTTAAATACACTCTATTTAATAGAGAAATAACAAAAAAACACATTATTTAATAGAGAAATAACTAAAATACAAATTATTTAATAGAGAAATAACAAAAAAAACACATTATTTAAAAGAGAAATAACTAAAATACACATTTATTAATAAATAAATAACTAAAATACACATTATTTATTGGAGAAATAACTAAAATACACATTATTTAATAAAGAAATAACTAAAATACACATTATTTTATAGAAAAATAACAAAAAAACACATTATTTAATAGAAAAATAACTAAAATACACATTGTTTATTAGAGAATTAACTGAAATACACAATATTTAAAAAAGAAATAACAGAAAACACATTATTTAATAAAGAAATAACTGAAAAACACTTTATTTAATAGAGAAATAAGTAAAAAACACATTATTTATTGGAGAAATAACTAAAATACACAATATTTAATAAAGAAATAACTAAAATTCACATTATTTATTAGAGAAATAACTAAAACTCACATTATTTATTAGAGAAATAACTAAAATACACATTATTTATTGAACAAATAACTAAAATACACATTATTTAATAGAGAAATAACTAAAATTCACATTATTTATTGAAGAAATACACATTATTTAATAGAGAAATAACAAAAAAACACATTATTTAATAGAGAAATAACTAAAATACACATTATTTAGTAGAGAAATAACAAAAAAACACATTATTTAAAAGAAAAATAACTAAAATACACATTATTTAATAAAGAAATAACTAAAATACACAATATTTATTGGGGAAATAACTAAAACACATTAAAAAATTAAATTTATGAAAAAAATTCTAAACTTAAAAACATCCATAGACGCGTTTCGAGGTTTACCTCTCATCAGTATGGCTTTATTTATTTAAACTAATTGATTTTTAACTTACTTCGTCAACATTGTTCACCACCACAATTCAAAGTGAATATTTTAAAAAGTGTGTTGACTATTTATACTAACTGACTTAATGACTTTATTTAATGGCTATGGTTAATAGCATTCTGAGAATGAACAAATAAACTAATTATTTCGGGATATTAAGCTGATGGAAATGACATGAAAGAATTAAAACGGAAATTTGAAAAGTAAAAATAGAATAATTTTTTTTTTGCATAAATTATAATTACTATTATACAATTTCGTGTATATCAGAACATATATAAAATATATAAAGAAGAGACGCAATGTCCTCAAATGAGACAGTTGTAAAAGCAATAATTTCGAATAAAGCCTAGTTAAATAGGTAAATTTATACGAATGCCACAACGACATATGTATGTATGTATGTCGTATAAATTTACCTATTTAACTAGGCTTTATTCGAAATTATTGCTTTTACAACTGTCTCATTTGAGGACATTGCGTCTCTTTCTTTATATATATTTTTAACTAAAACACACATTATTTAATAAAGAAATAACTAAAATACACATTATTTAATAAAGAAATAACAAAAAAACACATTATTTAATAAAGAAATAACTAAACTACACATTATTTAATAAAGAAATAACAAAAAAACACATTAATTAATAGAGAAAGAACTAAAATACACATGATTTATTAGAGAAATAACTAAAATACACATTTATTATTAGACAAATAACTAAAATACACATTAATTAATAAAGAAATAACTAAAATTCACATTATTTATTGAAGAAATAACTAAGATACACGTTATTTAATAAAGAAATAACTAAATTACACATTATTTAATAGAGAAGAAACAAAAAAACACATTATTTAATGAAGAAATAACTAAAATACACATTATTTAATAGAGAAATAACAAAAAAACATATTATTTAAAAGAGAAATAACTAAAATACACATTATTTAATAAAGAAATAACTTAAATACACATTATTTTTTGGAGAAATAACTAAAATACACATTATTTAATAAAGAAATAAATAAAATACACAATATTTATTAGGGAAATAACTAAAATCTACATTATTTAATAAAGAAATAACTAAAATACACATTATTTGATAAAGAAATAACAAAAAAACACATTATTTAATAAAGAAATAACTAAAATACACATTATTTAATAAAGAAATAACAAAAAAACACACAATTTGATAGAGAAATAACTAAAATACACATTATTTAATAGAGAAATACTAAAAAAATACATTATTTAATAGAGAAATAGTTAAAATACACATTATTTAATAGAGAAATAAAAAAACACATTATTTCATAGAGAAATAACTAAAATACACATTATTTATTAGAAAAATAACAAAAAAACACATTATTTAATAGAGAAATAACAAAAAAACACATTATTTAATAAAGAAATAACTAAAATACACAATATTTATTGGGGAATTAACAAAAAAACACATTATTAAATAGAGAAATAACTAAAATACACATTATTTATTGGACAAATAACTAAGATACACATTAATTAATAAAGAAATAACTAAAATTCACATTATTTATTGAAGAAATAACTAAGATACACGTTATGTAATAGAGAAAAAACTAAAATACACATTATTTAATAGAGAAATAACTAAAATACACATTATTTAATAAAGAAATAAATGAAATACACAATATTTATTGAAGAAATAACTAAAATACACATTTTTTAATAAAGAAATAACTAAAATACACAATATTTAATAAAGAAATAACAAAAAAACACATTATTTATTAAAGAAATAACTAAAATATACATTATTTAATAGAGAAATAACAAAAAAACACATTATTTAATAGAGAATTATCTAAATTACACATTATTTTATGGAGAAATAACTAAAATACACATAATTTATAAAAAAAATTAATAAAATACACGTTATTTATTGAAGAAATAACTAAAATACACATTATGTAATAGAGAAAAAACTAAAATACACATTATTTAATAGAGAAATAACTAAAATACACATTATTTAAAAGAGAAATAACAAAAAAACACATTATTTAATAGAGAATTATCTAAATTACACATTATTTTATGGAGAAATAACTAAAATACACATTATTTAATAAAGAAATAACTAAAATACACATTATTTAATAGAGAAATAACATAAAAACACATTATTTAATAAAGAAATAACTAAAATACTCCTTATATAATAAAGAAATAACAAAAAAACACATTATTTAATAGAGAAATAACTAAAATACACATTATTTAATAAAGAAATAACAAAAAACACATTATTTTATAAAGAAATAACAAAAAAACACATTATTTGATAGAGAAATAACTAAAATACACATTATTTTTTAGAGAAATAACTAAAATACACATTATTTATTAAACAAATAACTAAAATACACATTATTTAATAAAGAAATAACTAAAATTCACATTATTTATTGAAGAAATACACATTATTTAATAGAGAAATAACAAAAAAACACATTATTTAATAAAGAAATAACTAAAATACACATTATTTAATAGAGAAATAACAAAAAAACCCATTATTTTAAAAAAAATAACTAAAATACACATTATTTAATAAAGAAATAACTAAAATACACAATATTTATTGGGAAAATAACTAAAATACACATTATTTAATAAAGAAATAACTAAAATACACAATATTTATTGGGGAAAATACTAAAATACACATTATTTAATAAAGAAATAACTAAAATGCACATTATTTAATAGAGAAATAACAAAAAAACACATTATTTAATAAAGAAATAACTAAAATACACATTATTTATTAGAGAAATAACAAAAAAACACATTATTTAATAAAGATATAACTGAAAGACACATGATTTATTAGAGAAATAACTAAAATACACATTTATTATTGGACAAATAAATAAAATACACATTAATTAATAAAGAAATAACTAAAATTCACATTATTTATTGAAAAAATAACTAAAATACACGTTATTTAATAAAGAAATAACTAAAATACACATTATTTAATAGAGAAATTACAAAAAAACACATTATTTAATAAAGAAATAACTAAAATACACATTATTTAATAGAGAATTAACAAAAAAACATATTATTTGAAAGAGAAATAACTAAAATACACATTATTTAATAGAGAAATAACAAAAAAACACATTATTTAATAAAGAAATAACTAAAATACACATTATTTAATAGAGAAATAACAAAAAAACACATTATTTAAAAGAGAAATAACTAAAATACACATTATTTAAAAAAGAAATAACAAAAAAACACATTATTTCATAGAGAAATAACTAAAATACACATTATGTAATAAAGAAATAACAAAAAAAACACATTATTTAATAGAGAAATAACTAAAATACACATTATTTAATAAAGAAATAACAAAAAAACATATATAAAATAAATAAAGAAGAGACGCAATGTCCTCAAATGAGACAGTTGTAAAAGCAATAACCATTAACCATAGCCATTAAATAAAGTCATTAAGTCAGTTAGTATAAATAGTCAATACACTTTTTAAAATATTTACTTTGAGTTGTGGTGGTGAACAATGTTGACAAAATAAGTTAAAAATCAATTAGTTTAAATAAATAAAGCCATACTGATAAGAGGTAAACTTCGAAACGCGTCTATGGATGTTTTTTAGTTTAGAATATTTTTTCATAAATTTAATTTTTTAACAAAAAAACACATTATTTAATAGAAAAATAACTAAAATACACATTATTTATTGGACAAATAACTAAAATACACATTAATTAATAAAGAAATAACTAAAATTCACATTATTTATTGAAGAAATAACTAAGATACACGTTATTTAATAAAGAAATAACTTATATACACATTATGTAATAGAGAAATAACAAAAAAACACATTACTTAATAGAAAAATAACTAAAATACACAATATTTAATAGAGAAATAAATAAAAAAACACAGTATTTAAAAGAGAAATAACTAAATTACACAATATTTAATAAAAAAATAACTAAAATACACATTATTTATTGGAGAAATAACTAAAATACACATTATTTAATAAAGAAATAAATAAATTACACAATATTTATTGAAGAAATAACTAAAATACACATTATTTAATAAAGAAATAACTAAAATACACAATATTTAATAAAGAAATAACAAAAAAACACATTATTTAATAAAGAATTAACTAAAATATACATTATTTAATAGAGAAATAACAAAAAAACACATTATTTAATAGAGAATTATCTAAATTACACATTATTTTATGGAGAAATAACTAAAATACACATAATTTATGAAAAAAATTAATAAAATACACGTTATTTATTGAAGAAATAACTAAAATACACATTATGTAAAAGAGAAATAACTAAAATACACATTATTTAATAGAGAAATAACTAAAATACACATTATTTAAAAGAGAAATAACAAAAAAACACATTATTTAATACAGAATTATCTAAATTACACATTATTTTATGGAGAAATAACTTATATACACATTATTTAATTAAGAAATAACTAAAATACACATTATTTAATAGAGAAATAACATAAAAACACATTATTTAATAAAGAAATAACTAAAATACTCCTTATATAATAGAGAAATAACAAAAAAACACATTATTTAATAAAGAAATAACTAAAATAAACATTATTTAATAAAGAAATAACAAAAAACACATTATTTTATAGAGAAATAACAAAAAAACACATTATTTGATAGAGAAATAACTAAAATACACATTATTTTTTAGAGAAATAACTAAAATACACATTATTTATTGAACAAATAACTAAAATACACATTATTTAATAAAGAAATAACTAAAATTCACATTATTTATTGAAGAAATACACATTATTTAATAGAGAGATAACAAAAAAACACATTATTTAATAAAGAAATAACTAAAATACACATTATTTAATAGAGAAATAACAAAAAAACACATTATTTAAAAAAAAAATAACTAAAATACACATTATTTAATAAAGAAATAACTAAAATACACAATATTTATTGGGAAAATAACTTATATACACATTATTTAATAAAGAAATAACTAAAATACACAATATTTATTGGGGAAAATACTAAACTACACATTATTTAATAAAGAAATAACTAAAATACACATTATTTAATAGAGAAATAACAAAAAAACACATTATTTAATAAAGAAATAACTAAAATACACATTATTTATAAGAGAAATAACAAAAAAACACATTATTTAATAGAGAAATAACTAAAAGACACATGATTTATTAAAGAAATAACTAAAATACACATTTATTATTGGACAAATAAATAAAATACACATTAATTAATAAAAAAATAACTAAAATTCACATTATTTATTGAAAAAATAACTAAAATACACGTTATTTAATAAAGAAATAAATAAAATACACATTATTTATTAGAGAAAATACAAAAAAACACATTATTTAATAAAGAAATAACTAAAATACACATTATTTAATAGAGAAATAACAAAAAAACATATTATTTAAAAGAGAAATAACTAAAATACACATTATTTAATAAAGAAATAACTCAAATACACACTACTTATTGGAGAAATAACTAAAATACACATTATTTAATAAAGAAATAAATAAAATACACAATATTTATCGGGGAAATAACTAAAATCTACATTATGTAATAAAGAAATAACTAAAATACACATTATTTAATAAAGAAATAACAAAAAAACACATTATTTAATAAAGAAATAACTAAAATACACATTTTTTAATAGAGAAATAACAAAAAAACACGGAGATTGATAGAGAAATAACTAAAATACACATTATTTAATAAAGAAATACCAAATAAACTTATTTTTTAATAGAGAAATAACTAAAATACACATTATTTAATAGAGAAATAACAAAAAAACACATTATTTCATAGAGAAATAACTAAAATACACATTATTTAATAGAAAAACAACAAAAAAACACATTATTTAATAGAGAAATAACAAAAAAACACATTATTTAATAAAGAAATAACTAAAATAACAATATTTATTAGAAAAATAACAAAAAAACACATTATTTAATAGAGAAATAACTAAAATACACATTATTTATTGGACAAATAACTAAAATACACTTTAATTAATAAAGAATTAACTAAAATTCACATTATTTATTGAAGAAATAACTAAGATACACGTTATTTATTAAAAAAATAACTTAAATACACATTATTTAATAGAGAAATAACAAAAAAACACATTATTTAATAGAGAAATAACTAAAATACACATTATTTAATAGAGAAATAACAAAAAAACACATGATTTAAAAGAGAAATAACAAAAAAACACATTATTCAATAAAGAAATAACTAAAATACACATTATATAATAAAGAATTAACAAAAAAACACATTATTTAAAAGAGAAATAACTAAAATACACAATATTTAATAAAGAAATAACTAAAATACACATTATTTATTGGAGAAATAACTAAAATACACTATATTTAATAAAAAAATAACTAAAATACACAATATTTATTGGGGAAATAACTAAAATACACATTATTTAATAAAGAAATAACTAAAATACACATTATTTAATAGAGAAATAACAAAAAACACATTATTTAATAAAGAAATAACTAAAATACACATTATTTAATAGAGAAATAACAAAAAAACACATTATTCAATAGAGAAATAACTAAAATACACATTATTTAATAGAGAAATAACAAAAAAACACATTTTTTCATAGAGAAATAACTAAAATACACATTATGTAATAGAGAAATAACAAAAAAAAACACATTATTTAATAGAGAAATAACTAAAATACACATTATTTAATAGAGAAATAACAAAAAACCACATTATTTAATAGAGAAATAACTAAAATACACATTATTGATTGGACAAATAACTAAAATACACATTAATTTTAAAAGAAATAACTAAAACTCAAATTATTTATTGAAGAAATAACTAAGATACACGTTATTTAATAACAAAATAACTAAAATACACATTATGTAATAGAGAAATAACAAAAAAACACATTATTTAATAGAGAAATAACTAAAATACACATTATTTAATAAAGAAATAACAAAAAAACACATTATTTCATAGAGAAATAACTAAAATACACATTATGTAATAGAGAAATAACAAAAAAAACACATTATTTAATAGAGAAATAACTAAAATACACATTATTTAATAAAGAAATAACAAAAAAACATATATAAATTAAATAAAGAAGAGACGCAATGTCTTCAAATGAGACAGTTGTAAAAGCAATAACCATTAACCATAGCCATTAAATAAAGTCATTAAGTCAGTTAGTATAAATAGTCAATACACTTTTTAAAATATTTACTTTGAGTTGTGGTGGTGAACAATGTTGACAAAATAAGTTAAAAATCAATTAGTTTAAATAAATAAAGCCATACTGATAAGAGGTAAACTTCGAAACGCGTCTATGGATGTTTTTTAGTTTAGAATATTTTTTTATAAATTTAATTTTTTAACAAAAAAACACATTATTTAATAGAAAAATAAATAAAATACACATTATTTATTGGACAAATAACTAAAATACACATTAATTAATAAAGAAATAATTAAAATTCACATTATTTATTGAAGAAATAACTAAGATACACGTTATTTAATAAAGAAATAACTTATATACACATTATGTAATAGAGAAATAACAAAAAAACACATTACTTAATAGAGAAATAACTAAAATACACAATATTTAATAGAGAAATAACAAAAAAACACAGTATTTAAAAGAGAAATAACTAAATTACACAATATTTAATAAAAAAATAACTAAAATACACATTATTTATTGGAGAAATAACTAAAATACTTAATAAAGAAATAAATAAATTACACAATATTTATTAAAGAAATAACTAAAATACACATTATTTAATAAAGAAATAACTAAAATACACAATATTTAATAAAGAAATAACAAAAAAACACATTATTTAATAAAGAAAAAACTAAAATATACATTATTTAATAGAGAAATAACAAAAAAAACACATTATTTAATAGAGAATTATCTAAATTACACATTATTTTATGGAGAAATAACTAAAATACACATAATTTAATAAAGAAATAACTAAAACACATTAGTTAATAGAGAAATAACATAAAAACACATTATTTAATAAAGAAATAACTAAAATACTCCTTATATAATAGAGAAATAACAAAAAAACACATTATTTAATAGAGAAATAACTAAAATACACATTATTTAATAAAGAAATAACAAAAAACACATTATTTTATAGAGAAATAACAAAAAAACACATTATTTGATAGAGAAATAACTAAAATACACATTATTTTTTAGAGAAATAACTAAAATACACATTATTTATTGAACAAATAACTAAAATACACATTATTTAATAAAGAAATAACTAAAATTCACATTATTTATTGAAGAAATACACATTATTTAATAGAGAAATAACAAAAAAACACATTATTTAATAAAGAAATAACTAAAATACACATTATTTAATAGAGAAATAACAAAAAAACACATTATTTAAAAAAAAATTAACTAAAATACACATTATTTAATAAAGAAATAACTAAAATACACATTATTTATTGGAGAAATAACTAAAATACACATTATTTAATAAAGAAATAACTAAAATACACAATATTTATTGGGGAAAATACTAAAATACACATTATTTAATAAAGAAATAACTAAAATACACATTATTTAATAGAGAAATAACAAAAAAACACAATATTTAATAAAGAAATAACTAAAATACACATTGATTATTAGAGAAATAACAAAAAAACACATTATTTAATAAAGAAATAACTAAAAGACACATGATTTATTAGAGAAATAACTAAAATACACATCTATTATTGGACAAATAAATAAAATACACATTAATTAATAAAGAAATAACTAAAATTCACATCATTTATTGAAAAAATAACTAAAATACACGTTATTTAATAAAGAAATAACTAAAATACACATTATTTAATAGAGAAATTACAAAAAACACATTATTTAATAAAGAAATAACTAAAATACACATTATTTAATAGAGAAATAACAAAAAAACATATTATTTAAAAGAGAAATAACTAAAATACACATTATTTATTAAAGAAATAACTCAAATACACACTACTTATTGGAGAAATAACTAAAATACACATTATTTAATAAAGAAATAAATAAAATACACTATATTTATCGGGGAAATAACTAAAATCTACATTATTTAATAAAGAAATAACTAAAATACACATTATTTAATAAAGAAATAACAAAAAAACACATTATTTAATAAAGAAATAACTAAAATACACATTTTTTAATAGAGAAATAACAAAAAAACACGAAATTTGATAGAGAAATAACTAAAATACACATTATTTAATAAAGAAAAACCAAAAAAACACATTTTTCAATAGAGAAATAACTAAAATACACATTATTTAATAGAGAAATAACAAAAAAACACATTATTTCATAGAGAAATAACTAAAATACACATTATTTAATAGAAAAACAACAAAAAAACACATTATTTAATAGAGAAATAACAAAAAAACACATTATTAAATAAAGAAATAACTAAAATACACAATATTTATTGGGGAAATAACAAAAAAACACATTATTTAATAGAGAAATAACTAAAATACACATTATTTATTGGACAAATAACTAAAATACACATTAATTAATAAAGAAATAACTAAAATTCACATTATTTATTGAAGAAATAACTAAGATACACGTTATTTAATAAAAAAATAACTTAAATACACATTATTTAATAGAGAAATAACAAAAAAACACATTGATTAATAGAGAAATAACTAAAATACACATTATTTTATAGAGAAATAACAAAAAAACACATTATTTAAAAGAGAAATAACAAAAAAACACATTATTCAATAGAGAAATAACTAAAATACACATTATTTAATAAGGAAATAACAAAAAAACACATTATTTAAAAGAGAAATAACTAAAATACACAATATTTAATAAAGAAATAACTAAAATACACATTATTTATTGAAGAAATAACTAAAATACTTTATATTTAATAAAAAAATAACTAAAATACACAATATTTATTGGGGAAATAACTAAAATACACATTATTTAATAAAGAAATAACTAAAATACACATTATTTAATAGAGAAATAACAAAAAAACACATTATTTAATAAAGAAATAACTAAAATACACATTATTTAATAGAGAAATAACAAAAAAACACATTATTTAATAGAGAAATAACTAAAATACACATTATTTAATAAAGAAATAACAAAAAAACACAATTTTTCATAGAGAAATAACTAAAATACACATTATGTAATAGAGAAATAACAAAAAAAACACATTATTTAATAGAGATATAACTAAAATACACATTATTTAATAGAGAAATAACAAAAAACGACATTATTTAATAGAGAAATAACTAAAATACACATTATTGATTGGACAAATAACTAAAATACACATTAATTAATAAAGAAATAACTAAAACTCATATTATTTATTAAAGAAATAACTAAGATACACGTTATTTAATAACAAAATAACTAAAATACACATTATATAATAGAGAAATAACAAAAAAACACATTATTAAATAGAGAAATAACTAAAATACACAATATTTAATAAAAAAATAACAAAAAACACAGTATTTAAAAGAGAAATAACTAAATTACACATTATTTAATTAAGAATTAACTAAAATACACATTATTTATTGGAGAAATAACTAAAATACACATTATTTAATAAAGAAATAAAAATTATACACAATATTTATTGAGGAAATAACTAAAATACACATTATTTAATAAAGAAATAACTAAAATTCACAATATTTAATAAAGAAATTACAAAAAAACACATTATTTAATAAAGAAATAACTAAAATACACCTTATTTAATAGAGAAATAACAAAAAAACACATAATTTGATAGAGAAGTAACTAAAATACACATTATTTAATAGAGAAATACCAAAAAAACACATTATTTAATAGAGAAATAACTATAATACACATTATTTAATAGAGAAATAACAAAAAAACACATTTTTTCATAGAGAAATAACTAAAATACACATTATGTAATAGAGAAAAAACAAAAAAACACATTATTTAATAGAGAAATAACTAAAATACACATTATTTAATAGAGAAATAACAAAAAAACACATTATTTAATAGAGAAATAACTAAAATACACATTATTTAATAGAAAAATAACTAATATACACATGATTTATTGGAGAAATAACTAAAATACACTTTATTTAATAAAGAAATAACAAGAATACACATTATTTAATAGAGTAATAACAAAAAAACACATTATTTAATAGAGAAATAACTAAAATACACATTATTTATTGGAGAAATAACTAAAATACACATTATTTAATAAAGAAATAACGAAAATACACATTATTTATTAGAGAAATAACAAAAAAACACATTAATTATTAAAGATATAACTAAAATACACATTATATAATAGAGAAATAACAAAAAAACACATTATTTAATAGAGAAATAACTAAAATACACATTATTTAATAGAGAAATAACAAAAAAACACATTATTTAATAGAGAAATAACTAAAATACAAATTATTTAATAAAGAAATAACAAAAAAACACATTATTTAATAGAGAAATAACTAAATTACACATTAATTATTGGAGAAATAACTAAAATACACATTATTTAATAGAGAAATAACAAAAAAACACATTATTTAAATGAGAAATAACTAAAATACACATTATTTATTGGAGAAATAACTAAAATACACATTATTTAGTAAAGAATCAACTAAAATACACAATATTTATTGGGGAAATAACTAAAATACACAATATTTAATAAAGAATTAACGAAAATACACATTATTTATTAGAGAAATAACAAAAAAACACATTTTTTAATAAAGAAATAACTAAAATACACATTATTTAATAGAGAAATAACAAAAAAACACATTATTTGATAGAGAAATAACTAAAATACACATTATTTAATATAGAAATACCAAAAAAAAACACATTATTCAATAGAGAAATAACTTAAATACACATTATTTTATAAAAAAGTAACAAAAAAACACATTATTTCATAGAGCAATAACTAAAATACACATTATTTAATAGAGAAATAACAAAAAAACACTTTATTTAATAGAGAAATAACTAAAATACACATTATTTATTGGAGAAATAACTAAAATACATATTATTTATTGGAGAAATAACTAATATACACATTATTTAATAAAGAAATAACTAAAATTCACATTATTTATTAAAGGAGAAATAACTAAAAGACACATTATTTAATAAAAAATAACTAAAATACACATTAATAAATAAGGAAATAACAAAAAAACACATTATTTAATAGATAAATAACTAAAATACACATTATTTATTGGAGAAATAACTAAAATTCACATTATTTATTGGAGAAATAACTAAAATACACATTATTTTATAAATAAATAACTAAAATACACATTATTTTATAAAGAAATAACAAAAAAACACATTATTTAATAAAGAAATAACTAAAATACACATTATTTAATAAAAAAATAACAAAAAAACACATTATTTAATAGAGAAATAACTAAAATACACATTGTTTATAAAAAAAATACCTAAAATACACATTATTTATTAGAGAAATATTTAAAATACACATAATTTTATAAGGAAATAACTAAAATACACATTATTTATTGGAGAAATAACTAAAATACACATTATTTAAAGGAGAAATAACTAAAATAGACATTATTTAATAGAGAAATAACTAAAATACACATTATTTAATAGAGAAATAACAAAAAAACACATTATTTATTAGAGAAATATCTAAAATACACGTTATTTTATAGAGAAATATTTAAAATACACATTATTTAATAAAGAAATAACTAAAATACACATTATTTATTAGAGAAATAACTAAAATTCACATTATTTATTGAACAAATAACTAAAATACACATTATTTAATAAAGAAATAACTTAAATTCACATTATTTATTGAAGAAATAACTAAGATACACGTTATTTAATAAAGAATCATTTAAAATACACTTTATTTAATAGAGAAATAACAAAAAAAACACATTATTTAATAGACAAATAACTAAAATACACATTATTTAATAAAAAAATAACAAAAAAACACATTATTTAAACAAAAAATAACTAAAATACACATTATTTAATAAAAAAATAACTAAAATACACATTATATATTGGAGAAATAACTAAAATACACATTATTAAATAAAGAAATAACTAAATTACACAATATTTATAGGGGAAATAACTAAAATACACATTATTTATTAGAGAAATAACAAAAAAACACATAATTTATTAAAGAAATAACTAAAATACACATTATTTAATAGAGAAATAACAAAAAAACACATTATTTAATAGAGAAATAACTAAAATACACATTATTCATTAGAGAAATAACTAAAATACACATTATTTATTAGACAAATAACTAAAATACACATTAATTAATAAAGAAATAACTAAAATTCACATTATTTATTGAAGAAATAACTAAGATACACGTTATTTAATAAAGAAATAATTAAAATACACATTATTTAATACAGAAATAACAAAAAAACACATTATTTAATAGAGAAATAACTAAAATACACATTATTTAATAGAGAAATAACAAAAAAACACATTATTTCAAAGAGACATAACTAAAATACACATAAAAAATATATAAAGTAGAGACGTAATGTCCTCAAATGAGACAGTTGTAAAAGCAATAATTTCGAATAAAGCCCTGATGAGAGGTAAACCTCGAAACGCGTCTATGGATGTTTTTTAGTTTAGAATATTTTTTCATAAATTTAATTTTTTAATGTTAAAATACACATTATTTAATAAAGAAATAACTAAAATACACATTATTTATTGGAGAAATAACTAAAAGACACATTATTTAATAAAAAAATAAATTAAATATACAATATTTATTGGGGAAAGAAATAAAATACACATTATTTAATAAAGAAATAACTAAAATACACATTATTTAATAGAGAAATAACAAAAAAAACACATTATTTAAAAGAGAAATAACTAAAATACACATTTATTAATAAATAAATAACTAAAATACACATTATTTATTGGAGAAATAACTAAAATACACATTATTTAATAAAGAAATAACTAAAATACACATTATTTTATAGAAAAATAACAAAAAAACACATTATTTAATAGAAAAATAACTAAAATACACATTGTTTATTAGAGAATTAACTGAAATACACAATATTTAAAAAAGAAATAACAGAAAACACATTATTTAATAAAGAAATAACTGAAAAACACTTTATTTAATAGAGAAATAACTAAAAAACACATTATTTATTGGAGAAATAACTAAAATACACAATATTTAATAAAAAAATAACTAAAATTCACATTATTTATTAGAGAAATAACTAAAACTCACATTATTTATTAGAGAAATAACTAAAATACACATTATTTATTGAACAAATAACTAAAATACACATTATTTAATAGAGAAATAACTAAAATTCACATTATTTATTAAAGAAATACACATTATTTAATAGAGAAATAACAAAAAAACACATTATTTAATAGAGAAATAACTAAAATACACATTATTTAGTAGAGAAATAACAAAAAAACACATTATTTAAAAGAAAAATAACTAAAATACACATTATTTAATAAAGAAATAACTAAAATACACAATATTTATTGGGGAAATAACTAAAACACATTAAAAAATTAAATTTATGAAAAAAATTCTAAACTTAAAAACATCCATAGACGCGTTTCGAGGTTTACCTCTCATCAGTATGGCTTTATTTATTTAAACTAATTGATTTTTAACTTACTTCGTCAACATTGTTCACCACCACAATTCAAAGTGAATATTTTAAAAAGTGTGTTGACTATTTATACTAACTGACTTAATGACTTTATTTAATGGCTATGGTTAATAGCATTCTGAGAATGAACAAATAAACTAATTATTTCGGGATATTAAGCTGATGGAAATGACATGAAAGAATTAAAACGGAAATTTGAAAATTAAAAATAGAATAATTTTTTTTTTGCATAAATTATAATTACTATTATACAATTTCGTGTATATCAGAACATATATAAAATATATAAAGAAGAGACGCAATGTCCTCAAATGAGACAGTTGTAAAAGCAATAATTTCGAATAAAGCCTAGTTAAATAGGTAAATTTATACGAATGCCACAACGACATATGTATGTATGTATGTCGTATAAATTTACCTATTTAACTAGGCTTTATTCGAAATTATTGCTTTTACAACTGTCTCATTTGAGGACATTGCGTCTCTTTCTTTATATATATTTTTAACTAAAACACACATTATTTAATAAAGAAATAACTAAAATACACATTATTTAATAAAGAAATAACAAAAAAACACATTATTTAATAAAGAAATAACTAAACTACACATTATTTAATAAAGAAATAACAAAAAAACACATTAATTAATAGAGAAAGAACTAAAATACACATGATTTATTAGAGAAATAACTAAAATACACATTTATTATTAGACAAATAACTAAAATACACATTAATTAATAAAGAAATAACTAAAATTCACATTATTTATTGAAGAAATAACTAAGATACACGTTATTTAATAAAGAAATAACTAAATTACACATTATTTAATAGAGAAGAAACAAAAAAACACATTATTTAATGAAGAAATAACTAAAATACACATTATTTAATAGAGAAATAACAAAAAAACATATTATTTAAAAGAGAAATAACTAAAATACACATTATTTAATAAAGAAATAACTTAAATACACATTATTTTTTGGAGAAATAACTAAAATACACATTATTTAATAAAGAAATAAATAAAATACACAATATTTATTAGGGAAATAACTAAAATCTACATTATTTAATAAAGAAATAACTAAAATACACATTATTTGATAAAGAAATAACAAAAAAACACATTATTTAATAAAGAAATAACTAAAATACACATTATTTAATAAAGAAATAACAAAAAAACACACAATTTGATAGAGAAATAACTAAAATACACATTATTTAATAGAGAAATACTAAAAAAATACATTATTTAATAGAGAAATAATTAAAATACACATTATTTAATAGAGAAATAAAAAAACACATTATTTCATAGAGAAATAACTAAAATACACATTATTTATTAGAAAAATAACAAAAAAACACATTATTTAATAGAGAAATAACAAAAAAACACATTATTTAATAAAGAAATAACTAAAATACACAATATTTATTGGGGAATTAACAAAAAAACACATTATTAAATAGAGAAATAACTAAAATACACATTATTTATTGGACAAATAACTAAGATACACATTAATTAATAAAGAAATAACTAAAATTCACATTATTTATTGAAGAAATAACTAAGATACACGTTATGTAATAGAGAAAAAACTAAAATACACATTATTAAATAGAGAAATAACTAAAATACACATTATTTAATAAAGAAATAAATAAAATACACAATATTTATTGAAGAAATAACTATAATACACATTTTTTAATAAAGAAATAACTAAAATACACAATATTTAATAAAGAAATAACAAAAAAACACATTATTTATTAAAGAAATAACTAAAATATACATTATTTAATAGAGAAATAACAAAAAAACACATTATTTAATAGAGAATTATCTAAATTACACATTATTTTATGGAGAAATAACTAAAATACACATAATTTATAAAAAAAATTAATAAAATACACGTTATTTATTGAAGAAATAACTAAAATACACATTATGTAATAGAGAAAAAACTAAAATACACATTATTTAATAGAGAAATAACTAAAATACACATTATTTAAAAGAGAAATAACAAAAAAACACATTATTTAATAGAGAATTATCTAAATTACACATTATTTTATGGAGAAATAACTAAAATACACATTATTTAATAAAGAAATAACTAAAATACACATTATTTAATAGAGAAATAACATAAAAACACATTATTTAATAAAGAAATAACTAAAATACTCCTTATATAATAAAGAAATAACAAAAAAACACATTATTTAATAGAGAAATAACTAAAATACACATTATTTAATAAAGAAATAACAAAAAACACATTATTTTATAAAGAAATAACAAAAAAACACATTATTTGATAGAGAAATAACTAAAATACACATTATTTTTTAGAGAAATAACTAAAATACACATTATTTATTAAACAAATAACTAAAATACACATTATTTAATAAAGAAATAACTAAAATTCACATTATTTATTGAAGAAATACACATTATTTAATAGAGAAATAACAAAAAAACACATTATTTAATAAAGAAATAACTAAAATACACATTATTTAATAGAGAAATAACAAAAAAACCCATTATTTTAAAAAAAATAACTAAAATACACATTATTTAATAAAGAAATAACTAAAATACACAATATTTATTGGGAAAATAACTAAAATACACATTATTTAATAAAGAAATAACTAAAATACACAATATTTATTGGGGAAAATACTAAAATACACATTATTTAATAAAGAAATAACTAAAATGCACATTATTTAATAGAGAAATAACAAAAAAACACATTATTTAATAAAGAAATAACTAAAATACACATTATTTATTAGAGAAATAACAAAAAAACACATTATTTAATAAAGATATAACTAAAAGACACATGATTTATTAGAGAAATAACTAAAATACACATTTATTATTGGACAAATAAATAAAATACACATTAATTAATAAAGAAATAACTAAAATTCACATTATTTATTGAAAAAATAACTAAAATACACGTTATTTAATAAAGAAATAACTAAAATACACATTATTTAATAGAGAAATTACAAAAAAACACATTATTTAATAAAGAAATAACTAAAATACACATTATTTAATAGAGAAATAACAAAAAAACATATTATTTGAAAGAGAAATAACTAAAATACACATTATTTAATAGAGAAATAACAAAAAAACACATTATTTAATAAAGAAATAACTAAAATACACATTATTTAATAGAGAAATAACAAAAAAACACATTATTTAAAAGAGAAATAACTAAAATACACATTATTTAAAAAAGAAATAACAAAAAAACACATTATTTCATAGAGAAATAACTAAAATACACATTATGTAATAAAGAAATAACAAAAAAAACACATTATTTAATAGAGAAATAACTAAAATACACATTATTTAATAAAGAAATAACAAAAAAACATATATAAAATAAATAAAGAAGAGACGCAATGTCCTCAAATGAGACAGTTGTAAAAGCAATAACCATTAACCATAGCCATTAAATAAAGTCATTAAGTCAGTTAGTATAAATAGTCAATACACTTTTTAAAATATTTACTTTGAGTTGTGGTGGTGAACAATGTTGACAAAATAAGTTAAAAATCAATTAGTTTAAATAAATAAAGCCATACTGATAAGAGGTAAACTTCGAAACGCGTCTATGGATGTTTTTTAGTTTAGAATATTTTCTCATAAATTTAATTTTTTAACAAAAAAACACATTATTTAATAGAAAAATAACTAAAATACACATTATTTATTGGACAAATAACTAAAATACACATTAATTAATAAAGAAATAACTAAAATTCACATTATTTATTGAAGAAATAACTAAGATACACGTTATTTAATAAAGAAATAACTTATATACACATTATGTAATAGAGAAATAACAAAAAAACACATTACTTAATAGAAAAATAACTAAAATACACAATATTTAATAGAGAAATAAATAAAAAAACACAGTATTTAAAAGAGAAATAACTAAATTACACAATATTTAATAAAAAAATAACTAAAATACACATTATTTATTAGAGAAATAACTAAAATACACATTATTTAATAAAGAAATAAATAAATTACACAATATTTATTGAAGAAATAACTAAAATACACATTATTTAATAAAGAAATAACTAAAATACACAATATTTAATAAAGAAATAACAAAAAAACACATTATTTAATAAAGAATTAACTAAAATATACATTATTTAATAGAGAAATAACAAAAAAACACATTATTTAATAGAGAATTATCTAAATTACACATTATTTTATGGAGAAATAACTAAAATACACATAATTTATGAAAAAAATTAATAAAATACACGTTATTTATTGAAGAAATAACTAAAATACACATTTTGTAAAAGAGAAATAACTAAAATACACATTATTTAATAGAGAAATAACTAAAATACACATTATTTAAAAGAGAAATAACAAAAAAACACATTATTTAATACAGAATTATCTAAATTACACATTATTTTATGGAGAAATAACTTATATACACATTATTTAATAAAGAAATAACTAAAATACACATTATTTAATAGAGAAATAACATAAAAACACATTATTTAATAAAGAAATAACTAAAATACTCCTTATATAATAGAGAAATAACAAAAAAACACATTATTTAATAAAGAAATAACTAAAATAAACATTATTTAATAAAGAAATAACAAAAAACACATTATTTTATAGAGAAATAACAAAAAAACACATTATTTGATAGAGAAATAACTAAAATACACATTATTTTTTAGAGAAATAACTAAAATACACATTATTTATTGAACAAATAACTAAAATACACATTATTTAATAAAGAAATAACTAAAATTCACTTTATTTATTGAAGAAATAACTAAGATACACGTTATTTATTAAAAAAATAACTTAAATACACATTATTTAATAAAGAAATAACAAAAAAACACATTATTTAATAGAGAAATAACTAAAATACACATTATTTAATAGAGAAATAACAAAAAAACACATGATTTAAAATAGAAATAACAAAAAAACACATTATTCAATAAAGAAATAACTAAAATACACATTATTTAATAGAGAAATAACAAAAAAACACATTATTTAATAAAGAAATAACTAAAATACACAATATTTATTAGAAAAATAACAAAAAAACACATTATTTAATAGAGAAATAACACATTATTTATTGGACAAATAACTAAAATACACTTTAATTAATAAAGAATTAACTAAAATTCACATTATTTATTGAAGAAATAACTAAGATACACGTTATTTATTAAAAAAATAACTTAAATACACATTATTTAATAGAGAAATAACAAAAAAACACATTATTTAATAGAGAAATAACTAAAATACACATTATTTAATAGAGAAATAACAAAAAAACACATGATTTAAAATAGAAATAACAAAAAAACACATTATTCAATAAAGAAATAACTAAAATACACATTATTTAATAAAGAATTAACAAAAAAACACATTATTTAAAAGAGAAATAACTAAAATACACAATATTTAATAAAGAAATAACTAAAATACACATTATTTATTGGAGAAATAACTAAAATACACTATATTTAATAAAAAAATAACTAAAATACACAATATTTATTGGGGAAATAACTAAAATACACATTATTTAATAAAGAAATAACTAAAATACACATTATTTAATAGAGAAATAACAAAAAACACATTATTTAATAAAGAAATAACTAAAATACACATTATTTAATAGAGAAATAACAAAAAAACACATTATTCAATAGAGAAATAACTAAAATACACATTATTTAATAGAGAAATAACAAAAAAACACATTTTTTCATAGAGAAATAACTAAAATACACATTATGTAATAGAGAAATAACAAAAAAAAACACATTATTTAATAGAGAAATAACTAAAGTACACATTATTTAATAGAGAAATAACAAAAAACCACATTATTTAATAGAGAAATAACTAAAATACACATTATTGATTAGACAAATAACTAAAATACACATTAATTTTAAAAGAAATAACTAAAACTCAAATTATTTATTGAAGAAATAACTAAGATACACGTTATTTAATAACAAAATAACTAAAATACACATTATGTAATAGAGAAATAACAAAAAAACACATTATTTAATAGAGAAATAACTAAAATACACATTATTTAATAAAGAAATAACAAAAAAACACATTATTTCATAGAGAAATAACTAAAATACACATTATGTAATAGAGAAATAACAAAAAAAACACATTATTTAATAGAGAAATAACTAAAATACACATTATTTAATAAAGAAATAACAAAAAAACATATATAAATTAAATAAAGAAGAGACGCAATGTCTTCAAATGAGACAGTTGTAAAAGCAATAACCATTAACCATAGCCATTAAATAAAGTCATTAAGTCAGTTAGTATAAATAGTCAATACACTTTTTAAAATATTTACTTTGAGTTGTGGTGGTGAACAATGTTGACAAAATAAGATAAAAATCAATTAGTTTAAATAAATAAAGCCATACTGATAAGAGGTAAACTTCGAAACGCGTCTATGGATGTTTTTTAGTTTAGAATATTTTTTTATAAATTTAATTTTTTAACAAAAAAACACATTATTTAATAGAAAAATAAATAAAATACACATTATTTATTGGACAAATAACTAAAATACACATTAATTAATAAAGAAATAATTAAAATTCACATTATTTATTGAAGAAATAACTAAGATACACGTTATTTAATAAAGAAATAACTTATATACACATTATGTAATAGAGAAATAACAAAAAAACACATTACTTAATAGAGAAATAACTAAAATACACAATATTTAATAGAGAAATAACAAAAAAACACAGTATTTAAAAGAGAAATAACTAAATTACACAATATTTAATAAAAAAATAACTAAAATACACATTATTTATTGGAGAAATAACTAAAATACACATTATTTAATAAAGAAATAAATAAATTACACAATATTTATTAAAGAAATAACTAAAATACACATTATTTAATAAAGAAATAACTAAAATACACAATATTTAATAAAGAAATAACAAAAAAACACATTATTTAATAAAGAAAAAACTAAAATATACATTATTTAATAGAGAAATAACAAAAAAAACACATTATTTAATAGAGAATTATCTAAATTACACATTATTTTATGGAGAAATAACTAAAATACACATAATTTAATAAAGAAATAACTAAAACACATTAGTTAATAGAGAAATAACATAAAAACACATTATTTAATAAAGAAATAACTAAAATACTCCTTATATAATAGAGAAATAACAAAAAAACACATTATTTAATAGAGAAATAACTAAAATACACATTATTTAATAAAGAAATAACAAAAAACACATTATTTTATAGAGAAATAACAAAAAAACACATTATTTGATAGAGAAATAACTAAAATACACATTATTTTTTAGAGAAATAACTAAAATACACATTATTTATTGAACAAATAACTAAAATACACATTATTTAATAAAGAAATAACTAAAATTCACATTATTTATTGAAGAAATACACATTATTTAATAGAGAAATAACAAAAAAACACATTATTTAATAAAGAAATAACTAAAATACACATTATTTAATAGAGAAATAACAAAAAAACACATTATTTAAAAAAAAATTAACTAAAATACACATTATTTAATAAAGAAATAACTAAAATACACATTATTTATTGGAGAAATAACTAAAATACACATTATTTAATAAAGAAATAACTAAAATACACAATATTTATTGGGGAAAATACTAAAATACACATTATTTAATAAAGAAATAACTAAAATACACATTATTTAATAGAGAAATAACAAAAAAACACAATATTTAATAAAGAAATAACTAAAATACACATTGATTATTAGAGAAATAACAAAAAAACACATTATTTAATAAAGAAATAACTAAAAGACACATGATTTATTAGAGAAATAACTAAAATACACATCTATTATTGGACAAATAAATAAAATACACATTAATTAATAAAGAAATAACTAAAATTCACATCATTTATTGAAAAAATAACTAAAATACACGTTATTTAATAAAGAAATAACTAAAATACACATTATTTAATAGAGAAATTACAAAAAACACATTATTTAATAAAGAAATAACTAAAATACACATTATTTAATAGAGAAATAACAAAAAAACATATTATTTAAAAGAGAAATAACTAAAATACACATTATTTATTAAAGAAATAACTCAAATACACTTTACTTATTGGAGAAATAACTAAAATACACATTATTTAATAAAGAAATAAATAAAATACACTATATTTATCGGGGAAATAACTAAAATCTACATTATTTAATAAAGAAATAACTAAACTACACATTATTTAATAAAGAAATAACAAAAAAACACATTATTTAATAAAGAAATAACTAAAATACACATTTTTTAATAGAGAAATAACAAAAAAACACGAAATTTGATAGAGAAATAACTAAAATACACATTATTTAATAAAGAAAAACCAAAAAAACACATTTTTTAATAGAGAAATAACTAAAATACACATTATTTAATAGAGAAATAACAAAAAAACACATTATTTCATAGAGAAATAACTAAAATACACATTATTTAATAGAAAAACAACAAAAAAACACATTATTTAATAGAGAAATAACAAAAAAACACATTATTAAATAAAGAAATAACTAAAATACACAATATTTATTGGGGAAATAACAAAAAAACACATTATTTAATAGAGAAATAACTAAAATACACATTATTTATTGGACAAATAACTAAAATACACATTAATTAATAAAGAAATAACTAAAATTCACATTATTTATTGAAGAAATAACTAAGATACACGTTATTTAATAAAAAAATAACTTAAATACACATTATTTAATAGAGAAATAACAAAAAAACACATTGATTAATAGAGAAATAACTAAAATACACATTATTTTATAGAGAAATAACAAAAAAACACATTATTTAAAAGAGAAATAACAAAAAAACACATTATTCAATAGAGAAATAACTAAAATACACATTATTTAATAAGGAAATAACAAAAAAACACATTATTTAAAAGAGAAATAACTAAAATACACAATATTTAATAAAGAAATAACTAAAATACACATTATTTATTGGAGAAATAACTAAAATACTTTATATTTAATAAAAAAATAACTAAAATACACAATATTTATTGGTGAAATAACTAAAATACACATTATTTAATAAAGAAATAACTAAAATACACATTATTTAATAGAGAAATAACAAAAAAACACATTATTTAATAAAGAAATAACTAAAATACACATTATTTAATAGAGAAATAACAAAAAAACACATTATTTAATAGAGAAATAACTAAAATACACATTATTTAATAGAGAAATAACAAAAAAACACAATTTTTCATAGAGAAATAACTAAAATACACATTATGTAATAGAGAAATAACAAAAAAAACACATTATTTAATAGAGATATAACTAAAATACACATTATTTAATAGAGAAATAACAAAAAACGACATTATTTAATAGAGAAATAACTAAAATACACATTATTGATTGGACAAATAACTAAAATACACATTAATTAATAAAGAAATAACTAAAACTCATATTATTTATTGAAGAAATAACTAAGATACACGTTATTTAATAACAAAATAACTAAAATACACATTATATAATAGAGAAATAACAAAAAAACACATTATTTATTAGAGAAATAACTAAAATACACAATATTTAATAAAAAAATAACAAAAAACACAGTATTTAAAAGAGAAATAACTAAATTACACATTATTTAATTAAGAATTAACTAAAATACACATTATTTATTGGAGAAATAACTAAAATACACATTATTTAATAAAGAAATAAATAATATACACAATATTTATTGAGGAAATAACTAAAATACACATTATTTAATAAAGAAATAACTAAAATTCACAATATTTAATAAAGAAATTACAAAAAAACACATTATTTAATAAAGAAATAACTAAAATACACCTTATTTAATAGAGAAATAACAAAAAAACACATAATTTGATAAAGAAGTAACTAAAATACACATTATTTAATAGAGAAATACCAAAAAAACACATTATTTAATAGAGAAATAACTATAATACACATTATTTAATAGAGAAATAACAAAAAAACACATTTTTTCATAGAGAAATAACTAAAATACACATTATGTAATAGAGAAAAAACAAAAAAACACATTATTTAATAGAGAAATAACTAAAATACACATTATTTAATAGAGAAATAACAAAAAAACACATTATTTAATAAAGAAATAACTAAAATACACATTATTTAATAGAAAAATAACTAATATACACATGATTTATTGGAGAAATAACTAAAATACACTTTATTTAATAAAGAAATAACAAGAATACACATTATTTAATAGAGTAATAACAAAAAAACACATTATTTAATAGAGAAATAACTAAAATACACATTATTTATTGGAGAAATAACTAAAATACACATTATTTAATAAAGAAATAACAAAAATACACATTATTTATTAGAGAAATAACAAAAAAACACATTAATTATTAAAGATATAACTAAAATACACATTATATAATAGAGAAATAACAAAAAAACACATTATTTAATAGAGAAATAACTAAAATACACATTATTTAATAGAGAAATAACAAAAAAACACATTATTTAATAGAGAAATAACTAAAATACAAATTATTTAATAAAGAAATAACAAAAAAACACATTATTTAATAGAGAAATAACTAAATTACACATTAATTATTGGAGAAATAACTAAAATACACATTATTTAATAGAGAAATAACAAAAAAACACATTATTTAAATGAGAAATAACTAAAATACACATTATTTATTGGAGAAATAACTAAAATACACATTATTTAGTAAAGAATCAACTAAAATACACAATATTTATTGGGGAAATAACTAAAATACACAATATTTAATAAAGAATTAACAAAAATACACATTATTTATTAGAGAAATAACAAAAAAACACATTTTTTAATAAAGAAATAACTAAAATACACATTATTTAATAGAGAAATAACAAAAAAACACATTATTTGATAGAGAAATAACTAAAATACACATTATTTAATATAGAAATACCAAAAAAAAAACACATTATTCAATAGAGAAATAACTTAAATACACATTATTTTATAAAAAAGTAACAAAAAACACATTATTTCATAGAGCAATAACTAAAATACACATTATTTAATAGAGAAATAACAAAAAAACACTTTATTTAATAGAGAAATAACTAAAATACACATTATTTATTGGAGAAATAACTAAAATACATATTATTTATTGAAGAAATAATTAATATACACATTATTTAATAAAGAAATAACTAAAATTCACATTATTTATTAGAGGAGAAATAACTAAAAGACACATTATTTAATAAAAAAATAACTGAAATACACATTAATAAATAAGGAAATAACAAAAAAACACATTATTTAATAGATAAATAACTAAAATACACATTATTTGTTGGAGAAATAACTAAAATTCACATTATTTATTGGAGAAATAACTAAAATACACATTATTTTATAAATAAATAACTAAAATACACATTATTTTATAAAGAAATAACAAAAAAACACATTATTTAATAAAGAAATAACTAAAATACACATTATTTAATAGAAAAATAACAAAAAAACACATTATTTAATAGAGAAATAACTAAAATACACATTGTTTATAAAAAAAATACCTAAAATACACATTATTTATTAGAGAAATAACTAAAATACACATAATTTTATAAGGAAATAACTAAAATACACATTATTTATTGGAGAAATAACTAAAATACACATTATTTAAAAGAGAAATAACTAAAATAGACATTATTTAATAGAGAAATAACTAAAATACACATTATTTAATAGAGAAATAACAAAAAAACACATTATTTATTAGAGAAATATCTAAAATACACGTTATTTTATAGAGAAATATTTAAAATACACATTATTTAATAAAGAAATAACTAAAATACACATTATTTAATAGAGAAATAACATGAAAACAGATTATTTAATAAAGAAATAACTAAAATACTCATTATATAATAGAGAAATAACAAAAAAACACATTATTTAATAGAGAAATAACTAAAATACACATTATTTAATAAAGAAATAACGAAAAACACATTATTTAATAGAGAAATAACAAAAAAACACATTATTTAATAGAGAAATAACTAAAATACACATTATTTATTAGAGAAATAACTAAAATTCACATTATTTATTGAACAAATAACTAAAATACACATTATTTAATAAAGAAATAACTTAAATTCACATTATTTATTGAAGAAATAACTAAGATACACGTTATTTAATAAAGAATCATTTAAAATACACTTTATTTAATAGAGAAATAACAAAAAAAACACATTATTTAATAGACAAATAACTAAAATACACATTATTTAATAAAAAAATAACAAAAAAACACATTATTTAAACAAAAAATAACTAAAATACACATTATTTAATAAAAAAATAACTAAAATACACATTATATATTGGAGAAATAACTAAAATACACATTATTAAATAAAGAAATAACTAAATTACACAATATTTATAGGGAAAATAACTAAAATACACATTATTTAATAGAGAAATAACAAAAAAACACATAATTTATTAAAGAAATAACTAAAATACACATTATTTAATAGAGAAATAACAAAAAAACACATTATTTAATAGAGAAATAACTAAAATACACATTATTCATTAGAGAAATAATTAAAATACACATTATTTATTAGACAAATAACTAAAATACACATTGATTAATAAAGAAAAAACTAAAATTCACATTATTTATTGAAGAAATAACTAAGATACACGTTATTTAATAAAGAAATAATTAAAATACACATTATTTAATACAGAAATAACAAAAAAACACATTATTTAATAGAAAAATAACTAAAATACACATTATTTAATAGAGAAATAACAAAAAAACACATTATTTCAAAGAGACATAACTAAAATACACATAAAAAATATATAAAGTAGAGACGTAATGTCCTCAAATGAGACAGTTATAAAAGCAATAATTTCGAATAAAGCCCTGATGAGAGGTAAACCTCGAAACGCGTCTATGGATGTTTTTTAGTTTAGAATATTTTTTCATAAATTTAATTTTTTAATGTTAAAATACACATTATTTAATAAAGAAATAACTAAAATACACATTATTTATTGGAGAAATAACTAAAAGACACATTATTTAATAAAAAAATAAATTAAATATACAATATTTATTGGGGAAAGAAATAAAATACACATTATTTAATAAAGAAATAACTAAAATACACATTATTTAATAGAGAAATAACAAAAAAACACATTATTTAATAAAGAAATAACTAAAATACTTATTATTTAATAGAGAAATAACAAAAAAACACATAATTTGATAGAGAAATAACTAAAAAACACATTATTTCTCAGAGAAATAACTAAAATACACATTTAATAGAGAAATAACAAAAAAACACTGTATTTTACAGAGAAATAACTAAAATACACATTATTTAATAGAGAAATAACAAAAAAACAAATTTTATAATAGAGAATTAACTAAAATACACATTATTTAATAGAGAAATAACTAATATCCACATTATTTATTGGAGAAATAACTAAAATACACATTATTCAATAAAGAAATAACAAGAATACACATTATTTAATAAAGAAATAACAAAAAAACACATTATTTAATAGAGAAATAACTAAAATACACATTATTTATTGAAGAAATAACTAAAATACACATTATTTAATAAAGAAATAACTAAAATACACAATATTTATTGAGGAAATAACTAAAATACACATTATTTAATAAAGAAATAACTAAAATTCACAATATTTAATAAAGAAATTACAAAAAAAACATTATTTAATAAAAAAATAACTAAAATACACATTATTTGATAGAAAAATAACAAAAAAACACATTATTTGATAGAGAAATAACTAAAATACACATTATTTAATAGAGAAATACCAAAAATCACATTATTTAATAGAGAAATAACTAAAATACACATTATTTAATAGAGAAATAACAAAAAAACACATTGTTTCATAGAGAAATAAATAAAATACACATTATTTAAAAAAAAAATAACAAAAAAACACTTTATTTAATAGAGAAATAACTAAAATACACATTATTTATTAGAGAAATAACTAAAATACACATTAATTAATGAAGAAATAACTAGTATACACATTATTTAATAAAGAAATAACTAAAATTCACATTATTTATTAGAAGAGAAATAACTAAAATACACATTATTTAATAAAGAAATAACTAAAATACACATTATTAAATAAGGAAATAACAAAAAAACACATTATTTAATAGATAAATAACTAAAATACACATTATTTATTGGAGAAATAACTAAAATTAACATTATTTATTGGAGAAATAACTAAAATTCACATTATATGATAAATAATAAACTAAAATACACATTATTTTATAAAGAAATAACAAAAAAACACATTATTTAATAGAGAAAAAACTAAAATACACATTATTTATTAAAAAATTAACTAAAATACACAATATTAAATGAAGAATAAAAAAAAACACATTATTTAATAAAGAAATGACAAAAAAACACATCATTTAATAGAGAAATAACTAAAAAACACATTATTTATTGGAGAAATAACTAAAAAACAAATTATTTAATAAAGAAATAAATAAAATTCACAATATTTATTAGAGAAATAACTAAAATACACATTATTTAATAGAGAAAATACAAAAAACACATTATTTAATAGATAAATAACTAAAATACACATTGATTAATAGAGAAATAACTAAAATACACATTATTTAATAAAGAAATAACTAAAACACACATTATTTAATAAAGAAATAACAAAAAAGAAATTATTTAAAAGAGAAATAACTTAAATACACATTTTTTATTAGAGAAATAATTAAAATACACATTATTTATTGGAGAAATAGCAAAAAACACATTATTTGATAAAGAAATAACTAAAATACACATTATTTAATAAAGAAATAACAAAAAAACACATTATTTAATAGAGAAATAACTAAAATACACATTATTTATTGGAGAAATAACTAAAATACTTATTATTTAATGGAGAAATAACTAAATTACACATTATTTAATAAAGAAACAACTAAAATAAACAATATTTATTGGAGAAATAACTAAAATACACATTATTTATTAGAGAAATAACTAACATACACATTTGTTAATAAAAAAATATTTAAAATACACATTATTTAATAAAGAAATAACAAAAAAACACATTATTTAATAGAGAAATAACTAAAATACACATTATTTATTGGAGAAATAACTAAAATACACATTATTTAATAAAGAAATAACTGAAATACACATTATTTAATAGAGAAATAACAAAAAAACACATTATTAATTAAAGAAATAACTAAAATACACATTATTTTATAGAGAAATAACAAAAAAACACATTATTTAATAAAGAAATAACTAAAATACACATTTTTTAATAGAGAAATAACAAAAAAACACATTATTTCTTAGAGAAATAACTAAAATACACATTATTTAATAGAGAAATAACAAAAAACACATTATTTAATAGAGAAATAACAAAAAAACACATTATTTAATAGAGAAATAACTAAAATACACATTATTTATTAAAAAAATAACTAAAATACACATTATTTATTGAACAAATAACTAAATTACACATTATTTAATAAAGAAATAACTAAAATTCACATTATTTATTGAAGAAATACAGATTATTTAATAGAAAAATAACAAAAAAACACATTATTTAATAGAGAAATAACTAAAATACACATTATTTAATAAAGAAATAACAAAAAAACACATTATTTAAAAGAGACATAACTAAAATACACATTATTTAATAAAGAAATAACTAAAATACACAATATTTATTGGGGAAATAACTTAAACACACATTATTTAATAAAGAAATAACTAAAATACACATTATTTAATAGAGAAATAACAAAAAAACACATTATTTAATAAAGAAATAACTAAAATACACATTATTTAATATAGAAATAACAGAAAAACACATTATTTAATAGAGAAATAACTAAAATACACATGATTTATTAGAGAAATAACTAAAATACACATTTATTATTAGACAAATAACTAAAATACACATTAATTAATAAAGAAATATTTAAAATTCACATTATTTATTAAAGAAATAACTAAGATACACGTTATTTAATAAAGAATTAACTAAAATACACATTATTTAATAGAGAAATAACAAACAAACACATTATTTAATGAAGAAACAACTAAAAAACACAATATTTAATAGAGAAATAACAAAAAAACACATTATTTATTGAAGAAATAACTAAGATACACGTTATTTAATAAAGAAATAACTTATATACACATTATGTAATAGAGAAATAACAAAAAAACACATTACTTAATAGAGAAATAACTAAAATACACAATATTTAATAGAGAAATAACAAAAAAACACAGTATTTAAAAGAGAATCAACTAAAATACACATTATTTAATAAAGAAATAAATAAAATACACAATATTTATTGAGGAAATAACTAAAATACACATTATTTAATAAAGAAATAACTAAAATACACAATATTTAATAAAGAAATAACAAAAAAACACATTATTTAATAAAGAAATAACTAAAATACACATTATTTAATAAAGAAATAACAAAAAAAGAAATTATTTAATAGAGAAATAACTTAAATACACATTTTTTATTGGAGAAATAACTAAAATACACATTATTTATTGGAGAAATAGCAAAAAACACATTATTTAATAAAGAAATAACTAAAATACACATTATTTAATAAAGAAATAACAAAAAAACACATTATTTAATAGAGAAATAACTAAAATACACATTATTTATTGGACAAATAACTAAAATACACATTAATTAATAAAGAAATAACTAAAATTCACATTATTTATTGAAGAAATAACTAAGATACACGTTATTTAATAAAAATAACTTATATACACATTATGTAATAGAGAAATAACAAAAAAACACATTACTTAATAGAGAAATAACTAAAATACACAATATTTAATAGAGAAATAACAAAAAAACACAGTATTTAAAAGAGAAATAACTAAATTACACAATATTTAATAAAGAAAAAACTAAAATACACATTATTTATTGGAGAAATAACTAAAATACACATTATTTAATAAAGAAATAAATAAAATACACAATATTCATTGGGGAAATAACTAAAATACAAATTATTTAATAAAGAAATAACTAAAATACACAATATTTAATAAAGAAATAACAAAAAAACACATTATTTATTAAAGAAATAACTAAAATACACATTATTTAATAGAGAAATAACAAAAAAACACATAATTTGATAGAAAAATAACTAAAATACACATTATTTAATAGAGAAATACCAAAAAAACACATAATTTAATAGAGAAATAACTAAAATACACATTATTTAATAAAGAAATAACAAAAAAACATATTATTTCAAAGAGAAATAACTAAAATACACATTATGTAATAGAAAAATAACAAAAAAACAAATTATTTAAAAGAGAAATAACTAAAATACACAATATTTAATAAAGAAATAACTAAAATACACATTATTTATTGGAGAAATACTTAAAATACACTATATTTAATAAAGAAATAACTAAAATACACAATATTTATTGGGGAAATAACTAAAATACACATTATTTAATAAAGAAATAACTAAAATACACATTATTTAATAGAGAAATAACAAAAAAACACATTATTTAATAAAGAAATAACTAAAATACACATTATTTAATAGAGAAATAACAAAAAAACACATTATTTAATAGAGAAATAACTAAAATACACATTATTTAATAAAGAAATAACAAAAAAACACATTATTTCATAGAGAAATAACTAAAATACACATTATTTAATAAAGAAATAACAAAAAAAACACATTATTTAATAGAGAAATAACTAAAATACACATTATTTATTTGAGAAATAACTAAAATACACATTATTTATTGAACAAATAACTAAAATACACATTAATTAATAAAGAAATAACTAAAATTCACATTATTTATTGAAGAAATACACATTATTTAATAGAAAAATAACAAAAAAAGACATTATTTAATAGAGAAATAACTAAAATACACATTATTTAATAGAGAAATAACAAAAAAAACACATTATTTAAAAGAGAAATAACTAAAATACACATTATTTAATAAAGAAATAACTAAAATACACAATATTTATTGGAAAAATAACTAAAACACACATTATTTAATAAAGAAATAACTAAAATACACATTATTTAATAGAAAAATAAAAAAAAAAAAAAATTTTAATAAAGAAATAACTAAAATACACATTATTTAATAGAGAAATAACAAAAAAACACATTATTTAATAAAGAAATAACTAAAATACACATGATTTATTAGAGAATTAACTAAAATACACATTTATTATTAGACAAATAACTAAAATACACATTAATTAATAAAGAAATAACTAAAATTCACATTATTTATTGAAGAAATAACTAAGATACACGTTATTTAATAAAGAAATAACTAAAATACACATTATTTAATAGAGAAATAACAAAAAAACACATTATTTAATGAAGAAATAACTAAAATACACATTTATTAATAGAGAAATAACAAAAAAACATATTATTTAAAAGAGAAATAACTAAAATACACATTATTTAATAAAGAAATAACTGAAATACACATTACTTATTGGAGAAATAACTAAAATACACATTATTTGATAAAGAAATAAATAAAATACACAATATTTATTGGGGAAATAACTAAAATCTACATTATTTAATAAAGATATAAGTAAAATACACATTATTTAATAAAGAAATAACAAAAAAACACATTATTTAATAAAGAAATAACTAAAATACACATTATTTAATAAAGAAATAACAAAAAAACACATAATTTGATAGAGAAATAACTAAAATACACATTATTTAATAGAGAAATACCAAAAAAAACACATTATTAAATAGAAAAATAATTAAAATACACATTATTTAATAGAGAAGTAACAAAAAAACACATTATTTCATAAAGAAATAAATAAAATACACATTATTTAATAGAATAATAACAAAAAAACACATTATTTAATAGAGAAATAACAAAAAAACACATTATTTAATAAAGAAATAACTAAAATACACAATATTTATTGGACAAATAACTAAAATACACAATAATTAATAAAGAAATAACTAAAATTCACATTATTTATTGAAAAAATAACTAAGATACACGTTATTTAATAAAAAAATAACTAAAATACACATTATTTAATAAAGAAATAACAAAAAAAAACATTATTTAATAGAGAAATAACTAAAATACACATTATTTAATAGAGAAATAACAAAAAAACACATTATTTAAAAGAGAAATAACAAAAAAAACACATTATTAAATAGAGAAATAACTAAAATACACATTATTTATTGGACAAATAACTAAAATACACATTAATTAATAAAGAAATAACTAAAATTCACATTATTTATTGAAGAAATAACTAAGATACACGTTATTTAATAAAGAAATAACTTATATACACATTATGTAATAGAGAAATAACAAAAAAACACATTACTTAATAGAGAAATAACTAAAATACACAATATTTAATAAAGAAATAACAAAAAAACACAGTATTTAAAAGAGAAATAACTAAATTACACAATATTTATAAAAGAAATAACTAAAATACACATTATTTATTGGAGAAATAACTAAAATACACATTATTTAATAAAGAAATAAATAAAATACACAATATTTATTGGGGAAATAACTAAAATACACATTATTTAATAAAGAAATAACTAAAATACACAATATTTAATGAAGAAATAACAAAAAAACACATTATTTAATAAAGAAATAAGTAAAATACACATTATTTAATAGAGAAATAACAAAAAAACACATAATTTGATAGAGAAATAACTAAAATACACATTATTTAATAGAGAAATACCAAAAAAACACATTATTTAATAGAGAAATAACTAAAGTACACATTATTTAATAAAGAAATAACAAAAAAACACATTATTTCATAGAGAAATAACTAAAATACACATTATGTAATAGAAAAATAACAAAAAAACACATTATTTAATAGAGAAATAACTAAAATACACATTATTTAATAGAGAAATAACTAAAATACACATTATTTATTGGAGAAATAACTAAAATACACTATATTTAATAAAGAAATAACTAAAATACACAATATTTATTACGGAAATAACTAAAATACACATAATTTATAAAAGAAATAACTAAAATACACATTATTTAATAGAGAAATAACAAAAAAACACATTATTTAATAAAGAAATAACTAAAATACACATTATTTAATAGAGAAATAACAAAAAAACACATTATTTAATAGAGAAATAACTAAAATACACATTATTTAATAGAGAAATAACAAAAAAACATATATAAAATATATAAAATATATAAAGAAGAGACGCAATGTCCTCAAATGAGACAGTTGTAAAAGCAATAACCATTAACCATAGCCATTAAATAAAGTCATTAAGTCAGTTAGTATAAATAGTCAATACACTTTTTAAAATATTCACTTTGAGTTGTGGTGGTGAACAATGTTGACTAAGTAAGTTAAAAATCAATTAGTTTGAATAAATAAAGCCATACTGATGAGAGGTAAACTTTGAAACGCGTCTATGAAGGTTTTTTAGTTTTGAATATTTTTTCATAAATTTAATTTTTTAACAAAAAAACACATTATTTAATAGAGAAATAACTAAAATACACATTATTTATTGGACAAATAACTAAAATACACATTAATTAATAAAGAAATAACTAAAATTCACATTATTTATTGAAGAAATAACTAAGATACACGTTATTTAATAAAGAAATAACTTATATACACATTATGTAATAGAGAAATAACAAAAAAACACATTACTTAATAGAGAAATAACTAAAATACACAATATTTAATAGAGAAATAACAAAAAATCACAGTATTTTAAAGAGAAATAACTAAATTACAAATTATTTAATAAAGAAATAACTAAAATACACATTATTTATTGGAGAAATAACTAAAATACACATTATTTAATAAAGAAATAACTAAAATTCACATTATTTATTAGAGGAGAAATAACTAAAATACACATTTTTTAATAAAAAAATAACTAAAATACACATTATTAAATAAGGAAATAACAAAAAAACACAATATTTAATAGAAAAATAACTAAAATACACATTATTTATTGGAGAAATAACTAAAGTACACATTATTTAATAGAAAAATAACAAAAAAAACACATTATTTAAATAAGAAATAACTAAAATACACATTATTTATTGGAGAAATAACTAAAATACACATTATTTAGTAAAGAAATAACTAAAATACACAATATTTATTGGGGAAATAACTAAAATACACATTATTTAATAAGGAATTAACTAAAATACACATTATTTATTAGAGAAATAACAAAAAAACACATTATTTAATAAAGAAATAACTAAAATACACATTATTTGATAGAGAAATAACAAAAAAAACACATTAATTAATAGAGAAATAACTAAAATACACATTATTTAATAGAAAAATAACAAAAAAACACATTATTTTATAGAGCAATTACTAAAATACACATTATTTAATAGAGAAATAACAAAAAACCACTTTATTTAATAGAGAAATAACTAAAATACACATTATTTATTGGAGAAATAACTAAAATACAAATTATTTATTGGAGAAATAACTAATATACACATTATTTAATAAAGAAATAACTAAAATTCACATTATTTATTAGAGGAGAAATAACTAAAATACACATTTTTTAATAAAAAAATAACTAAAATACACATTTTTAAATAAGGAAATAACAAAAAAACACAATATTTAATAGAAAAATAACTAAAATACACATTATTTATTGGAGAAATAACTAAAATTCACATTATTTATTGGAGAAAAAACTAAAATACACATTATTTTATAAATAAATAACTAAAATACACATTTTTTTATAAAGAAATAACAAAAAAACACATTATTTAATAGAGAAATAACTAAAATACACATTGTATAATAGAGAAATAACTAAAATGCACATTATTTAATAGAGAAATAACAAAAAAACACATTATTTAATAGAGAAATAACTAAAATACACATTATTTATTAAAGAAATACCTATAATACACATTATTTATTAGAGAAATAACTAAAATACACATAATTTTATAAAGAAATAACTAAAATACACATTATTTATTGGAGAAATAACTAAAATACACATTATTTATTAGAGAAATAACTAAAATAGACATTATTTAATAGAGAAATAACTAAAATACACATTATTTAATAGAGAAATAACAAAAAAACACATTTTTAAAAGAGAAATATCTAAAATACACGTTATTTTATAGAGAAATAACTAAAATACACATTATTTATTAAAGAAATAACTAAAATACACATTATTAATTAGAGAAATAACATAAAAACACATTATTTAATAAAGAAATAACTAAAATACTCAATATATTTAATTTATTTTTTATGCTTTTTACGGCTATTTTACATCGCCACAGTAAGTCTACGACTTGTTTAAAGTAGTTTGATTGGACCAACAGCTTAATACGTGACTTCCGAACCACGCTGGTGAATAAAGAGCAAGTTATCAATTCAGTCATATTTAATAATAGAGAAATAACAAAAAAACACATTATTTAATAGAGAAATAACTAAAATACACATTATTTAATAGAAAAATAACAAAAAACACATTATTTAATAGAGAAATAACAAAAAAACACATTATTTAATAGAAAAATAACTAAAATACACAATATTTATTAGAGAAATAACTAAAATACACATTATTTTTTGAACAAATAACTAAAATACACATTATTTAATAAAGAAATAACTAAAATTCACATTATTTATTGAAAAAATAACTAAGATACACGTTATTTAATGAAGAATTAACTAAAATACACTTTATTTAAAAGAGAAATAACAAAAATACACATTATTTAATAGACAAATAACTAAAATACACATTATTTAATAGAAAAATAACAAAAAAACACATTATTTAAAAGAGAAATAACTAAAATACACATTATTTAATAAAGAAATAACTAAAATACACATTATTTATTAGAGAAATAACTTAAATACACATTATTTAATAGAGAAATAACAAAAAACACATTATTTAATAGAGAAATAACAAAAAAACACATTATTTAATAGAGAAATAACTAAAATACACATTATTTATTAAAAAAATAACTAAAATACACATTATTTATTGAACAAATAACTAAGATACACGTTATTTAATAAAAAAATAACTAAAATACACATTATTTAATAAAGAAATAACAAAAAAAACATTATTTAATAGAGAAAAAACTAAAATACACATTATTTTATAAATAAATAACTAAAATACACATTTTTTTATAAAAAAATTACAAAAAAACAGATTATTTAATAGAGAAATAACTAAACTACACATTGTATAATAGAGAAATAACTAAAATGCACATTATTTAATAGAGAAATAACAAAAAAACACATTATTTAATAGAGAAATAACTAAAATACACATTATTTATTAAGGAAATACCTATAATACACATTATTTCTTAGAGAAATAACTAAAATACACATTATTTAATAGAGAAATAACAAAAAACACATTATTTAATAGAGAAATAACAAAAAAACACAATATTTAATAGAGAAATAACTAAAATACACATTATTTATTAAAAAAATAACTAAAATACACATTATTTATTGAACAAATAACTAAGATACACATTATTTAATAAAGAAATAACTAAAATTTACATTATTTATTGAAGAAATACAGATTATTTAATAGAAAAATAACAAAAAAACACATTATTTAATAGAGAAATAACTAAAATACACATTATTTAATAAAGAAATAACAAAAAAACACATTATTTAAAAGAGACATAACTAAAATACACATTATTTAATAAAGAAATAACTAAAATACACAATATTTATTGGGGAAATAACTTAAACACACATTATTTAATAAAGAAATAACTAAAATACACATTATTTAATAGAGAACAAACAAAAAAATACATTATTTAATAAAGAAATAACTAAAATACACATTATTTAATAGAGAAATAACAAAAAAACACATTATTTAATAGAGAAATAACTAAAATACACATGATTTATTAGAGAAATAACTAAAATACACATTTATTATTAGACAAATAACTAAAATACACATTAATTAATAAAGAAATATTTAAAATTCACATTATTTATTGAAGAAATAACTAAGATACACGTTATTTAATAAAGAAATAACTAAAATACACATTATTTAATAGAGAAATAACAAAAAAACACATTATTTAATGAAGAAATAACTAAAAAACACAATATTTAATAGAGAAATAACAAAAAGACACATTATTTATTAAAGAAATAACTAAGATACACGTTATTTAATAAAGAAATAACTTATATACACATTATGTAATAGAGAAATAACAAAAAAACACATTACTTAATAGAGAAATAACTAAAATACACAATATTTAATAGAGAAATAACAAAAAAACACAGTATTTAAAAGAGAATCAACTAAAATACACATTATTTAATAAAGAAATAAATAAAATACACAATATTTATTGGGAAAATAACTAAAATACACATTATTTAATAAAGAAATAACTAAAATACACAATATTTAATAAAGAAATAACAAAAAAACACATTATTTAATAAAGAAATAACTAAAATACACATTATTTAATAAAGAAATAACAAAAAAAGAAATTATTTAATAGAGAAATAACTTAAATACACATTTTTTATTGGAGAAATAACTAAAATACACATTATTTATTGGAGAAATAGCAAAAAACACATTATTTAATAAAGAAATAACTAAAATACACATTATTTAATAAAGAAATAACAAAAAAACACATTATTTAATAGAGAAATAACTAAAATACACATTATTTATTGGACAAATAACTAAAATACACATTATTTAATAAAGAAATAACTAAAATTCACATTATTTATTGAAGAAATAACTAAGATACACGTTATTTAATAAAGAAATAACTTATATACACATTATGTAATAGAGAAATAACAAAAAAACACATTACTTAATAGAGACAAAAAAACACAGTATTTAAAAGAGAAATAACTAAATTACACAATATTTAATAAAGAAATAACTAAAATACACATTATTTATTGGAGAAATAACTTAAATACACATTATTTAATAGAGAAATAACAAAAAACACATTATTTAATAGAGAAATAACAAAAAAACACATTATTTAATAGAGAAATAACTAAAATACACATTATTTATTAAAAAAATAACTAAAATACACATTATTTATTGAACAAATAACTAAGATACACGTTATTTAATAAAAAAATAACTAAAATACACATTATTTAATAAAGAAATAACAAAAAAAACATTATTTAATAGAGAAAAAACTAAAATACACATTATTTTATAAATAAATAACTAAAATACACATTTTTTTATAAAAAAATTACAAAAAAACTGATTATTTAATAGAGAAATAACTAAACTACACATTGTATAATAGAGAAATAACTAAAATGCACATTATTTAATAGAGAAATAACAAAAAAACACATTATTTAATAGAGAAATAACTAAAATACACATTATTTATTAAGGAAATACCTATAATACACATTATTTCTTAGAGAAATAACTAAAATACACATTATTTAATAGAGAAATAACAAAAAACACATTATTTAATAGAGAAATAACAAAAAAACACAATATTTAATAGAGAAATAACTAAAATACACATTATTTATTAAAAAAATAACTAAAATACACATTATTTATTGAACAAATAACTAAGATACACATTATTTAATAAAGAAATAACTAAAATTTACATTATTTATTGAAGAAATACAGATTATTTAATAGAAAAATAACAAAAAAACACATTATTTAATAGAGAAATAACTAAAATACACATTATTTAATAAAGAAATAACAAAAAAACACATTATTTAAAAGAGACATAACTAAAATACACATTATTTAATAAAGAAATAACTAAAATACACAATATTTATTGGGGAAATAACTTAAACACACATTATTTAATAAAGAAATAACTAAAATACACATTATTTAATAGAGAACAAACAAAAAAATACATTATTTAATAAAGAAATAACTAAAATACACATTATTTAATAGAGAAATAACAAAAAAACACATTATTTAATAGAGAAATAACTAAAATACACATGATTTATTAGAGAAATAACTAAAATACACATTTATTATTAGACAAATAACTAAAATACACATTAATTAATAAAGAAATATTTAAAATTCACATTATTTATTGAAGAAATAACTAAGATACACGTTATTTAATAAAGAAATAACTAAAATACACATTATTTAATAGAGAAATAACAAAAAAACACATTATTTAATGAAGAAATAACTAAAAAACACAATATTTAATAGAGAAATAACAAAAAGACACATTATTTATTAAAGAAATAACTAAGATACACGTTATTTAATAAAGAAATAACTTATATACACATTATGTAATAGAGAAATAACAAAAAAACACATTACTTAATAGAGAAATAACTAAAATACACAATATTTAATAGAGAAATAACAAAAAAACACAGTATTTAAAAGAGAATCAACTAAAATACACATTATTTAATAAAGAAATAAATAAAATACACAATATTTATTGAGAAAATAACTAAAATACACATTATTTAATAAAGAAATAACTAAAATACACAATATTTAATAAAGAAATAACAAAAAAACACATTATTTAATAAAGAAATAACTAAAATACACATTATTTAATAAAGAAATAACAAAAAAAGAAATTATTTAATAGAGAAATAACTTAAATACACATTTTTTATTGGAGAAATAACTAAAATACACATTATTTATTGGAGAAATAGCAAAAAACACATTATTTAATAAAGAAATAACTAAAATACACATTATTTAATAAAGAAATAACAAAAAAACACATTATTTAATAGAGAAATAACTAAAATACACATTATTTATTGGACAAATAACTAAAATACACATTATTTAATAAAGAAATAACTAAAATTCACATTATTTATTGAAGAAATAACTAAGATACACGTTATTTAATAAAGAAATAACTTATATACACATTATGTAATAGAGAAATAACAAAAAAACACATTACTTAATAGAGAAATAACTAAAATACACAATATTTAATAGAGAAATAACAAAAAAACACAGTATTTAAAAGAGAAATAACTAAATTACACAATATTTAATAAAGAAATAACTAAAATACACATTATTTATTGGAGAAATAACTAAAATACACATTATTTAATAAAGAAATAAATAAAATACACAATATTTATTGGGGAAATAACTAAAATACACATTATTTAATAAAGAAATAACTAAAATACACAATATTTAATAAAGAAATAACAAAAAAACACATTATTTATTAAAGAAATAACTAAAATACACATTATTTAATAGAGAAATAACAAAAAAACACATAATTTGATAGAAAAATAACTAAAATACACATTATTTAATAGAGAAATACCAAAAAAACACATAATTTAATAGAGAAATAACTAAAATACACATTATTTAATAAAGAAATAACAAAAAAACACATTATTTCAAAGAGAAATAACTAAAATACACATTATGTAATAGAAAAATAACAAAAAAACACATTATTTAATAGAGAAATAACTAAAATACACATTATTTAATAGAGAAATAACTAAAATACACATTATTTAATAGAGAAATAACAAAAAAACAAATTATTTAAAAAAAAATTACTAAAATACACAATATTTAATAAAGAAATAACTAAAATACACATTATTTATTGGAGAAATACTTAAAATACACTATATTTAATAAAGAAATAACAAAAATACACAATATTTATTGGGGAAATAACTAAAATACACATTATTTAATAAAGAAATAACTAAAATACACATTATTTAATAGAGAAATAACAAAAAAACACATTATTTAATAAAGAAATAACTAAAATACACATTATTTAATAGAGAAATAACAAAAAAACACATTATTTAATAGAGAAATAACTAAAATACACATTATTTAATAAAGAAATAACAAAAAAACACATTATTTTATAGAGAAATAACTAAAATACACATTATTTAATAAAGAAATAACAAAAAAAACACATTATTTATTAGAGAAATAACTAAAATACACATTATTTATTTGAGAAATAACTAAAATACACATTATTTATTGAACAAATAACTAAAATACACATCAATTAATAAAGAAATAACTAAAATTCACATTATTTATTGAAGAATTACACATTATTTAATAGAAAAATAACAAAAAAACACATTATTTAATAGAGAAATAACTAAAATACACATTATTTAATAGAGAAATAACAAAAAAAACACATTATTTAAAAGAGAAATAACTAAAATACACATTATTTAATAAAGAAATAACTAAAATACACAATATTTATTGGGAAAATAACTAAAACACACATTATTTAATAAAGAAATAACTAAAATACACATTATTTAATAGAAAAATAAAAAAAAAAAAAAATTTTAATAAAGAAATAACTAAAATACACATTATTTAATAGAGAAATAACAAAAAAACACATTATTTAATAAAGAAATAACTAAAATACACATGATTTATTAGAGAAATAACTAAAATACACATTTATTATTAGACAAATAACTAAAATACACATTAATTAATAAAGAAATAACTAAAATTCACATTATTTATTGAAGAAATAACTAAGATACACGTTATTTAATAAAGAAATAACTAAAATACACATTATTTAATAGAGAATTAACAAAAAAACACATTATTTAATGAAGAAATAACTAAAATACACATTATTTAATAGAGAAATAACAAAAAAACATATTATTTAAAAGAAAAATAACTAAAATACACATTATTTAATAAAGAAATAACTGAAATACACATTACTTATTGGAGAAACAACTAAAATACACATTATTTGATAAAGAAATAAATAAAATACACAATATTTATTGGGGAAATAACTAAAATCTACATTATTTAATAAAGATATAAGTAAAATACACATTATTTAATAAAGAAATAACAAAAAAACACATTATTTAATAAAGAAATAACTAAAATACACATTATTTAATAAAGAAATAACAAAAAAACACATAATTTGATAGAGAAATAACTAAAATACAAATTATTTAATAGAGAAATACCAAAAAAACACATTATTAAATAGAAAAATAATTAAAATACACATTATTTAATAGAGAAATAACAAAAAAACACATTATTTCATAGAGAAATAAATAAAATACACATTATTTAATAGAAAAATAACAAAAAAACACATTATTTAATAGAGAAATAACAAAAAAACACATTATTTAATAAAGAAATAACTAAAATACACAATATTTATTGGACAAATAACTAAAATACACAATAATTAATAAAGAAATAACTAAAATTCACATTATTTATTGAAAAAATAACTAAGATACACGTTATTTAATAAAAAAATAACTAAAATACACATTATTTAATAAAGAAATAACAAAAAAAACATTATTTAATAGAGAAATAACTAAAATACACATTATTTAATAGAGAAATAACAAAAAAACACATTATTTAAAAGAGAAATAACAAAAAAACACATTATTTAATAGAGAAATAACTAAAATACACATTATTTATTGGACAAATAACTAAAATACACATTAATTAATAAAGAAATAACTAAAATTCACATTATTTATTGAAGAAATAACTAAGATACACGTTATTTAATAAAGAAATAACTTATATACACATTATGTAATAGAGAAATAACAAAAAAACACATTACTTAATAGAGAAATAACTAAAATACACAACATTTAATAAAAAAATAACAAAAAAACACAGTATTTAAAAGAGAAATAACTAAATTACACAATATTTAATAAAGAAATAACTAAAATACACATTATTTATTGGAGAAATAACTAAAATACACATTAATTAATAAAGAAATAAATAAAATACACAATATTTATTGGGGAAATAACTTAAATACACATTATTTAATAAAGAAATAACTAAAATACACAATATTTAATATAGAAATAACAAAAAAACACATTATTTAATAAAGAAATAAGTAAAATACACATTATTTAATAGAGAAATAACAAAAAAACACATAATTTGATAGAGAAATAACTAAAATACACATTATTTAATAGAGAAATACCAAAAAAACACATTATTTAATAGAGAAATAACTAAAGTACACATTATTTAATAAAGAAATAACAAAAAAACACATTATTTCATAGAGAAATAACTAAAATACACATTATGTAATAGAAAAATAACAAAAAAACACATTATTTTAAAGAGAAATAACTAAAATACACATTATTTAATAGAGAAATAACTAAAATACACATTAATTAATAGAGAAATAACAAAAAAACACATTATTTAAAAGAGAAATAACTAAAATACACAATATTTAATAAAGAAATAACTAAAATACACATTATTTATTGGAGAAATAACTAAAATACACTATATTTAATAAAGAAATAACTAAAATACACAATATTTATTAGGGAAATAACTAAAATACACATAATTTATAAAAGAAATAACTAAAATACACATTATTTAATAGAGAAATAACAAAAAAACACATTATTTAATAAAGAAATAACTAAAATACACATTATTTAATAGAGAAATAACAAAAAAACACATTATTTAATAGAGAAATAACTAAAATACACATTATTTAATAAAAAAATAACAAAAAAACATATATAAAATATATAAAATATATAAAGAAGAGACGCAATGTCCTCAAATGACACAGTTGTAAAAGCAATAACCATTAACCATAGCCATTAAATAAAGTCATTAAGTCAGTTAGTATAAATAGTCAATACACTTTTTAAAATATTCACTTTGAGTTGTGGTGGTGAACAATGTTGACTAAGTAAGTTAAAAATCAATTAGTTTAAATAAATAAAGCCATACTGATGAGAGGTAAACTTTGAAACGCGTCTATGGAGGTTTTTTAGTTTTGAATATTTTTTCATAAATTTAATTTTTTAACAAAAAAACACATTATTTGATAGAGAAATAACTAAAATACACATTATTTATTGGACAAATAACTAAAATACACATTAATTAATAAAGAAATAACTAAAATTCACATTATTTATTGAAGAAATAACTAAGATACACGTTATTTAATAAAGAAATAACTTATATACACATTATGTAATAGAGAAATAACAAAAAAACACATTACTTAATAGAGAAATAACTAAAATACACAATATTTAATAGAGAAATAACAAAAAAACACAGTATTTTAAAGAGAAATAACTAAATTACAAATTATTTAATAAAGAAATAACTAAAATACACATTATTTATTAGAGAAATAACTAAAATACACATTATTTAATAAAGAAATAACTAAAATACACAATATTTAATAAAGAAATAACAAAAAAACACATTATTTAATAAAGAAATAACTAAAATACACATTAATTAAAAGAGAAATAACAAAAAAACACATTATTTCATAGAGGAATAACTAAAATACACATTATGTTATAGAGAAATAACAATAAAACACAATATTTAATAGAGAAATAACTAAAATACACATTATTAAATAGAGAAATAACAAAAAAACACATTATTTAATAGAGAAATAACTAAAATACACATTATTTAAAAGAGAACTAACTAATATACACATTATTTATTGAAGAAATAACTAAAATACACTTTATTTAATAAAGAAATAACAAGAATACACATTAATTAATAGAGAAATAACAAAAAAACACATTATTTAATAGAGAAATAACTAAAATACACATTATTTATTGGAGAAATAACTAAAATACACAATATTTAATAAAGAACTAACTAAAATACACATTATTTAATAGAAAAATAACAAAAAAACACCTTATTTAATAAAGATATAACTAAAATACACATTATATAATAGAGAAATAACAAAAAAAACACATTCTTTAATAGAGAAATAACTAAAATCCACATTATTTAATAGAAAAATAACAAAAAAAACACATTATTTAAATAAGAAATAACTAAAATACACATTATTTAATAAAAAAATAACTAAAATTCACATTATTTATTAGAGAAGAAATAACTAAAATACACATTTTTTAATAAAAAAATAACTAAAATACACATTATTAAATAAGGAAATAACAAAAAAACACAATATTTAATAGAAAAATAACTAAAATACACATTATTTATTGGAGAAATAACTAAAGTACACATTATTTAATAGAAAAATAACAAAAAAAACACATTATTTAAATAAGAAATAACTAAAATACACATTATTTATTGGAGAAATAACTAAAATACACATTATTTAGTAAAGAAATAACTAAAATACACAATATTTATTGGGGAAATAACTAAAATACACATTATTTAATAAAGAATTAACTAAAATACACATTATTTATTAGAGAAATGACAAAAAAATACATTATTTAATAAAGAAATAACTAAAATACACATTATTTGATAGAGAAATAACAAAAAAAACACATTAATTAATAGAGAAATAACTAAAATACACATTATTTAATAGAAAAATAACAAAAAAACACATTAATTTATAGAGCAATTACTAAAATACACATTATTTAATAGAGAAATAACAAAAAAACACTTTATTTAATAGAGAAATAACTAAAATACACATTATTTATTGGAGAAATAACTAAAATACAAATTATTTATTGGAGAAATAACTAATATACACATTATTTAATAAAGAAATAACTAAAATTCACATTATTTATTAGAGAAGAAATAACTAAAATACACATTTTTTAATAAAAAAATAACTAAAATACACATTATTAAATAAGGAAATAACAAAAAAACACAATATTTAATAGAAAAATAACTAAAATACACATTATTTATTGGAGAAATAACTAAAGTACACATTATTTAATAGAAAAATAACAAAAAAAACACATTATTTAAATAAGAAATAACTAAAATACACATTATTTATTGGAGAAATAACTAAAATTCACATTTTTTATTGGAGAAAAAACTAAAATACACATTATTTTATAAATAAATAACTAAAATACACATTTTTTTATAAAGAAATAACAAAAAAACACATTATTTAATAGAGAAATAACTAAAATACACATTGTATAATAGAGAAATAACTAAAATGCACATTATTTAATAGAGAAATAACAAAAAAACACATTATTTAATAGAGAAATAACTAAAATACACATTATTTATTAAAGAAATACCTATAATACACATTATTTATTAGAGAAATAACTAAAATACACATAATTTTATAAAGAAATAACTAAAATACACATTATTTATTGGAGAAATAACTAAAATACACATTATTTATTACAGAAATAACTAAAATAGACATTATTTAATAGAGAAATAACTAAAATACACATTATTTAATAGAGAAATAACAAAAAAACACATTATTTAAAAGAGAAATATCTAAAATACACGTTATTTTATAGAGAAATAACTAAAATACACATTATTTATTAAAGAAATAACTAAAATACACATTATTAATTAGAGAAATAACATAAAAACACATTATTTAATAAAGAAATAACTAAAATACTCATTATATTTTATTTATTTTTTATGCTTTTTACGGCTATTTTACATCGCCACAGTAAGTCTACGACTTGTTTAAAGTAGTTTGATTGGACCAACAGCTTAATACGTGACTTCCGAACCACGCTGGTGAATAAAGAGCAAGTTATCAATTTAGTCATATTTAATAATAGAGAAATAACAAAAAAACACATTATTTAATAGAGAAATAACTAAAATACACATTATTTAATAGAAAAATAACAAAAAACACATTATTTAATAGAGAAATAACAAAAAAACACATTATTTAATAGAAAAATAACTAAAATACACAATATTTATTAGAGAAATAACTAAAATACACTTTATTTATTGAACAAATAACTAAAATACACATTATTTAATAAAGAAATAACTAAAATTCACATTATTTATTGAAGAAATAACTAAGATACACGTTATTTAATGAAGAATTAACTAAAATACACTTTATTTAATAGAGAAATAACAAAAAACACATTATTTAATAGACAAATAACTAAAATACACATTATTTAATAGAAAAATAACAAAAAAACACATTATTTAAAAAAGAAATAACAAAAATACACATTATTTAATAAAGAAATAACTAAAATACACATTATTTATTAGAGAAATAACTTAAATACACATTATTTAATAAAGAAATAACAAAAATACACATTATTTAATAAAGAAATAACAAGAAAACACATTATTTAATAGAGAAATAACTAAAATACACATTATTTATTGGAGAAATAACTAAAATACACATTATTTAATAAAGAAATAACTAAAATACACATTATTTAATAGAAAAATAACAAACAAACACATTATTTAATAAAGATTCAACTAAAATACACATTATATAATAGAGAAATAACAAAAAAACACATTATTTAATAGAGAAATAACTAAAATACACATTTTTTATTGGAGAAATAATTAAAATACACATTATTTATAAAAGAAATAACAAAAAAACACATTATTTAAATGAGAAATAACTAAAATACACATTATTTAATAAAGAAATAACTAAAATACACATTATTTATTGGAGAAATAACTAAAATACACATTATTTAATAAAGAAATAACTAAAATACACAATATTTATTGGGGAAATAACTAAAATACACATTATTTAATTAAGAAATAACTAAAATACACATTATTTAATAAAGAAATAACAAAAAAACACATTATTTAATAAAGAAATAACTAAAAAACACATTATTTGATAGAAAAATAACAAAAAAACACATTATTTGATAGAGAAATAACTAAAATACACATTATTTAATAGAGAAATACTAAAAAAACACATTAATTAATAGAGAAATAACTAAAATACACATTATTCAATAGAGAAATAACAAAAAAACACATTGTTTTGTAGAGAAATAACTGAAATACACATTATTTAATAGAGAAATAACAAAAAAACACTTTATTTAATAGAGAAATAACTAAAATACACATTATATATTGGAGAAATAACTAAAATACACATTAATTAATGGAGAAATAACTAGTATACACATTATTTAATAAAGAAATAACTAAAATTCACATTATTTATTAGAGAAGAAATAACTAAAATACACATTATTTAATAAAGAAATAACTAAAATACACATTATTGAATAAGGAAATAACAAAAAAACACATTATTTAATAGATAAATAACTAAAATACACATTATTTATTAGAGAAATAACTAAAATTAACATTATTTATTGGAGAAATAACTAAAATTCACATTATTTAATAAATAATAAACTAAAATACACATTATTTTATAGAAAAATAACAAAAAAACACAATATTTAATAGAGAAATAACTAAAATACACATTATTTATTAAAGAAATAACTAAAATACACAATATTAAATGAAGAATAAAAAAAACACATTATTTAATAAAGAAATGACAAAAAAAACACATCATTTAATAGAGAAATAACTAAAATACACATTATTTATTGGAGAAATAACTAAAATACACATTATTTAATAAAGAACTAACTAAAATTCACAATATTTATTAGAGAAATAACTAAAATACACATTATTTAATAGAGAAAATACAAAAAACACATTATTTAATAGATAAATAACTAAAATACACATTATTTAATAGAGAAATAACTAAAATACACATTATTTTATAAAGAAGTAACTAAAATACACATTATTTAATAGAGAAATAACAAAAAAAGAAAATATTTAATAGAGAAATAACTCAAATACACATTTTTTATTGGAGAAATAACTAAAATACACATTATTTATTGGAGAAATAGCAAAAAACACATTATTTAAAAAAGAAACTACTAAAATACACATTATTTAATAAAGAAATAACTAAAAAAACAAACCAAATAAAAAAATGATTTTATTAAATTAATTTTACTAGAAAAATCGTTAAAAAAATTTAAATAAATTATCTGTATAATAAAATCGGTTGTAAATTGCATTTTAAATCATTTTTATTTGAAACATTTTCTTATAAAGTAGAAACCAACCAAATAAAAATTTAATTTTATTAAATTAATTTTACTAAAAAAAATCGTTAAAAAAAATTAATAAAATTATCTGTATAATAAAATCGTCTGTAAATTGCATTCTAAATCACTTTTATTTAAAACATTTTTTTATAAAGTCAAAACCAACAAATAAAAAAATTGATTTTATTAAATTAATTTTACTAAAAAAAATTGTTAAAAAAATTTAAATAAAATATCTGTATAATAAAATCGGTTGTAAATTGCATTTTAAATCATTTTTATTTGAAACATTTTCTTATAATGTCAAATCCAACCAAATAAAAATTTAATTTTATTAAATTAATTTTACTAAAAAAAAATGTTAAAAAAAATTAAATAAATTATCTGTATAATAAAATCGTCTGTAAATTGCATTCTAAATCACTTTTATTTAAAACATTTTCTTATTAAGTCAAAACCAACCAAATAAAAAATTGATTTTATTAAATTAATTTTACTAAAAAAAATCGTTAAAAAAATTTAAATAAATTATCTGTATAATAAAATCGGTTGTAAATTTCATTTTAAATCATTTTTGTTTGAAACATTTTCTTATAAAGTCAAAACCAACCAAATAAAAATTTAATTTTATTAAATTAATTTTACTAAAAAAAATTGTTAAAAAAAAATAAATAAATTATCTGTATAATAAAATCGTCTGTAAATTGCATTCTAAATCTCTCTTATTTAAAACATTTTCTTATAAAGTCAAAACCAACCAAATAAAAAATTGATTTTATTAAATTAATTTTACTAAAAAAAATCCTTAAAAATATTTAAATAAATTATCTGTATAATAAAATCGGTTGTAAATTGCATTTTAAATCATTTTTATTTGAAACATTTTCTTATAAAGTCAAAACCAACCAAATAAAAATTTAATTTTATTAAATTAATTTTACTAAAAAAAATCGTTAAAAAAAATTAAATAAATTATCTGTATAATAAAATCGTCTGTAAATTGCATTCTAAATCTTTTTTATTTAAAACATTTTCTTATAAAGTCAAAACCAACTAAATAAAAAATTGATTTTATTAAATTAATTTTACTAAAAAAAATCGTTAAAAAAATTTAAATAAAATATCTGTATAATAAAATCGGTTGTAAATTGCTTTTTAAATCATTTTTATTTGAAACATTTTCTTATAAAGTCAAAACCAACCAAATAAAAATTTAATTCTATTAAACTAATTTTACTAAAAAAAATTGTTAAAAAAATTTAAATAAATTATCTGTCTAATAAAATCGTCTGTAAATTGCATTCTAAATCACTTTTATTTAAAACATTTTTTTATAAAGTCAAAACCAACCAAATAAAAAATTGATTTTATTAAATTAATTTTACTAAAAAAAATCGTTAAAAAAATTTAAATAAATTATCTGTATAATAAAATCGGTTGTAAATTGCATTTTAAATCATTTTTATTTGAAACATTTTCTTATAAAGTCAAAACCAACCAAATAAAAAATTAATTTTATTAAATTAATTTTACTAAAAAAAATCGTTAAAAAAAATTAAATAAATTATCTGTATAATAAAATCGTCTGTAAATTGCATTCTAAATCACTTTTATTTAAAACATTTTCTCATAAAGTCAAAACCAACCAAATAAAAAATTGATTTTATTAATATAATTTTACTAAAAAAAATCGTTAAAAAAATTTAAATAAATTATCTGTATTTTAAAATCAGTTGTAAATTGCATTTTAAATCATTTTTATTTGAAACATTTTCTTATAAAGTCAAAACCAACCAAATAAAAATTTAATTTTATTAAATTAATTTTACTAAAAAAAATTGTTAAAAAAAACTAAATAAATTATCTGTATAATAAAATCGTCTGTAAATTGCATTCTAAATCACTTTTATTTAAAACATTTTCTTATAAAGTCAAAACCAACCAAATAAAAAATTTATTTAATTAATTTTACTAAAAAAAATCGTTAAAAAAATTTAAATAAATTATCTGTATAATAAAATCGGTTGTAAATTGCATTTTAAATCATTTTTATTTAAAACATTTTCTTATAAAGTCAAAACCAACCAAATAAAAATTTAATTTTATTAAATTAATTTTACTAAAAAAAATTGTTAAAAAAAACTAAATAAATTATCTGTATAATAAAATCGTCTGTAAATTGCATTCTAAATCACTTTTATTTAAAACATTTTCTTATAAAGTCAAAACCAACCAAATAAAAAATTGATTTTATTAAATTAATTTTACTAAAAAAATCGTTAAAAAAATTTAAATAAATTATCTGTATAATAAAATCGGTTGTAAATTGCATTTTAAATCATTTTTATTTAAAACATTTTCTTATAAAGTCAAAACCAACCAAATAAAAATTTAATTTTATTAAATTAATTTTACTAAAAAAAATCGTTAAAAAATTTTAAATAAATTATCTGTATAATAAAATCGTCTGTAAATTGCATTCTAAATCACTTTTATTTAAAACATTTTCTTATAAAGTCAAAACCAACCAAATAAAAAAATTGATTTTATTAAATTAATTTTACTAAAAAAAATTGTTAAAAAAATTTAAATAAAATATCTGTATAATAAAATCGGTTGTAAATTGCATTTTAAATCTTTTTTATTCAAAACATTTTCTTATAAAGTCAAAACCAACCAAATAAAAATTTAATTTTACTAAATTAATTTAACTAAAAAAAAATTATTAAAAAAAATTAAATAAATTATCTGTATAATAAAATCGTCTGTAAATTGCATTCTAAATCACTTTTATTTAAAACATTTTCTTATTAAGTCAAAACCAACCAAATAAAAAATTGATTTTATTAAACTAATTTTACTAAAAAAAATCGTTAAAAAAATTTAAATAAATTATCTGTATAATAAAATCGGTTGTAAATTGCATTTTAAATCATTTTTATTTGAAACATTTTCTTATAAAGTCAAAACCAACCAAATAAAAATTTAATTTTATTAAATTAATTTTACTAAAAAAAATCGCTAGAATAAATAAATAAATTATCTGTATAAAAAAATTGTCTGTGAATTGCATTCTAAATCACTCTTATTTAAAACATTTTCTTATAAAGTCAAAACCAACCAAATAAAAAATTGATTTTATTAAATTAATTTTACTAAAAAAAATCGTTAAAAAAATTTAAATAAATTATCTTTATAATAAAATCGGTTGTAAATTGCATTTTAAATCATTTTTATTTGAAACGTTTTCTTATGAAGTCAAAACCAACCAAATAAAAATTTAATTTTATTAATATAATTTTACTAAAAAAAATTGTTAAAAAAAATTAAATAAATTATCTGTATAATAAAATCGTCTGTAAATTGCATTCTAAATCACTTTTATTTAAAACATTTTCTTATAATGTCAAAACCAACCAAATAAAAAATTGATTTTATTAATCTAATTTTACTAAAAAAAATCGTTAAAAAAATTTAAATAAATTATCTGTATAATAAAATCGGTTGTAAATTGCATTTTAAATCATTTTTATTTGAAACATTTTCTTATAAAGTCAAAACCAACCAAATAAAAATTTAATTTTATTAAAATAATTTTACTAAAAAAAAATCGTAAAAAAAAATTAAATAAATCATCTGTATAATAAAATTGTCTGTAAATTGCATTCTATATCACTTTTATTTAAAACATTTTCTTATAAAGTCAAAACCAACCAAATAAAAAATTGATTTTATTAAATTAATTTTACTAAAAAAATCGTTAAAAAAATTTAAATAAATTATCTGTATAATAAAATCGGTTGTAAATTGCATTTAAAATCATTTTTATTTGAAACATTTTCTTATAAAGTAGAAACCAACCAAATAAAAATTTAATTTTATTAAATTAATTTTACTAAAAAAAATCGTTAAAAAAAAATAAATAAATTATCTGTATAATAAAATCGTCTGTAAATTGCATTCTAAATCACTCTTATTTAAAACATTTTCTTATAAAGTCAAAACCAACCAAATAAAAAATTGATTTCATTAACTTAATTTTACTAAAAAAAATCGTTAAAAAAATTTAAATAAAATATCTGTATAATAAAATCGGTTGTTAATTGCTTTTTAAATCATTTTTATTTAAAACATTTTCTTATAAAGTCAAAACCAACCAAATAAAAATTTAATTTTATTGAATTAATTTTACTAAAAAAAATTGTTAAAAAAATTAAAATAAATTATCTGTATAATAAAATCGTCTGTAAATTGCATTCTAAATCACTTTTATTTAAAACATTTTTTTATAAAGTCAAAACCAACCAAATAAAAAATTGATTTTATTAAATTAATTTTACTAAAAAAAATCGTTAAAAAAGTTTAAATAAATTATCTGTATAATAAAATCGGTTGTAAATTGCTTTTTAAATCTTTTTTATTTGAAACATTTTCTTATAAAGTCAAAACCAACCAAATAAAAATTTAATTTTATTAAATTAATTTTACTAAAAAAAATTGTTAAAAAAATTTAAATAAATTATCTGTATAATAAAATCGTCTGTAAATTGCATTCTAAATCACTTTTATTTAAAACATTTTCTTATAAATTAAAAACCAACCAAATAAAAAATTGATTTTATTAAATTAATTTTACTAAAAAAAATTGTTAAAAAAATTTAAATAAATTATCTGTATAATAAAATCGGTTGTAAATTGCATTTTAAATTATTTTTATTTGAAACATTTTCTTATAAAGTCAAAACCAACCAAATAAAAATTTAATTTTATTAAATTAAGTTTACTAAAAAAAATGGTTAAAAAAAATTAAATAAATTATCTGTATAATAAAATCGTCTGTAAATTGCATTCTAAATCACTTTTATTTAAAACATTTTCTTATAAAGTCAAAACCAACCAAATAAAAAATTGATTTTATTAAATTAATTTTACTAAAAAAAATCGTTAAAAAAATTTAAATAAATTATCTGTATAATAAAATCGGTTGTAAATTGCATTTTAAATCATTTTTATTTGAAACATTTTCTTATAAAGTCAAAACCAACCAAATAAAAATTTAATTTTATTAAATTAATTTTACTGAAAAAAAATTGTTAAAAAAAATTAAATAAATTATCTGTATAATAAAATCGTCTGTAAATTGCATTCTAAATCACTTTTATTTAAAACATTTTCTTATAAAGTCAAAACCAACCAAATAAAAAATTGATTTTATTAAATTAATTTTACTAAAAAAAATCGTTAAAAAAAATAAATAAATTATCTGTAAAATAAAATCGGTTGTAAATAGCATTTTAAATCATTTTTATTTGAAACATTTTCTTATAAAGTCAAAACCAACCAAATAAAAATTTAATTTTATTAAATTAATTTTACTAAAAAAAATCGTTAAAAAAAAATAAATAAATTATCTGTATAATAAAATCGTCTGTAAATTGCATTCTAAATCACTTTTATTTAAAACATTTTCTTATAAAGTCAAAACCAACCAAATAAAAAATTGATTTTATTAAATTAATTTTACTAAAAAAAATCTTTAAAAAAATTTAAATAAATTATCTGTATAATAAAATCGGTTGTAAATTGCATTTTAAATCATTTTTATTTGAAACATTTTCTTATAAAGTCAAAACCAACCAAATAAAAATTTAATTTTATTAAATTAATTTTACTAAAAAAAAACGTTAAAAAAAAATAAATAAATTATCTGTATAATAAAATCGTCTGTAAATTGCATTATAAATCACTCTTATTTAAAACATTTTCTTATAAAGTCAAAACCAACCAAATAAAAAATTGATTTTATTAAATTAATTTTACTAAAAAAAATCGTTAAAAAAATTTAAATAAATTATCTGTATAATAAAATCGGTTATAAATTGCATTTTAAATCATTTTTATTTGAAACATTTTCTTATAAAGTCAAAACCAACCAAATAAAAATTTAATTTTCATAAATTAATTTTACTAAAACAAATTGTTAAAAAAATTTAAATAAATTATCTGTATAATAAAATCGTCTGTAAATTGCATTCTAAATCACTTTTATTTAAAACGTTTTCTTATAAAGTCAAAACCAACCAAATAAAAAATTGATTTTATTAAATTAATTTTACAAAAAAAAATCGTTAAAAAAATTTAAATAAATTATATGTATAATAAAATCGGTTGTAAATTGCATTTTAAATTATTTTTATTTGAAACATTTTCTTATAAAGTCAAAACCAACCAAATAAAAATTTAATTTTATTAAATTAATTTTACTAAAAAAATAGTTAAAAAAAATTAAATAAATTATCTGTATAATAAAATCGTCTGTAAATTGCATTCTAAATCACTTTTATTTAAAACATTTTTTTATAAAGTCAAAACCAACCAAATAAAAAATTGATTTTATTAAATTAATTTTACTAAAAAAAATCGTTAAAAAAATTTAAATAAATTATCTGTATAATAAAATCGGTTGTAAATTGCATTTTAAATCATTTTTATTTGAAACATTTTCTTATAAAGTCAAAACCAACCAAATAAAAATTTAATTTTATTAAATTAATTTTACTAAAAAAAATTGTTAAAAAAAATTAAATAAATTATCTGTATAATAAAATCGTCTGTAAATTGCATTCTAAATCACTTTTATTTAAAACATTTTCTTATAAAGTCAAAACCAACCAAATAAAAAATTGATTTTATTAAATTAATTTTACTAAAAACAATTGTTAAAAAAAATTAAATAAATTATCTGTAAAATAAAATTGGTTGTAAATTGCATTTTAAATCATTTTTATTTGAAACATTTTCTTATAAAGTCAAAACCAACCAAATAAAAATTTAATTTTATTAAATTAATTTTACTAAAAAAAATCGTTAAAAAAAAATAAATAAATTATCTGTATTATAAAATCGTCTGTAAATTGCATTCTAAATCACTTATATTTAAAACATTTTCTTATAAAGTCAAAACCAACCAAATAAAAAATTGATTTTATTAAATTAATTTTACTAAAAAAAATCGTTAAAAAAATTTAAATAAATTATCTGTATAATAAAATCGGTTGTAAATTGCATTTTAAATCATTTTTATTTGAAACATTTTCTTATAAAGTCAAAACCAACCAAATAAAAACTTAATTTTATCAAATTAATTTTACTAAAAAAAATCGTTAAAAAAAATTAAATAAATTATCTGTATAATAAAATCGTCTGTAATTTGCATTCTAAATCACTTTTATTTAAAACATTTTCTTATAAAGTCAAAACCAACCAAATAAAAAATTTAATTTTATTAATATAATTTTACTAAAAAAAATTGTTAAAAAAAATTAAATAAATTATCTGTATAATAAAATCGTCTGTAAATTGCATTCTAAATCACTTTTATTTAAAACATTTTCTTATAATGTCAAAACCAACCAAATAAAAAATTGATTTTATTAATCTAATTTTACTAAAAAAAATCGTTAAAAAAATTTAAATAAATTATCTGTATAATAAAATCGGTTGTAAATTGCATTTTAAATCATTTTTATTTGAAACATTTTCTTATAAAGTCAAAACCAACCAAATAAAAATTTAATTTTATTAAAATAATTTTACTAAAAAAAAATTGTAAAAAAAAATTAAATAAATCATCTGTATAATAAAATTGTCTGTAAATTGCATTCTATATCACTTTTATTTAAAACATTTTCTTATAAAGTCAAAACCAACCAAATAAAAAATTGATTTTATTAAATTAATTTTACTAAAAAAATCGTTAAAAAAATTTAAATAAATTATCTGTATAATAAAATCGGTTGTAAATTGCATTTAAAATCATTTTTATTTGAAACATTTTCTTATAAAGTAGAAACCAACCAAATAAAAATTTAATTTTATTAAATTAATTTTACTAAAAAAAATCGTTAAAAAAAATAAATAAATTATCTGTATAATAAAATCGTCTGTAAATTGCATTCTAAATCACTCTTATTTAAAACATTTTCTTATAAAGTCAAAACCAACCAAATAAAAAATTGATTTCATTAACTTGATTTTACTAAAAAAAATCGTTAAAAAAATTTAAATAAAATATCTGTATAATAAAATCGGTTGTAAATTGCTTTTTAAATCATTTTTATTTAAAACATTTTCTTATAAAGTCAAAACCAACCAAATAAAAATTTAATTTTATTGAATTAATTTTACTAAAAAAAATTGTTAAAAAAATTAAAATAAATTATCTGTATAATAAAATCGTCTGTAAATTGCATTCTAAATCACTTTTATTTAAAACATTTTTTTATAAAGTCAAAACCAACCAAATAAAAAATTGATTTTATTAAATTAATTTTACTAAAAAAAATCGTTAAAAAAGTTTAAATAAATTATCTGTATAATAAAATCGGTTGTAAATTGCTTTTTAAATCTTTTTTATTTGAAACATTTTCTTATAAAGTCAAAACCAACCAAATAAAAATTTAATTTTATTAAATTAATTTTACTAAAAAAAATTGTTAAAAAAATTTAAATAAATTATCTGTATAATAAAATCGTCTGTAAATTGCATTCTAAATCACTTTTATTTAAAACATTTTCTTATAAATTAAAAACCAACCAAATAAAAAATTGATTTTATTAAATTAATTTTACTAAAAAAAATTGTTAAAAAAATATAAATAAATTATCTGTATAATAAAATCGGTTGTAAATTGCATTTTAAATTATTTTTATTTGAAACATTTTCTTATAAAGTCAAAACCAACCAAATAAAAATTTAATTTTATTAAATTAAGTTTACTAAAAAAAATTGTTAAAAAAAATTAAATAAATTATCTGTATAATAAAATCGTCTGTAAATTGCATTCTAAATCACTTTTATTTAGAACATTTTCTTATAAAGTCAAAACCAACCAAATAAAAAATTGATTTTATTAAATTAATTTTACTAAAAAAAATCGTTAAAAAAATTTAAATAAATTATCTGTATAATAAAATCGGTTGTAAATTGCATTTTAAATCATTTTTATTTGAAACATTTTCTTATAAAGTCAAAACCAACCAAATAAAAATTTAATTTTATTAAATTAATTTTACTAAAAAAAAATTGTTAAAAAAAATTAAATAAATTATCTGTATAATAAAATCGTCTGTAAATTGCATTCTAAATCACTTTTATTTAAAACATTTTCTTATAAAGTCAAAACCAACCAAATAAAAAATTGATTTTATTAAATTAATTTTACTAAAAAAATCGTTAAAAAAAATAAATAAATTATCTGTAAAATAAAATCGGTTGTAAATAGCATTTTAAATCATTTTTATTTGAAACATTTTCTTATAAAGTCAAAACCAACCAAATAAAAATTTAATTTTATTAAATTAATTTTACTAAAAAAAATCGTAAAAAAAAAATAAATAAATTATCTGTATAATAAAATCGTCTGTAAATTGCATTCTAAATCACTTTTATTTAAAACATTTTCTTATAAAGTCAAAATCAACCAAATAAAAAATTGATTTTATTAAATTAATTTTACTAAAAAAAATCGTTAAAAAAATTTAAATAAATTATCTGTATAATAAAATCGGTTGTAAATTGCATTTTAAATCATTTTTATTTGAAACATTTTCTTATAAAGTCAAAACCAACCAAATAAAAATTTAATTTTATTAAATTAATTTTACTAAAAAAAATCGTTAAAAAAAAATAAATAAATTATCTGTATAATAAAATCGTCTGTAAATTGCATTATAAATCACTCTTATTTAAAACATTTTCTTATAAAGTCAAAACCAACCAAATAAAAAATTGATTTTATTAAATTAATTTTACTAAAAAAAATCGTTAAAAAAATTTAAATAAATTATCTGTATAATAAAATCGGTTATAAATTGCATTTTAAATCATTTTTATTTGAAACATTTTCTTATAAAGTCAAAACCAACCAAATAAAAATTTAATTTTATTAAATTAATTTTACTAAAACAAATTGTTAAAAAAATTTAAATAAATTATCTGTATAATAAAATCGTCTGTAAATTGCATTCTAAATCACTTTTATTTAAAACATTTTCTTATAAAGTCAAAACCAACCAAATAAAAAATTGATTTTATTAAATTAATTTTACAAAAAAAAATCGTTAAAAAAATTTAAATAAATTATATGTATAATAAAATCGGTTGTAAATTGCATTTTAAATTATTTTTATTTGAAACATTTTCTTATAAAGTCAAAACCAACCAAATAAAAATTTAATTTTATTAAATTAATTTTACTAAAAAAAAATAGTTAAAAAAAATTAAATAAATTATCTGTATAATAAAATCGTCTGTAAATTGCATTCTAAATCACTTTTATTTAAAACATTTTCTTATAAAGTCAAAACCAACCAAATAAAAAATTGATTTTATTAAATTAATTTTACTAAAAAAAATCGTTAAAAAAATTTAAATAAATTATCTGTATAATAAAATCGGTTGTAAATTGCATTTTAAATCATTTTTATTTGAAACATTTTCTTATAAAGTCAAAACCAACCAAATAAAAATTTAATTTTATTAAATTAATTTTACTAAAAAAAATTGTTAAAAAAAATTAAATAAATTATCTGTATAATAAAATCGTCTGTAAATTGCATTCTAAATCACTTTTATTTAAAACATTTTCTTATAAAGTCAAAACCAACCAAATAAAAAATTGATTTTATTAAATTAATTTTACTAAAAACAATCGTTAAAAAAAATTAAATAAATTATCTGTAAAATAAAATTGGTTGTAAATTGCATTTTAAATCATTTTTATTTGAAACATTTTCTTATAAAGTCAAAACCAACCAAATAAAAATTTAATTTTATTAAATTAATTTTACTAAAAAAAATCGTTAAAAAAAAATAAATAAATTATCTGTATAATAAAATCGTCTGTAAATTGCATTCTAAATCACTTTTATTTAAAACATTTTCTTATAAAGTCAAAACCAACCAAATAAAAAATTGATTTTATTAAATTAAGTTTACTAAAAAAAATCGTTAAAAAAATTTAAATAAATTATCTGTATAATAAAATCGGTTGTAAATTGCATTTTAAATCATTTTTATTTGAAACATTTTCTTATAAAGTCAAAACCAACCAAATAAAAACTTAATTTTATCAAATTAATTTTTCTAAAAAAAATCGTTAAAAAAAATTAAATAAATTATCTGTATAATAAAATCGTCTGTAATTTGCATTCTAAATCACTTTTATTTAAAACATTTTCTTATAAAGTCAAAACCAACCAAATAAAAAAATTGATTTTATTAAATTAATTTTACTAAAAAAAATTGTTAAAAAATTTTAAATAAAATATATGTATAATAAAATCGGTTGTAAATTGCATTTTAAATCATTTTTATTTGAAACATTTTCTTATAATGTCAAAACCAACCAAATAAAAATTTAATTTTATTAAATTAATTTTACTAAAAAAAAATGTTAAAAAAAATTAAATAAATTATCTGTATAATAAAATCGTCTGTAAATTGCATTCTAAATCACTTTTATTTAAAACATTTTCTTATAAAGTCAAAACCAACCAAATAAAAAATTGATTTTATTAAATTAATTTTACTAAAAACAATTGTTAAAAAAAATTAAATAAATTATCTGTAAAATAAAATTGGTTGTAAATTGCATTTTAAATCATTTTTATTTGAAACATTTTCTTATAAAGTCAAAACCAACCAAATAAAAATTTAATTTTATTAAATTAATTTTACTAAAAAAAATCGTTAAAAAAAAATAAATAAATTATCTGTATTATAAAATCGTCTGTAAATTGCATTCTAAATCACTTATATTTAAAACATTTTCTTATAAAGTCAAAACCAACCAAATAAAAAATTGATTTTATTAAATTAATTTTACTAAAAAAAATCGTTAAAAAAATTTAAATAAATTATCTGTATAATAAAATCGGTTGTAAATTGCATTTTAAATCATTTTTATTTGAAACATTTTCTTATAATGTCAAAACCAACCAAATAAAAATTTAATTTTATTAAATTAATTTTACTAAAAAAAAATGTTAAAAAAAATTAAATAAATTATCTGTATAATAAAATCGTCTGTAAATTGCATTCTAAATCACTTTTATTTAAAACATTTTCTTATAAAGTCAAAACCAACCAAATAAAAAATTGATTTTATTAAATTAATTTTACTAAAAACAATTGTTAAAAAAAATTAAATAAATTATCTGTAAAATAAAATTGGTTGTAAATTGCATTTTAAATCATTTTTATTTGAAACATTTTCTTATAAAGTCAAAACCAACCAAATAAAAATTTAATTTTATTAAATTAATTTTACTAAAAAAAATCGTTAAAAAAAAATAAATAAATTATCTGTATTATAAAATCGTCTGTAAATTGCATTCTAAATCACTTATATTTAAAACATTTTCTTATAAAGTCAAAACCAACCAAATAAAAAATTGATTTTATTAAATTAATTTTACTAAAAAAAATCGTTAAAAAAATTTAAATAAATTATCTGTATAATAAAATCGGTTGTAAATTGCATTTTAAATCATTTTTATTTGAAACATTTTCTTATAAAGTCAAAACCAACCAAATAAAAACTTAATTTTATCAAATTAATTTTACTAAAAAAAATCGTTAAAAAAAATTAAATAAATTATCTGTATAATAAAATCGTCTGTAATTTGCATTCTAAATCACTTTTATTTAAAACATTTTCTTATAAAGTCAAAACCAACCAAATAAAAAATTTAATTTTATTAATATAATTTTACTAAAAAAAATTGTTAAAAAAAATTAAATAAATTATCTGTATAATAAAATCGTCTGTAAATTGCATTCTAAATCACTTTTATTTAAAACATTTTCTTATAATGTCAAAACCAACCAAATAAAAAATTGATTTTATTAATCTAATTTTACTAAAAAAAATCGTTAAAAAAATTTAAATAAATTATCTGTATAATAAAATCGGTTGTAAATTGCATTTTAAATCATTTTTATTTGAAACATTTTCTTATAAAGTCAAAACCAACCAAATAAAAATTTAATTTTATTAAAATAATTTTACTAAAAAAAAATTGTAAAAAAAAATTAAATAAATCATCTGTATAATAAAATTGTCTGTAAATTGCATTCTATATCACTTTTATTTAAAACATTTTCTTATAAAGTCAAAACCAACCAAATAAAAAATTGATTTTATTAAATTAATTTTACTAAAAAAATCGTTAAAAAAATTTAAATAAATTATCTGTATAATAAAATCGGTTGTAAATTGCATTTAAAATCATTTTTATTTGAAACATTTTCTTATAAAGTAGAAACCAACCAAATAAAAATTTAATTTTATTAAATTAATTTTACTAAAAAAAATCGTTAAAAAAAATAAATAAATTATCTGTATAATAAAATCGTCTGTAAATTGCATTCTAAATCACTCTTATTTAAAACATTTTCTTATAAAGTCAAAACCAACCAAATAAAAAATTGATTTCATTAACTTGATTTTACTAAAAAAAATCGTTAAAAAAATTTAAATAAAATATCTGTATAATAAAATCGGTTGTAAATTGCTTTTTAAATCATTTTTATTTAAAACATTTTCTTATAAAGTCAAAACCAACCAAATAAAAATTTAATTTTATTGAATTAATTTTACTAAAAAAAATTGTTAAAAAAATTAAAATAAATTATCTGTATAATAAAATCGTCTGTAAATTGCATTCTAAATCACTTTTATTTAAAACATTTTTTTATAAAGTCAAAACCAACCAAATAAAAAATTGATTTTATTAAATTAATTTTACTAAAAAAAATCGTTAAAAAAGTTTAAATAAATTATCTGTATAATAAAATCGGTTGTAAATTGCTTTTTAAATCTTTTTTATTTGAAACATTTTCTTATAAAGTCAAAACCAACCAAATAAAAATTTAATTTTATTAAATTAATTTTACTAAAAAAAATTGTTAAAAAAATTTAAATAAATTATCTGTATAATAAAATCGTCTGTAAATTGCATTCTAAATCACTTTTATTTAAAACATTTTCTTATAAATTAAAAACCAACCAAATAAAAAATTGATTTTATTAAATTAATTTTACTAAAAAAAATTGTTAAAAAAATATAAATAAATTATCTGTATAATAAAATCGGTTGTAAATTGCATTTTAAATTATTTTTATTTGAAACATTTTCTTATAAAGTCAAAACCAACCAAATAAAAATTTAATTTTATTAAATTAAGTTTACTAAAAAAAATTGTTAAAAAAAATTAAATAAATTATCTGTATAATAAAATCGTCTGTAAATTGCATTCTAAATCACTTTTATTTAGAACATTTTCTTATAAAGTCAAAACCAACCAAATAAAAAATTGATTTTATTAAATTAATTTTACTAAAAAAAATCGTTAAAAAAATTTAAATAAATTATCTGTATAATAAAATCGGTTGTAAATTGCATTTTAAATCATTTTTATTTGAAACATTTTCTTATAAAGTCAAAACCAACCAAATAAAAATTTAATTTTATTAAATTAATTTTACTAAAAAAAAATTGTTAAAAAAAATTAAATAAATTATCTGTATAATAAAATCGTCTGTAAATTGCATTCTAAATCACTTTTATTTAAAACATTTTCTTATAAAGTCAAAACCAACCAAATAAAAAATTGATTTTATTAAATTAATTTTACTAAAAAAATCGTTAAAAAAAATAAATAAATTATCTGTAAAATAAAATCGGTTGTAAATAGCATTTTAAATCATTTTTATTTGAAACATTTTCTTATAAAGTCAAAACCAACCAAATAAAAATTTAATTTTATTAAATTAATTTTACTAAAAAAAATCGTAAAAAAAAAATAAATAAATTATCTGTATAATAAAATCGTCTGTAAATTGCATTCTAAATCACTTTTATTTAAAACATTTTCTTATAAAGTAAGTCAAAATCAACCAAATAAAAAATTGATTTTATTAAATTAATTTTACTAAAAAAAATCGTTAAAAAAATTTAAATAAATTATCTGTATAATAAAATCGGTTGTAAATTGCATTTTAAATCATTTTTATTTGAAACATTTTCTTATAAAGTCAAAACCAACCAAATAAAAATTTAATTTTATTAAATTAATTTTACTAAAAAAAATCGTTAAAAAAAAATAAATAAATTATCTGTATAATAAAATCGTCTGTAAATTGCATTATAAATCACTCTTATTTAAAACATTTTCTTATAAAGTCAAAACCAACCAAATAAAAAATTGATTTTATTAAATTAATTTTACTAAAAAAAATCGTTAAAAAAATTTAAATAAATTATCTGTATAATAAAATCGGTTATAAATTGCATTTTAAATCATTTTTATTTGAAACATTTTCTTATAAAGTCAAAACCAACCAAATAAAAATTTAATTTTATTAAATTAATTTTACTAAAACAAATTGTTAAAAAAATTTAAATAAATTATCTGTATAATAAAATCGTCTGTAAATTGCATTCTAAATCACTTTTATTTAAAACATTTTCTTATAAAGTCAAAACCAACCAAATAAAAAATTGATTTTATTAAATTAATTTTACAAAAAAAAATCGTTAAAAAAATTTAAATAAATTATATGTATAATAAAATCGGTTGTAAATTGCATTTTAAATTATTTTTATTTGAAACATTTTCTTATAAAGTCAAAACCAACCAAATAAAAATTTAATTTTATTAAATTAATTTTACTAAAAAAAAATAGTTAAAAAAAATTAAATAAATTATCTGTATAATAAAATCGTCTGTAAATTGCATTCTAAATCACTTTTATTTAAAACATTTTCTTATAAAGTCAAAACCAACCAAATAAAAAATTGATTTTATTAAATTAATTTTACTAAAAAAAATCGTTAAAAAAATTTAAATAAATTATCTGTATAATAAAATCAGTTGTAAATTGCATTTTAAATCATTTTTATTTGAAACATTTTCTTATAAAGTCAAAACCAACCAAATAAAAATTTAATTTTATTAAATTAATTTTACTAAAAAAAATTGTTAAAAAAAATTAAATAAATTATCTGTATAATAAAATCGTCTGTAAATTGCATTCTAAATCACTTTTATTTAAAACATTTTCTTATAAAGTCAAAACCAACCAAATAAAAAATTGATTTTATTAAATTAATTTTACTAAAAACAATCGTTAAAAAAAATTAAATAAATTATCTGTAAAATAAAATTGGTTGTAAATTGCATTTTAAATCATTTTTATTTGAAACATTTTCTTATAAAGTCAAAACCAACCAAATAAAAATTTAATTTTATTAAATTAATTTTACTAAAAAAAATCGTTAAAAAAAAATAAATAAATTATCTGTATAATAAAATCGTCTGTAAATTGCATTCTAAATCACTTTTATTTAAAACATTTTCTTATAAAGTCAAAACCAACCAAATAAAAAATTGATTTTATTAAATTAAGTTTACTAAAAAAAATCGTTAAAAAAATTTAAATAAATTATCTGTATAATAAAATCGGTTGTAAATTGCATTTTAAATCATTTTTATTTGAAACATTTTCTTATAAAGTCAAAACCAACCAAATAAAAACTTAATTTTATCAAATTAATTTTTCTAAAAAAAATCGTTAAAAAAAATTAAATAAATTATCTGTATAATAAAATCGTCTGTAATTTGCATTCTAAATCACTTTTATTTAAAACATTTTCTTATAAAGTCAAAACCAACCAAATAAAAAAATTGATTTTATTAAATTAATTTTACTAAAAAAAATTGTTAAAAAAATTTAAATAAAATATATGTATAATAAAATCGGTTGTAAATTGCATTTTAAATCATTTTTATTTGAAACATTTTCTTATAATGTCAAAACCAACCAAATAAAAATTTAATTTTATTAAATTAATTTTACTAAAAAAAAATGTTAAAAAAAATTAAATAAATTATCTGTATAATAAAATCGTCTGTAAATTGCATTCTAAATCACTTTTATTTAAAACATTTTCTTATTAAGTCAAAACCAACCAAATAAAAAATTGATTTTATTAAATTAATTTTACTAAAAAAAATCGTTAAAAAAATTTAAATAAATTATCTGTATAATAAAATCGGTTGTAAATTTCATTTTAAATCATTTTTATTTAAAACATTTTCTTATAAAGTCAAAACCAACCAAATAAAAATTTAATTTTATTAAATTAATTTTACTAAAAAAAATCGTTAAAAAAAATTAAATAAATTATCTGTATAATAAAATCGTCTGTAAATTGCATTCTAAATCACTTTTATTTAAAACATTTTCTTATAAAGTCAAAACCAACCAAATAAAAAAATTGATTTTATTAAATTAATTTTACTAAAAAAAATTGTTAAAAAAATTGAAATAAAATATCTGTATAATAAAATCGGTTGTAAATTGCATTTTAAATCATTTTTATTTAAAACATTTTCTTATAAAGTCAAAACCAACCAAATAAAAATTTAATTTTATTAAATTAATTTTACTAAAAAAAAATTGTTAAAAAAATTTAAATAAATTATCTGTATAATAAAATCGTCTGTAAATTGCATTCTAAATCACTTTTATTTAAAACATTTTCTTATAAAGTCAAAACCAACCAAATAAAAAATTGATTTTATTAAATTAATTTTACTAAAAAAAATTGTTAAAAAAATTTAAATAACTTATCTGTATAATAAAATCGGTTGTAAATTGCATTTTAAATCATTTTTATTTGAAACATTTTCTTATAAAGTCAAAACCAACCAAATAAAAATTTAATTTTATTAATATAATTTTACTAAAAAAAATCGTTAAAAAAATTTAAATAAAATATCTGTATAATAAAATCGGTTGTAAATTGCTTTTTAAATCATTTTTATTTAAAACATTTTCTTATAAAGTCAAAACCAACCAAATAAAAATTTAATTTTATTGAATTAATTTTACTAAAAAAAATTGTTAAAAAAATTAAAATAAATTATCTGTATAATAAAATCGTCTGTAAATTGCATTCTAAATCACTTTTATTTAAAACATTTTTTTATAAAGTCAAAACCAACCAAATAAAAAATTGATTTTATTAAATTAATTTTACTAAAAAAAATCGTTAAAAAAGTTTAAATAAATTATCTGTATAATAAAATCGGTTGTAAATTGCTTTTTAAATCTTTTTTATTTGAAACATTTTCTTATAAAGTCAAAACCAACCAAATAAAAATTTAATTTTATTAAATTAATTTTACTAAAAAAAATTGTTAAAAAAATTTAAATAAATTATCTGTATAATAAAATCGTCTGTAAATTGCATTCTAAATCACTTTTATTTAAAACATTTTCTTATAAATTAAAAACCAACCAAATAAAAAATTGATTTTATTAAATTAATTTTACTAAAAAAAATTGTTAAAAAAATTTAAATAAATTATCTGTATAATAAAATCGGTTGTAAATTGCATTTTAAATTATTTTTATTTGAAACATTTTCTTATAAAGTCAAAACCAACCAAATAAAAATTTAATTTTATTAAATTAAGTTTACTAAAAAAAATGGTTAAAAAAAATTAAATAAATTATCTGTATAATAAAATCGTCTGTAAATTGCATTCTAAATCACTTTTATTTAAAACATTTTCTTATAAAGTCAAAACCAACCAAATAAAAAATTGATTTTATTAAATTAATTTTACTAAAAAAAATCGTTAAAAAAATTTAAATAAATTATCTGTATAATAAAATCGGTTGTAAATTGCATTTTAAATCATTTTTATTTGAAACATTTTCTTATAAAGTCAAAACCAACCAAATAAAAATTTAATTTTATTAAATTAATTTTACTGAAAAAAAATTGTTAAAAAAAATTAAATAAATTATCTGTATAATAAAATCGTCTGTAAATTGCATTCTAAATCACTTTTATTTAAAACATTTTCTTATAAAGTCAAAACCAACCAAATAAAAAATTGATTTTATTAAATTAATTTTACTAAAAAAAATCGTTAAAAAAAATAAATAAATTATCTGTAAAATAAAATCGGTTGTAAATAGCATTTTAAATCATTTTTATTTGAAACATTTTCTTATAAAGTCAAAACCAACCAAATAAAAATTTAATTTTATTAAATTAATTTTACTAAAAAAAATCGTTAAAAAAAAATAAATAAATTATCTGTATAATAAAATCGTCTGTAAATTGCATTCTAAATCACTTTTATTTAAAACATTTTCTTATAAAGTCAAAACCAACCAAATAAAAAATTGATTTTATTAAATTAATTTTACTAAAAAAAATCTTTAAAAAAATTTAAATAAATTATCTGTATAATAAAATCGGTTGTAAATTGCATTTTAAATCATTTTTCTTTGAAACATTTTCTTATAAAGTCAAAACCAACCAAATAAAAATTTAATTTTATTAAATTAATTTTACTAAAAAAAATCGTTAAAAAAAAATAAATAAATTATCTGTATAATAAAATCGTCTGTAAATTGCATTATAAATCACTCTTATTTAAAACATTTTCTTATAAAGTCAAAACCAACCAAATAAAAAATTGATTTTATTAAATTAATTTTACTAAAAAAAATCGTTAAAAAAATTTAAATAAATTATCTGTATAATAAAATCGGTTATAAATTGCATTTTAAATCATTTTTATTTGAAACATTTTCTTATAAAGTCAAAACCAACCAAATAAAAATTTAATTTTCATAAATTAATTTTACTAAAACAAATTGTTAAAAAAATTTAAATAAATTATCTGTATAATAAAATCGTCTGTAAATTGCATTCTAAATCACTTTTATTTAAAACGTTTTCTTATAAAGTCAAAACCAACCAAATAAAAAATTGATTTTATTAAATTAATTTTACAAAAAAAAATCGTTAAAAAAATTTAAATAAATTATATGTATAATAAAATCGGTTGTAAATTGCATTTTAAATTATTTTTATTTGAAACATTTTCTTATAAAGTCAAAACCAACCAAATAAAAATTTAATTTTATTAAATTAATTTTACTAAAAAAAATAGTTAAAAAAAATTAAATAAATTATCTGTATAATAAAATCGTCTGTAAATTGCATTCTAAATCACTTTTATTTAAAACATTTTTTTATAAAGTCAAAACCAACCAAATAAAAAATTGATTTTATTAAATTAATTTTACTAAAAAAAATCGTTAAAAAAATTTAAATAAATTATCTGTATAATAAAATCGGTTGTAAATTGCATTTTAAATCATTTTTATTTGAAACATTTTCTTATAAAGTCAAAACCAACCAAATAAAAATTTAATTTTATTAAATTAATTTTACTAAAAAAAATTGTTAAAAAAAATTAAATAAATTATCTGTATAATAAAATCGTCTGTAAATTGCATTCTAAATCACTTTTATTTAAAACATTTTCTTATAAAGTCAAAACCAACCAAATAAAAAATTGATTTTATTAAATTAATTTTACTAAAAACAATCGTTAAAAAAAATTAAATAAATTATCTGTAAAATAAAATTGGTTGTAAATTGCATTTTAAATCATTTTTATTTGAAACATTTTCTTATAAAGTCAAAACCAACCAAATAAAAATTTAATTTTATTAAATTAATTTTACTAAAAAAAATCGTTAAAAAAAAATAAATAAATTATCTGTATAATAAAATCGTCTGTAAATTGCATTCTAAATCACTTTTATTTAAAACATTTTCTTATAAAGTCAAAACCAACCAAATAAAAAATTGATTTTATTAAATTAAGTTTACTAAAAAAAATCGTTAAAAAAATTTAAATAAATTATCTGTATAATAAAATTGGTTGTAAATTGCATTTTAAATCATTTTTATTTGAAACATTTTCTTATAAAGTCAAAACCAACCAAATAAAAACTTAATTTTATCAAATTAATTTTACTAAAAAAAATCGTTAAAAAAAATTAAATAAATTATCTGTATAATAAAATCGTCTGTAATTTGCATTCTAAATCACTTTTATTTAAAACATTTTTTTATAAAGTCAAAACCAACCAAATAAAAAATTTAATTTTATTAATATAATTTTACTAAAAAAAATTGTTAAAAAAAATTAAATAAATTATCTGTATAATAAAATCGTCTGTAAATTGCATTTTAAATCACTTTTATTTAAAACATTTTCTTATAATGTCAAAACCAACCAAATAAAAAATTGATTTTATTAATCTAATTTTACTAAAAAAAATCGTTAAAAAAATTTAAATAAATTATCTGTATAATAAAATCGGTTGTAAATTGCATTTTAAATCATTTTTATTTGAAACATTTTCTTATAAAGTCAAAACCAACCAAATAAAAATTTAATTTTATTAAAATAATTTTACTAAAAAAAAATTGTAAAAAAAAAATAAATAAATCATCTGTATAATAAAATTGTCTGTAAATTGCATTCTATATCACTTTTATTTAAAACATTTTCTTATAAAGTCAAAACCAACCAAATAAAAAATTGATTTTATTAAATTAATTTTACTAAAAAAATCGTTAAAAAAATTTAAATAAATTATCTGTATAATAAAATCGGTTGTAAATTGCATTTAAAATCATTTTTATTTGAAACATTTTCTTATAAAGTAGAAACCAACCAAATAAAAATTTAATTTTATTAAATTAATTTTACTAAAAAAAATCGTTAAAAAAAATAAATAAATTATCTGTATAATAAAATCGTCTGTAAATTGCATTCTAAATCACTCTTATTTAAAACATTTTCTTATAAAGTCAAAACCAACCAAATAAAAAATTGATTTCATTAACTTGATTTTACTAAAAAAAATCGTTAAAAAAATTTAAATAAAATATCTGTATAATAAAATCGGTTGTAAATTGCTTTTTAAATCATTTTTATTTAAAACATTTTCTTATAAAGTCAAAACCAACCAAATAAAAATTTAATTTTATTGAATTAATTTTACTAAAAAAAATTGTTAAAAAAATTAAAATAAATTATCTGTATAATAAAATCGTCTGTAAATTGCATTCTAAATCACTTTTATTTAAAACATTTTTTTATAAAGTCAAAACCAACCAAATAAAAAATTGATTTTATTAAATTAATTTTAAATCACTTTTATTTAAAACATTTTCTTATAAAGTCAAAACCAACCAAATAAAAAACTGATTTTATTAAATTAATTTTACTAAAAAAAATCGTTAAAAAATTTTTAATAAATTATCTGTATAATAAAATCGGTTGTAAATTGCATTTTAAATCATTTTTATTTGAAACATTTTCTTATAAAATGAATTAATAATTTATTCAAAATCAGTCAATCGAATCACAGCGGCCAAGGGTCAAGCATAGACAATTGTTTCGGTTCTACAAACCTCGTCAGTATGCCTTGTACGACCACGGCATCGCATGATAGCGAAGACAATTTTGAATAAATATTTCTGTGCTTATGAACACAATTGATATTATAAATAATCAAACGAAAGACTGGTTTGCCATCTAGTTGCAATTTTTAATACTAAAATGTCCGCATTAATCGGTATCATTTTTGCATTTATGCAATTGGCAGTCATTTCGCGGCTATAACGATTTTGAATCGCCAATAAATTATGAAATGAATTAATAATTTATTCAAAATCAGTCAATCGAATCACAGCGGCCAAGGGTCATTTCATAATTTATTGGCGATTCAAAATCGTTATAGCCGCGAAATGACTGCCAATTGCATAAATGCAAAAATGATACCGATTAATGCGGACATTTTAGTATTAAAAATTGCAACTAGATGGCAAACCAGTCTTTCGTTTGATTATTTATTTTCTTATAAAGTCAAAACCAACCAAATAAAAATTTAATTTTATTAAATTAATGTTACTAAAAAAAATTGTTAAAAAAAATTAAATAAATTATCTGTATAATAAAATTGTCTGTAAATTGCATTCTAAATCACTTTTATTTAAAACATTTTCTTATAAAGTCAAAACCAACCAAATAAAAAATTGATTTTATTAAATTAATTTTACTAAAAAACATCGTTAAAAAAATTTAAATAAATTATCAGTATAATAAAATCGGTTGTAAATTGCATTTCAAATCATTTTTATTTGAAACATTTTCTTATAAAGTCAAAACCAAATAAATAAAAATTTAATTTTATTAAATTAATTTTACTAAAAAAAATTGTTAAAAAAAATTAAATAAATTATCTGTATAATAAAATCGTCTGTAAATTGCATTTTAAATCACTTTTATTTAAAACATTTTCTTATAAAGTCAAAACCAACCAAATAAAAAATTGATTTTATTAAATTAATTTTACTAAAAAAAATTGTTAAAAAAATTTAAATAAATTATCTGTATAATAAAATCGGTTGTAAATTGCATTTTAAATCATTTTTATTTGAAACATTTTCTTATAAAGTCAAAACCAACCAAATAAAAATTTAATTTTATTAAATTAATTTTACTAAAAAAAATCGTTAAAAAAAATTAAATAAATTATCTGTATAATAAAATCGTCTGTAAATTGCATTCTAAATCACTTTTATTTAAAACATTTTCTTATAAAGTCAAAACCAACCAAATAAAATATTGATTTTATTAAATTAATTTTACTAAAAAAAATCGTTAAAAAAATTTAAATAAATTATCTGTATATTAAAATCGGTTGTAAATTGCATTTTAAATCATTTTTATTTGAAACATTTTCTTATAAAGTCAAAACCAACCAAATAAAAATTTAATTTTATTAAATTAGTTTTACTAAAAAAAATTGTTAAAAAAAATTAAATAAATTATCTGTATAATAAAATCGTCTGTAAATTGCATTCTAAATCACTTTTATTTAAAACATTTTCTTATAAAGTCAAAACCAACCAAATAAAAAATTGATTTTATTAAATTAATTTTACTAAAAAAAATCGTTAAAAAAATTTAAATAAATCATCTGTATAATAAAATCGGTTGTAAATTGCATTTTAAATCATTTTTATTTGAAACATTTTCTTATAAAGTCAAAACCAACCAAATAAAAATTTAATTTTATTAAATTAATTTTACTAAAAAAAATCGTTAAAAAAAATTAAATAAATTATCTGTATAATAAAATCGTCTGTAAATTGCATTCTAAATCACTTTTATTTAAAACATTTTCTTATAAAGTCAAAACCAACCAAATAAAAAATTGATTTTATTAAATTAATTTTACTAAAAAAAATCGTTAAAAAAATTTAAATAAATTATCTGTATAATAAAATCGGTTGTAAATTGCATTTTAAATCATTTTTATTTGAAACATTTTCTTATCAAGTCAAAACCAACCAAATAAAAATTTAATTTTATTAAATTAATTTTACTAAAAAAAATTGTTAAAAAAATTAAATAATTTATCTGTATAATAAAATCGTCTGTAAATTGCATTCTAAATCACTTTTATTTAAAACATTTTCTTATAAAGTCAAAACTAACCAAATAAAAAATTGATTTTATTAAATTAATTTTATTAAAAAAAATCGTTAAAAAAATTTAAATAAATTATCTGTATAATAAAATCGGTTGTAAATTGCATTTTAAAATATTTTTATTTGAAACATTTTCGTATAAAGTCAAAACCAACCAAATAAAAATTTAATTTTATTAAATTAATTTTACTAAATAAAATCGTTAAAAAAAATTAAATAAATTATCTGTATAATAAAATCGTCTGTAAATTGCATTCTAAATCACTTTTATTTAAAACATTTTCTTATAAAGTCAAAACCAACCAAATAAAAAATTGATTTTATTAAATTAATTTTACTAAAAAAAAAATCGTTAAAAAAATTTAAATAAATTATCTGTATAATAAAATCGGTTGTAAATTGCATTTTAAATCATTTTTATTTGAAACATTTTCTTATAAAGTCAAAACCAACCAAATAAAAATTTAATTTTATTAAATTAATTTTACTAAAAAAAATTGTTAAAAAAAATTAAATAAATTATCTGTATAATAAAATCGTCTGTAAATTGCATTCTAAATCACTTTTATTTAAAACATTTTCTTATAAAGTCAAAACCAACCAAATAAAAAATTGATTTTATTAAATTAATTTTACTAAAAAAATCGTTAAAAAAATTTAAATAAATTATCTGTATAATAAAATCGGTTGTAAATTGCATTTTAAATCATTTTTATTTGAAACATTTTCTTATAAAGTCAAAACCAACCAAATAAAAAATTGATTTTATTAAATTAATTTTACTAAAAAAAATCGTTAAAAAAATTTAAATAAATTATCTGTATAATAAAATCGGTTGTAAATTGCATTTTAGATCATTTTTATTTAAAACATTTTCTTATAAAGTCAAAAGCAACCAAATAAAAATTTAATTTTATTAAATTAATTTTACTAAAAAAAAACGTTAAAAAAATTTAAATAAATTATCTGTATAATAAAATCGGTTGTAAATTGCATTTTAAATCATTTTTATTTAAAACATTTTCTTATAAAGTCAAAACCAACCAAATAAAAATTTAATTTTATTAAATTAATTTTACTAAAAAAAATTGTTAAAAAAAATTAAATAAACTATCTGTATAATAAAATCGTCTGTAAATTGCATTCTAAATCACTTTTATTTAAAACATTTTCCTATAAAATCAAAACCAACCAAATAAAAAATTGATTTTATTAAATTAATTTTACTAAAAAAAATCGTTAAAAAAATTTAAATAAATTATCGTATAATAAAATCGGTTGTAAATTGCATTTTAGATCATTTTTATTTAAAACATTTTCTTATAAAGTCAAAAGCAACCAAATAAAAATTTAATTTTTTTAAATTAATTTTACTAAAAAAAATCGTTAAAAAAATTAAATAAATTATCTGTATAATAAAATCGTCTGTAAATTGCATTCTAAATCACTTTTATTTAAAACATTTTCTTATAAAGTCAAAACCAACCAAATAAAAAATTGATTTTATTAAATTAATTTTACTAAAAAAATCGTTAAAAAAATTTAAATAAATTATCTGTATAATAAAATCGGTTGTAAATTGCATTTTAAATCATTTTTATTTGAAACATTTTCTTATAAAGTCAAAACCAACCAAATAAAAAATTGATTTTATTAAATTAATTTTACTAAAAAAAATCGTTAAAAAAATTTAAATAAATTATCTGTATAATAAAATCGGTTGTAAATTGCATTTTAGATCATTTTTATTTAAAACATTTTCTTATAAAGTCAAAAGCAACCAAATAAAAATTTAATTTTATTAAATTAATTTTACTAAAAAAAATCGTTAAAAAAATTTAAATAAATTATCTGTATAATAAAATCGGTTGTAAATTGCATTTTAAATCATTTTTATTTAAAACATTTTCTTATAAAGTCAAAACCAACCAAATAAAAATTTAATTTTATTAAATTAATTTTACTAAAAAAAATTGTTAAAAAAAATTAAATAAACTATCTGTATAATAAAATCGTCTGTAAATTGCATTCTAAATCACTTTTATTTAAAATATTTTCCTATAAAATCAAAACCAACCAAATAAAAAATTGATTTTATTAAATTAATTTTACTAAAAAAAATCGTTAAAAAAATTTAAATAAATTATCGTATAATAAAATCGGTTGTAAATTGCATTTTAGATCATTTTTATTTAAAACATTTTCTTATAAAGTCAAAAGCAACCAAATAAAAATTTAATTTTTTTAAATTAATTTTACTAAAAAAAATCGTTAAAAAAATTTAAATAAATTATCTGTATAATAAAATCGGTTGTAAATTGCATTTTAAATCATTTTTATTTGAAACATTTTCTTATAAAGTCAAAACCAACCAAATAAAAATTTAATTTTATTAAAATAATTTTACTAAAAAAAATTGTTAAAAAAAATTAAATAAATTATCTGTATAATAAAATCGTCTGTAAATTGCATTCTAAATCACTTTTATTTAAAACATTTTCTTATAAAGTCTAAACCAACCAAATAAAAAATTGATTTTATTAAATTAATTTTACTAAAAAAAAATCGTTAAAAAATTTAAATAAATTATCTGTATAATAAAATCGGTTGTAAATTGCATTTTAGATCATTTTTATTTGAAACATTTTCTTATAAAGTCAAAACCAACCAAATAAAAATTTAATTTTATTAAATTAATTTTACTAAAAAAAATTGTTAAAAAAATTAAATAATTTATCTGTATAATAAAATCGTCTGTAAATTGCATTCTAAATCACTTTTATTTGAAACATTTTCTTATAAAGTCAAAACCAACCAAATAAAAAATTGATTTTATTAAATTAATTTTACTAAAAAAAATCGTTAAAAAAATTTAAATAAATTATCTGTATAATAAAATCGGTTGAAAATTGCATTTTAAATCATTTTTATTTGAAACATTTTCTTATAAAGTCAAAACCAACCAAATAAAAATTTAATTTTATTAAATTAATTTTACTAAAAAAAATCGTTAAAAAAAATTAAATAAATTATCTGTATAATAAAATCGTCTGTAAATTGCATTCTAAATCACTTTTATTTAAAACATTTTCTTATAAAGTCAAAACCAACCAAATAAAAAATTGATTTTATTAAATTAATTTTACTAAAAAAAATCGTTAAAAAAAATTAAATAAATTATCTGTATAATAAAATCGTCTGTAAATTGCATTCTAAATCACTTTTATTTAAAACATTTTCTTATAAAGTCAAAACCAACCAAATAAAAAATTGATTTTATTAAATTAATTTTACTAAAAAAAAATCGTTAAAAAAATTTAAATAAATTATCTGTATAATAAAATCGGTTGTAAATTGCATTTTAAATCATTTTTATTTGAAACATTTTCTTATAAAGTCAAAACCAACCAAATAAAAATTTAATTTTATTAAATTAATTTTACTAAAAAAAATCGTTAAAAAAAATTAAATAAATTATCTGTATAATAAAATCGTCTGTAAATTGCATTTTAAATCACTTTTATTTAAAACATTTTCTTATAAAGTCAAAACCAACCAAATAAAATATTGATTTTATTAAATTAATTTTACTAAAAAAAATCGTTAAAAAAATTTAAATAAATTATCTGTATAATAAAATCGGTTGTAAATTGCATTTTAAATCATTTTTATTTAAAACATTTTCTTATAAAGTCAAAACCAACCAAATAAAAATTTAATTTTATTAAATTAATTTTACTAAAAAAAATTGTTAAAAAAAATTAAATAAACTATCTGTATAATAAAATCGTCTGTAAATTGCATTCTAAATCACTTTTATTTAAAACATTTTCCTATAAAATCAAAACCAACCAAATAAAAAATTGATTTTATTAAATTAATTTTACTAAAAAAAATCGTTAAAAAAATTTAAATAAATTATCGTATAATAAAATCGGTTGTAAATTGCATTTTAGATCATTTTTATTTAAAACATTTTCTTATAAAGTCAAAAGCAACCAAATAAAAATTTAATTTTATTAAATTAATTTTACTAAAAAAAATCGTTAAAAAAATTTAAATAAATTATCTGTATAATAAAATCGGTTGTAAATTGCATTTTAAATCATATTTATTTGAAACATTTTCTTATAAAGTCAAAACCAACCAAATAAAAATTTAATTTTATTAAATTAATTTTACTAAAAAAAATTGTTAAAAAAAAATTAAATAAATTATCTGTATAATAAAATTGTCTGTAAATTGCATTCTAAATCACTTTTATTTAAAACATTTTCTTATAAAGTCAAATCCAACCAAATAAAAAATTGATTTTATTAAATTAATTTTACTAAAAAAAACCGTTAAAAAAATTTAAATAAATTATCTGTATAATAAAATCGGTTGTAAATTGCATTTCAAATCATTTTTATTTGAAACATTTTCTTATAAAGTCAAAACCAACCAAATAAAAATTTAATTTTATTAAATTAATTTTACTAAAAAAAATTGTTAAAAAAAATTAAATAAATTATCTGTATAATAAAATCGTCTGTAAATTGCATTCTAAATCACTTTTATTTAAAACATTTTCTTATAAAGTCAAAACCAACCAAATAAAAAATTGATTTTATTAAATTAATTTTACTAAAAAAAATTGTTAAAAAAATTTAAATAAATTATCTGTATAATAAAATCGGTTGTAAATTGCATTTTAAATCATTTTTATTTGAAACATTTTCTTATAAAGTCAAAACCAACCAAATAAAAAATTAATTTTATTAAATTAATTTTACTTAAAAAAATCGTTAAAAAAAATTAAATAAATTATCTGTATAATAAAATCGTCTGTAAATTGCATTCTAAATCACTTTAATTTAAAACATTTTCTTATAAAGTCAAAACCAAAAAATTGATTTTATTAAATTAATTTTACTAAAAAAAATCGTTAAAAAAATTTAAATAAATTATCTGTATAATAAAATCGGTTGTAAATTGCATTTTAGATCATTTTTATTTGAAACATTTTCTTATAAAGTCAAAACCAACCAAATAAAAATTTAATTTTATTAAATTATTTTTACTAAAAAAAATCGTTAAAAAAAATTAAATAAAGTATCTGTATAATCAAATCGTCTGTAAAATGCATTCTAAATCACTTTTATTTAAAACATTTTCTTATAAAGTCAAAACCAACCAAATAAAAAATTGATTATATTAAATTAATTTTACTAAAAAAAATTGTTAAAAAAATTTAAATAAATTATCTGTATAATAAAATCGTCTGTAAATTGCATTCTAAATCACTTTTATTTAAAACATTTTCTTATAAAGTCAAAACCAACCAAATAAAATATTGATTTTATTAAATTAATTTTACTAAAAAAAATCGTTAAAAAAATTTAAATAAATTATCTGTATAATAAAATCGGTTGTAAATTGCATTTTAAATCATTTTTATTTGAAACATTTTCTTATAAAGTCAAAACCAACCAAATAAAAATTTAATTTTATTAAATTAATTTTACTAAAAAAAATCGTTAAAAAAAATTAAATAAATTATCTGTATAATAAAATCGTCTGTAAATTGCATTCTAAATCACTTTTATTTAAAACATTTTCTTATAAAGTCAAAACCAACCAAATAAAAAATTGATTTTATTAAATTAATTTTACTAAAAAAAATCGTTAAAAAAATTTAAATAAATCATCTGTATAATAAAATCGGTTGTAAATTGCATTTTAAATCATTTTTATTTGAAACATTTTCTTATAAAGTCAAAACCAACCAAATAAAAATTTAATTTTATTAAATTAATTTTACTAAAAAAAATTGTTAAAAAAATTAAATAATTTATCTGTATAATAAAATCGTCTGTAAATTGCATTCTAAATCACTTTTATTTGAAACATTTTCTTATAAAGTCAAAACCAACCAAATAAAAAATTGATTTTATTAAATTAATTTTACTAAAAAAAATCGTTAAAAAAATTTAAATAAATTATCTGTATAATAAAATCGGTTGAAAATTGCATTTTAAATCATTTTTATTTGAAACATTTTCTTATAAATTCAAAACCAACCAAATAAAAATTTAATTTTATTAAATTAATTTTACTAAAAAAAATCGTAAAAAAAAATTAAATAAATTATCTGTATAATAAAATCGTCTGTAAATTGCATTCTAAATCACTTTTATTTAAAGCATTTTCTTATAAAGTCAAAACCAACCAAATAAAAAATTGATTTTATTAAATTAATTTTACTAAAAAAAATCGTTAAAAAAAATTAAATAAATTATCTGTATAATAAAATCGTCTGTAAATTGCATTCTTAATCACTTTTATTTAAAACATTTTCTTATAAAGTCAAAACCAACCAAATAAAAAATTGATTTTATTAAATTAATTTTACTAAAAAAAAATCGTTAAAAAAATTTAAATAAATTATCTGTATAATAAAATCGGTTGTAAATTGCATTTTAAATCATTTTTATTTAAAACATTTTCTTATAAAGTCAAAACCAACCAAATAAAAATTTAATTTTATTAAATTAATTTTACTAAAAAAAATTGTTAAAAAAAATTAAATAAACTATCTGTATAATAAAATCGTCTGTAAATTGCATTCTAAATCACTTTTATTTAAAACATTTTCCTATAAAATCAAAACCAACCAAATAAAAAATTGATTTTATTAAATTAATTTTACTAAAAAAAATCGTTAAAAAAATTTAAATAAATTATCGTATAATAAAATCGGTTGTAAATTGCATTTTAGATCATTTTTATTTAAAACATTTTCTTATAAAGTCAAAAGCAACCAAATAAAAATTTAATTTTATTAAATTAATTTTACTAAAAAAAATCGTTAAAAAAATTTAAATAAATTATCTGTATAATAAAATCGGTTGTAAATTGCATTTTAAATCATTTTTATTTGAAACATTTTCTTATAAAGTCAAAACCAACCAAATAAAAATTTAATTTTATTAAATTAATTTTACTAAAAAAAATTGTTAAAAAAAAATTAAATAAATTATCTGTATAATAAAATTGTCTGTAAATTGCATTCTAAATCACTTTTATTTAAAACATTTTCTTATAAAGTCAAAACCAACCAAATAAAAAATTGATTTTATTAAATTAATTTTACTAAAAAAAACCGTTAAAAAAATTTAAATAAATTATCTGTATGATAAAATCGGTTGTAAATTGCATATTAAATCATTTTTATTTGAAACATTTTCTTATAAAGTCAAAACCAACCAAATAAAAAATTGATTTTATTAAATTAATTTTACTAAAAAAAATCGTTAAAAAAATTTAAATAAATTATCTGTATAATAAAATCGGTTGTAAATTGCATTTTAAATCATTTTTATTTAAAACATTTTCTTATAAAGTCAAAACCAACCAAATAAAAATTTAATTTTATTAAATTAATTTTACTAAAAAAAATTGTTAAAAAAAATTTAATAAATTATCTGTATAATAAAATCGTCTGTAAATTGCTTCTAAATCACTTTTATTTAAAACATTTTCTTATAAAGTCAAAACCAACCAAATAAAAAATTGATTTTATTAAATTAATTTTACTAAAAAAAATCGTTAAAAAAATTTAAATAAATTATCTGTATAATAAAATCGGTTGTAAATTGCATTTTAAATCATTTTTATTTGAAACATTTTCTTATAAAGTCAAAACCAACCAAATAAAAATTTAATTTTATTAAATTAATTTTACTAAAAAAAATCGTTAAAAAAATTTAAATAAATTATCTGTATAATAAAATCGGTTGTAAATTGCATTTTAAATCATTTTTATTTGAAACATTTTCTTATAAAGTCAAAACCAACCAAATAAAAATTTAATTTTATTAAATTAATTTTACTAAAAAAAATTGTTAAATAAAATTAAATAAATTATCTGTATAATAAAATTGTCTGTAAATTGCATTCTAAATCACTTTTATTTAAAACATTTTCTTATAAAGTCAAAACCAACTAAATAAAAAATTGATTTTATTAAATTAATTTTACTAAAAAAAATCGTTAAAAAAATTTAAATAAATTATCTGTATAATAAAATCGGTTGTAAATTGCATTTTAAATCATTTTTATTTGAAACATTTTCTTATAAAGTCAAAACCAACCAAATAAAAAATTGATTTTATTAAATTAATTTTACTAAAAAAAATCGTTAAAAAAAATTAAATAAATTATCTGTATAATAAAATCGGTTGTAAATTGCATTTTAAATCATTTTTATTTGAAACATTTTCTTATAAAGTCAAAACCAACCAAATAATTTAATTTTATTAAATTAATTTTACTAAAAAAAATTGTTAAAAAAAATTAAATAAATTATCTGTATAATAAAATTGTCTGTAAATTGCATTCTAAATCACTTTTATTTAAAACATTTTCTTATAAAGTCAAAACCAACTAAATAAAAAATTGATTTTATTAAATTAATTTTACTAAAAAAAATCGTTAAAAAAATTTAAATAAATTATCTGTATAATAAAATCGGTTGTAAATTGCATTTTAAATCATTTTTATTTGAAACATTTTCTTATAAAGTCAAAACCAACCAAATAAAAAATTGATTTTATTAAATTAATTTTACTAAAAAAAATCGTTAAAAAAATTTAAATAAATTATCTGTATAATAAAATCGGTTGTAAATTGCATTTTAAATCATTTTTATTTAAAACATTTTCTTATAAAGTCAAAACCAACCAAATAAAAATTTAATTTTATTAAATTAATTTTACTAAAAAAAATTGTTAAAAAAAATTTAATAAATTATCTGTATAATAAAATCGTCTGTAAATTGCTTCTAAATTACTTTTATTTAAAACATTTTCTTATAAAGTCAAAACCAACCAAATAAAAAATTAATTTTATTAAATTAATTTTACTAAAAAAAATCGTTAAAAAAATTTAAATAAATTATCTGTATAATAAAATCGGTTGTAAATTGCATTTTAAATCATTTTTATTTGAAACGTTTTCTTATAAAGTCAAAACCAACCAAATAAAAATTTAATTTTATTAAATTAATTTTACTAAAAAAAATCGTTAAAAAAAATTAAATAAATTCTCTGTATAATAAAATCGTCTGTAAATTGCATTCTAAATCACTTTTATTTAAAACATTTTCTTATAAAGTCAAAACCAACCAAATAAAATATTGATTTTATTAAATTAATTTTACTAAAAAAAATCGTTAAAAAAATTTAAATAAATTATCTGTATAATAAAATCGGTTGTAAATTGCATTTTAAATCATTTTTATTTAAAACATTTTCTTATAAAGTCAAAACCAACCAAATAAAAATTTAATTTTATTAAATTAATTTTACTAAAAAAAATTGTTAAAAAAAATTAAATAAACTATCTGTATAATAAAATCGTCTGTAAATTGCATTCTAAATCACTTTTATTTAAAACATTTTCCTATAAAATCAAAACCAACCAAATAAAAAATTGATTTTATTAAATTAATTTTACTAAAAAAAATCGTTAAAAAAATTTAAATAAATTATCGTATAATAAAATCGGTTGTAAATTGCATTTTAGATCATTTTTATTTAAAACATTTTCTTATAAAGTCAAAAGCAACCAAATAAAAATTTAATTTTATTAAATTAATTTTACTAAAAAAAATCGTTAAAAAAATTTAAATAAATTATCTGTATAATAAAATCGGTTGTAAATTGCATTTTAAATCATTTTTATTTGAAACATTTTCTTATAAAGTCAAAACCAACCAAATAAAAATTTAATTTTATTAAATTAATTTTACTAAAAAAAATTGTTAAAAAAAAATTAAATAAATTATCTGTATAATAAAATTGTCTGTAAATTGCATTCTAAATCACTTTTATTTAAAACATTTTCTTATAAAGTCAAAACCAACCAAATAAAAAATTGATTTTATTAAATTAATTTTACTAAAAAAAATCGTTAAAAAAATTTAAATAAATTATCTGTATAATAAAATTGGTTGTAAATTGCATTTTAAATCATTTTTATTTGAAACATTTTCTTATAAAGTCAAAACCAACCAAATAAAAATTTAATTTTATAAATTAATTTTACTAAAAAAAATCGTTAAAAAAAAATAAATAAATTATCTGTATAATAAAATTGTCTGTAAATTGCATTCTAAATCACTTTTATTCAAAACATTTTCTTATAAAGTCAAAACCAACCAAATAAAAAATTGATTTTATTAAATTAATTTTACTAAAAAAAATTGTTAAAAAAATTTAAATAAGGTATCTGTATAATAAAATCGGTTGTAAATTGCATTTTAAATCATTTTTATTTGAAACATTTTCTTATAAAGTCAAAACCAACCAAATAAAAATTTAATTTTATTAAAATAATTTTACTAAAAAAAATTGTTAAAAAAAATTAAATAAATTATCTGTATAATAAAATCGTCTGTAAATTGCATTCTAAATCACTTTTATTTAAAACATTTTCTAATAAAGTCAAAACCAACCAAATAAAAAATTGATTTTATTAAATTAATTTTACTAAAACAAAATCGTTAAAAAATTTAAATAAATTATCTGTATAATAAAATCGGTTGTAAATTGCATTTTAGATCATTTTTATTTGAAACATTTTCTTATAAAGTCAAAACCAACCAAATAAAAATTTAATTTTATTAAATTATTTTTACTAAAAAAAATCGTTAAAAAAAATTAAATAAAGTATCTGTATAATCAAATCGTCTGTAAAATGCATTCTAAATCACTTTTATTTAAAACATTTTCTTATAAAGTCAAAACCAACCAAATAAAAAATTGATTTTATTAAATTAATTTTACTAAAAAAAATTGTTAAAAAAATTTAAATAAATTATCTGTATAATAAAATCGTCTGTAAATTGCATTCTAAATCACTTTTATTTAAAACATTTTCTTATAAAGTCAAAACCAACCAAATAAAATATTGATTTTATTAAATTAATTTTACTAAAAAAAATCGTTAAAAAAATTTAAATAAATTATCTGTATAATAAAATCGGTTGTAAATTGCATTTTAAATCATTTTTATTTGAAACATTTTCTTATAAAGTCAAAACCAACCAAATAAAAATTTAATTTTATTAAATTAATTTTACTAAAAAAAATCGTTAAAAAAAATTAAATAAATTATCTGTATAATAAAATTGTCTGTAAATTGCATTTTAAATCACTTTTATTTAAAACATTTTCTTATAAAGTCAAAACCAACCAAATAAAATATTGATTTTATTAAATTAATTTTACTAAAAAAAATCGTTAAAAAAATTTAAATAAATTATCTGTATAATAAAATCGGTTGTAAATTGCATTTTAAATCATTTTTATTTAAAACATTTTCTTATAAAGTCAAAACCAACCAAATAAAAATTTAATTTTATTAAATTAATTTTACTAAAAAAAATTGTTAAAAAAATTAAATAAACTATCTGTATAATAAAATCGTCTGTAAATTGCATTCTAAATCACTTTTATTTAAAACATTTTTCTATAAAATCAAAACCAACCAAATAAAAAATTGATTTTATTAAATTAATTTTACTAAAAAAAATCGTTTAAAAAATTTAAATAAATTATCGTATAATAAAATCGGTTGTAAATTGCATTTTAGATCATTTTTATTTAAAACATTTTCTTATAAAGTCAAAAGCAACCAAATAAAAATTTAATTTTATTAAATTAATTTTACTAAAAAAAATCGTTAAAAAAATTTAAATAAATTATCTGTATAATAAAATCGGTTGTAAATTGCATTTTAAATCATTTTTATTTGAAACATTTTCTTATAAAGTCAAAACCAACCAAATAAAAATTTAATTTTATTAAATTAATTTTACTAAAAAAAATTGTTAAAAAAAAATTAAATAAATTATCTGTATAATAAAATTGTCTGTAAATTGCATTCTAAATCACTTTTATTTAAAACATTTTCTTATAAAGTCAAAACCAACCAAATAAAAAATTGATTTTATTAAATTAATTTTACTAAAAAAAACCGTTAAAAAAATTTAAATAAATTATCTGTATGATAAAATCGGTTGTAAATTGCATTTTAAATCATTTTTATTTGAAACATTTTCTTATAAAGTCAAAACCAACCAAATAAAAAATTGATTTTATTAAATTAATTTTACTAAAAAAAATCGTTAAAAAAATTTAAATAAATTATCTGTATAATAAAATCGGTTGTAAATTGCATTTTAAATCATTTTTATTTAAAACATTTTCTTATAAAGTCAAAACCAACCAAATAAAAATTTAATTTTATTAAATTAATTTTACTAAAAAAAATTGTTAAAAAAAATTTAATAAATTATCTGTATAATAAAATCGTCTGTAAATTGCTTCTAAATCACTTTTATTTAAAACATTTTCTTATAAAGTCAAAACCAACCAAATAAAAAATTGATTTTATTAAATTAATTTTACTAAAAAAAATCGTTAAAAAAATTTAAATAAATTATCTGTATAATAAAATCGGTTGTAAATTGCATTTTAAATCATTTTTATTTGAAACATTTTCTTATAAAGTCAAAACCAACCAAAAAAAAATTTAATTTTATTAAATTTATTTTACTAAAAAAAATCGTTAAAAAAATTTAAATAAATTATCTGTATAATAAAATCGGTTGTAAATTGCATTTTAAATCATTTTTATTTGAAACATTTTCTTATAAAGTCAAAACCAACCAAATAAAAATTTAATTTTATTAAATTAATTTTACTAAAAAAAATTGTTAAAAAAAATTAAATAAATTATCTGTATAATAAAATTGTCTGTAAATTGCATTCTAAATCACTTTTATTTAAAACATTTTCTTATAAAGTCAAAACCAACTAAATAAAAAATTGATTTTATTAAATTAATTTTACTAAAAAAAATCGTTAAAAAAATTTAAATAAATTATCTGTATAATAAAATCGGTTGTAAATTGCATTTTAAATCATTTTTATTTGAAACATTTTCTTATAAAGTCAAAACCAACCAAATAAAAAATTGATTTTATTAAATTAATTTTACTAAAAAAAATCGTTAAAAAAATTTAAATAAATTATCTGTATAATAAAATCGGTTGTAAATTGCATTTTAAATCATTTTTATTTAAAACATTTTCTTATAAAGTCAAAACCAACCAAATAAAAATTTAATTTTATTAAATTAATTTTACTAAAAAAAATTGTTAAAAAAAATTTAATAAATTATCTGTATAATAAAATCGTCTGTAAATTGCTTCTAAATCACTTTTATTTAAAACATTTTCTTATAAAGTCAAAACCAACCAAATAAAAAATTAATTTTATTAAATTAATTTTACTAAAAAAAATCGTTAAAAAATTTAAATAAATTATCTGTATAATAAAATCGGTTGTAAATTGCATTTTAAATCATTTTTATTTGAAACGTTTTCTTATAAAGTCAAAACCAACCAAATAAAAATTTAATTTTATTAAATTAATTTTACTAAAAAAAATCGTTAAAAAAAATTAAATAAATTCTCTGTATAATAAAATCGTCTGTAAATTGCATTCTAAATCACTTTTATTTAAAACATTTTCTTATAAAGTCAAAACCAACCAAATAAAAAATTAATTTTATTAAATTAATTTTACTAAAAAAAATCGTTGAAAAAATTTAAATAAATTATCTGTATAATAAAATCGGTTGTAAATTGCATTTTAAATCATTTTTATTTAAAACATTTTCTTATAAAGTCAAAAGCAACCAAATAAAAATTTAATTTTATTAAATTAATTTTACAAAAAAAAAATTGTTAAAAAAATTAAATAAATTATCTGTATAATAAAATCGTCTGTAAATTGCATTCTAAATCACTTTTATTTAAAACATTTTCTTATAAAGTCAAAACGAACCAAATAAAAAATTGATTTTATTAAATTAATTTTACTAAAAAAAATCGTTAAAAAAATTTAAATAAATTATCTGTATAATAAAATCGGCTGTACTTTGCATTTTAAATCATTTTTATTTGAAACATTTTCTTATAAAGTCAAAACCAACCAAATAAAAATTTAATTTTATTAAATTAATTTTACTAAAAAAAATCGTTAAAAAAAATTAAATAAATTATCTGTATAATAAAATCGTCTGTAAATTGCATTCTAAATCACTTTTATTTTAAACATTTTCTTATAAAGTCAAAACCAACCAAATAAAAAATTGATTTTATTAAATTAATTTTACTAAAAAAAATTGTTAAAAAATTTTAAATAAATTATCTGTATAATAAAATCGGTTGTAAATTGCATTTTAAATCATTTTTATTTGAAACATTTTCTTATAAAGTCAAAACCAACCAAATAAAAATTTAATTTTATTAAATTAATTTTACTAAAAAAAATTGTTAAAAAAAAATAAATAATATATCTGTATAATAAAATCGTCTGTAAATTGCATTCTAAATCACTTTTATTTAAAACATTTTCTTATAAAGTCAAAACCAACCAAATAAAAAATTGATTTTATTAAATTAATTTTACTAAAAAAAATCGTTAAAAAAATTTAAACAAATTATCTGTATAATAAAATCGGTTGTAAATTGCATTTTAAATCATTTTTATTTGAAACATTTTCTTATAAAGTCAAAACCAACCAAATAAAAATTTAATTTTATTAAATTAATTTTACTAAAAAAAAATTGTTAAAAAAAATTAAATAAATTATCTGTATAATAAAATCGTCTGTAAATTGCATTCTAAATCACTTTTATTTAAAACATTTTCTTATAAAGTCAAAACCAACCAAATAAAAAATTGATTTTATTAAATTAATTTTACTAAAAAAAATCGTTGAAAAAATTTAAATAAATTATCTGTATAATAAAATCGGTTGTAAAATGCAGTTTAAATCATTTTTATTTAAAACATTTTCTTATAAAGTCAAAACCAACCAAATAAAAATTTAATTTTATTAAATTAATTTTACTAAAAAAAATTGTTAAAAAAAATTAAATAAATTATCTGTATAATAAAATCGTCTGTAAATTGCATTCTAAATCACTTTTATTTTAAACATTTTCTTATAAAGTCAAAACCAACCAAATAAAAAATTGATTTTATTAAATTAATTTTACTAAAAAAAATCGTTAAAAAAATTTAAATAAATTTATTTAAATTATCTGTATAATAAAATCGGTTGTAAATTGCATTTTAAATCATTTTTATTTGAAACATTTTCTTATAAAGTCAAAACCAACCAAATAAAAATTTAATTTTATTAAATTAATTTTACTAAAAAAAACGTTAAAGAAAAATTAAATAAATTATTTGTATAATAAAATCGTCTGTGAATTGCATTCTAAATCACTTTTATTAAAAACATTTTCTTATAAAGTCAAAACCAACCAAATAAAAAATTGATTTTATTAATTTAATTTTACTAAAAAAAATCGTTAAAAAAATTTAAATAAATTATCTGTATAATAAAATCGGTTGTAAATTGCATTTTAAATCATTTTTATTTGAAACATTTTCTTATAGTCAAAACCAACCAAATAAAAATTTAATTTTATTAAATTAATTTTACTAAAAAAAAATTGTTAAAAAAAATTAAATAAATTATCTGTATTTATAAAATCGTCTGTAAATTGCATTCTAAATCACTTTTATTTAAAACATTTTCTTATAAAGTCAAAACCAACCAAATAAAAAATTGATTTTATTAAATTAATTTTACTAAAAAAATCGTTAAAAAAATTTAAATAAATTATCTGTATAATAAAATCGGTTGTAAATTGCATTTTAAATCATTTTTATTTGAAACATCTTATAAAGTCAAAACCAACCAAATAAAAATTTAATTTTATTAAATTAATTTTACTAAAAAAAATCGTTAAAAAAAATTAAATAAATTATCTGTATAATAAAATCGTCTGTAAATTGCATTCTAAATCACTTTTATTTAAAACATTTTCTTATAAAGTCAAAACCAACCAAATAAAAAATTGATTTTATTAAATTAATTTTACTAAAAAAATTGTTAAAAAAATTTAAATAAATTATCTGTATAATAAAATCGGTTGTAAATTGCTTTTTAAATCATTTTTATTTGAAACATTTTCTTATAAAGTCAAAACCAACCAAATAAAAATTTAATTTTATTAAATTAATTTTACTAAAAAAAATTGTTAAAAAATATTAAATAAATTATCTGTATAATAAAATCGTCTGTAAATTGCATTCTAAATCACTTTTATTTAAAACATTTTCTTATAAAGTCAAAACCAACCAAATAAAAAATTGATTTTATTAAATTAATTTTACTAAAAAAAATCGTTAAAAAAATTTAAATAAATTATCTGTATAATAAAATCGGTTGTAAATTGCATTTTAGATCATTTTTATTTGAAACATTTTCTTATAAAGTCAAAACCAACCAAATAAAAATTTAATTTTTATAAATTAATTTTACTAAAAAAAATCGTTAAAAAAAATTAAATAAACTATCTATTTGATAAAATCGTCTGTAAATTGCATTTAAAACATTTTCTTATAAAGTCAAAACCAACCAAATAAAAAATTGATTTTATTAAATTAATTTTACTAAAAAAAAATCGTTAAAAAAATTTAAATAATTTATCTGTATAATAAAATCGGTTGTAAAATGCATTTTAGATCATTTTTATTTAAAACATTTTCTTATAAAGTCAAAAGCAACCAAATAAAAATTTAATTTTATTAAATTAATTTTACTAAAAAAAATCGTTAAAAAAATTTAAATAAATTATCTGTATAATAAAATCGGTTGTAAATTGCATTTTAAATCATTTTTATTTGAAACATTTTCTTATAAAGTCAAAACCAACTAAATAAAAATTTAATTTTATTAAATTAATTTTACTAAAAAAATTTTTAAAAAAAATTAAATAAATTATCTGTATAATAAAATCGTCTGTAAATTGCATTCTAAATCACTTTTATTTAAAACATTTTCTTATAAAGTCAAAACCAACCAAATAAAAAATTGATTTTATTAAATTAATTTTACTAAAAAAAAATCGTTAAAAAAATTTAAATAAATTATCTGTATAATAAAATCGGTTGTAAATTGCATTTTAAATCATTTTTATTTGAAACATTTTCTTATAAAGTCAAAACCAACCAAATAAAAATTTAATTTTATTAAATTAATTTTACTAAAAAAAATCGTTAACAAAAATTAAATAAATTATTTGTATAATAAAATTGTCTGTAAATTGCATTCTAAATCACTTTTATTTAAAACATTTTCTTATAAAGTCAGAACCAACCAAATAAAAAATTGATTTTATTAAATTAATTTTACTAAAAAAAATCGTTAAAAAAATTTAAATAAATTATCTGTATAATAAAATCGGTTGTAAATTGCATTTTAAATCATTTTTAATTAAAACATTTTCTTATAAAGTCAAAACCAACCAAATAAAAATTTAATTTTATTAAATTAGTTTTACTAAAAAAATTTGTTAAAAAAAATTAAATAAATTATCTGTAAAATAAAATCGTCTGTAAATTGCATTCTAAATCACTTTTATTTAAAACATTTTCTTATAAAGTCAAAACCAACCAAATAAAAAATTGATTTTATTAAATTAATTTTACTAAAAAAAATCGTTAAAAAAATTTAAATAAATTATCTGTATAATAAAATCGGTTGTAAATTGCATTTTAAATCATTTTTATTTGAAACATTTTCTTATAAAGTCAAAACCAACCAAATAAAAATTTAATTTTATTAAATTAATTTTACTAAAAAAAATTGTTAAAAAAAATTAAATAATTTATCTGTATAATAAAATCGTCTGTAAATTGCATTCTAAATCACTTTTATTTAAAACATTTTCTTATAAAGTCAAAACCAACCAAATATAAAATTGATTTTATTAAATTAATTTTACTAAAAAAAATTGTTAAAAAAATTTAAATAAATTATCTGTATAATAAAATCGGTTGTAAATTGCATTTTAAATCATTTTTATTTGAAACATTTTCTTATAAAGTCAAAACCAACCAAAAAAAAATTTAATTTTATTAAATTAATTTTACTAAAAAAAATTGTTAAAAAAAATTAAATAAATTATCTGTATAATAAAATCGTCTGTAAATTGCATTCTAAATCACTTTTATTTAAAACATTTTCTTATAAAGTCAAAACCAACCAAATAAAAAATTGATTTTATTAAATTAATTTTACTAAAAAAATCGTTAAAAAAATTTAAATAAATTATCTGTATAATAAAATCGGTTGTAAATTGCATTTTAAATCATTTTTATCTGAAACATTTTCTTATAAAGTCAAAACCAACCAAATAAAAAATTGATTTTATTAAATTAATTTTACTAAAAAAAATCGTTAACAAAATTTAAATAAATTATCTGTATAAAAAAATCGGTTGTAAATTGCATTTTAGATCATTTTTATTTAAAACATTTTCTTATAAAGTCAAAACCAACCAAATAAAAATTTAATTTTATTAAATTATTTTTACTAAAAAAAATTGTTAAAAAAAATTAAATAAATTATCTGCATAATAAAATCGGTTGTAAATTGCATTTTAAATCATTTTTATTTGAAACATTTTCTTATAAAGTCAAAACCAACCAAATAAAAATTTAATTTTATTAAATTAATTTTACTAAAAAAAATTGTTAAAAAAAATTAAATAATTTATCTGTATAATAAAATCGTCTGTAAATTGCATTCTAAATCACTTTTATTTAAAACATTTTCTTATAAAGTCAAAACCAACCAAATAAAAAATTGATTTTATTAAATTAATTTTACTAAAAAAAATTGTTAAAAAAATTTAAATAAATTATCTGTATAATAAAATCGGTTGTAAATTGCATTTTAAATCATTTTTATTTGAAACATTTTCTTATAAAGTCAAAACCAACCAAAAAAAAATTTAATTTTATTAAATTAATTTTAATAAAAAAAATTGTTAAAAAAAATTAAATAAATTATCTGTATAATAAAATCGTCTGTAAATTGCATTCTAAATCACTTTTATTTAAAACATTTTCTTATAAAGTCAAAACCAACCAAATAAAAAATTGATTTTATTAAATTAATTTTACTAAAAAAATCGTTAAAAAAATTTAAATAAATTATCTGTATAATAAAATCGGTTGTAAATTGCATTTTAAATCATTTTTATCTGAAACATTTTCTTATAAAGTCAAAACCAACCAAATAAAAAATTGATTTTATTAAATTAATTTTACTAAAAAAATCGTTAACAAAATTTAAATAAATTATCTGTATAATAAAATCGGTTGTAAATTGCATTTTAGATCATTTTTATTTAAAACATTTTCTTATAAAGTCAAAACCAACCAAATAAAAATTTAATTTTATTAAATTATTTTTACTAAAAAAAATTGTTAAAAAAAATTAAATAAATTATCTGTATAATAAAATCGTCTGTAAATTGCATTCTAAATCACTTTTATTTAAAACATTTTCTTATAAAGTCAAAACCAACCAAATAAAAAATTGATTTTATTAAATTAATTTTACTAAAAAAAATCGTTAAAAAAATTTAAATAAATTATCTGTATAATAAAATCGGTTGTAAATTGCATTTTAAATCATTTTTATTTGAAACATTTTCTTATAAAGTCAAAACCAACCAAATAAAAATTTAATTTTATTAAATTAATTTTACTAAAAAAAATCGTTAAAAAAATTAAATAAATTATCTGTATAATAAAATTGTCTGTAAATTGCATTCTAAATCACTTTTATTTAAAACATTTTCTTATAAAGTCAAAACCAACCAAATAAAAAATTGATTTTATTAAATTAATTTTACTAAAAAAAATCGTTAAAAAAATTTAAATAAATTATCTGTATAATAAAATCGGTTGTAAATTGCATTTTAAATCATTTTTCTTAGAAACATTTTCTTATAAAGTCAAAACCAACCAAATAAAAATTTAATTTTATTAAATTAATTTTACAAAAAAAAATTGTTAAAAAAAATTAAATAAATTATCTGTATAATAAAATCGTCTGTAAATTGCATTCTAAATCACTTTTATTTAAAACATTTTCTTATAAAGTCAAAACCAACCAAATAAAAATTTAATTTTACTAAAAAAAATTAAATAAATTATCTGTATAATAAAATCGTCTGTAAATTGCATTCTAAATCACTTTTATTTAAAACATTTTCTTATAAAGTCAAAACCAACCAAATAAAAAATTGATTTTATTAAATTAATTTTACTAAAAAAAATCGTTAAAAAAATTTAAATAAATTATCTGTATAATAAAATCGGTTGTAAATTGCATTTTAAATCATTTTTATTTGAAACATTTTCTTATAAAGTCAAAACCAACCAAATAAAAATTTAATTTTATTAAATTAATTTTACTAAAAAAAATCGTTAAAAAAAATTAAATAAATTATCTGTATAATAAAATCGTCTGTAAATTGCAATCTAAATCATTTTTATTTAAAACATTTTCTTATAAAGTCAAAACCAACCAAATAAAAAATTGATTTTATTAAATTAATTTTACTAAAAAAAAATCGTTAAAAAAATTTAAATAAATTATCTATATAATAAAATCGGTTGTAAATTGCATTTTAAATCATTTTTATTTAAAACATTTTTTTTAAAAATCAAAACCAACCAAATAAAAAATTGATTTTATTAAATTAATTTTACTAAAAAAAATCGTTAAAAAAATTTAAATAAATTATCTGTATAATAAAATCGGTTGTGAATTGCATTTTAAATCATTTTTATTTGAAACATTTTCTTATAAAGTCAAAACCAAACAAATAAACCAAATAAAAATTTAATTTTATTAAATTAATTTTACTAAAAAAAATCGTTAAAAAAAATTAAATAAATTATCTGTATAATAAAATCGTCTGTAAAATGCATTCTAAATCACTTTTATTTAAAACATTTTCTTATAAAGTTAAAACCAACCAAATAAAAAATTGATTTTATTAAATTAATTTTACTAAAAAAAATTGTTAAAAAAATTTAAATAATTTATCTGTATAATAAAATCGGTTGTAAATTGCATTTTAAATCATTTTTATTTAAAACATTTTCTTATAAAGTCAAAACCAACCAAATAAAAATTTAATTTTATTAAATTAATTTTACTAAAAAAAATCGTTAAAAAAAATTAAATAAATTATCTGTATAATAAAATCGTCTGTAAATTGCATTCTAAATCACTTTTATTTAAAACATTTTCTTATAAAGTCAAAACCAACCAAATAAAATATTGATTTTATTAAATTAATTTTACTAAAAAAAATCGTTAAAAAAATTTAAATAAATTATCTGTATAATAAAATCGGTTGTAAATTGCATTTTAAATCATTTTTATTTGAAACATTTTCTTATAAAGTCAAAACCAACCAAATAAAAATTTAATTTTATTAAATTAATTTTACTAAAAAAAATTGTTAAAAAAAATTAAATAAATTATCTGTATAATAAAATCGTCTGTAAATTGCATTCTAAATCACTTTTATTTAAAACATTTTCTTATAAAGTCAAAACCAACCAAATAAAAAATTGATTTTATTTAAATTAATTTTACTAAAAAAAATCGTTAAAAAAATTTAAATAAATTATCTGTATAATAAAATCGGTTGTAAATTGCATTTTAAATCATTTTTATTTGAAACATTTTCTTATAAAGTCAAAACCAACCAAATAAAAATTTAATTTTATTAAATTAATTTTACTAAAAAAAATCGTTAAAAAAAATTAAATAAATTATCTGTATAATAAAATCGTCTGTAAATTGCAATCTAAATCATTTTTATTTAAAACATTTTCTTATAAAGTCAAAACCAACCAAATAAAAAATTGATTTTATTAAATTAATTTTACTAAAAAAAAATCGGTAAAAAAATTTAAATAAATTATCTGTATAATAAAATCGGTTGTAAATTTCATTTTAAATCATTTTTATTTAAAACATTTTTTTATAAAGTCAAAACCAACCAAATAAAAAATTGATTTTATTAAATTAATTTTACTAAAAAAAATCGTTAAAAAAATTTAAATAAATTATCTGTATAATAAAATCGGTTGTGAATTGCATTTTAAATCATTTTTATTTGAAACATTTTCTTATAAAGTCAAAACCAAACAAATAAACCAAATAAAAATTTAATTTTATTAAATTAATTTTACTAAAAAAAATTGTTAAAAAAAATTAAATAAATTATCTGTATAATAAAATCGTCTGTAAATTGCATTCTAAATCACTTTTATTTAAAACATTTTCTTATAAAGTCAAAACCAACCAAATAAAAAATTTATTTTATTATATTAATTTTACTAAAAAAAGTCGTTAAAAAAATTTAAATAAATTATCTGTATAATAAAATCGGTTGTAAATTGCATTTTAGATCATTTTTATTTGAAACATTTTCTTATAAAGTCAAAACCAACCAAAAAAAAAATTAATTTTATTAAATTAATTTTACTAAAAAAAATCGTTAAAAAAAATTAAATAAATTATCTGTATAATAAAATCGTCTGTAAAATGCATTCTAAATCACTTTTATTTAAAACATTTTCTTATAAAGTTAAAACCAACCAAATAAAAAATTGATTTTATTAAATTAATTTTACTAAAAAAAATTGTTAAAAAAATTTAAATAATTTATCTGTATAATAAAATCGGTTGTAAATTGCATTTTAAATCATTTTTATTTAAAACATTTTCTTATAAAGTCAAAACCAACCAAATAAAAATTTAATTTTATTAAATTAATTTTACTAAAAAAAATTGTTAAAAAAAATTAAATAAATTATCTGTATAATAAAATCGTCTGTAAATTGCATTCTAAATCACTTTTATTTAAAACATTTTCTTATAAAGTCAAAACCAACCAAATAAAATATTGATTTTATTAAATTAATTTTACTAAAAAAAATCGTTAAAAAAATTTAAATAAATTATCTGTATAATAAAATCGGTTGTAAATTGCATTTTAAATCATTTTTATTTGAAACATTTTCTTATAAAGTCAAAACCAACCAAATAAAAATTTAATTTTATTAAATTAATTTTACTAAAAAAAATTGTTAAAAAAAATTAAATAAATTATCTGTATAATAAAATCGTCTGTAAATTGCATTCTAAATCACTTTTATTTAAAACATTTTCTTATAAAGTCAAAACCAACCAAATAAAAAATTGATTTTATTTAAATTAATTTTACTAAAAAAAATTGTTAAAAAAATTTAAATAAATTATCTGTATAATAAAATCGGTTGTAAATTGCATTTTAGATCATTTTTATTTGAAACATTTTCTTATAAAGTCAAAACCAACCAAATAAAAAATTGATTTTATTATATTAATTTTACTAAAAAAAGTCGTTAAAAAAATTTAAATAATTTATCTGTATAATAAAATCGGTTGTAAATTGCATTTTAAATCATTTTTATTTAAAACATTTTCTTATAAAGTCAAAACCAACCAAATAAAAATTTAATTTTATTAAATAAATTTTACTAAAAAAAATCGTTAAAAAAAATTAAATAAATTATCTGTATAATAAAATCGTCTGTAAATTGCATTCTAAATCACTTTTATTTAAAACATTTTCCTATAAAGTCAAAACCAACCAAATAAAATATTGATTTTATTAAATTAATTTTACTAAAAAAAATCGTTAAAAAAATTTAAATAAATTATCTGTATAATAAAATCGGTTGTAAATTGCATTTTAAATCATTTTTATTTAAAACATTTTCTTATAAAGTCAAAACCAACCAATTATTTAAATTTTTTTAACGATTTTTTTTTAGTAAAATTAATTTAATAAAATCAATTTTTTATTTGGTTGGTTTTGACTTTATAAGAAAATGTTTTAAATAAAAGTGATTTAAAATGCAATTTACAGACGATTTTATTATACAGATAATTTATTTAAATTTTTTTAACGATTTTTTTTAGTAAAATTAATTTAATAAAATCAATTTTTTATTTGGTTGGTTTTGACTTTATAAAAAAATGTTTCAAATAAAAATGATTTAAAATGCAATTTACAACCGATTTTATTATACAGATAATTTATTTGAATTTTTTTAACGATTTTTTTTAGTAAAATTAATTTAATTAAATTAAATTTTTATTTGGTTGGTTTTGACTTTATAAGAAAATGTTTCAAATAAAAATGATTTAAAATGCAATTTACAACCGATTTTATTATACAGATAATTTATTTAAATTTTTTTAACGATTTTTTTTAGTAAAATTAATTTAATGAAATTAAATTTTTATTTGGTTGGTTTTGACTTTATAAGAAAATGTTTCAAATAAAAATGATTTAAAATGCAATTTACAACCGATTTTATTATACAGATAATTTATATAAATTTTTTTAACGATTTTTTTTAGTAAAATTAATTTAATAAAATCAATTTTTTATTTGGTTGGTTTTGACTTTATAAGAAAATGTTTCAAATAAAAATGATTTAAAATGCAATTTACAACCGATTTTATTATACAGATAATTTATATAAATTTTTTTAACGATTTTTTTTAGTAAAATTAATTTAATAAAATCAATTTTTTATTTGGTTGGTTTTGACTTTATAAGAAAATGTTTAAAATAAAAATGATTTAAAATGCAATTTACAACCGATTTTATTATACAGATAATTTATTTAAATTTTTTTAACGATTTTTTTTAGTAAAATTAATTTAATAAAATCAATTTTTTATTTGGTTGGTTTTGACTTTATAAGAAAATGTTTTAAATTAAAGTGATTTAGAATGCAATTTACAGACGATTTTATTATACAGATAATTAATTTAATTTTTTTTAACAATTTTTTTTAGTAAAATTAATTTATTAAAATTAAATTTTTATTTGGTTAGTTTTGACTTTATAAGAAAATGTTTCAAATAAAAATGATTTAAAATGCAATTTACAACCGATTTTATTATACAGATAATTTATTTAAATTTTTTTAACGATTTTTTTTAGTAAATAAATTTAATAAAATCAATTTTTTATTTGGTTGGTTTTGACTTTATAAGAAAATGTTTGAAATAAAAGTGATTTAGAATGCAATTTACAGACGATTTTATTATACAGATAATTTATTTAAATTTTTTTAACGATTTTTTTTAGTAAAATTAATTTAATAAAATCAAATTTTTTATTTGGTTGGTTTTGACTTTATAAGAAAATGTTTCAAATAAAAGTGATTTAGAATGCAATTTACAGACGATTTTATTATTCAGATAATTTATTTAATTTTTTTTAACGATTTTTTTTAGTAAAATTAATTTAATAAAATTTAATTTTTATTTGGTTGGTTTTGACTTTATAAGAAAATGTTTCAAATAAAAATGATTTAAAATGCAATTTACAACCGATTTTATTATACAGATAATTTATTTTAATTTTTTTAACGATTTTTTTTAGTAAAATTAATTTAATAAAATCAATTTTTTATTTGGTTGGTTTTGACTTTATAAAAAAATGTTTCAAATAAAAATGATTTAAAATGCAATTTACAACCGATTTTATTATACAGATAATTTATTTGAATTTTTTTAACGATTTTTTTTAGTAAAATTAATTTAATAAAATTAAATTTTTATTTGGTTGGTTTTGACTTTATAAGAAAATGTTTCAAATAAAAATGATTTAAAATGCAATTTACAACCGATTTTATTATACAGATAATTTATTTAAATTTTTTTAACGATTTTTTTTAGTAAAATTAATTTAATGAAATTAAATTTTTATTTGGTTGGTTTTGACTTTATAAGAAAATGTTTCAAATAAAAATGATTTAAAATGCAATTTACAACCGATTTTATTATACAGATAATTTATATAAATTTTTTTAACGATTTTTTTTAGTAAAATTAATTTAATAAAATCAATTTTTTATTTGGTTGGTTTTGACTTTATAAGAAAATGTTTAAAATAAAAATGATTTAAAATGCAATTTACAACCGATTTTATTATACAGATAATTTATTTAAATTTTTTTAACGATTTTTTTTAGTAAAATTAATTTAATAAAATCAATTTTTTATTTGGTTGGTTTTGACTTTATAAGAAAATGTTTTAAATTAAAGTGATTTAGAATGCAATTTACAGACGATTTTATTATACAGATAATTAATTTAATTTTTTTTAACAATTTTTTTTAGTAAAATTAATTTATTAAAATTAAATTTTTATTTGGTTAGTTTTGACTTTATAAGAAAATGTTTCAAATAAAAATGATTTAAAATGCAATTTACAACCGATTTTATTATACAGATAATTTATTTAAATTTTTTTAACGATTTTTTTTAGTAAATAAATTTAATAAAATCAATTTTTTATTTGGTTGGTTTTGACTTTATAAGAAAATGTTTGAAATAAGAGTGATTTAGAATGCAATTTACAGACGATTTTATTATACAGATAATTTATTTAAATTTTTTTAACGATTTTTTTTAGTAAAATTAATTTAATAAAATCAATTTTTTATTTGGTTGGTTTTGACTTTATAAGAAAATGTTTCAAATAAAAGTGATTTAGAATGCAATTTACAGACGATTTTATTATTCAGATAATTTATTTAATTTTTTTTAACGATTTTTTTTAGTAAAATTAATTTAATAAAATTTAATTTTTATTTGGTTGGTTTTGACTTTATAAGAAAATGTTTCAAATAAAAATGATTTAAAATGCAATTTACAACCGATTTTATTATACAGATAATTTATTTTAATTTTTTTAACGATTTTTTTTACTAAAATTAATTTAATAAAATCAATTTTTAATTTGGTTGGTATTGACTTTATAAGAAAATGTTTTAAATAAAAGTGATTTAGAATGCAATTTACAGACGATTTTATTATTCAGATAATTTATTTAATTTTTTTTAACAATTTTTTTTAGTAAAATTAATTTAATAAAATTTAATTTTTATTTGGTTGGTTTTGACTTTATAAGAAAATGTTTCAAATAAAAATGATTTAGAATGCAATTTACAACCGATTTTGGTATACAGATAATTTATTTAAATTTTTTTAACGATTTTTTTTAGTAAAATTAATTTAATAAAATCAATTTTTTATTTGGTTGGTTTTGACTTTATAAGAAAATGTTTTAAATAAAAGTGATTTAGAATGCAATTTACAGACGATTTTATTATACAGATAGTTTATTTAATTTTTTTTAACATTTTTTTTTTAGTAAAATTAATTTAATAAAATTAAATTTTTATTTGGTTGGTATTGACTTTATAAGAAAATGTTTCAAATAAAAATGATTTAAAATGCAATTTACAACCGATTTTATTATACAGATAATTTATTTAAATTTTATTAACGATTTTTTTTAGTAAAATTAATTTAATAAAATTAAATTTTTATTTGGTTGGTTTTGACTTTATAAGAAAATGTTTCAAATAAAAATGATTTAAAATGCAATTTACAACCGATTTTATTATACAGATAATTTATTTAAAAAATTTTAACGATTTTTTTTTAGTAAAATTAATTTAATAAAATTAAATTTTTATTTGGTTGGTTTTGACTTTATAAGAAAATGTTTCAAATAAAAATGATTTAGAATGCAATTTACAACCGATTTTATTATACAGATAATTTATTTAAATTTTTTTAACATTTTTTTTTAGTAAAATTAATTTAATAAAATCAATTTTTTATTTGGTTGGTTTTGACTTTATAAGAAAATGTTTTAAATAAAAGTGATTTAGAATGCAATTTACAGACGATTTTATTATACAGATAATTAATTTAATTTTTTTTAACAATTTTTTTTAGTAAAATTAATTTATTAAAATTAAATTTTTATTTGGTTAGTTTTGACTTTAAAAGAAAATGTTTCAAATAAAAATGATTTAAAATGCAATTTACAACCGATTTTATTATACAGATAATTTATTTAAATTTTTTTAACGATTTTTTTTAGTAAAATTAATTTAATAAAATCAATTTTTTATTTGGTTGGTTTTGACTTTATAAGAAAATGTTTTAAATAAAAGTGATTTAAAATGCAATTTACAGACGATTTTATTATACAGATAATTTATTTAAATTTTTTTAACGATTTTTTTTAGTAAAATTAATTTAATAAAATCAATTTTTTATTTGGTTGGTTTTGAGTTTTTAAGAAAATGTTTCAAATAAAAATGATTTAAAATGCAATTTACAACCGATTTTATTATACAGATAATTTATATAAATTTTTTTAACGATTTTTTTTAGTAAAATTAATTTAATAAATTCAATTTTTTATTTGGTTGGATTTTTATTTAAAACATTTTCTTATAAATAAGAAAATGTTTTAAATAAAAATGATTTAAAATGCAATTTACAACCGATTTTATTATACAGATAATTTATTTAAATTTTTTTAACGATTTTTTTTAGTAAAATTAATTTAATAAAATCAATTTTTTATTTGGTTGGTTTTGACTTTATAAGAAAATGTTTTAAATAAAAGTGATTTAGAATGCAATTTACAGACGATTTTATTATACAGATAATTTTTTTTAACAATTTTTGTTAGTAAAATTAATTTAATAAAATTAAATTTTTATTTGGTTGGTATTGACTTTATAAGAAAATGTTTCAAATAAAAATGATTTAAAATGCAATTTACAACCGATTTTATTATACAGATAATTTATTTAAATTTTATTAACGATTTTTTTTAGTAAAATTAATTTAATAAAATTAAATTTTTATTTGGTTGGTTTTGACTTTATAAGAAAATGTTTCAAATAAAAATGATTTAAAATGCAATTTACAACCGATTTTATTATACAGATAATTTATTTAAAAAATTTTAACGATTTTTTTTAGTAAAATTAATTTAATAAAATTAAATTTTTATTTGGTTTGTTTTGACTTTATAAGAAAATGTTTCAAATAAAAATGATTTAGAATGCAATTTACAACCGATTTTATTATACAGATAATTTATTTAAATTTTTTTAACATTTTTTTTTAGTAAAATTAATTTAATAAAATCAATTTTTTATTTGGTTGGTTTTGACTTTATAAGAAAATGTTTTAAATAAAAGTGATTTAGAATGCAATTTACAGACGATTTTATTATACAGATAATTAATTTAATTTTTTTTAACAATTTTTTTTAGTAAAATTAATTTATTAAAATTAAATTTTTATTTGGTTAGTTTTGACTTTATAAGAAAATGTTTCAAATAAAAATGATTTAAAATGCAATTTACAACCGATTTTATTATACAGATAATTTATTTAAATTTTTTTAACGATTTTTTTTTAGTAAAATTAATTTAATAAAATCAATTTTTTATTTGGTTGGTTTTGACTTTATAAGAAAATGTTTTAAATAAAAGTGATTTAAAATGCAATTTACAGACGATTTTATTATACAGATAATTTATTTAAATTTTTTTAACGATTTTTTTTAGTAAAATTAATTTAATAAAATCAATTTTTTATTTGGTTGGTTTTGACTTTATAAAAAAATGTTTCAAATAAAAATGATTTAAAATGCAATTTACAACCGATTTTATTATACAGATAATTTATTTGAATTTTTTTAACGATTTTTTTTAGTAAAATTAATTTAATTAAATTAAATTTTTATTTGGTTGGTTTTGACTTTATAAGAAAATGTTTCAAATAAAAATGATTTAAAATGCAATTTACAACCGATTTTATTATACAGATAATTTATTTTAATTTTTTTAACGATTTTTTTTAGTAAAATTAATTTAATGAAATTAAATTTTTATTTGGTTGGTTTTGACTTTATAAGAAAATGTTTCAAATAAAAATGATTTAAAATGCAATTTACAACCGATTTTATTATACAGATAATTTATATAAATTTTTTTAACGATTTTTTTTAGTAAAATTAATTTAATAAAATCAATTTTTTATTTGGTTGGTTTTGACTTTATAAGAAAATGTTTAAAATAAAAATGATTTAAAATGCAATTTACAACCGATTTTATTATACAGATAATTTATTTAAATTTTTTTAACGATTTTTTTTAGTAAAATTAATTTAATAAAATCAATTTTTTATTTGGTTGGTTTTGACTTTATAAGAAAATGTTTTAAATTAAAGTGATTTAGAATGCAATTTACAGACGATTTTATTATACAGATAATTAATTTAATTTTTTTTAACAATTTTTTTTAGTAAAATTAATTTATTAAAATTAAATTTTTATTTGGTTAGTTTTGACTTTATAAGAAAATGTTTCAAATAAAAATGATTTAAAATGCAATTTACAACCGATTTTATTATACAGATAATTTATTTAAATTTTTTTAACGATTTTTTTTAGTAAATAAATTTAATAAAATCAATTTTTTATTTGGTTGGTTTTGACTTTATAAGAAAATGTTTGAAATAAAAGTGATTTAGAATGCAATTTACAGACGATTTTATTATACAGATAATTTATTTAAATTTTTTTAACGATTTTTTTTAGTAAAATTAATTTAATAAAATCAAATTTTTTATTTGGTTGGTTTTGACTTTATAAGAAAATGTTTCAAATAAAAGTGATTTAGAATGCAATTTACAGACGATTTTATTATTCAGATAATTTATTTAATTTTTTTTAACGATTTTTTTTAGTAAAATTAATTTAATAAAATTTAATTTTTATTTGGTTGGTTTTGACTTTATAAGAAAATGTTTCAAATAAAAATGATTTAAAATGCAATTTACAACCGATTTTATTATACAGATAATTTATTTTAATTTTTTTAACGATTTTTTTTAGTAAAATTAATTTAATAAAATCAATTTTTTATTTGGTTGGTTTTGACTTTATAAAAAAATGTTTCAAATAAAAATGATTTAAAATGCAATTTACAACCGATTTTATTATACAGATAATTTATTTGAATTTTTTTAACGATTTTTTTTAGTAAAATTAATTTAATAAAATTAAATTTTTATTTGGTTGGTTTTGACTTTATAAGAAAATGTTTCAAATAAAAATGATTTAAAATGCAATTTACAACCGATTTTATTATACAGATAATTTATTTAAATTTTTTTAACGATTTTTTTTAGTAAAATTAATTTAATGAAATTAAATTTTTATTTGGTTGGTTTTGACTTTATAAGAAAATGTTTCAAATAAAAATGATTTAAAATGCAATTTACAACCGATTTTATTATACAGATAATTTATATAAATTTTTTTAACGATTTTTTTTAGTAAAATTAATTTAATAAAATCAATTTTTTATTTGGTTGGTTTTGACTTTATAAGAAAATGTTTAAAATAAAAATGATTTAAAATGCAATTTACAACCGATTTTATTATACAGATAATTTATTTAAATTTTTTTAACGATTTTTTTTTAGTAAAATTAATTTAATAAAATCAATTTTTTATTTGGTTGGTTTTGACTTTATAAGAAAATGTTTTAAATTAAAGTGATTTAGAATGCAATTTACAGACGATTTTATTATACAGATAATTAATTTAATTTTTTTTAACAATTTTTTTTAGTAAAATTAATTTATTAAAATTAAATTTTTATTTGGTTAGTTTTGACTTTATAAGAAAATGTTTCAAATAAAAATGATTTAAAATGCAATTTACAACCGATTTTATTATACAGATAATTTATTTAAATTTTTTTAACGATTTTTTTTAGTAAATAAATTTAATAAAATCAATTTTTTATTTGGTTGGTTTTGACTTTATAAGAAAATGTTTGAAATAAGAGTGATTTAGAATGCAATTTACAGACGATTTTATTATACAGATAATTTATTTAAATTTTTTTAACGATTTTTTTTAGTAAAATTAATTTAATAAAATCAATTTTTTATTTGGTTGGTTTTGACTTTATAAGAAAATGTTTCAAATAAAAGTGATTTAGAATGCAATTTACAGACGATTTTATTATTCAGATAATTTATTTAATTTTTTTTAACGATTTTTTTTAGTAAAATTAATTTAATAAAATTTAATTTTTATTTGGTTGGTTTTGACTTTATAAGAAAATGTTTCAAATAAAAATGATTTAAAATGCAATTTACAACCGATTTTATTATACAGATAATTTATTTTAATTTTTTTAACGATTTTTTTTACTAAAATTAATTTAATAAAATCAATTTTTAATTTGGTTGGTATTGACTTTATAAGAAAATGTTTTAAATAAAAGTGATTTAGAATGCAATTTACAGACGATTTTATTATTCAGATAATTTATTTAATTTTTTTTAACAATTTTTTTTAGTAAAATTAATTTAATAAAATTTAATTTTTATTTGGTTGGTTTTGACTTTATAAGAAAATGTTTCAAATAAAAATGATTTAGAATGCAATTTACAACCGATTTTGGTATACAGAGAATTTATTTAAATTTTTTTAACGATTTTTTTTAGTAAAATTAATTTAATAAAATCAATTTTTTATTTGGTTGGTTTTGACTTTATAAGAAAATGTTTTAAATAAAAGTGATTTAGAATGCAATTTACAGACGATTTTATTATACAGATAGTTTATTTAATTTTTTTTAACAATTTTTTTTTAGTAAAATTAATTTAATAAAATTAAATTTTTATTTGGTTGGTATTGACTTTATAAGAAAATGTTTCAAATAAAAATGATTTAAAATGCAATTTACAACCGATTTTATTATACAGATAATTTATTTAAATTTTATTAACGATTTTTTTTAGTAAAATTAATTTAATAAAATTAAATTTTTATTTGGTTGGTTTTGACTTTATAAGAAAATGTTTCAAATAAAAATGATTTAAAATGCAATTTACAACCGATTTTATTATACAGATAATTTATTTAAAAAATTTTAACGATTTTTTTTTAGTAAAATTAATTTAATAAAATTAAATTTTTATTTGGTTGGTTTTGACTTTATAAGAAAATGTTTCAAATAAAAATGATTTAGAATGCAATTTACAACCGATTTTATTATACAGATAATTTATTTAAATTTTTTTAACATTTTTTTTTTAGTAAAATTAATTTAATAAAATCAATTTTTTATTTGGTTGGTTTTGACTTTATAAGAAAATGTTTTAAATAAAAGTGATTTAGAATGCAATTTACAGACGATTTTATTATACAGATAATTAATTTAATTTTTTTTAACAATTTTTTTTAGTAAAATTAATTTATTAAAATTAAATTTTTATTTGGTTAGTTTTGACTTTAAAAGAAAATGTTTCAAATAAAAATGATTTAAAATGCAATTTACAACCGATTTTATTATACAGATAATTTATTTAAATTTTTTTAACGATTTTTTTTAGTAAAATTAATTTAATAAAATCAATTTTTTATTTGGTTGGTTTTGACTTTATAAGAAAATGTTTTAAATAAAAGTGATTTAAAATGCAATTTACAGACGATTTTATTATACAGATAATTTATTTAAATTTTTTTAACGATTTTTTTTAGTAAAATTAATTTAATAAAATCAATTTTTTATTTGGTTGGTTTTGAGTTTTTAAGAAAATGTTTCAAATAAAAATTATTTAAAATGCAATTTACAACCGATTTTATTATACAGATAATTTATATAAATTTTTTTAACGATTTTTTTTAGTAAAATTAATTTAATAAATTCAATTTTTTATTTGGTTGGATTTTTATTTAAAACATTTTCTTATAAATAAGAAAATGTTTTAAATAAAAATGATTTAAAATGCAATTTACAACCGATTTTATTATACAGATAATTTATTTAAATTTTTTTAACGATTTTTTTTAGTAAAATTAATTTAATAAAATCAATTTTTTATTTGGTTGGTTTTGACTTTATAAGAAAATGTTTTAAATAAAAGTGATTTAGAATGCAATTTACAGACGATTTTATTATACAGATAATTTATTTAATTTTTTTTAACAATTTTTGTTAGTAAAATTAATTTAATAAAATTAAATTTTTATTTGGTTGGTATTGACTTTATAAGAAAATGTTTCAAATAAAAATGATTTAAAATGCAATTTACAACCGATTTTATTATACAGATAATTTATTTAAATTTTATTAACGATTTTTTTTAGTAAAATTAATTTAATAAAATTAAATTTTTATTTGGTTGGTTTTGACTTTATAAGAAAATGTTTCAAATAAAAATGATTTAAAATGCAATTTACAACCGATTTTATTATACAGATAATTTATTTAAAAAATTTTAACGATTTTTTTTAGTAAAATTAATTTAATAAAATTAAATTTTTATTTGGTTTGTTTTGACTTTATAAGAAAATGTTTCAAATAAAAATGATTTAGAATGCAATTTACAACCGATTTTATTATACAGATAATTTATTTAAATTTTTTTAACATTTTTTTTTAGTAAAATTAATTTAATAAAATCAATTTTTTATTTGGTTGGTTTTGACTTTATAAGAAAATGTTTTAAATAAAAGTGATTTAGAATGCAATTTACAGACGATTTTATTATACAGATAATTAATTTAATTTTTTTTAACAATTTTTTTTAGTAAAATTAATTTATTAAAATTAAATTTTTATTTGGTTAGTTTTGACTTTATAAGAAAATGTTTCAAATAAAAATGATTTAAAATGCAATTTACAACCGATTTTATTATACAGATAATTTATTTAAATTTTTTTAACGATTTTTTTTTAGTAAAATTAATTTAATAAAATCAATTTTTTATTTGGTTGGTTTTGACTTTATAAGAAAATGTTTTAAATAAAAGTGATTTAAAATGCAATTTACAGACGATTTTATTATACAGATAATTTATTTAAATTTTTTTAACGATTTTTTTTAGTAAAATTAATTTAATAAAATCAATTTTTTATTTGGTTGGTTTTGACTTTATAAAAAAATGTTTCAAATAAAAATGATTTAAAATGCAATTTACAACCGATTTTATTATACAGATAATTTATTTGAATTTTTTTAACGATTTTTTTTAGTAAAATTAATTTAATTAAATTAAATTTTTATTTGGTTGGTTTTGACTTTATAAGAAAATGTTTCAAATAAAAATGATTTAAAATGCAATTTACAACCGATTTTATTATACAGATAATTTATTTAAATTTTTTTAACGATTTTTTTTAGTAAAATTAATTTAATGAAATTAAATTTTTATTTGGTTGGTTTTGACTTTATAAGAAAATGTTTCAAATAAAAATGATTTAAAATGCAATTTACAACCGATTTTATTATACAGATAATTTATATAAATTTTTTTAACGATTTTTTTTAGTAAAATTAATTTAATAAAATCAATTTTTTATTTGGTTGGTTTTGACTTTATAAGAAAATGTTTAAAATAAAAATGATTTAAAATGCAATTTACAACCGATTTTATTATACAGATAATTTATTTAAATTTTTTTAACGATTTTTTTTAGTAAAATTAATTTAATAAAATCAATTTTTTATTTGGTTGGTTTTGACTTTATAAGAAAATGTTTTAAATTAAAGTGATTTAGAATGCAATTTACAGACGATTTTATTATACAGATAATTAATTTAATTTTTTTTAACAATTTTTTTTAGTAAAATTAATTTATTAAAATTAAATTTTTATTTGGTTAGTTTTGACTTTATAAGAAAATGTTTCAAATAAAAATGATTTAAAATGCAATTTACAACCGATTTTATTATACAGATAATTTATTTAAATTTTTTTAACGATTTTTTTTAGTAAATAAATTTAATAAAATCAATTTTTTATTTGGTTGGTTTTGACTTTATAAGAAAATGTTTGAAATAAAAGTGATTTAGAATGCAATTTACAGACGATTTTATTATACAGATAATTTATTTAAATTTTTTTAACGATTTTTTTTAGTAAAATTAATTTAATAAAATCAAATTTTTTATTTGGTTGGTTTTGACTTTATAAGAAAATGTTTCAAATAAAAGTGATTTAGAATGCAATTTACAGACGATTTTATTATTCAGATAATTTATTTAATTTTTTTTAACGATTTTTTTTAGTAAAATTAATTTAATAAAATTTAATTTTTATTTGGTTGGTTTTGACTTTATAAGAAAATGTTTCAAATAAAAATGATTTAAAATGCAATTTACAACCGATTTTATTATACAGATAATTTATTTTAATTTTTTTAACGATTTTTTTTACTAAAATTAATTTAATAAAATCAATTTTTAATTTGGTTGGTATTGACTTTATAGGAAAATGTTTTAAATAAAAGTGATTTTGAATGCAATTTACAGACGATTTTATTATTCAGATAATTTATTTAATTTTTTTTAACAATTTTTTTTAGTAAAATTAATTTAATAAAATTTAATTTTTATTTGGTTGGTTTTGACTTTATAAGAATATGTTTCAAATAAAAATGATTTAGAATGCAATTTACAACCGATTTTGGTATACAGATAATTTATTTAAATTTTTTTAACGATTTTTTTTAGTAAAATTAATTTAATAAAATCAATTTTTTATTTGGTTTATTTTGACTTTATAAGAAAATGTTTTAAATAAAAGTGATTTAGAATGCAATTTACAGACGATTTTATTATACAGATAGTTTATTTAATTTTTTTTAACAATTTTTTTTTAGTAAAATTAATTTAATAAAATTAAATTTTTATTTGGTTGGTATTGACTTTATAAGAAAATGTTTCAAATAAAAATGATTTAAAATGCAATTTACAACCGATTTTATTATACAGATAATTTATTTAAATTTTATTAACGATTTTTTTTAGTAAAATTAATTTAATAAAATTAAATTTTTATTTGGTTGGTTTTGACTTTATAAGAAAATGTTTCAAATAAAAATGATTTAAAATGCAATTTACAACCGATTTTATTATACAGATAATTTATTTAAAAAATTTTAACGATTTTTTTTAGTAAAATTAATTTAATAAAATTAAATTTTTATTTGGTTGGTTTTGACTTTATAAGAAAATGTTTCAAATAAAAATGATTTAGAATGCAATTTACAACCGATTTTATTATACAGATAATTTATTTAAATTTTTTTAACATTTTTTTTTAGTAAAATTAATTTAATAAAATCAATTTTTTATTTGGTTGGTTTTGACTTTATAAGAAAAATGTTTTAAATAAAAGTGATTTAGAATGCAATTTACAGACGATTTTATTATACAGATAATTAATTTAATTTTTTTTAACAATTTTTTTTAGTAAAATTAATTTATTAAAATTAAATTTTTATTTGGTTAGTTTTGACTTTAAAAGAAAATGTTTCAAATAAAAATGATTTAAAATGCAATTTACAACCGATTTTATTATACAGATAATTTATTTAAATTTTTTTAACGATTTTTTTTAGTAAAATTAATTTAATAAAATCAATTTTTTATTTGGTTGGTTTTGACTTTATAAGAAAATGTTTTAAATAAAAGTGATTTAAAATGCAATTTACAGACGATTTTATTATACAGATAATTTATTTAAATTTTTTTAACGATTTTTTTTAGTAAAATTAATTTAATAAAATCAATTTTTTATTTGGTTGGTTTTGACTTTATAAAAAAATGTTTCAAATAAAAATGATTTAAAATGCAATTTACAACTGATTTTATTATACAGATAATTTATTTGAATTTTTTTAACGATTTTTTTTAGTAAAATTAATTTAATAAAATTAAATTTTTATTTGCTTGGTTTTGACTTTATAGGAAAATGTTTCAAATAAAAATGATTTAAAATGCAATTTACAACCGATTTTATTATACAGATAATTTATTTAAATTTTTTTAACGATTTTTTTTAGTAAAATTAATTTAATGAAATTAAATTTTTATTTGGTTGGTTTTGACTTTTTAAGAAAATGTTTCAAATAAAAATGATTTAAAATGCAATTTACAACCGATTTTATTATACAGATAATTTATATAAATTTTTTTAACGATTTTTTTTAGTAAAATTAATTTAATAAATTCAATTTTTTATTTGGTTGGATTTTTATTTAAAACATTTTCTTATAAATAAGAAAATGTTTTAAATAAAAATGATTTAAAATGCAATTTACAACCGATTTTATTATACAGATAATTTATTTAAATTTTTTTAACGATTTTTTTTAGTAAAATTAATTTAATAAAATCAATTTTTTATTTGGTTGGTTTTGACTTTATAAGAAAATGTTTTAAATAAAAGTGATTTAGAATGCAATTTGCAGACGATTTTATTATACAGATAAATAATTTAATTTTTTTTAACAATTTTTTTTAGTCAAATTAATTTAATAAAATTAAATTTTTATTTGGATAGTTTTGACTTTATAAGAAAATGTTTCAAATAAAAATGATTTAAAATGCAATTTACAACCGATTTTATTATACAGATAATTTATTTAAATTTTTTTAACGATTTTTTTTAGTAAAATTAATTTAATAAAATCAATTTTTTATTTGGTTGGTTTTGACTTTATAAGAAAATGTTTTAAATAAAAGTGATTTAGAATGCAATTTACAGACGATTTTATTATACAGATAATTTATTTAATTTTTTTTAACAATTTTTTTTAGTAAAATTAATTTAATAAAATAAAATTTTTATTTGGTTGGTTTTGACTTTATAAAAAAATGTTTCAAATAAAAATGATTTAAAATGCAATTTACAACCGATTTTTTTATACAGAAATTTATTTTAATTTTTTTAACGATTTTTTTTAGTAAAATTAATTTAATAAAATCAATTTTTAATTTGGTTGGTTTTGACTTTATAAGAAAATGTTTTAAGTAAAAGTGATTTAGAATGCAATTTACAGACGATTTTATTATTCAGATAATTTATTTAATTTTTTTTAACAATTTTTTTTAGTAAAATTAATTTAATAAAATTTAATTTTTATTTGGTTGGTTTTGACTTTATAAGAAAATGTTTCAAATAAAAATGATTTAAAATGCAATTTACAACCGATTTTATTATACAGATAATTTATTTAAATTTTATTAACGATTTTTTTTAGTAAAATTAATTTAATAAAATTAAATTTTTATTTGGTTGGTTTTGACTTTATAAGAAAATGTTTAAAATAAAAGTGATTTAGAATGCAATTTACAGACGATTTTATTAAACAGATAATTAAATTAATTTTTTTTAACGATTTTTTTTAGTAAAATTAATTTAATAAAATTAAATTTTTATTTGGTTGGTTTTGACTTTATAAGAAAATGTTTCAAATAAAAATGATTTAAAATGCAATTTACAACCGATTTTATTATACAGATAATTTATTAAAATTTTTTTAACGATTTTTTTTAGTAAAATTAATTTAATAAAATCAATTTTTTATTTGGTTGTTTTTGACTTTATAAGAAAATGTTTTAAATAAAAGTGATTTAGAATGCAATTTACAGACGATTTTATTATACAGATAATTTATTTAATTTTTTTAACAATTTTTTTTAGTAAAATTAATTTAATAAAATTAAATTTTTATTTGGTTGGTTTTGACTTTATAAGAAAATGTTTCAAATAAAAATGATTTAAAATGCAATCTACAACCGATTTTATTATACAGATAATTTATTTAAATTTTTTTAACGATTTTTTTAGTAAAATTAATTTAATAAAATAAATTTTTTATTTGGTTGGTTTTGACTTTATAAGAAAATGTTTTAAATAAAAGTGATTTAGAATGCAATTTACAGACGATTTTATTACACAGATAATTAATTTAATTTTTTTTAACAATTTTTTTTAGTAAAAATAATTTATTAAAATTAAATTTTTATTTGGTTAGTTTTGACTTTATAAGAAAATGTTTCAAATAAAAATGATTTAAAATGCAATTTACAACCGATTTTATTATACAGATAATTTATTTAAATTTTTTTAACGATTTTTTTTAGTAAAATTAATTTAATAAAATCAATTTTTTATTTGGTTGGTTTTGACTTTATAAGAAAATGTTTTAAATAAAAATGATTTAAAATGCAATTTACAACCGATTTTATTATACAGATAATTTATTTAAATTTTTTTAACGATTTTTTTTAGTAAATAAATTTAATAAAAACAATTTTTTATTTGGTTGGTTTTGACTTTATAAGAAAATGTTTGAAATAAAAGTGATTTAGAATGCAATTTACAGACGATTTTATTATACAGATAATTTATTTAAATTTTTTTAACGATTTTTTTTAGTAAAATTAATTTAATAAAATCAATTTTTTATTTGGTTGGTTTTGACTTTATAAGAAAATGTTTCAAATAAAAGTGATTTAGAATGCAATTTACAGACGATTTTATTATTCAGATAATTTATTTAATTTTTTTTAACGATTTTTTTTTAGTAAAATTAATTTAATAAAATTTAATTTTTATTTGGTTGGTTTTGACTTTATAAGAAAATGTTTTAAATAAAAGTGATTTAGAATGCAATTTACAGACGATTTTATTATTCAGATAAATTATTTAATTTTTTTTAACAATTTTTTTTAGTAAAATTAATTTAATAAAATTTAATTTTTATTTGGTTGGTTTTGACTTTATAAGAAAATGTTTCAAATAAAAATGATTTAAAATGCAATTTACAACCGATTTTGGTATACAGATAATTTATTTAAATTTTTTTAACGATTTTTTTTAGAAAAATTAATTTAATAAAATCAATTTTTTATTTGGTTGGTTTTGACTTTATAAGAAAATGTTTCAAATAAAAGTGATTTAGAATGCAATTTACAGACGATTTTATTATTCAGATAAATTATTTAATTTTTTTTAACAATTTTTTTTAGTAAAATTAATTTAATAAAATTTAATTTTTATTTGGTTGGTTTTGACTTTATAAGAAAATGTTTCAAATAAAAATGATTTAAAATGCAATTTACAACCGATTTTGGTATACAGAAAATTTATTTAAATTTTTTTAACGATTTTTTTAAGTAAAATTAATTTAATAAATTCAATTTTTTATTTGGTTGGTTTTGACTTTATAAGAAAATGTTTCAAATAAAAGTGATTTAGAAAGCAATTTACAGACGATTTTATTATACAGATAATTTATTTAAATTTTTTTAACGATTTTTTTTAGTAAAATTAATTTAAAGAAATTAAATTTTTATTTGGTTGGTTTTCCCTTTATAAGAAAATGTTTCAAATAAAAATGATTTAAAATGCAATTTACAACCGATTTTATTATACAGATAATTTATATAAATTTTTTTAACGATTTTTTTTAGTAAAATTAATTTAATAAAATCAATTTTTTATTTGGTTGGTTTATACTTTATAAGAAAATGTTTTAAATAAAAGTGATTTAGAATGCAATTTACAGACAATTTTATTATACAGATAATTTATTTAAATTTTTTTAACGATTTTTTTTAGTAAAACTAATTTAATAAAATCAATTTTTTATTTGGTTGGTTTTGACTTTATAAGAAAATGTTTTAAATAAAAGTGATTTAGAATGCAATTTACAGACGATTTTATTATTCAGATAATTTATTTAATTTTTTTTAACAATTTTTTTTAGTAAAATTAATTTAATAAAATTAAATTTTTATTTGGTTGGTTTTGACTTTATAAGAAAATGTTTCAAGTAAAAATGATTTAAAATTCAATTTACAACCGATTTTGGTATACAGATAATTTATTTAAATTTTTTTAACGATTTTTTTTAGTAAAATTAATTTAATAAAATCAATTTTTTATTTGGTTGATTTTGACTTTATAAGAAAATGTTTTAAATAAAAGTGATTTAGAATGCAATTTACAGACGATTTTATTATACAGATAATTTATTTAATTCTTTTTAACAATTTTTTTAAGTAAAATTAATTTAATAAAATTAAATTTTTATTTGGTTGGTTTTGACTTTATAAGAAAATGTTTCAAATAAAAATGATTTAGAATGCAATTTACAACCGATTTTATTATACAGATAATTTATTTAAATTTTTTTAACGATTTTTTTTAGTAAAATTAATTTAATAAAATCAATTTTTTATTTGGTTGGTTTTTACTTTATAAGAAAATGTTTTAAATAAAAGTGATTTAGAATGCAATTTACAGACGATTTTATTATACAGATAATTAATTTAATTTTTTTTAACAATTTTTTTTAGTAAAATTAATTTATTAAAATTAAATTTTTATTTGGTTAGTATTGACTTTATAAGAAAATGTTTCAAATAAAAATGATTTAAAATGCAATTTACAACCGATTTTATTATACAGATAATTTATTTAAATTTTTTTAACAATTTTTTTTAGTAAAATTAATTTAATAAAATCAATTTTTTATTTAGTTGGTTTTGACTTTATAAGAAAATGTTTTAAATAAAAGTGATTTAGAATGCAATTTACAGACGATTTTATTATACAGATAATTTATTTAAATTTTTTTAACGATTTTTTTTAGTAAAATTAATTTAATGAAATTAAATTTTTATTTGGTTGGTTTTGACTTTATAAGAAAATGTTTCAAATAAAAATGATTTAAAATGCAATTTACAACCGATTTTATTATACAGATAATTTATATAAATTTTTTTAACAATTTTTTTTAGTAAAATTAATTTAATAAATTCAATTTTTTATTTGGTTGGATTTTTATTTAAAACATTTTCTTATAAATAAGAAAATGTTTTAAATAAAAATGATTTAAAATGCAATTTACAACCGATTTTATTATACAGATAATTTATTTAAATTTTTTTAACGATTTTTTTTAGTAAAATTAATTTAATAAAATCAATTTTTTATTTGGTTGGTTTTGACTTTATAAGAAAATGTTTTAAAGAAAAATGATTTAAAATGCAATTTACAACCGATTTTATTATACAGATAATTTATTTAAATTTTTTTAACGATTTTTTTTAGTAAAATTAATTTAGTATAATCAATTTTTTATTTGGTTGGTTTTGACTTTATAAGAAAATGTTTTAAATAAAAGTGATTTAGAATGCAATTTACAGACGATTTTTGTATACAGATAATTAATTTAATTTTTTTTAACAATTTTTTTAGTAAAATTAATTTATTAAAATTAAATTTTTATTTGGTTAGTTTTGACTTTATAAGAAAATGTTTCAAATAAAAATAATTTAAAATGCAATTTACAACCGATTTTATTATACAGATAATTTATTTAAATTTTTTTAACGATTTTTTTTAGTAAAATAAATTTAATAAAATCAATTTTTTATTTGGTTGGTTTGACTTTATGAGAAAATGTTTTAAATAAAAGTGATTTAGAATGCAATTTACAGACGATTTTATTATACAGATAATTTATTTAAATTTTTTTAACGATTTTTTTTAGTAAAACTAATTTAATAAAATTTTATTTTTATTTGGTTGGTTTTGACTTTATAAGAAAATGTTTCAAATAAAAATGATTTAAAATGCAATTTACAACCGATTTTATTATACAGATAATTTATTTTAATTTTTTTAACGATTTTTTTTAGTAAAATTAATTTAATAAAATTAAATTTTTATTTGGTTGGTATTGACTTTATAAGAAAATGTTTCAAATAAAAATGATTTAAAATGCAATTTACAACCGATTTTATTATACAGATAATTTATTTAAATTTTATTAACGATTTTTTTTAGTAAAATTAATTTAATAAAATTAAATTTTTATTTGGTTGGTTTTGACTTTATAAGAAAATGTTTCAAATAAAAATGATTTAAAATGCAATTTACAACCGATTTTATTATACAGATAATTTATTTAAAAAATTTTAACGATTTTTTTTAGTAAAATTAATTTAATAAAATTAAATTTTTATTTGGTTTGTTTTGACTTTATAAGAAAATGTTTCAAATAAAAATGATTAAGAATGCAATTTACAACCGATTTTATTATATAGATAATTTATTTTAATTTTTTTAACGATTTTTTTTACTAAAATTAATTTAATAAAATCAATTTTTAATTTGGTTGGTTTTGACTTTATAAGAAAATGTTTTAAATAAAAGTGATTTAGAATGCAATTTACAGACGATTTTATTATTCAGATAAATTATTTAATTTTTTTTAACAATTTTTTTTAGTAAAATTAATTTAATAAAATTTAATTTTTATTTGGTTGGTTTTGACTTTATAAGAAAATGTTTCAAATAAAAATGATTTAAAATGCAATTTACAACCGATTTTGGTATACAGATAATTTATTTAAATTTTTTTAACGATTTTTTTAAGTAAAATTAATTTAATAAAATCAATTTTTTATTTGGTTGGTTTTGACTTTATAAGAAAATGTTTCAAATAAAAGTGATTTAGAATGCAATTTACAGACGATTTTATTATACAGATAATTTATTTAAATTTTTTTAACGATTTTTTTTAGTAAAATTAATTTAAAGAAATTAAATTTTTATTTGGTTGGTTTTCCCTTTATAAGAAAATGTTTCAAATAAAAATGATTTAAAATGCAATTTACAACCGATTTTATTATACAGATAATTTATATAAATTTTTTTAACGATTTTTTTTAGTAAAATTAATTTAATAAAATCAATTTTTTATTTGGTTGGTTTATACTTTATAAGAAAATGTTTTAAATAAAAGTGATTTAGAATGCAATTTACAGACAATTTTATTATACAGATAATTTATTTAAATTTTTTTAACGATTTTTTTTAGTAAAACTAATTTAATAAAATCAATTTTTTATTTGGTTGGTTTTGACTTTATAAGAAAATGTTTTAAATAAAAGTGATTTAGAATGCAATTTACAGACGATTTTATTATTCAGATAATTTATTTAATTTTTTTTTAACAATTTTTTTTAGTAAAATTAATTTAATAAAATTAAATTTTTATTTGGTTGGTTTTGACTTTATAAGAAAATGTTTCAAGTAAAAATCATTTAAAATTCAATTTACAACCGATTTTGGTATACAGATAATTTATTTAAATTTTTTTAACGATTTTTTTTAGTAAAATTAATTTAATAAAATCAATTTTTTATTTGGTTGATTTTGACTTTATAAGAAAATGTTTTAAATAAAAGTGATTTAGAATGCAATTTACAGACGATTTTATTATACAGATAATTTATTTAATTCTTTTTAACAATTTTTTTTAGTAAAATTAATTTAATAAAATTAAATTTTTATTTGGTTGGTTTTGACTTTATAAGAAAATGTTTCAAATAAAAATGATTTAGAATGCAATTTACAACCGATTTTATTATACAGATAATTTATTTAAATTTTTTTAACGATTTTTTTTAGTAAAATTAATTTAATAAAATCAATTTTTTATTTGGTTGGTTTTTACTTTATAAGAAAATGTTTTAAATAAAAGTGATTTAGAATGCAATTTACAGACGATTTTATTATACAGATAATTAATTTAATTTTTTTTTAACAATTTTTTTTAGTAAAATTAATTTATTAAAATTAAATTTTTATTTGGTTAGTATTGACTTTATAAGAAAATGTTTCAAATAAAAATGATTTAAAATGCAATTTACAACCGATTTTATTATACAGATAATTTATTTAAATTTTTTTAACAATTTTTTTTAGTAAAATTAATTTAATAAAATCAATTTTTTATTTAGTTGGTTTTGACTTTATAAGAAAATGTTTTAAATAAAAGTGATTTAGAATGCAATTTACAGACGATTTTATTATACAGATAATTTATTTAAATTTTTTTAACGATTTTTTTTAGTAAAATTAATTTAATGAAATTAAATTTTTATTTGGTTGGTTTTGACTTTATAAGAAAATGTTTCAAATAAAAATGATTTAAAATGCAATTTACAACCGATTTTATTATACAGATAATTTATATAAATTTTTTTAACGATTTTTTTTAGTAAAATTAATTTAATAAATTCAATTTTTTATTTGGTTGGATTTTTATTTAAAACATTTTCTTATAAATAAGAAAATGTTTTAAATAAAAATGATTTAAAATGCAATTTACAACCGATTTTATTATACAGATAATTTATTTAAATTTTTTTAACGATTTTTTTTAGTAAAATTAATTTAATAAAATCAATTTTTTATTTGGTTGGTTTTGACTTTATAAGAAAATGTTTTAAAGAAAAATGATTTAAAATGCAATTTACAACCGATTTTATTATACAGATAATTTATTTAAATTTTTTTAACGATTTTTTTTAGTAAAATTAATTTAGTATAATCAATTTTTTATTTGGTTGGTTTTGACTTTATAAGAAAATGTTTTAAATAAAAGTGATTTAGAATGCAATTTACAGACGATTTTTGTATACAGATAATTAATTTAATTTTTTTTAACAATTTTTTTAGTAAAATTAATTTATTAAAATTAAATTTTTATTTGGTTAGTTTTGACTTTATAAGAAAATGTTTCAAATAAAAATAATTTAAAATGCAATTTACAACCGATTTTATTATACAGATAATTTATTTAAATTTTTTTAACGATTTTTTTTAGTAAAATAAATTTAATAAAATCAATTTTTTATTTGGTTGGTTTTGACTTTATGAGAAAATGTTTTAAATAAAAGTGATTTAGAATGCAATTTACAGACGATTTTATTATACAGATAATTTATTTAAATTTTTTTAACGATTTTTTTTAGTAAAACTAATTTAATAAAATTTTATTTTTATTTGGTTGGTTTTGACTTTATAAGAAAATGTTTCAAATAAAAATGATTTAAAATGCAATTTACAACCGATTTTATTATACAGATAATTTATTTTAATTTTTTTAACGATTTTTTTTAGTAAAATTAATTTAATAAAATCAATTTTTAATTTGGTTGGTTTTGACTTTATAAGAAAATGTTTTAAATAAAAGTGATTTAGAATGCAATTTACAGACGATTTTATTATTCAGATAATTTATTTAATTTTTTTTAACAATTTTTTTTAGTAAAATTAATTTAATAAAATTAAATTTTTATTTGGTTGGTTTTGACTTTATAAGAAAATGTTTCAAATAAAAATGATTTAAAATGCAATTTACAACCGATTTTGGTATACAGATAATTTATTTAAATTTTTTTAACAATTTTTTTTAGTAAAATTAATTTAATAAAATCAATTTTTTATTTGGTTGGTTTTGACTTTATAAAAAAATGTTTTAAATAAAAGTGATTTAGAATGCAATTTACAGACGATATTATTATACAGATAATTTATTTAATTCTTTTTAACAATTTTTTTTAGTAAAATTAATTTAATAAAATTAAATTTTTATTTGGTTGGTTTTGACTTTATAAGAAAATGTTTCAAATAAAAATGATTTAGAATGCAATTTACAACCGATTTTATAATACAGATAATTTATTTAAATTTTTTTAACGATTTTTTTTAGTAAAATTAATTTAATAAAATCAATTTTTTATTTGGTTGGTTTTTACTTTATAAGAAAATGTTTTAAATAAAAGTGATTTAGAATGCAATTTACAGACGATTTTATTATACAGATAATTAATTTAATTTTTTTTAACAATTTTTTTTAGTAAAATTAATTTATTAAAATTAAATTTTTATTTGGTTAGTTTTGACTTTATAAGAAAATGTTTCAAATAAAAATGATTTAAAATGCAATTTACAACCGATTTTATTATACAGATAATTTATTTAAATTTTTTTAACGATTTTTTTTAGTAAATAAATTTAATAAAATCAATTTTTTATTTGGTTGGTTTTGACTTTATAAGAAAATGTTTGAAATAAAATGATTTAGAATGCAATTTACAGACGATTTTATTATACAGATAATTTATTTAATTTTTTTTAACAATTTTTTTTAGTAAAATTAATTTAATAAAATTAAATTTTTATTTGGTTGGTATTGACTTTATAAGAAAATGTTTCAAATAAAAATGATTTAAAATGCAATTTACAACCGATTTTATTATACAGATAATTTATTTAAATTATATTAACGATTTTTTTTAGTAAAATTAATTTAATAAAATTAAATTTTTATTTGGTTGGTTTTGACTTTATAAGAAAATGTTTTAAATAAAAATGATTTAAAATGCAATTTACAACCGATTTTATTATACAGATAAGTTATTTAAAAAATTTTAACGATTTTTTTTAGTAAAATTAATTTAATAAAATTAAATTTTTATTTGGTTGGTTTTGACTTTATAAGAAAATGTTTCAAATAAAAATGATTTAGAATGCAATTTACAACCGATTTTATTATACAGATAATTTATTTAATTTTTTTTAACATTTTTTTTTAGTAAAATTAATTTAATAAAATCAATTTTTTATTTGGTTGGTTTTGACTTTATAAGAAAATGTTTTAAATAAAAGTGATTTAGAATGCAATTTACAGACGATTTTATTATACAGATAATTAATTTAATTTTTTTTAACAATTTTTTTTAGTAAAATTAATTTATTAAAATTAAATTTTTATTTGGTTAGTTTTGACTTTATAAGAAAATGTTTCAAATAAAAATGATTTAAAATGCAATTTACAACCGATTTTATTATACAGATAATTTGTTTAAATTTTTTTAACGATTTTTTTTAGTAAAATTAATTTAATAAAATCAATTTTTTATTTGGTTGGTTTTGACTTTATAAGAAAATGTTTTAAATAAAAGTGATTTAGAATGCAATTTACATACGATTTTATTATACAGATAATTAATTTAATTTTTTTTAACATTTTTTTTTAGTAAAAATAATTTATTAAAATTAAATTTTTATTTGGTTAGTTTTAGTTATTTTCAAATAAAAATGATTTAAAATGCAATTTACAACCGATTTTATTATACAGATAATTTATTTAAATTTTATTAACGATTTTTTTTAGTAAAAAAATTTAATAAAATTAAATTTTTATTTGGTTGGTTTTGACTTTATAAGATAATGTTTCAAATAAAAATGATTTAAAATGCAATTTACAACCGATTTTATTATACAGATAATTTATTTAAATTTTTTTAACGATTTTTTTTAGTAAAATTAATTTAATAAAATCAATTTTTTATTTGGTTGGTTTTGACTTTATAAGAAAATGTTTAAAATAAAAGTGTTTTAGAATGCAATTTACAGACGATTTTATTAAACAGATAATTTATTTAAATTTTTTTAACGATTTTTTTTAGTAAAATTAATTTAATAAAATTAATTTTTTATTTGGTTGGTTTTGACTTTATAAGAAAATGTTTTAAATAAAAATGATTTAAAATGCAATTTTCAACCGTTTTTATTATACAGATAATTTATTTAAATTTTTTTAACGATTTTTTTTAGTAAAATTAAATTAATAAAATCAATGTTTTATTTGGTTGGTTTTGACTTTATAAGAAAATGTTTTAAATAAAAGTGATTTAGAATGCAATTTACAGACGATTTTATTATACAGATAATTTATTTAAATTTTTTTAACGATTTTTTTTAGTAAAATTAATTTAATAAAATTAAATTTTTATTTGGTTGGTTTTGACTTTATAAGAAAATGTTTCAAATAAAAATGATTTAAAATGCAATTTACAACCGATTTTATTATACAGATAATTTATTTAAAAAATTTTAACGATTTTTTTTAGTAAAATTAATTTAATAAAATTAAATTTTTATTTGGTTTGTTTTGACTTTATAAGAAAATGTTTCAAATAAAAATGATTAAGAATGCAATTTACAACCGATTTTATTATACAGATAATTTATTTTAATTTTTTTAACGATTTTTTTTACTAAAATTAATTTCATAAAATCAATTTTTAATTTGGTTGGTTTTGACTTTATAAGAAAATGTTTTAAATAAAAGTGATTTAGAATGCAATTTACAGACGATTTTATTATTCAGATAAATTATTTAATTTTTTTTAACAATTTTTTTTAGTAAAATTAATTTAATAAAATTTAATTTTTATTTGGTTGGTTTTCCCTTTATAAGAAAATGTTTCAAATAAAAATGATTTAAAATGCAATTTACAACCGATTTTATTATACAGATAATTTATATAAATTTTTTTAACGATTTTTTTTAGTAAAATTAATTTAATAAAATCAATTTTTTATTTGGTTGGTTTATACTTTATAAGAAAATGTTTTAAATAAAAGTGATTTAGAATGCAATTTACAGACAATTTTATTATACAGATAATTTATTTAAATTTTTTTAACGATTTTTTTTAGTAAAACTAATTTAATAAAATCAATTTTTTATTTGGTTGGTTTTGACTTTATAAGAAAATGTTTTAAATAAAAGTGATTTAGAATGCAATTTACAGACGATTTTATTATTGAGATAATTTATTTAATTTTTTTTAACAATTTTTTTTAGTAAAATTAATTTAATAAAATTAAATTTTTATTTGGTTGGTTTTGACTTTATAAGAAAATGTTTCAAGTAAAAATGATTTAAAATGCAATTTACAACCGATTTTGGTATACAGATAATTTATTTAAATTTTTTTAACGATTTTTTTTAGTAAAATTAATTTAATAAAATCAATTTTTTATTTGGTTGATTTTGACTTTATAAGAAAATGTTTTAAATAAAAGTGATTTAGAATGCAATTTACAGACGATTTTATTATACAGATAATTTATTTAATTCTTTTTAACAATTTTTTTTAGTAAAATTAATTTAATAAAATTAAATTTTTATTTGGTTGGTTTTGACTTTATAAGAAAATGTTTCAAATAAAAATGATTTAGAATGCAATTTACAACCGATTTTATTATACAGATAATTAATTTAAATTTTTTTAACGATTTTTTTTAGTAAAATTAATTTAATAAAATCAATTTTTTATTTGGTTGGTTTTTACTTTATAAGAAAATGTTTTAAATAAAAGTGATTTAGAATGCAATTTACAGACGATTTTATTATACAGATAATTAATTTAATTTTTTTTTAACAATTTTTTTTAGTAAAATTAATTTATTAAAATTAAATTTTTATTTGGTTAGTATTGACTTTATAAGAAAATGTTTCAAATAAAAATGATTTAAAATGCAATTTACAACCGATTTTATTATACAGATAATTTATTTAAATTTTTTTAACAATTTTTTTTAGTAAAATTAATTTAATAAAATCAATTTTTTATTTAGTTGGTTTTGACTTTATAAGAAAATGTTTTAAATAAAAGTGATTTAGAATGCAATTTACAGACAATTTTATTATACAGATAATTTATTTAAATTTTTTTAACGATTTTTTTTAGTAAAATTAATTTAATGAAATTAAATTTTTATTTGGTTGGTTTTGACTTTATAAGAAAATGTTTCAAATAAAAATGATTTAAAATGCAATTTACAACCGATTTTATTATACAGATAATTTATATAAATTTTTTTAACGATTTTTTTTAGTAAAATTAATTTAATAAATTCAATTTTTTATTTGGTTGGATTTTTATTTAAAACATTTTCTTATAAATAAGAAAATGTTTTAAATAAAAATGATTTAAAATGCAATTTACAACCGATTTTATTATACAGATAATTTATTTAAATTTTTTTAACGATTTTTTTTAGTAAAATTAATTTAGTATAATCAATTTTTTATTTGGTTGGTTTTGACTTTATAAGAAAATGTTTTAAATAAAAGTGATTTAGAATGCAATTTACAGACGATTTTTGTATACAGATAATTAATTTAATTTTTTTTAACAATTTTTTTAGTAAAATTAATTTATTAAAATTAAATTTTTATTTGGTTAGTTTTGACTTTATAAGAAAATGTTTCAAATAAAAATAATTTAAAATGCAATTTACAACCGATTTTATTATACAGATAATTTATTTAAATTTTTTTAACGATTTTTTTTAGTAAAATAAATTTAATAAAATCAATTTTTTATTTGGTTGGTTTTGACTTTATGAGAAAATGTTTTAAATAAAAGTGATTTAGAATGCAATTTACAGGCGATTTTATTATACAGATAATTTATTAAAATTTTTTTAACGATTTTTTTTAGTAAAACTAATTTAATAAAATTTTATTTTTATTTGGTTGGTTTTGACTTTATAAGAAAATGTTTCAAATAAAAATGATTTAAAATGCAATTTACAACCGATTTTATTATACAGATAATTTATTTTAATTTTTTTAACGATTTTTTTTAGTAAAATTAATTTAATAAAATCAATTTTTAATTTGGTTGGTTTTGACTTGATAAGAAAATGTTTTAAATAAAAGTGATTTAGAATGCAATTTACAGACGATTTTATTATTCAGATAATTTATTTAATTCTTTTTAACAATTTTTTTTAGTAAAATTAATTTAATAAAATTAAATTTTTATTTGGTTGGTTTTGACTTTATAAGAAAATGTTTCAAATAAAAATGATTTAGAATGCAATTTACAACCGATTTTATAATACAGATAATTTATTTAAATTTTTTTAACGATTTTTTTTAGTAAAATTAATTTAATAAAATCAATTTTTTATTTGGTTGGTTTTTACTTTATAAGAAAATGTTTTAAATAAAAGTGATTTAGAATGCAATTTACAGACGATTTTATTATACAGATAATTAATTTAATTTTTTTTAACAATTTTTTTTAGTAAAATTAATTTATTAAAATTAAATTTTTATTTGGTTAGTTTTGACTTTATAAGAAAATGTTTCAAATAAAAATGATTTAAAATGCAATTTACAACCGATTTTATTATACAGATAATTTATTTAATTTTTTTTAACGATTTTTTTTAGTAAAATTAATTTAATAAAATCAATTTTTTATTTAGTTGGTTTTGACTTTATAAGAAAATGTTTTAAATAAAAGTGATTTAGAATGCAATTTACAGACGATTTTATTATACAGATAATTTATTTAAATTTTTTTAACGATTTTTTTTAGTAAAATTAATTTAATAAAATCAATTTTTTATTTGGTTGGTTTTGACTTTATAAGAAAATGTTTCAAATAAAAATGATTTAAAATGCAATTTACAACCGATTTTATTATACAGATAATTTATTTAAATTTTTTTAACGATTTTTTCTAGTAAAATTAATTTAATAAAATTATATTTTTATTTGGTTGGTTTTGACTTTATAAGAAAATGTTTCAAATAAAAATGATTTAAAATGCAATTTACAACCGATTTTATTATACAGATAATTTATTTAAATTTTTTTAAAGATTTTTTTTAGTAAAATTAATTTAATAAAATCAATTTTTTATTTGGTTGGTTTTGACTTTATAAGAAAATGTTTTAAATAAAAATGATTTAAAATGCAATTTACAACCGATTTTATTATACAAATAATTTATTTAAATTTTTTTAACGATTTTTTTTAGTAAAATTAATTTAATAAAATCAATTTTTTATTTGGTTGGTTTTGACTTTATAAGAAAATGTTTTAAATAAAAGTGATTTAGAATGCAATTTACAGACGATTTTATTATACAGATAATTAATTTAATTTTTTTTAACAATTTTTTTTAGTAAAATTAATTTAATAAAATTAAATTTTTATTTGGTTGGTTTTGACTTTATAAGAAAATGTTTCAAATAAAAATGATTTAAAATGCAATTTACAACCGATTTTGGTATACAGATAATTTATTTAAATTTTTTTAACAATTTTTTTTAGTAAAATTAATTTAATAAAATCAATTTTTTATTTGGTTGGTTTTGACTTTATAAAAAAATGTTTTAAATAAAAGTGATTTAGAATGCAATTTACAGACGATATTATTATACAGATAATTTATTTAATTCTTTTTAACAATTTTTTTTAGTAAAATTAATTTAATAAAATTAAATTTTTATTTGGTTGGTTTTGACTTTATAAGAAAATGTTTCAAATAAAAATGATTTAGAATGCAATTTACAACCGATTTTATAATACAGATAATTTATTTAAATTTTTTTAACGATTTTTTTTAGTAAAATTAATTTAATAAAATCAATTTTTTATTTGGTTGGTTTTTACTTTATAAGAAAATGTTTTAAATAAAAGTGATTTAGAATGCAATTTACAGACGATTTTATTATACAGATAATTAATTTAATTTTTTTTAACAATTTTTTTTAGTAAAATTAATTTATTAAAATTAAATTTTTATTTGGTTAGTTTTGACTTTATAAGAAAATGTTTCAAATAAAAATGATTTAAAATGCAATTTACAACCGATTTTATTATACAGATAATTTATTTAAATTTTTTTAACGATTTTTTTTAGTAAATAAATTTAATAAAATCAATTTTTTATTTGGTTGGTTTTGACTTTATAAGAAAATGTTTGAAATAAAATGATTTAGAATGCAATTTACAGACGATTTTATTATACAGATAATTTATTTAATTTTTTTTAACAATTTTTTTTAGTAAAATTAATTTAATAAAATTAAATTTTTATTTGGTTGGTATTGACTTTATAAGAAAATGTTTCAAATAAAAATGATTTAAAATGCAATTTACAACCGATTTTATTATACAGATAATTTATTTAAATTATATTAACGATTTTTTTTAGTAAAATTAATTTAATAAAATTAAATTTTTATTTGGTTGGTTTTGACTTTATAAGAAAATGTTTTAAATAAAAATGATTTAAAATGCAATTTACAACCGATTTTATTATACAGATAAGTTATTTAAAAAATTTTAACGATTTTTTTTAGTAAAATTAATTTAATAAAATTAAATTTTTATTTGGTTGGTTTTGACTTTATAAGAAAATGTTTCAAATAAAAATGATTTAGAATGCAATTTACAACCGATTTTATTATACAGATAATTTATTTAATTTTTTTTAACATTTTTTTTTAGTAAAATTAATTTAATAAAATCAATTTTTTATTTGGTTGGTTTTGACTTTATAAGAAAATGTTTTAAATAAAAGTGATTTAGAATGCAATTTACAGACGATTTTATTATACAGATAATTAATTTAATTTTTTTTAACAATTTTTTTTAGTAAAATTAATTTATTAAAATTAAATTTTTATTTGGTTAGTTTTGACTTTATAAGAAAATGTTTCAAATAAAAATGATTTAAAATGCAATTTACAACCGATTTTATTATACAGATAATTTGTTTAAATTTTTTTAACGATTTTTTTTAGTAAAATTAATTTAATAAAATCAATTTTTTATTTGGTTGGTTTTGACTTTATAAGAAAATGTTTTAAATAAAAGTGATTTAGAATGCAATTTACATACGATTTTATTATACAGATAATTAATTTAATTTTTTTTAACATTTTTTTTTAGTAAAAATAATTTATTAAAATTAAATTTTTATTTGGTTAGTTTTAGTTATTTTCAAATAAAAATGATTTAAAATGCAATTTACAACCGATTTTATTATACAGATAATTTATTTAAATTTTATTAACGATTTTTTTTAGTAAAAAAATTTAATAAAATTAAATTTTTATTTGGTTGGTTTTGACTTTATAAGATAATGTTTCAAATAAAAATGATTTAAAATGCAATTTACAACCGATTTTATTATACAGATAATTTATTTAAATTTTTTTAACGATTTTTTTTAGTAAAATTAATTTAATAAAATCAATTTTTTATTTGGTTGGTTTTGACTTTATAAGAAAATGTTTAAAATAAAAGTGTTTTAGAATGCAATTTACAGACGATTTTATTAAACAGATAATTTATTTAAATTTTTTTAACGATTTTTTTTAGTAAAATTAATTTAATAAAATTAATTTTTTATTTGGTTGGTTTTGACTTTATAAGAAAATGTTTTAAATAAAAATGATTTAAAATGCAATTTTCAACCGTTTTTATTATACAGATAATTTATTTAAATTTTTTTAACGATTTTTTTTAGTAAAATTAAATTAATAAAATCAATGTTTTATTTGGTTGGTTTTGACTTTATAAGAAAATGTTTTAAATAAAAGTGATTTAGAATGCAATTTACAGACGATTTTATTATACAGATAATTTATTTAAATTTTTTTAACGATTTTTTTTAGTAAAATTAATTTAATAAAATTAAATTTTTATTTGGTTGGTTTTGACTTTATAAGAAAATGTTTCAAATAAAAATGATTTAAAATGCAATTTACAACCGATTTTATTATACAGATAATTTATTTAAAAAATTTTAACGATTTTTTTTAGTAAAATTAATTTAATAAAATTAAATTTTTATTTGGTTTGTTTTGACTTTATAAGAAAATGTTTCAAATAAAAATGATTAAGAATGCAATTTACAACCGATTTTATTATACAGATAATTTATTTTAATTTTTTTAACGATTTTTTTTACTAAAATTAATTTCATAAAATCAATTTTTAATTTGGTTGGTTTTGACTTTATAAGAAAATGTTTTAAATAAAAGTGATTTAGAATGCAATTTACAGACGATTTTATTATTCAGATAAATTATTTAATTTTTTTTAACAATTTTTTTTAGTAAAATTAATTTAATAAAATTTAATTTTTATTTGGTTGGTTTTGACTTTATAAGAAAATGTTTCAAATAAAAATGATTTAAAATGCAATTTACAACCGATTTTGGTATACAGATAATTTATTTAAATTTTTTTAACGATTTTTTAAAGTAAAATTAATTTAATAAAATCAATTTTTTATTTGGTTGGTTTTGACTTTATAAGAAAATGTTTCAAATAAAAGTGATTTAGAATGCAATTTACAGACGATTTTATTATACAGATAATTTATTTAAATTTCTTTAACGATTTTTTTTAGTAAAATTAATTTAAAGAAATTAAATTTTTATTTGGTTGGTTTTCCCTTTATAAGAAAATGTTTCAAATAAAAATGATTTAAAATGCAATTTACAACCGATTTTATTATACAGATAATTTATATAAATTTTTTTAACGATTTTTTTTAGTAAAATTAATTTAATAAAATCAATTTTTTATTTGGTTGGTTTATACTTTATAAGAAAATGTTTTAAATAAAAGTGATTTAGAATGCAATTTACAGACAATTTTATTATACAGATAATTTATTTAAATTTTTTTAACGATTTTTTTTAGTAAAACTAATTTAATAAAATCAATTTTTTATTTGGTTGGTTTTGACTTTATAAGAAAATGTTTTAAATAAAAGTGATTTAGAATGCAATTTACAGACGATTTTATTATTGAGATAATTTATTTAATTTTTTTTAACAATTTTTTTTAGTAAAATTAATTTAATAAAATTAAATTTTTATTTGGTTGGTTTTGACTTTATAAGAAAATGTTTCAAGTAAAAATGATTTAAAATGCAATTTACAACCGATTTTGGTATACAGATAATTTATTTAAATTTTTTTAACGATTTTTTTTAGTAAAATTAATTTAATAAAATCAATTTTTTATTTGGTTGATTTTGACTTTATAAGAAAATGTTTTAAATAAAAGTGATTTAGAATGCAATTTACAGACGATTTTATTATACAGATAATTTATTTAATTCTTTTTAACAATTTTTTTTAGTAAAATTAATTTAATAAAATTAAATTTTTATTTGGTTGGTTTTGACTTTATAAGAAAATGTTTCAAATAAAAATGATTTAGAATGCAATTTACAACCGATTTTATTATACAGATAATTAATTTAAATTTTTTTAACGATTTTTTTTAGTAAAATTAATTTAATAAAATCAATTTTTTATTTGGTTGGTTTTTACTTTATAAGAAAATGTTTTAAATAAAAGTGATTTAGAATGCAATTTACAGACGATTTTATTATACAGATAATTAATTTAATTTTTTTTTAACAATTTTTTTTAGTAAAATTAATTTATTAAAATTAAATTTTTATTTGGTTAGTATTGACTTTATAAGAAAATGTTTCAAATAAAAATGATTTAAAATGCAATTTACAACCGATTTTATTATACAGATAATTTATTTAAATTTTTTTAACAATTTTTTTTAGTAAAATTAATTTAATAAAATCAATTTTTTATTTAGTTGGTTTTGACTTTATAAGAAAATGTTTTAAATAAAAGTGATTTAGAATGCAATTTACAGACAATTTTATTATACAGATAATTTATTTAAATTTTTTTAACGATTTTTTTTAGTAAAATTAATTTAATGAAATTAAATTTTTATTTGGTTGGTTTTGACTTTATAAGAAAATGTTTCAAATAAAAATGATTTAAAATGCAATTTACAACCGATTTTATTATACAGATAATTTATATAAATTTTTTTAACGATTTTTTTTAGTAAAATTAATTTAATAAATTCAATTTTTTATTTGGTTGGATTTTTATTTAAAACATTTTCTTATAAATAAGAAAATGTTTTAAATAAAAATGATTTAAAATGCAATTTACAACCGATTTTATTATACAGATAATTTATTTAAATTTTTTTAACGATTTTTTTTAGTAAAATTAATTTAGTATAATCAATTTTTTATTTGGTTGGTTTTGACTTTATAAGAAAATGTTTTAAATAAAAGTGATTTAGAATGCAATTTACAGACGATTTTTGTATACAGATAATTAATTTAATTTTTTTTAACAATTTTTTTAGTAAAATTAATTTATTAAAATTAAATTTTTATTTGGTTAGTTTTGACTTTATAAGAAAATGTTTCAAATAAAAATAATTTAAAATGCAATTTACAACCGATTTTATTATACAGATAATTTATTTAAATTTTTTTAACGATTTTTTTTAGTAAAATAAATTTAATAAAATCAATTTTTTATTTGGTTGGTTTTGACTTTATGAGAAAATGTTTTAAATAAAAGTGATTTAGAATGCAATTTACAGGCGATTTTATTATACAGATAATTTATTAAAATTTTTTTAACGATTTTTTTTAGTAAAACTAATTTAATAAAATTTTATTTTTATTTGGTTGGTTTTGACTTTATAAGAAAATGTTTCAAATAAAAATGATTTAAAATGCAATTTACAACCGATTTTATTATACAGATAATTTATTTTAATTTTTTTAACGATTTTTTTTAGTAAAATTAATTTAATAAAATCAATTTTTAATTTGGTTGGTTTTGACTTGATAAGAAAATGTTTTAAATAAAAGTGATTTAGAATGCAATTTACAGACGATTTTATTATTCAGATAATTTATTTAATTCTTTTTAACAATTTTTTTTAGTAAAATTAATTTAATAAAATTAAATTTTTATTTGGTTGGTTTTGACTTTATAAGAAAATGTTTCAAATAAAAATGATTTAGAATGCAATTTACAACCGATTTTATAATACAGATAATTTATTTAAATTTTTTTAACGATTTTTTTTAGTAAAATTAATTTAATAAAATCAATTTTTTATTTGGTTGGTTTTTACTTTATAAGAAAATGTTTTAAATAAAAGTGATTTAGAATGCAATTTACAGACGATTTTATTATACAGATAATTAATTTAATTTTTTTTAACAATTTTTTTTAGTAAAATTAATTTATTAAAATTAAATTTTTATTTGGTTAGTTTTGACTTTATAAGAAAATGTTTCAAATAAAAATGATTTAAAATGCAATTTACAACCGATTTTATTATACAGATAATTTATTTAATTTTTTTTAACGATTTTTTTTCGTAAAATTAATTTAATAAAATCAATTTTTTATTTAGTTGGTTTTGACTTTATAAGAAAATGTTTTAAATAAAAGTGATTTAGAATGCAATTTACAGACGATTTTATTATACAGATAATTTATTTAAATTTTTTTAACGATTTTTTTTAGTAAAATTAATTTAATAAAATCAATTTTTTATTTGGTTGGTTTTGACTTTATAAGAAAATGTTTCAAATAAAAATGATTTAAAATGCAATTTACAACCGATTTTATTATACAGATAATTTATTTAAATTTTTTTAACGATTTTTTCTAGTAAAATTAATTTAATAAAATTATATTTTTATTTGGTTGGTTTTGACTTTATAAGAAAATGTTTCAAATAAAAATGATTTAAAATGCAATTTACAACCGATTTTATTATACAGATAATTTATTTAAATTTTTTTAAAGATTTTTTTTAGTAAAATTAATTTAATAAAATCAATTTTTTATTTGGTTGGTTTTGACTTTATAAGAAAATGTTTTAAATAAAAATGATTTAAAATGCAATTTACAACCGATTTTATTATACAAATAATTTATTTAAATTTTTTTAACGATTTTTTTTAGTAAAATTAATTTAATAAAATCAATTTTTTATTTGGTTGGTTTTGACTTTATAAGAAAATGTTTTAAATAAAAGTGATTTAGAATGCAATTTACAGACGATTTTATTATACAGATAATTAATTTAATTTTTTTTAACAATTTTTTTTAGTAAAATTAATTTATTAAAATTAAATTTTTATTTGGTTAGTTTTGACTTTATAAGAAAATGTTTCAAATAAAAATGATTTAAAATGCAATTTACAACCGATTTTATTATACAGATAATTTATTTAAATTTTTTTAACGATTTTTTTTAGTAAATAAATTTAATAAAATCAATTTTTTATTTGGTTGGTTTTGACTTTATAAGAAAATGTTTGAAATAAAATGATTTAGAATGCAATTTACAGACGATTTTATTATACAGATAATTTATTTAATTTTTTTTAACAATTTTTTTTAGTAAAATTAATTTAATAAAATTAAATTTTTATTTGGTTGGTATTGACTTTATAAGAAAATGTTTCAAATAAAAATGATTTAAAATGCAATTTACAACCGATTTTATTATACAGATAAGTTATTTAAATTTTATTAACGATTTTTTTTAGTAAAATTAATTTAATAAAATTAAATTTTTATTTGGTTGGTTTTGACTTTATAAGAAAATGTTTTAAATAAAAATGATTTAAAATGCAATTTACAACCGATTTTATTATACAGATAATTTATTTAAAAAATTTTAACGATTTTTTTTAGTAAAATTAATTTAATAAAATTAAATTTTTATTTGGTTGGTTTTGACTTTATAAGAAAATGTTTCAAATAAAAATGATTTAGAATGCAATTTACAACCGATTTTATTATACAGATAATTTATTTAAATTTTTTTAACATTTTTTTTTAGTAAAATTAATTTAATAAAATCAATTTTTTATTTGGTTGGTTTTGACTTTATAAGAAAATGTTTTAAATAAAAGTGATTTAGAATGCAATTTACAGACGATTTTATTATACAGATAATTAATTTAATTTTTTTTAACAATTTTTTTTAGTAAAATTAATTTATTAAAATTAAATTTTTATTTGGTTAGTTTTGACTTTATAAGAAAATGTTTCAAATAAAAATGATTTAAAATGCAATTTACAACCGATTTTATTATACAGATAATTTATTTAAATTTTTTTAACGATTTTTTTTAGTAAAATTAATTTAATAAAATCAATTTTTTATTTGGTTGGTTTTGACTTTATAAGAAAATGTTTTAAATAAAAGTGATTTAGAATGCAATTTACATACGATTTTATTATACAGATAATTAATTTAATTTTTTTTAACAATTTTTTTTAGTAAAAATAATTTATTAAAATTAAATTTTTATTTGGTTAGTTTTAGTTATTTTCAAATAAAAATGATTTAAAATGCAATTTACAACCGATTTTATTATACAGATAATTTATTTAAATTTTATTAACGATTTTTTTTAGTAAAAAAATTTAATAAAATTAAATTTTTATTTGGTTGGTTTTGACTTTATAAGATAATGTTTCAAATAAAAATGATTTAAAATGCAATTTACAACCGATTTTATTATACAGATAATTTATTTAAATTTTTTTAACGATTTTTTTTAGTAAAATTAATTTAATAAAATCAATTTTTTATTTGGTTGGTTTTGACTTTATAAGAAAATGTTTAAAATAAAAGTGTTTTAGAATGCAATTTACAGACGATTTTATTAAACAGATAATTTATTTAAATTTTTTTAACGATTTTTTTTAGTAAAATTAATTTAATAAAATTAATTTTTTATTTGGTTGGTTTTGACTTTATAAGAAAATGTTTTAAATAAAAATGATTTAAAATGCAATTTTCAACCGTTTTTATTATACAGATAATTTATTTAAATTTTTTTAACGATTTTTTTTAGTAAAATTAAATTAATAAAATCAATGTTTTATTTGGTTGGTTTTGACTTTATAAGAAAATGTTTTAAATAAAAGTGATTTAGAATGCAATTTACAGACGATTTTATTATACAGATAATTTATTTAAATTTTTTTAACGATTTTTTTTAGTAAAATTAATTTAATAAAATTAAATTTTTATTTGGTTGGTTTTGACTTTATAACAAAATGTTTTAAATAAAAATGATTTAAATTGCAATTTACAACCGATTTTATTATACAGATAATTTATTTAAAAAATTTTAACGATTTTTTTAGTACAATTAATTTAATAAAATTAAATTTTTATTTGGTTGGCTTTGACTTCATAAGAAAATGTTTTAAATAAAAATGATTTAAAATGCAATTTACAACCGATTTTATTATACAGATAATTTATTTAAATTTTTTTAACGATTTTTTTTAGTAAAATTAATTTAATAAAATCAATTTTTTATTTGGTTGGTTTTGACTTTATAAGAAAATGTTTTAAATAAAAGTGATTTAGAATGCAATTTGCAGACGATTTTATTATACAGATAAATAATTTAATTTTTTTTAACAATTTTTTTTAGTCAAATTAATTTATTAAAATTAAATTTTTATTTGGTTAGTTTTGACTTTATAAGAAAATGTTTCAAATAAAAATGATTTAAAATGCAATTTACAACCGATTTTATTATACAGATAATTTATTTAAATTTTTTTAACGATTTTTTTTAGTAAAATTAATTTAATAAAATCAATTTTTTATTTGGTTGGTTTTGACTTTATAAAAAAATGTTTTAAATAAAAGTGATTTAGAATGCAATTTACAGACGATTTTATTATACAGATAATTTATCTAATTTTTTTTAACAATTTTTTTTAGTAAAATTAATTTAATAAAATTAAATTTTTATTTGGTTGGTTTTGACTTTATAAAAAAATGTTTCAAATAAAAATGATTTAAAATGCAATTTACAACCGATTTTATTATACAGATAATTTATTTTAATTTTTTTAACGATTTTTTTTAGTAAAATTAATTTAATAAAATCAATTTTTAATTTGGTTGGTTTTGACTTTATAAGAAAATGTTTTAAGTAAAAGTGATTTAGAATGCAATTTACAGACGATTTTATTATTCAGATAATTTATTTAATTTTTTTTAACAATTTTTTTTAGTAAAATTAATTTAATAAAATTTAATTTTTATTTGGTTGGTTTTGACTTTATAAGAAAATGTTTCAAATAAAAATGATTTAAAATGCAATTTACAACCGATTTTATTATACAGATAATTTATTTAAATTTTTTTAACGATTTTTTTTAGTAAAATTAATTTAATAAAATCAATTTTTTATTTGGTTGGTTTTGACTTTATAAGAAAATGTTTCAAATAAAAGTGATTTAGAATGCAATTTACAGACGATTTTATTATTCAGATAATTTATTTAATTTTTTTTAACGATTTTTTTTTAGTAAAATTAATTTAATAAAATTTAATTTTTATTTGGTTGGTTTTGACTTTATAAGAAAATGTTTCAAATAAAAATGATTTAAAATGCAATTTACAACCGATTTTATTATACAGATAATTTATTTTAATTTTTTTAACGATTTTTTTTACTAAAATTAATTTAATAAAATCAATTTTTAATTTGGTTGGTTTTGACTTTATAAGAAAATGTTTTAAATAAAAGTGATTTAGAATGCAATTTACAGACGATTTTATTATTCAGATAATTTATTTAATTTTTTTTAACAATTTTTTTTAGTAAAATTAATTTAATAAAATTTAATTTTTATTTGGTTGGTTTTGACTTTATAAGAAAATGTTTCAAATAAAAATGATTTAAAATGCAATTTACAACCGATTTTGGTATACAGATAATTTATTTAAATTTTTTTAACGATTTTTTTTTAGTAAAATTAATTTAATAAAATCAATTTTTTATTTGGTTGGTTTTGACTTTATAAGAAAATGTTTTAAATAAAAGTGATTTAGAATGCAATTTACAGACGATTTTATTATACAGATAATTTATATAATTTTTTTTAACAATTTTTTTTAGTAAAATTAATTTAATAAAATTAAATTTTTATTTGGTTGGTATTGACTTTATAAGAAAATGTTTCAAATAAAAATGATTTAAAATGCAATTTACAACCGATTTTATTATACAGATAATTTATTTAAATTTTATTAACGATTTTTTTTAGTAAAATTAATTTAATAAAATTAAATTTTTATTTGGTTGGTTTTGACTTTATAAGTTTTTGTTTCAAATAAAAATGATTTAAAATGCAATTTACAACCGATTTTATTATACAGATAATTTATTTAAAAAATTTTAACGATTTTTTTTAGTAAAATTAATTTAATAAAATTAAATTTTTATTTGGTTTGTTTTGACTTTATAAGAAAATGTTTCAAATAAAAATGATTTAGAATGCAATTTACAACCGATTTTATTATACAGATAATTTATTTAAATTTTTTTAACATTTTTTTTTATTAAAATTAATTTAATAAAATCAATTTTTTATTTGGTTGGTGACTTTATAAGAAAATGTTTTAAATAAAAGTGATTTAAAATGCAATTTACAGACGATTTTATTATACAGATAATTTATTTAAATTTTTTTAACGATTTTTTTTAGTAAAATTAATTTAATAAAATCAATTTTTTATTTGGTTGGTTTTGACTTTATAAAAAAATGTTTCAAATAAAAATGATTTAAAATGCAATTTACAACCGATTTTATTATACAGATAATTTATTTGAATTTTTTTAACGATTTTTTTTAGTAAAATTAATTTAATAAAATTAAATTTTTATTTGGTTGGTTTTGACTTTATAAGAAAATGTTTCAAATAAAAATGATTTAAAATGCAATTTACAACCGATTTTATTATACAGATAATTTATTTAAATTTTTTTAACGATTTTTTTTAGTAAAATTAATTTAATGAAATTAAATTTTTATTTGGTTGGTATTGACTTTATAAGAAAATGTTTCATATAAAAATGATTTAAAATGCAATTTACAACCGATTTTATTATACAGATAATTTATATAAATTTTTTTAACGATTTTTTTTAGTAAAATTAATTTAATAAAATCAATTTTTTATTTGGTTGGTTTTGACTTTATAAGAAAATGTTTTAAATAAAAGTGATTTAGAATGCAATTTACAGACGATTTTATTATACAGATAATTTATTTAAACTTTTTTAACGATTTTTTTTAGTAAAACTAATTTAATAAAATCAATTTTTTATTTGGTTGGTTTTGACTTTATAAGAAAAAGTTTTAATTAAAAGTGATTTAGAATGCAATTTACAGACGATTTTATTATTCAGATAATTTATTTAATTTTTTTTAACGATTTTTTTTAGTAAAATTAATTTAATAAAATTTTATTTTTATTTGGTTGGTTTTGACTTTATAAGAAAATGTTTCAAATAAAAATGATTTAAAATGCAATTTACAACCGATTTTATTATACAGATATTTTATTTTAATTTTTTTAACGATTTTTTTTAGTAAAATTAATTTAATAAAATCAATTTTTAATTTGGTTGGTTTTGACTTTATAAGAAAATGTTTTAAATAAAAGTGATTTAGAATGCAATTTACAGACGATTTTATTTTTCAGATAATTTATTTAATTTTTTTTAACAATTTTTTTTAGTAAAATTAATTTAATAAAATTTAATTTTTATTTGGTTGGTTTTGACTTTATAAGAAAATGTTTCAAATAAAAATGATTTAAAATGCAATTTACAACCGATTTTGGTATACAGATAATTTATTTAAATTTTTTTAACGATTTTTTTTAGTAAAATTAATTTAATAAAATCAATTTTTTATTTGGTTGGTTTTGACTTTATAAGAAAATGTTTTAAATAAAAGTGATTTAGAATGCAATTTACAGACGATTTTATTATACAGATAATTTATTTAAATTTTTTTAACGATTTTTTTTAGTAAAATTAATTTAATAAAATCAATTTTTTATTTGGTTGGTTTTGACTTTATAAGAAAATGTTTTAAATAAAAGTGATTTAGAATGCAATTTGCAGACGATTTTATTATACAGATAATTAATTTACTTTTTTTTAACAATTTTTTTTAGTAAAATTAATTTATTAAAATTAAATTTTTATTTGGTTAGTTTTGACTTTATAAGAAAATGTTTTAAATAAAAATGATTTAAAATGCAATTTACAACCGATTTTATTATACAGATAATTTATTTAAATTTTTTTAACGATTTTTTTTAGTAAAATTAATTTAATAAAATCAATTTTTTATTTGGTTGGTTTTGACTTTATAAGAAAATGTTTTAAATAAAAGTGATTTAAATTGCAAATTACAACCGATTTTATTATACAGATAATTTATTTAATTTTTTTTAACAATTTTTTTTAGTAAAATTAATTTAATAAAATTAAATTTTTATTTGGTTGGTTTTGACTTTATAAAAAAATGTTTCAAATAAAAATGATTTAAAATGCAATTTACAACCGATTTTATTATACAGATAATTTATTTTAATTTTTTTAACGATTTTTTTTAGTAAAATTAATTTAATAAAATCAATTTTTAATTTGGTTGGTTTTGACTTTATAAGAAAATGTTTTAAATAAAAGTGATTTAGAATGCAATTTACAGACGATTTTTTTATTCAGATAATTTATTTAATTTTTTTAACAATTTTTTTTAGTAAAATTAATTTAATAAAATTAAACGATTTTTTTATAGTAAAATTAATTTAATAAAATTTAATTTTTATTTGGTTGGTTTTGACTTTATAAGAAAATGTTTCAATTAAAAATGATTTAAAATGCAATTTACAACCGATTTTATTATACAGATAATATATTTTAATTTTTTTAACGATTTTTTTTAGTAAAATTAATTTAATAAAATCAATTTTTAATTTGGTTGGTTTTGACTTTATAAGAAAATGTTTTAAATAAAAGTGATTTAGAATGCAATTTACAGACGATTTTATTATTCAGATAATTTATTTAATTTTTTTTAACAATTTTTTTTAGTAAAATTAATTTAATAAAATTAAATTTTTATTTGGTTGGTTTTGACTTTATAAGAAAATGTTTCAAATAAAAATGATTTAAAATGCAATTTACAACCGATTTTGGTATACAGATAATTTATTTAAATTTTTTTAACGATTTTTTTTAGTAAAATTAATTTAATAAAATCAATTTTTTATTTGGTTGGTTTTGACTTTATAAGAAAATGTTTTAAATAAAAGTGATTTAGAATGCAATTTACAGACGATTTTATTATACAGATAATTTATTTAATTCTTTTTAACAATTTTTTTTAGTAAAATTAATTTAATAAAATTAAATTTTTATTTGGTTGGTTTTGACTTTATAAGAAAATGTTTCAAATAAAAATGATTTAGAATGCAATTTACAACCGATTTTATTATACAGATAATTTATTTAAATTTTTTTAACGATTTTTTTTAGTAAAATTAATTTAATAAAATCAATTTTTTATTTGGTTGGTTTTTACTTTATAAGAAAATGTTTTAAATAAAAGTGATTTAGAATGCAATTTACAGACGATTTTATTATACAGATAATTAATTTAATTTTTTTAACAATTTTTTTTAGTAAAATTAATTTATTAAAATTAAATTTTTATTTGGTTAGTTTTGACTTTATAAGAAAATGTTTCAAATAAAAATGATTTAAAATGCAATTTACAACCGATTTTATTATACAGATAATTTATTTAAATTTTTTTAACGATTTTTTTTAGTAAAAGTAATTTAATAAAATCAATTTTTTATTTAGTTGGTTTTGACTTTATAAGAAAATGTTTTAAATAAAAGTGATTTAGAATGCAATTTACAGACGATTTTATTATACAGATAATTTATTTAAATTTTTTTAACGATTTTTTTTAGTAAAATTAATTTAATAAAATCAATTTTTTATTTGGTTGGTTTTGACTTTATAAGAAAATGTTTCAAATAAAAATGATTTAAAATGCAATTTACAACCGATTTTATTATACAGATAATTTATTTAAATTTTTTTAACGATTTTTTCTAGTAAAATTAATTTAATAAAATTAAATTTTTATTTGGTTGGTTTTGACTTTATAAGAAAATGTTTCAAATAAAAATGATTTAAAATGCAATTTACAACCGATTTTATTATACAGATAATTTATTTAAATTTTTTTAACGATTTTTTTTAGTAAAATTAATTTAATAAAATCAATTTTTTATTTGGTTGGTTTTGACTTTATAAGAAAATGTTTTAAATAAAAATGATTTAAAATGCAATTTACAACCGATTTTATTATACAGATAATTTATTTAAATTTTTTTAACGATTTTTTTTAGTAAAATTAATTTAATAAAATCAATTTTTTATTTGGTTGGTTTTGACTTTATAAGAAAATGTTTTAAATAAAAGTGATTTAGAATGCAAATTACAGACGATTTTATTATTCAGATAATTTATTTAATTTTTTTTAACGATTTTTTTATAGTAAAATTAATTTAATAAAATTTAATTTTTATTTGGTTGGTTTTGACTTTATAAGAAAATGTTTCAAATAAAAATGATTTAAAATGCAATTTACAACCGATTTTATTATACAGATAATTTATTTTAATTTTTTTTAAGATTTTTTTTAGTAAAATTAATTTAATAAAATCAATTTTTAATTTGGTTGGTTTTGACTTTATAAGAAAATGTTTTAAATAAAAGTGATTTAGAATGCAATTTACAGACGATTTTATTATTCAGATAATTTATTTAATTTTTTTTAACAATTTTTTTTAGTAAAATTAATTTAATAAAATTAAATTTTTATTTGGTTGGTTTTGACTTTATAAGAAAATGTTTCAAATAAAAATGATTTAAAATGCAATTTACAACCGATTTTGGTATACAGATAATTTATTTAAATTTTTTTAACGATTTTTTTTAGTAAAATTAATTTAATAAAATCAATTTTTTATTTGGTTGGTTTTGACTTTATAAGAAAATGTTTTAAATAAAAGTGATTTAGAATGCAATTTACAGACGATTTTATTATACAGATAATTTATTTAATTCTTTTTAACAATTTTTTTTAGTAAAATTAATTTAATAAAATTAAATTTTTATTTGGTTGGTTTTGACTTTATAAGAAAATGTTTCAAATAAAAATGATTTAGAATGCAATTTACAACCGATTTTATTATACAGATAATTTATTTAAATTTTTTTAACGATTTTTTTTTACTAAAATTAATTTAATAAAATCAATTTTTTATTTGGTTGGTTTTTACTTTATAAGAAAATGTTTTAAATAAAAGTGATTTAGAATGCAATTTACAGACGATTTTATTATACAGATAATTAATTTAATTTTTTTTAACAATTTTTTTTAGTAAAATTAATTTATTAAAATTAAATTTTTATTTGGTTAGTTTTGACTTTATAAGAAAATGTTTCAAATAAAAATGATTTAAAATGCAATTTACAACCGATTTTATTATACAGATAATTTATTTAAATTTTTTTAACGATTTTTTTAGTAAAATTAATTTAATAAAATCAATTTTTTATTTAGTTGGTTTTGACTTTATAAGAAAATGTTTTAAATAAAAGTGATTTAGAATGCAATTTACAGACGATTTTATTATACAGATAATTTATTTAAATTTTTTTAACGATTTTTTTTAGTAAAATTAATTTAATAAAATCAATTTTTTATTTGGTTGGTTTTGACTTTATAAGAAAATGTTTCAAATAAAAATGATTTAAAATGCAATTTACAACCGATTTTATTATACAGATAATTTATTTAAATTTTTTTAACGATTTTTTCTAGTAAAATTAATTTAATAAAATTAAATTTTTATTTGGTTGGTTTTGACTTTATAAGAAAATGTTTCAAATAAAAATGATTTAAAATGCAATTTACAACCTATTTTATTATACAGATAATTTATTTAAATTTTTTTAACGATTTTTTTTAGTAAAATTAATTTAATAAAATCAATTTTTTATTTGGTTGGTTTTGACTTTATAAGAAAATGTTTCAAATAAAAATGATTTAAAATGCAATTTACAACCGATTTTATTATACAGATAATTTATTTAACATTTTTTAACGATTTTTTTTAGTAAATAAATTTAATAAAATCAATTTTTTATTTGGTTGGTTTTGACTTTATAAGAAAATGTTTGAAATAAAAGTGATTTAGAATGCAATTTACAGACGATTTTATTATACAGATAATTTATTTATTTTTTTTAACAATTTTTTTTAGTAAAATTAATTTAATAAAATTAAATTTTTATTTGGTTGGTATTGACTTTATAAGAAAATGTTTCAAATAAAAATGATTTAAAATGCAATTTACAACCGATTTTATTATACAGATAATTTATTTAAATTTTATTAACGATTTTTTTTAGTAAAATTAATCTAATAAAATTAAATTTTTATTTGGTTGGTTTTGACTTTATAAGAAAATGTTTTAAATAAAAATGATTTAAAATGCAATTTACAACCGATTTTATTATACAGATAATTTATTTAAAAAATTTTAACGATTTTTTTTAGTAAAATTAATTTAATAAAATTAAATTTTTATTTGGTTGGTTTTGACTTTATAAGAAAATGTTTCAAATAAAAATGATTTAGAATGCAATTTACAACCGATTTTATTATACAGATAATTTATTTAAATTTTTTTAACATTTTTTTTTAGTAAAATTAATTTAATAAAATCAATTTTTTATTTGGTTGGTTTTGACTTTATAAGAAAATGTTTTAAATAAATGTGATTTAGAATGCAATTTACAGACGATTTTATTATACAGATAATTAATTTAATTTTTTTTAACATTTTTTTTTAGTAAAATTAATTTATTAAAATTAAATTTTTATTTGGTTAGTTTTGACTTTATAAGAAAATGTTTCAAATAAAAATGATTTAAAATGCAATTTACAACCGATTTTATTATACAGATAATTTATTTAATTTTTTTTAACGATTTTTTTTTAGTAAAATTAATTTAATAAAATCAATTTTTTATTTGGTTGGTTTTGACTTTATAAGAAAATGTTTTAAATAAAAGTGATTTAGAATGCAATTTACATACGATTTTATTATACAGATAATTAATTTAATTTTTTTTAACAATTTTTTTTAGTAAAAATAATTTATTAAAATTAAATTTTTATTTGGTTAGTTTTAGTTTTTTTCAAATAAAAATGATTTAAAATGCAATTTACAACCGATTTTATTATACAGATAATTTATTTAAATTTTATTAACGATTTTTTTTAGTAAAATTAATTTAATAAAATTAAAATTTTATTTGGTTGGTTTTGACTTTATAAGATAATGTTTTAAATAAAAATGATTTAAAATGCAATTTACAACCGATTTTATTATACAGATAATTTATTTAAATTTTTTTAACGATTTTTTTTAGTAAATTTAATTTAATAAAATCAATTTTTTATTTGGTTGGTTTTGACTTTGTAAGAAAATGTTTAAAATAAAAGTGATTTAGAATGCAATTTACAGACGATTTTATTAAACAGATAATTTATTTAAATTTTTTTAACGATTTTTTTTAGTAAAATTAATTTAATAAAATCAATTTTTTATTTGGTTGGTTTTGACTTTATAAGAAAATGTTTTAAATAAAAATGATTTAAAATGCAATTTTCAACCGTTTTTATTATACAGATAATTTATTTAAATTTTTTTAACGATTTTTTTTAGTAAAACTAATTTAATAAAATCAATGTTTTATTTGGTTGGTTTTGACTTTATAAGAAAATGTTTTAAATAAAAGTGATTTAGAATGCAATTTACAGACGATTTTATTATACAGATAATTAATTTAATTTTTTTTTAACAATTTTTTTTAGTAAAATTAATTTATTAAAATTAAATTTTTATTTGGTTAGTTTTGACTTTATAAAAAAATGTTTTAAATAAAAATGATTTAAAATGCAATTTACAACCGATTTTATTATACAGATAATTTATTTAAATTTTTTTAACGATTTTTTTTAGTAAAATTAATTTAATAAAATTAAATTTTTATTTGGTTGGTTTTGACTTTATAACAAAATGTTTTAAATAAAAATGATTTAAATTGTAATTTACAACCGATTTTATTATACAGATAATTTATTTAAAAAATTTTAACGATTTTTTTAGTACAATTAATTTAATAAAATTAAATTTTTATTTGGTTGGTTTTGACTTTATAAGAAAATGTTTTAAATAAAAATGATTTAAAATGCAATTTACAACCGATTTTATTATACAGATAATTTATTTAAATTTTTTTAACGATTTTTTTTAGTAAAATTAATTTAATAAAATCAATTTTTAATTTGGTTGGTTTTGACTTTATAAGAAAATGTTTTAAATAAAAGTGATTTAGAATGCAATTTACAGACGATTTTATTATTCAGATAATTTATTTAATTTTTTTTAACAATTTTTTTTAGTAAAATTAATTTAATAAAATTAAATTTTTATTTGGTTGGTTTTGACTTTATAAGAAAATGTTTCAAATAAAAATGATTTAAAATGCAATTTACAACCGATTTTGGTATACAGATAATTTATTTAAATTTTTTTAACGATTTTTTTTAGTAAAATTAATTTAATAAAATCAATTTTTTATTTGGTTGGTTTTGACTTTATAAGAAAATGTTTTAAATAAAAGTGATTTAGAATGCAATTTACAGACGATTTTATTATACAGATAATTTATTTAATTCTTTTTAACAATTTTTTTTAGTAAAATTAATTTAATAAAATTAAATTTTTATTTGGTTGGTTTTGACTTTATAAGAAAATGTTTCAAATAAAAATGATTTAGAATGCAATTTACAACCGATTTTATTATACAGATAATTTATTTAAATTTTTTTAACGATTTTTTTTACTAAAATTAATTTAATAAAATCAATTTTTTATTTGGTTGGTTTTTACTTTATAAGAAAATGTTTTAAATAAAAGTGATTTAGAATGCAATTTACAGACGATTTTATTATACAGATAATTAATTTAATTTTTTTTAACAATTTTTTTTAGTAAAATTAATTTATTAAAATTAAATTTTTATTTGGTTAGTTTTGACTTTATAAGAAAATGTTTCAAATAAAAATGATTTAAAATGCAATTTACAACCGATTTTATTATACAGATAATTTATTTAAATTTTTTTAACGATTTTTTTAGTAAAATTAATTTAATAAAATCAATTTTTTATTTAGTTGGTTTTGACTTTATAAGAAATTGTTTTAAATAAAAGTGATTTAGAATGCAATTTACAGACGATTTTATTATACAGATAATTTATTTAAATTTTTTTAACGATTTTTTTTAGTAAAATTAATTTAATAAAATCAATTTTTTATTTGGTTGGTTTTGACTTTATAAGAAAATGTTTCAAATAAAAATGATTTAAAATGCAATTTACAACCGATTTTATTATACAGATAATTTATTTAAACTTTTTTAACGATTTTTTCTAGTAAAATTAATTTAATAAAATTAAATTTTTATTTGGTTGGTTTTGACTTTATAAGAAAATGTTTCAAATAAAAATGATTTAAAATGCAATTTACAACCTATTTTATTATACAGATAATTTATTTAAATTTTTTTAACATTTTTTTTTAGTAAAATTAATTTAATAAAATCAATTTTTTATTTGGTTGGTTTTGACTTTATAAGAAAATGTTTCAAATAAAAATGATTTAAAATGCAATTTACAACCGATTTTATTATACAGATAATTTATTTAATTTTTTTTAACGATTTTTTTTAGTAAAATTAATTTAATAAAATCAATTTTTTATTTGGTTGGTTTTGACTTTATAAGAAAATGTTTTAAATAAAAGTGATTTAGAATGCAATTTACATACGATTTTATTATACAGATAATTAATTTAATTTTTTTTAACAATTTTTTTTAGTAAAAATAAATTATTAAAATTAAATTTTTATTTGGTTAGTTTTAGTTTTTTTCAAATAAAAATGATTTAAAATGCAATTTACAACCGATTTTATTATACAGATAATTTATTTAAATTTTATTAACGATTTTTTTTAGTAAAATTAATTTAATAAAATTAAAATTTTATTTGGTTGGTTTTGACTTTATAAGATAATGTTTTAAATAAAAATGATTTAAAATGCAATTTACAACCGATTTTATTATACAGATAATTTATTTAAATTTTTTTAACGATTTTTTTTAGTAAAATTAATTTAATAAAATCAATTTTTTATTTGGTTGGTTTTGACTTTATAAGAAAATGTTTAAAATAAAAGTGATTTAGAATGCAATTTACAGACGATTTTATTAAACAGATAATTTATTTAAATTTTTTTAACGATTTTTTTTAGTAAAATTAATTTAATAAAATCAATTTTTTATTTGGTTGGTTTTGACTTTATAAGAAAATGTTTTAAATAAAAATGATTTAAAATGCAATTTTCAACCGTTTTTATTATACAGATAATTTATTTAAATTTTTTTAACGATTTTTTTTAGTAAAACTAATTTAATAAAATCAATGTTTTATTTGGTTGGTTTTGACTTTATAAGAAAATGTTTTAAATAAAAGTGATTTAGAATGCAATTTACAGACGATTTTATTATACAGATAATTAATTTAATTTTTTTTTAACAATTTTTTTTAGTAAAATTAATTTATTAAAATTAAATTTTTATTTGGTTAGTTTTGACTTTATAAAAAAATGTTTTAAATAAAAATGATTTAAAATGCAATTTACAACCGATTTTATTATACAGATAATTTATTTAAATTTTTTTAACGATTTTTTTTAGTAAAATTAATTTAATAAAATTAAATTTTTATTTGGTTGGTTTTGACTTTATAACAAAATGTTTTAAATAAAAATGATTTAAATTGCAATTTACAACCGATTTTATTATACAGATAATTTATTTAAAAAATTTTAACGATTTTTTTAGTACAATTAATTTAATTAAATTAAATTTTTATTTGGTTGGTTTTGACTTTATAAGAAAATGTTTTAAATAAAAATTATTATAAAATGTGTATTTTAATTATTTCTTTATTAAATAATGTGTATTTTAGTTATTTTTTTATTAAATAATGTGCAATTTAGTTATTTTTCTATGAAATATTGTGTATTTTAGTTATTTCTGTATTAAATAATGTGTATTTTAGTTATTTACTTATTAAATAATGTTTATTTAAGTTATTTCTCTATAAAATAATGTGTATTTTAGTTATTTCTTTATTAAATAATGTGATTTTTTTTTCTTTAATAAATAATGTGTATTTTAGTTATTTCTCTATTAAATAATGTGTATTTTAGTTATTTACTTATCAAATAATGTGTATTTAAGTTATTTCTTTATTAAATAATGTGTATTTTTTATTTCTTTAATAATTAGTGTGTATTTATGTAATTTCTTTATTAAATAATGTGTTTTTCAGTAATTTTTATTTAATAATATGTATTTTAGTTATTTCTCTATTAAATAATGTGTATATAAGTTATTTTTTTATTAAATAATGTGATTTTTTTTTCTTTAATAAATAATGTGTATTTTAGTTATTTCTTTATTAAATAATGTGTATTTTAGTTATTTACTTATTAAATAATGTGTATTTTAGTTATTTCTCTATTAAATAATGTGTATATTACTTATTTCTTTATTAAATAATGTGATTTTTTTTTATTTCTTTAATATATAATGTGTATTTTAGTTATTTCTCTAATAAATAATGTGTAATTTAGTTATTTTTCTATTAAATAATGTGTCATTTAGTTATTTCTCTAATAAATAATGTGTAAATTAGTTATTTTTTTATTTAATAATGTGTATTTTAGTTATTTCTCTATTAATTAATGTGTATTTTAGTTATTTCTTTATTAAATAATGTGTATTTTAGTTATTTCTTTATAATTTATTCTGTATTTAAATTATTTTTTTATTAAATAATGTGTAATTTTAATATTTTTCTATTAAATATTGTGTATTTTAGTTATTTCTCTAAAAAATAATGTGTTTTTTAGTTATTTCTCTATTAAATAAGGTGTATTTTAGTTATTTACTTATTAAATAATGTGTATTTTAGTTATTTCTCTATTAAATAATGTGTAATTTAGTTATTTTTTTTATTAAAGATTGTGTTTTTTAATTATTTCTTTATTAAATATTGTGTATTTTAGTTATTTCTCTATTGAATAATGTGTATTTTAATTATCACCTAATAATTAATGAGTATTTCAGTTATTTCTTTATTAAATAATGTGTAATTTAGTAATTTTTCTATTAAATAATATGTATTTTAGTTATTTCTTTACTAAATAATGTGTATTTTACTTATTTCTCTATAAAATAATGTGTATTTTAGTTATTTTTTTATTAAATAATGTGTATTTTATTTATTTTTCTATTAAATAATGTGTAATTTTTTTTTTTATTATTGTGTGATTTAGTTATTTCATTATTAAATAATGTGTATTTTAGTTATTTTTTTAATAATTATTCTGTATTTTAATTATTTTTTTATTTAATAATGTGTATTTTAGTTATTTTTCTATTAAATAATGTGTAATTTAGTTATTTTTCTATTAAATAGTGTGTAATTTAGTTATTTCTCTATTAAATATTGTGTATTTTAGTTATTTCTCTATTAAATAAAGTGTATTTTATTTATTTCCTTATTAAATAATGTGTATTTTAATTATTTGTGTATTTGTGTAATTTAGTTAATTCTTATTGATTAATGTGTATTTTAGTTTATTCTTTATTAAATAATGTGTATTTTAGTTATTTCTCTATTAAATTATGTGTATTTTAAGAATTCTTTTATTAAATAATGTGTATTTTAGTAATTTTTTTAAATCAATAATGTGTATTTTAGTTATTTCTCTGATAAATAATGTGTATTTTAGTTATTTCTTTATTAAATAATGTGTATTTTAGTAATTTCTTTATTAACTAATGTGTATTTTAGTTATTTCTTTACTAAATAATAAGTATTTTAAATATTTTTTTATTAAAGAATGTGTATTTTAGTTATTTTTCTATTAATTAATGTGTAATTTAGTTATTTAACTTTTAAATATTGAGTATTTTAGTCATTTCTTCATTAAATAATGTGTATTTCAGTTATTTCTCTTTTAAATAATGTGTAATTTAGTAATTTTTTTATTAAATAATGTGTATATAAGTTATTTCTTTATTAAATAATGTGTATTTTAATTATTTCTTTATTAATTATGTGTATTTTAGTTATTTTTTTATTAAATAATGTGTAATTAAGTAATTTTTCTCTCAAATATTGTGTATTTTAGTTATTTTTCTATTAAATAATGTGTATTCTAAGTTATTTCTCTATTAAATAACGTGTATTTTAGTTATTTCTTTATTAAATAATGTGTATTTTAGTTATTTCTCTATTAAATAATGTGTATTTTAGTTATTTCTTTATTATTTAGTGTGTTTTTTAGTAATTCTTTTATTAAATAATGTGTATTTTAGTTATTTCTTTATTAAATAATGTGTATTTAAATTATTTCTTTATTAAATAATGTGTATTTTTTTTTTTTTTTTCTATTAAATAATGTGTATTTTAGTTATTTTTGTATTAAATATTGTGTATTTTAATTATTTTTTTTTTTATTAAATATTGTGTTTTTAAGTTATTTCTCTAGTAAATAATGTGTATGTTAGTTATTTTTTATTAAATAATAAGTAATTTAGTTAATTTTTTAATAAATAATGTGTATTTTTGTTATTTCTCTATCAAATAATGTGTAATTTAGTTATTTTTTTATTTAAGATTGTGTATTTTAATTATTTCTTTATTAAATATTGTGTATTTTAGTTTTTCTCTATTAAATAATGTGTATTTTAGTTTATTCCTTAATAATTAATGTTTATTTCAGTTATTTCTTTATTAAATAATGTCTAATTTAGTAATTTCTCTATTAAATAATGTGTATTTTAGTTATTTCTTTACTAATTAATGTGTATTTTAATTATTTCTCTATTAAATATTGTGTGATTTAGTTATTTTTCTATTAAATAATGTGTATTTTATTTATTTTTCTATTAAATAATGTGTAATTTAGTTATTTTTCTTTAAAATAATGTGTATTTTAGTTATTTCTTTATTTAATAATGTGTATTTTAGTTTTTTTTAATTAAATAAAGTGTAATTTAGTTATTTCTTTATTATATAATGTGCATTTAAGTAATTTCTCTATTAAATAATGTGTAATTTAGTAATTTTTAATAAATAATGTGTATTCTAATTATTTCTCTATTAAATAATGTGCATTTTAGTTATTTTTCTATTAAATAATGTGTATTTTAGTGATTTCTCTAATAAATAATGTGTATTTTAGTTATTTCTTTATTAAATAATGTGTATTTTAGTCATTTCTCTATTAAATAATGTTTATTTTAGTAATTTTTATTAAATAAAGTGTATTTTAATTATTTCTGTAATAAATAATGTGCATTTTAGTTAATTTTCTATTAAACAATGTGAATTTTAGTTATATCTCTAATAAATAATGTGTATTTTAGTTATTTTTTTATTATATGATGTGTATTTTAGTAATTTCTCTATTAAATAATGTGTATTTTAGTTATTGCTTTACTAATTAATGTGTATTTTAATTATTTCTCTATTAAATAATGTGTATTTTAAATCTTTTTCTATTAAGTAATGTGTAATTTAGTTATTTTTTTTTTAAATATTGTGTATTTTAGTTAATTCTTTATTAAATAATGTGTATTTTAGTTAAATTTCTAGTAAATTATGTGTAATTTAGTTATTTCTTTAGTAAATAGTGTGTATTTTAGTTATTTCTCTATTAATTAATGTGTATTTTATTAATTTTTTTATTAACTATAGTGTATTTTAGTTTATTCTTTATTAAATAAAGTATATTTTAGTTTATTTTCTATTAACTAATGTGTATTTTAGCTATTTCTTTTTTAAATAATGTGTATTTATTTATTTTTATAATAAAAATTGTGTATTATAGTTTTGTCTCTAGTGAATAATGTGTATATTAGTTTGTTCTTTCTAAAATAATGTTAATTTTAGTTATTTCTCTATTAATTAATGTAAATTTTAGTTATTTCTCTATTAAATTATGTGTATTTTAGTTATTTCCCTTTAAAATAATGTGTATTTTAGTTATTTCTTTATTAAATAATGTGTATTTAAATTATTTCTTTATTAAATAATGTGTATTTTAGTTATTTTTTTAATAAATAATGTGTATTTTAGTAATTTCTCTGTTAAATAATGTGTATTTTAGTAATTTCCTTATTAAATAATGTGTATTTTAGTTATTTCTCTATTAAATAATGTGTAGTTTAGTTTTTTCTCTATAAAATAATGTGTTTCTTAGTCCTTTCTTTATTAGATAATGTGTATTTTAATTATTTCTCTAGTAAATAATGAGTATTTTAGTTTTTTTTTAAATTTTATATTGTGAATTTTAGTTATTTTTATTTTAAATTATATGTATTTTAGTTAATTTTTTATTCAATAAAATGTATTTTAGTTATTTCTTTATTAAATAATGTGATTTTTTTTTATTTCTCTAATAAATAATGTGTATTTTAGTTATTTCACTATTAAATAATGTGTATTATAGTTATTTTTTTATTAAATAATGTGTATTTCAGTTATTTCTCTAATAAATAATGTGTATTTTAGTTATTTTTTTATTTAATAATGTGTATTTTAGTTATTACTTTATTAATTAATGTGTATTTTAGTTATTTCTTATTAAATAATGTGTATTTTATTAATTTCTCTATTAAATAATGTGTATTTTAGTAATATTTATTAAATAATGTGTATTTTAATTATTTCTTTATTAAATAATGTGTATTTTTTTATTTCTTTATTAATTAGTGTGTATTTATGTAATTTCTTTATTAAATAATGTGTTTTTCAGTAATTTTTATTTAATAATGTGTATTTTAGTTATTTCTCTATTAAATAATGTGTATATAATTTATTTTTTTTTTAAATAATGTGTATTTTAGTTATTTTTTAAATAAATAATGTGTTATTTAGTTATTTTTCTATTAAATTATGCGTATTTTAGTTATTCCCTTTTAAATAATGTGTAATTTAGTAATTTTTCTATTAAATATTGTGTAGTTTAGTTATTTCTCTATTAAATAATGTGTATTTTAGTTATTTTTTTAATAAATATTGCGTATTTTAGTTATTTTTTAATAAATAATGTGTATTTTAGTTATTTCTCTATTAAATAATGTGTAATTTAGTTATTTTTTTATTAAAAATTGTGTTTTTTAATTATTTCTTTTATAAATATTGTGTATTTTAGTTATGTCTCTATTAAATAATGTGTATTTTAGTTATTTCCCTAATAATTAATGTGTATTTCAGTTATTTCTTTATTAAATAATGTGTAATTTAGTAATTTTTCTATTAAATAATATGTATTTTAGTTATTTCTTTACTAAATAATGTGTATTTTAATTATTTCTCTATAAAATAATGTGTATTTTAGTTATTTTTCTATTAAATAATGTGTATTTTATTTATTTTTCTATTAATTAATGTGTAATTTAGTTTTTTTTTTTATTATTGTGTGATTTAGTTATTTCTTTATCAAATAATGTGTGTTTTAGTTATTTCTTCATTAATTATTCTGTATTTTAATTATTTTTTTATTAAATAATTTGTAATTTAGTTATTTTTCTTTAAAATATTGTGTATTTTAGTTATTTCTTTATTAAATAATGTGTATTTTATTTTTTTTTCTATTAAATAAAGTGTAATTTAGCTATTTTTTTAATATTGTGTATTTTTGTTATTTCTCTATTAAATAATGTGTATTTTAGTTATTTTTTTATATAATAATGTGTATTTTAGTTATTTCTCTATCATTTAATGTGTATTTTAGTTATTTCTTTATTAAATAATGTGATTTTTTTTATTTCTCTAATAAATAATGTGTATTTTAGTTATTTCTCTTTTAAATAATGTGTATTTTGGTTATTTTTCTATTAAATAATGTTTATTTTAGTTATTTCTCTAATAAATAATGTGTATTTTAGTTATTTTTTATTTAATATAGTGTATTTTCGTTATATCTCTATTATTTAATATGTATTTTAGTTATATCTTTATTAAATAATGTGTATTTTAGTAAGTTCTCTATTAAATAAAGTGTATTTTAGTAATTTTTATTAAATAATGTCTATATTAATTATTTCTTTATTAAATAATGTGTATTTTTGTTATTTTTTTATTATTTAGTGTGTATTTTAGTAATTTCTCTAGTAAATAATGTGTATTTTAGTAATTTTTATTAAATAATGTGTATTTTAGTTATTTCTTTATTAATTACTTTGTATTTTAGTTATTTTTTTATTAAATAATGTGTATTTTAGTTATTTTTTCAATAAATAATGTGTATTTTAGTTATTTCTCTATTAAATTATGTGTATTTTAGTTATTCCCTTTTAAATAATGTGTAATTTAGTAATTTTTTTATTAAATATTGTGTATTTAAGTTATTTCTATAGTAAATAATGTGTATTTTAATTATTTTTTTATTAAATAATGAGTATTTTAGTTTTTTTTTTAATAAATAATGTGTATTTTAGTTATTTCTCAATTGAATAATGTGTATTTTAATTATCACCTAATAATTAATGAGTATTTCAGTTATTTCTTTATTAAATAATGTGTAATTTAATAATTATTCTATTAAATATTATGTATTTTAAATATTTCTTTACTAAATAATGTGTATTTTAATTATTTCTCTATAAAATAATGTGTATTTTAGTTTTTTTTTTTATTATTGTGTGATTTAGTTTATTCTTTATTAAATAATGTGTATTTTAGTTATTTCTTTATTAATTATTCTGTATTTTAATTATTTTTTTATTAAATAATGTGTATATTAGTTATTTTTCTATCAAATAATGTGTAATTTCGTTATTTTTCTACTAAATAATGTGTAATTTAGTTATTTCTCTATTAAATATTGTGTATTTTAGTTATTTCTCTTTTGAATAAAGTGTATTTTATTTATTTCCTTATTAAATAATGTGTATTTTAATTATTTTTTCATTAAAAAATGTGTAATTTAGTTATTTCTTATTAATTAATGTGAATTTTAGTTTATTCTTTATTAAATAATGTGTATTTTAGTTATTTTTCTGATAAATTATGTGTATTTTAAGAATTCTTTTATTAAATAATGTGTATTTTAGTAATTTTTTTAAATAAATAATGTGTATTTTTGTTATTTCTCTAATAAATTATGTGTATTTTAGTTATTTTCCTTTTAAATAATGTGTAATTTAGTAATTTTTCTATTAAATAATGTGTATTTTAATTATTTCTTTATGAAAAAATGTGTATTTTAATTATTTCTTTATTAAATAATGTAAATTTTAGTTATTTTTTTATTAAATAATGTGTAATTTAGTTATTTTTCTATTAAATATTGTGTATTTTAGTTATTTCTCTATTAAATAATGTGTTTTTTAGTTATTTCTCTATTATATAATGTGTATTTTAGTTATTTACTTATTAAATAATGTGTATTTTAGTTATTTCTCTATTAAATAATGTGTAATTTAGTTATTTTTTTATTTAAGATTGTGTTTTTTAATTATTTCTTTATTAAATATTGTGTATTTTAGTTATTTCTCTATTAAATAATGTGTATTTTAGTTATTTCCCTAATAATTAATGTGTATTTCAGTTATTTCTTTATTAAATAATGTGAATTTTTGGTAATTTCTTTATTAAATAAAGTGTATTTTAGTTATTTCTTTACTAAATATTGTGTATTTTAATTATTTCTCTATAAATTAATGTGTATTTTAGTTATTTTTCTATTAAATAATGTGTATTTTATTTATTTTTCTATTTAATAATGTGTAATTTAGTTATTTTGTTTTAAGATATTGTGTATTTTAGTTATTTCTTTATTAAATAATGTGTATTTTAGTTTTTTTTTTTCTATTAAATAAAGTGTAATTTAGTTATTATTTTATTTAATATTGTGTATTTTACTTATTTCTCTATTAAATAATGTGTATTTTAGTTATTTTTCTATTAAATAATGTGTATTTTAGTTATTTCTTTATTAAATAAAGTGTATTTTAGTTATTTTTATATTCAATAATGTGTATTTTAGTAATTTCTTTATTATTTAATGTGTTTTTTAGTTATTTCTTTATTAAATAATTTGTATTTTAGTAATTTTTCTATTAAATAATGTGTATTTTAGTAATTTTAGTAATTTTTATTAAATAATGTGTATTTTAATTATTTCTCTATTGAATAATGTGCATTTAAATTAATTTTCTATTAAATAATGTGTATTTTAGTAATTTCTCTTATAAATATTGTGTATTAAAGTTATTTCTTTATTAAATGTGTATTTTACTAAATTCTCTATTAAATAATGTGTATTTTAGTTATAACTTTACCTAATAATGTGTATTTTAATTATTTCTCTATTAGATAATGTGTATTTTAGTTATTTTTTTATTAAATAATGTTTAATTTAGTTATTTTTCTTTTAAATATTGTGTATTTTAGTTATTTATTTAGTCAATAATGTGTATTTTAGTTATTTCTCAAGAAAGTTATGTGTATTTTAGTTATTTCTTTAATAAATAATGTGTATTTAGGTTATTTCTGTATTAAATATGTGTATTTTAGTTATTTCTCTATAAATTAATGTTTATTTTAGTAATTTTTTTATTACCTATAGTGTATTTTAGTTATTTTTCTATTAAATAATGTGTATTTTAGTTATTTCTCTATTAAATAATGTGTATTTTAGTTATTTTCTTATTTAATAAAGTGTATATTAGTTATTTCTCTATTATTTAATGTTTATTTTAGATATTTCTTTATTAAATAATGTGTATTTTAGTAATTTCTTTATTAAATAATGTGTATTTTAGTAATTTTTATTAAATAATGTTTATTTTAATTATTTCTTTATAAAATAATGTGCATTTTAATTAATTTTTCATTAAATAATGTGTATTTTAGTTATTTCTCTGATAAATAATGTGTATTTTAGTTATTTATTTCTTTATTAAATAATGTGTATTTTAGTAATTTCTCTATTAACTATTGTGTATTTTAGTTATTTCTTTACTAAATAATGTGTATTTTAATAATTTTTCTATTAAAGAATGTGTATTTTAGTTATTTTTTATATTAAATAATGTGTAATTTAGTTATTTATCTTTTAAATATTGAGTATTTTAGTTATTTCTTCATTAAATAATGTGTATTTCACTTATTTCTCTTTTAAATAATGTGTAATTTAGTAATTTTTCTATTAAATAATGTGTTTTTTATTTATTTCTTTATTAAATAATGTAAATTTTAGTTATTTTTTTATTAAATAATGTGTAATTTAGTTATTTTTCTATAAAATATTGTGTATTTTAGTTATTTCTCTATTAAATAATGTGTTTTTTAGTTATTTCTCTATTATATAATGTGTATTTTAGTTATTTACTTATTAAATAATGTGTATTTTAGTTATTTCTCTATTAAATAATGTGTAATTTAGTTATTTTTTTTATTTAAGATTGTGTTTTTTAATTATTTCTTTATTAAATATTGTGTATTTTAGTTATTTCTCTATTAAATCATGTGTATTTTAGTTATTTCCCTAATAATTTATGTGTATTTCAGTTATTTCTTTATTAAATAATGTGAATTTTTGGTAATTTCTTTATTAAATAAAGTGTATTTTAGTTATTTCTTTACTAAATATTGTGTATTTTAATTATTTCTCTATAAATTATTGTGTATTTTAGTTATTTTTCTATTAAATAATGTGTATTTTATTTATTTTTCTATTTAATAATGTGTAATTTAGTTATTTTGTTTTTAGATATTGTGTATTTTAGTTATTTCTTTATTAAATAATGTGTATTTTAGTTTTTTTTTTTCTATTAAATAAAGTGTAATTTAGTTATTTTTTTATTTAATATTGTGTATTTTATTTATTTCTCTATTAAATAATGTGTATTTTAGTTATTTTTCTACTAAATAATGTGTATTTAAGTTATTTCTTTATTAAATAAAGTGTATTTTAGTTATTTTTATATTCAATAATGTGTATTTTAGTTATTTCTTTATTATTTAATGTGTTTTTTAGTTATTTCTTTATTAAATAATTTGTATTTTAGTAATTTCTCTATTAAATAATGTGTATTTTAGTAATTTTCGTAATTTTTATTAAATAATGTGTATTTTAATTATTTCTCTATTGAATAATGTGCATTTAAATTAATTTTCTATTAAATAATGTGTATTTTAGTAATTTCTCTAATAAATATTGTGTATTTAAGTTATTTCTTTATTAAATGTGTATTTTACTAAATTCTCTATTAAATAATGTGTATTTTAGTTATTTCTTTACCTAATAATGTGTATTTTAATTATTTCTCTATTAGATAATGTGTATTTTAGTTATTTTTTTATTAAATAATGTTTAATTTAGTTATTTTTTTTTTTAAATATTGTGTATTTTAGTTATTTATTCAGTCAATAATGTGTATTTTAGTTATTTCTCAAGAAAGTTATGTGTATTTTAGTTATTTCTTTAGTAAATAATGTGTATTTAGGTTATTTCTTTATTAAATATGTGTATTTTAGTTATTTCTCTATAAATTAATGTTTATTTTAGTAATTTTTTTATTACCTATAGTGTATTTTAGTTATTTTTCTATTAAATAATGTGTATTTTAGTTATTTCTCTATTAAATAATGTGTATTTTAGTTATTTTCTTATTTAATAAAGTGTATTTTAGTTATTTCTCTCTTATTTAATGTTTATTTTAGATATTTCTTTATTAAATAATGTGTATTTTAGTAATTTCTCTATTAAATAATGTGTATTTTAGTAATTTTTATTAAATAATGTTTATTTTAATTATTTCTTTATAAAATAATGTGCATTTTAATTAATTTTTCATTAAATAATGTGTATTTTAGTTATTTCTCTGATAAATAATGTGTATTTTAGTTATTTCTTTATTAAATAATGTGTATTTTAGTAATTTCTCTATTAACTATTGTGTATTTTAGTTATTTCTTTACTAAATAATGTGTATTTTAATAATTTTTCTATTAAAGAATGTGTATTTTAGTTATTTTTTATATTAAATAATGTGTAATTTAGTTATTTATCTTTTAAATATTGAGTATTTTAGTTATTTCTTCATTAAATAATGTGTATTTCACTTATTTCTCTTTTAAATAATGTGTAATTTAGTAATTTTTCTATTAAATAATGTGTATTTTAATTATTTCTTTATTAAATAATGTAAATTTTAGTTATTTTTTTATTAAATAATGTGTAATTTAGTTATTTTTCTATTAAATATTGTGTATTTTAGTTATTTCTATATTAAATAATGTGTTTTTTAGTTATTTCTCTATTATATAATGTGTATATTAGTTATTTACTTATTAAATAATGTGTATTTTAGTTATTTCTCTATTAAATAATGTGTAATTTAGTTATTTTTTTATTTAAGATTGTGTTTTTTAATTATTTCTTTATTAAATATTGTGTATTTTAGTTATTTCTCTATTAAATAATGTGTATTTTAGTTATTTTCCTTATAATTAATGTGTATTTCAGTTATTTCTTTATTAAATAATGTGAATTTTTGGTAATTTCTTTATTAAATAATGTGTATTTTAGTTATTTCTTTACTAAATATTGTGTATTTTAATTATTTCTCTATAAATTAATGTGAGTAGTGAAGCAAAGAGAGTTCTACGCCAAATTTGTCGTTTGATTTACTAAAGCCTCGTTCATACTCATCCCATTTGCGATATGCGATTTTTTTTATTGTAACAAAATATTTCTCGCAAAATCTCGTTCATACTGATCCGATTTTTTTATTGCGATTTTTTCTAGTGACATTTTGTTTTTATTTTAGTAACTTTTATATTTATACTAATATTTGATTTAAAAATTAGATCTATAATACCTTTCAAAACTTAAAAATATGTTTTAATTTAATTATACTTGTTTTAAACAATAATTATTTTATTGTATTTAAACATTATTTAAAGTTTAAAAGTAAAATTATTTATTTTTAGTATTTATATGAACCAATTTTCACCACATATTTAAAACTAATTATTTTTGTAAACATAGTTTTATGTAATTTGTAATAATCAGTAAAATTATTATTTTTTTAAAAACATAACCTATATGACATATCAACCTTTAAATGAAATGAAGTTAGGCATTTTTATTAAAAATAAAATCGCACAATGTTCAAACTGATTCAACTTTGTCCGATTGATAAAAATACAAAATATCATCAAAAATGACTTTCGAAAATACAATTTAAAAAAATAAATTTTATCAAAGTTAACCTCGAGAACACATAAACAAATGTAGATATGTTACAAAACGCGTCATTTTTTTAAAATATTTTTGGAGTTGAATTATTTTACTTTATTTGATGTTTTAATTAATAATTAACATTGGAGATTGTTAGTATTTAATAAATAAATTGTTTTTAGCATTAAATTATTGTACGTAAGTTTGGCAACAGCGCGCGAAACGTCGGTTCAACAAAAAGTATAATGAAGTGAAGTTACAAATACAAACATAACCACAATCTGATCTGTTTCATTACAGAACTGGCGTTTGATTTAATAACTGTAAAATCTGATTTAAATTTAGCGAAACTTTCAATTACAGTTATTTTAACAATAATATTTAATTACAATTAATTTAATTACATTATTAATAAAAATTCAATGGCATGAAGTTAGGTACATTCTTAAAAAAATCGCAAAATGTTAAAATAATCGCAATTTTTGTTTTCGACAGGCGGCCATTTTTAATCGCAAAAAAAATGAAAAAATCGGATGAGTATGAACGAGGCTTTAGCCTCATCCGATTTTTTCATTTTCCTGTCGAAAACAAAAATTGCGATTATTTTAACTTTTTGCGATTTTTTTAAGAATGTACCTAACTTCATGCCATTGAATTTTTATTAATAATGTAATTAAATGAATTGTAATTAAATATTATTGTTAAAATAACTGTAATTGAAAGTTTCGCTAAATTTAAATCAGATTTTACAGTTATTAAATCAAACGCCAGTTCTGTAATGAAACAGATCAGATTGTGGTTATGTTTGTATTTGTAACTTCACTTCATTATACTTTTTGTTGAACCGACGTTTCGCGCGCTGTTGCCAAACTTACGTACAATAATTTAATGCTAAAAACAATTTATTTATTAAATACTAACAATCTCCAATGTTAATTATTAATTAAAACACCAAATAAAGTAAAATAATTCAACTCCAACAATATAACAAAAATATTTTAAAAAAATGACGCGTTTTGTAACATATCTACATTTGTTTATGTGTTCTCGAGGTTAACTTTGATAAAATTAATTTTTTTAAATTGTATTTTCGAAAGTCATTTTTGATGATATTTTGTATTTTTATCAATCGGACAAAGTTGAATCAGTTTGAACATTGTGCGATTTTATTTTTAATAAAAATGCCTAACTTCATTTCATTTAAAGGTTGATATGTCATATAGGTTATGTATTTAAAAAAATAATAATTTTACTGATTATTACAAATTACATAAAACTATGTTTACAAAAATAATTAGTTTTAAATATGTGGTGAAAATTGGTTCATATAAATACTAAAAATAAATAATTTTACTTTTAAACTTTAAATAATGTTTAAATACAATAAAATAATTATTGTTTAAAACAAGTATAATTAAATTAACACATATTTTTAAGTTTTGAAAGGTATTACAGATCTAATTTTTAAATAAAATATTAGTACAAATATAAAAATCACCAGAATAAACACAAAATGTCACTAGAAAAAATCGCAATAAAAAAATCGGATCAGTATGAACGAGATTTTGCGAGAAATATTTTGTTACAATAAAAAAAATCGCATATCGCAAATCGGATGAGTATGAACGAGGCTTTAGGCTTGAAATTTTCAATATTTTCGCCATCTTGGATTTTATTTTGGAGTGGGGGGCAAGCGCCATCTTGGATTTTATTATTTTTTCGCCATCTTGGATTTTATTATATTTCCGCCATCTTGGATTTTATTTTAGAGTGGGGAGCAAGTTTTTATTTTAAAAAATGTATGCCGATGCTGGGGTTCGTTCCGAGGACCCTTGGTGTAGAATCCAACAATCTAAACAACTAGACCACGAAGCCTAATTATTTGAATGAGTTTATTGATGGTATATATAATATAGATAATATTTAACGTATGCTTAAATGTAAATAGTGTTGCCTATACGGAGAATTAAATATAAGAAATTATTTTATATTTTAATAATTAATATTTTATTAAAAAATGTTGCCGGTGCCGGGGATCGTTCCGAAGACCCTTGGTGTAGAAACCATCAATCTAAACAACTAGACCATGAAGACTAATTATTTGAATGAGTTTATTGATGGTATATATAATAATTAATTAATATTTGTTGTATGATGTAAATAGTGTAGCCTATACGGAGAATTAAATATAAAAAATATTTTAAATTTAATAAATATTTTCTGTTGCCGGGGATCGTTCCGTGGACCCTTGGTGTAGAAATTAACAATCTAAACAACTAGACCATGAAGCCTAATTCTATGAAAAAGTTTATTGATGGTATAATTAATAGTTAAATTATGATTAAGTGTAAATAGTGTTGCCTATACGAAGAACTAGTGAAAAATTACATGTTCGAATATTTGTCGATAGATGAAATCAATTATAGTAGTGCTAATTTTTCTATAATATATAATGCAAAATAAATTTTAAATACTAATTGTTGTTTGTACAGTAGCCATGACATTTGAAAATAGCTGTAAGTATTTTTCAACTCAATATATTCTATATGATTAGTTTTATATTTCAACAGATGAAAACCCAATGGCATTTATTGATAATGCTATTAAAAAATATGATAATCAATTAAAGAAAGAAAAACATCTTCTTGGATCTACTACATATCCTATCAACAGATCTGCTACTAAAAACATAACTATTGGCTTGAGCCCTGTAATAAATTTCACTCCTATAGTGAAGATTTGGGGCAGAAAAAGCTGTATCATTTTTAATCAGGAAGAATGGGAGGAGTTCATTGCTGTTGATACGACAAAATTGGAAAGAAATGTACCATTTAACTTTGCAACAAACCATAAAATAACAATTGGATGTTATAAGGCTAATGAGACTGTCACCATTGAATGTAGGAGCTTCTGTGTGATAATTACAGTTGAAACTCTATATAACCTGTATAAATTAAACTATATCATAAATTATAAATTAGTGTTGTTAAAAGCGTTAAACTTTGTTGATTATTATAAACTTATTTTAAACACTTGTTTGAATATGGATGGTGATCTGTTTAACAATATTAATTTATTACTAACTTCAACTGCACTGTCAGAAAAAATATTGTACATGTATGATATGTTAAAATTTTTATTTAATAAAATTGTGGAAGATTTTGAATTAACTAAATAAATAATAATAATAATAAAAAGTATTTCATTTATATAAAATAATTATTCAAATTTCCAGTTATTATAATTATTCAACTCTAACATGGTTAGCATGTTAAAGAACAAATTGTAAATAAAATTATTGATTGGTCAATGACTTCGTTTGCTACAAATAGATGAATTTACATAATTTGTGTGTGCTACATTAGGTAAATATACATGCAGAAATATTAACGAATAAGCAGTTTAAATGACATCAAATTATCACGTACACATTACTAATAATATCGAATAATCAATATATAAGCTACGTTTTACAATTACTGTGAGAACGCTGCCAAATTAATATTGACATGACATTTTTTCTATTGTACAAATAATGTAAATTGCCATAAATTTTGGGTATATAAGTAGAAAATTTTTCATAGTATGCTATCATTAGTCCAAACAAGCGAGAGATATACAATGGATTTTACAGCATTAAACAGTAGCTGTAACGTAAAACCAACGTTACGCTTAACTGATTTAAATTTAAACGAACAATACACTATATTTGGGGTGTTTGAGAAAGAAACGATATATGGTAAAGCGATTTTGTTTACTTTAACTAATTGCCATGTTTTGATGCCCAAACGCATTAATGAACAGTTCACACCGGAAAAAATCGAAGACTTTAACCAGAACTATGCCGGACACAAGGCATTGCTCATCAAGGAGCATAAGGTATTCTATGGTAGAATGACTCCCATATTCGAAATTGTGGACGGTAAGTCTTATAAGATTATCAATTTGCAAATAATAATAACTGTTTTTTTTCTTTTGTTACAGATGACATGAACGATTCGCAATTTCTCCTAACGTAATTTTTTATATTTTATATATTATTTTTTTCTACAATAATTGTTATAAATTAATTGAATAAATACATTACTTTTATACCTATGTTTTATTTTTTTAAATTATATTTACAGACTATTGAGCTGCCTAAAAATTTAACGAAATTAAAATTACTCTAATTGACTTAACATCAAATAGAAATTTTGAAAAGTATCGATATGTTACAAACAATGTAAGATTGCTTGATATGAGTTTGTATTAAATTTAATAGTCAACATAACTATATATATATATATATATATATATATATAAATATATATATATATACTTATATATAAATAAATTTTAATTTATTAAAAAATTATTTACAAAAAAGATTCATCATCCCGTTTAACAAATATAAGAATATTCATATATACCTATATATATATATATATATATATATATATAAATCCAACCGTCGTTTTTAGACCCGCTATGTTTAACAGGCAACCACAGACCCACTAGAAACTTTTGTTGTAAGCGTGTGTATATTAAGTAATTTTGATTTATAAATTAAGAACTCTAAGAGCAGTGAAAGAGGGGTAAACAATTATTAAGAAAACAAAATGTTGATGTCTGGCAATCTCTGTTAGTCCCAGACAGTAGAACCGACGGTATTAGACCCAGCAGTGTTGCCATGTTTTGTGGCCTAGATAGGTATGTAGCACATATTTTTTTGTGTATGTCTATTTTTTATGTGTATATTGCATGTGATAAATACGTGCCGTGAACGTAATAAAAGTCTGAACAACTTATAGACAAATTTAAGACATTTTGTAATGTATATGCAAGTTTATTTCAGTTTTGTGTTTATTTATTCTCTTGTTAAAGTTTTTTCATTCAACAAACCAAAAAAATTATGCAAATTATTAAAATTACTATGTCATTTAATAAATTGATTGATAAAATAAAAAAAAAATTATATAAATGTAAAAAATGAAAAACAAAAATAATATACATTTTATTGTTAGATCAGACAGATTTAAATAAATTGCCGTTAATTAATAGTAGTATTTAATAATTTGTTGACTAATCTTTTTTATAATGCTTTAAAAACGTTTTAAACTTTTCAACTTATTAGTTTTTGAGCTTTTTTTATTGGTTATCTGCTGCCTAATGCTGACACTGTACAGTAAAACATGTTGCAATTTGTCAAAAACAACTTTTAAACTTGAACTTAAGTTTTTCTTTATTTACTAAAAAGTTATTAGCGTTTCAACGAGTATATTATTAATAAAATATATAATAACAGTTATTAATACGCATATAAATAAAAATAAAAAATAAACAAATGTTTTAAAAGTTTTAAATAATAATAATATTAATATTTATTAGTGTTTTATTTACAAAGTATTTACACACGTCAAAAATAGGAATAATACAAGTTATTATTACAAATAAATAGATTATTCAACTATTTCAAAATTATGCTTAAAAAAATTAGTAAAGGTATGGAAGGCATTACTTATCAGCATATTTTTGATAGATATTTTAAACTTATTAAACTCTAAAGTTTTGATGTTTGTATATGGAGGTAGCTTGTTGTAAAATTTGATCGCATACTAATTGAATCCATCTCTACCTTTAAGCAAACGTTTAAAGTCAAACCTTAAATGATTGTTTTGCTTTGTGGCATAATCATGCAAAGAATTCTGTGTGGTATATATTGGTTAATATTATTCTTAATATACAGAAACATTCGTAAATGTAAACACAAGGTACCGTTAAAATACCCAACGCAATAAAACTGAGCTTACAATCATATATATACCCTAGACTATTTATAATTCTGATTGCTCTTTTCTGTATCTTACAAAACATTTGCTAAGATAGGTGCATGACCCCAGTTTAATATTCCGTATTTTACGACTGAATAAATTGTGAGCAATAGTTTTTGTGAAATAATACTTTTTAATTTTCTTAATAGATAGATATACTTAAGAAATTTTATAGCTTACATAGGTGGTATGAGCTATCCAAGTAAGTCTATAATCTAGCATCAATTCTAAAAACTTAACTACTTCAGTGTTAGTGTCAATTTGTCTTAGTGAAAAAATTAGATGCTCAGTCTTACAGTCGTTAAAATTCAACTTGTTTGATAAAAACCAATCATTTACAATCGATTGTGTATTACACACATCTACTTTTAATTCAACTATATCTTTATTTGATCTTGCAATGGTTGTATCATCTGCAAATAGTGTAAAATGGGCTTGGGTGTCACAATATGGCAAATCATTAATATAGATTAAGAATGAAATTGGCCCTAAAACAAAACCTTGTAGAACATCCATGCTTACATTTCACGTTTCTGAATTTATAGAGTTCACTGTTACATACTGCAAACAGTCACTCAAATAGGATGACATAAGATCAATACTAGATTTACTAAAGTTGTTATGTTTTAGTTTGTTAATTGAAATATGATATGATACACAATCGAAAGCCTTACTCAAATCGCAAAACAGAGCATAAGTATAGCTACCAACCTCAAATCCATTTAAAATTTCATCAACTAAATATTTTATTGCAAATACTGTAGGTCTATGACGGCGAAAACCATATTAATTTTCACATAAAATATTATTTACTTCCAAATGTTGCGTTAGTTAGTTAGTACTACAGACAATTTCACCTTTTTAAATACTGAAATAACTTTTGCCAGTTTTAAAACACTTGGAAATTGATTTGACATTGATTCATAAATAAGTTTTATTATTTTGCCATGAATATTGTAGCAAACCATGCAATTATAATTTTTTAGATTTGATACGATATCACGTAGTTTAATAAAGGTAACTTTTATAAAATTAAATTGATTTGAAAGTTGCGGTGATTTGCTGGTGTAACTGGTAGCACTTGCAAACAAGTTATTAGAAACAGTCGAAGCTATGTCAACAAAATAATTATTAAACTGATCCGGTGTGAAAGATTTATTATTGTTAATGCTATAGCTACTGCTTTGCGATTTGATTACCTGCCACATAGCCTTTTGAGGATTATTTGATTTAAAAATAAAGTCATCATGTATTTTTTTTTTTTTGGCTCACCGTATTACAACTTGATAATCTTTTCTAAATAGTATTAATTGAGTAGTTCTGATCTTATTATAATGAACATGCTTATTTAAGTTATTTAGATCTTAAATTTTTTGTATCATTTGGAATAGATCATATGAAAACCAATTTACTATGTTCGATTTATTTAATATCTTAGTTTTCTCTGGAATAGCTTCAAGCATAGCACATGCAACAGTATTTATAAATACGTCAAATTTTGATTATATAGTTAAATTGCGATTGGCAACAAAACTCCAGTCTACAGTATACATTATGTTGTACAATATTAACAGTCCTTCGTCTGTAATAGGTCTGTAATTAATGCGTTTATTTGTTTTTTTTTAACTGTGACAAAAGTTGATACAAAACAAATTGCTAAATGATCTGAAAAACCTAGATTAATGGTTTTAATATTGTATTCTGCTTTGCTTATGTTTGTAAATATATTATCTATAGTATTATTTTTCCTTGTACTTTCATTTAGTTTTGAATACAATCCAAACGAATGAAATAATGATTGCAACAGTACGGTAATATTATTATTTTTTTGGTTAAATAATACATTAAAATCACCTGTAATAATGATTTAAATAATAAACATCTAAGAAACAGTTATCGCTTAAAAAAAATTAAAAGTATTTATGACAAAATAGAAAATGCAAAAACCAAAACTATTGAAACAGGAACAATATTCTATACAATCACAGATGTTCCTTGTTTGATTGCATATTTAGGCACCAATGCAGCGCATGTGTTCTATTAAAGAAATGTAGCATATTAGCAACGATTAAATTGAGTAAGAAATATTACGCACAGTACAAAAAACAAACAATAGCCTTGCTTCCTTGTCACTCGGAATGCTATAGCCGCGTTAAGATAAAGAAATAATAAATTTAAAGTAAGTACATTGTATATAATAATATAAAAAGCATCAGTGTTGTTAATTTTATGAGTCCCGATCCGACCCAAAACTCCAATGCCCAATGTCTGGCTTAAAATATATAATAACTATTAATAACAGTTTCCAATAAACGTATAGATAAAACTTAAAAACAAATTCTTATTTTAAAATTATATTATAAGTAATAGACATCTAAAGGAATAGAGTTGACCGCTACTACGTGATAATTCATAATAAAAAATAAAATAAAACACAGTAATTGTTTTATTTAATTTTCTATCCAAGCGAAAAGAAAATTAAAAGCGGCTATGACCTATAATAAAAAACGCAAAAACTAGCACTATTAAAAAAAACAATATTTTCTATACAATCACAGGTGTCCCGTGTTTTATCAGATATATGGACACTGATGCAGCGCATTTGTTTTATTAAAAAAAAAAAACATATCGTCAACAATTAAATCAAGTAAGTAATTTGATGCACAGTACGCAAATTTAAAAAAAGTTTACGGACCGGAGCACCTGGGTTGCAGCGCCCGCTCACATGTTTTGTTTTTGTCCGCGCCAGCCTGTAGGTTTCATTACGATGTGTGCTGTTTTTTAAGTTTTGTTGCGTGCCCAAAACTCTGGCCGGACACAAAGCCAAGTCAGCTGCGAGGTATATTATAGCTTATTAAAACGTTGCCAATGTTTGGTTTGAAAACGTCGGTATGGCATGGCTGGTCTGATAACGTCTTGCAGTGCTTATACAAATACGACGAGCGCGCCCTCGTCTGCCATATTTAATGAACTAAACTTGTATGTGTTGACATATTTGATATACGTTTTCAGTCCCAAAATATTTTTGGTGTTGTTTTGTCTCCTGCTATATTATGCCAAAAAATAACGAAAAACACATGAAAACGTTGTCAGACCCAAGGCCGGGCCTGAGAACGTTTTGGTCTGGGAACGTCGGTAGTATATAGCAAATTGGGTCTGTATAAGCGGTTTAACAAATCTATGTATATATATATATATATATATATATATATATATATATATATATATGTATATATATATATAAGACAATAAATTATACGGCATAAAATAAACCAAAATATGTTTCTCTGTGAACAAAGAAACGACAATTAAAGTTTTCTATTACCGCTTCTCTATGCACTACTTAAATTAATTACAATATATCTTTTTATTATAATTACGTCGTGACTTCTGTCAATTAAAAGTCAGAAACACGGCCAACTTAAATCAAAGAAAGTATACTTTCGTTACATCTCCCCCCCCCCCCCTCTCATGGTAAGATTTCTTGGACATATTTTCTCTATAAATCATCTATATCATCTTCTTCTGTTGGTATTAGTTTTGATATATGGAATAAACTTGTTTCTGACTTTTTCTTGTTAGTCTTGACTTTGTATAGAGTGTTTGATATTTTTTCTATTATTTCGAATGGTCCTATTCTAAGATGGTCTAGCTTTTTTCTATTTAGTCTGTTGCCATTTTCGATATATACCATGTCTCCTGCACTGTACTCATGATGTTTTCTATTTTTATCATAAAGTTTTTTATTGTAATTATGTGATTTTATTGATCTCTCTAACGCTAATTTTTTATCATTAGACCAATCATCTTTGTTTTTTTTCCTTTTTAATTCTTCTGGTATGACACTTGTGTCCGTGCCATTTAATAAATACTCTGGTGCAAAACCAGTGACTGAGTGTTCTATCTTATTATATCTATCTACACATTCTCTAGCAACCGTTGTCCAAGCTCTTTTGTTTTCTTTTTCATTTATTTTACATCTTATTTTATTGACTAGAGTCTGGTTTAGTCTCTCGTTTAAGCCATTTGAAAATGGTGCATTAACTGCTGTAAATGTCAGTTTAACGTTCTTTTTTTCTAGGAATTCTTTAAATTCTTTTGAGTTTATTCCCGGATATTGATCCGTTAGTATCATTCCAATTTTTTCCGTTTCTAACACGTTTTGAGCTAACTTTATAAAATCTGTGGCGTTTTGTGTCTTTGAGGTTGAAACAAATGCGTATCTCGTGTAGTGGTCGACGAGTAAGTGAAGGTATTTTTTTGTTGATCTTTGTCCTCCAAATCCTCCAATGGTATCTATAGACATTATTTCATATGGTTCAGTGGCTGGTCCTAAGTGAGACATTAATCCAAATTTGCTTTGGCCTCTTGTTTTATTTTTTATGCATATGTCACAATCTTTACATATTTTCTTAATGTTTTCTATTAAATTCTTTGATGTATAGTAGGGACATATTCTGTATATAGTTTGTCTAATGCCTGTATGGCACCATTCCCTATGTATGTCTTTTATTAATTTGATGCTAAATTCTTCTGATAAGATTATTTTCTCCTTATTTCTAACTTTCTTATAAAATATTCCGTTATTTCTTATTAGTTTTGATTTCATCTTTCGAATTATTTCGTTTTTTTCTTGATCCGTTCTTATTTCATCTGTTTGTGTCAGGTTTACTATTGTTAGAACCTCTTCAGTGTTTTCAGACGGTTCTAGTACTGGATTTCGGCTTAAGCAGTCCGCTTCAGCGTTATCTTTACCAGGTACATATTTTATTTGGAAGTTATATTGTGACAAATAATAGGTTAACTCACCTAATTCTTCGTCTGTTCTTGCTTTTATGTTCAAATTTTCAAGCGGTTTGTGATCTGAGTATACCTCAAACCATCTTCCAATCAACCAATGTTGCCAATATTTTACTGCTTCTTTGATTGCCAAGCACTCCAGATATATTGCTTTCTTTCTTTTTTGTACCTCATTCAATTTTTTTGAGAAATATGCTACAGGTTTTTCTCGTCCATCTATTTGTAATTGCTTTAGTATTGCCCCAATTCCTTCTAGCGATGCATCTGTGTAAATTTTTATTGGCAAATCCTTATCAAATATTTCTAATACCGGTTGAGAACATAATAATTTCTTCATTGATTTCAAACCTTTTACATTCTTTTTCAAATGTTTCTAGCCATTGTTTTGCATTTGAATTTTTACATGTAAATTTTTCAATCATAAACTTTTCTGTTATGTGTTTTAAATTAAGTTGACTTTCTTTCTTCTGAGTTGATTCTACTACGTCTGTTTTTATTATTTGTTCTAAATATAAGTTATTAAACATTATATTACCATCTTCATCAAAATATTTCTGTTCCATTTCCTTTGTTAGTGTGATCCACACTGTTCTGTTTTGACCTCTTTGAGTAAGACTTTTTTTAACTCTTTTATAAACGTCTGTGTTCATCAGTTCTTCATGTTCGCTTATAAATCCCATTTCCTGTGGCAACACATATTCCTTCTTTTCCTCTGTTGTAATTGAAGTTATGGCAACAATACTTGTCTTCTTGTCCCTCGGCGATACCACATATTGGAATGCAAACTGCAATTTTCTTGTCATTATAAACAAAAATTGTCGTTTTATAAGACAATAAATTATACGGCATAAAATAAACCAAAATATGTTTCTCTGTGAACAAAGAAACGACAATTAAAGTTTTCTATTACCGCTTCTCTATGCACTACTTAAATTAATTACAATATATCTTTTTATTATAATTACGTCGTGACTTCTGTCAATTAAAAGTCAGAAACACGGCCAACTTAAATCAAAGAAAGTATACTTTCGTTACATATATATGTATATATATATGTAGGACCGGACGCCCCTGTACGATACAAGACGCTTGGAACCGCCCGACCCGAGAGAGTCGAAACTGAACCGACAAGACGAACGTCACGTACAAGAGTTATGAAGTAAGGATCGCACTATTAATTGTTTCGTACGTTTATATTATACCGATACTGATTACTGTTACATGTATTAGTTAGTTTATAAAAAATGTATCAAGAGTGTAGATGTAATATGGGATTAATTAATCTGTCATAAAAAAAACCCTGATGACAATAAACCTACAGGTGAATTAAATAGAGTGGGACTGTTTTATTTGACGCTGAACATTATTATTTCCTACAACTTGGGGGCTTGTCCGGGATACGGAACACGCAGTGAGTAAAGTCTTGAGTACAGCTGGTATTACAGTGGCGCGCGCTAAGATGTCCGCTTTAGGGGACATTGCCGATATTGACCACAATATTACGCATCTCCAGTGTAAAACGTTGCGGGTATTATTCAGAATAATATGCGACGATCCGAACCGACGACTCAACAGAACGATGTTAAGAGAATTCCAAGGATTTACGTACAAAACGGGTTCAGATGAGTACTCATTAAAATTAGACGACATGAAAGCAAAACTGTCGTATGCAGATTTAGTGTCAGTGTGTCATGTACTCAATATCGAATACGACGGGTCCGAAGACGATGTTCGGCAAAGGATATTGACATTTCTATGCAATATCGTAGACAAAAGTGATGAAAGAATTAACCAAGACGAAGCCGAAGAAGAAAGTGAAGACGACGAATACGACGAACATGACGAAGAAGACGGAAAAGACGGATCAGATGGGTTAGAAGACAGTGATAAGACGAAAGATGCAAATAAGACGAAATCAAAGAAGAACAGTAGAGCTGGAGACGCCAACGACGACGATGAAGGTGCTGTAGCTCGAAATTATGACGTTATGAAGAACCGTTTTGCAGCCTGTTCGATCGCTTTTAAGGATATGGAAGATTCGATAAGACGATTCAACGGCAAGGATGGATATCCTATAATGAAATGGATTGACGAATTCGAAAAATTAACTAAACTTGCAAACTGGAACGATTTCCAGAAAGTGATCTATGCCAAAAAACTTCTAGATGAACTTGCAAAGCTTTTAGTTCAGTCCGAAAAATGTATAACTACCTGGCATCGATTAAAGGCTTTACTGAAGAGGGAATTTGAAGAGAAAGTTAGCAGCGCGGAAGTGCATAGAACATTGATGGGCAGAGCTAAGAAGAAAGAGGAAACGATGCAAGTTTACACTCTGGTCATGCGCGAAATAGCTAGCCGCGCATACATCGAACCAGAAACCACCATTCAATACATCCTTGATGGAATTCCAGGTGATCCTGCAAACAAAATGATTTTGTACGGAGCCAACGACTTCCAAGAGTTTAAAGCAAAGATCAAACTCTACGAAGCGATACACAGAAGAACTACGACGGAATCAAACTCAAAAGATAAACCTCCTAACACCAAAGTGAAAACGCCAAGTGGTGGAAAACCTCCAACCACGAAAGACGAGGGCACGCGCATGCGTTGTTATGGATGCGGAAGCAAAGGCCACGTATCCAAGGATTGTCCGTTCAAGGAACAAGGAGTAAAATGTTTCAACTGTAACGAATTTGGACACAAGGCGGGGGTGTGTCCTACTAAACCAAAAGATACCAATACCAAGAGCACCATGTTGATCAACCACGAGAAGAACCATGCTGTCAAAGATGTCAACATACGAGGAAAGTCTATACCTGCATTGTTTGACACCGGAAGCGACATCAACCTAATCAAACGCGATGCCTTTATGACGTTGGGTCCAATACGTCTACAAAACGATACAATAACGTTAACAGGCATTGGAGGCAGCAGAGTTGACACTTTAGGCAACTTCCAAATCGACATTGGAGTCGACGATGTCGTGGTAAGCACAAAGATGTACGTGGTACCAAGCGACGCTTTGAAGATCCCAATGGTCATCGGCCAAGAATTTTTGAAGAACGCTGTCATCAAGATGGACGCAAATGGGATAATGGTGACGAAGAAAGTATGCGACGACCTTTCCGATGACGAAGCACAGATGTTAAACATTGTATGTGAAGCACCTGTACTAGATCTAGGTCACATCATCAACGCTGACCTGAAAGACGAGATCAACCAGTTACACAAGACTTACGATCCAACTAAGAAGACGAAGGAGAGTTCGTTGAAGATGAAGATCATTTTGAAGAGCGAAGTTCCCATTTATCACAGACCCAGAAGGTTGGCACATGCGGAAAAAATCGAAGTGGACAGACAGATAGAAGAATGGCTACAAGAAGGCATAATCAGACGGAGCAGTACAAATTTGCCAAGACTACAGACGACTGAATGAACAAGTCGTCAAGGACAGATACCCTCTGCCCTTGATCGAGGACCAATTAGATCGTCTGCAAGGATACCGTATCTTTAGTACATTGGATTTGAAAAACGGATTCTTCCACGTGTCAATTGATGAAGAAAGTCGAAAATATACATCTTTTGTCACGCCAACAGCCCAGTACGAGTTCATAAAGACGCCATTTGGTTTGTGCAACTCGCCGGCCATGTTCCAGAGATTCATCAACGAAGTATTCAGAGAACACATCAAAGATGGAATCTTACTAACCTACATGGACGACTTGGTAGTGCTCGCCAAAAACGAAGAAGAAGCAGTGAGGAGATTGGCCATAGTTTTAAAGACGGCTGAAGAGTATGGTCTCCAAATTCAATGGAAGAAGTGTCAGTTTCTAACGAATACCATCGATTATTTGGGACATCGGATCGAAGACGGAAAGATAAGGCCATCGTCAGCGAAAGTGAATGCCGTGATGAAATTTCCCAAACCCGTTACGGTGAAGCAGGTACAAAGCTTTCTAGGCATGACGGGGTACTTCAGGAAGTTTGTTAAGGATTATTCGATAATCTCAAGACCCCTTAGCAACTTAACAAGACAGAATGTTCCTTTTACCTTTGGCGACGAAGAAAATCTAGCTTTTGAGAAGTTGAAGCAAATACTGTCGACAGAACCAGTCCTGGGGATGTACGATGTAAACGCGGTCACCGAACTGCATACAGACGCCTGTATAGACGGATTCGGGGCGATCTTGTTACAAAAGAACGACTCCGGTGAACTTCACCCAATCTTCTATATGAGCAGAAAAACCTCAGAGGCCGAACAAAAGTACAGCAGCTACGAACTGGAGGTTCTCGCCGTCATATACGCTTTACGAAAATTCAGAGTATACCTACTCGGGTTGACATTCAAAATCGCAACTGATTGCTCAGCCTTTACGTTAACGATGAAGAAACAAGACTTATGTACTAGAGTCGCACGATGGGCCATGCTGTTAAGCGAGTTCAATTATTCCATCGAGCACCGACCTGGCACCAGGATGAAACATGCTGACGCTCTATCCCAAAACAGTGTGATGTTAGTCGTCAAGAATGAACTGATTGCGTCCGTGGAGTCTGCTCAATCACGAGATGAGCATCCATGCGTCATTAGGCAACTTCTATCCACTGGTCGACCATACAAAGAGTACGTGTTGAGGAACGACTTGCTCTACCGAGAACACGAGGGTAGGACATTGCTGGTCGTCCCAGAGTTGATGCAAGCTGGCATCGTAAAGAGTTTCCATGAGAACAATGGTCACTTTGTTATCAAGAAGACCAAGGACCTGGTTCTCAGAGAATTTTGGTTTCCAAGGATGCAAGAGAGGATTGAGGAATGCGTGAGGAACTGCATCCCATGCATCCTATCCGAAAAGAAGACGGGAAAGGCCGAAGGGTTCCTGAATCCTATTAGCAAGGATGAGCTACCACTTACTACCTACCATATCGATCACCTTGGCAGCCACAGGCAAGGGATACAAGTACCTGTTTGTAATCATTGATGGATTTAGCAAATTTGTCTGGTTGTACCCTACGAAAACGGTGACAAGTCAAGAAGCCATTGCAAAGCTTGAGGTCCAAAAGCACACCTTTGGGAATCCAAAGCGCATTATCGCAGACAGAGGGACCGCCTTCACGTCTACAGCCTTTGAAGATTACTACAGAACTGAAAGAATCGATCTGACCCACATCACCACGGGAGTTGCTCGTGCGAACAGTCAGGTAGAACGAATGAACAAAACCATAATTCCCATCCTTACGAAACTTTCACTGGAAGACGAGGCAAAATGGTACCGAAATGTAGAAGACGTACAAAGGGCACTGAACAGGACTCACCAAAGGAGCATCGACACGACCCCATTCGAACTGTTGTTTGGAGTGCAGATGCGTCATCCCAGTGATCCTGGTTTGAAAGAGTTAATACAAAAGGAGTACCGTCGAACGTTCCTGGAAGATCGAGAAGAAGTCCGAAAGGCTGCTAAAGAGCAAATTTTGAAATTGCAGGAAGAGAACCGAAGAACCTACAACAAACGACGGAAGCTGGCCAGAACTTACCAGATTGGAGACCTCATTGCCATAAAGCGAACCCAGTTCACCAATTTGGGCAAATTAAAACGTAAATTTCTAGGTCCATACAGAGTAACCAGAGTCAAAAGACACGACCGATACGACGTGGAACGAGTTGGTCCAGAAGAGGGTCCCAAGAAGACAACCACTGCAGCCGACTTCGTGAAACCGTGGGCACTCTGTTCCGAAGGCGACCGTGGAGAAGATGACGAATCCGAGGATGAGGCAACCGGCGTCGACCACGAGGACGAGATCGAAAGTACGGATGGCCGAGTTGTAGGACCGGACGCCCCTGTACGATACAAGACGCTTGGAACCGCCCGACCCGAGAGAGTCGAAACTGAACCGACAAGACAAACGTCACGTACAAGAGTTAAGAAGTAAGGATCGCGCTATTAATTGTTTCGTACGTTTATATTATACCGATACTGATTACTGTTACATGTATTAGTTAATTTATAAAAAATGTATCAAGAGTGTAGATGTAATATGGGATTAATTAATCTGTTATAAAAAAAACCCTGATGACAATAAACCTACAGGTGAATTAAATAGAGTGGGACTGTTTTATTTGCCGCTGAACATTATTATTTCCTACATATATAGGCACAAACTCTGTATTAGGAGCGTTTGCTCTCGAGAGGATTGGGAGCGTTTAATTTACTTTATAAACTAACCGTGCCATAGTGTTTCAGCAGTTGCTTTATACGTGGAAACAACAACAATTTATTTATTAAATTAGTAGATTAATAAATAGTTTGCAATATAAATTTGAAAAATGATCAAGCAATTTGTTGTTTTGCCGAAAGGTTAAGTTAGAATCCTATTTTATTTAGTTTTTATTTTAGTGTATTTGGTTCTTGTCTAAGTTATTTACAGTTATGGCTAAACGCCCCTAAAACTACGAATCGGTATAGAACGTATAATGTGCAAATAAACGCTTCTAAAACGTATATTGTGCAAATAAACGCTTTTAAAACATATATTGTGCAAATGAATGCTTTTAGAACGCATGTTGAATGCTTTCATTTTTCATACACGTTTTTTTTATAATTAAAAATTAACAATAGATATGATATAATTGACTTATTATTAAATTATCTAACTATAAATTAATAAAAAAATATTGAATATTATTTATTTGAAATTAGAATAGATCAACTAGTTAAAATTATAGCCCGTGTTACAACCTGCGTGTGAATCAATTACTTATTATTTCAAAAAAAGTGTTAAATACTTTTAGGCATTGAAATAAATAGTTCTAAAAATAGACCTATTCTACCTATTCTTAGTATTAAATGAGTTTTATGGTTAGAAAAATAGAAAGTTTGTTGACATTTTCACTGCAATGCGAGGGTAACCAAACATTTTATTTGAACAAAATAAGTATAATGGTTACATAAACGTAAAAAAAACTATGTTTTAAAATTAGCAATATTGTTTTGTTAATGTTTAATTATAATCAGTAATAATTGATTATTATTATGGTATTTATTTTTCAACTAGGATGTGAAAAATAAAAATTAAATATATGTTTAATAGTATATTCTTTTATTTATTGTTATTTGTTGACATAGCTGCCGTTTATGGTTAGTTTAATTTTAATTTTCAACATCCAGCTTGAAAAATGCACACCATAATAGTAATCTTTAAAACAATTCCAATTAAATTACATCTATAATCAAATTTATTTAATTATAAGAATGTTGTATGTATTAATGTTATTATTGTACCGCTTCTAACAAAAATGTTGTTGTTTTGACTTTATTAGTAAGTGGCATACATAAATAATATAATGTTGTAAACATTAATGTGATAAGTGTAACACTTTTAACAGGAATTATGTTATCTTGACTTAATCATTAAATGAGCATATTTAAATATTTATAATACTGTCTAACTTCATTAAGAATATAGAATGTTGTGCATTAATGTTATAATTGTGCCGCCTTCAATAAATTTTTTTGTTGTTTTGACTTAATCATTGCAATTGGCATAATTAAATACTCTTGTCTATTAAAGTTTATTATAATCATACAACATTGTGTCATTATTGTTATCATTGTGCCGTTTCTAACAGGAATTTTGTTATTTCTTTTTGTTTTTTTGTTTTTTTTTTGTTTTGTTTTTTTTTATTTTTTATTTTATTTTATATTTACTTTATAATTGTAAAAGGTATACTTGAATACCCTTTTTTATTAAAACTTAATATCATAAAATGTTGTGCAATAATAACATAATTGTGCCGCTTCCTAACAGGAATATTGTTGTTTTGACTCAACCATTGTAATTTGCATACTTAAATACTCCAGTTTACCAAAATTTATTAAAATTATAGAATGTTGTGCATTAATGTTATAATTGTGCCGACTCTAACAAGAAATTTGTAATTAAGACTTTATAATTGTAATTAGCTTACTTAAATACCCCTGTCTACCAAAATTCATTGAGATTATAGAATGTTGTGCATAAATGTTATAACTGTGCCTCCTCCAACATAAATTTTGTTATTCAACTTTATCAATGCAAATGGCACACTTCAATACCCCTGTCTACTAAATTTTATTAGGATTATAAAATATTGTGCATTAATATTTTAATGTGCCGCCTCCAACAGAATTTTTGTTATTTTGACTCAATCTTTGTATTTAGCATACTTAAATACTTCTGTCTACCAAACTTTATTAAAATCATAAAATGTTGTGCAATAATGTTATAATCATACCGCCTTTAACAGGAATTTTGTTATTTTAACTTAATCATTGTAATTTGCAGAATTAAAACGGGGGTGGTTTACCAAAATTTGTTAAGATCATAGAAATTGTGCCGCCTCTCAACAGAAATTTTGTTATTTTGACGTTATGATTGTAATTGCATACTTAAGTATCCCTGTCTAACAAAATTCATTAATGTTATAATTGTGCAGCCTTAAACAGAAATTTTATTATTTTAACTTAATCATTGTAAGTAGCATACTTAAGTACCGATGTTTACCAAAATTGATTAGGATCATAAAATTTTGTGCATCAATGTTATAATTATGCCGCCTTCAACAAGAGTTTTGTTAATTTGACTTTATCATTGTAATTGACATACGTAAGTACCTTTATCTACAAAATTTATCACTTAAATGTCTCTGTTTACAAAAATTCATTAAGATCATAGAATATTGTGCATTAATGTTATAATTGCCATCCCTTCAAAAAAAAAATGTTATTTTGACTTTATCATTGTAATTGGCATATATAAGTACTTCTATCACCTAAAATTCATCAAGATCATAAAATGTTGTGAATTAATATTATAACTGTGCTGCCTCCCAACAGGAAATTTATTATTTTTACTTAATAATTCTAATTAGCTTACTGAATTGTCCCTGTTTACTAAAATTTGTTAAGATCATAGAATATTGTACATTTATCTTACAATTGCGCCGCCTCCAACAAGAATTTTGTTATTTTGATTTTATCATTGCAATTGGCATACTTAAGTATCTCTATCTACTAAAATTCATCAAAATCATAAAATGTTGTGCAATATTATTATAATTGTACCGCCTCCCATTATGGTTTTAGTTATTTTTCATTTATCATTCTAATTAGCTTACTTAAATGTCCTTGTCTACCAAAAATTATTAAGATTATAGAATATTGTGCATTAATGTTATAATTGCGCCGCCTCCAACAAAAATTTTGTTATTTTGACTTTATCATTGTAATTGGCATACTTAAGTCTTTCCATCTAAAAAAAATAATCAATATTATAAAATGTTGTGCAATAATATTTTAATTTTGCCGCCTCCCAACAGCGATTTTGTTATTTTTACTTTATCATAGTAATTAGGTTACTAAAATGTCGCTGTCTACCAAAATTCATTAAGATCATAGAATACTGTGTATTAAAGTTATAATTGCGCCGCCTCCAACAGAAATTTTGTTATTTTGACTTTATCATTGTAAATGTCATACTTAAATACATCCATCTAAAAAAAATCATCAAAATCATAGAATGTTGTGCAAAAATATTTTAATTGTGCAGCCTCCCAATAGCAATTATGTTATTTTTACTTTATCATAGTAAATAGCTTACTAAAATGTTGCTGTCTATCAAAATTCATTAAGATCATAGAATGTTGTGTATTAATGTTATAATTGCGCCGCCTCCAACAAGAATTTTGTTATTTTTACTTCATTATTGTAATTGGCCTACTTAAGTATCGCTATCTACCAAAATTTATTAAAATCATAGAATGTTATGCAATAATAGTATAATTATGCCGCCCTCAACAGAAATTTTGTTATTTTTACTGTATCATTATAATTACCTTACTTAAATGTACCTGTCTACCAAAATTCATTAAAATCATAAAATAATGTGCATTAATGTTATAATTGCGCCGCCTCCAACAGGAGTTTTGGAATTTTGACTGTATGATTGTAATTGGCATACTTAAGTACTTCCATCTACGAAAATTCATCATGATCATAGAATGTTGTGCATTAATGTTATAAGTGCCTTTAATTTTTCTTAGAAGCAACATTTTTTGGCATTATCTTTGTAATTGGCGTACTTATCCTTGTCTAGTATCTTTTATTATTATTTAATTTGTATAGTATTTACTATTCATTACAACATTTACCCACACGTTGGCATTGACCTTAAACTTGGTGCAAGACCTAGAAAAATGATTGACCTTGAACTTCAACTAATAAAACATGAATTCATGTCTGAAAAATAAATACAATCTGTTGTGTTAACATGTAAACTAGTTATAAAATTTATATTTTTTATAGCAAGTATTATTTTTGTTGTTTCATAATACAGACAAAATAATTTTAACTAACATTTTAAACCAAAATTTATTAGGAATTTGTAAAAACATTATGTATGTCAATAACCGTAACCGCTGGGCCACGAAACAAACGCGCCGCTTGTAGCGTCAAAACGCTGGAAGCGTATTTTAGCAGCGTCAAAATCACGAGGCCACAAGCCTGTCAATTTTTGTTGGAGCGTTTATTTTGACATTTCTATTTAGGGTTATGATACATTTATTTTTGTTTATATGAATTTTTTATCACTTTTTTTTTAATTTAAATATTTATTCTGCCAATATATTCATTAAAGATAAATTATATTAATGTTACTTTTTAAAATATATAAAATTTTAAAAATGTAAATTATTTACATAAACAAAAAATCATAGAATGCGGAAATAAACAAAAATAATCTTGCCGCTTATAGCGTCTAAACACAAATAGCGTCAATTCCGTATTATAATTGACATTTCTATTTAAGGTTATGATACCTTTATATTTGTTTATATAAAAATTTTAATATTTTTTTAATTCAAATTTTATTCATTCTACCAATAAATCTTTTAAAGGTTAATTATATTAATCTTACTTTTCAATATAAGATGTATGTACAAAATTTTAAATATATAAAAAGTATATTTACAAACAGAAAACTACGAAACGAGGAAAAACTAAATTTAATTTTAAAAACTAAATTAATTTTTAAAATAATTTTATTTACTTATTTCTCATTTAGAATATGATATGTAAAACCTTGTGATTTTTGTTATTCGAATTTTTCTAGCTTTGTTCTCCAAGCTTTTCACGTTAATGATAAAAAATAATAGTTTTAAATTAAATTTTATTTCTTCAAATTTAATAATTAAAAACCCAAAATCTTGGCAGAATTGGCTTTGGCAAACTAAACTTGATAATAGAATCTAATCTATCAAACAATTTAGGTTTCATCCATTCTAAAATTATGTCAGTTTAAATTCTTTATTATTAACTATTAATATAAAATTTTGAAAACTGACAAAATGTGTTTTATATGTATAGTGCGAAACCTATACAAACATATTATAAAATTATACATTATTTTTCTAACTAATAATTTTACAAAAAAAAAAATTAATAATAATTTATTTAATTCAATATAGTTAAATAAGTTAAATCATAATAATGATAAAATACAATTTTTTTTTATAATTACAATCTAGACAAAATTATCAATTAAAATGAAAACATTCTGTCGGCTATATTTAGGAGCGTTTGAAACAAACCGATTTGTTTCAGACGCTGAAGCTCAAATAATACGCTCCAACGGTATGAACAGTCAAATTTTATTGTGTACGTACTTGATTTTTTGTATTAATTTGTTTTTAAGAGGCTTATAAGATGAGCGTCAAACCCAACGGACGCTCATGTTTGTTTCGCTAGATGCAAACGACGCTGCGTCTTGCAGCGCTATTTCGTGGCCTGGTACGTATAAACCCATGTATTTGAATTGGACGCTTGACGCTCTTTTTTGCAGCGCCGAGCGTTTACGCTCATAGCGTCATGGCTCGTGGCCCAGCGGTAACTGGTTTGATTTTATTACGGTAGATATGTTTGCTACAAATGTGTGGCCACAGTAATGTACTAACAAATTTTGTAAATCACAATTTTAATGCCATCTACTAACACTCAGTTTGAACTAACCGTTGGACGCTGTTAACACGTAGTTTATATGCTCGGATTGGAAGCGTACGCTCCCAATCCGTAGACGCTTTTACAACGTAGAAAGCGTGCGTTTAAACGCTCCTACACCAGCGTTTTATCTCTCTCTCTCTCTTTCTATATATGTTTGTTTTAAGTGTATTCGTCCTACATTTCGAGTGTATAAAGCGTTGTAGTCCTACACGGTGCGCTACTACTAGGAGTAACGTTTTGCGTTTAAAGTGGTTTTGTGCTACATTTTTCAGAGATCCGACGGAAGCGGCATCCGTGTAGGACTAACGTCTGCCCCGCGGCAAAGTTTTATGTCCCGTTGCGTTCTGTTTGTACAATAAATTTCAAATGCTCGTTCATGTTATTTCTACAAAAGTAAGCTGTTGTTGAAATTTTATCGTTATTTTATATATATATATATATATATATATATATAGATGTAAAACAACTAATACTCCTCCAAAATATATACACGCTGATAGTACTGGCCTCCAGAACGGAGGCAGGTACGAAAAACTGGAGGCAAATACGTTTTGGTGTGTATATCAATTTATTTCAACATAATACTTTACTAGAAGTCATTCTACAAAATTTTGTTCGGTGACCATTTCGACTCATACACATATACAGTTATACATTGTAGTACATTAAAGTCAACACTACGTGGCGCTATGCTTTTATACTGATATACATATTTTGTTGCGGGCCAGTAGAATAGGCCTCCTCATAAGTTAACGTTCTAATGCGCCTCTTACAATTGGCAACATAGCAAATACATTTTATATAAATAATTATATACTTTTAATATATCTAAACGGTTCACGTTGTTTATTAGTTTTGTATAGAAAATATGTAAAAATAAAACAGAAAATATTACTCAACTTTACGTCCAATGAAACAAATAAATAACATTTTTTATAATATATTATAAATATTTTTTAAATTATTCTATCGAGGTATTGTGCTATGTAGAATGGATTTTAAAAATATTATAAAATCGCAGATATAATATTATTTAATATTTCTTTAATAATAAATTTTTAAAATGTGCAATAAAAAAATAATTATTTTTAAATATATTTTTTTAAATAAATTAAAAAACAATAATATTGTTTATATTAGTTTTAAAATTTAAAAAAAAATCTAATTTTAGTCTTGTTTAGTAAACTTGACATTATTTGCATGTTAAATAAAAATATTTTTTTTCAGTTTAACGCTAGAGAATTACCAGGTTTAGTCGCACTGTCCTGTGGGGGTGCTACTAGTAGTATTGTTATGGAAAAATATTAAATCTTACCACATCTACAAAAATATCGGCAAACCTTTTTCTCTAGAAAAATATTGACATGTACAGCGCCGTTTTTAAATTAAAATTGATTTTTATGAGACAAAACGCCAATCAACTCAATATCCAAACGATAAGATTTTAATCATCACTCTTTTATATGTTGAACTACATACAATATTCTATATTTTTATGTTTTTGTTTAAAGATTTGAAGTTATAATTAACAAGTAAAAAATTAATAAAGAACTAATTAAAATCGCCACTTTTAAAAAATTAATTGTTGAGAAACGACTTATTGCATCAAATTTTTACAAATTTAATGACACAGAGTGGACTTTCTTCTACAATGTGTGAACATTTTATTCAATTATATTTATGCGTTTTCTTGCTGAATTTGATTCTGTGAAGCCTTAAAATAGCACAACTATTCTCCCCTCTTAATTAAAGTTATCATTATTTTTTTATCAATTTGAATAAATTGTTAGATCAGTAATTACGGAGATAAATATAACTATCCCATATTTACATAATTAAAATTATGGTACAAAAGAGGTTTTTTATGTTATCTAACTAGCTATAACAATAATATACTATTGCAAAATAAAATTTATAGTGTCATCTTCAAGTTTAGTTTCAACTGATTAACACTTGAACACAAAAAACGCAGTATTTTTTTTACAAAAAGCTGTAAGCTGTATTTTTTGATTGCTAGTAGTGACATGTTAAAGAAGGTTGACAGCGTACGTGTTGGTATGATGTTCAAACCAAGATAAGTATTTGCTACTAGCGTTCTTGGAGTCTTGTAGAACATTAGAGATGTTTGTAATTGATATATCTTCAGCTTCAGAATGTTAGAAACTTACTGTCCCATAGTTAAAAACAGTTGGCCCATACAGGTTTTAAAATTTATTTCAAGGTACTTTGCATTAGTAGATTGTAATAATTGTTTGTCAGAGAGTGACAGTGACATGCTGAAATTTACTTTGATTGGCCTTAATTTACAAGGTTTTAAGCTATTTTTGAATGTTTAAAAAAAAAGTCTGAAGTTTCTCAGAGACAAAACTTGGAATTTTACTAACTGTTAGAATGACAAACGTAACTCTTGAAGGTTTTCTGTATAAAGTAGATATAGCACCGGTCCAAGAATACCTTCCTGTGGTACCGCTGATTTGATGAGGTGTATGTTAATTACTTTATCTTGATGTTTAACCATAAAAATGTTTTGGTTAGGTATGATTATAATACATGAAATGTGTAATGGGTAATTGCGTTTTCAATTTGCTTAAAAATCTCCGGTGTAAGACTTTTATCAAAGGCTTGGGTGTTGTCCAGAAAAACAGCCAAACAATATTTCTTTTTTTTTAAGTGTTGTTAATTTGCTTTATTACTCTGTAAACCTGATCTGTAGTTGTGTGTTAGTTTAAAAAACCAAATTGGTGATTTAGAATTAGATGAAATGCTTTTAATTTCAGTCTTTTCTGAAACATATTTTCAAAGATACATTTTAAATAAACTTATTAAGCAACAGAAAAATCTTTCTGTCACAGGTTTATCAGAATGATTTGTGTCACTTTTCATTGAGATTGAAAATGTTCAGATCTAAGTAGTATAGCATTGAAAATATGTGTGAGTGCTTTTTGCACATTTTTTTGGAAACTAATTCTAATTGCTGTAACTTTTTTCATAAAAATATGGAGATCATAGCCATGTTTTAATCACGTGTTTGACTCACATGGTATGATAGCGTTAATAAACAATGTCATTGATAAAGGTATTCCAAAACTGATGACTGCTTTTTGTCTGCTTGTAGTAGTGGTAGTTTTTTTGTTTTAAATTTTGATTTTTTAGTTTTTTTTCTAAGAGTAGGCTTTTAGCGGGTTGTCGTATTTAGTTTTATTTTGTAGATTTCTAGTAGACTTCCATATTCTTCTATATATTAGTATTGCTTTTTTCGTTACTTTTAAATCATTTTGTAGCTTGTTTGTAGTGTTTGTGGGTTCCAAAACTGCTTAATGCTTAAATGTTGTTTTAAGCAAGACATTTGGGTGTATTTCTTTTTCTAATATGTTTTAAAACTGGTTCCAGTTATTTTATTAGTTAAAAAATCTGGATTTTGTTTATGGTGTATGTGTGAGCTTAAGTAGATTAGGACAGGAAAATAGTCTAAAAAGATATTAAATTTTTTTAACTTGCAGATAATTTAAGGGACAACTTTTGTATACAAAAAAAGACATTTGTTTTTTATATCACATGGCCAGTGTGTAGTTGCTTTGGGCTAGCCTGGTTCTAGGTCTCAGCGCTGGAAATTATGTTTGCTGCACTTTCTTGTAGACTCTGATCATGAATGCAGTAATTTTTGGTACGTCCCAGTTGAAGGCAGTTAGCACATTGAGGCATGACTTTTGTTTTGTTAACTGATTTTAATATGTATTTGTAGTGTTAAAGGTATTGCAATTTATAGATGCTTAACTTGTTGTTACTTTGTGGTTTGAATGATAGAAAGAACGTTTTTTAACATTACATAAAAACTGCGTTCTTGGTTTAAATAAAAGGTGTAGTATTGCACATCACAATTTTTTGGTTCTTGAACAACTGCTTGATATTTTAGCACATCTGTTGTCAACAATTTGGTTACTATTTATTTTGAGAATAAATTTTTGTTTATTATCCTGATTGTTGTTTAGCATATCAGTAAATTATTTAATGTTTGCTACTGCTGGGATGTATATTGTTGGAAGTTTTATGTAATTAAGTAGTTCTTTTGGTAGTGTACTCTTGTTTTTGAGTTTACTACATGTTTCTAATAATCTATTAATAACCGTTGTTTAACATTCCATGGTTTGGTTTCTGAAGAGTTTTTACGTTTAAAAGTATATTAATTAATAAATAATAACAAAATAAATTAAATAGATTAAAATAAAATAAATATCAGTTTAACTGAGGCAGGGAATCCATTCATAAACCGGTAACAAACAGTACAGTGTAGTATTTATTATTAGTGGTTAATTGTTTTACAACATATTTTTTTAATAATGAGAGTTGAAATACCACAGCAGTATGTCACCGCTTAAAAAACGCTATAATATAGTAACAATTAATCACCGGTAGCATACTATAGTTGTAATGTACACCACATAAAAAATTAAAATCAAAACAACTTCAAATAACTGTTTGTACCTAAAATCGATAATTTTTGAAAATAACTATTTATTGTAGATTATTGTGTTACGGTTTCAATATTTTTATAATCTTATTCACACAAAAAACTAAACTAAACCACCTCCTGAATAAACCAAATAAATGCCTACTAATAATAGAAATTTACAAAATACGATATATTGATAGTGGCAACATTGGCAGAGGCGTATTCGACATTTTCACATATATATTTTATACAACTGGAGCCTAAAACGATGCATTGGCATTTGGAGTTCTATTGCTATTATTAATATACCAATTTTTTTGTATATAATTAAAGTTATATTTCTTTACCCCTCTTTGTGCGTCCTAATAAAGAATATTTTAAATAACTAAATGCAAAAAAATACACAGTTAAAACTATTAGATTTAGGGTGGAGGCTAGGTCGCCTTATGTGTGTACGGAGGCGAGTAAGATAGCTATGCATATATATATATATATATATTCAATAACCTCTTAATACCGTTAGGTGTCGAGGTGTTTTTTATACAATTTTATAATTGAATGTTTTAGAAGTAAAAATTTCTTTATTATTTATTATGTAATGCATACATTTGATTATTTATTATATATGAATATTTTAATATAGCTAATTATTAACTATGTATTACAAATTAATTATTGTCAAGTAATCATTAATAATAGTATTATTACTAAGATAACATTGTCATAGTAGTATTAGTAGTATTTAATAACTGCAAATATCCATTTACAATATCGTAGATAAAGTGCGGAAGACAGGCTGGAGCAGCATCTTTGTCTGTCGGTGGGCATGTTTTAATATTGCACCAGGTTCCCTTGCACTCCGCGCTTTTCCTCAGCATGTTATTGTAATGGGCGTTGGTTCGTTGCGTTAGTTATTATTATTAGTTTTAATAATTTATTTAATCTGAATAATTAATAAGTATATACGGCATATAGTATATTTTTAATCTGATATTTTAACTTAACTAAAATTTGATATTTTGTAAGTTTGGTTGATCTTGTAAAAGTGTGAGATACATAATTTTATCAATTTTTTTCTTTCAATGCAGTTATCATAAGGTTTTATAATTAACGTTTGCCACATTTATATTTTTTATTTAGTTGTTTCTTAGCCATTAAATAACTGATAAAAAGATAAAATTTTGATAATAAATTTAACAACAATCTGTAACTAATTGCATTGTTATAAACATATCAATTATAATTGATTATAATTTTAATAATTTTTTTAGCAAAACATTTTACAATTTTAGCAGCTTGCCGGTAGAAACTTGCAATTTTAATAATAATTATCAACAAGTAAAGGGTCATGTGTAGCAATGTTTAGCTTATTTTGAGTTATAGTTTGAAACTATAAGCAAATATCTTTCTCATTTAGTTTTTGTTATCTGAATACCTCTACATAATTAAGACTTTTTTATACTCTACAAAAATAAATTACTCGCTGAAATATCAAAATTATTGACACGAATAATGAATACCAGTTTTTTAAAACTACAAGATTCAAAGTCAAACTTTAGATTGTTCTAAAACAACGAATAATTGATTTATTTTAAATCTAATTGTTGCAATAAGGATATCTCAAAAAGTTTAAATTCATTAGTCTTTTTTTGTTACAACTTTTTTAGTTTGGTGATAGTTATTATCATAACTGCAATACAATAATCAAATTTGTAATTCTTTAATTATTTATCACGTGGTTTTGTTCTTTTTAATTCGGTATCATCGTTTTATTTTTCGCCGGTTATTACTGAATTTGTTCGTGATGCGACGGTAAAAATTTATCCCGTCTATTACTAATTTCTTAATACCGACAACTATGATCCGTACAAATTAATAGTTAATCACGTGGGTGAATTCACAATTATTTCTGCATTGAATGGAGTTGCTTAATTATTTCTAATTTAGAGCTGATAATAATTAAAAACAAACATTATTTTAATTTTTTTCATCTGTTAGTAATTGTTATAACAGCAATTCATTTTTTATATTTGTTATTTATTAATTATTTATCAATTTATTTAATTTGACAGTTTGAAACTATTATTTTGCCGGTTATAAATAAATGCCAGTTTTAATTATTTAATTTATTAGCAGGACACACTTATTTTAATTTGAAGATACAAATTTATTGATCTTTCCAATAAATGCAATTTACTTATTAAATTTAAGTTTTAATTATAAGACAATAGTGCAATTTTTTATAGAAAAACAAAATAAAAACAATGAATTGGCAAGTAAAATGCCAGTTATAGTAAAATCTTTCTAAGTTGTCTATTAAATACTATATTAAGTTACCAATGCAACAAAACTAGATTGAATAAAACTGCATTTGCTTCAAAATACATCTGGTGGTGGTGCTACACTATATAATCACCTACCAGCGCAAATTAAGGAGTTAAATTATAGTTATTTTATAGCAAATTTAAAACAAAAATTAACGGAATGTTGTTTCTATTCTGTTGAGGAATATTTTAATCAAAATTTTAATGTATAGTATACGTTTGTAACAACTATTGTTGGTATTTTATGTAACTTGTAAAATTTTATGTTTTTATATTATATGCATTATTCTTAGTCAAATGTATCAATGTAAATAATGTAGCTTGTTTTTGTATTTTAAATTATATTTGTATATTGTATGACTTATCCCATATCATGAAAACGATCTAAGAGGATTAATAAATTCTATTCTATTCTATACTATTCTACATCAATTGACAAATCTTACAATAGCAAATCCAGTATTAATTTATAAAATCTTGTGATTAATAATTTAATTAGCAAATATTGCTATTTTGTTGTAAAATATACTTTTCAACAAATAAAACCATACTATAAAAAACTTTCTGACTACCAAATGTACAGTTAATCATTTACCATGGGTCACCAAAATATTTCACTTTTACTCTCACAAACTCAATATCATATTATCATTTTCAGAATCTTACTTTTACATTTTTTACTTCATAGTCACTCTCACAGTCTACATTTTTACTCTCGCATTTTTAATTTCATATTCTCACTCTCACATTTTTATTTTTATATTATCATTCTTACTTTCTCACTTTCACATTTTTAATCTCTTATTTTCATTTAACATTTTCATTTTTACTCTCACATTCTCACTCTCACATTATCACTCTCAGATTATCACTCTTACATACTTACTCTCGCATTCTCACTTATAATCTTACTCTTACATTTTCTCTCACAATCTCACTCACATTCTTACTCTCACATTATCACTCTCACATTCTCACTTTATATTCTGACTCTTACATTTTCACTCTCACATATTCACTCTTACATTCTCACTCTCACATTATCACTCTCACATTCTCACTCTTACATTCTCACTCTTACATTTTCACTCTCACATTCTCACTCTCACATTTTTACTCTTACATTTTTACTCTCACATTTTTACTCTCTCATTTTTACTTTCACATTTTTACTCTCACATATTTACTCTCACATTCTCACTCTTACAGTATCACTCTCACATTATCACTTTCACATTATCACTCTCACATTCTCACTTTCACATTTTCATTTTCAAATTATCACTTTCACATTATCACTCTTACATTTTCACTCTCACATTCTCACTCTCACATTATCACTCTCACATTCTCACTCTTACATTCTCACTCTCACATTTTCACTCTCACATTCTCACTCTCACATTCTCGCTCTCACATTCTCGCTCTCACATTCTCGCTCTCACATTCTCACTCTCACATTTTTACTCTTACATTTATACTTTCACATTTTCACTCTCACATATTCACTCTCACATTCTCACTCTCACAGTATCACTCTCATATTATCACTTTCACATTATCACTCTCACATTCTCACTCTCACATTATCACTTTTACATTTTCACTCTCACATTACCATTTTCACATTCTTACTCTTATATTCTCACTGTCACATTTTCACTCTCACATTCTCACTCTCACATTCTCACTCTCACATTCTCACTCTCACATTCTCACTCTCACATTCTCGCTCTCACATTCTCACTCTCACATTCTCACTCTCACATTCTCACTCTCACATTCTCACTCTTACATTTTTACTCTTACATTTTTACTTTCACATTTTCACTCTCACATACTCACTCTCACATTCTCACTCTCATATTCTTACTTTCACATTCTCACTTTCATATTATCACTCTTACATTTTCAATTTCACATTCTCACTCTTACATTCTCACTTTTATATTCTTACTCTCACATGTTCATTACTCTTACAATCTCTTAAGTCTCATATTCTGATTAGTTTTACTACTTTTACATTGTCGATACTTTCACATTCTTATGATCTCACATTCACACTACTTTTACATACTCACTACTCTCACTCACATTCTTACTTTATGCACATTTTCTCTTTTTTACTATTTCCACATTCTGTATACTGCTACATTTTAACTATTTTCAATATTCTTACATTTCCAGTACTCAATCATTTTCTTTATTCTAACATTCTCACTGTTCTCACATTTTTACTACTTTCTATACTTTTACATTTTTACTTTTCTCACTATTCTCACATTATCAACACTCTCATATTATCAACACTATCACATTTTTACTATTTTTACATTCTTTCTATTCTTACATTCTTTCTTCACTTACATTAACACTACTTTCACTTTATTACTAAATTCATTATTCTCACATTTTTACTGCTTTTACTTTCTCACTACTCTCATAGTTTCCCTATTTTTACATTTTCATTACTCTTAAAATTTTACAACTCTCAATACTCTTACATTCTTACTACTTTTACTACTTTCACATTCTTATTATTCTCACATTTTCACTACTTTTACATTCAAACTTCTTTCACATTCTTTCTACTCTCATATTCTCATTACTTTCACAACTCTTACATTTTCACTACTTTCACTACACTTACATTCTCACTATTCATACATTTTCACTACTCTCACATTCTTACTACTGTTACATTCTCACTGTTTTTACTAATCTTACGTTCTCACTAGTTTTACTACTCGCACATGCATACTATTCTCTTTACTTTCACAATTTTACTAATCTCACATTGTCACTATTCTCACATTTTCACTATTCTCACATTCTCACTAATTTTACATTTTCACTAATCTTATATTCTTAAATTCTGACATTCTTACTATTCTCAAATACACTCTACTCCCACTTTGTAACTATTTTTAATATTTTCACATTTTCACTACTCTCGCATTTTTATTACTTTTTCTTTTCACTACTCTTAAATTTTCACTACTTTCACTTTTTATTATTTTCATATTCACCTACTCTCACATTCTCACTACTATCATGTTCTCCTTTCTCTCACATTCTCACTACTATCACCTTCTTCCTACTCTCACATTCTCACTACTTCTACAACTCTTACATTTTCACAACTTTTACTACTCTCACATTCTTACTATTATCATTATCAAATTATCACTATTCTCACATTTCAATACTCTCACACTTTTTTTACTCTATCATTCTTACTACTCAAACATTATCACTAATTTTAAATTCTCACTGTTCTTACATTCTTATTACTCTCACATTTTCTTTAAGCTCATTAATTTCACTACACTACTTTCATATTTTCACTATTTTCACATACTTACTACTTTTACATTTATAGTGTTCTCACATTGTCATTACTTTTAAATTTTTAATGTATTTACATTTGTACTGCTCTCACATTCTCACTTCTCTTATATTCTCACTACTCCTCCATTCTAACTACTCTCACGTTCTAACAACTTTCCAATTTTCATTACTTTTACATTCTAATTATTCTCACATTATTATTACTCTCACATTCTCGCTACCCTCTCATTCTAATTACACTAAGATTTTTTACTTTTCTTACATATTTTATAGTTTCACATTCTCACTACTTTCATATTCTTATACTCTCACATTTTTCCTAATGTTACGTTCTCACTACTTTCATATTTTTTATTATTGCTACTCTCACATACATGCATTCTAACTACTCTCACATTATCACTACTCTTACTTTCTTATTTCTTTTAAATTTTGTTTAGTATCACATTCTCACTACTCTCATATTTTTATACTCTCACACTTTTACTAATGTTGCATTCGCACTACATTTTCACACTTCTCACATTTTCCCTAATACTATCACATTCTTACTATTCTCACATTTTCACGTTTTTTCTAGAATCTACACTTACATTCTCACTTCTCTCATACTCTCACTACTTTCATATTTTCACTAATCTCACATTCTAACTACTCTCAAATTTTCATTACTGTCACATTTTAGCTACTTTTACATTTCGACTTTTACATTTTCACTATTCTCACATTGTCACTATACTCACATTTTCACGATTCTCACGTTCTTGTTACTCTCGCATTCTCACTATTTTGACTATTTTTACATTCTTACAAAAGTCACATTTTTACTACATTTATATTCTTACTAATCTCACATTCTGACATTCTTAATATTCTCAAATACTTTCTACTCTCACATTGTAACTATTTTCATTATTTTTACATTTTCACTACTCTTACATTCTCACTACTCTCACTTTTCTCACATTCTTACTACTTTAACATTCTCACATTCTTACTTATTCTTACATAATTACTACTCCAACGATTTCACACATTCTCACAATGTCACTACTTTCATATTTTTACTACTTTCACATTTTCATTACTCTCACATTCTCACATTTTCACTACCCTTACTTCTCTTACTGCTGTTACATTCTCACCACTCTCACTTTCTTACATTCTTACTACTTACACATTCTCACATTTTTGTTATTATTACATTCTTACTACTCTCACCTTGTTACTAAGTCTCACATTGTCATACACTGATGCAATTGTGCAATTTGTGCATTTTAGCGCAAAACAATGCTTTTTTTGTAATTATATTAGAAAAGTAAAAAATGCTTCTAAATTAAGAAAGAGAAAAGAACTGGCAATAATATTTATATCCTAAATAAAGTGTTATGCAGTGCTTATGTACTTGCAATCTTTTAATATTGTATTACAGTTTTTCTATTCACATTTTAGATATAACTCTATAATAACTTTTTGTAAATTTTATTAAAATAGATGCTTTGTATGTACATGTTGTTTTTGTCGTCGTTTTAATGATAATAAATGTGCAGCTGTCTACTCATAAATTTTGTAGAGCTACATTGCCTAACCTGATAGTAATTATAAAACAATTGAAAATAAATGATATGGTTAAATTATTTTCAATATATTTTTATTCTAAAATTGTGTTGTGGGTCGGACTTCTTTCTTCGTCGCACACAGACACTTGATTGTTTACCGATCGTGGGGCAATATATATATTATATATAGCGCACAAATTGGTGAATAGGTTAAATTAAAATTAACATATATATGAAGTAAAAATTATTTATTTAGTACTTCGTCAAAGAATAGTTCCCCACTGACTTAAAACTAAACATGCAACATATATATAGGGAAGTTCCGCGGAGGGTGGTGTTATCAATATGGAACAAAGGTTTATTTGTGTCTGGGATATGACATTAATGACTTTGAAACGGATGTTTGTTTTACAATTTAAAATGCTTCACATATTGAGGGATGATAATAAATTAAAAATGAGTATGACAGCAACTAATAAAAATAAGGGCAAAGGTTTATTTTTATTATGTTTGGGAATTGATTTATTTAATGAGTGGAGAAGGAATGATTATTTAGGATATTATCGTTATTGATATGGGGATATAACATTTCCTCCCTCCTTATCATAAAAAAAATGTATTCTACATTTTTTTGTATAAAATAAAAAAAAAATAGATAATAGGTAAAACCTGATAAATTTAACTAACTTAAAAATAACTAACTAATAAAATAATGATACCTGCTAAAAATAATAAAATTTAATAAGAAAAAGAAAAGTCATTTGCAACTGAAAAGTATAGAGAGTTCAGAATACATAAACACACGCGCACACAAATCGCACTTAATTTTAAAGTCTGTTAAAAGGATTCATCCTTTGCTGGATTCTTGAAGATCTTCTGGGAGGTGTTGTCGGAGGTGTTGTCGCAAGTGGTCTTATAATTTCAGGTTGTGGTTCTTCTTGAATGTCATGTTGGGGTTCTTCAACGATCGGTGTTCGCAACATGTTTAGCCTTAAATTAATAGGGGCTGCAGGAGGTGTCATGCGCTGACGGCGTTGTGCATTTAAGAACATGTTCCATAAGGTGAACCTTGGGCAAATCCGTTTGAATATTTTATATAAAATATATAAAATTACAATCACTGAAATCACTAACGGTGTGAAAGTAATTGCACTATGATGCCATTCCGTTGGTTCGTGAATTTCGTTGCTTGTTCTTATAATATCATCCAGTTTATGACTTGCAACGTTTAAGTCATCAACATGGTTTGATATCTTGTTGTAATGATGATCCAGTGTCAGTAGACTTAAGTTAAAATTTGAACGTGACCTAATTTCTTCGGATATCAGCTTGATGAAATCCAAATCGGGTAGGAACTCGCTGGGCTTAGGATTGCCCGAGATGATGTCATGAGGGTTTAGCATGACGGAGCTACTGTAACCTTTACACTTGTTATCGATGGTCAATGCACCTGTATTCCTTAACACAACATCAATAGTAACAGCTCTGTTTTCGCAACTCAACGTTATCGTTTCAAATTTTGGTATAACAAAAATCCAAGTATTTGAATTTTGCAATTGTATATAAATGCTCTTATTTAAATTAAATATTCTTTTATCGCAAATTTCAGGTATTATTGAAGTTGACTGTGTATAAATTTTAAATTCGCAACTATCATAAAGGTGTGCTAAATTTATGGGTTTGTCTTGTTTGCAGATAATTTTTGACGACGCCACGGTAATACAATTTTTTATTTCTAATTCCGAAAATTCCAAAAATTGTTGTTTGTTTTCATCTACGGCGAGAAATTTAGTTTTAGGTTGAATCATGACAAATTTATTTTCATGCAATTTAGATGGAAACGGTTGTAGTTTTAATAATTTGAATAAATTTGTCTCTATTAAGGGGATGCGAATCACGTACACTAAATTTCCGTTTTGCACATAAACAACTAGTTGCACAATGTCAACTAATGTATGCGCGTTTCCTAGTGTGAGAGGAACAGGAAAACTTAGTCCGCGCGGTATACTTGTTTTTGCCGAATTCAATTCTCGAACGAGAGTTGAGGGGCTTAGTACAGAAGGGTGGAGATTTCCCCGTTTTGCTTCTAAAATCGCGTTGGTAATTGTTATAACGTCAATTTGATGCTGGTGTAACATAGTATCAAAATCAAGAATATGCTGTTGTAAATCTGCTTTTAAACTAAGGTATTTAATGTGTTGAACTTCTGTATTTAAATGGTCGTTAATACGTTTTAAGTTTTCGGTTAGAATAATTTCGTTGTGATTTAACGAATCAATGGTAGCATTAAAATTTAAAATAGTTGATTTTACGACTTTGGATTGCTCTATAATTATGTTCTTCATAGAGTTTCCATTTGCAGCATATTCTTTAATAATTTGATCATATTGTTCAGCGTCATCATTATCTAATGTACCAAACAAGACTTTCGCGGCGCTACCGATTATATTAAACCAACCGCGACGTACGCGAACATGGTTAACCATTTCTTCAATGTGTGACATTTCTAAATTTATTTTATTTTGGATGGTTTTGGCATTTCTGACAAAACTGTTACAATCTCTATGAAACCCTAGTGTGTCGTTTATACACAATTCTGTGGTTTTTAACAAAAAGGAATTTAATAAACTTGACCGTTCTTGAAAGCTTGTTAAATTTACGTATGACAAAACTTCATAATTTTTTGTAAATAAACGCATTTCGGACAATTGTTCGAAATGAATACCAGGTGCTGACTTATAAGTGTGTATGGTGTAAGGTAGCGGTGTGTCGCTTAAACCGTGCGTGTATGGAATCAGCCAGACAAGTGTGAGGATTCTGAAAAACGTATATATCAGTTATCGGATTTTAGTATATATGCATCTATGTTATTGTTTACTCGCAAAAATGTTTTAATCTGTTTGCGTTTACACGAATTAATTTGCGATTAACTTTGATTGAATAGTTTAGAGGTGTATGTTTGCTATAAACTATGTAAGGTCCTTCCCACAAAGGCAAAAACTTTTTACTTAAACCCCGTCGTATAGTTACGTTTTTTAATAAAACTTTGTCACCGACATAAAAGGTGTTAGGTCTACAATTTTTGTCATATTGTACTTTAGATTTTTGTTTACTGTTTAATAAATTCTCGCGTGCTATTTGTCTAACGTTCTGCATTTTAAACTTTAAATCTTTGACATAATCGTCGTATGAGTAAAGAACTTCGGTAGGTTTGATAATAGATGAAGGTAAAGTAGCTTCTACACCATAGAGCAAATAATATGGTGTAAATTTAGTGGATGTATGTGGAGTGGTATTGTACGTAAACATTGCAGTTTGGATATGTAAATCCCAATCTAACTGATTTTGTGAACTGAAGTGGCGTAAATATTCGGCAAGAGTTCTATGGGATCTTTCCAAAGCACCATTTGTCTGTGGATGATACGCAGTAGTTTGAATTTTTTTTATTTTTAAAAGTTTGCAAGTGTTTTTGAATACATTGCTTAAAAAGTTAGTACCTTGATCAGTCAATACTGTTTCAGGAATGCCATGTCGACAGATAATATTATTGACAAATTCACGGGCAATAGTTACAGCTTCCTGATTAGGTATTGGAATTGCTTCTACAAATTTTGTTAAGTCATCTTGAAAAGTTAGTATATATTTATGTCCGTTCTCTGTTAATGTCATAGGTCCAACTACATCCAAATAAACTTTCTCAAAAGGTTTAGATGCGACGCTTGAAATTGCCATTGGCATTTTTGTGTCATTGTTAATTAGTTTATTTTTTTGACAACTTTCGCATTTACTTATGTAGTCAGATATGTCTTTTCTTAAATTAGGCCATGTATATATTTGCTTTATTCTATTATATGTTCTGTTTACACCTTGATGTCCTCCAAGAGGGGTATCATGGTATTCTTTAATTATATCCGTTTTTTGTTGTTCCGTCAGTTTGTTTAATTCAGTCATATTATCCTTAATACACACCTGCGTATTATAACCCTTAAATAGCAACCGGATCATTGACAGAGTTTTGTTCCATTTTATTTTTCCTTTTTCAAATTTTAATATTGCAATGTTTTTTATATTATTATTGACATGTGTCTCGTCTAACAACTTTGTAAGAGTACATAGTAATATCCATATCTGTTCATAATCATGGTTATCTACATCATATTCTCTATCGATTAAACAATATAGTTTTCCCTCAGAGTGGTCCAGTCTATTTAAAGTAAAAATGTCGTTTATATTCGGTTTGTTTTGATTAAAATCGTAAAATAAATTAAATTTTTCGTCTAAAAGATTTAAAAACTCATCAGAATCATCTAAGTTTTAAGGCATAAACATAATTAAATCTACACTATTTTGCATGGTCAAGATTGGTTCAAGTGTTTCATTAACTTTAGCGTTAGTTATTAGTTTGGTTTTCATCAGTTCTTCGAACTCAAAATATCCAAGTTCATTTATAACAGTATTTTTAGTATTAAAAGTGTTAATTCGGCTTAACGCGTCTGCATTTGTGTTCAATTTGCCAGCTTTGTACACTATTGAATAGTCATATTCTGCTAATAATAAACGATATTTGGTCAATCGAGAACCCGGATCTTTTACTCTAAAAACTTGCGATAATGGTTTATGATCCGTGATAATAGTAAATTTTGTTCCAAAAATATATGGTCTATAATGATTTATACCAAAAATTATCGCTTTCATCTCGCGTTCTGTTGTAGAGTAATTCGATTCCGCTCTATTTAAAGTACGACTAGCATACGCGATTGGTCTATCCGAACCTATTTCGCCTTGTGATAAAATCGCGCCCAAACCGTATTTACTCGCGTCTGTGGTGATTATAAAGGGCTTTTTAAAATCAGGATAGGCTAGTACAGGTGGATTAGTTATGTTACGTTTTAATAAATCAAAGCTGACTTGACATTCAGGAGTCCATATGAATTTTACATGTTTATGTAACAGTTGGTTTAAGGGATATGCTAATTTTGAAAATCCTTTAATAAAGCTTTTATAATAACCAACTAGACCCAAAAATGATCTGATTTGCTTTTGGGTTTGCGGAGTGTTAAAATTTATTACTGCTTGAATTTTTAAAGGATCGGGTTTAATGCCGTCTTCAGAAATCACATGTCCTAAGAATTTACATTCTTTTCTTAAAAAATTACATTTGGACAAATTAATTTTTAAATTAGTTTCGCGAAGTCTGTCAAAAATTTCACATAATTTACTGTTATGCTCATCCAAACTGTTTGCATACACTACAATATCGTCAACATAAACGAAACATTTAATGCCTTGCAAACCGCTCAGTACCGAGTTCATTAATCTTTGAAAAGTTGCTCCTGAATTTTTTAAACCGAACGGCATTCTATTGTATTGAAAGTGACCAAAAGTAGTGCTAAATGCTGTTTTTTCAGCATGGTCAGGATGCATTGGAATTTGATGATAACCGGATGCCAAATCTAAAGTAGTGAAATATTTGGAATTTCCGAGTTGATCAAGGATATCAGTGATGTTAGGGAGAGGATATGGATCACTAATGGTGATTTCGTTTAGTTTGCGGTAGTCTACAACTACTCGCCACTTTGCTTCGCCATTTGAATCAGGTTTCTTTGGGACTAATAAAAGAGGTGCGTTGTACGGAGAATTGCTATGGCTAACAATTCCGTCACTCAACATCTGTTTCATTTGGGATTCAATTTGATTTTTGTGTTGGTAGGGTAGGCGGTATGGTTTTACAAAAATAGGAGGTTTGTTAGGAAGCGTAACTATTTTGTGTGTTACACTATTTGTACTACTTAACATGTCACCTTCAAGGTAAATTACGTCTAAATATTTTATACAAATATCGTATAAAGCGTTTATTTCTTCATTATTTAAATGATCTGTTAAAACTGATCGTTTTATTTTGTCCAGTCTATCTAATACAAAATTGTCGTATTTAATTGGAATATCTTCGTTTACAAACTGATCGTAGTTATTTATAGGTTCCAGCATTAATTTAGGTGTCGTTATTATGTGATCGCATTCAGATACATTCAGGATACCAACATAACATTTATTGTTTTCGACATTTGTAATGCAAGAACCTACAATTAAATCATCATTTAATGTCGTTTTGTCACATAATACCTGTCCGTTTACATTCTGTGTAGTTGATATTTCTGTAATTAGTTCGCATCGAGCTGGTATGAAAATTAAATTATCAATTTCATTAGATGAGTAAATTTTAAACACCTGGTCACCTATTGTAAATGTTTTATTTACGTATGAAATGACAGCATGAAAATGTTTCATAAAGTCTCTTCCAATAATGCCATCTGCTTGGAGATTGCAATTATTGTCAACTACATGAAACTTATGAGGGATTTCTTCACCATTTATTTTAACCATTGTTGTTATTGATCCAATAGTAATGGCTTCGTTATTAGTGATGCCGATAATTGTAACAAGATCTTGTAAATTTATTTTTGATTTGTTTTTAATTTTATTTATATTGATTAGACTAGTTTGAGCGCCCGTATCTAAAATCATTCGCGCGTTGTTCTTATCTATATCACTGTTCATACTTAAATAAATGATATCGCAACTACCCTCTTGGTTAAATAATATGGATTTATTTATAATTATCGGGTTATTATCTGTAACTGGCTCTATAATTTCAAACACTCTGTGCTGGGTAATAATATTGACATTTTCTTTGTGGTGTGCGATTACTAAATCTTTGTTTAATGAATTATCTTTTATACTAGTTTCTTTACTAATTTTTTGATTATTTATAGTATCGTTAATTTTGTTTAACGTTTCTATTTCATTATTTGTCAAAGTTTCAGTCTTATTAATTGCTTTATTTGTTTTAAATTGATCATGACAAACACCTGGAATCGCCCTAGCTAAATTCCGGGAGTTTTCATATTTTTCAATCCAACCCTCGTGATAGATATCAGGAATCGCCCTAGCTAAATTTCTAATACCTTCACCTTCATTATAGTCAATATTATTTCCATTTATCGTGTTAAAAGTGTCGCCAATTTCAAAATAATTACACCGACTCACATGAATTGGTGCACGGTTTAAACTTGATTCCTTGGTTGGACGTGCTCGCCCAAGGAACGTTCGTTTCCCGAATGATCAAATGTAACATCATCATAAGTTTGACGATTTACTTGACCGTGGCTGGACTGGTCTTGATGGGGATTTTGTTGAAAATCACGTCTTTGATTGGGATTGTTACGATTATAGCTATTTGTTTGAAAATCGCGTCTTTGATTATTAAAATTACCTCGATTATAATTATTTGGTGAAAAATCGCGTCTTTGATTATTAAAATTACCTCGATTATAATTATTTGGTGAAAAATCGCGTCTTTGGTCGTTGAAATTACTTCGATTATTATTGCCACGAAAATTTAAATTTCCTCTATAGTTATTACCGTCTCTATAATTGTCATAATTTCTGTAATTATTTCTGGTGTTATCTCTGTTATAATTTATAGAGCTTTGATTTTCGTTTAAATGTTTTATTTTCAACCGGCATTCACTTTCTATATGGTTGGGACGGTCGCAGTAATTGCAGTAAACGCGAACTTGATTAACGCGATATGAACCTCTTTGCTCGACTCCCAAAATATTTTTATGTTCGATTGCCTCGTTAATAACCTTTTCTAATTTATTTTCTTTACAATTTAACATTGCCGTTTGTAATTTTTCGTTGGCTATACCCCGTTTGAAAGAAGTTATTGCTATTTCCTCAAAATTATTTTTTTCTTCGTCCGACGCGCCGCTATTGTTTTTATAATTCGTTACTATGTGTTTTAAATTTTTTCCGAACGTTTCTAGAGATTCATTATTATTTTGGCGGGCGTTAAAAATTTCTGCAATCCAACCGTGCTTCGTTTTATGCGCGTGTTTAAAATTATTTATTAAAAATGACTGAAAATCGTCCCAAGTGGAATAGGCTTCAGTACTATTTTTTAAAACTGATACACAGTCACCTACTAATTTAAAACCCGCGAGCAATGAAACAAATTCATTTACTTCATTTGGGTCAGCTACTTTTGACACCGCAGTTTCACATTGTAATAAAAATACGTTTAACTTATCGGGGCTTCCCGAAAATGGCTCTACCAGCTTTAATAGTTCCATATTTGTTAATGGCATATTTAATTAATTTTTGTTTATAAAAAATTGCGAAATAAAAGAATATTTATATACCTATTACGTATATGTAATTGTGTGTATATAACAATTTTTTTTTTAAATGTAATTAATTACGAATAATGTTGAGTTGGGATTTTTTATTGAAGCTATATATTGATAATGTGTAAACGAAAAAAAAATGCGGCAAATGACCAAAATAACATGCGAAACGTTAAAGCTACTTACATCGACATCATCCTCTACAATTATTTGTAATTGTCTCAATACAGGTGATGGGCAAATCCTAGGGTAGCTTGGATATCTCGGCAGAAAAAGGGCTTGCGTCGTCAGTTCGTTCTACCGCTGTCACCAAATCTTGTTGTGGGTCGGACTTCTTTCTTCGTCGCACACAGACACTTGATTGTTTACCGATCGTGGGGCAATATATATATTATATATAGCGCACAAATTGGTGAATAGGTTAAATTAAAATTAACATATATATGAAGTAAAAATTATTTATTTAGTACTTCGTCAAAGAATAGTTCCCCACTGACTTAAAACTAAACATGCAACATATATATAGGGAAGTTCCGCGGAGGGTGGTGTTATCAATATGGAACAAAGGTTTATTTGTGTCTGGGATATGACATTAATGACTTTGAAACGGATGTTTGTTTTACAATTTAAAATGCTTCACATATTGAGGGATGATAATAAATTAAAAATGAGTATGACAGCAACTAATAAAAATAAGGGCAAAGGTTTATTTTTATTATGTTTGGGAATTGATTTATTTAATGAGTGGAGAAGGAATGATTATTTAGGATATTATCGTTATTGATATGGGGATATAACAATTGGCATAATTATTGTAATGTCCGTTAGGATAAGGTAACACACAATATACATATAATACATATTATCAGTTCAAAAATATAAATTCCACGTCCTAAACAAACATCTTGATAAGATTTAAATAACTCTCTTATTCCATGTTATTTGCTCGACCCTCACAGCAGGCGGTATCTATACGTATCTATAAGCCCGCAGGCTGGTTTTTGTGTGTTAAGATATAAAGTGTATTGCTCCTACATACAAATGTACGACGACAACATATATGATTATATATAAAAATTGTTGGAGGAATACACTTCTTACATCTATATATATACAGGGAGTTTATAAATGAATGGGATTATGTAATCACTTTAAATGTGCCGCTTTTGTTAAATTGTTCACTAAACTATTTTTTTTTGACAGATCAACTTTGACAGCTGTCAAGCAAACATGAAAACATATGTAGTATAGTGGACGATTTTAAAAAGGCGGCATATTTAAAGTGATTACATAATCCCATTCATTTATAAATTCCCTGTATATATACACACTACAGGCCACCAGAAGCCCGGTCATTAAAAAACAGTTTTGCTATATATTTTACAAATTTTCTCGTTAATAATGAATATAATTATATCTAATATGCGAGGGGTAAGTTTATATAGAAATTTATTTTGTATACATTTATCAGATTATGCGAGCTCTACGAGACAACACCGATATTGTGATGCCTAAGTGCATATGTTTATTTTGTCCATAGTTTATTTGACGCCCAACGGTGTTGCCAATTTTTTTGCTATTAAATCGCATTAAATTTTAGAAAATCAATCGGACAAATATTTCAATAAATGTGGCTGTTAAATATAACTAATTTATCACATAATAGTTTTAAATAATTAATATAATGTTAGTATTCTAATGCTATAGATCAGGTGTCGGCAAACTACGGCCTCATTTCTAAAAAAAATTCCAACGGATATATTTTCTAATGTTAAACTACAGTTACAACAACTTTTTTTAGATTTTGATGCAAGTACAAAAGAAATTTCCTTATTTAAAACTTAATTTTTTTACGATCTGGCCCGTTCCAAAATATGTTTGCCGATCCCTGCTATAGATCATTGTAAAAATAAATAAATCTATACAATATTTAATTGTTGTTGTGACAAACTAAGTAATTTCTAAATATTACATATTTAAATTTAAAAAAAATATATTATGTATGCAAAATTTTATGAGTTATTTATATCAATACACATAAATTGTTAAGTAAAAAATAAAAGTCCCTGGAGATGTTTGTGACATTGCTTTACTCAAAAACCTCTTAGTTTAAACTACTATTTTATTAGCTCAGACAATAGCTAGGTTAAGAGTCGGTCTATAAGACCAACAACCTTTCTACCTATTCAAATAGTTAAAAGAGTTGACAGCGTTATATTTGACTTTACTAGACTCATCTCGCCAGCAATGGAAAAGTCTACAGGTATTAATTAAATAAAATAGATTGGATTTCAATAGAAAACCAGAGAGCTCATCTAACTTTAAATAACAAAATTTCATAACCCAATTGACCAAAACAAACTAAATCAGTTTAATTATGAGGTTACTTTTTAGGCTGATAAGCCAAAAATCTAAACTCAATGGTGAGATAAAAAAGGCAATAAAAAAGTACAAAAATTTGTGCTAAAGATCCGGTCTTGGTTTTTCCAACAAAAAAAATAATGTAATGTGTAAAATTAAGCATACACCGCTTCCTTTTATATATGTCAAAGAAGTTTTGAATATACTTTGGAAAACAAAGGTAAATTGTTTGCTGACAACTCCAATGCACGCCGTTCTAGGACAAAGATTTAAACCATTTAAAAAGATTCCACAAAAAAGTAAGATATTGTCTGCAGCGTACTGATTCTGCTTCAATTTTAATTAAACAAAGCTTGAGACCATTTTTTTTTTGCAAGGCTGTAATGTTCCCTACTAACATTACAAATACAATGCTAAAACGTCCTATTTTTGTATTCATAAAAAAGTTCTAATAAAATTCCATATATTTTTCACAAAATAATTTTAGACAAAATCAGGAATCACACGGAAGCTAAAAACCTATTGCCAAATCATCAACATGGTTACAGATATGGGCTTTGTTAAATATACCTAAATGTTATCTTAATTTTAAAATAAAAAGACAAAAAAAAAATACCTTGCAACAAATAAACACTTTACCTACACGGACGCCGACATGATCATCTGCAGCTGCAACCATTGCCACTTGCTGCCAACAATCTGCTTGCCGCCACTCAACCAATACGCTTTGTTTCTGAATGCAGTTAGACTTTAACACTGCATGGAGGGCTGTACTGTCCTGAAATACGCTGTTAAGAAAACACCTCTGTTAAGAACGCAAACAGATAACATGTCACCTTTCTTTGTGTTTCAAAACATGAACAAGATGAGCAGAACAAAGTCAATGATACAATTAGAATCTACACGGATGGTTCAAAAACTAATAATGGTTCTGAAGCGGGAATCGTTTTGCAAAATCTGGATCTCAACATATCTTTACCACTAGGAACACACACAACTATCTTCCAAGCAGAAGTAGTACAACTTATGCGGTTATGAAAAAAGTAAACCGCAAAATATTTGACAAGGATGTCAAAACAGATAGTAAAGCGGCCCTAATTGCTACAAATAACCCTAAAATTACATCGAAGCTAATTTTGAATGTCATCGTCTCTTTACTTTAGCAGCTTGCAAAAATAACATCAAGCTGCTCTGGGTAAAAGGACATTCCAAGTAAGTAACATTGAGGCGGACGGGCTGGCGCGTAGAGTACGTGGCTGAACGTAGCTACGGCTACGGATTTGTTTAAGAAGCGCATTTGTGAATCCGAGCTCTCAACCAAGCATTGCCCAGCTAAATCATCAACATGCGTACCAGCATTGGAATTTAGCGGAGCTTTTATATTTGTTTTAGATCAATAACTTTATTTATTTAAACAAATTGCTCTGTTATTTAACTTAATGGTATTATTTAGCAAAAATTAAATAAATAATAAATTTAATACAACTGCAATGTCAACAAAAGATTTAGATATAAATGGGTGTTATTAAATTTTAAATATAATATTAAAACGGAGTTAAATATTTTTACATGAATAATAATTGGTAAATTTCAAATGTTTTTACAAAGAATTGTTTTTTATTATTTAACAAATAGAAATAAACTTTTAAATTTCTGGAAATCAATAAAAAAACTTTTTATGGCGCTTAGTATGAGAGATCTAAAAAATTTTTCTAATAATTTAATTTAAGGTTGGATAGTCAATGTTTAAGCTAAGACATATTTAATTAAACAATAATAATAAAATTTTAAACATCTAGATATCCGAATAGATTTGTTCAAAAACGGAAAATGTCAAATACAGCTAAACTGGTTGGTTAAGATTCTTGGCTAACGAAATCTTATTTAAGAACTTGATCCGCAATGTCTTAGCTGATAAATGTTTCTATTTAACTAGCAATTGAAAATAAAATTTCAAACTTTTTGATATCTTACCGGAAAATGACTCAAAAACAAAAAATGTGAAAACAGCTAAATTGGTTGATTGAGTTTGTCGGCTAACACAATCTTATTTAAAAACTTGATCCCCAATATCTTAGCTGATAAATGTTTCTATTTAACTAGCAAATAAAAATAAAATTTCAAACTTTTTGATATCTTACCGGAAAATAACTCAAAAACGAAAAATGTGAAAAAAGCTAAACTGGTTGATTGAATGTCTCGGCTAGCACAATCTTCTTTAAGAACTTGATCCGCAAGGTCTTAGCTGTTACATGTTTTTAATGAACTAGCAAATAGAAATAAAAAATTAAACTTTTGGATATCTTACCGGAAAATGGCTCAAAAACGGAAAATGTATAAACAGCTAAACTAGAGTTTCTTGGCTAACACAATCTTATTTACGAACTTGATCCCCAAGGTCTTAGCTGATACATGTTTTTATTGAACTAGTAAATGGAAATAAAAAATCAAACTTTTGGATATCTTACCGGAAAATGGCTCAAAAACAGAAAATGTAAAAACAGCTCAACTGGTTGATTGAGTTTTTCAAGTCGCACAATTTTAATTAAAAACTTGATCTCCAATATCTTTGCTAATAAATGTTTCTATTTAATTAGCAAATGAAAATAAAATTTCAAACTTTCGGATTACTTACCGGAAAATGACTCAAAAACTAAAAATGTGAAAACAGCTAAATTGGTTGACTGAATGTCTCGGCTAACACAATCTTCTTTAAGAACTTGATCCCCAATATCTTGGCTGATAAATGTTTCAATTTAACTAGCAAATGATAATAAAATTTCAAACTTTTCGATATCTTACCGGAAAATGACTCAAAAACGAAAAATGTGAAAACAACTAAACTGGTTGATTGAATGTCTAGTGCTAACACAATCTTCTTTAAGAACTTGATCCCCAATATCTTAGCTGATAAATGTTTCTAATTAACTAGCAAATAAAAATAAAATATCAAACTTTTGGATATCTTACCGGAAAATGACTCAAAAACGGAAAAAGTAAAAATAGCTAAACTGCTAGATTGAGTATCTCGGGTAAAACAATCTTATTTAAGAACTTGATACCCAAAATCTTAGCTAATAAATGTTTCTATTTAACTAGCAAACAGAAATAAAAATTCAAACTTCCGGATATCTTATCGGAAATTGACTCAAAAACAAAAAAAAATGTAAAAACAGCTAAACTGATTGATTGAGTTTCTCCGGCAACACAATCTTTTCTAAGAGCTTGATCCGCAATGTCTTAGCTGATAAATATTTCTATTTAACTAGCAAATAAATATTCAAACTTCCGGATATCTTACCGGAAAATGGCTCAAAAACGGAAAATGTAAAAACAGCTGAATTGGTTGATTGAATGTCTCGGCTAACACAATCTTATTTGAAAACTTGATCCCTAATATCTTAGCTGATAAATGTTTCTATTTAACTAGCAAATGAAAACAAAATTTAAAACTTTTGGATTTCTTGCCGAAAAATTACTCAAAAACAAAAAATGTGACAAAAGCAAAATTGCTTAATTGAGTTTCTTAGCTAACACAATCTTATTTAAAAACTTGATCCACAATATCTTATCTAATAAATGTTTCTATTTAACTAACAAATGAAAATAAAATTTTAAACTTCTGTATATCTTACCGAAAAATGGCTCATAAACGAAAATTGTAAAAACAGCTCCACTGGTTGATTGAGTTTCTCATCTAACACAATCTTATTTAAAAACTTGATCCTCAAAAACTTAGCTAATAAATATTTTTTATTAACTAGCAAATGAAAATAAAAATTCAAACTTCCGGATATCTTAGAGGAAAATAGCGCAAAATCGAAAAATGTAAAAACAGCTAAACTGCCTGATTGAGTTTCTCGGGTAACACAATCTTATTTAAAAACTTGATCCGCAATGTCTTAGCTGATAAAGGTTTCTAATTAACTAGCAAAAGTAAATAAAAATTCAAACTTCAGGATATCTTACCGGAAAATGGCTCAAAAACGAAAAATGTAAAAACTGCTTAATTGGTTGATTGAATGTCTCGGCTAACACTATATTATTTGAAAACTTGATCCCCAATGTCTTAGCTGATAAATGTTTCTATTTAACTAGCAAATGAAAATAAAATTTCAAACTTTAGGATATCTTACCGGAAAATGACTTAAAAACGAAAAATAAGAAAACAGCTAAATTGGTTAATTGAATGTCTAGGCTAACACAATCTTCTTTAAGAACTTGATTCTTAACATCTTAGCTGATAAATGTTTCTATTTAACTAGCAAATGGAAATAATAAGTCAAATTTCCGAATATCTTACCGAAAAATGACCCAAAAACGGAAAATGTATAAACAGCTAAACTAGAGTTTCTCGGCTAACACAATCTTATTTACAAACTTGATCCCCAATATCTTAGTTGATATATGTTTTTATTTAACTAGCAAATGGAAATAAATAGTCAATTTTCCGGATATCTTACTTCCGTAATATGATATTACTTAAGCTGTATGGAATGAATAGTTCTGATATAAAGAAAAGTCAATATCCAAATGCAGTACCTCCAACTTCCTACACTTTAAAAGATGTTTATGAATTTTATTTAAAAAATTCATAGTTATTTATTATTTATTATTTATTAGTTATTAGTTATTATTTTTTATTTGTTATTTGTTATTTGTTATTTGTTATTTGTCAATTGTCAATTGTCAATTGTCATTTGTCATTTGTCATTTGTCATTTGTCATTTGTCATTTGTCATTTGTCATTTGTCATTTGCGATTTGCGATTTGCGATTTGCGATTTGCGATTTGCGATTTGCGATTTGCGATTTGCGATTTGCGATTTGCGATTTGCGATTTGCGATTTGCGATTTGCGATTTGCGATTTGCGATATGGGATTTGTGATTTGTTATTTCTTTATTATTTATTATTCATTATTCTTTGTTCGTTGTTCGTTGTTCGTTGTTCGTTGTTCGTTGTTCGTTGTTCGTTGTTCGTTGTTCGTTGTTCGTTGTTCGTTGTTCGTTGTTCGTTGTTCGTTGTTCGTTGTTCGTTGTTCGTTGTTCGTTGTTCGTTGTTCGTTGTTCGTTGTTCGTTGTTCGTTGTTCGTTGTTCGTTGTTCGTTGTTCGTTGTTCGTTGTTCGTTGTTCGTTGTTCGTTGTTCGTTGTTCGTTGTTCGTTGTTCGTTGTTCGTTGTTCGTTGTTCGTTGTTCGTTGTTCGTTGTTCGTTGTTCGTTGTTCGTTGTTCGTTGTTCGTTGTTCGTTGTTCGTTGTTCGTTGTTCGTTGTTCGTTGTTCGTTGTTCGTTGTTCGTTGTTCGTTGTTCGTTGTTCGTTGTTCGTTGTTCGTTGTTCGTTGTTCGTTGTTATTGTTTATTGTTTATTCTTTATTATTTATTATTTATTATTTATTATTTATTATTTATTATTTATTATTTATTATTTATTATTTATTATTTATTATTTATTATTTATTATTTATTATTTATTATTTATTATTTATTATTTATTATTTATTATTTATTATTTATTATTTATTATTTATTATTTATTATTTATTATTTATTATTTATTATTTATTATTTATTATTTATTATTTATTATTTATTATTTATTATTTATTATTTATTATTTATTATTTATTATTTATTATTTATTATTTATTATTTATTATTTATTATTTATTATTTATTATTTATTATTTATTATTTATTATTTATTATTTATTATTTATTATTTATTATTTATTATTTATTATTTATTATTTATTATTTATTATTTATTATTTATTATTTATTATTTATTATTTATTATTTATTATTTATTATTTATTATTTATTATTTATTATTTATTATTTATTATTTATTATTTATTATTTATTATTTATTATTTATTATTTATTATTTATTATTTATTATTTATTATTTATTATTTATTATTTATTATTTATTATTTATTATTTATTATTTATTATTTATTATTTATTATTTATTATTTATTATTTATTATTTATTATTTATTATTTATTATTTATTATTTATTATTTATTATTTATTATTTATTATTTATTATTTATTATTTATTATTTATTATTTATTATTTATTATTTATTATTTATTATTTATTATTTATTATTTATTATTTATTATTTATTATTTATTATTTATTATTTATTATTTATTATTTATTATTTATTATTTATTATTTATTATTTATTATTTATTATTTATTATTTATTATTTATTATTTATTATTTATTATTTATTATTTATTATTTATTATTTATTATTTATTATTTATTATTTATTATTTATTATTTATTATTTATTATTTATTATTTATTATTTATTATTTATTATTTATTATTTATTATTTATTATTTATTATTTATTATTTATTATTTATTATTTATTATTTATTATTTATTATTTATTATTTATTATTTATTATTTATTATTTATTATTTATTATTTATTATTTATTATTTATTATTTATTATTTATTATTTATTATTTATTATTTATTATTTATTATTTATTATTTATTATTTATTATTTATTATTTATTATTTATTATTTATTATTTATTATTTATTATTAATTATTAATTATTAATTATTAATTATTAATTATTAATTATTAATTATTAATTATTAATTATTAATTATTAATTATTAATTATTAATTATTAATTATTAATTATTAATTATTAATTATTAATTATTAATTATTAATTATTAATTATTAATTATTAATTATTAATTATTAATTATTAATTATTAATTATTAATTATTAATTATTAATTATTAATTATTAATTATTAATTATTAATTATTAATTATTAATTATTAATTATTAATTATTAATTATTAATTATTAATTATTAATTATTAATTATTAATTATTAATTATTAATTATTAATTATTAATTATTAATTATTAATTATTAATTATTAATTATTAATTATTAATTATTAATTATTAATTATTAATTATTAATTATTAATTATTAATTATTAATTATTAATTATTAATTATTAATTATTAATTATTAATTATTAATTATTAATTATTAATTATTAATTATTAATTATTAATTATTAATTATTAATTATTAATTATTAATTATTAATTATTAATTATTAATTATTAATTATTAATTATTAATTATTAATTATTAATTATTAATTATTAATTATTAATTATTAATTATTTATTATTTATTATTAATTATTAATTATTTATTATTTATTATTTATTATTTATTATTTATTATTTATTATTTATTATTTATTATTTATTATTTATTATTTATTATTTATTATTTATTATTTATTATTTATTATTTATTATTTATTATTTATTATTTATTATTTATTATTTATTATTTATTATTTATTATTTATTATTTATTATTTATTATTTATTATTTATTATTTATTATTTATTATTTATTATTTATTATTTATTATTTATTATTTATTATTTATTATTTATTATTTATTATTTATTATTTATTATTTATTATTTATTATTTATTATTTATTATTTATTATTTATTATTTATTATTTATTATTTATTATTTATTATTTATTATTTATTATTTATTATTTATTATTTATTATTTATTATTTATTATTTATTATTTATTATTTATTATTTATTATTTATTATTTATTATTTATTATTTATTATTTATTATTTATTATTTATTATTTATTATTTATTATTTATTATTTATTATTTATTATTTATTATTTATTATTTATTATTTATTATTTATTATTTATTATTTATTATTTATTATTTATTATTTATTATTTATTATTTATTATTTATTATTTATTATTTATTATTTATTATTTATTATTTATTATTTATTATTTATTATTTATTATTTATTATTTATTATTTATTATTTATTATTTATTATTTATTATTTATTATTTATTATTTATTATTTATTATTTATTATTTATTATTTATTATTTATTATTTATTATTTATTATTTATTATTTATTATTTATTATTTATTATTTATTATTTATTATTTATTATTTATTATTTATTATTTATTATTTATTATTTATTATTTATTATTTATTATTTATTATTTATTATTTATTATTTATTATTTATTATTTATTATTTATTATTTATTATTTATTATTTATTATTTATTATTTATTATTTATTATTTATTATTTATTATTTATTATTTATTATTTATTATTTATTATTTATTATTTATTATTTATTATTTATTATTTATTATTTATTATTTATTATTTATTATTTATTATTTATTATTTATTATTTATTATTTATTATTTATTATTTATTATTTATTATTTATTATTTATTATTTATTATTTATTATTTATTATTTATTATTTATTATTTATTATTTATTATTTATTATTTATTATTTATTATTTATTATTTATTATTTATTATTTATTATTTATTATTTATTATTTATTATTTATTATTTATTATTTATTATTTATTATTTATTATTTATTATTTATTATTTATTATTTATTATTTATTATTTATTATTTATTATTTATTATTTATTATTTATTATTTATTATTTATTATTTATTATTTATTATTTATTATTTATTATTTATTATTTATTATTTATTATTTATTATTTATTATTTATTATTTATTATTTATTATTTATTATTTATTATTTATTATTTATTATTTATTATTTATTATTTATTATTTATTATTTATTATTTATTATTTATTATTTATTATTTATTATTTATTATTTATTATTTATTATTTATTATTTATTATTTATTATTTATTATTTATTATTTATTATTTATTATTTATTATTTATTATTTATTATTTATTATTTATTATTTATTATTTATTATTTATTATTTATTATTTATTATTTATTATTTATTATTTATTATTTATTATTTATTATTTATTATTTATTATTTATTATTTATTATTTATTATTTATTATTTATTATTTATTATTTATTATTTATTATTTATTATTTATTATTTATTATTTATTATTTATTATTTATTATTTATTATTTATTATTTATTATTTATTATTTATTATTTATTATTTATTATTTATTATTTATTATTTATTATTTATTATTTATTATTTATTATTTATTATTTATTATTTATTATTTATTATTTATTATTTATTATTTATTATTTATTATTTATTATTTATTATTTATTATTTATTATTTATTATTTATTATTTATTATTTATTATTTATTATTTATTATTTATTATTTATTATTTATTATTTATTATTTATTATTTATTATTTATTATTTATTATTTATTATTTATTATTTATTATTTATTATTTATTATTTATTATTTATTATTTATTATTTATTATTTATTATTTATTATTTATTATTTATTATTTATTATTTATTATTTATTATTTATTATTTATTATTTATTATTTATTATTTATTATTTATTATTTATTATTTATTATTTATTATTTATTATTTATTATTTATTATTTATTATTTATTATTTATTATTTATTATTTATTTTTTTTTTTAGTAAACATCACGACAATATTATAAAAAATAATTATTAAATTAAGGTAATTAATTCATCGGCTTCTTAAAGTACTCTTTTATAATACAGTTTTTAATTTTTGAAAAAATTGTAAATACATACACTTTTATTACTAACGCGATTAGAAAGTTTGAATTTTTATTTCTATTTGATAGTTAAATAGAAACATTTGTTAGCTAAAATGTTAGGGATTAAATTCTTAAAGAAGATTGTGTTAGCCGAGACATTCAATCAACCAATAGAGCTGTTTTTACATTTTCTGTTTTTGAGCTATTTTCCGGTAAGATATCCTGAAGTTTGAATTTGTATTTTCATTTGCTAGTTAAAAGGAAACATTTATCAGCTAAGATAATGAAGATCAAGTTTGTAAATAAAATTGTGTTAGCCGAGAAACTCTAGTTTAGTTGTTTATACATTTTCCGTTATTGAGCCATTTTCTGGTGAGATATCCGAAAGTTTCACTTTTTAATTTCATTTGCTAGATAAAAAAAATATTTATCAGCTAAAACATTGCGGATCAAGTTTTTAAATAAGATCGTGTTACAAGATAAACTCAGGCAGTTTAGCTGTTTTTACATTTATTGATTTTGGGCCATTTTCCGGTAAGATATCCGGAAGTTTGAATTTTTATTTTCATTTGCTAGTTAATAAGAAATATTTATTAGCTAAGATATTGGGGATAAAGTTCTTAAATAAGATTGTGTTAGCCGAGAAAATCAATCAGGCAGTTTAGCTGTTTTTACATTTTTTGATTTTGGGCCATTTTCCGGTAAGATATACGGAAGTTTAAAATTTTATTTTCATTTGTTAGTTAAATAGAAACATTTATTAGCTAAGATATTGTAGATCAAGTTTTTAAATAAGATTGTGTTAGCTAAGAAACTCAATTAACCAATTTAGCTTTTGTCACATTTTTCGTTTTTGAGTAACTTTCCGGTAAGAAATCCAAAACTTTAAAATTTTGTTTTCAATTGCTAGTTAAATAGTAACATTTATCAGCTAAGATATTGGGGATCAAGTTTTCAAATAAGATTGTGTTAGCCGAGACATTTAATCAACCAATTTAGCTGTTTTTACATTTTCCGTTTTTGAGCCATTTTCCGGTAAGATATCCTGAAGTTTAAATTTGTATTTTCATTTGCTGGTTAAATAGAAACATTTATTTGCTAAGATATTGCGGATCAAGTTCTTAAATAAGATTGTTATACCCAAAAAACTCAATCTCTCAAGTTTAGCTGATTATACATTTTTCGTTTTTGAACCATTTTCCGGTAAGATATCCGGAAGTTTGACTTTGTATTTTCATTTGCTAGTTAAATAAAAATATTTATCAGCTAAGACATTGCGGATCAAGTTTTTAAATAAGATCGTGTTACCCTAAAAACTCAATCAGGCAGTTTAGCTGTTTTTACATTTTTTGATTTTGGGCCATTTTCCGGTAAGATATCCGGAAATTTAAATTTTTATTTTCATTTGCTAGTTAAATAGAAACATTTATCAGCTAAGACATTGCGGATCAAGTTTCTAAATAAGATCGTGTTACCCGAAAAACTCAATCAGGCAGTTTAGCTGTTTTTACATTTTTTGATTTTGGGCCATTTTCCGGTAAGATATCCTGAAGTTTGAATTTTTATTTTCATTTGCTAGTTAATAAGAAATATTTATTAGCTAAGATATTGGAGATAAAGTTCTTAAATAAGATTGTGTTAGCCGAGAAAATCAATTAACCAGTGGAACTGTTTTTACAATTTCCGTTTTTGAGCCATTTTCCGGTAAGATATCCGGACGTATGAATTTTAATTTTTATTTACTAGTTAAATAGAAACATTTATCAGCTAAGACATTGCGGATCAAGTTTTTAAATAAGATCGCGTTACCAGAAAAACTCAATCAGGCAGTTTAGCTGTTTTTACATTTTTTGATTTTTTGCAATTTTCCGGTAAGATATACGGAAGTTTAAAATTTTATTTTCATTTGTTAGTTAAATAGAAACATTTATTAGCTAAGATATTGTGGATCAAGTTTTTAAATAAGATTGTGTTAGCTAAGAAACTCAATTAACCAATTTAGCTTATGTCACATTTTTCGTTTTTGAGTAATTTTCTGGTAAGAAATCCAAAAGTTTAAAATTTTGTTTTTATTTGCTAGTTAAATAGAGACATTTATCAGCTAAGATATTAGGGATCAAATTCTCAAATAAGATTGTGTTTGCCGAGACATTCAATCAACCAATTTAGCTGATTTTACATTTTCCGTTTTTGAGCCATTTTCCGGTAAGATATCCTGAAGTTTAAATTTGTATTTTCATTTGCTAGTTAAATAGAAACATTTATTATCTAAGATATTGGGGATCAAGTTCTTAAATAAGATTGTTTTACCCAAAAAACTCAATCTGGCAAGTTTAGCTGTTTATACATTTTCCGTTTTTGAGCCATTTTCCGGTAAGATATCCGGAAGTTTGAATTTCTATTTTCATTATCTAGTTAAATAGAAATATTTAGCAGCTAAGACATTGCGGATCAAGCTCTTAGATAAGATTGTGTTGCCGGAGAAACTCAATCAATCAGTTTAGCTGCTTTTAATTTTTTTTGTTTTTGAGTAATTTTCCGATAAGATATCCGAAAGTTTGAATTTTTTATTCTGTTTGCTAGTTAAATAGAAACATTTATTAGCTAAGATTTTGGGGATCAAGTTCTTAAATAAGACTGTTTTACCCGAGAAACTCAATCTGGCAGTTTAGCTGTTTATACATTTTCCGTTTTTGAGCCATTTTCCGGTAAAATATCCGGAAATTTGACTATTTATTTTCATTTGCTAGTTAAAGAGAAACATATATCAACTAAGATATTGGGGATTAAGTTCGAGAAATTCTAGTTTAGATTTAACATTTTTATTCATAAATAATAAAATATTCTACTATATAATTATTTTTTAATGGCAAACATGTTTCACAAAATGATTTGCATTTTCAATGCCATATTTATGATTAATAAATTATTTAAAATTTGTTTTTTCCCGCTACCCAGATTTCCTGTTTGAAATTTAAATTTGTTTTTTCCCGCTAACCAAGATTTCCGTTTTTTTGTTGACATTTTTAATTTAATTTTTAATTTTAAGGTTAGAAATATGTCATATCTTGAATATTAAATATTTACACTTGAAGTTAGTGTTTATATAATAAATTTATTTTAATAACATGTCTAATATTGGAGAGTTGTATAAGTCTAATTGTTCGTTAATTACTTTATAATTTGGATTTTTTAAATGTTTTTTAATTTCTAAGTCTTCCATAAATATTAAATTTTTATCCGAAATATGTAATATTTTTAAAGTAAAAGCTTGTGTTGAAATTTTGTGGTTGTTTAAAATTAAATGTTTTGCAAAATTAGATTTTTCTATATCTTTATTTCTAAATGCTCTAATATGGTCTTTATATCTAATATTGACATTTCGAATGGTTTGTCCAATATATATAGAATCACTACAATTTAGTTTAAATAAATGCCACTTTTATCCCAAATATTTGTTTTCTCTTTTGCATTTAATAATATTGATTTTAAATTATTAAATGTTTTAAATGCTACTGTAATTTTGAAATTTTTATTTAAGTAACGAGATAATTTTTCAGATATGTTACCAAAATAAGTTAATGAACAATATTTCTTATTTATTTCTTTAGTAAATGGATATATTTTATTAATACAAATTTTGAATTGCTTTTTGTTTAAAATTTTAACTATTATAGATTCATTGTATCCATTATTTGTAGCTATTTTTTTAATAATATTTATTTCTTTATTAAAATTTTCTTTGTTTAATGGTAAAGAAGTTGCTCTGTGGATTAAGCAATTAAACACTGATAATTTTTGATTTAATGGATGAAATGAATCTTTTGGAATAATTATATCTGAATAAGTTGGTTTTCTATAGATTTCAAAGTTAAATTTTGAATCAATTTGTGAAATAGTTATATCTAAAAAATTAATTTGTTTGTTTTCTTCTATTTCTAAATTAAATTTAATTGTTTTATGAATATTATTTACAAAATTTAATAAATTATCTAAATCATTTTCATTTCCTTTAAAATAAATAAGAATATCATCGACATACATGTTTATACATTTTTCGTTTTTAAGCCTTTTTCCGGTAAGATTTCCGGAAATTTGAATTTTTATTTCTATTTTCTAGTTAAATAGAAACATTTATCAGCTAAGATATTGGGGATCAAGTTCTTCAAGAAGATTGTGTGACTCGAGAAACTCAATCAACCAGTTGAGCTGTTTTTACATTTTCTGTTTTTGAGCCATTTTCCGGTAAGATATCCGAAAGTTTGATTTTTTATTTCCATTTGCTAGTTTATTAAAAACATGTATTAGCTAAGACCTTGGGTATCAAGTTCGTAAATAAGATTGTGTTAGCCAAGAAACTCTAGTTTAGCTGTTTTCACATTTTTTGTTTTTGAGTCATTTTCCGGTAAGATATCAAAAAGTTTGAAATTTTATTTTTATTTGCTAGTTAAATAGAAACATTTATCAGCTAAGATATTAGGGATAAGTTTTTAAATAAGATTGTGTTAGCCGACAAACTCAATCAACCAATTTAGCTGTTTTCACATTTTTTTGTTTTTGAGTCATTTTCCGGTAAGTAATCCGAAAGTTTGAAATTTTATTTTCATTTGCTAATTAAATAGGAACATTTATTAGCTAAGATATTGGGGATCAAGTTTTTAAATAAAATTGTGTGACTCGAGAAACTCAATCAACCAGTTGAGCTGTTTTTACATTTTCTGTTTTTGAGCCATTTTCCGGTAAGATATCCGAAAGTTTGATTTTTTATTTCCATTTGCTAGTTTATTAAAAACATGTATTAGCTAAGACCTTGGGTATCAAGTTCGTAAATAAGATTGTGTTAGCCAAGAAACTCTAGTTTAGCTGTTTTCACATTTTTTGTTTTTGAGTCATTTTCCGGTAAGATATCAAAAAGTTTGAAATTTTATTTTTATTTGCTAGTTAAATAGAAACATTTATCAGCTAAGATATTAGGGATAAGTTTTTAAATAAGATTGTGTTAGCCGACAAACTCAATCAACCAATTTAGCTGTTTTCACATTTTTTGTTTTTGAGTCATTTTTCAGTAAGATATTAAAAAGTTTAAAATTTTATTTTCATTTGCTAGTTAAATAGAAACATTTATCAGCTAAGATATTGGGCATCAAGTTTTTAAATAAGATTGTGTTAGCCGACAAACTCAATCAACCAATTTAGCTGTTTTCACATTTTTTGTTTTTGAGTCGGTAAGATATCAAAAAAATTTAAATTTTATTTTCATTTGCTAGTTAAATAGAAACATTTATCAGCTAAGACATTGCGGATCAAGTTCTTAAATAAGATTTCGTTATCCAAGAAACTTAACCAAACAGTTTAGCTGTATTTGACATTATCCGTTTTTGACATTATTCGGATATGTAGAAGTTTAAAATTTTATTATTATTGTTTAAATAAATATGTCTTAGCTTAAACATTGATTATTTAACCTTAAATTAAATTATTAGCCAAATTATTTAGATCTCTCATAAATAAGCGCAATAAATTTTTTTTTATTGATTTCCAGAAATTTAAAAGTTTATTTCTATTTGTTAAATAATAAGAAACAATTCTTTGTAAAAACATTTGAAATTTACCAATTATTATTCATGTAAAAATATTTAACGCCGTTTTAATATTATATTTAAAATTTAATAACACCCATTTGTGTTTGTTTTGTTGACATTGCAGTTGTATTAAATTTATTATTTATTTAAATATTGCTAAATAATACCATTAAGTTAAATAACAGAGCAATTTGTTTAAATAAATAAAGTTATTGATCTAAAACAAATATAAAAGCGCCGTTAAATTCCAATGCTGGTACGCATGTTGATGATTTAGCTGGGCGATGCTTGGTTGAGAGCGCGGATTCACAAATACGCTTCTTAAACGAATCCGTAGCCGTAGCTAAGTTCAGCCACGTGTAGAGAGTCAACGCTTATGACGTGTGGACCTGAACCATGGACTGTTTTAACACTCAATCAAAAGCATAAATAAAATACTAAAAATTAACACACGCAACGCATTGGAAAAACGTTGGAATGACACTCCTGGCTTCAAACAGGCAAAGGAAGCAATAACTGCCTCAAATGCTAAAACTATTTGAGATTGTCCAGAAAAACTTATAAATTATGACAGAAATTTTGACAAAACACTGCCAACTAAGAAAACACATGCACACGATTGGTATTGGAGATAATCCAACATGTAGAGAAGGTGAAATGAATGACAAAATTATCGAGCTCGTGCTATGTACTTGCCCGGCCCTGTCATACAATGTCCATGTTGGGAAGCTGCTGGCTTGACATGACCAGTATAAGGGAGATCCCTCCAAGCATTGTACTTGCATACATTAGTTAAATGCCAGGACAACGGAGTAAGGTTACTACTGGAGGAGGTACAAAAGGCCTAATAAGGCCTATGTGCAGTAGACTTTGGTTTACTTTCCAACTTTCAAAACCAAATCCGGGTCTAAGACACTTCGGCGCCGGCCATGTCGGCGCCAGAACTGTTTAAATAAAATAAGTATATACATACATATTATAATCATAAAAATTTATTTGTTTATTATATACATAATAAATAATGTATGATAAATAAAATCTTTAGTATGATATTTTTTAACATTTTATATTTTTAATTCTTTTTGTTATTTATTTTAATAAACTATTACCCTTTATAGTTTTCAAGTCATTACCCATAATTAAAAAGTGATTGTAATTTCTGTTGATACGTAATTTAATTTATATGTATTTTATATTTTATTTATCATCATTATTTATTATGTCTTATAAAACAAATCAATTTTTATTATAATGTATCAATATTTTTTTGTTTTATTTGTAAAGTTCTGGCGCCGAAAACAAATAGTATAGTGGACAATTTAAAAAAAGCGGCACATTTAAAGTGATTACATAACCCCATTCATTTATAAACTCCCTGTAATCTTGCTTCTACCCGTCTTATAGTTTTTGCATCGGGGTTCCGACGATTTGGGAACCTCTCCGCGAAGTCCTAGCAGCAGCAGTGGCATTGTCATTACATGCCCCTAATACTTACAACATATCGACATAATCTCGATTACAATAGTATCGTTTCATTATAAACCCACAAACCCGAAATAATTCTAAAATAACTGAATTCTGTGTTACATAAATGTCAAATCTAACAGTTATGTCACTAGTTTTAACAAAGTAAATAAATTAAAATTGTGTTTTGAGAGATCGTAGAAAAAGTTATTACTTACATTTTTATCAATTACTCTATAGAAGGACAAATCAAAAATTTTCTACTCTTAATTTTCAATGTGTTTTAGCCTCCTGAGTAAAATCCCAAAAGGACAGGCTTCAATTATGAGAAAACCTGTATGCAAAACAACAACACAATTAACAGAGAAAATACTATTATTTTATTAACAGTCAAAGAGTTATGCATAAAAATAAATTTATTGTAAAGAACTTTTCGCAATTATTTTTTCAAAAACATTAGCAGTTTCATTCAGTAACATATTAATAATATCATTTGTAACATCATTTTTAACAATTAATTCTTCTTGATCATAATTGGTCCATTCTGCCTCTTCCATTTGAGATTCAGCAACTAACAATTCATAAACGTGATCCTTTTTCTTCCTGCTCCACTTTGTAACTCTACCGTTTTTATCGTGCACAAAACCAAATATTTCTTGTAACTTTTGATTAAACATATTTTCAAGTCCTTTGGCATCTAATGGTTTTTTAAAGGTAAGTTTATTTAATTTTAACCATGAAACTGACAATATATCTTCAAATTGAGAATAATGTTTAACTGCCATTTCTTTGCATAGATCAAAAATGAATTCTCTTGATATTTGGTCATTGTTTTTGAGATTGCCATTTTCTGGTAATTTTATAGATAACAAATCATTAATATTATGAGCACCAAACAAAATGTTTGTAACTTCAGAAATGATTAAGTTAATTTGCACAGGCGTTGGGGGAAGTATTGACGGTATTATTTTCGCAGGAGACTGAACTGGTGGTTTGTAGGGCGGTGGAGGCTTGTTTGGTATCTCTCTCATATAAAGGTAAGGTAGTTGCTCCTTTTGCTGTTGTTCAAGTTGTTTTATCTATAAAAAAAAGTATAGTTATATATACAACACATAATATAAATATAAACAGTGGCTAAAACACTAAACATTTCACTAAAAATAACTAATGTAATAAGTGCTACAACATTTTAGAAGTGTATTAGTGCTTACACATTTGTAACAAAGTGCTGTACCGCAACAAGAAATAAAATTTTCTGTGTACTGTAACATCGTCGCGTAACATTTCTTTGATCCGACAACATAAAACCGACAAGCGATGGGACGCTGTTGCGGGGTGATGTTACGCGAGGATGTTACGCAACAGTGATGCGGTACGGCACTTTGCGTGTGTAAGCACTGTATGGTTTTAATTTTTATTGTATGTATGCTTATATACGAAGTTTCCGAACAGGCATTATTTCCCAAGAATTATAATCCGCATCTGTTTAGGGTCAATGTCTAATGCCGCTTCTTAAATCTCGAAGAACCTCCAAAAACGGAAAAAAAAAACGAAAAAACAATTATGGTAATCCCAACACATGATATTAAGTAGTACCTTGGAAGGATGTGCCGCATTGAGAGCAGTAGACGTCATTTTGCTTGTCAAGTTATAATTAAATATAATTTATTATATTATTTTTTTTTATAATTTAATATATATTCTTAATTTAAAGTTCAGAAGTTTTTTAGGTCCAAGGACCAAATCGTCATTTCGGTCCGCATTTTAGCGCCGAAACAGATGGTTTTGGTAGAAGCAGGCGAAAAATAGTATATAGTGTATCAAAGGCCAAAAATCTAAATGCTAAATAATTTTGGCACGAGCTGCACTTAATATTTTTTCGCCTGCCCCAAATAAACACACTCAGCCTTAATCAGTATGCATATTGCTAGCTAACAATATCGTTATCGAGGAAGGTTGCTAAGCAATGTTGCGTATTTATTACATGTTTTTACTAAATTGCTAAGCAACCTTGCTCGATAACGATATTGTTAGCTAGCAATATGCATACAAAATAGGGCTAATTATTTCAAAAAATTGCAAAGTTTATTTATTATCCGTCTTTAAGATATGACGTCATCGTGTGAAATCGTTAATTTCCAGCCAATCAAATGCAGCGAAAGTTTTTAAGACCCAAGGTCCTCTAAATTGTCGTTTCGCATTTTAGGACCAAAACAGATGGTTTCGGTAGCGGCAGGCAAAAATAGTGTATAGTGTATCAAGTGCCACAAATAGGCTTTAGCAGCCCGCCGCTTTTAGCAGCACGAACGAGCAAAACGGTGAGGGCTGCTAAAGCAAAAGGCTGCTAAATCCTTTTGGCACGAGTTATACTCGATATTTTTTCGCCTGCCCCAATTAAAACATTATTTTCAATGTTTATTATAATTTGTCACTACTGTCAGATTTTAAGGTATGTCATGAAATTGTAATTCACAGCCAATCAAATACCGCGAATTGCCAAAAAGGCCAATACGGGGCATTAGTGTGACGTCACACGACAGTGGCGCTATTGGCGCCAACGTGGATTATCATAACATCTATTTTATACATAGGTGGAAATACTTGTTGGATTTAATTGTGTCGTTATAAGATATTTTTTTGCAATCTAATGCACCAAAATGGATTAATATTATATTAAGACATATTTTGATGTACAATTTGTATATATTAGATGATACAATTTTAAATAAACACATATTGAAATTCGGAAATACAACATAACCTCACAAACATTGTAAATATTTAATAAATACTTTTTGAATTCAATGTTAATTATACTGTAAATTTGATCAACTGCAACAAATTATTATTAAAGTTTAAGTTTAAATATTTATTTAGCAATTTTAATATTTCATAAATTTAGAAAAATTATTAACTAAGCAACTAAATATGTAAATATGTTAATATTAAACATAATATTAAATAATGAACCATCAAACAGTTTTTATAATTTTATAATAACATATATTTATGTTTTTAAATTTAATCATTATACGTTACATTTGTTAAAATCAATAAGTAAGCGATTTGAAAAAGCTTATCGACTGAGATTTTTTTGCTATTTAAAATATTAAATATATATATATATATATACATATATGTATATAATATATATACAATTATATTATTTTACATAATGAAAACAAATATAATCAATTAATTAAATTGTTTTAAGAATTTAATCGATATAATAAATTTTGATTATCTATGTTCCGATTATGTGTAACGAAACTATGCATATATTGTTTTTGCAATTCTATTTTATTTGATAATGCTTTTGTTTGTGTATTAACAATAAATTTTATAAATTATGTTTTATTTTACATATATATTATAGATAATTGCTTTTGATCTGCCAATAATACAATCCGAAACTTAAATAATCAAAATTTACTCGACTAAAATCTTATTTGATTTAATAAAAAGTTTAGCTGTTTATTATAATTTCATTAATAAAGTCAATAACTAAAAAAATATAAACTGTTCTATATATATACAATTAATTAATAAACAAATAGCAAAAATATTATCTTGGATAATCGAGGCAATTCTTTGAGTCAATTCTTGAGTAAAATACTACCTATTATCATAAATTAGTTTTACTGAATATACAATACTATAGATATAATACAAAATATATTAATTAACTTCAATTTAAGAAATGTATTTGAAAATTTAATTAAAACATTTTGTGAGGTTATATTGTAGTGAATGTTTTAATATGTGTTAATTTAAAATTGTGTTATTAATTATCTACATATTATACATAAAATATTACCTTGTTGAACAAATAATCACTGCACAAACACTGAATTGCTGAAAAATATCTTATAAGGCCACAATTAAATCCAACAAGTATTTCCACCTATGTATAAAATAGATGTTATGATAATCCACATTCGCGCCAATGGAGCCACTGTCGTGTGACGTCACTACTAATGCCCCGTATAGACATATGCGAGCCGAAAATTATGCTTTCGGTAGAGGCAGGCGAAAAATATATTTAAACGATAGTTTATTTAAAACCAATAGAGAATTATTTAGGTGTTTCGATAACTTTGACTAACCTGTATGCCAGTCACTAGCATGTACAATTTTGTTTTAATTAAAATTTATTTTATGTAGCATGAAATTTATTTATATATGCAAATAAAAAAAAAACATCAGCTGCATAGTGGTAAGACTGTCAGGCAGTGTCTTAAAAGCATCCCGATAGCTACCTTGATTTTTAGTATTGTACAAACAATAGCAAGTTTGGAAACATTCCTATTTCAAAATATAATTTGATAATCTTTAATCAAATTATAGTTAGAAATTTCTAAAAAATATATACAATTATAGAAATAAATTCGCTTTTAGGTACTTTCAGATACATTTTAATGCTACTTGCAAATATAATTTGACTACCTGACTTTGAGAAAATGTAGTTTCATTCTTTCTAAATGTATTGATAAAAAATAAATCGATTATTTTGCCATTTAAATTGCATAAATATCTAAGTCGATTTCTGACGAGAAAAAGTAAGCTTTGGAAGTTACAACTTACTCGTATTCTAGCGACCTTACTTATGACGTCACACCTTACTTGAGTATGCTTCAGTAACATGAAAACAGGTTACTGAAGCATACAGAGATCTACAGTCAATCACAAAAGTCTACATACACCCCTCAAAAATTCGATAAACTTTATATAGAAAAACATTAGTTTATTAAAATATTTTATAGTACATTCTATAACATCAGTACAAGTAATCTTCATAAAAAAATTGTTAATATGACAACAAAAAAATACAAAAAAATTTCGCGCAACTGTCAAACACGGTGGAGGCTCATTAATGGTTTGGGGATCTATGACAGCTTCTGAAGTTAGAAATCTAGTTTTTATTGAAGGAATAATGAACCACAAATTATATTTAAAGATTTTGCAAGATAATGTGCAGACCTCTGTTGGTGGTTTGGGATTAGAAAATCGATGGATCTTTCAACAGAACAACGATCCAAAATATACGGCACGTGATGTTAAGGAATATTTGCTCTATAGAACGCCAAAACAGCTTCAATCTCCGCCCCAGTCGCCTGATCTCAACCCTATTGAACATATTTGGGACGAGCTAGAGCGAAAAATTAGAAAAGTCAATATAACATATCGCAAAACTTTAAAAAATGCGTTAAGACAGGCTGGATGTGAAATAACTTCTGTTATAACAGAAAATTTAATTCAGTCTATGCCGCGGCGGTTGCAAACTGTAATAAATTTACAAGGATGTCCAACAAAACATTAATATTGTGTAAATTTAGCGTTTTTCACTTTTTTTCTACATTAATTTAAATAAATTTCTAATGTATGTAGATTTTTGTGAGCTGTTATATTTCATTATTATTTTTTTAAATTATTTTTCTGTTTTCAAATAATTAAAATTTTCTTGAAAATTACATGAACTGAGGTTGTAGAATGTACTATAAAATATTTTAATAAACAAATGTTTTTCTATATAGAATTTATCGAATTTTTGAGGGATGTCTGTAGACTTTTGTGACTGTAGTCGATCTAGACCACAGTATGTGAAAAAAGTAAGGTGCGCGCGCCGATTTATGTTTACATGTGCATTAAAATGATTTAATTTAATACAATGGAACATTTATATACACAGAAACTACAAGATTCATTTCTGTAAACTCATAAAATAGATTAAAAAAACAATATGTTCATAATTATTGGTTCTAAAATTGTCATTTGTAATTGTAAACAAAGCAATGGTCATTTTTTATTTTCTAGCGAGTAACTTTTTGTAGACTTTTTGTGACGTTAGCGTATGACGTCGAATTTAACTGAAAACAGAAAACGACTCTAAAGATTAAACCATTTATAATTAAAAAATTGTAGTCAGTTATGCTAAGTTACTAGACGCCAATCGAATAAGACGTCTTATCCCTTCTATAAATGCAGCTGACGTTTTTAAACGATGAAATAAATTACAATTTTAAAATTTTTGTACAACTTCAGACTAGTGACTGACATATAATCTCTCCTTCATAATACGGCTTTTTTTTATTGATTATTATACAGGGTTTGGTAAATGTGTGGGAACACCCAACTTCTGACTGCATTTTTAATATATTTCAAAAATTACCTTAATTAAAGTGACACATTTTGATTTTCAATGCGTGCCTTATTTAGCGTAATATAACATCATAATTAGTTTTTTAAATGGAACACCCTGTATTTTCTTTTATTTTTAAAAAGAGAATTTCAACAATTACAATGATATAAGGTTTTATTGGTACACGACGTTAGGCTGCAGTCCCACTGCACCACCGTCACCAACTATCACCCTTTGCCACTAACCACCAAAATGTACTAGACCGTAGTACACTGCAGCCACTGGAAACCACCAAATATTTAAATTTCGCGTGCCTTGTTTCGCGTAATATAACGTCATCGTTAGTTTTTTTAAATAATACACCCTGTATTTTCTATTATCAAAAAAAATATTCAACAATTGCAATGACATAAGGTTTTATAGCTTTGAAACGTGCGGTTTTCAAAATATTCATTAAAATAATAAACAAAAAAGATTCAATATAAATTTTAATGAACTCAGTAAAGAAACAACATTATTACACAAGGAATCACAAATTAAAAAATTAATTTTATTGAAGTGATGAAATAATATCAATGTTGTTAAATAAATCACATATTCCATCTTCAATTATTGATGAAGATATTAGTTCGCAGAATAAAATACATTTAGTAGAGAGCTAAAAATGGTCCGATATGATTCAACTTTGAACAAGAAAACCAAAAATTCACACAATACATACTCTAATAAAAAAGTATTAAATTTTTACAAAAAGAATATGTAGATGATTCTTTAGACTACAATAGTGAATCAGAAACAAATGAACATTTATCAGTGAAGTATTATCACAGGATGTAGATGTACTACTATAATAACACTAGAGCGGGCCAGGAGAAAAATGGCAATTAGAATAGCCAGTGCCTACAGAACAGTTTCGTTCAAGGCCATACAAGCAATAACGGGCACAATCCCCATACACCTCCTCGCCAAAGAGCGGGCCGAAGGTAAAGGAAAACAACCAAAGGGGCACAGGAAAGACAAGAGAGTGAAGACAATAAAAAAATGGAAAGCAGAATGGCAGTGCAAGGGTGACGTCGCCAGATGGACACAGACCCTCATACCCCTGGTGACACCGTGGGTAAACAGGGAACATGGTAACCTGAACTTCCACCTCACACAGATCTTAACAGGTCATGGATGTTTTGGGTCATATCTAAAAAGAATGTGCCTAGCAGAACAGGACGAATGCCCCTATTGTGGAGAGAAAGATACCCCGGAGCACACACTGGTGAAGTGCACCAGAAGAGAGATGCAGCTAAAAGTCGGTAAAGAGATAACCGTAAACAACCTGACCACACTCATGCTTGAAAGTGCTTACAACTCGAGAGCCATTGATGATGGCATACGGAGAATAATGACTACAAAAGAGGAAGAGGAGAAAGCAAGAGCAGGAAGCCGAGGGTAGTAGGATAAATAGAAGGTGTCCAGACTTTGTGAAGTAATACTACAACGGTAATCCCGCAAGGCTTGGAGGGCTTAGAGGTTAGGGTTTTTAGTGGGTATACGGGTAACCGGGAGCCCCACACAAAGTGCGTAAGGCATTTTCCACCTAAATTGAAAAACAAAAAAAAACAAAAAAAATAGATCTGCTGCTGTATCCAAAATCACTAGCTTTGGCTGAAACAATTCAATATCTTCAAGTAACTCCTGAAAGTAATGGGTCAATTGGCCTACATCTTTGTTATTAAAAACCATAAGTATATTATTTTTCCATACTCGAGATGACAAGCAAAGTTGGCGTTTTTTAATGTTTTAAATAGCGTATTTCAGCTTATATTAGGTAAAAACCTAGAAATTTTATAAAGACATAAGGTGCACATAGTGCAAAAAATTAAGCATGATTTACGCCAAATACATTAAGTTTTTTGTCATTAATCCACTGCAGAGATTGCGAAGATAAATAAATAGCTTCAGTGTTATAATAAGGGGGCTGGCGAAGCTTGTCAAGGAAGTTTTTATGATATTTCAAGTTGTTTTATTTTTTTATCCCATCCATTATCAATAGGAATATTATTATTAATTCAAACAATTACAATTTCATTAATTAGAGGATTAATGTATATTAATTTTTGATTTTCATATATTTTATTTTTAATTATAATTGGAGGAATACTTGTTTTATTTATTTATATAACAAGAGTTGCATCAAATGAAAAATTTAAATTCTCCTTAACAATTATATAACATTCTACTTATAGATGTTACAATTGAAGAAAAAAACTATAAATATTATGAGGTTAATAATTCTAAGAGGAACATAGTAAAAATGATGATAAAGAAAATATATCCAAATAATAAAAAAATACTTTACGAGTATTAAGAAGACTACGAAAAAAAAAATTATTCTTCATTAGAGTTATTTAGACCTCCAGAGACTATTGAATAAATTCCAAACAACAGCAGATTGATACAAAATAATATCAGAAGAGCGATGGTCATATCAAAAGAACCCATCTGATACAAACTAGTGGTAAATAACAAAATCATTAGACACAAATTATACACTGCACTGTTTAAAAGCCACACACGACAAATGAAGGAGCGAGAAAAATAGAGTATAGAGAGAGATGCGTTGCCGCACCAGACTGTAAATTCCGCAAGGCCAAAACCAGCCCACCTCAAACTTACCAAATTAGTGACAATCACAACAACAAATTAACAGCGGGACTAATGCAGAGAAAAAAACCGAATAGTAAAGTAGCCCCATCCGCTAGTCATTCTCAAGGGCCACTTGCTGAAGCCAACAACTAACTACGTCCTAAAAAAATACACTGCACTTATGGGTAAAAATTTCAAGCTGCAAAAAGTCCTGACCCAATCAAACAAGAATATCCGGCTATCTAAGCAAGATGGTGTAGAGTAACAAGTACATGTTCACAGAAAGCAAGTTGCACATCTACCAGAACGTAGTGAAACTTGATGCAAAAAAAAATCTAAAAAACATTTAAAACAAAAAACAGAATGAGAACGTTACAAAGCATAAAAGAAGTAAACGTGAGAGATCAGATAAGAAGCATGACCATAAGAGAAAACCTACTGAAGCAACGACACTGAAAACCACATCAAAAGAACAAAAACAAAAATGGACAAAAAAAAACCCAACCGGCCAACCACTAAAAAATTATAAGTTGGATCATAAAAAAGAAGAAAAATTATTCAAAGTTAGTTTTATGTTGCTTAAATATCCAGTTTGAAATCAAATTAAAACAAACACTCATAAAAATAATAATAATAATAATAATTAGGTGTTCATTAAACATAAAGTTTATACACAAGTCATGTAGGATACAAATAAAACATAGTTAAAATTATACATGCAATAGATAAAGCCGCTCAGAAAAAAATTAATTAAAACCTTATTGCAAAACTATCATTTAAAAATTAGAATTACTTTGCATTTCTTAATATTATATTAATTAATAAAAAAATTTTGGCTATTTTGGATAATTTTGAAGAAATAAGTTACTTATAATTTTTTTCTAAAAATGCAATCCTAAGAAATAACAAACGATCAAAAAATGTAAAAAAACTCAAAAACCTCGATTTTTTTTAATTTTGATTTCTTATTACTCGGAAATGGCTCACTGAAAAAATCTGAAAAAATTCACATAATCAGGATTCATGTAGAAGAAGACATTTTCAGTGTTTGAGCAAAAACAAATTTTCATTCCGTATACTTGACTCATACATATAAAATATATATTTTTTTTAAATTTCAAAATGTGATATTTAGGAATTACTTAATATGTCACCACAACATAAAAATAACCTTGAATTCCAACGAGTGAAACCACACTCGCTGAAACTATCACATTGAAGACCAGATTAACCAGAACTTAAAAATTTTTGGCTTATAAGTCTCGTGAAATACTGAATTTGGAAGCTTATTGCATGTTTTATATAAATGCAAAAGTTGAACAGATCTATTAAGAAATCCTAGTTTCCTAGACACTTTCGAAGCTATGTTAACAACATGGTCGTTCCAGTGAAAATTATGTTAGATTGTAACCCCTAGAAGACAAACTGAAGAGGATTTTTTTAGAATTAAAATTGACCTTGTTGAGAATCAGATAGTTTTGAAATCTTTGTTTATAGATGCTACAGATTCTAACCTAAGAATTACCAGATGCTCTGCCATATTTGTCGATATGGTCTTTGGAAAGTATGAAGTATAAAGAGTGCTATCATCTGCAAAACCATGAATAGGGTCAGAGTTAAAACTTGTTGATAAGATTAGGATGCCATACCTAATGATTGCTAAGCATTTTTAAAATTTTCATTTATACTACTTACCTCTTGTTCAATTGCCAACTGCTTCCTTAATAACTCTTCAGCCTCATTGCTATAATCTTTCGGTGGTATAAATAATTTGCTATCAACTGGAGAACCTATAATTAGTATAAATTATTAACACTCATTGCTTTTGATTTTATATTACCTAATTCTGGTGAATCAGCTGGTGAAATTATGTCGTAAGTTGTCACATAAAGATCTTGCATTCTAGGACTTTTATCTCCTAATAAAGAATTGATATTGGCATCTGCTAAAATCTCCGAAACCCGTTTCTTTACATCTACTGGCGTTTTAACAGTTAACTCATAAAACATTTCTTCATTATCTACTATATTCTCTTTATCATCATTTTCATTATGTTCCTCTTCTATAGAATTGTTAACCTCATGATATTTATAGTACTTTTCTTCAATTGTAACATCGATAACAGGAATATTAGCACTAACTTCACTATCCACATCCTGTGATGATACTTCACTGATAACATTTTCTTTTAATTCTGATTCACTATCATAGTGTGAAGAATCTATCATTTCAACAACACTTTCTTCAATTTCTGAATGATTCTTTGTGACAACAATAATTTCACTTTCAGGTAGATCTAAATTCATATTGTTATAAACTTCAATTTGATTGAAATCCTCAGAAAACTCAAAAATACTAGGTTCAACTTCTCCTAGAACATCAGTTATTTTGCTGCTATCTTCTTCACTTTCTTCTTGAAAGAGTTTAATACCTTTTTTCATTGAAGTATTGTGAGAATTTTTGGCCTCCTTGTCCAAACTTGCATCATACTCAGACAATTTTTGGCTCGCACATATATGTATTTCATTCTGCAAACTATTGTCTTCGCCAATAATTGAAGATTTCGTTTTTTCATCCTTTGGACTAAATATATGTATATTTTCAATTGGTGACAATGTTGTATCTTTACTGAGTTCATCAAAATCTTTTATTGGAGATTTTTTACTGTCACTCTGGTATGTTTTGATTTGTGAATTTATTTCTTCCACGTTTTCAAGATTGATAGTTTTTGATGGTTCTGAATATGATTTATTCTCTACAGAATTACTAGGTTCCAAGCAATCACCAAATAAATGTTCAGATATTACTTTATCAGATGTAATGATTTTAGGTTCACTTTCAGATTTATCTTCAGATATTGAGTTGTCTGAATAAATGTTGTCGCTATTTGATTCTAAAGTAGTTTTACTATTAGGTTCAGAACTGATTTGATCAGATATTGTAGTTTTTAATTTAACATCTATCAAATTATGATTTAAATGAGATTTATTTTTACTGAAATTTGTTATTTTAGCAATTTCCATACCTTCTGTGTTCAATTCATTTAATGATTCAGAATAATTTGAAATTTTGTTCGTAGAAATGGTTTTTGTGCCACCAGAATTATTTTGAGATTCAACTTCTGTGTAAACATTTGACAATGTCGTCATATCTTCAAAATTTTTTGATGATAATGATTTAACTGAAAGTTCGTTTAATTGATTTGAATTTTCACTCTGTTTGAAACTGGGATCAATATTTACAGAAACTTCACTAGTTTTAGATTGTTGCTTAGAAATTGATATATTTTGTGGATCTTGATAAAGAACTACATCACTTGGCAAGGATTTTGATTCCATTAAACTTTCTGATAATATTTCGTTCAATTTGTTTGAACTACCTGAATTATTTTCCGATGTAATTTCATGTATATTATCATTTATGAGTTCAGGTGTAGAAAATTTCTTAATATCAATAACTTTTATTTGGGGCATATCATGTTTAATTTCAATCTCATTCACTTCTAAAATAAGTTCTGATCTACTTTTATTAATTACATCTGATTTAATTGATTCGTTATCAGAATTAAATTTCTTATTTTTAATACTTCTGTTTAATGCAAAAGTTGTAGCATTATTATTTGAAATAATATCAGGAATGTCTTGACCAGTAGAGTTTATATCAAACTTAAAATAGGTACTATTAATTTCATCTATATCTTGACTTGTATTCACTGATCGAGTGATAATAGATGGTATGTTATTATCATTATTAGTTGAGGCACTATTTCCTTCCTCTGATGCTTCATTAATAATATTTGTAAATATTTCTTTTGATGAAGGTGAATTTATATCACTATTAGAAGTGAACACATCTTTAGAACTATGATCTTCAATTAATTTTGATGTCATGGCATTTTTTTGTACTGAAGATAATTTATATATTTGAGAAATATCATCAGATATATTACTTATATTAAGCATGATTTCATTGAGAGTGCATTCAGATTTATTAATACCTTTTTGCAGGTCTATATCGTTCTCAGTTTCAAAATTTATTGGAAATCTTTGTGAGGTCTGTTTACTCTGTATCAACATTTGTTCAGAATCAGATTTAAGACTTTCACTAACTTCACTCACTGAACTGTTATTTGATTTATTCGTTTTATCTATCACAGATTTATTCTTATTTGCTATTTTTAAAGCATCTTTACAAAATCTTTCAAGGGCTATTTTAGATAAATTATAGTTTTCACCATCATTAAATTTCTTATCATCAAGACCAGTCATATTTCGCCACAGAATATTCAATTGATTTCCGTTAAAGGCATAATTACCTTGCAAAGAAGAATTTTCACTAATTACTGATGGCACTTGATTAATAATATTACTAGCTGCCATTTCTAGTTCGTTTATTTTTCTTTCTTCCTCTAGGAGTTTTTGATGCCATTGTAAGAGATACTCAGCCGCTTTTCTACGCTTTTGTAGAGCAGCTTCCCGCATCAAAAGGGATCTAAAACAATTAAATTAATCACAAAATTAAATGTTACACCATACAAACACCAAAAAATTGTTTTACTTATATAGGAAAGTACATTATCAATATAATAATTATTTATAATGATTTGAAGTTAACAAGGGATCATTTTGCAATATTGTGAGGTCCAATCCCTTCTAAACAGCAAAAAATATGTATAAGTCAGCTGCAAATTTTTTTTTACAAGCAAGTTATTCATATATATATATATATATAAATATAAAAAATAAGCTAATAAAGCTACTAGGTTCATACCCCGTTTATAAAGATTATAATCCTTTGTTTTTTTTATTACTAAATTTAATTGTTTTTTTTGCCTTAAGAATTGTATCTTTAATTTCAATTTCTTCCTTCTTATAAAGTATTTTTTTACAGAAATGTTTAAACAGTGTTAGACAAAAAATGTATGGCTGAATAACATAAGTAGATACATATTTTAGTTAGACTAAGCGTTCCTTCATCAAAATGCATTAAAAAAATTAAAAAAATTTCAATCACCAAAACTGAAATTGTAACTCTTTAGTGTTGAGTTTATAAATAAAATTAATGGGGTAGCATTAATTCACTTATTCAGCAACAGACTTTTTGGAGAACAAAGGTTATTAGATCTATATATACAGGGTGTAGATTAATTGGCAAGCAAACGCCAAGTAACTAGAAAACAAAAATTCCAAAATGCTGAGAAACTATTAGTTTGGATATTATAAATAATCAAACAAAAGACTGGTTTGCCATCTAGTTGCAATTTTTAATACTAAACTTAGCATTTATGCAATTGGCAGTCATTTCGCGGCTTTAACGATTTTGAATCGCCAATAAATTATGAAATGAATTAATAATTTATTCAAAATCAGTCAATCGAATCACAGCGGCCAAGGGTCAAGCATAGACAATTGTTTCGGTTCTACAAACCACGTCAGACAAAAAACGTACGGCTAAACATCTCCGTTATTTTTTAACCAATTTATATGATTCAAAAACCATTTTAAATGGTTTTTTGAGTATTATAAAGGCAGGTACACACATATTTGTTTTTACTTTTAGTATAGTTGCTATGGCAACCAACTTTATTTTTTTAAATGGCAACATACATTTTTTATTTTATTTTTTGAATCTTTATAATATTCTTAATACAACCATGTAAAATAAAAATATTATAACAATTTTTTTTGATATGGATTCGTTGTTTAGTTTAATATTTGGTACTGATGATAGCTCTTTTAGATTCAGATATTGGTTTGAGGTCTTTGTTTATAGATGCTACAGATTCTGCAAAACTATGAATAAGACTTTTAGTTATTTGAAGAAGTTCATTAAGTAAACCAAAAATAAAGTTGGCAAAAGAGCAGAACCTTGAGAAACACCATCCATTTATAATTTTGAAGTCAGAGTTAAAACCATCAATATAATTTTTTTATTGTCAAGAAAACTATTGATAAGATTTACAGACTTATGATCAAAACTTATACATTAAAACTTGATGATAAGATTAGGATGCCATGCCCCATCAAAAGCTTTCAAAATATCTAGAGCTACTGCAAGATTTTCTTCATGTTTGTCTAAAGTAGAATTCCATTTGTGACTAGCATAAGTCAGAAGATCTGTTGTCGAATGTATTGATCAAAATCCATAGTGAGTATCTGAAATGAAGTTATTTTGTTCTGAGAAGTTGACAATAAATATATTAATATATTTTTAAAAGATTGGACAATAATGCAACTTTGGTCTATAATTTGAAGAATCAGAATTGTACCCCTTTTTAGGTACAGGTTAAACATTTGCAATTTTCCAACAAATTTGGAAATGTTTCTTTTTTGTTTGATAAAGTAAATATTTTAGTCAGAATGAGAGCTAATTCAATTGCAAATGTTTTAAAAATAATAGGTGGAACTTTTTTTATACCTAATGCCTTTCTGGTATTTAATTTAAGAAGATATCTTTTGACAACCCGTTGCCTAAAATAAATTGGACTCATTATTTATAATTAGTAGAGTTAGATGCAAAAATATCTGCTTTTTCTTTTGGATTAGTAACTAGATTCTTTTAATCATTTCAAAGAGAAGTTATTAAAGATTTTGTACTACCTTGCAATGAATTTATTGTTTTAATTTTTTTTTGTTGTTTATAGAAAGCTGGAAAATTCGATTAGCTTTGTTTCTGTCAATCCTATCTTTTTCAGATTGTATTAGATTGTCGCAATGTTTACGAGCTTTCTTATAATCCTGTTCAGTCTGTTCCAGAACGATTACTGATGTGTATAAGCATTTAGGCTTTTTGTTTCTTATTAACTGCCTATTATGCCTGAATTGATTTGGTTAAATAACAGAGAATAGAACAAATTTTTTAATGACATTCTGAATAGTTTTTGTGAGATTTTCTGCTGCAAGATGTGGATCCTTAGAAAATAAACAATGAGTATCAAAATCGAAATTATTAAAAAAATCTATCATTTTTACTATGTTCATCTTAAAATAATGATAGTATAATAATAAAAAAAGTAGAACTTGTGCCTATGTTTATAATATAAAATATATCAACAATTATACATAATGTAGTAATAAAATAATATTTCCTTAACCCACCGTAAACAATGCGTGCTTTAAAGTTACGCATTCGTATGTCAGTTTTTACTTGTATCTGGTACATCTTCAAGAAAATCTACGCAATATGACCTTGACAGATCACAAATTAGGCAACTAACAATTCTCGGTACGTAGTACGACTTCTATCTTTGCATGTAATTTAAGAGGGTTACCTGAATATAGAAATAAAAAAGCGGCATATTTAAGTAAAATTTTTATTGGTGGCTAAATAATATAAGTTTATGCAGTTTTTGGCAAATATTTCCATCTGTAATTTTTTCAGTATGCAATTTAGATAAATTAATTGGCATATTGAACAAATTAAACCACACAGACACAGAAATAAAAGGCTTAAAACCATTCAGTACCACAACCACAAATTTATAGTAATATATTTACGAAACGTTTAAATATATTATTCATTGACTAGCTAGAGATAAATGATAATTATTTACAATAAACTTGCTTATATATTAGTCTGCGAGTAGAAAATAACTATGCAGGTACATTTCAAAAAAATTATAATATAATTAAGAGCGTAAATTTCGGGAATTTCCAAGTTAATAAAATATACCTGTGTTGTTTAAGTAATCTACAATAAAATTATTATAGATTGTTTCTTAAATTGGAAAACTATAATAAAGCAGGCACACTGTCAAATCCGTTTTTTTTTTTATAAAAATACTACGATTTCTATTGCAAAACTATAATTGTAAACTTATATAAACATAAATTACATTTTACTAAAAAATAGCAAATATAAACTAGACAAAAAATGCATAAACTTATATCATTCAATCACTTAAAGTTTTAATTTAAATATAGCGCTTCTTTATTTTTAAATTAGATGCAATGATAGATGTCGTGCTATTTACCGAGTATTGTTAATTGCTTAATTCGTGATCCCGGAATGAAGAGCTTTTATGAGTAAAAAGGCAGCGCTCATGTGTGTCGGCTTCGCGCAGGTTGATACCCCTTCTACCCTACTCTACATCATTGGGTCAACTCCAACTGTCAAGCAAGGTTATAGTATATTATTTACGCACACCAAACTTGAATTTACTATTTCACTAGAATGGCACAAACGTACATTAGATGGTTACAGAATCCCAAACTTTTAAAATGACCTTGTACAAGATAATAAAGTTATTACAACTACAATGATATAAATATATAATAGAATGGTCAAGAATAACAATTAACATCAATAAAAAATGTTTGTTATAAACTTTTGCATATATTTTAATCTACATATGTGTTCGTTATTTTAAATCTTACAGAGTTAGTTAAATTAGCAAAGTTGAGCAAAATTTCTAGAAAAACGTAATGCCATATTTAAATTTGACATAGCTCTTCAACGTTTTTAATTATTACAAAAAAAAAAAAAAACGGTCGTTTTTTTTCAAACCTAAATAAATTTTGTCTAGGCTAAAATTCTGTAGATATTTTTCTGTAAAATTCAAATAAGTTAACAAAAAAGTCATGGCACTTTTGATTTGTGAGATATAAACCAAATTTGCTTTTTTTTAAATAGCAACTCAATGTATTCATTAAAAATCTAATTTTTTTCTGATTTAAAAAATGTATAGATTGTTATTAATTAGTTTTTTCAGAATTTGCAAAAAACAAAAATAAATTGATAAAACAATGCTTACTACATATTTTAAGAGTGCCTTGAAATTAAAAAGCAAATAGATCTAATACATTTTTTTATTTATTTATATTATGTAGTAGTTTAAAGTTATTCTTAGATATTTGAATTGTTCTATTTGATTTCATTTGCTATTATCATTATTTTTTCGATGTTTATTTCAGTCAATTTTTTTCCATATTGTACTGTAAGTCCGATTTTGCTACACTTGCCGTATTGTCCGCAGCAGTGGCTCTGTTACTTGAGTTTTCATTTTCATCTTCCAATATACAATTTTTTCATTTTCTGTTTTGCTTCCTTAATTGCCTTATCAAGTACTATTGTGAATAATAGTGGGCTCAAAACCACAACCTTGTTTTGTAGTAAATAATGAGAAATCGGTACCTCATTATTTGTTCTCACTATGTTTGTATTCTCTTTTTACATGTTCTGTACGAGTTTAATAGTTGTTTTCTCAATCACTCTGTTATCCAGATCTTTCCATAGCCCTTCTCTACTTATTCTGCCAAAAGCTTTTCCTAGATCTACAAAGCAAATGTGCATGTCTCTTTTCTTCTTAATGAGTCGTATGTGATTCTATCTCTTCTGAATCCACTTTAGTTATCCTTTATTGTTCGCCTCTTTGGTATATTGGACCTTTTAATTGTGTTATTTCTTCTCTTCATCTCTGGTGATGATTCTTCTATTAATGCTTCCTTTCCGGTTTTGAGCATTTGCACTGCCTCCATTATGTCTTCTTCTATTATCTTCTCCATTTTTTTTTGTGTCTGTCTCATCCTGATTATTTTCTTCGTTTACCCAAGTCTGGCTCTCGTCTGTTGTTTTGTCTGTCAGTTCTTCAAAGTGTTGTCTCCATCTTTGCGTAATTTTCTCTTCTATCATGATTATACTTCCTTGTTTGTCTTTCATATTCATCATATTCGAGGCTATTCGCTATGTACATTGCGGCGCAGAGAACCAAGACATGCAACATATAATTTATTTTCCTTTCATTTTCCATTAGTACATATTTCATGTCCATTTTTAGTAGATAATGGTCACTTCCTATCTTTGCTTGTCTTGTTGCTCTGATTATTATATTTTCTGCTACCTCATAAATTTCGTTTTAAATCTCCTCATTAAATTTTTCTTTGTTTCTTATCTATTGTTATCTCGCAATTTCTCTTACTTTTTTACCTTGTATACCTCTACTTCGTTCATTCGTTTCTAGTAAATTCGTTGTCTATAAACATCATTCTGCCTTTTAGTTTGTTTTTGCACATTGTATTTTAACATAGATAAATACGAGCTGCCAGCCGTTTATTACATTTATTTTTGTTCTAGGTTAGGTTATGTTTTAAATTTAATTTATATACTTTATATGCTGAATGTTTTATTGTTTACAGACTGGTTTCGGCTATATATGCATAAGATCAACACAATTATTTTTGTTCTGTTTAAGCAATATTAAATTTACACATTTGAAAATAAGTTATAGACAGGGTGTTATAAAAAGATTTAGTATATATAATCAGATCGCCCTTCTACCCATTGGGTGTAGGCTAAGATTTAGTATAAACCAAAATAAACAAAAAAATATTAATAAACATGAGTCCGCAAATTAACAGTTTCAGAGATAAGAAGTTTTTTTTATTTTAGCAAAAACAAAGTTACATAATTTAAAATTTTAATGCAAACGTAAGGTTTACGCTTGTCCCATACCAATTTATGATTCATTTGTATGCCAAGAAATTGGATACAATGATTGGAATAAATTTCTGTTATTTTCCGCAAAGAAAACATTAGGTGTTCTATTTTGTTGTCAATAAGACATAATTTGTCTGTAAGAAACCATAGTTTTGCGTTTGATAGTGTAGTCTTTATATCTGATAAGAGCTTATCAATGTCTTTATTTTGACTAACAATTGTGGTGTCATCCTCAAATAGGATAAATAAACGATATGATAATGAGGAGAATGATTCACATATATCAAAAATAATATAAGTCTTACAACAGAATATGTCCTTGAAAGTCTCTCAAACACCAAAAATACTTTACATATTTGAGAGTGAATTGTACTTGAATTTTAAATATTGTAGCCTATTTGACAGATAAGACACTAAAAATGATACGCAGTTATTGCCAAAATTTAATAACTTATTGTGTGTCACATAGTGTACTTAACTATGTGATACAATATACAGAACGCGGTTACCTGAAATTGGTGACAAGCGGTTGCGACCGTACTAACCCTAAAATAACAATAAGCATTTTACCGTAAGATACCGTTGACGTTGTGGTATCAAATAGTTTTAAACCGTTGCGTTGTCGCAAGTTACCGGTTCCTTACTTTTGACTCTGAACGTACCAACCCGCAAGGTGAATTTAAAATCGATGTTGGAAGCAGTTTAATATGTCCAGTATGTCAAATTTAAATGTGATAACCTACCTATATAGAGATGAATTGTTAAGAATGATTATGAAAATAATTAGTAAAAATTGCTATTAAATAAGTAAATGTTTATATAGCAAATATTTTACTAAATTAATAATAATCAAAAGAAAATTAATAACAGGTGTAACCGTTTACAACCAGTACGATTTCGTGCCACAATCACCCAAAAATAGAGAAAGATGTGAATATAGCCGCTATGTATGGTTTCTTATGGCCAAGGATGTTATACTATATACTGGATTGGCAACCACCGTATATTAACATAGGGAAATAGTGTGTCCAAATCCGTGGGTAGGCAACTTGCCGTTGTGCCGTATAAATTTGTATGTTTTACTCTGTCGCACTAGTCACTACGCCATATACGGTTTAAAAGAGCAATATTAACAAGCGAAATAATGGTTAAATACTGGGTTGCATTTGGATGTAAACCTTTGAAACAAATAGGAAATGGAATTTAATTTCATTAGTAAGCATTTGCAATTAAAATATGTTATGCTGTTTAATATAAAAATTATATTAAATGCAAGTAAACAATATTGTTGGGTAATAATTATACTTTTATATGCTAGTTTTGTGTTTTAATTTTATTTAGAATAATTATTACCTTCCTCTTAAATATCTTATATATAAAATATATGCAAAAGTTCACAACAAACATTTTGTATAGTGATTAATTGTTGTTTTTGATCATTCTATTAATATTTATATCATTGTAGTTGTAATAATTTTATAAAGTAGACTCAATGTAGCTTATTATTAATACTTTACTTTCGAGTTTATGCACTTTTTTACAATTATTTGTAATAAAATATAATAAAATTTGTACTTTTTTTTTAAATTACTAACTCTAATTTTTTAACCGTGAAAGAAATCTATTACTGTTTCGATTAAGTAACTTAAGAGTTAATAAATAAATTTCTTTTGTAAGATGTATCAGATACAAGTAAAAACTGCCATACGAATGCGTAACTTTAAAGCACGCATTATTCACGGTTTGGTTAACGAATTATTATGTGAGTACTATATTATGTATATTTGTCAATATATTTTATATTTTAAACAAATGTACAAGTTAGTTTTAACTTTTTATTATTATTCTTGAATATATTGAGTGTCTGTAATAAGAAAGTTTGTTTTATTTTTTTATAAATCATTAATAATTGAAATTATGTTACTTTTTTTTATGAGAAAGATTAGTAATACTTGGTAGTATAATTTGATATATAAAATAGTAAAATACAGTTTGTAATTATTGTTTTAAATCAATTTTTCTAAAATTCTGTCTCTCTTGCCTCGTATACGACTGTGAGATAAAAAGAGATGCTAAAGCGGCACAACGGCGAGTTGCATATTTCGATATTTTTCCTCACTTTAAGGGGCTTGGTTGCCAATCCAGTATATAGTATAACATCCTTGTTTAGTGTATTTCTTTTATGAGAGAGATGAGTACAACTTTAAAATGTACATACAATTAAAACATAAATTACTCAAATCTATCTAATTTTATCTGAGTCCTTTATTGTCGCTTAATTATTGTTTCCCCATATTAATAGCAATTAAAATTTTATAAAAATATTATTTTAGAATTACTTTCATCTTCAAATATAAAATTCCCAATTTCCCATGTCAACCATGATGCAATGATTTTAAAATACGCCCCCCTTTTCTGCTGCCGACTCCTATATCCACGCTAGTTGAGGTAGGGTAAATCATGGGGGGTACCGTGAAGCCCGCCCGAACGAAACAAGGTGTTCAGGTCGGTAGTAGAAAACTGCCGCGAGGTGGGCACCCCACGTGATTGCATCGACCAATGGCAGCAAACTTGGCTCATCACCTCGGGATCAGCTGATTTTAATAAGGTTCTAACCCGTGCTAACGTTTCTCCATAACCTAGATGTTCCAGCTTGGATATTCTGTGATTCTGTGTTCCAGCTCCAGCACAAGAAAAAATAATATTAACTTACAGATAACGATGTTATTAAAAATCAATTTGAATTGTTAACATTACAGTGTATACATACATGTCAATAAAACATGACAATATACAATTTCAAAACAAAATTTAAATAAATTAAATTTAGATTCAATAAAATGCAAAAATCGTTATACCATGGAACTTATAACATTTTTTAGTATTATTAAAACTTGGACATTAGATATTAGAGAATAAGAGAATAAAAGTTCTTAATAAATTGATGACATTGTTGAAAAATTGATTAACACAGAAAATACAAAACATATTAACCAAAGAATTTATTTTATTTTTGATGAATTATTTTTAGTTTTATTAATATATTGATATGTACAATTGGTTTATTTTGTTTCATGTATTTCATCATCGTTCCACTGCAATAGCCACCCACCCACCCCCGGTAAGTTTTGTTATATAAAATATAAAAGTCATTATTTATTTATACATATGTACATGATATTTCATTGCTGTTTTATTTTTTGTTACATGTTATTGGTCTCCAATTCAATCTACAACTAGAAGCGAAGTGAATATGTATTTATAATATTTTTTTGTGATGTATATAAATTTTATTGTTTCAGTAAATGATTTAAAATAAAAGCGTTTTATTTATTTTATTATGTTATTTTTATTATTTAGTTATGGTTATTTAGTTATCGTTAAGGTTTTGTTATAAATAATATATTAATTATATATTATTTATAACAAATCCTTAATGAAAACTAAATAAAATAAGAAAATACAGTATAGTATTTAATAATTTAAATAGATCAGTTTCCCGCTAAAATTTTGTGATGATATAGCGCCATCTCTGGAGAACTTTTAAAGTTATTTTGATAGACAGCGCCTCTAGTGTGGGGTGGGCTAACAATTCTCGTATCTAGCCAATAACATGCGAGGTTCACTTCTTATATTGGATGTTCTGTGGGGTAAATAGAGTTGTTCTTTTAATTCCACTCCGTAATAGCCGAACGGCCAAAAAAAAAAGAGTAAAAGGAGCGACTCGAGTAGGATAACCGAACGCAGCTATGTTTGGTAATGGCATGGCATACACTAGAGTGATACATATTCATTCAGTGAGGTTTGAATAAAAGTAACAATATTTAGAAGGGAGTAGAAATGTTTCAGAGTGGGCATGCAAAAAACATAACCTTGTCTATCTAACACCCCTATTTTATAACTCGTAACGATCTCGTTCCAGTTCGATAATCGTTGCGGAACGATTAAGCCGCTACCATGTGATGTTGACAATCGTTGCGAAATGTCAATTTGACAGATAATATTTTTATTTATTATTTATAATATTAATACATTTACTATTGTTAAAATTATAGTAACTGATGAGATGCATAAGCGTAATATTATTTTCAAACTTTTGGATGAGCTGATAGCTTAAAACATCACGGCAATAAAAGTTTACAATTTAGTTTTAAAACAAATCAATATGATGAAAAGAATTAATGATTGATTCTTAGTCATACCAGCAACTTACTGACGATATGTAATTTTATTAACAAATTATTAATTTGATTAATATAAAATGTAGAATTTAAGAGCATACCGACCGCTACCTTGATTTTTAGTATTTTAGTTAAAACAGCTACTTTGGCGTCATTGCTATTTCAACATATAATTTGATAATCAAATAATATTTTACTGGTACATTCAGAAAGGATTAAACTATATTCGGTCAGAATATTTTAGTCAAATAACCAAAAAATAAATCCAAATATTGAAATAAATGCGTCGTTAGGTACTTTTAAATGCATTTTAATGGTATTGGCAAATATATTTACACTAAAATATTCTGGGAAAATAGAGTGTGATCCTTTCTGAATGTACTGGTGAAAAAATAAATTAATTATCAAATTATATGTGAAAATAGAAATGATGCCAAAGTTGCTGTTTTCACTACAATATATAATAAAAGAATGTAAAAATGTAGATGTAGTTTTAAAAAGTATGTAATATTTATGTCTTTTTTAAGTTCTTCTATTTCTTCCGTTATTTTGTCTCTAAGCACTCTTTCATCTTCTTTTGTTTTGTTTTGATTTATTTCTTGTTCTGTTGGTTCTTAGAAATATTGCCTCTTTCCATTATCTTGTCTTTTTCCGTTATTAATTTTCTATTTTTATCTTTTATGTTTATATCATATTGTGTTTTTTCTTTTGCTTTAGATGTTTTAACGTTCCGTAAAACAGTATTTGGTTCCGAATAAAGTTCTCATTCGTTTCTTTTTCAAATTTTGTCCATAATTTTATTTTTGCTTTTTTTATTACTCTTTTTGTTTCATTTTTTTTCTTTATATTATTTGTAATCTTCTATTTTTTAGTTTGTAGGTATCTTTTCCATTATTTTTTTGCCGCTTATCTCCTTTTTAACTTTCTTTGTCCACCAATTGGTTTTTTTTATATCTTTGTTTACTATTTTTGTTGTTCCACATCTTTCTTTTGCAGTTTCTAGAATAATTTGTTTGAACATTGTTCATTTTTCTTCTATGTAGTTTTATTTTTTTTCTATAAATGTTTTATTTTTTGGTATGCCGTTTGTATTTGTTCTTCTTTTAGCTTGAGTGTTTTTATCTTTATCTTAACTGTTTTTCTTCTTGTGTCTGGGTTGGTTGTGTTTTTGTGTATTTGTGGATTTTTGGTGTTTTAATTTGGTGTTTATTACTACTAGATTGTTTTTGATGCATACTTAATAATTTTTTTTCTGTTGTTGTTTTTCATTTTTTGTCTTTTTTCCCATTGCTTCTTCTATTCCGTCGTTTTGGTTTTCTACTCTCCCATTTAGGTCGCCTAGTATTATTGTTTTCTGTTTCTTCGTCTATTTTTTGTTGTAATTTACTATAGAAACAGTTTTTTTCTTATTTCTTTGCATCTTCATTTGGTTCGTATGCTACTATCATAGTTCATGGTTCATTCTCTACTAGCGTCACTTCTACTGTTATAATTCTTTCATTTATGTGTTTTTATATAATAAGAAATTGTATCTTTTATCCTTTTCAGAGTTTTTATCATTCCTACACCTCATTTTTTTCTTTTCTTTCCATAACTTCTATCCCCATTAACCAGTAACCTCTACCTATTTTTTCTATCATGTGCCCTTTCTTTTTTGTTTTCGTTATTCCTAGTATTTCTATTTTTTTGGTTTATCATTTCTTCCGACAGTTCTGCTATTTTTCTCATGTATCCTCTTATATTCCATGTTTTTATTCTTTATTTTTCCTTCTTTTTTCTTATTTGAATTTTTACTACTTTTTCTTATTCTTTTCATTGTTTGTCGTTGTGTTTATTTTCTTTCTTGTACCATTTCCTCGCCGTGTCTTGTTAGGTATCTTTTTTTTATGTAGTAGTTTTCTTATTAGTTTTTGGCATTTTTCACTTCTTCTAGGCCCTTTATCTCTTTATTCTATCTATATACTCCGTATATATATACAGGGAGCTGACGTCAAAATAGGTCGATCTAAGCCGACTTAGTTATATCCAAAATTGTCTCGTTTAGCCGGTAGAGGGCGTCAAAAATTTGTAAATATTAAAAAGAAATTACCTGTAACAATAATTTTTTAAGTGACCTTGTTGCTATGGCGTTTAATAATTTGACAATTATTGACAAATTGTCACCAGTCTATGAAATTTACTCAAGTATACGATCAACATTCTTGAATTACAAGTTCATTTTACCATTAAAAATGGAAAATTATACAAACTCTCAGAAAGTTGACATGCTCCTGGTATACGGGTTTTGTCAAGGAAATGGGCGTCAGAGTGTTAGGGTTTACATGGAGAGGTTTCCTAACCGTCGAATACCAAACCACCAAACATTTGCCAATATTGATCGTCATCTTCGGGAAACGGGCAGTTTTGAGAAAAAGTTTGAAGGCAGGGGTCGTATGCGAACAACTCGAACTGTGGAAACAGAAGAGATGATTCTGGAAAGAGTTGAAGAAGAACCAAGTACCAGTACCCGTCTCTTAGAACGTGAGTTAAATGTTCCTAAAACGATTGTCAATGAGGTTTTAAGAGAACAGTTGTTACATCCTTACCACATACAAAAAGTCCAGGAACTTTTACCGACTGATCCCCCCATGCGGCTTACATTTTGTCAATTTATTAGAAACAAAAGAATCCTTGTTCCAAATTTTTGTAGAAAAATTATGTTTACTGACGAGGCATGCTTTACAAGATCTGGGGTAACCAATCTGCACAACGAACATATTTATTCCGATGAAAATCCACATGCCATTAAAGTTGCACATCATCAGCATCAATTTAAAATTAATATTTGGGCAGGTATTATTGATCACTACCTTATTGGTCCCATTGTTATTCCAGACAGGTTAGATGGAAATATTTATTTAAATTTTTTGACACATTACCAATTCTTCTGGAGAATTTGCCCCTTTTACTTCGGAGGGAAATGTGGTATATGCATGATGGTGCCCCGCCCCATTTTTCCGTTGCCGTTCGGCAATACTTACATCATCAATATCCCAACCGATAGATTGAAAGAGACAATGATGCACCAGTAAAATGGCCACCACGTTCTCCTGAGTTAAATATGTGTGACTTCTTTTTGTGGGGCGCTATTAAAACAGAAGTTTACAAGACTCCGGTAAACACACGCGATGATTTATTGCAGCGGATTTTAAATGCAGGCAACCATTTTAATAATCCCGAGACATTAGATAGGGTCCAATATCATTTTTTAAAGAGTGTTAATAAGTGTATTCAGCAAGATGGCGGTCATTTTACACATTTGCTTGCAAGTAATGGTTTTGTTTTACTTAGTTTCTTACAATAGATACTTTCAACTTTGTTATACTTTTGTTTTTTTTGACGCCCTCTACCGGCTAAACGAGATAATTTTGGATATAACTAAGTCGGCTTAGATCGACCTATTTTGACGTCAGGAGTCTGTCGTCAAACGTTGTACACGTATTTTCCGGACACCCTGTATATTAATGTACTACTCTAAAATATTGTAGATAGTTGCAACTGTTGGCTACAAAATCTCAATATATTGAAAACAAAATTTTATGTTTTATTATTTTTAAGTAAAATACATATTATATAAAATGAATTTCTTAGATGCAAAACTTGTTAATAGCATTAAACGTTTGAGAAAAATTCAGTATTTGAATAGAAATTGTTTTCAAAAACTAAATTTTTAATCATTTATTTTTGGATACAACTGATTAAAAAGAAAAGAGATATCTATAGCACAAAGATCAAAATATCGAATATGATTAACAAGTTTTAAATTTAAAAAATAACGGAAAACAAGTTGTTTAACTATGCTAAATTTATTACTTTTCTATTTACTTACTATCAAATAAATAAATTTTACTACATGACTATAAAATTTATATTTATATACATACATATATATATATGCTAAACCTTAAAAAATACAGTTATTTCTTAAAATATATGATTACATTTTCGTAACGACTGCCAGCAGAGTTCCCGAACGATCATATTAATAGCTCCGCAACGATCACTAAAAGTTTGTTTATTAAACAATCGTTGTCGTAACGAGAATCGTAATGTAAATTGTGCATAATAGCTATGCGTTCTGAACTATTATAGTTCGAGAACGATTATAGTTCGGGAACGATTATAGTTCGGGAACGATCATAGTTCGGGAACGATTATAGTTCGGGAACGATTATAAAGGCCTGTAAATCTAATATTTATTACACATATTCAAATAATCAAATGTTGATTACAAATATTCAAATAAACAAACCTGTGTAACATGTATTTACGTAATCAAATATTGATTCTATGAAATCATATATATTTACAAAAATATAATACAATCAACATAATTGTTATATTATATAATAAATTATTAAGAGTAATCAAAATATTTGTATGTTAGGTATAAAATAACCATTACAGAATTATGAAATCCTTAAGAAAACTGTTCATTTGTTGAATAATTACGTAATCATTACATAATCACATAATCATTAGGTATTCCTTAAATAATCACGTAATGATTGCGTATTCATTAAATAATCATGCGATCATTGCATATTCATTAAAATATCATGTAAGTCAGAGCAAATGCAAATGCATGCTAAGCTGGACGAGGCATTAAGCCACTTTTATGACCAGGTACTTAGACTGAAAGTACCAAATCTAATTAGTTATGCAGATGACAGATGACCTAACAGGTATAGAAACAGATAAGAATAAAGAACAAATGAAATTCATCTATGCAATTCGAGGCATTAGGATAAGCACAAAAAATACACTAAAGCATTTTAAGTATTTGTGGTATTTACTAATTCAGGACATTAGTCTAATAACTCTAATACATAAAGTAGTATCACAAACGTAAGCCCTAAAACATCAGCCCTTGTACCAAATGTGATTATTCTAGTAAATATTTTAGAAGACTTACTTTTTTAAGTAAAAAATGTTCATATAAAAATATCCAAACAGCTGATTAATAATTTTTTCAGTTATCTCTCATTTTAGCTAATTTCAATTTAAAAATCTTGATAAAATAATATATTTTCCATTTAAACAGCATACGCTTGCACATTTGTCTAACCAAAAAACATATTTTTATGAGTATTTGTTTCTGATTATTGCACAGTTTAAAATAACCGGTCTTAAGGACAGCGTCAACGCGCGAAACCAAGCAAATTAAAATTTGTCCGACATGTGCTGGCTCCAGGTGCTAAATAGTTGAACTAAGATTGTGCGGTAACTCGCGCAGAATAACATAACTTACTCAAGCTAGTGCGCATCATAGCCGGTTAGATATTTATTTATAGACTACATACATCTCCGCACCCCTCTAGAGTACGAAAACAATTCGTACTTTTACAAAATTATATTATGTATTTACGCTTTTATATAGATTTGCATCAGGGGCGCGCTTAAAATATATATTACGATTGAATTTTTATTATTGATTTTATATTTTATAATAATTAATTTAGTATATTTACAAATACATAATTAAAATAACTTTTATTAATTTATGTATGATGTTTGTAATTAAACAGCAGTCCCGAAAATTGAATTTTTACATTTATCAGTTATTTTCGATCACTACATAATCAAAGTATTGAACAAAACTAATTTTTTTTTAATACTTGTGTAGAGCATTAGTGTAACTTTAGCATATAAACCTGTAAATAAAATCAACTTAAACCCGTATGACACTGTTCATAATTGTCTTGAATTATATATACAGGGTGAGTCGGGAGGAACGGACCAAACTTCAGGAGTGTATTGTATACATAAAATTTTTATAAAAAAACTTAAATGTTGTTATTCGATTTTTATTTGTTTTTAAGTTTTGGTAATCATTGCCTTTTTATAATAAATGTTCAAAAACACCGTCATTTACCTCTAAACATTTTCTGTTTTGTCTACAAAAGGCGCCTGTTGCACTCCTGATTGAGTTATGTCTTTGTTTAAGATCGGCTGCAACATTTTTAATGCGTTCTATTAGTGCATCCCGAGTGTCTGCTTTTACTTTGTACACTTCATCTTTAAACCCGCCCCCATAAACAATAATTTAGTGCTAAGAGATCTGGAGACATCTAATAAGACCACCGCAACCAATTTAACGCCCTGAAAAGCTTTTGTGGCATACTTAGTTACGCTATAACTTAAAAACAAATGAAAATCGGATAACAACATTTGAGTATTTTTATATTATGTTCACGTATACAACACACTCTTAAAGTTTGGCCTGTTCCTCCCGACTCACCTGTATTGTTATAGATCAGACCATTCACGTGTGTAAAACATACAAATTATCAAGATCACAATTATATATTGAAAAGCTAGAACATGTTCTATTTTCTCATCTATAATCGACGCAAACGTTTATTGCGCATTACATTTGGTTTTTACTTATTTTTGTTCAATTGTACCACTGCAGCTCCACATATAGCATATGCTATCGTGTGCGTTCATACATGCTTTATTTATGGAATGCTTTTTGACGTCCTTCACCTTACTTGCACATGGCATGCCAAAAAATCAAATTCTTTTTAATTTGGTGCAATCGACTTGCATGCCAGCAAAAAGCATGCCATTTGACAGAATACACGAGCTAGTAGCTGGTATGAAATTGTGCAACTAACAGGCATGTATATTCCCGGCTTAAGATGACGCAAATTATGTATATTATATGTAATGCCAATATGTTACTGACAAAAATCACATCTTGAATTACAATACATATGGCCATGTATAAGTCAAGTGTACAAAATAATTTTTTTCTTGCCCCTAACTACTGAAAATGCCTTCTTTTACATGAATCTTGATTATGTGAATTTTATCAGATTTTTTCATTTTCAGTGAACCATTTCCAAGTAATAAGCAATCAAAATTTGAAAAAAATTGTTTTTTTGCGCATTTTTACATTTTTTGATCGATTGTAACTCAAGAATGCATTTTTAGGAAAAAATTGTGAGGAACTGCTTGTGTTCAAAGAATAATTTTTCACAGCCAAAAATGTTTTTGAATGGTATATGAAAATTTACTTTTTTGCTATTTTTAAGTAGTTCTGTGGATACATTGTAAGATGTCTCGGAGCGTAGTACACGGCAGTCACTGAAATTTTCAGGGTATCTTTTGCACATATAAAAGCACGTTTTTATTCCGTACACTTGACTCATACATGGCCATATATAACTATAGTTAAAACTATAAATAATTCCAATGCCAATTAATGCCACAGTGAGGATACATGTACTGCTAAGACAAACAGCAGAAAAAAGACGACACATATGCCATTTATTTGTCAATCTTTTTTTAGTTACATAAGCATATTTTAAAAGTGTTACAAGTTTTCACAACTAGCAAAAACATAGGAAGAATTTGAATTGAAATAAATAGTGTTATATTGTTACTTGCAACAGATTGCGTTCGTAACATAATTTGACGGAACAAGAAAAAGAAAACGTATTTGGGTAAAAGATTGAATCAACAGAAGAAACAATTATAGAACGAACAGTTGTTTGTTTAAATAAATAGGGTAAGAAGATATAAGTGGTTATAGAAACCATTTAAGAATGCTTCCAGATTTTTTTTTACTGTCTACTAGCATGCCAGTACTTGTTGTGTGTGTTTATACATGCTTTATGGCATGCCTTTGCCATCCAAAAAATTAAATCTTTTTAATTTGGTGCCATCGAGAAGCATGTCTTTTGATAGAATACACGTGAGCTGGAATGTACAAGGAGCTGGTATGAAACTGTGCAAGTAGCTGGCATGTGTATTCCCGGCTTATAAGTTTTTAAAATGCACAAATAATTATCAGTTTTATTGTAGATTAAAATGTTAAGTACATTTTTAATTTTTCTTTACAAATAAAAATGTGAGAAAATGTGTATAATATAACCCAACTATTTTGTTGGAACTGTTAATGCGTAATTTTTTTGCGTCGTTTATAAAGAAAAACTTAAACATGATTTTAAATTTCAATCTACAATAATACTTGTGATTTTTTCTGTATTTTAGAAAATTTTAAAGTTTTATCTACCGTTTGTTTATTTTTTTTTTACTTGGTCCTTTAACTTTAATTGCTCTTTACGCGTTCGGAAATTTTAAGCGTTCGGATATGATAGAGTAGAGTATACGAAGTTTACTCTACATGCACAAACTCGAGATAGAACGGAAACGGAGTAAACAAAAAGACCATATTTGAATTTTATTACATTTATTTAAAAGTGAAAGGCCTTATTTTATTATATTATATGCCGAAAATGTAAAAATCCAATTAGTTTATAAATCCATGTTAATTATATTATTAATTTTTAATGTAATAAAACACCGTTACACAAATTTTAAATTTTCATTAAATTCAGTTTTATTATGGTTTTGTAAAGTGACTAGAGTTTTTTAGCAAAAAAAGTAAGCTTTGGTTAGTTTTTTAGTTACACCTTACTCGTATTTTGGCAACCTTACTCAAGTATGCTTTGGTAACATAAAAATATGTTACTAAAGCTTACGGAGATTTGGGCCTCCGTATGTAAATTGTTGATTTATTTTTACATTTGCGTTAAAATAATTTAATTTAATACAATGCAACATTGCACATGTATTTATATAGACAAAAACTAGTTATAAGATTCTTTTCTGTAAGATCATAAAATAGATTTAAAAAATTATATGTTGGAAAAAAGTGTCATTTGTAATTGTGAACCAAGCAGTCGTTACATTTTGTTTTCTAGCAAACATGGCTTTACTAAACATCCATTTACCCTATACTTTTTTAAAACGTTCCACAACATACGTCTTTAGAAAAGATTAAAAGAAAGCAATTATATGTTTCTAATACCCACATCTTGAAACTGTTTTTGGGCTGTAATATTTTCAGTGTTGAGAGTGAGATACTGTTTTGTCATATTTTACTATACTCAAAAGTATTGCAATAAGGTGTCTTAAATGATATTTTACATATCAGCGGTGACTCAAACAACCAGTTTTGTTCTAAAATTTTGTTTACTAAATTGTAAGTTTAGAGTTTGGATAGGTACCCCTTCAACGAGGCCCACTAGTAAGATTATCATATTCCGTACGTAGAAACGCAGCATCAATAAGTTTTAAGCTAATGTTGGCCTTGCTTAGTGCCACTAAAATACCCCTAATAAAATTTATATCAACAAAGACACCAAACAGAAAAATAATCATTTGCAACCAAAATACTCTTGGTAATATAAAAAAAAACATTTTTCTGCGGAATAAATATTCAGTCCAACGCCACTGGCGTACAAATAATCTATGTAATCAAAAATCCAATTACACCACATGAATGGTTTAAGTTTTGTATGCTTAACGTATTTTGCAACAAACTAGCATAAAAGTGTAAATCAAAAATTTACAGAATTTGACATGTATGTTTAATTATTATTAGTGATTATAAAAAAAACAATTTTAGTCTTATGGTTTTTGAATCATACACATCGGTTAAACAAAGTTATTCATCCATACGTTTATGTCTAACATCCTGTATATTGTATTGTTAATTATAATAAATATACAGCAATATAAATAAATGTTCCTGTATATTTATTATAATTAACAATACAATAATATACTTATTCTATATTTTCAATTCAATTTATTGTATGCAGGAAATATATGGTAAAATCCAATAATATTTATCAAAATAAAATTGTATTTACTGGTTTAATATTTTTAAACTAATTGTTCGTATTTATTTTTAATAAAATATCAATTTAAAATTAAACTACTTTTATTTCTACGTCTCTGTATATTGTTATCAATTGTCATCAAGTATGTGGCCGAATGTGCCCGAACCGTGTCTTTCGTTAGCGATGCATTGAAATTATTGGAAAGAACGGTCCGGGGGGAGTTTGTCATAAAGGTAAATATCAATCTAACAAACACATGAGACAACTTGCCCTCTATGACCAAGAGCCCAAACTGCCGGCTGTCGTTTGCATAAGAAGTAGCCTAAAAATACAATTATTTTATAATAAAAATGATTGAAAACTTGTTTTCAGGTTTATTTAAAAAATACAAGTTTTATTTTTGTAAAACTGGTTTTAAATGAAAGATATGTCACTGACATCGGGTCTTATATTAGTTTAGTTATCATAAATCAACCAAGAAATGTATTAACGGCGTTATTTAGTCAAAAATAAGTACAATAATTAATATAAAAATCTGTAGTAAACTTAAAAAATTGAAAACTTAATTAAAACTTGCGAAAATGTTCAACCTTTTAAAGTATGCATAGCACGATATGATCGATTGTGTAGTTTGCTTGTGAGTGTGAAAAAGGTTACTATGTATCTTTTCCATTTACGGCGCATCAAAATACCCGAACCTTAATAAAAATTAAAATTAAAATCAGCACAATAAAGTATATGGGTAATTCCATTACTTTTCGACCAATTTGAAAAAGTCGACCTCTTTGATTTTGCTCAAATTTTCAGGGATCAAAATATAGATGAAAAAAATGAGATTTTCAACATTTTGGACCTTAGAATATTGCCTGTTCAAAATGACACACATTTGAAAGCCAGAAATTTTACAATAAAACGTCATATTTAGCTTAATTTGTATCTCAATTTTTGGGCTTCTGGAAAATGATAAAAAGGTCTACGATAGCTCAAATTATTCCTTATTACATGTACTTTAAAACCCATATTATTATGTTTAATATCGTGGCAGTCATTTTGATATATTAAGCTTTAAACATTATTCAAAAAAAAAACCGTAAATTTAGCAAAATCGCAAAACTTTGCTTTCTTTAAACCGTTCTAACTTTGTCAAATCTTAACAAAATTTGATTCGCAAGGTCTAGATATCCTCGTGTTTAATATCTTTTTGAAGTGATCACATAATACTTATAGAATCAATACGTATACACCATTATTTTGATGCAGGAAGTTTGCACATGTTTTCGCGATCTTCAAAACTTGTAATTTTCAGGTCCCGAAAAAGCGCTGTCACCCTATGTCGATTTTAGTCAAAATTTCAGTAAATACTCTTTAGAACACAAGAAAAAAGGTTATTCATATGAGAAATGGTATATCGGGCAGTATCAAGAAATTTTTAATATTCAAAAATTGTCAAAATCGGCAAACAGCACATTTTTGAATCTCAATTTTTGGGCCTCTGGAAAATTATAAGAAGGTCTACGTTGGCTTAAAATATTCCTTATTGCATGTACTTTAAAACCCATATTTGTATATTTAATGTTGGGGCAGTCATTTTGATATATCAAGCTTTAACCATTAATTAAAAAAAAAACGTAAATTTTGAAAAATTGCTAAATTATGCTTTGTTTAAACCGTTCTAACTTTGTCAAATCTTAAAGAAAATTGATCCACAAAGTCTAGATTTCTTTGTGTTCAATCTGTCTTTAAAGTAATTACACTAGACTTATAGAATCAATTTATATTCACCACTATTTTGATGCAGGAAGTTGCACATGTTTTCGCTATTTTCAAAACATGTAATTTTTAGGTCCCAAAAAAACGCTGTCACCCTATGTCGATTTTAGTCAAAATTTCAGTAAATACTCTTCAGACTACAAGAAAAAAGGTTATTTATATGAAAAATGGTATATTGGGTATTATCAAGAAGCCACTGAGAAAATGCAAGTCGTTGTGCTGCGTCGCCTGGTTGTAGGTGTTTTACTTTTGATAATAATATGGGTGAACATTTTCACTAAAAAACGAGTCAAAAAAGTTGTTTTCTGTCAGGAAATCTCAATTGCTAGGGCATTACCATTACAGAGTCCGTAAACAAAAATGATATTTGCGTATTCTCTATGATGAACAGCATTTTTATCAAATTTCACTAACCGAACCAAAAAAACTGTTTTAACAAGTATCAAAAGCTTGCATCAATGCACACTTGTTAAAGTAATGTTGTTTTGTTTGTGTTTTTTGCAAAATAAAAAGTTTTTTAAATATTTTGTATTTGTTGACTATCTCAAAAACAAAGCAAGATAGACAAAAAGTGATTTAGATTTTCTGAATTTTGACGATTTTTGAATATAAAAAAATTCTTGATAATGCTCAATATACCATTTTTCATATAAATAACCTTTTATTTGTGGTCTGAAGAGTATTTACTGAAATTTTGACTGAAATCGACATAGGGTGACAGCGGTTTTTCGAGACCTAAATATTACAAGTTTTGAAGATCGCAAAAACATGTGCAACTTCCTGCATCAAAATAGTGGTGTATACGTATTGATTCTATAAGTCTTGTGTGATCACTTTAAAAAGAGATTAAACACGAAGAAATCTAGACCTTGTGGATTAAATTTTGTAAAGATTTGACAAAGTTAGAACGGTTTAAAGAAAGCAAAATTTTGCGATTCTGCTAAATTTACGGTTTTTTTTGGAATAATGTTTAAAGCTTAATATATCAAAATGACTGCCACGATATTAAACATAAAAATATAGGTTTTAAAGTACATGTAATAAGAAATAATTTGAGACATCGTGGACCTTTTTATCTTTTTCCAGAAGCCCAAAAATTGAGATACAAAATAAGCTAAAAAAGACGTTTTATTGTAAAATTTCTGACCTTCAAATGTGTGTCATTTTGAACAGGCATTATTGTAAGGTCCAACATTTTGGGAATCTCATTTTTTCATCTATATTTTGATCCCTGAAAATTTGAGCAAAATCAAAGAGGTCGACTTTTTCAAATTGGTCGAAAAGTAATGGAATTACCCATATATAAATTTTATTAAAATACCCTAACCTCAAATATTTTTATGAGGGTCTACTAATGGAATGGAAAGTAAAGCAAGCAACACATTTGACAAAACTGTCTCACTTGATCAAACTTTTAACCAAATTTAGTTGAAGACTAGGTGCAGTTTTGCAATATAATTACATAACAAACAATTGACATTCCAATTCAGAGTAATACATGGCACAACACTCAAATGTTATTTTTGATGCAATATTAAATAAATGATATGAAAATAAATAAAATGATTTTTTCAAAATTTCAAAATGATTAAATATTCAGCATAAAAAAAAGTATATTACAATAAACTTATTTAAAATTTACTGTCTAAATAATCATTTTATTTATTCATTTATCTTATTCTGTTAGGCCGATAAAAAAAGTTAAATCTTCATACCACACCATCCAGAAAGTCATATAGCTTCATATAACAATATTAAATATGAAAAATTAAGATAATTTTGATTCACCATGTATAATCAAATCAAAGATATGCAAAAAAATTTCATAGACTGCCAATGAGGTTCATCATATTCTGGTACTGGCAGATGACATATTACTTATTTGAAAACTGCACATTATTATTAAATGCAATTGATCACACTTAGTGTGTGGCCATAACGGAGCTCCGACCATCGAACAGCGCTCTCACACCGATAAAAAAAGTTTCAGTTAATATAAATACGGGCTCGAGCGCTGTGCGAGGGTCCGAGCTTAGCACACATTTTAGTGTTCTATGCTCGGGGCGCTGTTCGATGGTCGGAGCTCCGTTGTGGCCACACACTTAGATTTATTTCTTTTACAGGTGTCAGGTAACAAAATATAATATAATTTAAGACTCTGGTTTAGTTCATGTGAATATGTTATATGATGTGTTTAGGAAGTGATTGACATTGTAGCAAATCATAAAATATCTCTAAAAGCGTTTATTTTACGCATCAATTTTTCCAAAAGTTAGCAAGCTTTCATCTAAATCTTACTGAATAATTGACACAAATCCATCAATGTGTATGTATATATGTCTCCAAGAACACCGGATTATAATTTTTATAAATAATTGACATGCAAAACAGTTTTTCTAACATTATCATTAAAATCAATCTCATGTCAGACAATCTAAAACTTTTAGTGCTAGATTATTAAATTTAAGGGGGCAGTTTGATAAGCGTCATAAAACTACGAGCAGAACTCACGCAATTTAACTCCTTTTTAAAATCGGTTTTTTGCAACATATTAAGAATGAAATTTCCAATTTAATGAAATATATAAAAATCCAAAACATTCAATTGTTTATTAAATTTTGAAATTAATTTGTAATTTTTATGTGGAAATACTTGCTTAAACTTTAAGAGTTATACTTCATTGAACATTAATCTTAGTAGACTTTTTATTGTGCTATAAGTTATTTTTCTAAAATAACAATTGTTACAGTTCTGCTCGTAGTTGTGAATGCATGATAAAATGTGAAATTTGAAATTCCCGCGTGTATTAATTTTTCTAACAGTTTGGTACTGCTGAAACATTAATTAAAATCATATAGGGTGCGTTTTTAAAGTGCTCTTGCTGTTCGAACAATTTTTGCACGAACAACTTTTTTGTTTGTTTGTGCAGGGTAATTTAAAAACAGCATATAGCACTCAAACGTCAAAAACATGTTTTCTAAGGTTATGTTGTTTGTTTTGCTTACATGCCCAGTGTTGTCAATTAATACAATTCAAATCTGCATCAAGTAAAATATTTAAAATCTTATTCTAGATTCACACATATTTTGTATGAGCGCATATTTCTTGTATACCATATATTTTTATAATGTATATAAAACCGTACCCATGTTCTGATATAACCATGATAAATATATTATTTTATTTTTGCTATGTGGCAACACTGTACATGCCCGTCATGCACCACCTCTTGACTAGGTGCGTGCAAATGTTGTTCGAACACTTGTTCGGGTTGTATTTAAAAACGCCCATTTTATTGTTCGAGTGCTCGAACCGCTGTTCGCGTCATTTAAAAACACACCCAATAAATGTCATATTATAAATTTATAGGTTATAGCAGATGGTGGTTTGATAGTATAATATAATTGTGATTACAATAATATCAAGTTACCGTCCGCCATTCAATAGCACAATAAAAAGACTACTAAGTTTAATGTTCAATGAAGTATAACTCTTAAAGTTTAAGCAAATATATCAACAAAAAAATTACAAATTAATTTCAAAATTTAATAAACAATTGAAAGTTTTAGATTTTTATATATTTCATTAGATTGGAAATTTCATTCTCTACACGTAAAAAAAACCGATTTTAAAAAGAAGCTAAATTACGTGAGTTCTGCTCGTAGTTTTATGACACTCATCAAACTGCCCCCTTAACAGACAACTTATTATTATTTTATGAACCATTTGAAATCAAAATTATTTGGTTATTTAGAAAAATTTTAAATGATTTTTTTAATGAGTAATATAGACTGACCATTAAAATGTGAGTTTCCAGAAAACACCACCATCTGCCTACATGAATGAAAAAGCATTCAAATGTTTACTAATATGACAACTGTTGGGAGCGTGTTGTATCAGCTAATAACTGAGTGAATGAAATATTCAAACTAATTTTAACATAAGTATGTCTTGGTATAGAAAACAGACTCTTGGCACAGTGCCATGAGCATATCTAATATTAGGTTTGTTGTTTGATCAGTTTACTTTTCTCTAATAATAAACACTTTAGATTAATTAATGCCAAAATAAATATATTATTTTAAATTAATTATAAGAAATATAATTAAATTTTAATTAAATTAATGTTGAAAATGTATTTTTTGTTATATATTATTTGTATAGAATTTATGTGTGCTAAATAACTTTTATAAACACCTCTATTTGGAGGCAATAACCACTTTGATGGTCAAAATAAATAACAATATTTTTTTTACACAAAATAGTATTTAAAAAAACCTATTTGAATTTTGCATCACTGTCAGTAAAAATGAGTTACTAAATACATATAGGTGATTTATAATGTACATGAACAAAATCATTCTTTTAAATTATTTATCTTCAAATACATACATTGAAATTGTTTACTGCATTATTGCTACTCAATACATGTAGCCCTTTCTTGCTATAGATTTAGATTATAGGAACAGTACTAAACACAACCAAAACCAGCAGATAACAAGCTTTAAGCAGAACTCAGACTAGATCGTCCTTGGCCATTAGCAACCATTCTGTTTATCGTCCATTGTGTAGAATCATTTAATTTTGGCACACGGCTTTGTCGAATGACTAAGATCACAAACCCCATCCTTTTTGAAAAATATAAAATTGATTATTATCACAATATCAAGATTTTTTACTATACAAATCCTAGTTTTGGGACCATAAGATTGGCAGTCACTCACTTATACAAATTATCAACAATTTTATTGTAGGTTAAAATTTTAAGTACGTTTTTAGTTTTTCTTTATTATTAGCAAAAAACTAAAAATATTCTTAAAATTTCAATCTACTATAAAATTTATAATCATGTGAAATTTAAAAGTCTTTAAAATTTTCTTTTTCGTTGGTCGGTAGATTCTCGGCATGATAAGTAGGGAAATCATGGTCGGACCGCCGATCCGGATTAAATCGGTCCGGATTACAAGTGCATAATGTAAAAGTTACTTTTTTTAATTTTGTCCAAACTACAAGAACATCCGGTTTAAAGCGATTCGGATTAGCGGAGCTTTACTGTATGTATATAATTTAAGATATAATTATTGTCAGTGTAATATGTGCATAATATAAAATATTCATTTTTTATACTTAATAGCAATTTTTACTAATTATTTTTATAATAATTCTTGACAATTCATCTCATTATAGGTTATCAAATTTAAATTTGACATACCAGACATAAAATTGCTTCCAACAGCAGTTTTAAATTCACCTTGCTGGTTGGTACATTCAGAGTCAAAAGTAAATAACTGGTAACTCGTGACAATGCAACGATTTAAAACCATTTGATACCCCAACGTTAACAGTATCTCACGGCAAAATTCTTATTGTTTTATAGCTAGTTTTAATAATTTATAAAGTATTAAATTTGATTATTAAGATTTAATTATTAAAATGACATTCGTCAATTTTATTTGATAAAAATCTATATAATAGTTGATTCATTAGCCCATTCCATACATCAGTAGTTGTCATTACACAGGCTTCAATGGTTCGCCCCTGCATAAAAAACCAAACATTGCTTGATTCACTTTACCTCATGTATGTGATGTGTGTCTGACTCGAATGTTTTTTTTTCTTCTTCGTGTGTATGGGCTGCATAAGATAAGTTAGCAGAGACGGCGTGGAACAGATTTTTTGCTGTCAATTTGAGGGTCAAAAAAAGATATAAAAATTATAGCAGATTGTGCTCTGCGGAGTCAAAGGAACGTTGGAATTAAAGTTGAATTTTCAAGTGCGATTTTTGTCAAGATTTTTTGCTTTCAAAAGTCAAATCCAAAAACGTCTTGGCCAGCAAATAAGGCGGTCGGTCGAAGCCGGATTTCCGTTAAAATCGGAAAAACTGTCCAAGACGCAAAAAGATTCAAAATCCTAGATGTAGCTTAAACATGGTTTTTATGAAGTTAAATACTATTGATAGCAATTTTTCTTGTCGCCACAAAAATTAATATGCAATATTAATTTTCTGTTTGTCAAAATTGCAAAACCAGAACCAATTGATCAAAAACGTTTTGCTTACTCCAAAAATGTTCGTACAACTCTCAACTATATATTTTTAAACTTGACAGCAATTTTCTATGTGGAATTTTACTTCTTTCACCCCAATATTTGGTCTATGTTTTTACCATGGAATATTTTGTATTATTGAAGTTCATGCTTGTGATTCGCTTTAATTGCATAAATAAAAAACTCAAAATATTTAAAACAATAATTAGCAATAAAATTACCTCATTCTGAAAACTTGCAGGAGATCTAAAGCAAAGCAATACTTTAGCAAATATTAAACCTCACACCAACCGCACTACCCACAAAATTTGAGTTTTTTCGATTTGATTGTTTTAGTTTTTGAATTATCATAATGTACACTTCAAAAATTATTTTCGAATATAAAAGTTGATTTGTGCAAAAATAAATAAAAGTTTGTTCATACAAAAAAGCTGTAAAGAATATGTAAACTGTTAATTATACTATTTTATAACTGTAAGCTACTAATAAATATCGAAGAGCCAAAATATCCAACTCCTAATAAGGCACCTAATAAACTATTAGCAGAATAACCTAATTTATTTTTAAAACGTTTATAATTCAGTCATTTATTTACGTAAAACAAAAGTAAGACATCTTGAAAAACATAAAATTATACTTCATTCATAAAATAATAAATATATGTAGGTAATATAAGTACATATTTAGTTCATTTTACACTAGGAACAACTTATATATGAAGAGCTGGAGATAAAAAGGCTATATACCACAAAAAGTTGTGCAGTATAAACGCTGCTAACACTTGGCAAGCCAAATGTAAACTGCAGCTCATCTACAAGAAAAGCAGAACCGACACCGTCGTTACTTTTTGAGCTATCGGTATAAATCCATTTACGTGCAATGCTTTAATTTTTGCAAATTCAGTTCGATATTCAACTGATAAAGTTGAAGCTTTGCTTATTCTCAACAATGCAGTATTTAACCTTGAATGTTGAAAAGTCCAAGGAGAATCGTGACAGTGTGACCATTGGTTTACATCAGGGAGTGGTAATTGCAACGGAACGTATATTGGACAAACCATGAGAAACTTTAATATTAATAATAATAATAATAATAATAATATATATTTATTCCCACAGAAGCAACTTCCAATTACAGGAATATACAATTCGACATAGAAAATATAAAATACAAAATAAAATAAATAATAAAATAACATAAATGTAAATGTTGTTTATACAAATTTAACAAAAGTTAACAATTCAGAAGAAAAAAAAATAATAGAGATAACTAATTAAATCAATAATAATTAATTAAGTAGATGTAATTACTATAGATATAACAAAACGAATAAAACATAAAAGACATACAAGATTACTGCATAAATATATCATTATAAAGCTTATTAGCATTACTACATATGTGGGTCAAAGGTGCTTTATAGTAAATATTTGTTCTTGCGGTTTTATTTATAAATGTATAAGAATATCTCGACGATGGACGTGGGACATAAAAATTTACTTTTGCAAGTAAATTTGGACAATCGTAAACATTATTTAATAATTTATGCATAAATTGTGCACTGCAAGCTTCCCTTCTTGTAGATAGCGATAAGATATCGTGACGCTGTAACATACTTTGATAATCCGCATTCAGCTCTGGATATACGTTATCTATTTTAAACGCCAAATATTTTAAAAAACATCTTTGCACACGCTCAATAGTCAAGGATTGATTCATATATGTTGGGTACCATATTAAGGAGGCATATTCTAATTTAGTTTGTACCAGGGAGTAATATAACAATTTCACTAGAGAAACATCAGTAAAAAATTTAGATGTACGCATGATAAAACCAAGCATCTTCATAGCAGATGTGGCAGTGCGACTAACATGAACATCAAAACGAAGATTATTATCAAACCAAACACCAAGATCTTGAACTTCGGTTTTACGTTCCAATGCGATACCATTAATAAGGTATTCCGAGTGTAATGGATAACGCCGGCGACAGAATGAGACTGTATGACATTAGATATAAAGATCATATAAGAGCTTTAAAATATAAAGATATAGAAAAGTCAAATTTTGCTGAACATTTAATTCTGAATAAACATAATATTTCGAATCAAAAAACATCATTAAATATTCTACACATTTCGGATAAAAATTTAACATTTTTGGAAAGCTTAGAAATTAAAAATATTTAAAAAATCAAAATTATACAATAATAAATGAACAATTAGATATTTATAATTCACCACTACTAGATATGTTAATAAAAATAAATTTTAGTTAAATAGAAATTTTAAATTATAATGTAAATATTTATATTTATTTGATAGATTATCTAACCTTAAAATTTGTAATGTCTAATTTAAATGACAATATCAAAATTCAAGCCAGCGAGAAAATAGAAATTTAAATATATAAAACGGATATCAGGGTAGCGGGAAAAAACAATTTTTTAAATATTAATCACTTATCAGTTTGAAATATTAATACATTGATAATGATGATTATTCATCAAAACATGTATGTTTAAATAAAATAAATAATTAAATAAAATCATTAACTTCGATAATATGAATTAAATAGAAATGTCAAATATAATACGGAATTGACGCTACTTGTGTTTAGACGCTATAAGCAGCAAGATTAGTTTTGTTTTTTTTCCGCATTCTATGATTTTTTGTTTATGTAAACAATTTATATTTTTAAAATTTTGTATATATTGAAAAGCAACATTGGCCGCGTTCAGGACGACTCATCATGCGTGCTGAACGCGCTTGATGACTATCGTTTGCTGGCAGCGCTTGTCATTTTACTCATCATACATCTAGGTTTGCTTGATCCGCGCTTTTATTTGAAAAGTAAACTCATCATGTCAAAACTAAACTACATAGCAGTTATATATGTTTTTAAACGGGAAAAGGAACAACATAGGTAACTATGAGATTACAACGTAATATTAACGCTGTAATAACTTGGGTGAGAGAAGTAAAAAATGATTAAGATAATCAATTGCCGTACTTCGTTGCCAACTTCAGAGTAATCTTATCCTACACCTTCGCCTTATGCCCGTATGACACTGATCTATAATTCTTTATTGAATTATATATATAAAAATATTTAAATCTTAAAAAGTCTGTAAAATGCACAAATAATCATCAATCTTATTGTAGATTGAAATTTTAAGAATATTTTTAGTTTTTCTTTAGAATTAACACAAAAAATGTACGAATCAGTTTTTAAAAAATAGTTAGGTTATATTATAAATGATATTACTCACATGTTATGTGTAAATTATAAAGAAAACCTAAAAATATTCTTAAAATTTCAATCTACAATAAGATTGATGATATTTTGTGCATTTTACAAACTTTTTAAGATTTAAATATTTTTATATATATAATTCAAGATATAATTATTGACAGTGTAATACGGGCATTAGATGGCATTACTTATTGAGAATATATTATATCTTGTTAAGTAGCGGCTTCATAAACTAATTAAATTATTTATTTAAATTCAAAACTCTGAGCTTTATGTTTATGTAGTTGATAAAAGTTTACACGGTTGGCAACAGTGGCAAAAAATACCGTTCAGACGGGCTCAGCGCTGGCAACTGATGAGTTGTACTGAACGCAACCAATGGCTGCATTCAGTACAACTCATCAGTTGCCAGCGCTGACCAATTAATCAATCAATAAGCGCTGAGCCCATCTGAACGGTATATTTTGCCACTGTTGCCAACCGTGTAAACTTTAATCAACTACATAAACATAAAGCTCAGAGTTTTGAATTTAAATAAATGGTTTATTTAGATATAATATATTCTCAATAAGTAGTGCCATCTAAGGTGAAGGTGTAGGATAACATTACCCTGAAGTTGGCAACAAAGTACGGCAATTGATTATCTTTTATCATTTTTTACTTCTCTCACTCAAGTTATTACAGCGTTAATATTACGTTGTAATCTCATAGTTACCTATGTTGTTCCTTTTCCCGTTTAAAAACATATATAACTGCTATGTAGTTTAGTTTTGACATGATGAGTTTACTTTTCAAATAAAAGCGCGGATCAAGCAAACCTAGATGTATGATGAGTAAAATGACAAGCGCTGCCAGCAAACGATAGTCATCAAGCGCGTTCAGCACGCATGATGAGTCGTCCATATATGCTTTTACGCTTTTTACGGCTATTTTACATCGCCACAGTAAGTCTACGACTTGTTTAAAGTGGTTTGATGGGACCAACAGCTTAATACGTGACTTCCGAACCACGCTGGTGGATACAGAGCAAGTTATCATTTCAGCCATATTTCGGGGATCGAACCCGGGGGGACTGCTCGCATGATATGCAAGTGCTCTACCATTGAGCTATCACTGATATGTTGTTGTGGTTTTGACATGATGAATTTATTTTTCAAATAAATGCGCGGACCAAGCGAACCTAGATGTATGTTGAGTAAAATGACAAGCGCTGCCAACAAACGAATGAACGCGGCCATTAATATAATTTATCTTTAATGAATATATTGGCAGAATGAATATTTAAATTTAAAGAAATGTTAAAAAAATTATATAAATAAATATAAATGTATTATAAATAGAAATGTCAAAATAAACGCTCCAATAAAAATTGACAGGCTCGTTTTTGACGCTGCTAAAATACGATCCCAGCGTCATGACGCTACAAGCGGCGCGTTTGTTTCGTGGCCCAGCGATTAATTTTCCAAAAAAAAATTTATAATAATTTATTTAATTCAATATAATTAAATAAGTTAAATCATAATAATGATAATATACATTTTTTTTATATAATTACAACGCTCTGGGGCTCTGGCGACCATATTTAACCGCTGGGCCACGAAACAAACGCGCCGCTTGTAGCGTCAAGACGCTGGAAGCGTATTTCAGCAGCGTCAAAAACACGAGGCCACGAGCCTGTCACTTTTTGTTGGAGCGTTTATTTTGACATTTCTATTTAGGGTTATGATACATTTATATTTGTTTATTTAGACTTTTTAACACTTTTTTTTAAATTTAAATATTTATTCTGCCAATATATTCATTAAAGATAAATTATATTAATGTTACTTTTCAAAATATACAAAATTTTAAAAATGTAAATTATTTACATAAACTAAAAATCATAGAATGCGGAAAAAAAACAAAAATAATCTTACCGCTTATAGCGTCTAAACACAGTAGCGTCAATTCCGTATTACCGCTGGGCCACGAAACAAACGCGCCGCTTGTAGCGTCAAGGACGCTGGGAGCGTATTTTAGCAGCGTCAAAAACAAGGCCACGAGCCTGTCAATTTTTGTTGGAGCGTTTATTTTGACATTTCTATTTAGGGTTATGATACATTTATATTTATTTATATAAACTTTTTAACACTTTTTTTTATTTTTAAATATTCATTCTGCCAATATATTCATTAAAGATAAATTATATTAATGTTACTTTTCAATATATACAAAATTTTAAACTTGTAAATAATTTACATAAACAAAATCATAGAATGCGGAAAAAAACAAAAATTATCTTGCCGCTTATAGCGTCTAAACACGAGTAGCTCAATTCATATTATATTTGACATTTCTATTTAAGGTTATGTTACATTTATATTTGTTTATATAAACATTTTATTATTTTTTTAATTCAAATTTTATTTATTCTACCAATAAACTATTTAAAGGTAAATTATATTAATCTTACTTTTCAATATAATTTGTATATACAAAATTTTAAATACATATATAAAACGTATATACAAATAGATAGAACTACAAAACGCGGGAAAACAAAATTTATTTTAAAAACTAAATTAATTAATTTTTAAAATAATTTTATTTACGTATTTGTCATTTGACTTATTGAAATATGACATGTAAAACTATGTAATTTTTGTTACTATCTAGCTTTGTTCTTCCATATTTTCACGTTAATGATAAAAAATAACAGTTTTAAATGAAATTTTATTTCTTCAAATTTAATAATTAAAAACCTAAAATCTTGGCAGAATTGGCTTTGGCAAACTAAATTTGATAATAGAATATAATCTATCAAACAATGTAGGTTTCATCCATTCTAAAATTATGCCTGTTTAAATTCTTCATAATTAACTATTAATATATAATTGTAAAAACTGACAAAATCTGTTTTATAAGTATAGTGCAAAACCTATACAAACATATCATAAAATTATACATTATTTTTCTTACTTAACTAATAATTTTACAAAAAAAAAATTAATAATAATTTATTTAATTCAATATAGTTAAATAAGTTAAATCATAATAGTGATCAAATACATTTTTTTTTATAATTACAATCTAGACAAAATTTTCAATTAAAAAATTCGTTCTGGCGTCTATATTTAAGAGCGTTTGAAACAAACCGATTTGTTTCAGACGCTGACGCTCAAATAATACGCTCCAACGGTATAAACAGTCAAATTTTAATGTGTACGTACTTGATTTTTTGTATTAATTTGTTTTTAAGAGGCTTATAAGATGAGCGTCAAACGCAACGGACGCTCGTGTTTGTTTCGCTAGAAGCAAACGACGCTGCGTCTTGCAGCGCTATTTCGTGGCCTGGTACGTATAAACCCATGTATTTGAATTGGACGCTTGACGCTTCTTTTTGCAGCGCCGAGCGTTTACGCTCATAGAGTCATGGCTCGTGGCCCAGCGGTTATATTTGACATTTCTATTTAAGGTTATGATACCTTTATATTTGTTTATATCAAAATTTTAATATTTTTTTAATTCAAATTTTATTCATTCTACTAATAAATAAATCTTTTAAGGGTAAATTATATTAATCTTACTTTTCAATATAAGATGTATGTACAAAATTTTAAATACATAAAAGTATATTTACAAACAGAAAACTACGGAACGCGGGAAAACTAAATTTATTTTAAAAACTAAATTAATTAACTTTTAAAATAATTTTATTTACTTATTTGTCATTTAGAATATGACATGTAAAACACTGTGATTTTTGTTATTCAAATCTTTCTAGCTTTGTTCTTCTAGCTATTAACGTGAAAGCTAGAAGAACAAAGCTAGATAAAAAATAAATAAATTTTATTTCTTCAAATTTAATAATTAAAAACCCATAATCTTCGCAGAATTGGCTTTGGCAAACTAAACTTGATAAAAGAATATAATCTATCAAACAATGTAGGTTTCATCCTTTCTAAAATTATGCCAGTAAATTTTGAAAACTGACAAAATGTGTTTTATATGTATAGTGCAAAACCTATACAAACATATCATAAAATTATACATTATTTTTCTTACTTAACTAATAATTTTACAAAAAAAAAAAATTAATAATAATTTATTTAATTTAATATACATAGTTAAATAAGTTAAACCATAATAATGATAAAATACATTTTTTTTTTATAATTACAATCTAGACAAAATTATCAATTAAAAAGAAAACGTTCGGGCGTCTATATTTAGGAGCGTTTGAAACAAACCGATTTGCTCAAATAATACGCTCCAACTGTATAAACAGTCAAATATTTTTGTGCAGGTACTTGATTATTTGTATTAATTTGTTTTTAAGAGGCATATAAGATGAGCGTCAAGCGCAACGAACGCTCGTGTTTGTTTCGCTAGAAGCCAACGACGCTGCATCTTGCAGCGCTATTTCGTGGCCTGGTACATATAAACTCATGCATTTGAATTGGACGCTTGACGCTCTTTTTTGCAGCGCCGAGCGTTTACGCTCAGAGCGTCATGGCTCGTGGCCCAGCGGTAAGAGATAAGCAGCTGAGTCCCTCGGAACAGTTTATTTTAAACTGTTGAAAAGCTTCACTAACTGTATAAACATAAAGTTCCTAAACTTTGAATTCAAATTATTTAAATACATGTTGCCCCCTTTCGCAATATTTTTTTACGTTTTATAATATATATATACAAACATCTTGTTTATTATTATTTATAATATTACGTTTTATTAAGTGTTTATTATCTTTTTATTGATTTGAGTTGCTTTGTCAGCAAGCAAGCAAAACTTAAAGTACGATGATAAAATAATAAGCGCATGCCAGCAAAGATGACTCAGAAGTAGTCAGCAGCGGAGTTCAGTTCATATGATTGACAGTGGTAAGTAGTTCTGAACGCAGCTACTGTGTACACCCCCATCCATTGTATCACTTTTTAGAGTCCAATTAGTTATCACAATAAAATGTCACAAATGATAAATTAATCAAAATATTTAAGAAAAAGCTCAGGTTTGTCTATTATGTTCTTTTACACTTTACTTAATAACATAATCGGGACTATTCTCTATGTACATTGCTAGAATGTAAGCAAGATATATATTGCTAGCTAACAATATGAACTGTCATTTTGACAAATCTTGCTTGCTAACAAAATGACCTGTCATTTTAACAAATCTTATTACTAACAATAAGAACCGTCACTTTAACAAAATTAATTTTTATATATATATATATTATTATTAATTTATATAGAGATTTGCCATGCCTCCTGATGTGATAACCGTTCATATTGTGGGCAAACAAGATTTATTAACATGACAGTTCACATTGTTAGCTAGCAAGATTTGTTAAAATGATAGCCCCGAATATGTTGTTTACATTTGAATTTAAAGCCAAATTTTGTAACTAACAATTAATTGTTTTGACAGTGTCACTATTTATATTAATAATTTAAATAAATATTGATAGACAAGTATTTTTAAGTACCCTAATTACAAAAATGATGTCAGAATACTGGCTTCCCACACTGGAGGCGGCACACTTATAACGATAGTGAACACAACATTTTATGATTTTAATAAAACTTGGTAGAATAGCCCTATTCTGTTTGCATATTGCTAGCTAACAATATTGTTATCTAGGAAGGTAAGCTAAGCAATGTTGTGTATTTATTACGTTTTTTTACTAAATTACTAAGCAACCTTGCTCGATAAAGATATTGTTAGCTAGCAATATGCATACAGAATAGGGCTAAATGTCTGCCAATTACTTCAAAGATGTCAAAATACTACAATTTATCTTATAATGTTATTATTGTAAAACTATTTATAATTTAAATAAATATTGATACACAGATATATTTAAGTATGCTGATTACAAAAATGATGTAAGAATACAGGATTCCACATAAGGTGGGGCGGCACACTTATAACAATAGTGAACACAACATTCGGTAGACAAGGGTATTTAATTATGCCAATTACTTTATATATGTCAAAATACTAAAATTTATCTTGGATATTGTTATTATTGTAAAACTATCTATAATTTAAATAATTATTGATAGCTGGATTTCACGCTGGAGGCGGCACAACCATAACAATAGTGTACCCAACATTCTATGATTTCAATAAAATTTCTTAGACATGGGTATTTAAGTATGCTGATTACAACAATAAAGATGTCAGAATTTCATATTCCATATTAGAGGCGACACAAATATAAAGATAGTGCACATAGCATTTTATGAATTCAATGAATTATGGTAGTCAGAGGTATTTAAGTATGTTGATTACATTGATGATAATGTCTGAATATACAATTTATATTGAAAGCGGCATAATAATGTTACTGTTTAAGTCCGATATTTATTCAGTCAACAGTTTTTGGAATACTGAAAAATCAGCTTTTGTATCCATATTATATCCAACAGGTTCAGAAACTTTTACCAGGCAATTTTTGGCATTTTGTCAATGAATGTTAGAAAGAAGAGTTTAATTTAATTTCTGTTTTTAACAGAAATACTTTTTACCAACTTTGTCTAGAGAAGCCATAATAAACTTTTACAATAACCACATATAGACAGAAGAGAATCCACATGTAATAGTTGAAAACATCAACATACATTTTCTGTCAATGTATGGGCTGGAATTGTTGGTTAACCGCCAAATGTATTTTATGCACGATGAGGCTCCACCATAATTTCAGTTTAGTTGTGCATGAATATTTGAATGAAGTTTACTTATATCGTTGGATCGGTCAAGAAAGCCAACAACCCTAGCTTTCACGACCTCCCAATCTAAATTTATTAGATATCTTTCTCTGAGGTTATCTGAAACAACTGGTTATATCACTCCATCATAAAATGTAGACAAATGTGAAAAACAATTTGGCACAGCCCTGGTTTTTTTAAACGTTCAGTGGGTCATAGGATCAAAGCATTTATTGACGTCAGAGATGGTCACTTCCAACAATTTTATAACTTTCTTAGCTGGCTATGAATAATTCCTTTTCTTGAAAACATAGAAGTATAACGTCGGTGAAAGTGCAAAACCTCGTATGTACATTCACAAAAATTTTAAGATGATAAAAAACTTCCTACTTCAAATATAGATAAAAGAGTTTTATGTTTTAGCTTTCTGAATTATTATGAATCATAATATATTAACTAGAATAAATTAAGAGATTTGAGTTTTTGAACATGTATGTGTAGAACAAGCCCAGTTTGAATGAGCTAAAAAAATTTTTACCAAAAATGCAAATACGAGGTTTTGCACTTTCACTGATGATAAGGTATGTGGTACGCCTAGTATCTAGGTAACTAAACGTTTCTGGACACACGTTTATAAGAAAATTTTGGTTTATTTTTAACCAAAGAATCTGTCTTAAATTTGTTTTGCAATATTAAATTACCAAATTTCGATAATAAAATAAACATCTTGTATATTAAAAATATATTTAAACAATAGCTTGTTTAAAACCAACAATAACCTCACTCCAGATAAGATTCTGACAAAACATCGAGTAATATTCAATCAACCAACGCGAGATGAACCGGAAATAAATACAAATAAAAATAATTATATCCGGAAAAATTTAAAATATAACATATATCTCAAAAAACTGTCACTTATGGGGTATATCTATAAGTGATAATTTTCGGAGTTCTACTTATATCCTATTGATTTTTAAAAACTGGATATGATGCCATATTTGCTTGAGTTGCCAAAACTATAGAAAAAAACAGTAAAATATTCAAATTAAAAATCTTACCTCTTTGCCACTTCATTTTTCTTATTAACTCCAAATGCCTTTACAAGACGTTGGTTTGTATCTTCTTTAGCACTATCAATTTCTACAAATTCATTATCTGTAACTTTATCTGAACACGAAGTATATACAACTTCTTCAGTAACTGAGCTTCTTCTAGATATACTGGTTTCAGATTTAACAATTTCATGATGGTAACTGTAGACCTTCAAAGGACCCGACAATCTTCGTTCCTTTGAAGTTGATTTCTTTATTTTAGTAGGAATATTACATGTTGCCATTTGAGCTTTTATCATATTGAGCTGTTCTTTCAATACGCTCTTCCTTTCCTTGGACGCAGCTTTCTGATGTTGTTTCAACCTATAATCATAATTTAATTACAGATTTTGTTAATAGAAATGTACTGTGTGAATACTTTTGCATTTCGTGTTTCTCATGTTGAAGTTTAATGATAATTCCTCTTTCTTTTTTCTTTATTAGAGATGCTTCATGTAACCTTCCAGTTTCCAAAAGATGTCTATAATTTTATTTAAATATAACATTTAAGCAAATAATTCAGCTAATGTAATTGTGTATTAAATATACTTTTTAATAAACTTCAATTTAAGTTTGGTTTATTTAACTGACAGAATAAACATAATCAAAAGTCGTATTTTAGTTGCTTATTCAACATTTTTATAATTTATTTATTAGTCTTCAAAAGCATTTTATAAAAAATGTATATAATTACTTTTTCTGAATTTCCAACCAAGCCAATTCGCCCTTGCTTCTGTCCAAAAGAGCCTTCTCTCTAATCTTCAAAGTCGTCTTAAGGTTTTCTAAGCGTGAGTCCTCATCTTTGATCAACTGTTCGAACTTTGATAACACAATAATTGTTATTATACAAACAAACAAATACAATTATTATCTACCTGTTAAAACAAATAAATGCATTCTTTACATTGTACCACACTTCCCAACAGGGAACGTGTGAATAGTTATTTGTACAAATAATATTTTTCAAATATTAACAGCATAAAAAAATTGATAATTTAAAAAAATAAAATAATAAATTTTAACCATCAGTACATATTTATAACAATTAATCTACTTACCAATGCAAGAGATACACCAACATATAGATGGTTAGGATTATCTGGTTTAATTGCAACTTGCGAATATTGCATAGATTCGTTTTGTGACTGATCCATCGTCATATCTTCGATTTCAGATAATTCAAATCCTGCTGTTGTCCCTGCTAAACTTGCATCCTCCATTAGCAAACTGTTATTTATGATAATAGGACTGTTAATGACCACAATGCCTTCATTGTTTTGTATTAAGCTTTCATCTTCGTATATTTCAGATCCCCTAGATGTATTGACCGAGTGTGGTGTCGATGTGACTGATATTGATTTAGGTTCATTTTTAGATGTTCCTGTTGTTGTTGCAATTGATGTTTGTGTATCACGGTTTTGTAATACAGTTGTTGTCAAGTTTTTGGTTTGAAGATCAAGCAATGACTAATAACAAATTTAAAATTAGATGTCTTATAAATCTATTCACCATAAGAATAAAATAAAATAATATACAGATATTGTGTTTTTTAATAGTCTTATTTTGTAACTAAATAACATGTAATTTACATAACAATATTTAATTTTATCCTATTGTTAAACCAGGTATAACTATCGAATAGTTTATCCGACGATTGTAAAAGCGGCCCTAAGTAAGATAAAGTAAGGTAAGAATAACTGAGATAGTGGCAAAAGGAAAGCACCAACATATTATGTTTCAGTCCAATTTTGTTTAGCAGCCATTTTGATTTAGGGGACATTTGTTAGTCATAGAAATCAGTCAATATCAATTTATTATAGAGCATCTAACACCACCAACAAAAACGTATTAAAGTTAATTAAAAAAAATTAAAAGATATCCTATTTTGAACAAAAAAAATTCAGCCGTTATTGAGTGAGACACTTAAATATTTCAATAGTTGCATCAACAATCTCTACATCTTCAGAGAGTGACTCTGTGGCAAAATCAGAAGGCCCTTTGTTTTTCAGGATACTCAAGACATGTAACAGTGTCTGAAGATGACTACCAGAACATGTTAAATTGCTTGGTGCCCTAATTGTACTACTTGGACTTGCAACACATCTTGTTTCAATAGGACAGTGGTACCACACTCACAACTCGAGTTATGATTGAAACTTTGCACGTTATTATCTTTTTTTATTCAAATTATGTCTAAAAGTGCTAATCGGGGTTATTCTCTATGCATATTGCTAGATTGTAAGCAAGATATATTGCTAGCTAACAATATGAAACGTCATTTTAACAAATCTGACTAGCTAACAATATGAACTGTCATGTTAACAAATCTTGTTTGCTAACAATATAAACAGTAATCACATCAAGAGGCGTGGCAAATATAATAGATAAAATAATAATAATATAAAAATTTATTTTGTTAAAGTGACAGTTTGTATTATATCATATATATATATATATATATATATATATATATATATGTATATAATCTATAACCTCTTAATACCGTTAAGTGTCGAGGTAATTAGTAATCATGATTTGTTAAAATGACAGGTCATTTTGTTAACAAGCAAGATTTGTTTAAATGACAGTTCATATTGTTAGCTAGCAATATATATATTTTGCTTACATTCTAGCAATGTTCATAGAGAATAGCCCCGAATATCATATCAACTGTCCTTACCCTCTAGAACTACTAATTTTGGAGGTGCTAACCGCTTCCGGGCGCGGCAAGGTAGCCTTGCCTCGACAATGAGACTAACAACTCTTTCTCTTCTTCTCTACTCTCTTTTTTTTCCAACATAAAACAGCAACCCGAATGTATCTCTGGCGAACAGAGCGGAGCTAATTGAAAAAAAGACAACTCAGGGACTCAGGAATCAAAGAAGGCGAAATGACGTAAGACAAGTCAAGCGATCGCATTAAGTTTTGGTACTCACATCTGCGAAAAGCATGTATAAAAATCTTCGCTCGAGAATAATCGGAATCGCGTTTTAGAACGTGTGCGATGCATCGTTATAGTATGCAAGGATGGTAAATAACATGATAACTCAATAAGTTTTGTGAACATTTAAACCATTTAAACTTTAAAGACCTATTCCGAATTAAATTTTCTAGCGGCAATATTAGCGTTTATTGTATATATTAATATAATGTCAAATTTATATTTTCAGTTCTTATTTCAATATTTAATACTCACAATAAAATAAATTATTTAAATAATAAAAATTTCAGTCAACTGTTTTTATTAAAAAAATATAGAAATATCACTTTTATTAATTTGTTTTAGACAATTAATACTGTTTGAGTTATTTATTTTACAACTACGTGATATTATTACGGTTACAAGGATTATAAAAATATAATCCGTATTTGCTGTTTATTTATTTTATTTTGTCATAATCTTTATTGCGCACCCTTTCTTTTCTTAGTTTATAGTATGCCCATAGATATAGTGTCTCTACGACATGGACTTGAATTATCTCAGCAAATTACTTCATTACTAATTGCCTTGGAAAGACAATTATGTTTGTATTATATATGTACCATAAATAGCATATAACACCTCGATGTTCAAGGGTGAAAATATTATATAAATATACAATATTTTCACCATTGAATACTACCTCGGGTTTCAGGTATAATTGCTAATGAGATAATTTAAGCTCATATCGTAAAGACACTATATCTATGGGCATACTATACTTGCCTTTAATTTTGTTTTAGACTTCCAACCAAAAACAATCTCAAATTTATTAATTTATTAAATCAATATACATAATATAATTAATTAAGTTAACAGTTACTATGTTATCATTTATCATGATGAAATAATAAAACAATTTACTATGTTTTTGCTTGCAGTTTTCATTCTTAGGAAGACATAATAATTAATGTGTTTGTAATAAAAGTTAATAATAAAATAATAAAAACAGTAAATTGTTTAATTAATATATAATTTAAATCTTATTTAAATAGAAAACACAAGTGTATAATATAATGTATTCATAAAAGATCTTTTGCCATTTTTCTTTGGTTTTATTTCCATATCCTAAACTGTTTAAAGTATCGGTTAAATCGTTCAAAAAAGCTGTGGATTCAAACCAATCTAATAACACATATTGATGATTTTAGTTTCATTTCGGATACTCGGTACGTATGCGAGAGCTTTACTGGTATCGTTTTCGTTTCGATGCGATTCCTAACAAATTTTAAGAGATTTACATTGCGGTACCGGAATTCTATTCATACTGTTATCGAATCGAGTAGCGAAACGACGCACCACTGGCACACAAAAAAGAAATCGAGGTAAAGAGCTGGTAGACATAGACTGGCCAGAAGATCTATTCCAAATGTGATCGAGACAGAGAGTAAGGAAGACGTAAGTCGTAATAGTAAGCAGTAGAGAGGACACAGAAGGCTATTTAACAAGAATAATAATGAAGACATCCAGAATTGGACAAAGGAACAACAAGAAATGAAAAAGTACGAGAAAATGATATACCTAAGAAGCAAAAGAACAGACAAATGAACATAATCCTAATTAAAACAAATGATGGCTGCAGCTATGCAAAAGTAAAGATCAAGCTAGACACAGAAGAAATCATCATTGCAAGAATAAATAAGACCAAAAGAAAAAAAAAGTTTAAGAAAACTGCATAAAAAAATCAGCAAAGTAGCCGTCATAAACTCATAAAAAAAAGACAATAAGACTTCTAGACGTAGAAGAAGACCTTAACAAGACAAAGTAAGATGTCATCAACAAAGTACTCGAGAGATAACCTCAATGTCAAGGTTGACTCAATGAAATTAGCAAAATAGGCTAACCAAAATAGAGTAAGATGCTTTTGTGAGCATACACAAAAAAGCAGCAGAACACCTTACAGTAAAAAAGAGAATAAGCTCAGGCTAGAACAGATGGATAGTGATAGATAGTCATTTTTTCGCTAAAATGTTACAGATGCCATAGACTAGGTCACAGGGCAACAAAGTGTAAGGAAACACATGGCAAACCTTGCAGAAACTATGATGGCATTGAGCATAAGTACTAAAATAAAATTTCCAAAAAACAAGAGCAAACAAATATACATCCTAGACTAGTAGTGAGGGCTTCAACTAGGTGGAGACACGGAATGCAGTTATGTACTCGCTACACTTCACAACAAAGACTGGTTCTTCCACAGTGGCCAAGAAAAGGAATTCCTGACAAACTTGGAAGAAAACACAAAAGAAACAATTCACACCACTAACAATCTGAACAAAACTATAATAATAATAATAATTCTTTATTTCCAATAATACATACATACAAAAAAAATAACAATAAAAAAAAATAATAATAACAGTAAATTATGTAACATCTAACTAAAAAAAAATTATCCAGTTATAAGTCAACCAGATATTCGCCAATTGTATAATACGCTTTATTCAAAAGAATTGTTTTAACTTTAGTTTGAAACGTTTTGCCATTTAATGTCTTTACTTCTAACAGTAGTCTATTGTAAATAGTGATACCCATATATTTGGAACATTTTTTGTAAAATTCAAAATCAGTGCTTAAGAACTTCTAGTGTTGTTGCTCCATGTCTCGTATTATACATATGATTCTTGTTCAGATGAGAGAAACTTGTAAAATTGTCTTTGACATATGATAGCATATTATATATATATGTATATATATATATATATATATATATATTTACAATGCAACATGCAAAGTCACTTTTATACTTTTCTAATTATTGAACATATAGATAGAAAATCAAATTTGTAGCAGAAAGCTAACTGTACCTTTCTTTTACACTCTTAAATAAAAAAGTTACAACAGGTTTTAGTTTGTGTAGGCTGGCCGATAGAACAAATAACGCACGCCCATTATTTTATTTCCATGGCCAACGTTGCTTGTTAAGCAAACTGTTATGATTGTAAATACCTAACCTTTTACATAATACAATTTTTTATTTTCATTGTAATTTTATTTTATCCTATTCTGAATAAAATGCCATCACACAAATTTAAATATACCAATCATTCAATTAATTTATTAGACAAGCTAGCAATTTTTTTCTTTAATTTAAATCTTCTTTATACTATTAACAAATCAAGTTGCATTTAATATAATGTAGTATTTTACATTAAATGCGATATAATTATATTAGTTAGTATAAAACGAAGCATTTAAAACCAGGAATATATTAACTTCTTCACTCAACCTTCATCAATAAATGGGGAAACGTAAAACTATAAATAGATTTTATGTGTATTTTTTTGTAGTAGACCGTTTCTTTTGGATATTACAGCATCCTTTTAACTTATTTTCGCTGTAATGATATTTGTATAGGCTACTATTATTTTATTTTACATTATTTTATTTTAAATTATGATGGATGGATTTATTTCTTATTATATCACAATAAATGTAGTACATTTAAAAACACTTTTATGCTAGGTATCAACCTACGTATATAAGCGTAAAGAAATTATTATTGTTATTTTTTTCCACTTGTAAAAAGTGTAAAGCGTTTTTGCGCATGTTAATTGAATATTTAATTTGAAAATGCAATTGTCTAAGTATACAAATAAAAAATTTGTTTTTTAAGTAACAGTTGAATTTTTTATTTTATAATTTTTACGCTGCGTATAATATGGTTTCAATAAATACAACAATCCAATATTAAATAAATTATTATTTAATACAAGATAACTTGCTTAAAATTAAATTAAATGAATTAATATTAAAACTTAAAACATATTAACCGCATTAAACAGTAATGGTCCGACGGCGGATATTACTTATTTTATTTTATCTCAAAAAACACATAATATTGTTAATTATTTGTTCCGTTTGTGTGAAACAAGTAAACAAGTTAACAACTAAACAACAAACTAACTAAACAAGTTAACAAGTTAACAAATAAACAAGTAAACCAGTATACAACATAACAACATAACAACTAAACATGTAAACAACAAAACAACTAAACGTATAAACAACTAAACAAGTAAATAACTAAACAAATAAACAAGTAAACAAATAAACAACTAAACAAAACAACAAGTAAACAAATAATCAAGTAAACAACTACACAAGTAAACAACAAAATAAGTAAAAAAGTAAACAAGTAAACAAGTAAACAAGTAAACAAGTAAACAAGTAAACAAGTAAACAAGTAAACAAGTAAACAAGTAAACAAGTAAATAAGTAAACAAGTAAACAAGTAAACAAGAAAACAAATAAACAAGTAAACAAGTAAACAAGTATACAAGTGAACAAGTAAACAAATAAACAAGTAAACAAGTAAACAAATAAACAAGTAAACAAGTAAACAAGTAATCAAGTAAACAAGTAAACAAATAAACAAGTAAACCAGTAAACAAGTAAACAAGTGAATAAATAAACAAGTAAACCAGTAAACAATTGAACAAGCTTCATCTATAACTCTTTCTTGTTATTTATTTTATTTTTATTCACTTATTAATTGTAATATTTTTTTGCGCATAGTAATAGTTTAATCGAGTTGCAATTGCAATTTTCTAAGTATATAACTAAACATTTTTTCTTTAATGTAACAATTAATATTATCTAAACTTTGTAGTGTTTATCCGTCGGCAGTTGAATTTCTTATTTTATATTATTGCACCGCATAAAATAAGCTATCAATAGATACAAAGATTTAGTATTCAAATAATCTGACTGATCACTATTACAAGATAACTTGTTTTAAATTAAATTAAATGCATTAAGATTAATCCTTAAAATATGTTAACTGGATTTAGGTGTAATGGTCCGACGGCATATAAATTACTTATTTTATATTATCTCAACATACACATAATATAGTTATTTATTTGTTTTGTTATACAGTTGTTTGTGTGAAACAAGTAAACAAGTAAACAAGTAAACAAGAAAACAAGAAAACAAGTAAACAACAAACTAACTAAACAAGTAAACAACTAAATATGTTAACCAGTAACCAAGTAAACAAGTAAATAAGTAAACAAGTAAACAAGTAAACAAGTAAACAAGTAAACAAGTAAACAAGTAAACAAGTAAACAAGTAAACAAGTAAACAAGTAAACAAGTAAACAAGTAAACAAGTAAACAAGTAAACAAGTAAACAAGTAAACAAGTAAACAAGTAAACAAGTAAACAAGTAAACAAGTAAACAAGTAAACAAGTAAACAAGTAATCAAGTAAACAAATAAACAAATAAACAAGATAACAAGTAAACAAGTAAACAAGTAAACAAATAAACAAATAAACAAGTTAACAAGTTAACAAATAAACAAGTAAACCAGTATACAACAAAACAACTAAACATGTAAACAACAAAACAACTAAACATGTAAATAACTAAACAAGTAAATAACTAAACAAATAAACAAGTAAACAAATAAACAACTAAACAGAACAACAAGTAAACAAGTAATCAAGTTAACAACTACACAAGTAAACAACTAAATAAATAAAAAAGTAAACAAGTAAACAAGTAAACAAGTAAACAAGTAAACAAGTAAACAAGTAAACAAGTAAACAAGTAAACAAGTAAACAAGTAAACATGTAAACAAGTAAACAAGTAAACAAGTAAACAAGTAAACAAGTAAACAAGTAAACAAGTAAACAAATAAACAAATAAACAAGTATACAAGTAAACAGGTAAGCAAGTAAACAAATAAACAAGTAAAGAAGTAACCAACTAAAGAAATACACATGTAAACAAGTAAATAACTAAACTTCTAAATAAGTAAGCCGCCAGATCATTACTATTTAATTCAGTTAGTTTTAGTTGCATGCATTCAATTTAACTTGTCAAACAATGTGGAAGTAAAAGTTTACTTATTGTATATTTTGTAGTCTGCATACTTAGAAATTTTTGTTAATTAAATTTCAATTAAATAGAATAATTTTGCATAATAAATTACAAAAACTATTTTTTCATATAATATTTATTATTAAAAACTGCAAAATAAATTTGTTAATTAGGTTACAGTATAATTAAATATTTATATTGATTATTGAAAACTATTGTGATTGATGTAGTGTTGTATGATATTAACGCGCAATAAAACAATAAGTAAAAGCAGTAATAAATAATATAATGATACTATATTACATCGCCGTGAATTTGTGTTTATCTCAAAGTCATGCCAGTTCAATAGCCTGCTTAAGCAGCAGATGTTTCAAACAATAAAATGATAACAATATCTCTATTATGCCACTTGCCGTCGCTAGGTATTAAAATAAAATTAAGGATTATTCCAATAAAAATAAATAGTACTGCGTGTTTTGTATAATTAATCAGCATATTGCAGCACAGGATAAAAATTTAATCAAAACAAATTGATGCAAATTGAATTAATATAAAACGTTGCAATAACAAAAAAAAAATAGTAGGCGGTCACAAATTTCTATCATTGCTAAACAAGCAACCCACCAAAGAGCTGGTCACGCCTATAGAAGATCACATATATTTTGGCGCCTTCACCATGGTTTCATATGTTGCGTTGCGTATATAGAACATACGAGACCACGACTTCGTATGTTCTTTGTGATCTTGCATGTTGCGTTGCGTATCTAAAATGGTCTTGCATGTTGCATTATATATATATATATATATATATATATATTTGCTCAATTGGATTAAAACCGATTTTTTTGTATTTAAAAATAAGTTAATTTTAGTAAACCACTCATTCAATTGCAAAAGGCAATGTCTTGTTTAACAAGGCTCTCTGTGTTAGTTGCAAAAACAAGAAAAAAGTATTGTCAGCAAATAGAAATGAATTAACACTGAAATAAATTAAAACCTGCAAAAAAACACTAAATAATAAAGAAGGAAGAGTAAACTACAAACCAATGTATTGGTAGAGTAAAGATATCGCAGGCAAGAGAAGATTCTATATAAAAGCCAAAAGAACAGTGAGAATAAATGGCAAAAAAACAAAAGAAATCAACCTACTACAACAGGCACAAGAGATATTTGCAAGATAGAGAAAAACTCTATTTCCGAACAAAAGCAAAACAACATGGAAGAGTTAAAAGTAGATGTGTCTATGATACCAGAATTTACAAAAAAAAAATTCAAACAACAGGCAGCAAAATTAAAAAGAAGAAAGCACACTGCACAGACACAAAGACCGCAGCTCTGTGTAAAGGTATTCGCCAAGCTTATCAAGCAAAGCATCTTTACAACAAACTATAAAAAGACAAACTAGTCTAATCAAGAAACGTACCAAAACAGACAAAAGCAAGACATATCAACCCATTTGCCTACTGAACTCACTAAGAAACTTCTATGAGCGACAAGACACTTATAGAAGAATTAGATAGGAATGGCGGCCTGAACGAGAATCAACACAAGCTCAAAGAAAATCATTGTACACTTGATGCCCTTAGGCATGTCAAGGAAGCCACCGGATCAAGTAACTGCGCGCCCTATAAAAAATACGCCGCGATAATATGCCATTATCTGCAGGATAGAACTATAGTGTGCAGCTCCGGAGAAACTCTGGATATGACTTGCGGTGTGCCACAGAGCACCGTGTTAGGCCCCACCCTGTGGAACATTTACTATGACAATCTACTGAGAGTACAGATGCCACAACAGCCTATGCGGACAATCTTGCCATAGTTGTCAGAAATAAGGGAAATAATAGATAGCGCTAAATGGGCGCCCATATATGCTTAGGAAGTAGATCAAGAATATGAGTTTACAGCTACAAACACAAAAGACAAAAGCAGCCTTGGTAAGCGAAAAGAAGAACATCATAGTCGAGATCAATTTAGGGGATACTACAATCAAATCCCAAGATAGCATTAAATACTTAGGGATGAGGATAGGTAAAAACTAGAACTGGAACCCCTTATAACTTATAAACAAAAAGCAGAGAAACTAGTAATAGCTCTGGCACAAATCATGCCAAACGTGAGAAGCTCGAGTGCGGAGTAGAGTAATGGAGGCAACGGTAGACTCAATAGTGTTGTAGATTGTGCTATGCCTATATGGAAATAAAGCTTTAAAAAAATACAAGGTAATTCTAGAAAAGGCCAGAAAAAAAATTACAATCAGAATATCAAGTGCCTACAGAACAGTCACAACCAATGCCTGTGTAGCAATAACAGAAACAATCCCCGTACAACTCCTTTTCCAAGAGCACGAGCCGACAACATAGCCAAAAGAATAGAGATAATGGGAGGAAAAATGGCAGATGAAGAAAGATGTTGCCAAATGTACAAAGACTCTTAAGCTCTTGGTGACCCCATGGGTAAACAGGGAACATAGAAATTTAAAACTACCATCTTACACAGATCCTTACAGAACATGCTTTCGATCATACCTAAAAAATATGTGATTTGTGGTAGACGACGGCTGCCCCCTGTGGTAAAGCAGATAACCCAGAGCATAGTGCTCTGGCTAGAACAACATCAGAATGGAGGTGCAGAATAAAGTTCAGAAAGGACTTAGAGGAAAGTTGAAGCAACTGGAAAGCCATTGATGAAGGCATAAGGAAAATAATGGCAACAATAGAAGAAAAAAGGATAAAACTTAGAAGCGAAAAAAAGAAATTGAGGTTTAAAAGAAAGTCTTAACTTGTGAAGTAAAAAAAAGCACCCTACTTTGAAGTACATGTTTGGATATTATGAAAGTAGTATATGCAATGATTCGCCTCATTGGTTTATAATATACTTTATAAATTATCAAATAAGCTTTACGTCAAACTAGTATCAAAATAAATGATTTAAATAATTATTAATATAATATTTTAATATTAATATAATATATATAATTGTTTTTTAATTTTATATTTCTTAGCCTATAGTCTACAAAATACATTCAAGCTTTTAAAATAAGCACAATTTGGCACTCTTTTGACAATATAAATCACATTTCTTTAAAACACTCCTAGACGCACGCGAGTCTACTTATTATAGCTAATTTCAAATGCACTTATGCTTATGCCAACTCATCTAGGATAATCAGTACATCTCTAAATCCAGAATCAATTCGAGATTTCATCTCTAAAGTCTAGAAATCTGTAACGTTTTCTTTGATGACCTTGAAATTATGAGGTCATTGTAATTTATTTTAAATAGCAGTGTACAATTAAATTAGTATTTTTCACAAGTTACATTAGCTTTTTACCGCTCTAATCTAAGTTAAATATTATTTTTTTATTAATATATTAATGGTAAAGTATAATTTTCCTGTAATGTAATATGTCCCATTATGTTATTACTAAAGAAAGTATGCTATTTCATAAATTTCATTATGCACTGCATAATTTACAAACAGAACCATTGGAAAAGTGACAGATCATGTTAAAGTCATATTATTACATATAAATAATTTAATTCTTTTTGTATACTTTATAAGTATTTTAGTAGTAAAATATGCATAATGTAAACGTAATACAAAGTTTTCATTTGTCATGTGTATAAATTGCACATGTTTATACTTATGGAATCGTGGAGTAAGTGTATTATCATTACTTGCTACACATACTATATAATAAAAAATTGTTTTATTTATTTATTGTAATTGTAAAAAGTATTCTTAAAACAAAAAACATTGTTTAAACTGCTTTAAACAAAAAACATCAATAATAATAAAAAATAGGTGCTTTTTTAACTGTTTTTTTTTTATAAAACAACAAGACTAACCAACAATAGCACCAAAGTTTTAAAATGTTTCAATGTCAGACCGTAAAAGTAAACTTAACCTAATATCACAGATGACTGGTCTAAAGCTGAGAAACTTTAGGTCATTTTTATTAGTTTGTAATAATTATATATTGAAGTATTTTATATTATCTACACATTGTTCTTGATGTTTTTATAGTTAGAGAACCAATAAACACCAGTGAGAGAAATACATTCTTCAGTAATGTAGCATAGCTGCGCATGAAGGTGCTTAGTTATAAAAGACTTAAATGCAAAAACGTTCTAAAAATTATATTTTTAAAAGTTATAAGTAAAGTATCAAACATACTGAAATTTGAAATATATATTTATTATTATACAATCCCAAAATTTAATTTATTAAATTTAAATGATAAATTTGTTTCGGTAATCTGAAGTTTAGTGATCTTTAACATCCATAATACTGTATTAATTTACAAAGTTTATATTTATAGTTAATAACAGCACAATTTTTTTAAACTTTAGAAAACTAAACATTTGTGCGCGACCCATAAATCTAGGAAATTCCCTAGATATAACTAAATTCCCTGCCATCAACTTGAGAAAAAAAATAATAACCTAGTTTAGTTAACCGACGGATGGTACAACCCAAGCGCCGTTGAACCAAGGTCAAAGTTGACTCCCCAGTTAGTTGAACTTATCTTAGATGGGGATGTAAACAGAGTATTACCACGACCTGACAGATTGAACCTTGGGAGAGTGAAGTGGGACATGTACAGAAATGAAGTAGAACAAGCACTTAATAAAAAGCAGTACAATGTTGATATAGAGGAGTTTACGGAAATTATGTGGGATTCGGCTAAAAAGAGTGCACCTAAAGTCAAACCTGCAAGCTTGCAAGCGAGTGCAGTGGGGCTTGGTGGCAAAAAGAAAGAGGTTCTTGAAGATCTTCCAAAGAACTGGTAGATTGGAAGACTTGATCAAATTCAAAAAACAAGTGGCATTAACTAAGAAAGGGTTAAAGGAGAAGAAGGCCAATTTCAGAAAATTTTGTGAATCATTAAACAGAGAGTCCAGAACTACGGAAGTATGAACAAAAATTAAGAGGTTCAATAGATCAGTCTTCCAACCTAGGAGCATCCCCAGTAACACAGAAGATTGGAAAGAACATTTCATTCAAAAGATTGCTCCAGACACAACACCCCTTCCTCACAAAATAATACCGACACAAAGTACCCAATTAAGTTTCTCCAAAGATGAGTTAGAGATGTGTCTTAAATCGACCAAAAGCACTACTCCTTGAGAGGATAATATTGCATATTTTATGTTATCGGAACTGGGACAGAACGCAAAATCTATCCTTCTGCGGGAATTCAATAAAATCTAGGAGAAGGGGGAAGTTCCAGGCTCTTGGAGACTAGTAAAATTAGTGGCCATAAGAAAGGCGGGTGATTTGCCGGCATGCAATTCGAATGCCTACAGGACGATATCTCTAATTTCAGTACTGAGAAAAACTATGGAAAATATGATGAAAAATCGCATCGAAGAATGAGCGGAAGAAACTAATTTAATACCGGACAACTTTTTTGGCTTCAGAAAAGGGCGGAGTGTTATGGACAACCTAGCTATCTTGTGCTCAGACATATACAGTGCATTAGCCAAAAAAGAAAACTTAATTGCAACGTTCTTGGACTTGGAAGCGGCGTATGACCGAGTGGATATAGATATTTTGGCTGATATCCTAAGAGCTAAGAAACTGGATTCTCACATAACCAGACTGATATACAGTTTGCTGAAATGCAAAGTTCTTAAAATGAAAATGGAGACTGGGCACATTGAAAGATTTTCTTATGCCGGCTCCCACAGGGTAGCCCATTAAGCCCACTCCTTTTCAACATATATATGGCCAGTATTAATACATGCTCTCTTACGCAGACGACTTGGTAGTATACAGGAGCCATAGGGACACGCTCCAGGCATCAGTCCAATTAAACGCTGCTATGGCTTGACACTGTCGGGAAGCAAATGTAAAAGTATGATCTTTTCAAGAAGAAAGACTCCATATTTACCAAACATCTACCTCAACTACAGTAGATTAGAAGTAGTAAGTTCATACAGGTATCTGAGTATTTGGCTAGACACTAAAATGAATTGGAATAGGCAAGTGAATAGTATGGTAAAAAAAAGCAGTCAAGGGCTCAATATGTTGAGAGTCATTGGGAGAACAGCATGGGGAAGATAAGTCATTTATTAGATGTAGATTAGAATACATTCCGTTTCTTCATTCATTTTGTAGCAAACAAAACATCGCCAAACTAGACAAAATCCAATATGCAGCAATTAGAAGCATTATTGGCGCAATGAGATCAACTCCAACACACATTCTGGAGAGAGAGGCTTCCTTAGCGCCTCTACAGCTTCGTAAGGAAATGCTATTGAAAAGGCAGCTTTGTAAAATGATGGTAATGAGGAGAAACGGTATTAATAAGATCAAACATATGGCAGGAACATTTAGGGATAAACCTTTCTGGGTGAGCAAAGGTACTCCATATTTGGTACTGGCCCTGGAACAGGTAGCACAGTACGAGAACCTAGTAGTAAACACTATAGTGCACCAAACATCAAAGAACATCCACACTAATATAGACGTGTTTTTCAGTAAAGGTAAAGACGAAGTATCAGCCCAAACCCACTTCAGGGAATTACGGATGAACAAATGGGCAGAGTTTCACAAAATATTTACGGATGGTTCAGTTCGAATAGGTCCGGAAAGATCAGTGGCATACGGGGTTTGGATCCCATACCTTGAAGACGAAGAATGGGGCAAACTTCCTGAAAAGATGTCTATTTTCTCAGCGGAATTGTTTGCCATCTTTAAGGCAGTACTTAAAATGGAACAAAGGGCACTGGAAAAAGATGTAATATGCTCAGACTCTAAAGGTGCAGTGGAGGCAATAAGAAATAAAATTGTTAATATCAAAGATAATCACCTTGTGGCACTGATTAGACGCAAAATATCTGCATTGCAGGACCAGGGCTATAAAGTAGTTATAGCCTGGATTCCAAGCCATGTTGGTATTTTAGGGAATGAAAAAGCTGATAGTTTAGCAGAATTAATAACATAAAACTCAGCCATACAGACCTCACATTCTGGCATAAGCGCAGCGAAATGGAACAGTGGCAATTGCTCTACGAAAATAGATCTCTTCTTAAAGGAAAAGAATATTTTGCAAATTTTAGCAATGTTAATAATAAGCCTTGGTACATCAAAAAATTCACTAGCAGGAAGATGGTGGTTCTGATGTGTAGACTTAGGTCTGGGCACAACAGATCTCCTAGACATCTACATAAAATTAAAATAATTGATAATGATTCCTGTGAGTGTGGTATGGAAGGAAGTCTAAATCATATTTTCTTTGAATGCCTCTTACATAATTCACCCGATCCAACAGGGGGAGATAGCACCCTTAGCATTTCCTTATATATTATACTCACAGAGTATGGAGACATACAGTGTATTATTCAGATGAATTAGACAAAACGGTATTACCTTATAATTAGGGTAAAAAGAAATAGGGAAGGGGAATGATTGCTTGTGTGTACCTATGGCTGCATGCTACTCCTAGGGGTATGCAGGTGGGGGTACAATATGGGTGGTTACTTTTTAAAGTATTGTTTTGTATGGTTTTTTTTTGTAGTTCATTTGTTTTGGGTAGGTTATACATATATATATATATATATATGTACAATATATACCTAAATAAGCAGGGCAAAATGGATCATGGGCACAAAGACTAGAGATTGAGTTAGTTTATAGTAGTACTATTGATATATGTTGTGTTGTTTGTATTATAGGTATCTGTAGATTGTGTATATTAAACAGACTGACTTGACAGCTGATCAGGAGTAAAATTAAAAAATAAAACAAAAATAACAAATAAAGAAGTACCATGGTTAAATTGCAGTGAAGTACACTGCAGATAGGACCAAATTTGTGCTCTGGAGAACAACAGAAGTTGCACAGAGATTAAAGAAGAAGAAGAAGAAGCAGTTAAACATAACCCCTATTTATATGTTGACATTTACAAGAATTTATTTTATGTTTAATGACGCTTGATAATTGTTTTAATTGACTTTTATAGCGGAATATGTAAAATTGAATTAACAAATTACTTTTTGCATTCACTTTGATCATGGTATTTTTTTACCAATGATAACAAAATAGTTTCTTCAGATGCACTGAAGTTTAGTGATCTTTAACATCTATAATACTGTATTAATTTACAAAATTTAAAATTAATTAAACTATATATGTATTATAATAATAGATTTACCATTTTATGTTATTGTATAATTGGATTAAATAAACTCAGTAAATTATTTTTTTATTTTACTATTACAACTAGTTTTGATATATTTAGATTTGATTAATTTAATTAAAATAATTTTTTTTTGTATTTTCCGCATTTGTAATCAATACAGCACAATTTTATTAAACTTTAGAAAACCAAACATTTGTGCGCGACCCATCAATCTAGGGAATTTCCTAGATATCATCTCTGCCACCAACTTGAGAAAAAATAATAATAACCTAGTTTAGTTAACCGACGGTACAACCCAAGCGCCGTTGAACCAAGATCAAAGTTAACTTCCCAGTTAGTTGAACTGTCAGTTAACTACATATGATGTAACCGGCCCTTAATCTGTGAAATAAATTCTTCTTCTTGAAGTGCCGTATCCGCTTAGCGGACGTTGGCTATCATGTTAGCTATAATAATTTTGTTGACAGCGGCGCGAAAGAGTTCGGTTGATGTTTTTCCAAACCATTGTCTTAAGTTTTTCAACCACGATGTTCGTCTCCTTCCGGGCCCTCTTTTACTATTTATTTTACCCTGCATTATTAAATGCAGGGTACCGTATTTTTCGGGATGTCTCATGACGTGCCCGAAATATTGTAATTTTCTTATTTTGATGTTTGGGACTACTTCTAGATCTTTGTTCATCCTTCTCATCACGTCTTCGTTACGTACGTGGTCCATCCAGCTGATTTTTAGCATACGCCTGTACACCCACATTTCGAATGCTTGTAGTTTTTTGAGTGCGGCTTCCGTGAGAGTCCAGGATTCAACCCCGTAAAGAAGAACCGAAAAGACATAACAACGCACCAACCGCATTCTGAGGCTCAGGTTTAAGTCATGCCCGCACAGTATTCTCTTCATCTGATTGAACGCCGCTCTTGCTCTTTCTATGCGGCATCTGATTTCGAGAGTATGATCCCATTGTTCATCAAGCGTGTGCCCAAGATAGGTGAATTTCTTAACGCGTTCCAGCTGTATTCCGTTGACTTGAATACCGGTATCGATTATTTGTTGTTTGCTGATAACCATGTACTTCGTCTTTTTTGTATTTAACGTTAAGCCGGAGAGTGAGCAAGCTTCAGTGACGCTATGGAGAAGTCGTATAAGTCCTTCGAGACTATCTGCCATTAGTACAGTATCATCCGCGTAACGTAGGTTGTTAAGTGTTACTCCATTAATTACTATTCCTTCTTGTGCCTGCTGAACTGCCTCATCGAATATTTTTTCGGAGTATAGATTAAAAATTAATGGTGACAGAGTGCATCCCTGTCTCACTCCTCTCCGGATTATTAATCAACCAAAATCAAGAGATTAAAATTTATTCAATGAATAATTTGACACATGTCATGTTTCTTAGGTTATCTTTAATGTGGTGACCAATATCTGTTGAAAATCAAATTTTGATTGCTCCACGATTTTATGCAACTGCCTTTCAAAATGTTGTAGGGGATTTTTGTAATATAACAAAGACTACAATACAACACATCAATAATACAATACAATATTAAAATAACATATAAATGCGACGTTGCAATTCCTTATTCTACGAATAATACGCTTTATAATACCGGAAGAATACGCTTATTCGTCGAATATATTTAATTTAAGATTTGTTATTCGCTGATTTATTTTGTCTTTATAATACCGGCTCTTCTTAAATTTTAAAACCTTTTTTAAATATTTTTAATTCTTGATAAAATTGTACTAAAATGTAATAAAACCCCTTTTCAAAGCCACATAATTAATTCTGCACTAATTTGAGTACAGTTTAAATTTAAATTATTTTAATCAAAACTCAAATTTGGAATGGGTTTTGTTACTTATTTTTTTTTAGCAGAAACAAAAGTAACCAATAAACACAATGTCAATCTCAATTGCACTGATACCCAAATTTGTGCAAATTAAACAGTGCGTAAAAATGAATACAACAAAAAATAAAATTTGAGTAAATTGGCTTGCACAAATCAATTTGTGCAAATTGCTTGAGCATGAAACCAATCTTAAGAAAGCATGTAAATTATCTAAAAAAAATTCTCTATTGGAAATGCCATATTGTCAGAAACTTCAAAAAACTGTCCCAACTAAAGTAATTCTTGAAACTGATTTTTGTGCTTTTTGAGTTGTTTACAAAATTTGTTAACATTGTTATAAATTTAAATTAATTTGATCTTTAAATTATTAAAATAAATCAAATTACAGGTTGCATAATGTCTTTTTAAACTGAATCTTGCCAAAATCTTTTCTTAAGTAAAGACTAAATTAAAAAAAAAAAATAAACAAAATTCATTTTTATAGTATTGTATGAAACAAAATTTTAGTATCACATTGTAGAGTGCCAAATTTGCTACAAGATGGTATCAATAATAACTCAATAATTTCAAAAAGTGAATATTGTACCTTTTGAAACTACAGCCCTCATTTATTCATATCAAACATTAACATGAAGAAAACAGTTACAGTAGTATTGAAAACTGAACAACAAATTGCTGTGTGTAGTGTGTACAGGTGATAAAAATAAATAAAATAAAATAATTCTTAATCAAATATCAATTAATAACATGTTCTTAAAATTTTATTATTTCAAGTTTTATCTACAATTATATATGTATGTAAGGCTTGTAAAAATTACTGAAACACATAAATAGTTCTCCTACAGTAAAAGAATAAAAAAAAGTTTCAATCAAAAGTTTTTTGGTTTTAAACAAGCTATTGTTTAAATAATTTTTTCATATGCAGGATGTTTATTTCATTATGTAAATATAGTAATTTTTTTTTTTAAATAGAACACCCTGTATTTTTTTAATTTTTTTTGTTTCCAAGATTAATTCCGAGTATTTTTTTAAATAATTTTTTTATAAAAAGCACCATTTTTAAGTTATAAGCAATTAATTCAAACTTCTGAACTTCAAATTACATTTATTTTAACCAAACAGATAAAAAAACTACATCAAAAACAAATAACAAAACAACAATCATTTCAATGACAATTTGTCAATTGTTTCATAAAGTTGTTGAACGGTTGCTCATTGTCAACCGCTCATTAAAAAAAATAATTCTTATAAAAAATTCTTAAAACTCATCTTAGAATAAAAAAATATACTGAATGTACAGGGTGTAGATTAATTGACGGACAAACGCCAGGTAACTTTGTAGGCCAAAAGAAAACAAAAATTTCAATTCCAAAATTCTCAAAAACTTTTTGTTTGACCTCATGAGGTCCTCAAAGTTTCAATTTTGTCAATACAAATATTTTTTTAATTGCGTATTTTATGTAACAATTTGCTTTCATTTTTAGTATAATAAAAATTACGTGGTTTATTAAAATTAATAATAAAAAAATATTGAAAATTGTGCATATTACTTTCCAAGAATAAATCAAATTTAGATTAAAAATATTCTTGGCAATGTAGCAAAATTTTTAATAAAATTCAAATTATAACGTAGGCGATGCAATGAATCTCAGTTGATAATTCTATTTTATTATGACTTTTACTTTGAATGAATATGCAAATTACACCGGTGATGCTTGAGAATGTCATGAAGTTGATACCGATCGATACATGCTGTAAAGTGTTTAAAAGTAAACAGTGGCCAATTTGAACATCTGTAGCTTATAATAAATAATAACATTTAATGTGTGTATTAAGTTGCCTACATTATAAGTTTGAATTTAGAAATAGGAATTTTGCTACGTTGCCAAGCCTAACAAAACTTCTCAGCATTTTAGAATTAAGATTTTCGTTTTCTTTTGAGACGGTCTACAAACTTACCTGGCATTTGTCCGCCAATTAATCTACACCCCGTATATATCACTGTATATTTTAACGTTTTTTAATGATTGTTTTGTTATTTGTTTTTGATGTTACCGCAAAAATTATGAATTTTATTAAAATTTGAAAAAAATAAATTTATCAAATTTTCCCAATAAAATGAGCCCCTGTATATTAAAAATATATTTGAAAAGCTTGTTTAAAAAAAAAACTTTTTTTGTATTTTTCTAAGGTTGGAGAATTATTTAAGAGTTCCAGTAATTTAGACTAATCCAGTTTATATAATTCAAGATTTAATGGTTATGTTTGATATTATCTTTAATAACAAATCTTTTTATGATTTTTAAACGTGCCAATAATTTTTTTTTGTTATTGTAAAAAGACATTAGTCCTTTTTACACATAAAACTATAGTGGCTACTTTAGCTTGGTCGACATAATAGACAACTTAAAATACAAAAAAATATTGTTTGACTAGAACCAAGCCAAAGAATTATTTGAAAGTACAAGATTTTCAACTGGTATGACTTCTTTTTCTACAGATAGCGTTAAAAAGTAAAACAATATTCTTTGTACATACCAAGTAATAGAACTGAGACCATTGATTTTTAATTTATTTGTAAATCTTGTAAAGTAGAAAGTTTTTGCTGAGAAAAGATTTTTTAGACATTTTAATTTTAAATCTTAATAAAGGAAGTACAACCCTGAGTTGAGTTTTTCAAGATTAGAAGGATAAATCTTCTATTTTAAAATAAATATGAACTTAACTTCCCCCCCAAACAGTTCAAAAAATACCAAAAAACTTACCTTTTCAATTTGCATAAATTGTCTTAATGATTCATTAAAATCATTAAGTAGGTGTAATTCAGCTTCAAATTTTACATGAATTTGGTTAGAATTGGTCTAAAAGAAAAATAAAAATTAATTAATTAACAATTCCATATTTTTAATTTATTTTCAATCTAAAACTCACCTTAGTTTCAACCAATGCTTTCTCACCAGCTTTAAGTACTACTTCTGTGGCAACATTATTATCTTCATTTTCTTTATCAGAATTATTATTGTAATTGCTCTGTAAAGAAAGTGATGGTACTTGCAGCAACGGAACATTATCACTTTGTTTTGGAAATTCTGTCGAGTAATTTTCACTAATAGTTGTACTATCTGAGCTAGTCTTCTTGCTCTTACTTAAACTGCTCTTTTGACTCAAACTTCCTGTTTTATATGATTTTATTGTTCGGTAACTGTGAATTGAACTTGTTTCTACTTCAGAATTGATAATTACTTTTGGATAATTGGCCATATATTCATGAAAGCTATCCAACTGATGATTTCTTGATGATTCTAGCAAACTCATAGCATGTCTTGTACCTGAATTATTAAAAGATGAAACTTTACATTGATTGTATGAAATTATGCTGCCCCTCCTCTTTTCATCATTCTGAGCCAAGTTTTGATTATTTTTATTATCAATGTTATTTTCTAGTATACAATAATTTTCCATTGTATTATCAAATATCATTTGATTGCCCCGTGTGATAAGTTTCATTTCTTTTATCTTATTTTTGTCAAATTGTAACTTGTATTCATCATCAGAACCTGATGGTAAAATTAACTTTTTATGAGTTTTCGATTTTTTAAATGGTATATCTAATGGCTTTGTAAAAAGAAATTCTTCAACTTGTGGCTCTTTTTCATGTATGGATGATGAAGTGGAAGATTTAGTAGCCTTTCCTCCATCAGATGGCGCTGTTCTATCAGAAAGATTGTGATGTTTTGAACTAATTGAAGATTTACCAGTATCATTAATTTGCTCTTTTTTTTTTAAAATAGATACCTTTGATGATTTAGTAGAAATTTCACTGCTAGCCAGAGATTTGTTATTACTTTTTTTATAAATGCTTGAAGTGATTGAAAGTTTAGCGCTATTATCAGATTTTAAACTTTTTGTTAGACTTTTAATAGTATTATTACTCCTAGAACTACCACTTGAAATCATTACATCTTGATCAGTTTTCAAACTTGTACTACTTTCATTTTTTGAAAGTGATTTTTTGAAGTTATCATAGGATATATTCCTACTTGGTTGATCAGAAATATTTACAATACTTCTGTTATTCAAAGCCAGAGAAGATTTGATGGATTTTGTAATATTTTCAGGAAAATTCTCTACATTCAGATAATCAAAACTCGATTTATGTTTGCTTTGTGATTTTACTGTGCCACTATAATTAGTTTCAACCTCTGTGTTATTTTTATGTGAAACCAAATTTGATTCTGATATAGATTTTTTCCATTTGCAATAATTTTCTTTTGCAGGAACATCAAATTCAATTTTATTTAATGAATGTACAGACAAAGAGTTTATTGTATTCATATTCGACAAATCTTTTATACTTCGTTCAATGTTTGAATGAATATGTTCACTGTTTGAGCTTATTGAAGATTGTATTGAAGATTTTCTTGAATTTGAATGTTGTTTTGAATATGTTTCAAAAGAATTTTCGTATTTTATTGTACCTTGAGAATTTTTTTTCGAATTTAATGTCTCAATAGATAAATCGGGAATATTTTTTGATGTATCCGAATCACTAACATCACTAAATTTCGAAGTTAATTTAAGAGATTCTACAGTTTTTAAATCTAATTCTGAACAATGATCACTTTTGGAATTATGGAACACCTTTAAGTTATCACCGTCTTTAAAATAAAATATTTGAGATCCTTTTTTTGATGTTGTGCTTTGCATGTGATCAATGATTAGACTTTTAACTTGTTGGGATTTTACTGGAGAATCAATTTGAACTGCTACATCAACTTTTGAAGGAGTAGCCATTAAATTTAATTTGCGTTTTATAGTATTTAGAAAGGTATATCGGTCGTCCATACATGGTTCCAACAAGTCATGATACTGCTTTTTCTTCTGTACTTTATTCTTATCATCATTCTCTAATTTCAACAAAGCTTGCTTCTCATAATCCCTTTTTATTTCAGCTTCCATTTCTAATAGTTTTTCAAGTTCTCTCTTTTTTTGAAGTCTTATTTTGTACTGTTTACGTTGCTTGTAACCGCGGAAATATTTTTGAATAATTATTGCTGCACTTGTAAATTTAAGATCATTATAATTTTTTGATACGGATGGTGTCATATCATCAACTTGAAAGTCAGAACATCTTAATGTAATACTAGACATAACATTTAAATGTTTTTGAAGTGGTGAATGGTTTTGGATGTTATGATTCAATAGGCAGTTTACATCTAAATTTTGCAAATCAGATAAATGATTTTCATTACTCCTTTGTCTATCTCTAGATTTTGACCTATCACGAGTATTTTTAGCCACCTAAAATCATTATCACTATTAGTATATACTATGCAAAATTTGTAATGTCAATACAGAAAGCAAAAAAAAAATGATGAAAGAATTTGTGAATGTGGAAGTCAGACCGGCAATAAAAGGTTAACCTATTGTACCAGATGTAATAACATATATGATCAAATTCAGATATTTGCAGATTATTTAATAAAGCACTGAAGAATTTGCATTCTATTTACCACGTTATTTGTGTATCATAGTCAATATATAGCAAAGCTGTACCATGTTAAGAACAACAACTTGAACTTTAAAATTTGTTTGCCAAATGTATTTAAATCTGTGAATTCTGTTGCGCAGGCAACAACAATTAATAAGAGCTTCATAGTAAGAAGCAAAGAGGAAGAGAGACTGGATGGTTGAAAGTACAAGAAGGTGTAGTATATATATATATATATATGGGGAGACAATTGACTTAAACATTGGACATAAAGTATAAAAGTACTGTATGGTCTGAGAGTGAAAAAAAGCAATAAGGTATGAATGAAAAAAAAAAACAGGAATAAATTCATAAAAAAATAACTATGTAATGATAGCTAGCGCCATTTGGTAAATTTAATTATACAATTAACATAAATAATACTATATACTAAATAATTTTTATAAATTTACTTACAATTTGTAATGATTTTTTATGCAACTCTTTTAATTTTTGCTTCCTTACTTCAATAACATTATCAGTTTGTTTTAATTGAGCTCTCATTTGGTCACGCTTCTCTTTCTGTTTCTTCATATATTCTCTTGTTGCACTCACATCATAATTTCTATTTTTCCTTGGCGAATTTTCACTTTCTTTACTGCTTGGTCGACTACTTTTCACTTTTTTCTGTGTTTCTTCTTTGATTTTTGCATCTTCTTTTCTACTAGATATACCTTTCTGAATAGCTTTTTCATATTCGGTTTTAAGATATTCAAGATCTTGTTTAGACCTTGCTAAATGTAAATTGCATATTTCAGAATCTTTCTCAAAATCTATACGTTTTCTTGACATTTTCTGGTTACTACGCTAATGACTAGACATTTGAGCAGTTATTTTATAAAAATCTGAAACAGAAATATTACTTAATTATTTAAAATATATATATATATATATATATAGAAATTAGATATACAAGCATACAAAAATTGAGTATGAAGACAGAACATAGCCTCAGGCAAGTTAATACTAATAATTTTATATACACCAATCGATAACTTTATAATGAAAGTACCAAATTTAATTACTATTATCAATAAAAATATAGGGAATCTCTACAAAATAGTAAAAATATATAACTAATATAATTTTTTTTGAAATACTCAAAAATGTGAGAATAAATTCAAAGATATAAGAATCTATACAAAGATATTATTAGAAAAAGGGTGAGACAAGGTTGCGCATTGTCACTGTTCTTTAGAAATTATGCAAAATTATGTTAATAGCTCTTATGACAGTTTGTCAGCACAAAATATTTTTGACCATTGATTGACTCGAGGTTTATTTCTTTAGAAACAACATGGTTAGTATATTTGCATGTTACATCTAATTTATCCATTCAGTAAATTATACCAATTCACAAATCTCTTGCGGCATGGCTACCTGCTTCAGGACCATAATACTTTGTCCTTTATGAAACTTAATAACAAGACCTGGCTGCAAGTAAAAAACTCAATGATATTTTATGATGCTTGTTTTGGATTGATTTATTCTGCACTTAAAACTGCCTTTCAAAAAGACTATTGACGCGTATAGTTTCATTAGATGCTTAGACTGAAACTAATGAATATAAATTTCATTCTAACGTCGATAGTGGAGAACAAAGTCAAACATCAACATCAACATCAACATCAAAGGCCTAGTCTGTTCCATAAAACAATTTAATCAACCAAACATGGTAAAATTTATGGTTATAAATTAATTTCTGTTCATCAGCATCTTGAACATGAATATAGAAAGCCCTCTTTTTGACTGAAACCAAGGTAAACAATAAAAATCCAGATCGCTTTGATCTAGCAGATTTTGATTATCATCTCAAACAAAGAGTTTGTGACTACACCCACCAACAAGAAGCATATTTCTTAAATTAAAACTATTTAAATTCTGTTAACAAAAAAAAAGTATTTAAAAAAACGCGTGTACCAAAGTGAGGTTAGGTACAGAGCCATAAGCAAATTAAACAACAAAGTAAATATTAGAAGCACATGTTGTATAAAAAGAGAAAATAGGCCCAAAAAAGGTAGATTATAAAAAGAAAGAAAACAGAAAAACAAGATCTGAAAATAGAAAGCAACAAAGCAAAGCTGGCAAACAAGAAAACAACAAAAAAATCAAGCAAGAATGTATACAAAACAAAGAAGAAATGAATACAATACCTAAAGTCATAAAACAAAATGAAAGAAGCTTTCAAGATAAGTAGAAATTGAATAAAATTAAAAATATACAAAAAGAAATGATAAAAAACAAGAAAGAATGGAAAACCGGAAAACAGCATATTATGATGCAATTAACAAAAATAAAAATACATTAAAAAAATAATAACATAATTACGAGGGACACTGCCAAAGTTTGCGGAAAATGTAAAGCAAAACAAAAATTACGTTATGTAATCTCCTTTAAAATCTATACTTTTGCATACAATAAAAACAATTTTGCCATTCTGAGCAAGGTACCTCCAAAACAAGTGATTTAAATGCTTCAACAGTCTCTTCACGCGATGAAAAACGCTTGCCACGCATTTTATTTTTGATATGTCAATAGGAAAAAGTCATTGATCAATAAATCAGGTGAATATGGGCAATGAGTCATTAATTGGATGTTGTTACTGGTCAAAGCAATAGAAAGCAATCAAGAAATAGAAATAACAATAGAAGACATTCAAAGAGAAATAAAGCAGTTAAAAAATAGAAAAGCTGCTGAACACAACAATATTAACCTTCGTAAGGCCGGGTGGATTTTGTCCTTTATCCGACCACATGGGGCAATTTTGTACCCCAAGCATTAAGTTAAGATATAATTTGTATGATAAATTTTTACTTAATTATGTATTATGAAAGAATAAGCAACAGATATAGTGTCACACATTTATTCAAAACATATTATTACACAAAAAATGTAAAACAAATTCATTTATTGTGAAATGTAAATAACTTAAGATTTATTGATATTTAGGCAACTATTGCATGTTACAACATTACTACTGTGCTCACAAATAACAAACATTACTTGCATCTTAGGCGACACTTGCAATCTTGCTTGCGTGAACACATTGAACACCTACTACTAGTAGTTTCGGGAGCAGGTGCTTTTTTTGGGGATTCTAGATTAGGTACAAACAAGAACCGCATAGGATAATTCATGACCCCGACCAATATTTTCGCATTTGATTGCACTATATAATATATTTCAAAAATAAATCGTAATGTATTCAACTCGTAGAAAGTGTGTGTTAGCATTCCTAAAAGCATAATATTACAAGTTATTGAATATATAAGTTATTTAAAAAAAATCGTTGCTGGGGTACAAAATTACCCCGCACGGCCTAACGAAGGTTAAACCAGAGCAATTAAAGTACATGAGCCCAATTGATGAAAACATGCTACACATCCTGATAAAATGTATATTGGAGACAGGGAAAACTCCTACAGACTAGGAAAAAGCAGTAATTTTTACCATACACAAGAAAGGCAATATGAGAACATGCAGTAACTATCGGGAAATTTTGCTACATTGCCAAGCGTAAAAAAACTTTGAGGACCTCGTGAGACCAAACAAAGAGTTTCTCAGCATTTTGGAATTAAGATTTTTGTTTTATTTTGGAACGGTCTACAAAGTTACCTGGCGTTTGTCCGCCAATTAATCTACACCCTGTATATATATATATGATTCTTTTAATCTTAGAAAAACAAAATCTGATAACCGAGTTTAAAAGATTCATGAATTTATTTGAGCTAGCATCTGGTGTAAACTCATCAAACCAGCTTGTGTTATAAGCCTGCACATGACTGCATTTTATTTAACTTTTCATGATAAAATGTACATTTCTAAAATAATAGCATTGTGGTCTAGTAACATTAAATCTGAAACAAACACATAAAAATTTATAAAGTTTGCAAACATATTGTCAATACAATTTTCATATCTTGTATTTTCAAAAACACTTTGATTTAGTCCGCAAGAATGCAGCAATTCTAGCAGGTTTTAGTGTTATTTTCAAAAGTAATAAACTTCCGTTGAAAGTAACATTTGAGTTTGTAAAGTTGACGCAATCAAATAGTTTATTAATTATTTCCATAATAGTAAATATATCTCCATTTGGAGACCTATAAACTATATATTCCTAAAACATTGTGAACAAGAATAAAAGCAGCTTCTATTTTGCAAATGTAATTCAACTGACATCATAATATGATTCTTTCTGTGAATTAATGTTCCGCCATTTTTGATATTTTTTCATTATTTACTGTTCGCTAAAATGCAAATCACTAAAATTAATTTTTCAATTTTATTTCGTAAAGAAAAATTTAAGTAAAGAACATTAAATGTGTCTGTTTTTTTTATTTCCATTTCCTCAAAAAAACTGAAATCAGAAACCTCTAATCCCTTAGGCCAGACCTCCAGTTTCATAAATAAAATTATCGTTTAAGTTTGAACGATTTAAGATTTCCTATGTTTGAGATTTATTTATAAATAAATTCTTTGTTTTTAAATTGCGAGTTAAGATACTCAACTAGATTATCAGCCGCGTAAATATTTTTTATTTTACTGACAAAAACATTCACCAGACCTAACGACTTTTTTATAATACTGATTTGATTTAATTTAATAATTAATTTCAATGTATGGTGACATGATTTTGAGATACTTCAGCACTAGTTATTGCCAACTTGGCAAGCACACCATTTTTTTCATTGCAACTGATACCTACGTGACTGGGAATCAGTGACATTTATCTGAGATACCTAAAACAAAATTGAATGAATTTGCCTCAGCCAATAATGATCAGGATATTGATCATCTATGGCATTTAATGCACTCAACGAGCCTGTACATATAACATAATTTGTATTAGCGCTTAGTTGGATGTAGAGAAGAGCCTGATAAATAGCATACAGTTCTGCAGTATAAACGCTGCAAACAATTGGCAAGCCAAATGTAAACTGCAGCTCATGTACCAGAAAAACAAAACCCACATCGTCGTTACTTTTTGTGCTATCGGTATAAAACCAAGTGGAATATGTGCCTTGCTTGAATTTTTGCAAACTCGATATTCAAATGATAAAGTTAAAGTTTGCTCATTCTCGATAATGCAGTATTTAACCTTGGACGTTGAAAAGTCCAAGGAGCATCGCGACAGTAAGACAGTTGGTATAGATTTGGGGGTTGGAAACCCAGTTCCAGAAGTATACTGCAATTACAGCAACCGATTTTTGTGACAGTGTTCTGATGTTGTATAGATCGTCAAGACAATTATTGTACGCAAAATGCCCCAGTTGCTAAACAAATTCCTGTATGATGAGCAAGTTTAGTGCCGAAACACATCTTGATCTCAGATTTATTAAATGGGGACGCCAAGTCAACACACGACAAATTGTGAAGAAATCAAATTCACATTCCTGTACAGGAATAAGTTCTCCCCCAAGATATAATAAAGAGTCACCATGTGGAGTTCGCCTTCTACAAAAATAGATTTGCAAAGTTTTACTAGTAAAAAAAGTAAATCCATTGTTATTAGCCCAGTTCAAAATGTAGTTGATTGTTAACTGAAGGTTTTCCAGTGTTAGCATGTTTCTTGAGACACAAGAGATAGCTATCAGATATCAGCAATTAGACCTTTTGAGTCTAATAACCATGTAAGACGCATATTGATCATTCTCTCTAGTAACTTGCATAAGCAGCTAGTCAGGGAGATAGGCCTATAGCTTGTCGAGAGCTTTTTATCTTTGCCAAGTTTAAGTACTGGTACTATGATAGTCAGCTTCCACAACTTAGCGCAATACCTTGATGACCATGCACAGATATAAACTGCCAAAAGCTGAAGTTTGGCGGAGCAACTTAAATGCTTAAGCATAGCATTGTATATCAAATCGACACCTGGGGTAGTATTGTGTGCTTCAGATATATATTCAGAATACCAAATCAAATTCCTAAACACTGAACGGTGTGATATATGTTTCAGCTTTGTCGGAAGCAATGACAAATCTGTTTTATCAATGTTAGTTTTGATCTTTTGAAAATTTTCATCAATGGAAGCATCAAAATAAACATCAGTCAGAATTTTCGAGATATCAAGAAGATCGGTATTAATTTGATCACCCAATGACCCACTAACAGGTACAGATGCAATTCGAAATTTTTCTGACTTTTTCCTACAGTTTCCCGATAGAAGTTCTTAAATAGATAGTAACGTATTCTGACCATAATTCTCTTTTAGCTTTTCTGCTAGTTCTTTGCGTGACAGCTTTGTACTTCAAATAAGCTAACAAGTTCTCTTCAGTTGGAGAGTGATTAAACCTTCAAAAAGAAGGCGTTTGTTAAGCTTAGCTTGTTCACAATCAAAACTCCACCAAAGAACAAGCTCTCTGCAAGGTTTCCCTGAAGACAGAAAAATACTCGCATGCGCTGCTTGTATGATGGAATCAGTGAAAGTTTCAACATCTTCGTCAATAGTGGCCTGAACACTATCATCATAATCAAACACTTGAACAAAGCTATCCCAATCAGCATCTTTTATTCTTCAATTCCAATGGAAAGTGGTCACTATCATAAAGATTATCCAAGACTTCCCAATCCAATATAGCTGCGATACTTGGAGAACAAATTGTGAAGTCAATAGCCGAGAACAATCTATTGGCCACAGAAAAGCAGGTATAATTACCTTTATTTAAGATAACTGAATCCATTTCTGAAAATAGATTGGCAAAGTTACAACCTCGCACATCGTTTCGACTTGGGTCCATAAAGTGTAATGAGCATTAAAATCAGCCATATAGAGGAGACAAAGTTGTTCAAGTAATTGATCAATCAAACAAATGTCCAAACTGACATTCGGCAAAAATATATAGATTGAACAAACTGTCAGTGAGAAAAAGAGTTGTAATTGAATGGCTACTGCTTCTAATAAAGTGTTGCTACGTTAAAAATGTAATTTTAACTCTTTGCGTTTTTTTATTTTTTTTCTGAATCTGGGGAAGTAGAACTCCACCATTTGACATCATTTTAGCTGTCAGAGAAGGTTGTACAGGAATAATTTCCACATCCATCAACTCTGACAACATGTCAATATTAAGCTCTGTGGGCGCAGGATCGCTAGAAATCTGCACCTCAGGTGGCATTAGCCTTGATTGGGCTGCCGTCTTTGCAGGCTTTGACTTAGACTAAGTCTTAGCCTGTTTAGGCGTTGACTTTGAAGTCGCCACCTTAGTTGGTTTTGACCTGATACGAGCCAACACCTTAGATGGTTTAAGCTTAAGATGAGCCCCCATCTTAAGTGGTTTTGGTTAAAGTCCCACTCGTTGTGACCAGATTGGACCGTAGTCAGTATTAGTTTTGAGCCTGATGAGCCAGCAAACGGTTTTTGACTCTTTACATTAGAATCCTTGTCCTTACTTGAGTTCATGTTTAGAACAGAATTTGTACACTTTCCCTACTTTTTAATGCCATGTTAATAAGGATTGCTTCCATTGCTTTGAAATTGACAGTTGACAATTGACTTTCAAAAAATGAATGCTTATTTCACTATTTGTCTAATAGTGAAATAAGCAATATGAATTTTGTGTATGGTCTTGCCAATAGTAATGCATTAGCAACTAGGCAAATTTATGAGCAAAGATATCCTAACCGTGTAATACCAAATCATTCAACTTTTGCTTGTCTACATCACCCTCAGAAAGTGATCTTTATGCAAAAAAGTAACCCATGCCAAATTTCAGCCGTTAAGAATCAAAAGTAAACCCTTTACCTTACTTAAAAAAACATTAATAGAAAGTTACAAATTTGACAAAATGAAAAAAATTCGTATAATACGTCATTTTAAAAGTTATTTAACTCAAATCTGGATGTTATGATACTTAACCCAGTGTTGTCTAGGTAGTTTTTTGAGACATGTATGATAAGGCCCCACCTTTAAATTTATTTCCAAGTTATATAAAAAAGAAAAAAACATTGTCAATGGTCATTGACAAATAATAAGCTGGGGATTTGAGGTATAACTTTAAAATACAAAGATACTAAGGTGGGGTTTTAGCTGTAAAAATAAAATACATAAGTACTAAAGTGGGGTTTGAGCAAATATCAACTGACATTCCTACACATAGCCTACGTTATAATTTCAATTTTATTAAAAAATTTGCTACGTTGCCAAGAGTATTTTTAATTTAAATTTGATTTATTCTTGGAAAGTAATTTGCACATTTTTCAATATTTTTTTATTATTAATTTTTAATAAACCTCGTAACTTTTATTATACTAAAAAAGAAAGCAACTTGGTACATAAAATAAGCAATTAAAACAATATTTGTATTAACAAAATTGAAACTTTGAAGACCTCGCGAGGCCAAACAAAGAGTTTTTCAGCATTTTGGAATTAAGATTTTCGTTATCTTTTGGCACGGTCTACAAAGTTACCTGACGTTTGTCCGCCAATTAATCTACACCCAGTATATACAAAGTAGAAGCTATCCTGTTCCCCAACACAAGATTGTGGGCAGCTTTTTTTGCACTGAGAGTTACTTGTTGCCTTATTAACAACGTAAAAATTAAGACCAATCAAACAAAAAAGCAAAAACAAGCCACAAAAAATTTGAGGACAAAACAGCCGCAGCCGGGAGATTGAGAACAACCAATCTAATTAATAAAACTAACAACGTATGATGTGGAGAAGATAACGTGATGCAATATAATTTCAAAGATGCTGATTATGTTTCCTTAAATGATGTTTTTCTTAACACCAGGTGGGATAACATGTTTGTCGATTGTAATATTGATGAAGCATGTCACCGTTTTTATTCATTACTTTTTGACACAATTGACCATTATGTGCCAAAAATAAATAAGTGTTATAAAAAAACCTATAAATTTCCAATATGGTTTACAAGAGAGCTAAAAGACCTTGTGTTTTCTAAAAAAAAGTTACACAAAGCATATGTGTTGTCTAGATCAGCAGCTGACTACCACAAATTTAGTTCAATACGTGATAAGTGTAAGCAATTGGCTAATACGTGTTATTCTAATCACATTAAGAAAGTGGAAGATTTGATTAAATCTAATCCTAAAGCTTTTTGGGGGCAAGTCAAATCTAAACGTAGCAGTAATCAAATACCATCTACTTTCACAAATGGTAATTCTCAAATTGACACTACTGATGGCATTGTAAATCTCTTTGCTGATTTTTTTGGGTCAGTTTATTATGAGTCCACACAGCACATATTCTCTATCATCTGTTCCTACCCATATAAATGAATCGCATCTTGTTTTAAAAATATCAGAAGTTGTCAACAAACTATCACTATTAAAACCCAATAACTGTCCAGGGCCTGATAGATTAACGGCTTTTTTTCTGAACAAATGTGCGTTTGCCCTTTCTCGGCCCTTATGGCTTTTATTTAACTTATCTCTGGTTATGGGTACTTTTCCTACTTGCTGGAAACAAGCTTATGTCACTCCGATTCATAAGTCCGGTGCTAAAAATGATGTAACAAACTATAGACCTATATCTATTTTATCAGTTATTCCAAAAGTTTTTGAAAAGTTAATTACCTGTCAATTGACTGCCATTCTGCAATCTGAAATTGCTCTCAATCAACACGGTTTTCGAACGGGCAAATCGACATCTTCCAACCTTTTGTTGTATGAATCTTATATAACAGATGCGCTCGAATACAGATTCCAGGTAGATTCAGTTTACACTGACTTTTCAAAAGCTTTTGATACCGTTGACCACAAGATACTAATTATGAAACTACGTGGTATTGGAGTTAATGGCACCTTGTTAATGTGGATTCAATCCTATTTATCTAACAGATCTCAATTCGTGCGCATTGGTCAGTGCGTTTCTCGTAATATTGATGTTACGTCGGGTGTTCCACAGAGGTCACATCTTGGACCTTTACTGTTCAATATCTTTATCAATGAAGTGGTACATTGTTTTTCTAATGCGCGTTGTTTATTATTTGCGGACGATATAAAAATCTTTATGAAAATTCAGTCTCTAGATGATGCTATACTACTTAATAAAGAAGTACAGATTTTTTCTAGTTGGTGTCAGACGAATAACTTACTACTTAATTTAAATAAATGCAAAGTGATGACTTTTTCTAGACGTCAGTCTACGGTGATGTATGGTTACTCTCTCATGAATGTAATGTTGTTAAGAGTCAACACTATTCGTGATTTAGGCATTACGTTTGATTCAAGCCTTTCATTTACACTACATATCGATACTGTTGTGGCTAAAGCTTATCAACTTTTAGGGTTTGTCAAGCGTAACTCTAAGGAGTTTTGTGACCATCGTACTCTAATTATCCTTTACAACGCTCTAGTACGTCCCCATCTCGAGTATTGTTCCAATGTGTGGTCACCATACACCGCCATCAGTAAAGGAAAACTTGAACAGATTCAAAAAAGTTTGTTCGTTTTTTGGCGTATAAATGCAACATTGCAGGCAGCTACACGGAACTGCTCTCTACATTTAACATGACTAGTCTTGAAAAAAGACGTTTTAATTTTGACGTGACAATAGTTTTTAAAGTGCTTCGTGGGATTATTGCCTGTCCTGACTTGCTCAGCTCTATAGGTATACATGTCCCAGCTCGAGTTTTACGCAATGACTATTTATTTCATATACCGTTCAAACGCACTGATTATGCGGTGCACTCTGCATCTACACGTATTTTGCGGCATGCCAACGAAGTTAATGTGGATTTTTTTAAAGATTCTTTTAATACCCTGCGACGTGCACTTGTCACCCATACGTGACCTTTTTTATATTTTGTAACTATTTAAGTTTTATTCTTATTTTTAATATTAGTTGTTTTATGTTTAATTTATGTTTTTTAAATTGTAAATATATACTTATTTTGTAATGGCTTCCGTTGACTAGTAAATAAATAAATAAATATAAAAACCATTCCAAATGTTTCTGCAATAATATTAAATACTACTTTCCTAAAAATGAAGACACTGAGCAATAATTCAATTTCAAACACCAAAAAAAACTTTAAAAAATAGCCAGCATTAGCCCTGGCATCCTTTACAACTAAAACTTGTTTATTAACAATTATTAAACTCCATTTTCGATAAAAAACAAGCTTTTGAGTTCCTGAGTTAATTTAGTTCAAAAGTTTTGGTAAAAGTTAAAGAATCCTTTTAAAACGGTACAGAACAAACTTATAGATTGCAAGCAATTTACTAATAAGAAATGCAAAGTTTTTTGTTAATACTAGAAATGATGACAATATAAGTTAGCCATTTTGTGGATTACAGTATATATAATTCAAAATCATCAAGCATTCCATAAAAATCATGCAAAACAATTAAAAGCACCTATCAACATTTTATTGCAGTCAAAGAAAGTACCAAAAAAATAAATATGATAATCTAAATCAGGGGCGCTCAGACTTAAAGCATCAGCGATCTACCATAAAAGAATTAGGTGGCAAATGATTGACTAGGGATATTAGGTCCTAGTAGACCTAGTACAACCTTAAAAAATAAATATTTAGTGTACTTTTATACATTGAATGTCAGAAATTACAAAAAGAAAATATGTAAAGCAATCGGCTTAAAAACCTCTCGACTGTTTGAGCACCCTCAGTCTAAATCTACTAATTCGTATCAAAACTGGTAGCAAATAAATAATTTTAAACAATTTAGATAAAGGTTACTAAGCTATTAGGTTATGTTGCTATTAGAAGGGAATAATTAAATAATAAGAGAAATCAAACAATAAATAATTCAATAAACTACATTTCTGCATGAATACAATTTATCATTAGATTATGGTGAATATACTTCTTATCTATATATATTTCTGCATGAATACAATTTATCATTAGATTATGGTGAATATACTTCTTATCTATATATATTTCTGCATGAATACAATTTATCATTAGATTATGGTGAATATACTTCTTATCTATATATATAAATATATATACGTTATATTAAATTCAAGTTTTCTAAAACTCACCGATTATTCTTCAGATGGTAATGTGAACTATGGTACATATCATAATTCTCATAGATCTATTAAATCCACACTGAACATAAATACAAAAGTTCTTTTAGTATTCCATTCTATATATTATCTGTAAATAGGTAGTTATTTTTTTAAGTTTCACTCTGTGTTTCACTTATCTAGGGTATTTCGCAATTTCGGTTATAAATTGAAATGCCTCAATCACAACCAATGTAGCAACCTTTATTGATTTTTTGTTTTTCTGGTTGCATACGTTGAAACTTAACCACCTCAACCACCTGTTGAAAATTGTAATTTTTAAATTTATTTTTGTTTTCAATTTAAAATTTGCGTTTCTTTAAAGTAATGTATCAAAATTAAAGTAATCAAACAACTGTTATAGATTATTTTATTATTGTGTATTACAAAATAAATAAAAAATATAAATACATAATTTGTTTTACCATCAAGGCGCGTTCCTTTTGCATATCACTGAAATTTTGATCTTGGTGATGATTGACGTCATCACTTAATTTTTGTTTAAAATGATAATTACAAAGAACGACAAATTTCACTTTATCTCAGATTTGTTATTCATTTGGGATTACTTTTTAAGTTGTTATCCCCATGGTGGTTGAAATGTCCAGAAATGTCAACAACTATTTATTATAATGATTACGTGCGTATTACTTAGTGATAAATATTACTAATATTGTGCGTTCGGCGTGCCATATCACTTGTCACATGGATCACATCAGTCACTTCGTTCACGTCGCATCAGTTGTCGCGTTCGTTTGACTGATGTTTTCACTTTAAATCATTTATACAGGGAGTTTATAAATGAATGGGATTGTGTAATCACTTTAAATGTGCCGCTTTTTTTAAATTGTCCACTAAACTATTTGTTTTGACAGATCAACTTTGACAACTGTCAAGCAAACATATGTAGTATAGGAAACAATTTTTAAAAGGCGGCATATTTAAAGTGATTACATAATCCCAGACATTTATAAACTCCCTGTAGTATTCGTAAAATTGAGCGCGTACAGGTTTTAGGTAGCAGTAGTTACCAACCATGTAAACAATCACCAACTACATAAAAATAAAATTACAAAATCAGGGGTCCGTTCAAAAAACCGGAACATTGGTACACCACACACCAATGTTCCGGTTTTTTTAACCAAGTGTGTAGATCACGTGAGCACACCAAGATTCAATTCTGGAACAATTCGGAGTGACACCAAAGAGTGATTTTTGAAGTTTGAATGTTATGAATCTTTCATAGATAATTTGTAATTGTTTATATCAGTTTTATTTAATAATAATCAAATTGCACTGCAATTCATCGGTTACGTTCCCTAAATACCCATTCATTTATTGAACACGAGTTTCAACATAATGAACCTAATATTATTTGAGTACGCTATTATAATGACTGTAACCCTTAAATTATACTGAAAGCATCAGACAGTTATGTTCTTGGTAATTTTATTTCTGTTCGAGAAAATATGTGCAACATTTTTACTTATTTTTATCTAAATCTATTAAAATTGCTAGTTTTAATTGCTATTTGTGTTAATTGTGTTTTGTCCAGACTTGTCCCTGTTACGTTTTTTGTTTCGAATTTTGATGTGAAACTTGAGAAAAAAATACTTGCTTTTTGAACACATTTCACGCGTAAATCTCAGAGTAAAATCCACCTAGCTTTAGACTTGGGTACATAAGAGCGCGCTCTCTAATTTCGAACGCTTTGGGATGTCACACCAAGAGCGACAAGTACCGCTCTTAAAGAGCCGTCTGCTCCTACGTTGTACGCACCCATTGTAGCTACCTAGGGTGCTATTCTCGAATCCATGTGAATAGAACCGTATGTGAAAGTGACGTATTTTCACATGTGATTTAATATTTGGTATTTTTGAACGGTGTAATTTAGATCGTATGTGAATTTGTTCACATGCAATACATCAAGTGGGTAATAACTAGACACCGGATTATATGCAACTTAAAAACGCTGAAATATGCATGCAAATATGCAATAAAAAAGTCTAAAATATGCATAAAAATAGTAAAAATATGCCAAAATATGCAATTTAATCAATTTATCAAAAAAAACAAAATATATAACAAATTTTATTTTTAATTTTTTTTGTTAAATATGTAAAATGTGTCAAAACATACAACTTCATATATACAGGGTACGGCTAAATAACTTCATTTCGAATGGTTTTTTGAGTACCATAAAAGCAGGTACATGTGTTATAATTTTTAGTATACTTTCAATAACAACCAACTTTAGTTTTTTAAAGAGCAACATATATTTTTAAATTTTTTTAATTTCCTAGATATTTTAAATATAATTTTTTGTTTTCTAATTAAAATGATTGCAATTGAATAGTTGGCAGTAATAACAAGCAAATATGCATTTGCATATAATCCGGTCCCTAGTAATAATCATGTGAATAGCTGTTTTGTCTGGAATAGACAAATAAATTTGACATTTAGATTTTGGAGTGATTAATGTCCATGAAGATGCTGGTGTCCATGGAGATGCTGTCTAGGAAGCTGCTAATAGGGTAAACCCTGAATTAACTGAATGCAGAAGAAACAGTATGTCATAACTAACAATTTTAGAGTGTAATAAAAATGATTAAGTTAATAAAATAATATTTGCAGCCCGTTTAATTTGATCTATATTTATTACTTTAAACTTTAACCCGTACGTCCTATCACATCTGACAGCTACAAAGGTTTCCTTATTTATTTTTGCTGCGTCTTACAGTAATGCCACATGTTCATTCTTTAACGCACCGGGTGCATAAAGCGCTCAAATGGAACACACCTAATGAGTGCGTACAAGAACATAAGAGTGGACCGTTCTTTTAGAGCGGTACATGTTGCTCCCGGAAGTAAACAACAAAATGGCAAAGCTTCCTTTTTTGCACTCGATTGGAAGCGGCGGAAATTGGCTGTTAATTTAAAATTAACAACTGTAATTGTCACATTTGTCACAATAAGTTCTTCACAAGAAGATTTAAATAAAATTGTTGAGTTATCTTACACAAATCACATAAACAGCACAACAAATATGTTATAATTTCTGATAATTTCAAACGTCCGATTTTGGAGTTTTATGTAGTTGATGATTGTTTATATGGTTGGTAACTACTGCTACCTAAAAACCGGAAACTGAACATAAAAGAGCAGCGATCGCTCTTTGAGCGGTCCGCTCACGAATTTCTGCTCGCGCTCAATTTCAATACCGTGTACCGTTCAAAAATATGTTTATCTGTTTTCATGTAAATTTTTTGAATTGATTCACATACGGTACTATTTACATGGATTTGAGAATAGCACACTAGTCACGTCGCAACTGCACTACCTCTAAACCAATAGTGCGTTCCGTATATCAACCGGAGCGACCGAAATCCCGGTTATCTTGAAACAGGTTTATATACGGAACGCGGTTAGCTGAAAAAGGTCGCAAAGATTGCGAACGTCGGTGAATTTCTATAAATTGTAGTTATTCATGGCGGTAAATTTGAAATGCAAATAAAAGTGAAAAAAAGCTTCGTGTTACTCGTCTAGCGTCTAGTGTTTTGTGTGTTTAGTAGTTGGAACGTTGTCTGCATTATGAATTAAGATAATTAAACTTTTTATAAGCTTAAAGGCTTTAATGTTAGCTGCTGAGAGGTGTTAATAAAATAAAACAAATTAAATTAAATTAAAAGTTAGGTTATTCTGCCATATTATGAGTTGTATATTACGGCAATAAATACAAAAAAATATAATAAAAAATTATTTTTGTAGGGTTTATTAGAATGTTGACATTGCCAAGTTGTTTTGGAAAAACATAAGTGCAACAGAGCAAACATTATTATTGTGTATAGTTGTCTGTTATACCGGCTAACCTGTACTGGGATTACTGTACAAGCAATGATAAATACATAGAATCATCTTGGATTAAGCACTGAAATTAAAAAATATAACTGACGTTAATGACAAAGATTAAACCATAAATTATAATAAATAAATTCAAGAGGTTTGAGTTCATAATATGTTAACATTTTAGTTTTGAATTTTGTCGTTATTATAACCGCTGTCGTTCCATAAATCAACCAAGATTTTCAGCAACCGATCATAGCCGTAACCTAACCGCCGGTTACTTTGGTTGATATACGGAACGCACTACATTCATTTGTAGTGCGTTCCGTATATCAACCGAAGCGACCGAAATCTCGGTTATCCTGAAACAGGTTTATATACGGAACGCGGTTACCTGAAAAAGGTTACAAAGGTTGCGACCGCACTCACCATGAACGAACGTCGGTGAATTTCTATTCATCGTGGTTATACATGGCGGTAAATTTGAAATAGAATCAAAAGTGAACAAAAGCGTCAAATGTTGCTCGTGTATTTTATTAAATTATTAATTATAGGTTATAATGTATATGTAATATGTATGTTCCTGTCAATGCTAAAACGGGCAAAGGCATGAGTGCAACAGAGCAAACATTATTATTGTGTATAGTTGCATGTTATACCTGCCAATCTCTACTGGGATTACTGTATTAGCAGGTAGATAAATACATACAATCATCTAAGATTAAGCACTGAAATTTAATAAAATATAACACGGCCTGTAATATCCAACTCCTAATAAAGCACCTAATAAACTATTAGCTGAATTAAAACAAGTATAATTAAATTAAAACACATTTTTAAGTTTTGAAAGGTATTGATCTAATTTTTAAATCAAATATTAGTATAAATATAAAAGTTACTAAAATAAAAACAAAATGTCACTAGAAAATATCGCAATAAAAAAATCGGAACGAGATTTTGCGAGAAATATTTATAGTGCGTTCCGTATATCAACCGAAGCGACCGAAATCCCGGTTATCCTAAAACAGGTTTATATACGGAACGCGGTTACCTGAAAAAGGTTACAAAGGTTGCGACCGCAGTCACTATGAACTAACGTCGGTGAATTTCTATTCATCGTGGTTATACATGGCGGTAAATTTGAAATACAATCAAAACTGAACAAAAGCGTCAAATGTTGCTCGTGTATTTTATTAAATTATTAATTATAGGTTATAATGTATATGTATGTTCCTGTCAATAAAACGAGCATAGGCATGAGTGCAACAGAGCAAACATTATTATTGTGTATAGTTGCCTGTTATACCTGCCAACCTCTACTGGGATTACTGCAGGTAGATAAATACATACAATCATCTAATATTAAGCACTGAAATTTAAAAAAATATAACACTAAAGCAAATAATAAATAAATTCATGAAGTTTGAGCCTATAATATTTCAGTTTTGTATTTTGACGTTTCTATAACCGCTGTCGTTCCGTAAATCAACCAAGATTTTCAGCAACCGATCAAAGGCGTAACCTAACCGCCGGTTACTTCGGTTGATATACGGAGCGCACTATTGATCACTGATAAAATAGGCGGCAAATTTAAAATTAATATAAAAATCAATAAAAGTTGCAAAGTTGGTTGCGCATATAGATGGATGATGCACAACAGGTTATGTTATAAAATGTTTTCTGACAGCTGACTTGATAGAAGCGTGTTTGTCTTGTATCACTGAAATGTTTATCATAAAAAAAATTTAAAATTTAAAAATAAAATATTTTAAGATTTTTTTAAATTTTGTTTGATTTGAGAAATAAATCAAAAAAAAAATTGATTTTTTTATTGTGTTTCATTTTTTCATTTTTGAGTTAAAATAAAAATTTCAGAGGAACGAAACGTACACGCCTTTATCAAGTCAGCTGTCAGAAAATATTTCATAACATAACCTGTTGTGCATCATCTATCTATATACGCAACCAATAGTGCGTTCCGTATATCAACCAAAGTAACCGGCGGTTAGGTTACGCTTTTGATCGGTTGCTGAAAATCTTGGTTGATTTACGGAACGACAGCTGTTATAGAAAATACAAAACTGAAATATTATAGGCTCAAACTTCATGAATTTATTTATTATTAGCTTTAGGGCTGTAATATCCAACTCCTAATAAACCACCTAATAAACTATTAGCTGAATAACCTAACTTTTAATTTTATTTATTTTATTAAAACGTATGAATAGCCAATTAAATATACGCTTAACATATATATTTATAACAAATAAAAACATTAGGCATATAATTTATTAGCCGCTCAAAGGTGTAACAAAAATAAATCAAGTTAAAGTTTGAAAAAAGTTAGGTTATTCAGCTAATAGTTTATTAGGTGCTTTATTAGGAGTTGGATATTACAGGCCTTAGTGTTATATTTTTTTTAAATTTCAGTGCTTAATCTTAGATGATTGTATGTATTTATCTACCTGCTAATACAGTAATCCCAGTAGAGGTTGGCAGGTATAACGGGCAACTATACACAATAATTATGTTTGCTCTGTTGCACTCATGCCTTTGCCCGTTTTAGCATTGACAGGAACATACATATACATTATAACCTATAATTAATAATTTAATAAAATACACGAGCAACATTTGACGCTTTTGTTCACTTTTGATTGTATTTCAAATTTACCGCCATGTATAACCACAATTAATAAAAATTCACCGACGTTAGTTCATGGTGAGTGCGGTCGCAATCTTTGTAACCTTTTTCAGGTAACCGCGTTCCGTATATAAACCTGTTTCAGATACTTGATATACGGAACGCACTATATCTTTGCATTTGCATCGACTAACGAGTAGTTTCGGTTTCATAAATTTAAAAATATGGCAGGAAATGAATAAATTAATCTGAAATAAAGTGAGATTTGTCGTTCTTTGAAATGCATCATTTTAAACAAAAATTAAGTCATATTTGACGTCATCACTAAGTGATGAATGATTTTAGTGATATAGCGAAACAAACGCGCCTATTGATATGTTTATTTAATTTACATTTTTGTTTTTGCCCGTATTACACTGTCAATAATTATATCTTGAATTATATATATAAAAATATTTAAATCTTAAAAAGTTTGGAAATGCACAAAATATCATCAATCTTATTGTAGATTGAAATTTTAAGAATATTTTTAGGTTTTCTTTATAATTAACACATAACATGTGAGTAATAGCATTTATAATATAACCTAACTATTTTTTAAAAACTGTTAATTCCTACATTTTTTGTGTTAATTCTAAAGAAAAACTAAAAATATTCTTAAAATTTCAATCTACAATAAGATTGATGATTATTTGTGCATTTTACAGACTTTTTAAGATTTAAATATTTTTATATATATAATTCAATAAAGAATTATAGATCAGTGTCATACGGGCATAATTCATATGCCAATAAAATTGATTTGTATGAATACTGTGCAGCGGGCGGGGGCGTACCTAGAACTTTTGTCCATCAAATGGTGGTTTTTATAATTTGATGTCTGTATCCGAGCAAAATTTTTAGAGATAATATTTTCAACCCTACATTAACTTGACAATAAGGAAAAATATTCAAAATCATATAGTAATTCATAATTTGATGAACTACTAGATATAAAAAATGCCGCACCTACCGTCCCCCTATATGTACGCCGTGCAGACGTAACTTACGTGAACATAGCAATTCCCTAGCGGGATCCCCATTACCCATCATATTTTTAAATTTTTTTTACCAAATTTACTCGTTTGTTGACGTGATTATTCAAACTGCGAAGGCAGCCGACCTTGAAGTACTGCAAATGAAAAGGCGTATTTATGTTCTAGGTTAAAAAAGTTTTTGATAAAAAATTAAAAAATTTGTTTCTTTAATTTTGTTTGATTTGAAAAAAGTAAAAACGTTCAAATATTAAAAAAAATAAATTTGTATTGTTTTTGTTGAGATAAAATAAAAAATTAAAACTTTGAAAAAAAACTAAAAAATGTTGAAAATTTTAAAATATTATTTTGATTTATATTTCAAATAAATTCACAAGTGATGCCATCAGTATTGAAATTTAAAAAAAAACTTTAAAAATATTTTTTATTGGTTTTTGAATCTTTAACTTTGTTTTGTTTTGTATCGGGGCCTTGTGTCTCACTGGTAAGACAGCCTCGGAGTTAAAGGTGGAAGTAGATAAAGTAAAACTTAAACTTGTTTTATAATATTTATAATACATAATATAATAGTTAACAGAAATAATATGAAAATACAATAATTAAATAAAAATACAGGATAGTTCTGCGTTATTGGTTAAAAGCAACTGCCTCCTTACAGTTTGAAGCTGATATTTATATTAATTTTAGATTGTAAAAAACAAAAAAGGGTTGAGGATTAAAGATTTTCAGGTAGGTAATAAAATAATATTTAGATTACGATTGTATGTCATAAAACTAAATATACCTACTTACTAATTATAAACATGCCGCCCACCTTAAAGAGCTACAGGCGCTTTAACAAGTAATGATAATAAACGTAAATAATAATTCAAAAAAATAAAAATAATAATAATAATAATAATAATAATAATAATAATAATAATAATAATAATAATAATAATAATAATAATAATAATAATAATAATAATAATAATAATAATAATAATAATAATAATAATAATAATAATAATAATAATAATAATAATAATAATAATAATAATAATAATAATAATAATAATAATAAATAATAATAAAGGCGACATCCCATACTATAAGTACGAACCCAAGGCAGTTGAAGAAAACAACAGGTTTCTTATCTACTGGGACAGACCCATTATCACGGATGTAAGAACCCCTCACAACAGACCAGACATCGTCATACGAGATAAGGAAAGCCGCAATACCTACCTGATAGATATCTCTATTCCAGAATCCTCAAACTTGCAAAGAAAGCACGACGAAAAGATCAATAAGTACATCGATCTGGCAATAGAAACAAAAGAAATGTGGAGGCAAAAATCAGTGCACATCATCCCACTGATTATATCAGCTACTGGAGTTGTACCACTAAACTTAGCTAAAAATCTAGAAAAAATAGACTTAGAATTTAACATCTTTAAGAAAATGCAAAAAAGCACTCTGCTAAGTACTGCAAATATCGTAAGGGAAGTCCTTTCTATATAATAAATAGAAAAATAGCTGTCAGTCTTGGTCGCTGTACCCGACGGCAGTCTAAATACCAGAAAACTATGTTAAAAAAAAAAAAAAAAAAAAAAAAAATAATAATAAACTATAAGAAAAGTGACAAGAGAAAAAAGGAAAATAAACTTTTTTAATCTAATGAAAAAATGTTTTATAAAAATTTAACCTACCTTATAAACCAAACAAATATAATACAGCCTTCTAGAAAAGAAATTACAGACTTTTGGAAAAATACATAGTCTCATAATGTAGAACACAACACCAACGCAGAATGGATAAAAACACTGAAAGACGAACACAAACATATTAACACCAACGAAAATATTGTCTTACAGAAGAAAAGTCTAACATCTGTAGTCAAAAGGACACATAACTGGAAATCCTCAAGCATAGACAATCTTCAAAACTTTTGGTACAAACGATTAACATCAACTCATAGTTCTTTAACAAGACACATAAACCATGTGATAAATAACCCTAATGCAATGCCAACATTTCTAACACAAGTTATAACGTACTTAATACCAAAAAACGATGTTACTAATGATCCTTCTAATTTTTGGCCTATAACATGTCTTCCAACTCTATATCAAATTATTACAGCATTAATAACAATAGACAGTGTTATACTGAAACAAACGCAAATACAACAGCAAAATCTTTACGAGACATTTATAGATTACAAAAATATATACCGCATTAACCCAGTCATAATCAATTTTCTCAAATACTATGCAATCATGGCAAACAAAAGTCTACTTAAGGTCAAAAACAGAATCAATAGAAACTGATACAATAAATATAAAAAGGCGACACATTGAGTGCATTATGGTTTTGTATATGTCTTAATCCGTTATCTGAGTTACTTAATGAAACAATAGCAAGATTTAAAATAATAAACAATAAACAAACACTACATAAAATTAATCATCTTTTCTACATGGACGACATTAAATTATATGCCAGCAACAAAACACTTCTTTCTTCTTTGATTAAAATAACAAAGCAGATATCAAACGATATTAAAATGGAATTTAGTATTAACAAATGCAAAGTCAACGCAATTGAAAAAGGTACTTGGATAAAAACGAATGGGTTAAGAACTATAAATGACAACATAATAGAATCTATGAAACAAGCAAATCTTATAAATACCTTGTGTTTAAACAAACAACAAAACTCGACCATACCCAACTAAAAACAAAACTCGGTGAAAAGTATTTGTCAAGACTAAAACTGCTTGTAAAATTAAACTTAAATTCTAAAAATTTAAGTAAAGCCATAAATACTTTTGCAATACCCATTTTCATCTATTCGTTTGGTGTTATTAAATGGTCCAAAACAGATCTCACTTCGTTAAATAGGATGACAAGAACAATCCTGACAAAACATAGAATGCAACACCCAAATGCCTGCATAGAAGGAGGTAAAGGTATTACAGATATACGAAGTCTGCATAACAAACAAATCTCAAATTTAAGAAATTATTTTTATCTTAGAAGTGATAGTCAACTGCATCAGGCAATAGTAAAAGCAGATAAAAACTACACACCTCTCTTACTTAATAATACAAAATTCAGGCACAGTGACTCTAAAACATTAAAGCAAAAAAAAAACATACAAAATGGGCATCAAAACAATTACATGGTAGGTATTATGGTCAAAGTTACAAACTCGATGTTGATCAAAGTGCAACATTTAAATACATAGAAGTAGGGCAGTTATTTCCAGATACTGAAGGTTTTATACAAGCAATCCAAGATAAAATTATTAGCACAAACAGCTATAAAAAATATATAATCAAAGACCCAAACACTTTAAACAATAAATGTAGAAAATGTAACACCGAAGCAGAAACAATCAAACATATAACTAATGAATGTACAATACTTGCTCCCACCTAATATACAGACAGACATAATGCCGCAGCTAAAATTCTACATCAAGAATTAGCAATAAACTATAATTTAATTGCAAAAAGAGAAGCATATTACAAATACACTCCTTAATCAGTACTTGAAAATGAATTATGCATTTTATATTAGGACAGGACAATACTTACAACTAAAACAATTGCTCACAACCGCCCAGATGTTACTATTCAAATAAAAGCTAACAGTACAACTTACCTGGTAGATATTGCAGTGCTAGCAAATCACAATTTAGCAAAAAAAATACAGAAAAATTGGAAAAATACTTACCCCTAGCTCATGAAATACAAAAGCTGTGGAAACAAAAACAAGTAAAAATAATTCCTATTATAATATCATCCACAGAAATAGTTCCATCAAAATTAAAAGATAACATTAAAGAAATAAGATTAACTGAACATCTGATTACAAACATGCAGAAAGCAGTTATTCTTATGACATGTAATATTGTTCGGTCGTTTCTAGGCCAATAGAGCAAAAACATACTAGACTTGGTATGTACTTATTCGTCTAACTATGTAAATCCAGGAAATTACAGAGGAAAAAAAAATTTAAAAATAATAATAATAATAATAAACATAGTAGAATTTGAACAGTTACATACTTTTGTATACTGTGCTGTTTTTGTGTGTGTAGAACAAAACGGAACAAAAATTTATCAAATAAATAATGAATTAGATACAAGAAAAAACAAAACTATACCAAAATGGCAATCACGCCTTGGAAAAAGAATTTATAACCTAAGAAGTAATGTCAATAAACTTCAACAATATAAAAATGGATTGCGATCTAACCACCTAAACAAAGAAATTTAAAAAACAACAATTATCATACATACTAAAATACTAAATATGATGCACCAAATAATAAAATTGAAGAATTTTTAGATACATTAAAACAAAAATTAACAGTTTTATCTAAAAGACTTAAAAGATACAAAATCTGTACTAAACGTAAATATAAAAATAATCTTTTTAGAAATAAAGAAGGTGCTTTTTATAGATATATGAATTCAACAAATTTAGAACAAACAAATAATGAAACTCCAACTAAAACTTATATAGAATTATACTGGTCTAATATTTGGTCAGAAAACGTAATTTATAACAAAAACGCTAGCTGGTTAAAATATAAATAATATGCAGCTTATACAATTTTCAGAAAATAAAGTTACAGAAGTAATAAGAAATACTCATAAATAGAAAACTCTAGGAATAGACGGTATACATAATTACTGGTATAAAAAATTTGATTCGATACATTCAATATTAACTAAATTTATAAATCAATTTATAAAAGATCCAAAGAAAGTACCGCATTTTTTCACGCAAGGAGTAACTTCATTAATATACAAAAAAAGAAATGCAAAAGATCCCAGTAATTCTTCTTTTTTATTTTGCGTTTTACTACTATTTTACTCAGTACCTCATACATGGCTTGTTGAAATTCTTAAAATTTATTTTCAGAAAATAAAGTTACAGAAGAAATACGAAATACTCAAAAATGGAAAACTCCAGGAATAGACGGTATACATAATTACTGGTAAAAAAAATTTGATTCAATACATTCAGTATTAACTAAATTTATAAATCAATTTATAAAAGATCCAAAGAAAGTACCGCATTTATTTCACGCAAGGAGTAACTTCATTAATATACAAAAAAAGAAATGCAAATGATCCCAGTAATTCTTCTTCTTTATTTTGCGTTTTACAACTATTTTACATCGCCCCAGAAGTCTGACGACGAAGGGGGCTGCTAGGACCAACAGCTTATTGGGTGACTTCCAAATCGCCCCGGTAGATAAAGAGCAAAGTTATTATTTTAGTCATATTTGGGGATCAAACCCGGGACTGTTAGCGTGCTACACTAACGCTCTATAACTGAGCTATCTCACCGTATAGACCAATAACCTGTCTACCAACTATCTATAAAATTACTACAGCATGTCTCAGTCAACTAATATATAATCATTGTCTTAGAAACAACATACTTGCAGAACAACAGAAAGAATGCAAAAAATTATCGATATGTTGCAAAGAACAACTTATAATTGATTCAGTAATAATAAAACAAGCATACAAAAAGAAAAAAAATATTTACACTGCATACATTGACTACTGTAAGGCTTTTGACTCAGTACCTCATACATGGCTTGTTGAAATTCTTAAAATTTATAAAATTGATCCTATTATTATAAAGTTTTTAACTGCCACTATGTCTTCTTGGCAAACTATAATAAAATTATACAAAGAAAATAATTACTAATCCAATTAAGATAAACAGAGAAATATATATCAAAGTGACTCATAAAATCCAATTTGGTTCTGCTTAGCATTACAACCTTTTTCAAATATGCTTAATAAAACTACTCATCTTATATATATGGATGACATAAAATTATATAGTACTACTCAACAAAATCTAGCACATTTATTAAAAACTGTCCAGGTTTTTAGTATTGACATTCGCATGAAAATGGGTCTTGATAAATGCAGAACACAAAGTATTAACAAAGGTAAACGTGAATTATTAAACTACCAACTACAAAATGACCAAGAAATAAAAAGACTTTTAGAAGATGAAGTATACAAATATTTAGGAATGAACCAATCAAAATTAATAGATCAAAAACAAACGAAAAAAGACATAACAGAAAAATATCTTGAACGAATTAAAAAAATAACGAAAACTAAGTTAAATGGCAAAAACATTATGAAAGCAATTAATAGTTATTAAATTCCTATACTTATATATTCTTCTGGTATAATAAATTGAACAAATACAGAAATTAAAGATTTAGAAAGAAAAACTAATAAATTACTAACTTTGGCAAATTTTCATCATCCTAGATCAGCAACAGAAAGATTAACATTACCAAGAAAAAGTGGTGGAAGAGGTATAATCGATATACAAAATATGCATCACAAACAAAAAATAAAAATTCGAAAATATTTTTATGACAAAATAGAAACATCAGAACTACATCGAATTATAATCAATGCTGACGAAAACTACACACCATTAAATATGGCTAATTTAATAGAATTTAGAATTACAACAATTGATGAAAAAATAGAATCTTTGAGAGCATTACATGGCAAACATTTACAAGAACTATTCCAAGCTCATGTGGATTTTACAGCATCAAACGCTTGGTTAACTTGTGGAGCACTCTTCCCTGAAACTGAAGGATTTCTAATAGCTATTCAAGATCAAGTGATTAAAACAAAAAATTATCAAAAATTTATTATCAAAAACGGAACACAAGACAACAAATGTAGAAAGTGCAAAATACATAACAAAAATATTCAGCACATAATATCAAGTTGTTCTATTATTGCAAATACCGACTATAAAAATAGACATGATAACTAAAATTATTCATCAAGAGATTGCATTTCAAAATTCTATAGTAACTAATAAAAGACCATATTATAAATATACGCCAGATAAAGTTTTGGAAAATGAAAATTACAAATTATATTAGGATAGAACAATTTTAACGGACCAATCAATAAGCCACAACCGCCCTGATATAACGTTTGTCGATAAAATTAACAAAATCACATTTTTGATTGATATTACAATTCCAAGTTCAAACAATTTACAATAGTCTTACACAGGAAAAATTATTAAGTATACCAATGTATCTATAGAAATTGAACCACTATGGAACATGAAAAAAACACGTAAAATTCCTATTGTGATATCTGCTACTGGCATCATTCCATTAACATTACATAATGCCTTAAAAGAATAAAAACTTTGTTTCTTGAAACTGAAGGTTTTTTTATTGCAATTCAAGATCAAGTCATTGCAACCAAAAACTACCGTAAATTTATATTGAAAGAAACAAATATCAACAATATTTGCAGAAGATGTAATGAAGCAACCAAAACCATTCAACATGTAACTTCAGCTTGCAGAGTTTTAGCGCCCACCAACTATCTACACAGACATGACCAAGTGAGCAGTATAATACATCATAAGTTAGCAAAACTGCATAAACTAACAACAGATACGTTCTTATATTACAACTATACGCCCGCCAATGCACTTGAAAATAACACTCACAAATTATATTGGAACCGAAGCATCATAACAGACAAAACTATCAATTGTAACCGCCCAAATATTACACTTATAGACAAGATGTCAACAACAACGTACATAATAGACATAACAATTCCGAATTCACACAACCTTTAGACTTCATAGAAAAATTAACTAAATACAGACCATTGGCTGACGAAATTAAAAATATGTGGAAACAGAAGAATGTATTTATAATACCAATTGTTATATCGACAACTGGCATTGTTCCACAAAAACTACATAAAAGTCTTCTTAAATTACAGCTCCATCCTCTGACTTACATCCAGCTTTAAAAAACAGTTATTTTAAACACAACATCAATAGTCCGGTCACATCTCAATCTTGATTAAAAGGATTAATAGAATTGTAGACAACTTGTTTGAAAAAAACCGGACTTACTAATTGCCGTCAGAAATGACTTGCAAAACCGGAATAATAATAATAATAATAATAATAATAATAATAATAATAATAATAATAATAATAATAATAATAATAATACAAATTATACCCCACTTAACCTGGCTGACAAAGAACAGATACATAAAGATTCCAATACAATACAACAAGAAAATATTCAAAAATGGGCAGCAAAACAACTACATGGCAGATACTACCACCAAAGTCACAAAGAGAACATAGACAGAATAGCTACATTTACATATCTTGAGAAAGGATATCTGTTTCCAGAAACCAAAGGATTTCTACAGGCCATTCAAGACAAGGTAATAAACACAAAAAGCTATAGACTGCACATAATTAAAGACCTACAAAACACAAACGATAAATGCAGACGCTGCAAAGACGAACAGGAAACCATTGAGCATATTACAAACGGCTGTAAAATTCTAGCTCCCACACAATATACAGAACGGCACAACTCGGTAGCTAAAATTATTCATCAAGAATTAGCACTTAAATACAAATTAATTAGCAAATGGGAACCATACTATAAATATAATCCATCAATTATCCTAGAAAACGACGTGTGCAAATTATACTGGGACAAAGCTATTCTGACAAATAAAACAGTTGCACATAACCGCCCAGACATTACTCTTACTATAAAAAATGTAAATACTACGTATCTTATTGATGTAGCAATACCAGCAGACCATAACATCAAGGTCAAATATAACGAAAAAATTGATAAGTACTTACCTCTAGCGCACGAAATAGAAAAAATATGGAAAGACAAAGTGAGAATAATCCCCATAATTATGTCATCAACAGGTATAGTGCCACTAAATCTAAAGGAAAACCTAAATAAATTACAGCTTAAAGAATATGTTATAATACCTATGCAAAAGGCTGTGATACTAAAAACATGTAACATCGTTAGGTCTTTTCTAAAACAATGACAATCTTTACTGGACCTGGTCCCGTACCCGTCCAATAAATAACTCCCAGGATAATACCTGTGAAAAGGAAAAAAAAAAAAAAAAAAAAAAATAATAATAATAATAATAATAACAACAACAATATTAATAATAATAATATATATACATATATATACACAAAGATCAAGCAAAATAAAGAAAAGCATTTAAATGTATAAAATAAACTACTCTATAGGTAAAACACACAATTACTTAACTGAACGTTTCATATTTCCAATTGCTGTTTTTAAGGTAACAACGCAAACAACACTATTGCTGCCGGAATAAATGTCTATTACTTGTCCAAGCTTTCAACAAAGGGGTGGTAGATTGTCCTTTACAATAAGAACCAAATTGCTAATTTTTAGCGTTGATGATGAACTATTCTTTTTCCATTTGCTACGTTGTTGTAGTTCTTGTAAGTAGTCGTGAGATCATCTTTTCCAAAAGTCTTGAGTAATGCGTTGGATCAACTGGAATCTTGACAGCCAGTCAAGTAAGTCCGGATTTGCTGGTGCAATGATAGGACGGCCAATCAGAAAGTGTTTTGGTGTAAGCCGTTCTAGGTCGGAAGGGTCCATGTATAAGAGAGATATTGGTCGAGAATTTAATATTATTTCTATTTGTGTTAAGCAAGTTATAAATTCGTCATGTGTCAATAAAGCATTCTTGGAGCTCGTTGTTAGCTATAACAAAATTAGTTCCATTGTCTGAGTATACATGAACCGGTTTTTCACGTCTACCACAAAAACGCCAAATTGCTGATATGAATGAGGCAGTAGTTAAATCTGAATCTGATTCTAAATGTATAGCTTTGGTCGTAAAACACACAAAAAGACATAAATATTGTTTATAGCTGCGTGTGCCTCTACCTTTGCGGTCTCTTACATTGAATGGGCTAGCATAGTCTACACCAGTGGTATAAAAAGATGGTGCTAGATTTACTCGGGCGCTGGAAAGATAACCCATAACAGGAGTTATATACCGTGGTCTTGTACGGAAACAGCGTACACAATTAAAGATTATTTCTGCCAAATATTGGCCAATGCTTATTTCTTATAGATGCTAAAAGAGGTTCTGACCCACAATGCAATAACTGTATATGCTCATTTAATAAAATTAAGTTAGTTAATTTATAGTTGCTTACTTGCAATATACTTTTATCATCCAAAAATGGGTTAAGTGAAAGTATTTTATTTTTGCTATGTATTTGTAGGTTAGCTGCCAAATCTCTTATCTCATCGGAAAAACTCGTTAATTGTGCTAATTTTACAAGTGACAGGCAGTTATAAGATGAGCATCTTTACAAAATAAACATTTGTGCTTTAAAACGTGATCATTATTTATTGAATAGTTTACTGAGTTCGTTTTTAAATCAAGGAATTGTATGATGTTGGGGTTTTTCAATATGTAATGTTTCTAAAAGTTTGAACTTTTTTTGCAAAAATACTTCAAGTGAAAAAAATATCGGCAGTTTATGTAATTCCCATTCACGTCTTGTGGATGGATCCAAACAAATAGTAATTAAATAAATTAATAATGTATCCCAATTGTCTACCGGCTGACCAAATGCATTTAATGCTCTTAAGTTAATTGTAAGAATATCTATCATAGTTCGAATGGCTGTTAAAGTTTTCTTAGAAATAGTATTAATATCAAAAATTGCCTTTACGTGTTTGAATATGGTTAACCTTTTGTTTTCATATCGCATTTTTAGTATTTGCCTCACAGAAAATTTTCAGATAAAACATTTAACGAATTAAGAGATTTGGCTGCGTCACCAACTAAACATGAACGTAAGTAATAAAATTTTTGTATGTTGTCTATTGCTAAATTATTATGTATTAATGAATTAAACGTTTCTTTAAATTGTGTCCACTGATCGTAACAACCATCAAAAGACGGCATTTTTATAGTTGGCAATTTAACATTTGGTAAATTAATCGAAGGTTGTTGAAAAAGTACCGGAGCATTTGCATTTATTGAAGAAATTGAAGGTGATTGAGTATTAGTACGTTCCGGTACAGTAGTATCTAAAAAAATCTTTAATTTTGATTTAATATCGTTAAAGTGTTCTTCAAATGCCTGACCTTCAGCGTCTGTACTGGCATTAAATTGTTCAAATAAAAGTTCTATAACATTTAGACAATTTTCAACTGTTGCAAGAATGTCTAAACTAGCAGTAACACTAGACAATCTCTCAAAGGTTTTAGCGCGGCTTATCGGGGTCTTGTGTCTCTCTGGTAAGACTCGGAGTTAATGGTAGAAGTAGATAAAGTAAAACTTGAACTTGTTTTATAATACTTATAATATATAATATAATAAAGTTAACTGAAATAATATAAAAATACAACAATTAAATGAAAATACAGGATAGTTCTGCGTTGATAGTTAAAAGCAACTGCCTTGTTACAGTTTAAGGTTGATATTTATATTAATTTTAGATTGTAAAAAACAAGAAAGAATTGAGAATTAGAGATTTCCAGATAGGTGATAAAATAACATTTTCCTAGAATTAAAACCCATCTGGTATAGAAGCATTAGCCCTAAATGACACAATACAATAATGAGATTGCGATTGTATGTCATAAAACTAAATATACATACTTACTAATTATAATCAAACTTCATTATACTCTTACCCGTATTCATAAAAGCTCATTAAATTTAATGACTATTAAATGTGACAACATAACCTCACAATTCGATAAAACGTCAAAACTATTTTTATAAATTTGATAAAAATACATGTTATTTATTTTGCGTTATTATTAAATATTATTATTCATTCAATCTGATTGTTATTTATTATGCCAAACTTGTTTTTATGGTAGAATAAGTATAAATAATTTTGCGGTTGTCAAATTTAACGATCCGTTACTGTAACTGACTTTTATGAATACGGGCATAAGTCTACTTTATAACTTTTATTGAATTTTATATAAATTTTAAATTTGCCGCTTGTTTTATCAGTGATCAAAAATAAATTTAATTTAGAGGTAGTGCAGTTGCGACGTGACTGGTAGCTTAATTACTTCTATTTCATAGGTGAACGTTATCACGTACAATTTTACAAATATGAATCACTTCAGTCAAACTAACGCATCTACTGATGCGACGTGATTGAAGTGGTTGGTGGATCTATGTGACAAGTGGTATGGCACTCCAAACGCACAATATTAGTAATATTTATTATTTTAAGGTGGGAAAATTGTCCCATAAAACTTTCGTGCAGCTTTTCTCGGAAGTTAATTAAGATAATTCATTTCATTCATAAGCTATTTTGGTAAAAATATATTAATAAATAAAAAAGTTTAGTGGTAAAAATTGTTCAATTTATTTCAAACTTAGTTCATATTAATAATATTTATATAAAAAAAATTATGCCGCAAAAATTATCACAAAATAATTATTTGTTTGCTTTAAAAGTAGCACCAAAGATGAGGATACTTTTGGGTGTAAACAATAAGCCCACCGATGGCTCCGCCCATTACGTTTGGTACTGTTTATATTACACAATTGGTAGTTTGATTTTATTGGGTGATCGGCGCCACGGGCGGTATTTTACTACAGTGCGAGTGAAGCGCTCCCGGTAGTTTACCACGGAACCATTCCTGACAATTCTGTCCTTAAGTGATAATATCACACAACCAAACGCACATGCACAAAACCATCGTAAAAGTGACAGATTTGGCTATTTAACAAATAATTTAGTTTTAAGGTTAGGTTATTTTAATAAATTTCTTTATATTTTATTGTGCTAAGTTTTATTATTATTTGTTTTATTTAAGACCGGTTTTGGCTGTTATGCCATCGTCAGTATAAAATTATTACAAATAAATATAACAGTTATATAAATGATCTTAGTAATAAAACTTACTTATATTTCACAGATGTTGTTGTGTATTGCGGGTGATGTGAATTTGTTGTGGTTACTGTTACATTGGTTGGTTATTGTGTAGTGTGACTATTGTTGTTGAGTAATTTAGTCTAGTGTGGTAATGGTTTTTTAAAAATGTATAAATATGTTGGCAGGATTATTGATTTGTTTGTTTTTTTTTTAATTTGTCTATTTTATTTAGTTTTGAAATTGTCATTTGTCATTGTCACCGCCCAACTGTCTTAGAATATGTATCTGAAATACACAGTTTTCTAAAAAATAAACATCATTTTATTTGGCATGTTTTTCATGTTTTTAAAAACTCACTTAGCTTCAAAGATTTATTAAATAAATTAATAACCTTTTATTAATAATAATAAGAAGAAGATCAGTTTTTGGCAGTTTTTATTGCTCAGGTAATTAATAGTTTTCAATAGTTCAATTTTGTTTACTCAGATTAAGTAAGATTTTGTTGGTTTTGGCTTAAGATTGGCTTTCATTTTAAGTGATTTTGGTTATAATTTTGGTTTAAATTAGGCCGTAGTAAAAATAAGTTTCTGCAATTGCAGTAAATTTTATAATAGGTGTTTGAGCAATAAGTGTTTCAACAAAAGCAGCAAACAATATAGAAAAGGCTTTATATCTTTTTTGAGCATCTCACTAACAAGAGTGCTTACCACTACAATTTACGCATTGAGGTAAACTGGTAAATGAATCAGAGTCATGTTATTTTTTACTGCATTTTGTATGTACATGTTGCACTATGGACATCTAATTGCAGTATGTCCAAATCATTGGTATTGGAAACACCTTATTGAGTTCAGAATAAACGAGCTAACCGGGCAAGTACAGTTCTTGTCTACATTTTTTGTTGTGTGGTGTATAACAACTTCAATAAGTAAGGTACTATCTCTCAACTTGTTGCAAGAATGTTGGAATTAGTACTGTGAATAAAAAACTTTTGTTTTTTGAAACACCGCGTACGACAAACACACAGGTGTGTTTTACAAGATGTTATGTGAATAATGTCAAAAGTTAACTCGCATATATATGAGTTGCTCCAGACAAACAGAGGGTTTTTTATATACAGGGTGTAGATTAATTGGCGGATAAACGCCAGGTAACTTTATAGATCGTGCCAAAAGAAAACGAAAATCTTAATTCCAAAATGCTGAAAAACTTTTCGTTTGGCCTCACGAGGTCCTCAAAGTTTTGTTACGCTTGGCAACGTTGCAAACTTTCTAAATTCAAACCTATAATGTAGGCAACTTAATACACATAAAATAGGCAATTTAATACACACATAAAATTTTATTTTTTATTATAAACTACAAATGTTCAAATTGGCCACCGTTTACTTCTAAACACTTTACAGCACGTATCGATATCGAATTTATGACGTTCTCAAGCCTCGCCGGCGTTAAATGTTAAATATGTCAGAGTTGCTATATTTATGTCAATTATTTTAAATATATTTTCAAACAATCAATTGTGCATTGAAATAATTAATATTTTTATTTATGACAGAATCTAATAATTTATAATAGTTGTATCAGCTGCAATGTATAAATTGTTCTATAATTCAATAATAATTATAGTACCTATTTGCTGGATTCACGCATTTTAGCCGCATGGTGAAACGACAAAAATCATCGATGGTTTTTGTCAAGGGTGGTCACGGGATTGACATGGCAACGTAGTAGTTGTTAATCCGAGACAGACATAAGGCAGACCGCCGCATACTAGACAAACGCAACATAATATATTTCCCAAATGCATCAAAACAGCATTCATAATTTAATAATGCGGTATGTGTCGTCAATGTGCGACCTCACACAATTTTAAATTAATGATTATCAAAAGAATAAAGTATATCATAATACTTAAATTGAATTTTATTTGAATTTAAAAGTCACTGATGACAAAAGTCACCGGAGATCAGAATTGACCCTCTGACATTTATTGCATTGCCTACTTTATAATTTGAATTTTATTAACAATTTTGCTACGTTGCCAAGCGTATTTTTAATTTAAATTTGATTTATTCTTCAAAAGTAATTTGCACATTTTTCAATGTTTTTTATTATTACGTTTCAATAAACCTCGTAATTTTTATTATACTAAAAAAGAAAGCAAATTGGTACATAATATACGCAATTAAAACAATATTTGTATTGACAAAATTGAAACTTTGAGGACCTCGTGAGGCCAAACGAAGAGTTTTTCAGCATTTTGGAATTAAGATTTTCGTTTTCTTTTGGCACGATCTATAAAGTTACCTGGCGTTTATCCGCCAATTAATCTACACCCTGTATATATATATATATACTATGTTGTAATTGGTTTTGCCGAGGTGATGCATAACTTTTTATTTAAAAATATTCGTTTATTATAGCATAATGTATGATAACCTATAATGTAACGTATACTAATAAAATCAAAATAAAACATTATTTTCAATGTACAACTAAAGGTATTTGTAGTTACAATCAATATACACGCATGGTAAAAGTTGCATGATATACTGTAGCCTAATAGTGTGTATTAGTGGTTCAGAAAAATATAGAAATATAGGCGTCCGAATAACATTCCATTAATCTTAGACTCATTGTAATATTACACTTACAGTTTGCGATAATATTATTAGTTCGTCAATAGTGGCGCTGAGCAAATTATCGAAAGCCAATGAAGTAGAGTAGGGTAGAAGGGGCATTACGATGCGCGAACCAGACACACATGAACGCTGCCATTTTAGCTCATAAAAACTCGTTTGTTTACATTTGGTATCACGAATTAGGCAACTAACAATACTCGGTACATAGCACGACATCTATCATTGCATTTAATTTAAAAATAAAGAAACGCTATATTAGAATTAAAACTTTTTTGTCTAGTTTATATCCGCTATTTTTTAGTAAAATATAATTTACGTTTACATAAGTTAACAATTATAATTTTGCAATATAAATCATAGTATTTTTATCTAAAAAAAACACATTTGCCAGTGATCCTGCTTTATTATAGTTTTTCAATTTAAGAAACTATCTATAATAATTTTATTGTAGATTACTTAAACAACACAGGTATATTTTATTAATTACACAGTAACCGCATTACACATAATTACAGATAATATTCTACTAAGGGCCGGTATTATAAACAATTAAAATCTGTAGATTTTATTTACTAACCAAGTAAATTATTTATATTGGCTGATGTTAGTATTATAAACGTCAAATATCAAAAATAGGTAACTAAATCTATGGAATAAATTAATCATCCAAAATCTAATGATTAAAACTTATTCAATGAATAACTTGACACATGTCATGTTTCTTAGGTTATTATTAATGTGGAGCAATACCGGAATACGTTTATTCGTCGAATATATTTAATTTGAGTTTTGTTATTCGGTGATTTATTTTCTCTTTATAATACCGGCCCTAATTAGATTACTCGGAAATTTCAGAGATTTACGCCCTTAATTATTTTATAATCTCTTTGAAATGTACCTGCATAGTTATTTTCTACTCGCAGACTAATATATAAGCAAGTTTATTGTAAATAATTATCATTTATCTCTAGTTAGTCAATGAGTAATATACGTAAACGTTTCGTAAATAAATTTTTTACTTAAATATGCCGCGCTTTTATTTTTATAGTTAGGTAACCCTCTTAAATTACATGCAAAGATAAAAGTCGTCCCTGTGTACCAAGTATTGTTAGTTGCCTAATTCTACCCTACTCTACTTCATTGTCGAAAGCAGACAAAACATTAGGATTGCAAATTGCCAATAAAACCCAGCGTTTCTACAATTTTTTCATTATCCACCTTGATATTTGGTATGTTATGTTCTTGTTTTAACTGATAAAAAGATTTGTCGAATTGACGCGTGCCTGTTGTAACGCAAAAAGTATGACCGGATGATAATATACAAATAAAATAATAAATCCAGACCTGTTTTGTGAGTTTTATGTACGTTTATTTAATTTACGGCAGATTTTTTTTATTTTTTTTAAATAAATTATTTCAAAATAAATAAACTTTTTCAAAATAATTAAATATTTAACATAGAAAAAAGTATATTATATTATACGAGACAGCTTTTAGATGCATTTACAACCTTGCTAATAGATACCAGCTTGGCTATAAACGCTTTGCTAGTAACGTAAATCTCTGTAAACAAAAGTAAAACATATTATTTTGAATTTAAGAAAACATTTAATTTAGCGACAAATCAATGTAATATTGTTTTGCAAAAACAAAATCAGAAATATAAAAAATAACTGCTTTTGCAAATTAATCTGTAGCAAATTAATAAATAAAATAATGTAGACTATTATTTTAATTATTAAATAGGATATTATTTTAATTATGTTATATTTTGTGGTGTAATATATTATATGTTATATTTTGTGGTGTAATATATTATAATATAATATATCGTGCAAACAATCTTCTTATCCGTTCGTTTATCCTATTCTGTCGGGCCGATAAATCTACATATTTAATTTATCAGTTTATATAAAAATCTAAACAATGTCTATTTTTAGATGTAGAAATTATTCAATATAAATAAAAGGGTGTGAAATCGGGGGAGAATATAGTTAAATATTATAGATCAAAATCACTCTTAGATTGTGTGCTAGTTATCAATTACGACATTTGATAATAGATTTTGCTCTTATTTATAATTAATTTAAAATAAATGTACTGAAATCAATAAATGATGAACAAAAAATATGTTTTAAAACGAATCGTCACAAAAATATTTATGAATGTGAGCATAAGTTCAGAAAAAAATAGCAATTTTTCATTAAATATTTAACCAAAGTTATGTTATTTATGGTCATAAAAGTTATTCATTTTTACTTATATTACATATTATATTCAATAACATCGAGTTAATTTCCGGATTCGTTTAAGTTAACACTAAGGTAGTACCTATATTTAAAAAAAGGCTCTGTAGATGACTGTAATAATTACAGACCAATAAGTTTAATTCCAGTTATTTCTAAAGTTTATGAAATTTTGTTGCATAATCAGTTAAGCACATGTAGAAAGCAACAATTTTATGAATAAAAATCAGTTTGGATTCAGAAAAATTAAATCTACCGTTATGGCAGTACATTGTTTTGTGGATCACATAGTTGAAAGTCTAGATAATAAAAATCATGTAGGATCGATTTGTTGTGATTTTTCTAAGGCCTTCGACTGCGTGTCTCATGATATATTACTGCAAAAACTAAAGTTTTATGGTTTTTGCAACAATTCTGTCAACTTGTTAAAGTCCTATCTACAAGAAAGAATTCAAACTACATATTATAATCAACAGAAGGCAGTATTCAGTATGGTGTGCTACAAGGTTCTGTTCTGGGACCAGCATTGTTTTTGTTATATATAAACGATCTTAATAATGCAGTCCCAAACTCTATCTTATACGCGGATGATACTACGGTGTATTGCCATAACAAGAATGAATCCGAGTTGGTTGTTGACATGGATAAAGCATTGCACTCTGCTATATTATGGTTCTAAGCAAATCGTCTCTCTCTGAATGAAGCAAAAACTAAAAAAATGATTTTTTTGCTTAGGTCACATGAATTGCATGACAGTCACAAAGAGGTGACTTTTTAGGATTTCACTTAGACCCTACTCTTAGATGGGATTGTCAAGTAAATCATGTGTCTAGCAAACTTTCGAAAAACATTTTTCTTCTAAAAAATCATAAAAAAACAGTTCCACATTTTGCTCTTATGACCGCATATTTTGCGCTATTTTAGTCAATTTTTTTATGGCTTACTGGCTTGGGGTCATAGCCCTCATGCCAGTAGAATATTTTCTATTCAAAGAAGAGCGGTCAGAGTAATTTGTGGACTGAATTATAGAGACGATGTTGTAGTTAAGTTCAAGTATCTAGGTATCTTAACTGTACCTTCTAGATATATATATATATATATATATATACGAATGCCTTTCTACGTTATAACACACTCGGATTCATATGTCACACATGCGGATCATCACCATTATGATACTCGTCATAATCAAAATATTTTACCGCGTTTTGTAAGTATAAATAAATGTAGAACCGCTGCTAATTTCTATGCTCCCAATCTGTTTATTTTAACTATTTTAAACTGTTTTTATTGTACATTATTTTGTAAACATTATTTATATTTGTATGACTTGTGTAACACATTTTTTCTTGTGAAAACATTAATAAATTCTATTCTATTCTATTATAAAATGGATTTGACAAAATCGATATTTTGAAATTGCATTATTATTTTTAAGCAAGATCGAGTTTAATAATTTGCAAAGAAAAAAAAATTTATTGTTGATATAAAGAAATTATACAGGGAGTTTATAAATGAATGGGATTATGTAATCACTTTAAATATGCCGCCTTTTTAAAATCGTTCACTATACTACATATGTTTTCATATGTTTGCTTGACAGCTGTCAAAGTTGATCTGTCAAAACAAATAGTTTAGTGAACAATTTAAAAAAGCGGCACATTTAAAGTGATTACATAATCCCATTCATTTATAAACTCCCTGTATTTGACAGATTGTCAAATTGTTAAGTTATTTATAATATATATAAATATATAATTGACGTTTGTGAATTGAAATTTGTTCGATTTGATAGAACGTTGATGTAATTAGTCGTACAATAATTTTATTATTTTCTGTGTATTCAAAAATTGATGATCTACTATACTATACGTCTCGGTATCACTTCCTTCATTACATTTACTATACAGGGTGTAGATTAATTGGCGGATAAACGCCAGGTAACTTTATAGATCGTGCCAAAAAAAAACGAAAATCTTAATTCCAAAATGCTGAAAAACTTTTCGTTTGGCCTCACGAGGTCCTCAAAGTTTTGTTACGCTTGGCAACGTTGCAAACTTTCTAAATTCAAACCTATAATGTAGACAACTTATTACACATAAAATAGGCAATTTAATACACACATCAAATTTTATTTTTTATTATAAACTACAAATGTTCAAATTGACCACCGTTTACTTCTAAACACTTTACAGCACGTATCGATATCGAATTTATGACGTTCTCAAGCATCGCCGGCGTTAAATGTTAATTCTGTCAGAGTTGCTATATTCATGTCAATTATTTTAAATATATTTTCAAACAATCAATTGTGCATTGAAATAATTAATATTTTTATTTATGACAGAATCTAATAATTTATAATAGTTGTATCAGCTGCAATGTATAAATTGTTCTATAATTCAATAATAATTATAGTACCTATTTGCTGGATTCACACATTTATTTTGAAAACGCATTTTAGCCGCATGGTGAAACGACAAAAGTCACTGATGGTTTTTGTCAAGGGTGGTCACGGGATCGACATGGCAACGTAGTAGTTGTTAATCCGAGACAGACATAAGGCAGACCGCCGCATACTCAATAATGCGGTATGTGTCGTCAATGTGCAACCTCACACAATTTTAAATTAATGATTATCAAAAGAATAAAGTATATCATAATATTTAAATTGAATTTTATTTGAATTTAAAAGTGATGACAAAAGTCACCGGAGATCAGAATTGACCCCCTGACATTTATTGCATTGCCTACTTTATAATTTGAATTTTATTAAAAATTTTGCTACGTTGCCAAGCGTATTTTTAATTTAAATTTGATTTATTTTTCAAAAGTAATTTGCACATTTTTCAATGTTTTTTATTATTAAGTTTCAATAAACCTCGTAATTTTTATTATACTAAAAAAGAAAGCAAATTGGTACATAATATACGCAATTAAAACAATATTTGTATTGACAAAACTGAAACTTTGAGGACCTCGTGAGGCCAAACGAAGAGTTTTTCAGCATTTTGGAATTAAGATTTTCGTTTTCTTTTGGCACGATCTATAAAGTTACCTGGCGTTTATCCGCCAATTAATCTACACCCTGTATATATGCAGGGTGTTTCAAAACATGTGTCGAAAAATAAAGTGTGGGATTGGTAGGCTAATTATAAAAAAAAGTTCCCATTAAAGCCTAGATCATACTCATCCGATTTTTTCATTTTTTCTGCGATTATTTTAACATTTTGCGATTTTTTTAAGAATGTACCTAACTTCATGCCATTGAATTTGTATTATTATTATTAAAATAGCTGTAAATTAAAAGTTTAACTAAATTTAAATGAGATTTTACAGTTATTAAATCAAACGCCAGTTTTGTAATGAAACAGATCAGATTGTGGTTATGTTTGTATTTGTAACTTCACTTCATTATACTCTTTGTTTAACCGTCGTTACTGACAATCTCCAATGTTAATTATTAATTAAAACATCAAATAAAGTAAAATAATTCAACTCAAACAATATTACAAAAATATAAAAAAAAATTTACGCGTTTTGTAACATATTTACATTTGTTTATGTGTTCTCAAGGTTAACTTTGACAAAATTTATTTTTTAAATTGTATTTTTGGAAGTTATTTTTGATGATATTTTGTATTTTTATCAAACGGACAAAGTTGAGTCAAATTTGAACTTTATTTCATTTAAAGGTTGATATGTCATATAGGTTATGTATTTAAAAAATAAAAAAAAAATCTGATTATTGCAAATTACATAAAACTATGTTTACACAAATAATTAGTTTTAAATATGTGGTCAAAATTAGTACATACAAATACTAAAAAAAAAATATTTTACTTATAAACTTTAACTAATGTTTAAATACAATAAAATAAATATTGTTTAAAACAAGAACAATTAAATAAAAACATATTTTTAAGTTTTGAAAGATATTATAGATATATTTTTAAATAAAGTATTAGTACAAATATAAAAGTCACTAAAATAAAAACAAAATGTCACTAGAAAAAATCGGAATAAAAAAATCGGATCAGTATGAACAAGATTTTGCGAGAAATATTTTTATTTTTATTTACGCTTATTCAATTTGTTTCATATGCCATTGACGGAGATTTTAAGGTTGTGTGAGGTTTTTGTGGCTCTAATTTCTATGACACTTGGAAAATTGGCATTTTGAAAGCACATTGTAAACCACCAATATTTTCTACACAAAAAAGGTACTCCTAGTCAAAAGCTCTAACGTAAACCGTTTTAGAGAAATACGGTATTTTATGATAGAAAACATGAAAAAAAGTAGCAACATGTTTTGTTGTTAAAAAAAAAAATTTGTTTTTGATCTAGTTGTCAGCGTTCATGCATTTGTTTCATGCATTTGAGTTATTGACAATTGTCGTTTAGTTGTTAAATAACTTTTTTTCAAAAAGAGTAAATAACTTATTATCTTACCCAATTAATTTGCTCATTCTTAGTATTTTGCTTGCGTGTTGATAGCAAAATGAATAATTACAGTGATAGCAAGATGTGCAATATTCTTTTTGTTTATGGCGTTGCCGATGGAATGCAGTAAAAGCTCGTCGAATTTATCAAAAGAGGTTTCCAACCGACAGGTACCAAACAAAAGAACATTCATTTGTATTCACAAACGTCTACATCAAACTGGAAGTGTACATAAAAAAGCTTCAGGAAATGGGAGACCTCGTCTGCTACCTCCGCAAATTGAAGAAGATTTTCTTCAAGAAATCAATGACAATCCATCAACTAACACTAGAAGAATAGCTTTAAACCTAAACCTTAGTCACGTTACAGTGTAAAGGATATTAAAAAGCCAGATGTTATATCCTTGTCACATACAGCGAGTACAAGCCCTATTACCAGCAGATTTTTTGCAAAGATTGGCTATGTGTCAATGGTTTCAAGAAAGAATTGTGCAAAATCCTCGATTCTTAGAACAAGTTTTATTTACGGACGAAGCAAATGAACTTTCATAATAATCATGTATGGGCCGACAAAAATCCTTATGTCATAATGGAAGGTCATCATCAGCAAACATTTTCCGTTAATGTTTGGGCAGGTGTTGTAGGAGATCATTTAATTGATCCAAATTATTTGCCGTTTAAGCTAAATGGTTAATCATATCGTAATTTTCTTGAAAAAGAGCTGTCAGGACTTTTAAAGGACGTTCCGGTTTAATTAAAAAACGAAATGTGGTTTATGCACGATGGTGCTTTTGCACATTTTAGTTTAGTTGCGCGTCAATTCTAAAATGAACAGTATAGGAACCTTTGGATAGGTCGAGGAGATCCACAGGCCTGGTCTCTTCGGTCTCCAGATCTAAATGCTGTGTATTTTTTTTGTGGGGTCACTTAAAAAGTTTAGTTTACACCACATTAGTTAATACTGACAAAAGAACTAAAAAGTTGCATTATTGCATCCTGCAATACGATACAAAACACTCCAGGCATTTTTGAACGGGTACGGTCACTAAGACGTAGGTTTGAAGCCTGCGTTACCGTAGGAGGAGGTAATTTTCAACAATTTTTGTAATTTTTCTTGTTTTTTATGTTAGTGCTTAGTTTTGTAAAATAAAGGTTTTGTGATCATGTTGCTACTTTTTCTTTCCGTTTCTAAAATATTGTCAAAAAATAAATAATATAAAAAAAACTTACACCCTGTAACTCGAAATCGGTACGTTTGCGGAAGCATGTTAATAAAAACTTTTTTCTTATAATTAGCCAAGAAATTCCACCTTTTTTTTCCGACACATGTTTTGAAACACCCTGTAATTAAGTTCAGTATCATCAATAAAAAGGCATTTTAATTGTAGTTCAGGTAATGACTGAGAAGTAGAAGTGCTCTCCATATCTTCATTAACTAGACTTGATTGCAAATCAGACACTTGTTGCGATGTAGATAGTAAATAAGATTACCACCCATGTTTCAACTGCATCTGCTTTTTTCTTTGTATACCAGCTTTAGATTTTTTTATTATTTTAAGAGGTTTGGAACGGTTACCGGTATGTTTTTTTGTTTTTCTCATAATAAGTTTGCGTTAATAATGTTTGAAATCGAAAAGAGTAGCCTAAAGTCAAATGCGTTGTTGTAGTATAATAAAATTTAATCCAAAAAAGTATTTTGTGCCTTTGCGTTGTATTTAGACACTTTCACTCGTATTTTCCTTTCTTGCTCTACTTCTTTCCAAAATGTTGTGCCATGTCTCTCTCCCAGTTTGTAAGATTTTACATTCGTGTCTTTGTCTCATTCTTACCTCGTACTTCATTACTATTTTTCCTGCTTCTACTCATAACTTATCTTTTTTGACTTTTTCCAGCACAATATGCGCTAGAGTTTCTTTAAAACCCATCTCCAATGTTTTACATGTATTGTTTTTATTTTTCTTGTTTCCATATTTTGACTCAAACAATATCATACTCCTAACTAAACTGTCAAACATAAGCCTTTTTATTTTTATACAATCAAATTTTTCTACAACTTTATTTTCTTTTTGAGCAATTTTTTTAATGTGCTCACATTCGCTGTTGTTTGTGCAAAAAAATACATATCCCAAATATTTAAAAGATTTTACTTTGCTTATTTCATTTCCAATCCTCCGCTTTTTTCTTTCTACCTTCTTTCTGAAGACCATATTTTTTTATTTTTCTACATTAATTTCCAAACTTTTTTTAAGTTATTTTAGAAATATAAACTATTCCAAACTTTTCATTATTTCTTTCATTTCCTTTGCTTTTTTTGCAACTATTACCATGTCGTCGGCATACGCTAGCGACCTTTTTTTTTTCTACCAATTACTATCCGCTCTCTTTCAGCCAACATTTGTTTTTTTTTTCTACATCTGTTATGTAAGTCGCAAACCAAGTGGGACCCAATAAGCATTTTTTTTGTTAACCCACACTCTGTTTGCTGTCTCCTCATACGCTTCTTCCATTCTTTTTACCAGGTGCTTGCTAATTCCTTTCTATCCCATAAACTTCTACAGTTTCTTTCTATCCCCACTATCAAATACCGCCTTTAGGTTCAACAATAACACATGTACTTTTTTCCTTTTTCTGTTTTTTTTTTATCATATGGTGCAAAATATATACGTTATTTATGGTACCCTTTCCTTTCTTGAAGCCGGTTTGCCCGTCTGGAAGTATTTCATTTATACCCAGTTCTTTATTCAACTTTTTTTCTAATATCATAGTTTTGATTTTGTATGCCGCAGTCTTACTATGTAGTTATTTACTAGATTTTTGCTTTCACTCTGGTGTATAAAACATAAATTCCATGCCCCCATGGTATCAATGAAATATCTTCCTTTTTCAAATTTTTTAATTTCTGTATTTCTATGCTTCTGTTTCTGTTTTTACTTCTAGTTCTTTTTTTTATAAATTCACTTTTAGCTTTTTTTACTGATTTTTGTATGCCTTCTGTTCTTTTAGATATTCTTCTTTTGTGCTTTTGGTGTTTCTCCAGTGCCTTGACATCTTTCGGGCTTTTTTTGAGTTTTGCTGTTTTACCATTTGTTTTCATTTTTTTTCTTATCTTCTATGTTTTTTTAACTACCGTTTCCTTGATTATTTCCTCTAATTCTTTTATTTTCTATTCTACATTTTTCTCAGATATTTTTTATAGGTCTAAAAAAGTAGTAACCTATACAAATCTTCTCTAAATATAATCTACAACAGTATTCCAAAATTCAAATACGTTGTAGTTTAATAGTATCAATAGTAATCGTAATCCAAATTCGTATGACAATTTCAAAACAAGGTTGTATACACGCGTGTATTTCAAATATCACAATAAGGATTTGTAACTACCACAGATAAATAGATCATCCGCTTTAGGCGAGTGTGTGTTATATGTTTAATGCGCCGGTTGACGGGTAAAAACTAAGAATATGATACAGTGTACAGAAATAAAATGCAATTTTTGTCAGAAATACATCAATTAGGACAACAGGTACATTTGTAGATTAATTAATATTTTTAAATTCTTTAAATATATTATAATAATATAAACTTTATTAATTATAATTAAACTAATAAATAAAATGTTACAGAAATATGTAATATAAAAAATAGAGTTTTATTTTATTTCTTATATACATATATTATTAGAATAAACAATACTGAACAAAACATAGAAGAAAAACCACTGAAAAAATATTAAGTATATTATCCGAAATGTATAATAAATAGTGGCAAAGTATTTATTTCTAGCATATGTATTTTATCGCTTTTCTAGAGGGAGTGGGGTACACGGAGTAACCGGTGAATAACGATTCATTCATCGCTGTGATTCATCTCTCTATTGCCGTGCAAACCTCATACACACCAACGAAATTATTATCTTTTGTAATGTGTAAATTTGGCTTGCCGTCTACAACCTTAAAAATGAAATGACATTTCTGACATCTATTGACAGAAGATTCTATTAAATATTACATTTGCTACTACTAACATTTCAACGGAATTACGATGAACTATTATCCTATTTTGTGCGATGGGAGGTTCCTGAGGCCCGCTCTTAATTAATAGTAATTTAATTAAGAAACCGAACCGTCGTAATACAAAATTGATAAGTTTGTGTACAAAACTCGACACAAATAATAACTTATTCAGATTGTAATGTATTCAAATTGTATACATCCATTTTTGAACATATGTTAGTGTACGAATGTAATTTATTCAATGTGGTCGAATCGTCCATCAAATTTGTTTGCTTATGTAAGAAAGCATTTCCGTTTCAAAGCGATTTGTAATTAGAAAATTGTAGCAAAGAAAGTCGTCAAGCAGCACACAGGATGTCTACATTCAATCGAAAACAATACGATTTAAAATTGGTATTCAGTAATTATATGTTTTACGCCAATTATGTTTAGTATTTCTTATTACCAAAAATATTGAGAATAGATTTATAGCAATAACTAAGTAATAAATTTAAAAACGTTTAATTGGCAAATTAGTGCCATTAATTTCAATTATTGGTATAACACTAAAAAATTCTTTTATTGCTTCATAAGTTTGATTTATAACTTATGAAGTGTTGTGTTTTATATGAAGATAAAATAGGATGACGCCCTCTAATTGACATTTTGTATCTTGTAGGAGACTTAAATGATATACAATATAGAAAATTATTTAGTAAAACAATTCAAACTTAATTGTTATTTTGAATAATAAACTGCACATAATAATGATGTATTTTTTTTGTATTAATCATTACTACAAGTTATATTATTAATATTATTGGTATTTTCTGTATTATTATTTAACATATTAACATGGAGCAATATAATTTATTTTAAATGGGTGATGACATTAGTGATGGACAAGTACCTGGTATATTGAAATTTGAGTGAATACCTAAGATATGTACCTAATGGGCAAATGCCGGGTATATTGCAATTTGGATATGTACTATGTACCTGGTATTTAACAAAGTAGGTTCTCTAACAAATTGTAGATACGTGACTATACGTGATTATACGTAATTATACGTGATTATACGTGACTATACGTGGTTACGTGACTATACGTGACTACGTAACTACTACGTGACTTATTACTAAATAAGTTTGGTAATTTTGTTCATGTTTTCGATAGCGTATGGCAAAGCCTTTAGGCTAGTTTTTAAATTTAAAGGTATTTTACTCTTTTTCCACCCAACACAAAAAAAACCTTAAATAACGGCTTCAACTTCTACAGTTTTCAACGAACCAATCCGATTGTTTTAGCTAAAACAACTTATTTATGACATAAAAGTATATCTGAATTTAAGACAGTTTAGGCCTTCTTTTCTAACTACGGCCATCAAAATTTTAAAATTTTGAAAAAGTTTTATCCTATTTATTTTTTAAGTTATGGAACTAGACTTGGAGATCTAAAAAAAATAATGTTTATTTCCCTGTCAATATTAGCGTGGGTAGTTTTTTTAGAAAAATTTCAATCAGTTTTTATTTTATTATAAATCGGAATTTTTCAATTTTGTAAAGTTGAAAGTAGTTTTTAAAGGTGGTACTATAAATACAAACCCTGCAATTTGAGCAAGGACTGTTTTTAATCAATTGCAACAATATGTTGTTGATAAATATAGGGTTTTCTAATAAGAGGTATCATTTTGATATTAAAAAAAAAAACGGGTATTTTTTAAGAAAAATCAATAAATGTTTATTTCATTGTAAAGAGGAAGATATGCCATTAACATTTGAAAACAATATTAATCAAATGGCCTCCACGGTTACGGTTGCAGTACTACATTCTTTTCATTAAATTTTCCATGATCAATTCGCACATTTGCGGCTGTATGTCCTCGATAACTTTACGAATACTATCTTTAAGGGCTTGAATCAATTGTAAAGCAATGGCATAGACCTTATCTTTTACGTGGCTCTAAAAAATAAAGTCTAAAGGTGTTAAATCACAAGATCTCGGTGGCCAATTGTGATCACCTTTTTGAGAAATAACACGATCAGGAATTTTTTTTTGCAAAATTGCGATTGTTTTGTTGCTTGAGTGGCACGTAGCGCAGTCTTGCTGAAAATAAACGTCATCCACATCAATATCTTCCAATTCCGGCCATAAAAAATCATAGCTTGGTAGCACCATCCATTCACCGTAACAGTTGCACCAGCCTCATTTTTGTAAAAGTAGGGTCCATTCACACCGCTAGCCCAAAAACCGCATCAAACAGTGACACGTTGAAGATGCAAAGATTTTTCAACAATTATTCTTGGTTTTTCTGAGTCCCGAATGCGACAATTCTGCTTATTAACGTAGCCTTCGAGGTGAAAATTAGCCTCATCACTGAAGATGATTTTTTGATGAAATTTCGGATTATTTTGATGCATTTGAAGAACCCAATCAGCAAAGATACGATGTTTATGGTGATCGACCAGCTTGAGTTTTTGTGTTAACTGAACTTTAAAAGTCTTAAGACTTAAGTCTTTATGCAAAATACGATGTAATGTCTAATTCTAAAGATCGACAAGGAATCGACAAACCTGGGCTTTCTTCAACACTACGGGCTACATCAGCAATATTCTCATGTGTTCTTGACCGATGCAGACGGTTTTGATTGTTCACATCACAAACTTGTTCTAACAGCTCAAATTTTTCTACCAGGTTTACTATTGCCGACCGAGAAAGTGCTTTACGACGACCAAAAAGTGCTTTAGTTTTGCAAACTGGGACTGAAAAAAGTTCACCATTTTTGTAGTGAATTTTAATAATTTTAATGCGTTGTTGAAACGTGTATTGTTCCATTTTTAATAATGGCGTAGTTTTTACTTGTCAAATGTCAAAAGATAATAGTTTCAAAATTGACAGCTGCCCAAATAACCTGCTATTCAAAATAAAACTTCTTATTGGAAAACTCTTTACTTTTTTTAATTATTGTTTTAAAAGGTGTTTTTACCAACCCTTAACTTTTTTCAAAACTCACCCCAAAATACCTTTAAAATCACTCATGTTAGAAGTAATTTTTGTTTCTAAGAACAATTAATTGCTTGCATTATATATACATTAGTTTTCTTTGATGTAAAATTGCTTTTTACAAACATTTCTAAATTTCTAGTGTTAAACATTCTTGAGGAACGCTAATTAGAAGTACCTAGGTTTACAGATATAAATTACACATTATTAGAAACTATTATTTCCTTTGATAAATTTAACAATTACTTTATTCAGTCACTACAGCTAGACACCATAGTGTGGCTTCTATAATAGGCAACTTAGTATACACAAAAATTATGTTGAATGTGGTTAAACTAATGCCTTTGCCTGTATTTAACATTTTTTATTTGCGCTTACATATTAAACATTTCTTGGGCGACGTTGCACGAGTTTAACCACATTTAACATAATTTTTGTGTATACTAAGTTGCCTATTATACAGACCGCACTATTCGTGTCTAGCTGTAATAAAATCATTTTTTTTGCTAAAACAAACCATAGATCCGATTTCTTTATTAAAGCAAAATACAATGTCAATTGTAAATTCTCTACTATTAAATCCTACCGGTACATATAAAATTAGAACAATTTGCAACTTTTTCAAAAACAGAAATACAATTCAAAATCTACCAGAAAATGTTCTTAATATATTTGCTAGTTTAATAAACACGTTTTTTGAAGCATGAAGTTAGTTTTAGCAAAATTATTAAAAAAATAGTAAAAAACAGATTATTGTAATTTAAAATATTGCGTTATCTCTTATAATCAATTTAGATTTATTAAAAATAAAAATACACATAATAATGATAATTTTGTTGTAGCAGTGTTCTGTGATTTGACAAAAATTACAAAATACTTTTTTTTTGTCTTTTATGGTTTAAAGACTATCTTTAAAACAAAAGCCAATTTGTCAACTTAAATTTTTTTAAGTCTAACAGTTTAAACATTACTAAAGTTCTACGGGAAACTATTTTAAAATCTATCTTATTTTTTTTTAAACATTAACGATTTATTAAGTAGTGAAATATAGGAAAAAATTACTGTTTTTGATCTAGTAAAGATATTGCAAACTTATCATTGACGACTATTATTGAACAAAATTTATTATTTGTAAAAAGTTGATGTTCAGCTATTTTACTGAGCTTTAACATCAAAAAGCCTTAGTTTATTTAATTTAATTTAATAGTATTTTTTTAAAATATAAAAGACAAAGAACTACTCCAATCCAATCAGATAATTATTTTTAGATTATAAATTAAAATAATGTGATCAAATAGATTATAATTATTAATCTGCAAAGTTGTCAGCTGCTTGTTATGCTATTAAAAACTTTTAAACAATTGGGTTTTGATGTGGTTACTAAACAAGTTTACTTTTCTCTTATAGAATCATATTTACGTTACGGTGCTACGTTCTGGAGTTGTTTCTCAAAAGAATAGATTAATCACATTTTTACCTTACAAAAAAAAAATTATGTTCAATAACAAGTAATTTAATTTCTTGTAAACCACTTTTTGAACAACAAATAATTTTAGCATTACCATCTATAAGTATTTTAGCAACAGTTTTATTAAGAAAACCTATAAATCTAATCCATCAGTCTTTATACAACTAAATCAAATGACATCAATTTTAATCTCCCTATTCCTCACACTATTCTTTGCAAAAATTCTCATTTTTTTTTTAAATGTTTAATGTTTTACCTTTAAATGTTTAATTTGAAAAAAAGATGTCAAACATTATTTATAAGATTATTTTTTTCTTTATTGTACTGTCTGGCAATTTATTGTATTGTATTGTTTTCTATTGTGTTTTTTTATCTTTTATTAATTAAGTTAATTTTAAAATATAAATTATACAACTTTCTGTTAAACAATAAAATACTCTACTACTACATTATAATTGAACGCTTTTTTGACAATTTTTTCTAATTTTATAAAAAAAATTACCTTCAAACCTTTGGCACTCTTAAAGGAGCACTAATAAGTCCATTTATGTTTCTCTTAGTTATGGATGAGTTGGTAACCTTCAAAGTATTATCTGTTTCTGTTTACATGGCTAATATTTTGATTAATTAATTTAAGTCAAAAATAGAATTCTTGTTTAATATATTTAATAATTTTTATCTCTTACAAAAAGAAAATCAACAAATATCTAGATTCTTTCCTAGATTTTAATAGTTAAAAATAAGATATAAGTAATTTATACAAAAATTATTACATTATTACGATAAACAAAAACAGAATTTTAACATTAATTGACAAAGAATTAAAAAAAACTTAAAAAAAGATTAATATTAAATAATTATTCACTTAAACTAACTCAATTCCATATAACAAATTGATAATATTGCTGTTACAGTTTTACCAAAAAACATGATTTTCTATAAACTACGTTAATGGGCTATTACAAAAAATTAAAAAATCATTAGTAGATGATTTCATTGATATAAAATCTGCAAGGTACCGTTGCGATAAATATTTCTATATTTCAAACTATTTTAGTTTTCATTTTATTTACGTTGTCTGTTGTTTGTAATAAGTTTAAGTTCAAGTTTATTGTGGTTTTAAAAATATATTTTATTACACTCGTCATTAACAATAATAGTATAAAATAACATAAAAATAACAGTTTTAGTAAAAAATAGTTACAAAGCAGTATGACAATTACAATACAGTTCATACAGAGTTGGGTATATGTAAAACAAGAAATAATCTTACCATTATTATTTTCAATATCTAAAATTTTGATACTGATTTAACCCATTTTCTTGACGTTATAGTTATTAGACTTATTGACAATTGATTGGTATCAAAAACTATCTTCTTCCGATCGTCCGATGTTAATTATTTCTCAAATTACGCAAATTTGCGAATCAACTACCAAACAAGAAGTAAAATCCCAAATTTTTTTATATAATGTGGTTTTCTACTAGATTTTATTTTTCAAAATTAAATTCACCAACTAGAAGTCAAATAAATCATTTTGGGAACGTGTAATCTTTGAGATTTTAAGATTTGGCAAAACTGACAATACTCATTTATGTTGTAAATTTTGGGCAAAAAACCATCTCGTTTGATTTTTTCTAAAATATTAGAAACAAAAAACGTTAGAGGCATAATACCGCACAAAAGTATTATTGTTCATAATGCAAATTTAAAGCAAACGCATAATCATGCAATATATGATTAGAAACAAGATTTTATTTTTGCTATCACATAATCTAAGCAGATCATGTAGCGACATATTTGACAATAATGAATTTAGTTAGTTTTGTTTAATAGATATTTATTTAAAATAATGAATAAAAATCAACAATCAACAACAAAATATTTTTTTATTAAAAATAAATTACAAAAACCTTTAGCAAATAAAAATTTTACATTAAAGTTATAACTTTAAATAGTATTTGAATTATTCAAGTCGGTTAAAAATCAAGTAAAAAATTTTTTTTAATTAATAATTAAACTCACTCTTTTGCAATTTTACTCAATTCCAGGCACCTCACAGCGTAAAGATCTCAGCAGAACTAATTTAACTGCTTAAAAACAAAAACATAAACGGTTGCAAACTAGTCTCATTTGAAGTTTGCAGTATGTTTTCTAACATATCTCCGCAAGGATGCCTAAATATTATAAGGGATATACTGGACAAATCCGCTATAGATATCACTACGCTGGACTGCCAATGGGATCACCGCTTAGCCTCTTTCTAGCCGACATTTTTATGACTTAAGCTAGGATTTTATGCATTTGCATATTCTATAATACTTATATGCCAATTAAATAATTTTGTATCTACACGAATTATAAAAAAACAAGTGTTAAAAACAAATATTTTTTTTGCATATTTTTGAGTTTCTGTGCGTATTTTAATAACAGCTGTGCATATTTGGTGCGTATTTAGTGCATATTTGCATATTTGGTGGGTATTTGCATATTTGTTTAGTTTTAAATTATTTGTAAGCAAAATTGTTTTTGTAAATTTATATTGGTTAAAAAAAAATAAGGTTTTGAACAATTGCAAAAAATTAATGTTTGCATATTTTAATATTTTGTGCATATTTTTACCAAATTTAGCATATTTAATGCATATTTTGGCAAAATTGTGTGCATATTTAGTGCATATTTTGGCAAAATTGCGTGCATATATATGCGCATATTTTTAAGTTTTTAAATGCATATAATTCTTAGCTTTATTTATGACACATTTGGAAAAGAAAATACTACCATCTTGGCTAGCTAAATCACACATTTATTTTTGGTATAAATATGTAGATGATATCTTAACTTGCTTCAAAAGCACACAAAGGCAACTTTCCAATCTTTTACAATTTGCAAACAGCATCCATCCTAAGATTCAAATTACAGTAGAATCAGAAGTCAATAAAGCAATTAACTTTTTAGATCTTACACTAACTAAAAAAAATAATAAACTTAAATTTAATTTTTTTTTGAAAACCAACATTTACAAATGGCACAATTTTCAACAAGTCAAACTATCCTTATAATCATAAAATGGCGGCATACAATTCAATGATTCATAGAGCAATCACAATTCTAATAACACAAGAAAGCCAAGATTTAGAATTAAAGACAATCAAACAAATTTCACTAAATAATAGCTATCTCATCAATACCATAGAGAAGTTAATAACTAAGAAAATTAAAAAAAAAAAACTCCAAAAACGTATATCCTTAAATAAAGGTAACAGATGTTTCAAAATTCATCTGTCTCACATATTTTGGCCCAGTCGCCAAATTTGTATCAAATGTGCTTTTTAAACTTGAAAATTGTTTTTAAGTCAACGTCAAAATTATCAATCATAAACGCAAAGGAAAAAACGAACAAACATAGAAAATCAGGAGTATATAAATTAACATGTGAAGATTGCACAAGCGTATAGGACAAACAAGCAGACATTTTATTACCCGGTACAAAAAAACATAAAAAATTATTTCAAAATAATAAAACAGATTTATTGTTTGCCAATCACGCCCAGGAGCTGGAGAACAATTTACAATTTACAAAAAGGTGTGTGTACCGCATGCTCATTACTGTAATCTTTAAACGTAATTTTTTTAAATCACTTTTTGTAACTCTGCCCTCTCCTAACTTTGTATTTTAGATATTTATATATAATGTTTTTGTTTATTCTCATATAACTTATTTTATCTGTAGAAGGCTCTAGTAGAGCCAAAACTAGTAATGTATTTGTAAGAATAAATTTGTGATAAAAAACATAGTATATATTAAAAACTAAAATTATTTATATTGTATTTAAAAACATAATAATTATAATAAATAGGTCAATACCCTCTCGTGGATACTACCTTGTTGTAGTGAAGAGGCTGAGTAACTTCTGCTCAAGCTATGCCAGCGGGAGTTTAAACTATTGGCAGGGCCACCCATGACAGATGGGTCAATGAGCAAAAGCCAAACCAAATGTACCCAAAACCATTCCTGGCTACCTTTTTCTTTTTTTCTGTCATTTACATTTCAACCCCTTACTATTTTCTTCTTTTTTTTCCCAACCTGGCGGTAGGTAAAACGCATTATAATTTTTTAAATGTACTCGTATTGCAGAAATGAATGTGACTGTCACAGCTCATAAAACTTTAAATTCCTGTAAGGGCATTGTTTACTGTAGGGATTTTTTAAACTTGCACGTTAGAATAAATTGTTAAAAACATGAGTGGACAAGGGGTTATTTAAGCGCGTTGCATCTCTAGCATGCAAGACGGAAAACGCAAAAAAAACCTAACCATAAACTGACGTTTAACCGTCCACAACTTCCCACCACCGTGAAAAAGGTTTTTTATAGCCTCCCAGTCAGGGCATATATTCCGGCACCAATGCGTTGCTTCAAATGTGAAAGGTTTGGACACACAGTTGCTCGTTGCTCCAAAGAGAAGATTTGCGCAGTGCGCAGTGTGGAAAACCTCTGCATGAAGGTAGCAAATGTCAACAGCCAATTACGTGTATTAATTGCAAAGGAGAACACTCCGCAAGATCACGTAATTGTCCGAAATATAAAAAGAATTTGCTATCGAAGAAACCATGATCAATAATAAATTATCGTATTTTGAAGCATGTAAGTTAGTATCAATCTCTACACCAATAGCCGGAATATCATTCGCTAAAGCAACGACTGCATTAAAATGCTCAGTGGACGTAAACGAGCTAATAAGTAAACTTTTGCCGTTTCTTATTGCTGCACTAAACGAACAGATTCAGCCTCCTGCAAAGAAATTACCAATACCGGTCATTAAGACCAACACGTCCCACCAAATCTTCCGAAGCAACAACGGTTGAGAAGAAATGTAGTCTCCTTAACCAAAAACGTGGGGAAAGCACCCCCCACACATTCTCAGGTTGGTCTTAAAACCGACCTAACCAAACTTGTTTTGGCAGATATGTCAAAACAAATAGATAAGGATTAGCCTGATCCGAGTAAACGGAAGAGGGATAGACCTTCTTCCAGCAACGGTGACGACAAATCCAGTTCGGCATCAGAACTTTTTGTTGTCGACAGTGAAAGTAATAAAGGTAGAAGAAAAATAAAACCTGGCTGGACAAAGGTCAGATTTCGCTCCCAGCTGTAGGCCTTTCATTATATTTTTTAATTAAGTGTTGTTTTATATTGGCACTGCAGTCCTTTACAACTGCGGTGTCATTTGTGCATTTGTATTGTTCTTTCTATTTTAAGGTTCTGCCATTAAAGAATTTTTTGTCTTTGATGTCATTTGTTTTTTTTGATTTTTTTTGTTTTTTTTTTAGGACGTAGTGAATTGTTGGCTCTCAACAAGTGGCCCTTAAGAATAACTTACGCATGGTAATACCTTCCGGTTTTCTTTTTTGCGCAAATCCTGTTGTTATAATGTCCCTCTCTAAACTAACCTACATTTGGTGCTAGTTTGAGGCGGGCTGGTTTTTGCTTTGCGGATTTTCACGCATCATCTGCGGCACGCATGCTGTCCCCGGCCTCTCTCTCCTTATAGCCCCTACCTTTGTCTGTTTCTTTTGTCATTTTGCCTTTTCTTATCTGCACTGGCATCTACCTCTGCATTCTCTTCTTTCTCCCATATTTGTGTTATTTACTCTAATTATATAATTTGTTCTCAGATGTGCTCTTAGCTTTCTAAGGTCTTTGTTCACTTTTCTTCTTTACCGTATCCCCTCTCCTTCATGAATAATTTATGCAGTTCCATTAGTTGTATTCCTTTTGGCAGTCCTAGATTTGTAAGTTTTATCTCCAGTGATATTCTGGTATCTCCATCAGGAATTACTTCTTCATGTCCTCTCGTTGCCAGGTATATTCTGACTATCTGAAAGATTGCGTTCTCAGTCATTCTTGAGATAGCATATCTACCATTTGGTGTTTGCCTTGTTATTTCTGTTATTCTGCTTGCCTTTAATATTTCTTTTCTCCTTCTCCTTATCTCTGCAATTTCGTTTGGTATTGTAGTCTCTGTAAATGTTCTTCTTTTTTCTTCTGTTTCTTGGTATGCACAATTGTCATGTCTTTTCTTATTTTTTTCTTTTTGATCTTTTTCTCTGTTTTCTTGTTTCCATTTAGCTTCTTTCATCTCTTTCCTTTTTCTTCTATGGCTTTTAGTTTGTGTGTTTGTTTTCATTGTTTGTTTTTCTATATTTTTCTATTGTCAAACTCTTTAATTTTTTTTTAGTACACTTGTTGCAAAGTTTTTTAGCGCCCTCCATTTATTTTTATCTTTTAAGCATTTGTTAATGATTGTTGTTTTAGCCACTTTGCTTCCTAGTATATATTCTAGTTTTCTTCTTCCTTCCACGCCTCGCATTCTACTAGAGTGTGTTCTGCGTTATCGTGTGTTTTTTCCTGGCAAAATGTACACCTTTCTTCTTCATTTATTTTTTTAATTTTTTGCAATAATTTTCCAAATGCTCCGTGCCCGGTCAGTATTTGTGATGTATAATAGCACGTCTCGGGTTTCTTCTCTACCCATTCTTTTATGTCTGGAATTAATTTTCTCGTCCATTTCCCCTTTTCTCTTGTATCCCATTTTCTCTGCCATCTTTCTATAGTCTTCTCTCTTGCTCTTATCTTTGCTTCTTTTTTACTCGTTCCTTCTTTTACAAGTTTTTTTATTTCTATTCTTTCCTCCACTATCATATCCGCGAGAGGTGTTGCCGCAATTACCTCTACTGCCTCTTGTGACACTGTTCTGTAAGCTCTACAAATTCTTAGCGAGCTTGCTCTTGTGGCTTCTCTTACTTCTGTTCTGTTTTATTTTTTGTTTTCATGGCTTCTCCCCATCTTTCTGCGGCGTACAAAAATTTGCTTCTTGTTGCCGTTGCTATTAGCCTTCTGCTTTCTTCTCCTGGACCTCCGTTGTTTGGCATAAGTCTACCAAGCTTTCTCTCAATTTCCTTTGTTCCAATGACCGCTTCCTTAACCTGTTCATTCCATCCTTTTGCTTGGAGTGTCACTCCAAGGTATTTGTTTTTTTTTTCCTATGGTTATCTCTTGATCTCCCACCTGTATTTTACCTGTTCCTCTATTATTCCTCTTAGTTGATAGCCATGCCGCCTCAGTTTTTTGTGTTGCTAGTTTTAAGCCCTTACTTCTCATCCATATTTGTATCATATCAATTGCCAGCTCTAATCTTCCTTTTAGTACTTCTATTTCTACGTCGCTACCTACTACTGCTATGTTGTCCGCAAATGCTGTTATTGACACGCCTTCCGGCATCTTTATTTGAAGTAACTCGTTATAGACAAGGTTTTACAGTTTTGGTCCCAGTGCTGAGCCCTGCGGTACCCCTCTGGTAAGTTTGAATCTTCCCTTTTTGGTCACTAGGTTTCTGTCCTGTAAGTAGCTCATATAATCTTGATTGTTTTTCTGTTCAGTTCTTTTTTCTTTGCCGCTTCTATGATTGCTGCCCATTAATAGGGTATATTAAACGCGTTCTGTATGTCCAACGTTATCATTACACAGTGTTGTCTTTTCCTCTATGTTCCGCTGTTTGCTTCTTTTGCTATTGTTTCACTTTTTCAATAATCTTTTTTCTTCTATTTCTTGTTCTATTCTCCGTACAATAACTTTCTCCATTATTTTAGCCAGTGTGTTGATTAAGCATATTGGTCTGTATGACGTTGCTTTTCCTACTTCTTTTTTTCTCAATCAGTACCAGAGTGGCTTCTTTCTAACATCCTGGAAAAGTTCCTTCTTTTAGGCACCTGTTGATTATTTGAGTTATTTCTATCTCGTTTCCGTCTAAAGCTGCTTTAACAATCTCTGTTGTTATTTCGTCCGGACCTGGTGTTTTGTTGTTACGCAATTCTTTTATGATCTCTTTGATCTCTTCCATTGTTGCCATAACTGTTTTTTCTTCTTCTTTTGTTTCTGGTTCTTTTACTGGTTTTCCCTTGGGAAATAGTTTTTTAATTAAGACTTCTTCTTCTTCGTCTTCTTTTAAGCAGATTCCTTTTGTTCTTCCACCCAATTTGTCCATCACTATTTTGTACGGTTTTCCCCAAGGATCCCCATCTATGGATTCTATCATTTCTTTCCAGCATCTTTTTCTGCTATCCTTAATTGCCTTTTTTAAGATTTTTCTGTCGTTTTTTAGTTTCTCTTCTATTTCCTCTGTGTTCTCTCTTCTTTTTTTCAGCCTTTTGATTTTCCTCCCTGTTTGTATTGTGTTTTTCCTGCATTCTTTTATTGTATATGTTTGTGTAGACTCAGTGATTCTTCTTCAGTCACGATCCATTCATTTATTATTTTTTCCATTTCCCACGTTGCTATGGTGATGTCAATATGTGATTTTGAGCTTCTTCTTACAAACGTCGGTTTGTCTCCTTTGTTGCAAATTGTAAGATTTAACCCTGCTATCATCTCCTCTAAGATATTTCTTCTTAAATCGTTCTTGTAGCCTCCCCATCTTGGTGATTTTGCGTTGAAATCTCCTCCTACAATATTTTTTTTGTTTTTCTGTTTTCTTAAACTTCTTTCTAATTTTTTTATCCACTCTCGATAGTATTCCAGATCGCAGTTTGGGCTGATATAACAGGTATACTATCATGTTTTGTACTTCTGCCCACACTATTCTTTCTTGTCCCTACACTTCCCCCTAGCTAAAATTGCTGCATCTGTTCCTTTGTCTCTTATCCACTTACCATTTAGTTTGTTTTTATTAGGTTCACTCACTAGCACTAGGTTTATTTCCTCTCTCTCCGCTGTTGCTATTAGTAAATCGTGAGCTTCTCTTCCTCTCCCTATGTTCATTTGTATAAACTTATACATTATGTGATACTATTTTTTCCTCGTTTTCTTTCCAGTTATCTAGGTTGTTGTCCTCCATATTCTTTTTTGTTTTCCTCACTTCTTTTTTCTTTGTATCTCTCCCGTTCTGTGTTCTAATACTTTGCATTCAATGCAGTATTCTTTGTTTCTGCATTCGGCAACCTGATGTCCTTCCTTTCCGCATTTTTATTGCATTCTGCCGCTACATGTTTTTTCCTCCAGCATTTATAACATTTTCTTTCATTTGCTTTAACTTTCTCTACTCTGCATCTTATGAGTCCTATGTTTATTCTTCCTTCTCCTATTATCTGTTCAGCTATTTTTTGTCCATTTTGACTATAGCGGTTTGTTTTTCTCTATAACCTTTCTTTATGGAAATTATTGTACTTCCTTCTGTGTTCACTTTGTTCATAATTTCTTCGAGTATTTCTTCCCTTTTAATTTCCGAGCTAATATCTTTGATAATCACCAGTTCTGTGGTTTTGTTGCTGGCTTTTCGTACATTGCAGCCTTCCATTCTATTTTTAATTTTTTCTATCTCTTTCTCCGTCTCATTACCCTTTGTAATTAGTAACAACTCCCCTTTTTTTGTTTCTCTTACCTTTTTGAACGTAGATCCTTTTATCTGGGTTTTTGCCTGTCTCAGCAAATCTGCATATGTGACACCTTGTTTGCTCACTACTATAGCACCTGTTTCTGTTCCTGGTTTTTTCTCTCTATTTGTCTGCTCTACCTGTCCCTGTGTTGGCACGCACAGTCTTATTTTTGTGTTAGTTCTTCTTCCTGCTATTTCCATTTTTTTGCATCTCTTGACGTAATTCCCGTTAGTATTGGTATATTTATTTCTTCAATACTTAATGTTTTTGTTTTGATAAGCATTTTTTTGATAGCTATTAGTATCTCCTTATTCCCTGCCGTTTCGATTTCCTGCTTAATGATGTGTATTTTTCCCAAATTTTTTTTGCTTAGATTTTTAACTATTTTTATATATGGCGTTTCATCTTCTCCTTCTTCCTCCATTAGTTCAGGGTATTTTATTTTTGCTTGTTGTAAGATACCACCTTCTTTGTGTGTGTGTGAAAAAAGTAGGAGCCGTAGCGGGAAAGAAACTTCTCTGTGTGGCTCCCATCCTAATCGTCGACGGACGCAAAGTCACCAAAGCGGCCAAAATTACAGACGCATTATCAACTCAATTTGCGTCTGCGAGTAGCTCTTAAAATTATAGTGAAGAATTTTTGCGTCAAAAAGAACAATTCGAAAGACGGCTAAATTTCTCTTTCCCGAATTCTTTGTCTTACAACTCTTTCTTTTCCTTAAAAGAGTTGGAAAAAGCAATTAACGGTATGGGTACCTCCTCCGCACCGGGACCAGACGACGTGCCTTATCAGGTTATCCGGCAGCTTCTCTCCCGCATGACGGAGCGGTTGCTGAAAATCTACAACCTGATATGAGAAAGCGGCGTCTACCCGGAATGTTGGAGAGAGGCCATTATCCTGTCGTTGTTAAAGCTGGGCAAAGATCCAAACAACATCAACAGCTACAAACCGATTTCATTTACCTGCTGTCTCAGTAAACTTTTAGAAAAAATGCTCAACAACCGTCTGGTGTAGATGCTGGAAAGTAACGATCTTTTAGCTAAATACTAAGCGGGTTTCAGACAAAATCACAGTACCGTTGATCATTTAATCTGTCTAGAAAATTGCATCCAAGACGCCTTCCTTGCAAGAAAACACCTCGTAGCTGTGTTTTTTGACCTGGAGAAGACGTATGACATGACTTGGCAATATGGAATTTTGCAGCAGCTGCACGCATAGGGATTCAGAGGCCTCTTTTTCTTGAATCTTTCATGCGCGATTGCAAACTTAAAATAAGGGTGGGAACCACTAACTAGAAGACATTATGTCTAGAGAACGGTGTTTCCCAAGGATCAACTATTAGCGTTACTCTTTCTGCAATCCTGGTAAACAATATTGCAGCTTCTGTAGTTACACCTGTGAATAAATGACTGTACGTCAACGATTTGGTGATCTATATGGGGGAAAATACCATCACCGCCTGCCCCGCCATAACACGTCAACTCCAGATCACCATAGACAAAGTGGATAAAGAGGCAGAGGCGAGAGGTTTTTGCTTCTCTACAACGAAAACTTTGTGCGTGCATTTTTGCCGCTTCAGAAAACTTTACCGGGACCCCGCGCTTGTTTTGCGGGGTTCCAGAAAAGTGCAAAAAAGCTTTGACGTGATCAAGTGCTTGGCCAACATCAACTGGGGTGCGCGGAGAGAATTATTGTTGCGGCTGTGCAAGGCTCTGGTTTTATCCAGGGTTGACTACGGCTGCGCGGTATACTCATCCGCCAGAAAATCCCGGTTGAAAACCCTAGACGCAGTCCACAACGCAGGCCTTAGATACGTTACGGGAGCATTTCAGACAAGTCCTGCACCGAGTCTTTGCTGCAAGTCGGGTGTACCTCCTCTACCCGCTCGTCGTAGTCGTTTTGTACTCACGTACGCCGCGGCGTTGCAAGCAAAGAAGGGTCACAACAACCGACTCATATTTGCCGCCAACGCAAATACAGACTCAGGCCTACCGTCAGTAGGCCGGTGTGCGTCCAAACGCAGGAGCTAGAGGAAAGTCTTAATGTTAATTATTTGATAGTATTTGAGGTTGGTTCTGGCAAGTTTCTACCCTGGCTGATGCCGAGGGTTAAAGCTCGTCTTGATCTAACCTCCCAGAGCAAACGAGAAACTTGCCCCGACGTCTTGAGGAGCAAGTTTCTTAAAATTGTTGCTGAATACCCAGATTCTCCTCGGTTGTATACGGACGGTTCAAAAATGGATCGGGGAAGCTATAATAGCAAATACTGCTCCCATAGAAAGAACATAATGAAAATGAGCAACTACATAATAAGTATCATGTAAAATAATATCAATAGAGGAAGTTGCTAAAACTACTCCAGTTAATCCACCTACTGTGAATATAAATACAAACTTTAAAGCTCAAAGTATTGATGGAAAATAATTAATTTGAGTTCCATGTAAAGTTGCTAATCATCTAAAAATTTTAATTCCTGTAGGAATTGCAATAATTATTGTAGCTGACGTAAAATAAGCTTGGGTATCTACATCTATACCTACTGTATATATATGATAGGCTCATACTACAAATCCTAATAATCCAATTGCCTTTTCCCATTTACGGCTCATTCATTGTCTCTCCCTAAAGAGAACTCCGTATACACTGCAGAGTTACATGCATTACATAAAGCCCTGCTAAACTGTGAGACGTCATCGACGTTCCTTTTTTGTTCCGACTTGCTAAGTGCCATCCTGAGTATACAGTCAATGTACGTGGTCGATCCGCTGGGCCAGCTCGATTAAGCTTCGATATTCCGCCTGGCCGGGTTTGGACAGAAAGCTATCTTTGTCTGGACACCGGGCTGGCTGATAATGCCGCCCGTCAGGCGGCTGACGCGGATCCTACAGACATTCGCGATGATCTCAAAGGATATTTGATATGACATCATCGAGAATTGGCAAAGAGTATGGAACGGCTTCGAGAGCAAATTAAAAGAAATCAAGCTCTCCGTGACAGCATAGAAGTCGCCGGTAGATCTCAACAGGAAAAAAGAGGTTACCCTATGTCGCTTGCGCATAGGTCATACCAACTTGACCTCTTTGTATCTCCTGACCGGCGACAAACAACCAACATGCCAAACATGTCACAACCTTCTAACGGTGAAGCACATTTTGGAGGAATTCCGCGCCTACAACGTGGCGTCTATTTTATCAAATAGAGAGGAGTCCCTCTGAAGGTGCGTCCAGTTTTTAAAAGACGCAGGACTCCTCAAACAGGTGTAACCAAGTTTTATGATGTCTTATAATAATGTTGGTGTTAATTTATTTATTTATTTTTATTGATCAGTTTGTGTTGTTTAGTTGTTTAAAGCATCGTAGTCTTTTACAACTTTGGTGCAATCTGTGATATTAGGTTTAGTTAGTTTTTTAAGGTCTGTCATCGAAGCATTTTACAGCTGCAATGTCATCTGTGATATTAAGTTAGGTTGTGATATCAATTTAGATTGTGACATTAGGTTAAGTTGTGATATTAAGTTTAGTTACTTTAGTTTTTAGGGTCTGGCATTAAAGCATTTTACAGTTTCGGTGTCATCTGTTATATTAGGTTAGGTTAATGGATAGGTATAGACATCAAAGTCTTTTACAACTTTGTTATCATTTCTGATAGTAGGTTCTGAAATATTAGTTTTAAATTTAGTTTATAATTTTAGCAACTGTGATATTAGATTTAGTATTTATTTATTTATTTAACCATTTTATTGTATTGTTTTGTCTCCTCAGGTCTATAACCTGAGGTTATTATTATTAAAATAAATAGCTAATGACCTTAGTAGTCGACGCTAAAATACAAAAAAAATAGGTCTATAACATATTAAAACTAAAACAGCCATAATTAAACAGGTGGCAGTGAATATAAACATATTCTATTTTTTTACTTTTATGGTGTTATGACAAACACATTAGATTTTGAAATAAAAAAAACATTTGGAATTGTTTTGAATCATTGATTGAAAAATAGTTACAAAGTATTTAATTATAATTTTAATTATTTGTTTGATTGACTGTTATTATTGTTTAATTATAACTTGGGTATAATCAGTCAGTATAAATAAAAACAATAATAAAAAATTAAAATATTATACATATTTTGAAGCCAATATTTCCTTCTTCTTCAGTGGTAGTTAAAAATATGTTTTTTGTGATATCGAATATAAAGATATTGTTTTATTACAATGTTATATTAAATCATAGGAAACATTACTGTTTATGCTTCTAATCTCGTTTAGCAGTGTAGCGTTGGAATAAGACTAGATATAAACTTGCTTTGAACTAAAACTATGAATGCAATGTGGTTTTAATTTTAGAATTCTTAAAAAATCAGCAAATAATAATTCATTTTAATTGATTTACTCATACGTTTTAAATACTTTAATTTATAAGTAATAAACATGAACACTTCATAGATTTGTATAATAATATGTTTGTTTAAAATTTTGAAATATTTTAAACAATGAGTTGTACTAATAACCATTATGTAATTTAACTTAAGACGCACGTGTAATATAACATGTCACTGACATTGTATTTTTATTATCTGCAAATGTGTGAGATTCAATTATTCTGCAACTTATTACCATATAAAACTGAATGTTACGCCAATTACAAATAACACTACCTTAACATAATTCGATAAAACCGTGTAGCAACTACAACACAATACAAAAATCGTATCAAGTGAATAGCATAAAATGTAAATAAACCTTTCCCCGCGTATTTTAAAGCGTATGTGATAATCATTTCGAGTCTATTGTGTTGGTATTTCCTATTACCGGAGGCTCAACGCATTAAAATAAATATGATCGCAAAAGGGCAACATGCTTCTAACCAAGGAAGTGTGCCATATCTACAACAAAATAGACACGTAAATGTCACCATAAGTATGAAAGGAATTTAGAAAGAATCATTAGTACATATAAATTTTATTCTTTTTTTAAATTTTCTGTAAAATAATGCTAATATTATACTTTTAAAAAAATATTTTAAAAGCTGAAGCTATGTTACGATAAAATTTATTGATCTATAATTTTCATTGGTGTGTCAATGTATTCTGTTTTCTTAAAAATAGTCTTTTTAACGTACATTAAAACAATAAAAATTAAAATTAAAACGATGTTAGAACGAAGTAGTTCCATGGGCGCCGACTTTTGAAAATATCAATGGGGGCAGGGTTACTTGTGCTCAGATATTTGGGCTGTATTGCCACATTTCTTATATATATTTATGAATGGATGGTCAGTCTTTTTATGCAAATTGAAAATATTAAATCAAATATTTTATTTTTTATGCAAATATTCCAATGGAGGCGCTGCCCCCATAGAATATGTCAATGGGGGCACGCGCCCCGGTGCCCCCATGTACTCGGCGCCCATGAGAAGTTCACCAAACTTTTATGTCAAGGTTTCAGTTTAGCTTAGTTTAATTATGTATGTACCTGCGTGTGCGCAAACTGGGATGCAGTGCAAGTGGCTGACGTAATAAAAAAAGATAAGTGTTATTAACAGAAAGTGCATTGCAAAAAATTTGTTGCAAGTTAAAACATGTCAAAAATTTTATTTGTATACGGTTTCATTTGGTTCGGTTCGTTTTTGGTTTGTTTTTGATTTATTTTCGGTTTCTATTTGGTATCTAATAGAAACAGTCTAGCACCGAATACTTCTTCGTAAAGTGATAAGAGAGTGCTCCCAATAAATTTCTTCTTTGTTTTTTTTTTTATTTTTCTATAGAGAAACAACATGGCAACAACTTCATTATGATTACTACTGAACCTGTGTACAAAAAAAACACAAAACCTGATACAAACCGTGTATGTGTAAAATAGTTTCATTCGTTTTCGGTTGCAACCAATAACGAACCAAACCGAATGGAAACCGTATACGAGTAAAACAAGGCTAAGCAAAAAAACTTGTTGGTCGGAAGTAATAAAAAAGAATTAAAGAATTATATTGTTGATTGACAAATTTACTAAAAGTCGGTCTTTCATTTTGCGTTTAAGCTAAGATCAGAGTTTAAGCTTTTTTTAAATTAGTTTATCAGAATTTCTTAATGTAATTTGTCATAATGCATTATTTGTATATAGGTTATGTATTTAAAATAAATTTTGAAAAAATTGTGATAATTAAATCGTTTAAAAATGTTGTGCATTACATGTTTTTAATTAACAATATTCTTAAAAACGTAGTAATAATGCAGTTTAAATATGTTTATTTTATCTTTTTGCTGCAAACATTTTACAGAATAAAATGTCATAAACAGACATAAATAAAAAATACTTCAGAGATTTTACTACCAACTTAAAATACCTTTATTATATTAATTTTAGATCACAAACTAACTCAATTAAAGAATTAAACTATGATTGAAATATCAGCCTTTAGATACCCAACCCAAGATATTAAGCGATTTTTCGCGAGATACTACTATGTTACCAGTGGTATGATATGGTAAGAGTAGTGGGAGTAACATCATTTTTGATACAACTTCATTGCTTTAGTAACAAAAATTGTCGCTAAAATGGCGTGGTTACATATATTAAAATTATAAACCAATCATTCTTTTTAAATTCTTTGATTCTAAGAAATCTCAAACAAATAAAATAAATAATTTTAAATTAAACAACTTTGTTGACAAATTTTATTTTTTTCTATAAAATTACGTTTTTATTTTTATATTTTCTATCTAATAATAAAAAGTAATTAACAAATTATATTTTGTACCTACTAAACATCAATTATTGCCCGTATTACACTGTCAATAATTATATCTTGAATTATATATATAAAAATATTTAAATCTTAAAAAGTTTGTAAAATGCACAAAATATCATCAATCTTATTGTAGATTGAAATTTTATGAATATTTTTAGGTTTTTTTTATAATTAACACATAACATGTGAGTAATAGCATTTATAATATAACCTAACTATTTTTTAAAAACTGTTAATTCGTACATTTTTTGTGTTAATTCTAAAGAAAAACTAAAAATATTCTTAAAATTTCAATCTACAATAAGATTGATGATTATTTGTGCATTTTACAGACTTTTTAAGATTTAAATATTTTTATATATATAATTCAATAAAGAATTATAGATCAGTGTCATACGGGCATTAAGGCATATATACTTTGGTTGCGTTCAGTACAACTCATCAGTTGCCAGCGCTGACTCATCAATTGGAGATAAGCAATAATTTATTTTTTTTAATATATTTGTCGATTAAACGCTGGTGGCTAATATGTTGCTTTGTCAGCATACAAGCGTACCTAAATGTATGATGAGTCAAATAACAAGCGCTGCCAGCAAACGATTATTCCCGCCGCCCGTTCAATTTGAATAATTGACAGCGATGAGTCGTCCTGAACGCAGCCATTTTTATATGCGTTATTATTTAGTATTGCGACTTTTATAATTGCAAGATTTATTATTTTATAAACTCTATTTAATTCAATTTTTTTTTAAATTATCATTACCACCAAGAGGACATTTTTAAACGTGATTGATTTAATAATATAAACCAAATAACTAACAAAACAGCAGCAATACTGAGACACTAAGAGCCAGTGTTGCCAACTGCTTGAATAATAATTATTGGATGAAGTACAGAAAATTATTAAGCGTTTTTCCGTGAGAAACCATACATACAGCGATCAAACGCGGTTTTATTTCCATCTCTTTCTATTTTTGGGTGATCGCGGAAATCTCACAAAAACGTACTGGTTGTAAACGGTTACACCTGTCAAAATTAATGACAGGAATATTCATTTTATTTATACTAATAAATATAATTAGTAAAAATTGCTATTAATAGTGCGTTCCGTATATCAACCGAAGCGACCGAAATCCCGGTTATCCTGAAACAGGTTTATATACGGAACGCGGTTACCTGAAAAAAGTTACAAAGGTTGCGACCGCACTCACCATGAACTAACGTCGGTGAATTTCTATTAATCGTGGTTATACATGGCGGTAAATTTGAAATACAATCAAAAGTGAACAAAAGCGTCAAATGTTGCTCGTGTATTTTATTAAATTATTAATTATAGGTTATAATGTATATGTATGTTCCTGTCATTGCTAAAACGGGCAAAGGCATGAGTGCAACAGAGCAAACATTATTATTGTGTATAGTTGCCTGTTATACCTGCCAACCTCTACTGGGATTACTGTATTAGCAGGTAGATAAATACATACAATCATCTAATATTAAGCACTGAAATTTAAAAAAATAAAGCTAATAATAAAGAAATTCATGAAATTTGAGCCTATAATATTTCAGTTTTGTATTTTGTCGTTCCGTAAATCAACCAAGATTTTCAGCAACCGATCAAAGGCGTAACCTAACCGCCGGTTACTTCGGTTGATATACGGAACGCACTATTAATAGCAATTTTTACTAATTATTTTCATAATCATTCTTGACAATTAATCTCATTTATAGGTTATCATATTTAAATTTGGCATACCGGACTTATTAAACTGCTTTCAACAAGGGTTTTAAATTCACCTCGCTAGTTGGTATATTCGGAGTCAAAAGTAAATAACCGGTAACTCGCGACAACGCAACGGTTTAAAACCATTTCATACCACAACGTCAACGGTATCTCACGGCAAAATGCTTATTGTGTTTTGGATAAAATTATCGTGTTTTTTAAATAAAATTAAAAATGGTTAATTTTAAATAAAAAAATTATTATATTGTTATAGAAATGAAACAAAAAATAGAAATCTGGTAATAATAAAAAAAACTTTATTTTAACAGTAAATATTATTCTGGTAAATAAATTTCATCTGCATTTTCAACATTTTCGTACATTTGTAAACCAATCAAATTTACCATTTCTTTGTTAGGTGTGAAATTTATACATCCACCAACTTTTCGTACATGTTGACTTGCTAACAACGTGCCATTAATTGTGTTTGTAATTAATTTGTTCCTGGTTTTAGTTTTTAATAAACTTACTTTGCTAAACACTCTTTTGCAATCAGCGTTTGCGTGTGGTAAGCTTAAAATATTAATGACAAATCGCGATAGATTTGCAAATAAAGAGACATTGTCATTTTTTAATATTAAAAGCTTGCCCCAAAACATATCAATATCGTCATTACTATCATACATCAATGCATAATTAGGTAGTTTCCACCATTCATTGTCAACATCTTCCCATGCATTTTGTAGAACAAAGACGATCCAATTCTTTTAGAAAGGATGTTGGAACACTATCTCGTTGTTGAAGAGACAGTGCATTATTTGGCAAAAAAATGTCTAGTTTTGCCAATATGGTATTGCTACTAAAATTATATCGTTTTCTAATCTCCAAACAAGAATAAAAATGTATACATTTTTGATAAAAGTAGTCAAGCAGGCCAGCCACTACAGGCAGTAACACTGGACTGGACTAGACTGACGCGCGCGACTTGAATGACTCGATCTTGGCCCGCAAATCGTAAACAAAGAGTCCAGAAGTAAGTAATTTCCCTACACTTCTCTAACTTTAAAACTTCAGATGGCACTGATAGTAGCCGTAAGAAAATGATTTATATAAAAATACAATCAATTTGCATTCTTCATATTATGTCAATTTTGTTATTTTATTTTTATGATGTAAATTATTATGTTTTGTAAAAATTATCGTAGTTTTTGACACGATAATAAAGAATTATTACATATTGTGTAGCTAGTCAAATTATTGTGCTTTTACGATAACTATTGTGTATTTGACAATCCTGCTAGGAGCGATGGGTTGTAGCAACCGTGTGAATGCTATGCAAGTTAAAACACGCCATGCAAGGCGCGTAGGAAAATCGAGCACTATGCGCGTTACGTGTTATCGCATTTACACACAACAATTTTTCTGTGTGCGTGTGCAAAATAAAAAGTAATAATATGCTGATACTTAGCAACACGAAGAATTTTATCGTAAAATATTGCAAAATATATCTCAAAAAGCAATATAAAATTTAAATTTAAAGACTCGTTTAGATCTATGTCTTCCTTGAATAAATTAAATTCAAACTTAGAGGATAAACCAGTTATTAAAGTTTTTAGTTTAGGCGTACAGATGAGTACATGTTTAAACAGTTGACGCGCAAGAGCATTTTCTGGTTCAATCACAAAAAAAAAACTGCCAACATACATATTTTTTTATTTAAATCTTACAGTTCAAGATAAGTTTTAAAGGTCACTTACACGCGCAGAAAGTATAAGGTAAATTTGGAAGACAGACGCTTGAAAAATATATCGATTTGTATTTAACAACAGACGTGCTGTTGCTAGGTAACGTTTTTGAAAGTTTTAAAGACGTTTGCCCAACACTATAAGTTAGACCTAACCCATTATTTCACCGCTTTGGGTCTAAGTTGGAATGCAATAAAATGTACCAAACAAGAATTGGACTACGTCAAGAATATCGACAAGTTGATGTTTATTAAGAAATGGATTTGTGGCGGCCTTACTCAATGCTTAAAAAAGCATTCAAAAACAAACAACAAATGCATGCTGTATTACATTAATGCAATGTATGCCTGGACAACATATCTGACAAAGTAGATTCACATTATTCTAAAAACATACACGATAGGCAAAAAGATCTGCTTATGGCTCTAGAGAAAAAAATGTCTTCTTGGCACTGAACAAAAAAATGTTTGATACCGTTTGCAATAAAATAAAATATATGGTATTATATTGCAATTTGAAACAGTACGTAGTTGAGAAAGTCGTTGTAACTAAAATAAATTGTCTGTTAAAGTTCCGCAAGTATTCGTAGTTTAAAAAGTACATCGATCTAAATGCCAAGCTGCGTAAACACTCTGTAATCAACTTATTAAAAAAAAAAACTTTTAAAACTGATAAGTAATGCAGTTTTTAGAAAAACTATAAAAAATGTAAGAAATAAACTATCAATTAAATTGATTACAAAGTGGGATAAAAAATACGATGCAGAAGCTCAAATACCAAGCCCGACTTTCCACAGCTGCAAAATACTGAAAAAAAATATGAAATTGATCAAATTAAACAAAACCGATGTAATGTTTACTAAACCAATTTACGTAGGTATGGCCATCCTTGTTGTCTCAAAAATTTTGTTGTACGACTTCTACAACAATTACTTTATAAATAAATACGGCAAAAAACTCAACTTTGTTATGCTATCTTAAATGTAGTCAAAAAATTTGTTTCGTTTTTTGTTTTTAAACCAAAACAAAAGTACTTGTTTTTAATTCAGTTTAGACAAAACAAACAGTAAATAAGAAGCAAAAAACATATAAAAAACATATCAGTAATCGTTCCGAACAGATTAAAAAGGATTATAAGTAAGTTAGTAATTATTGTGACAACCTAATACAATTTGAAAAAGATAGGATTGACAAAAATATTGGTTATTGTTTTTTCAACGTTTTATATACAACACATTTTTTTGTAAAACAATAGATTTATTGCATGGTAGTACAAAATTTCAATACTTTTTTTTCAAAATGATCAAAACAATTTAGTTACTAATCCAAAAGAAAAAGCAGATAGTTTTGCAAACCAAACCAAAACTCTACTATTATAAGTTCTCCCGTTGCTGTACTTACAATGACGGGTAATAAAAAAATAATGGGTCTAATTTATTTTAGGCAACGGGTTGTCAAAAGATACATGAAATTCTACCTGTTGTTTTTAAAACATTTGTAAACTTCCATTTTGACCAAAATATTTGCTTTATCATACAAAAATAAAACATTTCCAAATTGTTAAAAAATGCAAATGTTTGACCTTACCTAAAAAAAGAGACAAGTCTAATTCTTTAAACTATAGACCAATTGCATTATTGTCCAATCTGTCAAAATTTTTTGAAAAATATGTTAACTTTTACATTGTCAAGTTTTTAGAACAAAATAATTTTATCTCAGATACTCAGTTTGGATTTCAATCAAAACGTTTGACAACAGATCTTTTGACTTAAGTTAGTTACAAATGGAATTCTACTTTAGATAAACAAGAAGAAAATCTTGCAGAAACTTTAGACATTTTTAACGCGTTTGATAGAATATAGCGTCCTAATCTTGTCAACAAACTTTATTGTATAGGTTTTGATAAAAAATCTGTAAATCTTATCAATAGTTTTTTTGACAATACAAAAATTATAGTTAGAATTGATTGTTTTAACTTTGACCTCAAAATTATAAAGTTCTGTTTTTTTGCCAACTTTTTTTTTGATATACATTAATAAACTTCTTCAAATAACTAAAAATATTATATATAGTTTTGCAGATAATAGCATCATTTATACTTTATACTTTCCAGAAACCATATCGACAAATATGGCAAAGCGTCTTGAATCTTGTAGGTTAGAATCTGTAGAATCTATAAACAAAAATCTTAAAACAATATTTAAATGGAGTACTCTTAACATGGTCAGTTTTAATTCTAAAAAAACTCAACTTCTTACTGTTTAAAAATCTGAAATCAAGGTATCAACAGTAACAAGTACTAAAGTAAACAACAAATTCGTATCTAAATCTTCTTTAATTTGTCTTTTAGGGGTTACAATCACATAATCTTGTTTGTAACAACCATGTTGTTGTTGACATAGTTTTGAAAGTAACTAGAAAACTAGGATTTCTTAATAGTAAAAAGGTTTTGACTTCTATTGAACTTTTGCATATAAAACTTATATTTGTTTTTGTATTGAATATTGTTCCCAAGTATGGGGAGGAGCATTGAAAACTACTTTATTTTTTCTAAACTTTATTCAAAAACAAGTTATTCAAATCATTGCCAATCCAAAGTTGACTAATAACTAAGATACTTTACAACACATGTTGCAGATTTTCACAATTTCTACAGATATTTTAATGGACATTGTTCAAACAAAATACTTGTAGTAAAAAGCTTGCTAAGAATTCTAACAAATATTTACCGACAGTTCAAAGATGTAGGACCAAACTTTTTAAGAAAGATTTCTTTAACCGTACTATCAACAAATAAACTAAACTTCTAAATTCAGTATTTCTTGAAACTTATAAGCCACAAATATTTAAAATCAATTTTTACAGGCTACTGAAATCTAGTTTCAATGTGATAGTTTCAGCAAAAGTGGTTTTACTCGTTGAAATTTAAAAGTATTTTTATATTGTTGTGACGTATTATGTAATTCCTAAATATTACATTTTGGAATTAAAAAAATAATCTTCATAATAACAAAAAAAGGTTAAAAAAGTTAGTGTAAACAAAGGTGAAAGTAGGATCAACATCTAAGCTTGTGTAGAAACACGTCCTTTAGAACTCAAAATATCAATAATTTTTAACAATGACCAAACAATTTGTAAATTTTATCGAGAAAATGTTTAAAAACTTTACTTCCAGAATAAAAAATAATACTATCATGCTGGGAGCATTTACTTACCACTTTAACATGTCAATAATAAAATAGTGTCTATCGGCATCAGTCATGCATTGTGCATTCAACATACTCGTTGTAAAAATCTGGGGCACTTAAAACAATCTGATGTTGTTTGTCGTGAAATAGAACAAGTTTTTCAAAATTGCAATTGAACAATGCAAAAATTTTAATTTTGGGCTACAATGTATAGGGTTTTCCAATAAGAGGTTTCATTTTGGTATTAAAAAAAAAACGGGTATTTTTTAAGAGAAATCAATAAATGTTTATTTTTTTGCTTTAAACATTTGAAAACGATATCAGCCAAATGGCTGCCACGGTTACGGTTGCAGTACCACATTTTTTTCATTAAATTTTCCATGACCAATTCGCACATTTGCTGCTGTATCTCCTCGATAACTTTACGAATTCTATCTTTAAGGTCTTGAATCAATTGTGGATCATTGGCATAGACCTTATCTTTTACGTGGCCCCAAAGAAAAAAGTCTAAAAGTGTTGAATCACAAGATCTCGGTGGTCAATTGTAATCATCTCTTCGAGAAATAACATGGTCAGGAAACTTTTTTTGTAAAATTGCGATTGTTTTGTTGCTTGTGTGGCACTTAGCACCGTCTTGCTAAAAATAAACGTTGTCCACATCAATATCTTCCAATTCCGGCCATAAAAAATCATTAATCAAGGCTCCAATCACACCGCCAGCCCAAAAACCGAACCAAACAGTGACACGTTGAAAACGCAAAGACTTTTTAACAATCATTCTTGGATTTTCTGAGCCTCAAATGCGACAATTCTGCTTATTAACGTAGCCTCCAAGTGAAAAATGGGCTTCATCACTAAAGATGATGTTTCAATGAAATTCTGGATCATTTTAATGCATTTGAAGGACCCAATCAGCGAAGATACGACGTTTATGGTAATCAACCGGCTTGAGTTCTTGTGTTAACTGAACTTTAAAAACCTTAAGACTTAAGTCTTTATGCAAAATGTAATGTCGTTTGTGGAATGTCTAATTCCAAAGATCGACAAGGAATCGACAAACTTGAGTTTTTTTCAACACTATGAGCTACATCAGCAATATTCTCGTTTGTTCTTGAGCGATGCACACGGGTTTGATTCTTTACATCACAAACTTGTCTCAACAGCTCAAATTTTTCTACTAGGTTTATTATTGCCGGCCGAGAAGGTGCTTTACGACGATCAAAAAGTGCTTTAATTTTGCGAACTGTGACTGAAATTTTTTTACCATTTTTGTAGTAAATTTTAATAATTTCAATGCGTTGTTGAAGCGTGTATCGTTTTATTTTTAATAATGACGTAGTTTTTACTTGTCAAATGTCAAAAGATAATAGCTTCAAAATTGACAGCTGTTCAAATAGCCTGCTATTCAAAATAAAACTTCTTATTAAAAAACCTTATACAATTTGATGAATAAAGACTTGGATTCTAACATTATATCGTTAATGTATGCAAATTAACGTTCAAAAAATGTATTGCTTATAAACGAATGTCTATATTTTCATTTTAATTACATATGTTATTATATTATGTTTTATTTAATTGTACGTACTTTATCATTTTAATAGTATTTTATATCATTTTTATGCTTTTAGATTTAATTAATTATTTAGATAAATTTTTAATTTTAAAATGTGATATTTAAGAATTAATTAATATTTTACATAAAAACACCTTTGAGTTTTAACGAGTGGTACCACACTTGCTGAAACTATCACATTAAAGACTAGATTTAAGTAGTCTGTAAACATGGATCTTGCTTTTTCCATGTGTACGGTTTAAAAAAATCTCTCTTAAAAGTTTTGGTTTTACATCTCTGAACTGAAAACAAATTGAAAATAATTTAAATATGAATTTGTTGTTTAATTTAATATTTAGTAATGATGATACCTTGAATTTTGATTTTGAAACAGTAAAAAGTCGAGTATTTTTAGAGTTAAAATTGACCATGTTACAGATGCTACAGATTCTAATCTAGAAATTTTAAGACGTTTTGCCATATATGTCAAAATGGTATTTGAAAAGTATGAAGTATGAAGAGTCTATCATCTGCAAAATTATAAATAGAACTTTTAATTATTTGAAGAAGTTCATTAAAGTAAATCAAAAATAAAATTGATGATAAGAGCACCATCATTTATGATTTTAGGGTCAAAGTTAAATTAAATAATTTTATATATAATTTCTCTATTATAAGAAAACTATTGATAAGATTTACAGATTTATAATTAAAACTTATGCAATGGAGTTTGTTGAGAAAATTAGGATGCCATACCCTATCAATGTTTTGAAAATGTCTAGAGCTACTGCAAGATTTTTTTAATGTTTTTCTTAAGTTGCATTTTATTTGTGACTAACATAAGTCAGAAGATCTGTTGTCAAACGTTTTAATTAAAATCTATATTGTTAGTACAAACCAAAATTTGATCATAAATTTTATGAAAAGTGCAAAACTCTATTCACAAAATGTTAAACATGCTAAAATCCGGCCAAAAAGTGCAAAATTCTATTTACTAAATGTTGAAAATAGCAAAATGCGGCTATAAACTATCAAAAAGTGCAAAATTCTATTTATAAAAGTGCAAAACACGGCTGTGAAGATCAAAACTACGTCAGAAAGCACCAAAAGCACCATTGAAATGTGCAAAAAATTATTCATAAAATGTCAAAAATAGCAAAATCTAGTTTTAAACTGTCAAAATAAACAAATTTGTTTTTATAAAAATGCAAAATCCGGCTATGGAATATCAAATAATTGTCAGCACAAACAACACCAATGATAATAAACATAATTTTAATTTTTTTTTACAGATTGGTCAACTGTTGCAAGCTTATAATTTAAAAAATTAGATTTATCTTCTTATATCTATACTTAGATTGAAAATTTGCAATTTTACAACAATTTAAAAATGTTGTTTTGTATAATAAGGTAATAATATTATAGTCAAAACAGGAGCTAATTCATTTGCAAATGTTTTAAAAATAATAAGTAGAATTTCATCTACACCTGATGCCTTTCTAGTATTAACGTAAGACGATATTTTTTAATAACCCGTTGTCTAAAATAAATGTTACCTATAATTTTATTACAAACTGGCATTGTAGGTACAACCGTAAGAGGATTTAGAATTAGATGCACATTGGTTTGCAAATATATATATATATATATATATATATATAAAACTTAAAAACTTGATTAACTTTGTTTTTGTCAAACTTATCTTTTTGGATAATCACAATTTTTACAAACATTTTCATAATCTTGATAAGTCTGATCGAAACAATTTGTGGCGTATTTGTTAAATGCTTGCTTTTTATTAACTGCCTGTTTTTCTGAATTGTCTGAATTGAGTACAAGTTTTAGTTTAATAACAGAGAATGAAACAAATTGTTTGATAATACTTTGAATAGTTTTTGTAAGATTTTTTCTGCAGCATGTGAATCTTCAGAATATTAACAATAAGTATCAAAACCAAAATAATTAAGAAATTTAAGAGAGTTTAGGTTTAATAATAATAAGAAGAAAAATTTTAACAACAGAAGGAAGTATCTAGTGAAGAACCAAGAATAATCTAGTGTAAAACAGTGAACAAATTAAAAATCTCTGTAAAAGTTTTACAAGATCATAATGAAACACTAGAATATGTATTAAATAAACATACAAAAGAGATAAGCAATAACGAAGAATAAACTAAAAAAGTCTACTCTGACTTAGTAAAAAAATGCAAAAAAATCGATGTAGAAATAAATTAAAAATTAATAAAAACAAGAACAATAATCATCCACGTATCACTCAAGCAAATAGTTTTAAAAACAAAGAGAATAATGTTTTAAATGTTGTTAATAATAATGATAAAAAACACAAAAAATTATAAATAAATCTAATGGGCAAAATAAACAATGGATAAACAAAAGAAATTACAACGTAGATAAAAGAAAGAAAAGAAAATTAACATATAGAACATTAAGTTCTATAATTAGAATTGCAATCAAATATCACCATTATCACGATTGTAGATTTGACACTTCAACTACTAAGAAAGACACAAATTTATATTTGTGTAATGAAAACTTCAATAAATTTTTTTGTAAAGTTTTAAAATCGAACTACCTAGAAGTGTATGCGTATTTTAAAATTACTGCCCTAATAAATTATGATGATTTCTTAAAAGCAGGGAAATTTCACATTAGTTTGTAATTTGCAATTTTCTTAAAAAGTATTATTCATAACAATCTTTTTCTTTTTGTTAACACCATTTTTAGTTTTTTTGTACAATTTGTTTAGTGTGTTCAAATTGTTTTAATAATAAATAAAAGATTAAGTTTGTTTTTTATTTTTTGAACTTTCAAATATTTTATTTGTATCCTTTATTGGAGTTTTAAAATGTCGGGAAAAGGTTTTATTAAATATTTATAAAAATTGATTTAAGAAGTAATGCCATTTTTCGTTTACTTTATATTCTTCAATGTCATACATTTCATTCTAATTTATTGTCGAAAAGGTTTGTTCAAAAAATTTTGTTTTTGTTTCATTAAAAGCTCTTCCATAATAAATACTTTTAACTTTTTTCTGTTAGCTGAAAGGTTATTTTTGTCCATAGTGATCTTCTATATAATAATTTAAAATATTTGTTTCATACTCGTATGCATTCTGTAAATTTGTTACGATGTTGTTTATGCTTGTTTAAGAAGTTTTTGTTACTGTTGTGGGTTCAAATATTGTAAGTTTTGAATTAAACGATTGCAGTAATGACTTAAATAATTTGGTTGGATTTTTGTTTATAAGCGTATTTATATTGAAGTTACCGGCTATAAAATAGCTGTTGTTTTCTTTTGTTATCAAGTCTAGCAACTTTTCAAGTTTATTTAGAAATATATTTAAGTCTCACTCTAGAAGCCTGTAAATACATACAATAGTATATGTTTTCTTATTTAATTTAAAATCTATCGCTGCGCAGTCAAATAAATTGTTAAGAGCATACCGACCGCTACCTTAATTTGTAGTATTTTAACAAAATCGGCAACTTTGGCTTCATCGCTGCTTCTACAAATAATTTGATAATCGATTAATTTTTTTACCAATACATTTAGAAAGAATTAAACTATGATATGTCAAAGTCTTTTAGTCAAATAATAGTTAGGAAATAGCCGAAAAAACCCATCAAATATAAAAATAATTGCATTTTGTTGATATTTGCAAATATAAATAATATAAATCGATTATCAAATTATTTGTAGAAGCAGCGATGAAGCCAAAGTTGCCGTTTTTGTTAAATTACTACAAATCAAGGTAGCGGTCGGCATGGTCTTAACAGAAAACTTTTCAATGTCACTACGTTTCTGAATGTTTAGCGATTCTTTACAATAGATGGCTACATCTCCATGTGCATTTTTATGTCTGCAATAACTTGAACTTAATTTAAACTTTCTTCTTTTTCTTGAAGTGCCGTATCCGCTTAGCGGACATTGGCTATCATGTTAGCTATAATAATTTTGTTGACAGCGGCGCGAAAGAGTTCGGTTGATGTTTTTCCAAACCATTGTCTTAAGTTTTTCAACCACGATGTTCGTCTCCTTCCGGGCCCTCTTTTACTATTTATTTTACCCTGCATTATTAAATGCAGAATACCGTATTTTTCGGGATGTCTCATGACGTGACCGAAATATTGTAATTTTCTTATTATGATGTTTGGGACTACTTCTAGATCTTTGTTCATCCTTCTCATCACGTCTTCGTTACGTATGTGGTCCATCCAGCTGATTTTTAGCATACGCCTGTACACCCACATTTCGAATGCTTGTAGTTTTTTGAGTGCGGCTTCCGTGAGAGTCCAGGATTCAACCCCGTAAAGAAGAACCGAAAAGACATAACAACGCACCAACCGCATTCTGAGACTCAGGTTTAAGTCATGCCTGCACAGTATTCTCTTCATCTGATTAAACGCCGCTCTTGCTCTTTCTATGCGGCATCTGATTTCGAGAGTATGATCCCATTGTTCATCAAGCGTGTGCCCAAGGTAGGTGAATTTCTTAACGCGTTCCAGCTGTATTCCGTTGACTTGAATACCGGTATCGATTATTTGTTGTTTGCTGATAATCATGTACTTCGTCTTTTTTGTATTTAACGTTAAGCCGGAGAGTGAGCAAGCTTCAGTAACGCTATGGAGAAGTCGTATAAGTCCTTCGAGACTATCTGCCATTAGTACAGTATCATCCGCGTAACGTAGGTTGTTAAATGTTACTCCATTAATTACTATTCCTTCTTGTGCCTGCTGAACTGCCTCATCGAATATTTTTTCGGAGTATAGATTAAAAATTAATGGTGACAGAATGCATCCCTGTCTCACTTCTCTCCGGATTTCTATTTCTTCGGTTGAGCGTTCACCTACTCTGATAACTGCCTTTTGCTGCCAATATAGGTTGGCAATGATTCTTAGATCTTTGTCATCAATACCTGTTGTCTTTAAGACCTCAATCATCTTCTCATGTCGGACTCTATCGAACGCTTTTTCAAAGTCGATAAAACACAGAAATACGTCGCTATTGAATTAACTTTGGTAATTTATAACTAAGTATCTGATGTTCATCTTGCTAATGCTCAGTAAGTGTTATAAATTTGCAATCAAGATGTTCTTCAATTAGTTTTTCTATTGTGCTTATAGATTGTGAATTTTAATTAATGATTAATATTTTATTTTTATTTACAAACTTTACTAACGGAAGAGTATTTAATAACTGTAATGTAGGTTGTTTATTTATAAAATTCTTATGATAAGATTTTTTATATTTATTGTTGATGTCAAAATTAAAACGCTTAAAGCCTACGCCAGCCGGCCAAAACGTATTTTTATAGAGTTTTTCTTTGAGATTAAAATTTTCCCAAACTTTCAACCATTTATTTTGAGTTGGATTTGTTACCTACTTCTACTTCATAATTTGAATTTGGTAAATTTTTGTTTAAGGACTTTTTTGTAAAGTTTTATTTTTATATTATAAAAATAGGAATGTTGTAGTGGGAACTTGAAAAATATATTTTTATTAATTTAAGGGCATTATTAATGCAAATTAAAAAAAAAAACAAAAAATATATTCGTTTTTCTGATTTTTTTCTATATATAGTGACATAAATTTAAAATAGGTAAAAAAATAATTTCCATTTATTTCGTAAAATATTGCATAAAAAAATAAACAAAATATGTCAAGTTATAAACAATTATATCATTAACAATTCCTGAAAATTTTACATTTCTGCGTTCTTTAGTTTTCCTAAAGAACATGCCCCCAGTTTATAAGCTGGCTGAAGTTAGCTTCGGCTTCGGCTTTGGATCAGCTTCGTTTTTTATAAAAGTATGTGCGCACGCACGCTAGGTACAGTTGCCCAGCAAAGTCGACACGATGTTTTAAGAAACGCTGTCTTTTAAAATCCGTCGGCAAAATGAATTCCATATCTTATTTATAAATAACTATAAATACGTATAAAATTGTCTTGTTTTGTTTTTTAATTACATTTATAAAATATATGAAATAATACCCGACAATTTACTGCATATTATAAATGTACACAGAGAAGGTAAAAGCAGTAAATGAAGTAATCGTGATGCTCGCAGATGAGCAATTATTACACAATAAAAAGAAATATTTTTATTTTATATTTAAATAAATTATCACTAAGTTAATAACAATTTCTTTCAAAGTTTAAAAAAAAGTTACTGATTAACAATTGGAGCACTTTTAATTAAACATACGCGCTCGCGGAAAGTTGAATTATCTCGCTTATGAAAAATACCTTCTCTTTTATTTTTCAATATGTTATTACTAATTTGATAACAAATCATAAGATCCATTCAAAGTTAAAAAAAAAGTTACTGATTAACAATTGGAGCACTTTTAATTAAACATACGCGCTCGCGGAAAGTTGAATTATCTCGCTTATGAAAAATACCTTCTCTTTTATTTTTCAATATGTTATTACTAATTTGATAACAAATCATAAGATCCATTCAAAGTTTAAAAAAGAGTTACTGATTAACAATTGGAGCACTTTTAATTAAACATACGCGCTCGCGGAAAGTTGAATTATCTCGCTTATGAAAAATACCTTCTCTTTTATTTTTTAATATGTTATTACTAATTTGATAACAAATCAAGAGATCTTTTCAAAGTTCAAAAAAAAGTTACTGATTAACAATTGGAGCACTTTTAATTAAACATACGCGCTCGCGGAAAGTTGAATTATCTCGCTTATGAAAAATACCTTCTCTTTTATTTTTCAATATGTTATTACTAATTTGATACCAAATCAAGAGATCCTTTCAAAGTTTGAAAAAAAATTACTGATTAACAATTGGAGCACTTTTAATTAAACATACGCGCTCGCGGAAAGTTGAATTATCTCGCTTATGAAAAATACCTTCTCTTTTATTTTTCAATATGTTATTACTAGTTTGATAACAAATCAAGAGATCCTTTCAAAGTTTAAAAAAACGTTACTGATTAACAATTGGAGCACTTTTAATTAAACATACGCGCTCGCGGAAAGTTGAATTATCTCGCTTATGAAAAATACCTTCTCTTTTATTTTTCAATATGTTATTACTAATTTGATAACAAATCAAGAGATCCATTCAAAGTTTAAAAAAAAGTTACTGATTAACAATTGGAGCACTTTTAATTAAACATACGCGCTCGCGGAAAGTTGAATTATCTCGCTTATGAAAAATATCTTCTATTTTATTTTTCAATATGTTATTACTAATTTGATAACAAATCAAGAGATCCTTTCAAAGTTTAAAAAAAAGTTACTGATTAACAATTGGAGCACTTTTAATTAAACATACGCTTTCGCGGAAAGTAGAATTATCTCGCTTATGAAAAATACCTTCTCTTTTATTTTTCAATATGTTATTACTAATTTGATAACAAATCATAAGATCCATTCAAAGTTAAAAAAAAAGTTACTGATTAACAATTGGAGCACTTTTAATTAAACATACGCGCTCGCGGAAAGTTGAATTATCTCGCTTATGAAAAATACCTTCTCTTTTATTTTTCAATATGTTATTACTAATTTGATAACAAATCATAAGATCCATTCAAAGTTTAAAAAAGAGTTACTGATTAACAATTGGAGCACCTTTAATTAAACATACGCGCTCGCGGAAAGTTGAATTATCTCGCTTATGAAAAATACCTTCTCTTTTATTTTTCAATATGTTATTACTAATTTGATAACAAATCAAGAGATCCTTTCAAAGTTCAAAAAAAAGTTACTGATTAACAATTGGAGCACTTTTAATTAAACATACGCGCTCGCGAAAAGTTGAATTATCTCGCTTATGAAAAATACCTTCTCTTTTATTTTTCAATATGTTATTACTAATTTGATACCAAATCAAGAGATCCTTTCAAAGTTTGAAAAAAAATTACTGATTAACAATTGGAGCACTTTAAATTAAACATACGCGCTCGCGAAAAGTTGAATTATCTCGCTTATGAAAAATACCTTCTCTTTTATTTTTCAATATGTTATTACTAGTTTGATAACAAATCAAGAGATCCTTTCAAAGTTTAAAAAAACGTTACTGATTAACAATTGGAGCACTTTTAATTATACATACGCGCTCGCGGAAAGTTGAATTATCTCGCTTATGAAAAATACCTTCTCTTTTATTTTTCAATATGTTATTACTAATTTGATAACAAATCATAAGATCCATTCAAAGTTTAAAAAAGAGTTACTGATTAACAATTGGAGCACTTTTAATTAAACATACGCGCTCGCGGAAAGTTGAATTATCTCGCTTATGAAAAATACCTTCTCTTTTATTTTTCAATATGTTATTACTAATTTGATAACAAATCAAGAGATCTTTTCAAAGTTCAAAAAAAGTTACTGATTAACAATTGGAGCACTTTTAATTAAACATACGCGCTCGCGGAAAGTTGAATTATCTCGCTTATGAAAAATACCTTCTCTTTTATTTTTCAATATGTTATTACTAATTTGATACCAAATCAAGAGATCCTTTCAAAGTTTGAAAAAAAATTACTGATTAACAATTGGAGCACTTTTAATTAAACATACGCGCTCGCGGAAAGTTGAATTATCTCGCTTATGAAAAATACCTTCTCTTTTATTTTTCAATATGTTATTACTAGTTTGATAACAAATCAAGAGATCCTTTCAAAGTTTAAAAAAACGTTACTGATTAACAATTGGAGCACTTTTAATTAAACATACGCGCTCGCGGAAAGTTGAATTATCTCGCTTATGAAAAATACCTTCTCTTTTATTTTTCAATATGTTATTACTAATTTGATAACAAATCAAGAGATCCATTCAAAGTTTAAAAAAAAGTTACTGATTAACAATTGGAGCACTTTTAATTAAACATACGCGCTCGCGGAAAGTTAAATTATCTCGCTTATGAAAAATATCTTCTCTTTTATTTTTCAATATGTTATTACTAATTTGATAACAAATCAAGAGATCCTTTCAAAGTTTAAAAAAAAGTTACTGATTAACAATTGGAGCACTTTTAATTAAACATACGCTCTCGCGGAAAGTAGAATTATCTCGCTTATAAAAAATACCTTCTCTTTTATTTTTCAATATGTTATTACTAATTCAATAACAAATCACGAGATTCTTTCAGATTTAAAAAAAAAGTTACTGATTAACAATTGGAGCACTTTTAATTAAACATACGCGCTCGTGGAAAGTAGAATTATCTTGCTTATGAAATATACCTTCTCTTTTATTTTTCAATATGTTATTACTAATTTAATAACAAATCACAAGATTCTTTCAAAGTTTTAAAAAAAGTTACTGATTAACAATTGGAGCACTTTTAATTAAACATACGCGCTCGCGGAAAGTTGAATAATCTCGCTTATGAAAAATACCTTCTCTTTTATTTTTCAATATGTTATTACTAATTTAATAACAAATCATAAGATCCATTCAAAGTTTAAAAAAATGTTACTGATTAACAATTGGAGCACTTTTAATTAAACATACACGCTCGCGGAAAGTAGAATTATCTCGCTTATGAAAAATACCTTCTCTTTTATTTTTAAATATGTTATTACTAATTTAATAACAAATCACGAGATTCTTTCAAAGTTCAAAAAAAAGTTACTGATTAACAATTGGAGCACTTTTAATTAAACATACGCGCTCGTGGAAAGTAGAATTATCTTGCTTATGAAAAATACCTTCTCTTTTAATTTTCAATATGTTATTACTAATTTGATAACAAATCATAAGATCTATTTAAAGTTTAAAAAAAAGTTACTGATTAACAATTGGAGCACTTTTAATTAAACATACGCGCTCGCGGAAAGTTGAATTATCTCGCTTATGAAAAATACCTTCTCTTTTATTTTTCAATATGTTATTACTAATTTAATAACAAATCATAAGATCCATTCAAAGTTTAAAAAAAAGTTACTGATTAACAATTGGAGCACTTTTAATTAAACATACGCGCTCGCGGAAAGTTGAATTATCTCGCTTATGAAAATACCTTCTCTTTTATTTTTCATTATGTTATTACTAATTTGATAACAAATCATAAGATACATTCAAAGTTTATAAAAAAGTTACTGATTAACAATTGGAGCACTTTTAATTATACATACGCGCTCGCGGAAAGTTGAATTATCTCGCTTATGAAAAATACCTTCTCTTTTATTTTTCAATATGTTATTACTAATTTGATAACAATTCAAGAGATCTTTTTAAAGTTCAAAAAAAGTTACTGATTAACAATTGGAGCACTTTTAATTAAACATACGCGCTCGCGGAAAGTTGAATTATCTCGCTTATGAAAAGTACCTTCTCTTTTATTTTTCAATATGTTATTACTAATTTGATAACAAATCATAAGATCCATTCAAAGTTTAAAAAAAAGTTACTGATTAACAATTGGAGCACTTTTAATTAAACATACGCGCTCGCGGAAAGTTAAATTATCTCGCTTATGAAAAATACCTTCTCTTTTATTTTTTATTATGTTATTACTAATTTGATAACAAATCATAAGATCCATTCAAAGTTTAAAAAAAAGTTACTGATTAACAATTGGAGCACTTTTAATTAAACATACGCGCTCGCGGAAAGTTGAATTATCTCGCTTATGAAAAATACCTTCTCTTTTATTTTTCATTATGTTATTACTAATTTGATAACAAATCAAGAGATCTTTTCAAAGTTTAAAAAAAAGTTACTGATTAACAATTGGAGCACTTTTAATTAAACATACACGCTCGCGGAAAGTAGAATTATCTCGCTTATGAAAAATACCTTCTCTTTTATTTTTCAATATGTTATTACTAATTTAATAACAATTCACGAGATTCTTTCAGAGTTGAAAAAAAAGTTACTGATTAACAATTAGAGCACTTTTAATTAAACATACGCGCTCGCGGAAAGTAGAATTATCTCGCTTATGAAAAATACCTTCTCTTTTATTTTTCAATATGTTATTACTAATTTGATAACACATCAAGAGATCCTTTTAAAGTTCAAAAAAAGTTACTGATTAACAATTGGAGCACTTTTAATTAAACATACGCGCTCGCGGAAAGTTGAATTATCTCGCTTATGAAAAATACCTTCTCTTTTATTTTTCAATATGTTATTACTAATTTGATAACAAATCATAAGATCCATTCAAAGTTTAAAAAAAAAGTTACTGATTAACAATTGGAGCACTTTTAATTAAACATACGCGCTCGCGGAAAGTTGAATTATCTCGCTTATGAAAAATACCTTCTCTTTTATTTTTCAATATGTTATTACTAATTTGATAACAAATCAAGAGATCCTTTCAAAGTTAAAAAAAAAATTACTGATTAACAATTGGAGCACTTTTAATTAAACATACGCGCTCGCGGAAAGTTGAATTATCTCGCTTATGAAAAATACCTTCTCTTTTATTTTTCAATATGTTATTACTAATTTGATAACAAATCAAGAGATCCTTTCAAAGTTCAAAAAAAAGTTACTGATTAACAATTGGAGCAGTTTTAATTAAACATACGCGCTCGCGGAAAGTTGAATTATCTCGCTTATGAAAAATACCTAAAATCCAAAATTATATTAAGTGTACTTATTTGTCATTTGAATTTATCAGTTTTATAATTTGAATTTGTTAATTATATTTTATTTTATTTATGAAAGTTTATAAGTTCGGTCTCGTTTATTCTAAAAAGGTTTTTTTTTTGCAGTTGAAAAATATATTATCATGACAGCTGTAGTCGGAAAATTTATGGCTTTCCTACTGACCTTCGAGAAATATGTGTATTTAAAATCAAGAATTGCTAAAAATTGTTTACTATAAACTATCAAATAATTATTAATGAAACCCTTAATTACTAAATTATTAAACGAGTAAGGGCGTTGTAACTATTTTCACGTATTTTCGTAAACTAATAAATAATTAAAAAACTACTGGCTTTTAATTAAATCTGGCATGCGTCATAAATTCAGCGTGCTTTTCTAAATCTAATGAACTGATTAGGTTTTAGTTTTAATTATGAATTCATACTAAAGTATTATGTTTTATTTATTATTGCAGATTGGATATTGGATTATTCTTAAGCAATAACTTATGTACAGTATAATAATAGTGTACTAAACAAGAATTAGTCACCGGCGAGAAAATAGCAATAAGTTTTAATAGGTTTCAGCAATAAAATAAAACATAATACTTTAGTGTGAATTCATAATTAAAACTAAAACCTTATCAGTGCATTGGATTCAGAAAAGCACGCTGAGGTTATGCCCTATGCCAGATTTAATTAAAAGCCAGTAGTTTTTTAATTATTAATTAGTTTACAAAAATACGTAAAAAATAGTTATAACGCTCTAGCTCGTTTAATAATTAAGTAATTAAGGATTACATTGCAGATTCAGAAAGAGAATTTTACGCTGAGGTTATGCCGTATGTTGCATAAAATGAGGAACGCTTTGATTATTAATTATTTAATAGTTTATAGAAAGCAATTTTTAGCATTTCTTGATAAAACAGTGCATAACTTCAGTGAAGTCCATAGAATACAACGATTCACTCAAATTTCACTTTCGCTAATTAGAACCGCTGATAATTAATTAAATAATAAACTAATTAATCTTATTAAGCGATGCATTAAAAAAGTAAAACAGTACATAACCTCAGTAAAGTCCATAGAATACAATGATTCACTCAAATTTCACTTTCGTTAATTAGAACCGCTGATAATTAACTATATAGTAAACTAATTAATCTTATTAAGCGATTCATAAAAAATCTAAAAAAAGTACATAACCTCAGTGAAGTCCATAGAATACAACGATTCACTCAAATTTCACTTTTGCTAATTAGAACCGCTGATAATTAACTAATTAGTAAACTAATTAATCTTATTAAGCGATTCATAAAAAAAGTAAAACAGTACATAACCTCAGTGAAGTCCATAGAATACAACGATTCACTCAAATTTCACTTTTGCTAATTAGAACCGCTGATAATTAACTAATTAGTAAACTAATTAATCTTATTAAGCGATGCATAAAAAAAGTAAAACAGTGCATAACTTCAGTGAAGTTCATAGAATACAACGATTCACTCAAATTTCACTTTTGCTAATTAGAACCGTTGATAATTAATTAATTAGTAAACTAATTAATCTTATTAAGCGATGCATAAAAAAAGTAAAACAGTGCATAACTTCAGTGAAGTCCATAGAATACAACGATTCATTCAAATTTCACTTTCGCTAATTAGAACCGCTGATAATTAACTAATTAGTAAACTAATTAATCTTATTAAGCAATTCATAAAAAAAGTAAAACAGTACATAACCTCAGTGAAGTCCATAGAATACAACAATTCACTCAAATTTCACTTTCGTTAATTAGAACCGCTGATAATTAACTAATTAGTAAACTAATTAATCTTATTAAGCGATGCATAAAAAAAGTAAAACAGTGCATAACTTCAGTGAAGTCCACAGAATACAACGATTTACTCAAATTTCACTTTTGCTATTTAGAACCGCTGATAATAAACTAATTAGTAACCTAATTAATCTTATTAAGCGATGCATAAAAAAAGTAAAATAGACCATAACCTCAGTGAAGTCCATAGAATACAACGATTCACTCAAATTTTATTTTTGCTAATTAGAACCGCTGATAATTAACTAATTAGTAAACTAATTAATCTTATTAAGCGATTCATAAAAAAAGTAAAACAGTACATAACCTCAGTGAAATCCATAGATTACAACGATTCACTCAAATTTCACTTTCGCTAATTAGAACCGCTGATTATTAACTAATTAGTAAACTAATTAATCTTATTAAGCGATGCATAAAAAAAGTAAAACAGTACATAACCTCAGTAAAGTCCATAGAATACAACGATTCACTGAGGTTATGTACTGTTTTACTTTTTTTATGCATCGCTTAATAAGATTAATTAGTTTACTAATTAGTTAATTATCAGCGGTTCTAACTAGCGAAAGTGAAATTTGAGTGAATTGTTGTATTCTATGGACTTCACTAAGGTTAAGCTCTGTTTTACTTTTTTTATGCATTGCTAAATAAGATTAATTAGTTTACTAATTAGTTAATTATCAACGGTTCTAATTAACGAAAGTGAAATTTGAGTTAATCTTTGTATTCTATGGACTTCACTGAAGTTATGTACTGTTTTACTTTTTTATGCATCGCTTAATAAGATTAATTAGTTTACTAATTAGTTAATTATCAGCGGTTCTAGTTAACGAAAGTGAAATTTGAGTAAATCTTTGTATTCTATGGACTTCACTGAGGTTATGTACTGTTTTACTTTTTTTATGAATCGTTTAATAAGATTAATTAGTTTACTAATTAGTTAATTATCAGCGGTTCTAATTAGCGAAAGTGAAATTTGAGTGAATCGTTGTAATCTATGGACTTCACTGAGGTTATGTACTGTTTTACTTTTTTTATGAATCGCTTAATAAGATTAATTAGTTTACTAATTAGTTAATTATCAGCGGTTCTAATTAGCGAAAGTGAAATTTGAGTAAATCGTTGTATTCTATGGACTTCACTGAAGTTATGCACTGTTTTACTTTTTTTATGCATCGCTTAATAAGATTAATTAGTTTACTAATTAGTTAATTATCAGCGGTTCTAATTAGCAAAAGTGAAATTTGAGTGAATCGTTGTATTCTATGGACTTCACTGAGGTTATGTGTTGTTTTACTTTTTTTATGCATTGTTTAATAAGAGTTAATTAGTTAACCAATTAGCGGTTCTAATTAGTGAAAGTGAAATCTGAGTGAATCGTTGTACTCGATAGACTTTATGGCTTATTTTAGTTTTTTTATGCATTGCTTAATAAAAGTTAATTAGTTAACTATATAGCGGTTCTCATTAACTAAAGTGAAATTTGGGTAAACCATTATGTTCAATAAACTCCATAAAGTTTAAGGACAAAAAACTTTTCTTATGCGTGGCTTATTAAATAGTTTTTTTTAAAATTTTATCCTAACAATTAATACTTCAATACTCTAATTACTTATGATATTTCAAAATAAAACCCAACATTATCTTAAGTGTACATATTTGTGAATTGAATTTATCAATTTCAAAATTTTAATTTGTTAATTATGTTTTATTTTATTGAGTACTATAAGTTCGGTCTCGTTTATTCTATAAAAGTTTTTTGTTGCACTCGTTAAATATATTATCATGACAGCCGTAATCGGTATCGATAATTTATGGCTTTCCTACTAACCTTCGAGAAATATGTATATACAAAATCAAGAAATGCTAAAAATTGCTTTCTATAATCTATTAAATAATTAATAATCAAAGCGTTCCTCATTTTATGCAACATACGTCATAACCTCAGCGTAAAATTCTCTTTCAGAATCTGCAATGTAATCCTTAATTACTTAATTATTAAACGAGCTAGGGCGTTATAACTATTTTTTTACGTATTTTTGTAAACTAATTAATAATTAAAAAACTACTGGCTTTTAATTAAATCTGGCATAGGGCATAACCTCAGCGTGCTTTTCTGAATCCAATGCACTGATAAGGTTTTAGTTTTAATTATGAATTTACACTAAAGTATTATGTTTTATTTTATTGCTGAAACCTATTAAAACTTATTGCTATTTTCTCGCCGGTGAATTAGTCAGATTAAGTTGGAATAAATTGTTAAATTATATGATAATTAATTAGAGTATTGAAGTATTAATTGTTACAATTGTAAAAAAAAAACTATTTAATAAGCAACGCTTAATAGACGTTCTTTGTCCATAACCTTCCTGGAGTATATTCACCAAATATATTATCATAACAGCTTTACTCGGTAACAAAACTAAAGCTTATTATGCATCGCAGAGTAACAGTATTTATACCATTGGATAGCCTAAAAAATAGCCTATCAAATGATGTATAACGAGTAACAATTTTGAATTGTTGCACTTAATTGCATAATTATCAAAATTAATTAGCAATAATTATCAAACGGTCGTTCTCAGAAAACTGTTTTATGGTGAAAACATTTAGTTTAATGAGTAACAACGATTTGTGCAAAAAATTGTTCTGACCACTAAAAGTGCATCCACTACAGCTAATTGAAAATAGATTAAAAAAATAATTAGTCCGTAATTACTCGCTTACCTTATGCCATTTGTTAGAGAATTAAATTCTGCATTAGAAACATGTTTCTTGTGCATTTATACGTCATACATAATTAAAAGTAATAATTAGCAATAATTATCATTTTATTCAAGGTCATTCATGAAATGTAATAACATAGTCAGAAAGAGCTTGACGTATAGATCATTTTCCAATAAAATGTAAGCTCTGACTACCAAGTTTAAACGAGATAAGATGCATCGACCTTTAGTGCATTTATTATGCATTTTCGGACTTTACGCAAAGTTATGCAAAAATGTGACTTTATAGACGGATCAAGATTAACTCAACGAGCATTTCCACGTAAAGTATGGAAACTTACCACCAATTATGAACAAGATAAGCCGCATCAAGTTTAAAAGAGATAAGATGCATGCAGCTTAAGTGCATTTATATTAAATGCATCTTACTACTTTACAAATTGTTATGCAAAAAAAAGTTATATTTAGATCAAGGTTGAAATGCCGATAATTTTCTTATATATTTGACCATCAAGTTTAAACGAGATAAGATACATCGACCTTAAGTGCATTTATAATGTATTTTTGAACTTACTTACGCAAAAAACTGACTATATAGATGGATTAAGATTGATTGGATTAAGATTGACTCAAGGACCATTTTCCCGTAAAGTATAGAAACTTACCATCAAGTGTGAACAAGATAAGACACCTTAAGTGCCTTTTATAATAAATGCATTTTATTACCTAATAAATTGTTATGTAAAAAAAACTAAAGTCATATTTAGATTGAGGTTGACCTGGAGATCATTTTTAAGTATAATATAAGCACTGACCACCAAGTTTAAACGAGATAAGGTTCATGCAGCTTAAGTGCATTTATAATAAATGCATCTTACTATTCTATGAATTGTCAAGCAAAAAAAAATAAAGTCATATTTTGATCAAGGTTAAAATGCCAATCATTTTCCTATTATAATGCATTTTCCGACTTAACGCAAAGTTATTGAAAAAATGTCACTATATAGACGCATTAAAATTAACTTAAGGATGAGATTTAATTAGTTACCGAGATATGAACCGATGAAGTGCTAGTGATTGAAAATACATACTCATCAAATGACAAAAGTGTTTCCATGTTTTAAAAATTTGCTGTAGTAGCGCATCGCCAGAGCGGTTGCTTCGCATCCAACGGTCTCGTGTTTGATACCCGAATAAAGAAACTCTTTTTAATTAATTAAGTAATTTTAATAATGGATTTTATGTAATTAATAATTAACTGTTAAACTACTACAATTAAATTGAATTTAAGGATAGTTAATATTGATCAAATTGAATTTTGAAAATTGTTTTCGATAGCCAACACATGTAGAATGATCATATATCAATTACACAAATCAGATTTGATTAATTACTGAGATATGAACCGATGAAGTGCGCGCTAATTATCTAACCGCTATTGCTTATGAGTGAACCAACTGACTGAAATAAATTTTGAAAGTTGTGTTCGATAGGTAAATATGCACAATAATCATATCCACAAACCCCATGTAAAATTAATACAATTGATTGCATAAATTACCATTAAAGTTTATTAATTGATAAAAAAGTCATTACAAGCTATTGTTTGTTGCCAGGTGATTTAAGGGTAGTTAATATTGATAATAATAAATTTTGAAAATTGTGTCCGATAGATAAAACATGTATAATAATAATATGTCAATGATCAAAATCACACTTAATTAGTTACCGAGATATGAACCGATAAAGTGCGCGCCAATTAAATAACCGTCATTGCATGTCGCCGGTCGTACAGAGTGATCAAATTGATGAAATTAAATTTTAAAAATTGTTTTTGTCAGCTTAATCAAGCTTCTGTCATCCTATTTACAAAACCTACATCAATTGTAAGTAATTGGGCAGATACTTTCCGCGAGCGCGTATGTTTAATTAAAAGTGCTCCAATTGTTAATCAGTAACTCTTTTTTAAACTTTGAATAGATCTTATGATTTGTTATCAAATTAGTAATAACATATTTAAAAATAAAAGAGAAGGTATTTTTCATAAGCGAGATAATTCTACTTTCCGCGAGCGCGTATGTTTAATTAAAAGTGCTCCAATTGTTAATCAGTAACTTTTTTTAAAACTTTGAATGGATCTTATGATTTGTTATCAAATTAGTAATAACATATTGAAAAATAAAGGAGAAGGCATTTTTCATAAGCGAGATAATTCAACTTTCCGCAAGCGCGTATGTTTAATTAAAAGTGCTCCAATTGTTAATCAGTAACTTTTTTTTTAACTTTGAAAGGATCTCTTGATTTGTTATCAAATTAGTAATAACATATTGAAAAATAAAAGAGAAGGTATTTTTCATAAGCGAGATAATTCAACTTTCCGCGAGCGCGTATGTTTAATTAAAAGTGCTCCAATTGTTAATCATTAACTCTTTTTTAAACTTTGAATTGATCTTATAATTTGTTATCAAATTAGTAATAACATATTGAAAAATAAAAGAGAAGGTATTTTCCATAAGCGAGATAATTCTACTTTCCGCGAGCGCGTATGTTTAATTAAAAGTGCTCCAATTGTTAATCAGTAACTTTTTTTTAAACTTTGAATGGATCTTATGATTTGTTATCAAATTAGTATTAACATATTGAAAAATAAAAGAAAAGGTATTTTTCATAAGCGAGATAATTCAACTTTCCGCGAGCGCGTATGTTTAATTAAAAGTGCTCCAATTGTTAATCAGTAACTTTTTTTTAAACTTTGAATGGATCTTATGATTTGTTATCAAATTAGTAATAACATATTGAAAAATAAAAGAGAAGGTATTTTTCATAAGCGAGATAATTCAACTTTCCGCGAGTGCGTATGTTTAATTAAAAGTGCTCCAATTGTTAATCAGTAACTCTTTTTTAAACTTTGAATGGATCTTATGATTTGTTATCAAATTAGTAATAACATATTGAAAAATAAAAGAGAAGGTATTTTTCATAAGCGAGATAATTCTACTTTCCGCGAGCGTGTATGTTTAATTAAAAGTGCTCCAATTGTTAATCAGTAACTTTTTTTTAAACTTTGAAAGGATCTCTTGATTTGTTATCAAATTAGTAATAACATATTGAAAAATAAAAGAGAAGGTATTTTTCATAAGCGAGATATTTCAACTTTCCGCGAGCGCGTATGTTTAATTAAAAGTGCTCTAATTGTTAATCAGTAACTTTTTTTTAAACATAGAAAGGATCTCTTGATTTGTTATCAAATTAGTAATAACATATTGAAAAATAAAAGAGAAGGTATTTTTCATAAGCGAGATAATTCAACTTTCCGCGAGCGCGTATGTTTAATTAAAAGTGCTCTAATTGTTAATCAGTAACTTTTTTTTAAACATAGAAAGGATCTCTTGATTTGTTATCAAATTAGTAATAACATATTGAAAAATAAAAGAGAAGGTATTTTTCATAAGCGAGATAATTCAACTTTCCGCGAGCGCGTATGTTTAATTAAAAGTGCTCCAATTGTTAATCAGTAACTTTTTTTTAAACTTTGAATAGATCTTATGATTTGTTATCAAATTAGTAATAACATATTGAAAAATAAAAGAGAAGGTATTTTTCATAAGCGAGATAATTCTACTTTCCGCGAGCGTGTATGTTTAATTAAAAGTGCTCCAATTGTTAATCAGTAACTTTTTTTTAAACTTTGAAAGGATCTCTTGATTTGTTATCAAATTAGTAATAACATATTGAAAAATAAAAGAGAAGGTATTTTTCATAAGCGAGATATTTCAACTTTCCGCGAGCGCGTATGTTTAATTAAAAGTGCTCTAATTGTTAATCAGTAACTTTTTTTTAAACTTTGAAAGGATCTCTTGATTTGTTATCAAATTAGTAATAACATATTGAAAAATAAAAGAGAAGGTATTTTTCATAAGCGAGATATTTCAACTTTCCGCGAGCGCGTATGTTTAATTAAAAGTGCTCTAATTGTTAATCAGTAACTTTTTTTTAAACATAGAAAGGATCTCTTGATTTGTTATCAAATTAGTAATAACATATTGAAAAATAAAAGAGATCGAACGCGAGATAATTCAACTTTCCGCGAGCGCGTATGTTAAATTAAAAGTGCTCCAATTGTTAATCAGTTACTTTTTTTTTAACTTTGAAAAGATCTCGTGATTTGTTATTAATATAGTAATAACATATTGAAAAATAAAAGAGAAGATATTTTTCATAAGCGAGATCATTCAACTTTCCGCGAGCGCGTATGTTTAAGTAAAAGTAGAATACTTTTATTTCATTCAAATTTCGAACTAACTTATTAATTTGTTATTAACTTAGTGATAATTTATTTAAATATAAAATAAAAATATTTCTTTTTATTGTGTAATAATTGCTCATCTGCGAGCATCACGATTACTTCATTTACTGCTTTTACCTTCTCTGTGTACATTTATAATATGCATTAAATTGTCGGGTATTATTTCATATATTTTATAAATGTAATTAAAAAACAAAACAAGACAATTTTATACGTATTTATAGTTATTTATAAAAAAGATATGGAATTTATTTTGCCGACGGATTTTAAAAGACAGCGTTTCTTAAAACATCGTGTCGACTTTGCTGGGCAACTGTACCTAGCGTGCGTGCGCACATACTTTTATAAAAAACGAAGCTGATCCAAAGCCGAAGCCGAAGCTAACTTCAGCCAGCTCAGTTTATAACAGAAATTCGCCAGCCTTAAGGTTCGGGTATTTTGATGCGCCGTAAATGGAAAAGATACATAGTAACCTTTTTCACACTCACAAGCAAACTACACAACCGATCATATCGTGCTACGCATACTTTAAAACATTTGCGCAAGTTTTAATTAAGTTTTCAATTTTTTAAGTTTACTACAGATTTTTATATTAATTATTATAAACTATTGTACTTATTTTTGACTAAATAACGCCGTTAATACATTTCTTGGTTGATTTATGATAACTAAACTAATATAAGACCCGATGTCAGTGACATATCTTTCATTTAAAACCAGTTTTACAAAAATATAACTTGTATTTTTTAAATAAACCTGAAAACAAGTTTTCAATCATTTTTATTATAAAATAATTGTATTTTTAGGCTACTTCTTATGCAAACGACAGCCGGCAGTTTGGGCTCTTGGTCATAGAGAGCAAGTTGTCTCATGTGTTTGTTAGATTGATATTTACCTTTATGACAAACTCCCCCCGGACCGTTCTTTCCAATAATTTCAATGCATCGCTAACGAAAGACACGGTTCGGGCACATTCGGTCACATACTTGATGACAATTGATAACAATATACAGAGACGTAGAAATAAAAGGACTTTAATTTTAAATTGATATTTTATTAAAAATAAATACGAACAATTAGTTTAAAAATATTAAACCAGTAAATACAATTTTATTTTGATAAATATTATTGTGGTTCACCATATATTTCCTGCATAGAATAAATTGAATTGAAAATATAGAATAAGTATATTAATGTATTGTTAATTATAATAAATATACAAGAACAGTTATTTATATTGCTGTATATTTATTATAATTAACAATACAATATACAGGATGTTAGACATAAACGTATGGATGAATAACTTTGTTTTAAACCGATGTGTATGATTCAAAAACCATAAGACCAAAACTGTTTTTTTTATAATCACTAATAATAATTAAACAAACATGTCAAATTCTGTAAATTTTTTATCTACACTTTTATGCTAGTTTGTTGCAAGATACGTTAAGCATACAAAACTTAAACCATTCATGTGGTGTAATTGGATTTTTGATTACATAGATTCTTTGTACGCCAGTGGCGTTGGACTGAATATTTATTCCGCAGAATAATGTTTTTTTTTTATATTACCAGGAGTATTTTGGTTGCAATGATTATTTTTCTGTTTGGTGTCTTTGTTGATATAAATTTTATTAGGGGTATTTTAGTGGCACTAAGCAAAGCCAACATTAGCTTAAAACTGCTGCGATTCTACGTACGGAATATGATAATCTTACTAGTGGGCCTCGTTGAAGGGGTACCTATCCAAACTCTAAACTGACAATTTAGTAAACAAAATTTTAGAACAAAACTGGTTGTTTGAGTCACCGCTGATATGTAAAATACCATTTAAGACACCTTCTTGCAATACTTTTGAGTATAGTAAAATATGACAAAACAGTATCTCACTCTCAACACTGAAAATATTACAGCCCAAAAACAGTTTCAAGACGTGGGTATTAGAAACATCTAATTGCTTTCTTTTAATCTTTTCTAAAGATGTATGTTGTGGAACGTTTTAAAAAAGTATACGGTAAATGGATGTTTAGTAAAGCCATGTTTGCTAGAAAACAAAATGTAACGACTGCTTTGTTCACAATTACAAATGACACTTTTATCCAACATATCATTTTTTAAATCTATTTTATGATCTTACAGAAAAGAATTTTATAACTAGTTTTTGTCTATATAAATACATGTGCAATGTTGCATTGTATTAAATTAAATTATGTTAACGCAAATGTAAAAATAAATCAACAATTTAGATACGGAGGCCCAGATCTCCGTAAGCTTTAGTAACATATTTTTATGTTACCAAAGCATACTTGAGTAAGGTATGACGTCATCAGTAAGGTTGCCAAAATACGAGTAGTGTGTACCTAAAAAAACTAACCAAAGCTTACTTTTTTTGCCAAAAAACTCTAGTCACTTTACAAAACAATAATAAAACTGAATTTAATGGAAATTTAAATTTTTTGTTGTGTAACGGTGTTTTATTACATTAAAAATTAATAATATAATTAACATGCATTTATAAACTAATTGGGTTTTTACATTTTTGCGGCATATAATATAATAAAATAAGGCCTTTCACCTTTAAATAAATGTAATAAAATTCAAATATGGTTTTTTTGCTTACTCCGTCTCGAGTTTGTGCATGTGGAGTAAACTTCGTATACTCTACTCTATCATATCCGAACGCGTAGAGCAACTAAAGTTAAAGGACCAAGTAAAAAATAAAATAAACAAACGGTAGATAAAACTTTAAAAGTTTCTGAAATACAGAAAAAATCACAAGTATTATTGTAGATTGAAATTTAAAAACATGTTTAAGTTTTTCTTTATAAACGACGCAAAAAAATTACGCATTAACAGTTCCAACAAAATAGTTGGGTTATATTATAAATGCTACTTCTCACATTTTTATTTGTAAAAAAAAATTAAAAATGTACTTAACATTTTAGTCTACAATAAAACTGATAATTATTTGTGCATTTTAAAAACTTATAAGCCGGGAATACATATGCCAGCTACTTGCACAATTTCATACCAGCTCTTTGTACATGCCAGCTCACGTGTATTCTATCAAAAGGCATGCTTCTCGATGGCACCAAATCAAAAAGATTTGATTTTTTGAATGGCAAAGGCATGCCATAAAGCATGTATAAACACACACAACAAGTACTGGCATGCTAGTAGACAGTAAAAAAAATCTGGAAGCATTCTTAAATGGTTTCTATAACCACTTATATCTTCTTACCCTATTTATTTAAACAAACAACTGTTTGTTCCATAATTGTTTCTTCTTCAAATACGTTTTCTTTTTTTTGTTGCGTCAAATTATGTTACGAACGCAATCTGTTGCAAGTAACAATATAACACTATTTATTTCAATTTAAATTCTTCCTATGTTTTTGCCAGTTAAGAAAACTTGTAACACTTTTAAAATATGCTTATGTAACTAAAAAAAGATTGACAAATAAATGGCATATGTGTTGTCTTTTTACTGCTGTTTGTCTTAGCAGTACATGTATCCTCACTGTGGCATTAATTGGCATTGGCATTATTTATAGTTTTAACTATAGTTATATATGGCCATGTATGAGTCAAGTGTACGGAATAAAAACGTGCTTATATATGTGCAAAAAATACCCTGAAAATTTCAGTGACTGCCGTGTACTACGCTTCGAGACATCTTACAATGTATCCACAGAACTACTTAAAAATAGCAAAAAAAGGTTTAAATTTTAAATCTTTAAAAAAAAAACTGTTCTTTAAAGTTCTAGTAAATTTTCAAATACCATTCAAAAACATTTTTGGCTGTAAAAAATTATTCTTTGAACACAAACAGTTCCTTACAATTTTTTCCTAAAAATGCATTCTTGAGTTACAATCGATCAAAAAATGTAAAAATGCGCAAAAAAACAGTTTTTTTCAAATTTTGATTGCTTATTACTTAGAAATGGTTCACTGAAAATGAAAAAATCTGATAAAATTCACATAATCAGGATTCATGTAATAGAAGGCATTTTCAGTAGTTGGGGCAAGAAGAAATTTATTTTGTACACTTGACTCATACATGGCCATATGTATATATAGTTGTTCAAGATGTGATTTTTGTCAGTAACATATTGGCATTACATATAATATACATAATTTGCGTCATCTTAAGCCGGGAATATACATGCCTGTTAGTTGCACAATTTCATACCAGCTACTAGCTCGTGAAATCTGTCAAATAGCATGCTTTTTGCTGGCATGCAAGTCGATTGCACCAAATCAAAAAGAATTTGATTTTTTGGCATGCCATGTGCAAGTAAGGTGAGGGACGTCAAAAAGCATTCCATAAATAAAGCATGTATGCACGCACACAATAGCAATTGCTATACAAACCGTCTCAATGTAAGCGGTCTTATGGGAAAACAATCGGCAATCTCCGCCGCCGGCAAAAAAATTAACACGTGCGCATTCTGCGTGCGAGCGTATGAATACTGATTGAAGACATAATATTTATGTTATTTACGTTATTCGAGTAGAGAGTTTCGGCGGCGGAGATTGCCGATTGTTTTCCCATAAGACCGCTTACATTGAGACGGTCTGTATGTGGAGCTGCAGTGGTACAATTGAACAAAAATAAGTAAAAACCAAATGTAATGCGCAGTAGACGTTTGCGTCGATTATAGATGGGAAAATGTTCTAGCTTTTCAAGATATAATTGTGACCTTGATAATTTGTGTGTTTTACACACGTGAATGGTCTGATCTATAACTATACAGGTGAGTCGGGAGAAACAGGCCAAACTTTAAGAGTGTATTGTACACGTGAAAATAATATAAAAAAACTCAAATGTTGTTATCCGATTTTTATTTGTTTTTAAGTTTTTATGGTGTAACTAAAAATGTTGTTTTAATATTCCACAAAAGCTTTCCAGGGCGTTAAATTGGTTGCGGTGGTCTTATTTGATGTCTCCAGACCTCTTAGCACTAAATTATTGTTTATGGGGGCGGGTTTAAATATGAAGTGTACAAAGTAAAAGCAAACACTCGGGATGCACTAATAGAACGCATTAAAAATGTTGCAGCCGATCTTAAACAAAGACATAACTCAATCAGGAGTGCAAGAGACGCCTTTTGTAGACAAAACAGAAAATGTTTAGAGGTAAATGACGGTGTTTTTGAACATTTATTATAAAAAGGCAATGATTACCAAAACTTAAAAACAAATAAAAATCGGATAACAACATTTAAGTTTATTTTTAATATTTTCATGTATACAATACACTCCTGAAGTTTGATTCGTTCCTCCCGACTCACCCTGTATATATAATTCAAGACAATTATGAACAGTGTCATACGGGTTTAAGTTGATTTTATTTACAGAGCAGGGTATAGTTTAATAGTCTATAAAATAGATTAAAAAGTTCATAAAATATTATATTATTAATTTACTATGCGGTTTATATGATTAAATCTAAAGTTACACTAATGCTCTACACAAGTATTAAAAAAAAAATTAGTTTTTCTACTCCCTTCTAAATATTGTCACTTTTATTCACGCCTAACTGAATGGATATGTATCATATATTCACTCTAGTGTGGATATGAAATGCCGTACCAACCATAAAAACAAAAAATACAAATCACAATGTTTATTTGATTACGTCGCTAAATACAAATGGTTTTTTATTTGTAAAATGTCGAAATTAGATTAAGAACGTTTCATTTATTAACTGTTATTATACAATAAAGCTTAAAAACATTTTTAATTAAATATTTTAACAGCATAATTTAACCAAAATTATAGGTAGTTCTGAATTTATTAATTATGCGAAACGTCAGATGTCAAACATAACCTGAATTTATTTCAATATAAAATAATGTTAAATGATTAATTGAAAAGTTTTAAAATAATTTTAAGATTTTTATCAGTTGTAGAAAAAGTAAGCTGTACAACTCGAGTGGAATGCTCATATCGCACTTAGTCGTGCTCCAAATTCGTCTTCGTGCGATATGGGCATACTATCCACTCTTGTTATACAAAATACTATTTGTTCAATACTTTGATAATGTAGTGATCGAAAATAGCTGATAAATGTAAAAATTCAATTTTCGGAACTGCTGTTTAATTACAAACATCATACATAAATTAATAAAAGTTATTTTAATTATGTATTTGTAAATATACTAAATTAATTATTATAAAATATAAAATCAATAATAAAAATTCAATCGTAATATATATTTTAAGCGCGCCCCTGATGCAAATCTAAGTTACCTACCGTACACTAACCAGACCCAGACAGGGCTCCATGAAAGAGCCCATTGTTCACGCATGCATGTGCATGCGACGTCAGCGTCTGGATATGCACCTGCATGCGGATGCTGAATCAACATTTAATTACTATATATAATCTATGTAATCATTATTTTAGTTTAGTCTAAGTTTGTACCCGATACAATACGTATCATCAAATAAATTGTTCTTTTTAAAAAGATTAACATTTCATTACGAAAAGTAATTGGCGCAGTCGGTAGGATTCACTTAAACGAATATTTAGTGAATATAAATATCCGGTTTGTTTCAACAATTAATAAGTGAAACGAATCAAATAACTTTATGTGTTGTGACAACCCATTCAGTGCCGGTGCAAATCAACCCAGTGGATATAAGAACGGACTACAAGAGCATCTCCGAGGAACTCCGAACTTCGAGCAAACCCAAAGAGCTCACTCAACCAGTCAATCACCAATGGATATAATATACGTACTGTAAGTACACAAAGTTTATATAGAGGTATTCACCGCGCCTAATGAGTGTCAACTCACGTAATATTGACTCAGATTCAGAATCAGACTTAGACCCAACCATCCCTAATCATAACCGCTCGCGATCGAGATCCCCTATTCGTAATAATACCGCAATGGCTATTCCTCAATTAAAGGCAGAATATCTGCAAATGATTCCCGAATTTCACGGTGAATCTGAATTGCTTTCGCGTTTCCTTGAAATTAGCGAAAAATTAGTCAATAAATTTTATAATATAGCCGAAGAGGGAGATTTTCAGAATGAGTACCTTATGTCAAGTATAATCGCTAAGATAAAAGGTGAAGCGGCTAAAAATATATCATCAAGTATAATTACTAACTGGCGTGAATTAAAATCAGCTTTATTAAATTCATATAGCGACAAGCGAGATCATTATAGCTTGAATCACGAAATTGCGCTGATTAAACAAAATGCCAATGAATTCCCTTTTGACTTTTATAATAGGTTACAGCATTTGCTAAATTTGCAATTGTCTTATTTATCAAATCATTCCCAAGAAGTGCATGAAAAATATTATTTGTCATTTTATTTTAAAGGTAATGCTTTAAGAGCATTGTTACGCGGTTTACGTGACCCAATCGGCGCGCAAATGAGAGTTAAGAATCCAGGCGATTTAAACGCCGCTCTCAATATGCTTACGAATGATTTCCAATTGGAAACACAAAATAAAACGGAAACTTCTAGATCAAATCAACGTGCAAATTATTCGCAAAATTATAATAAAAATTATAATCAAAGTGCACGTTACCAAAACTTTAATTATAACAAACCTTTCTTTAATAAAAATAATAGTTTCCCAAATCAACAAAATATGCCGAACCAAAATTATAATAACTCACCAAGGTATAATAATAATAACACTAATCGCACTGCACAAATGCCTAAACCTACCCCAATGTCAACATCTACGCATAATACGTTTAACCCCCAAAGGAACCGATATGTTCCAAATCAAAATAATCAAATGTTGTTAAACATAGATGACGAAATACCTATGGAACAAGAAAATGATTTTTTAGGCATAAACGCCTCGGAAACATAGAATTGATGGGCCTTATAAATAATAACAGTCAACTACCCTATATTATAAACACTGAAAATAAATTAAAAATTCTAGTTGACACAGGCAGCTCACGTTCATTTGTAAACCCGCAAATAGCAAACCAATTTTATAAAAATTATATTAAATACGACCCATTCAAAGTAGCCACTGCACATGGCACTACATCTGGGAAACATAAAGCTATTATTAATTTGAATAAATTATTCAATAACAAAAAAAATCTAAACATGGATTTTTATTTGTTTAATTTTCATTCTAACTTTGATGTCCTGTTAGGACTCGATAACTTGAAATTATTAAAGGCCATTATTGACCTAGAGCAAAACCAATTGGTAGCTCCTAGTTGTAAAATACAACTTCACTATCGCGACATTCAAAAAACTGAAAGTACGAATTGCATAGTAGTACCCGCCAGAACTGAACAAGTCATAGAAGTTGATGTAAAAAATGTTAGAAATGGTGATGTTATCATCCCTTATATGAAGGTAAAGAAACTAGAAATACCTGAATGCGCAACTCGCGTAAATAATTACAAAGCATTGTGTACAATTACCAATCCACTTGAAATCGATATGTGTGTGACTGTAAAAAAACCTTTCATAGTTGAAATGATTGATGAATACAATCAAACTACTGAAGAACCTAATATAAGTTTAAACATACTCGATGACAAGAATATTAAATTTGACGTATCAAAAATCCGTTCAGAGCATATGAACAGAGAAGAACGATCCGCCATAATTGAATTAATTAAAGAATATAAAGATATCTTTCATATAGATAAAAAAAATCTTACCTTTACAAATAAGATTAAACACAATATTAAAACCACAGATGAAATTCCTGTGTATACTAAATCTTACCGTTATCCGGAAATACACAGACAAGAAGTTCAACATCAAATACAACAAATGTTAGAACAAAATATAATCCGTCCATCGTATAGTCCTTGGTCATCACCAATTTGGGTGGTGCCTAAGACACTAGATGCGTCAGGAAAAACTAAATGGCGTGTTGTGATCGATTATCGCAAATTGAACGATAAGACAATAGGCGATAGATACCCTCTTCCCAACATAACCGACTTACTTGATAACCTGGGTCGCTGCCAATATTTTACGACGCTGGACTTGGCGTCTGGGTTCTACCAAATTGAGATGGAAGAAAGTGACGTACCAAAAACAGCATTTAATACCGAAAATGGGCATTTTGAATTTGTTAGAATGCCATTTGGGTTAAGAAATGCTCCCGCCACTTTCCAACGCGTGATGGATAACATCTTACGTGGAATCCAGAACGAAAAGTGCTTGGTCTACCTTGATGATATCATAATATTCAGCACCAGTTTACAAGAACATATTGAACAATTGAAAGAAGTTTTCAAACGTTTAAGAGATTCTAACTTAAAAATTCAGATTGATAAATTGGAATTTTTGAGGAAAGAAGTTGCGTATCTAAGCCATATAGTAACTCCTGACGGGGTAAAGCCAAACCCAGATAAGATTCTGGCCATCCAAAACTACCCTATTCCAAAAACAACCAAACAACTTAAAGGTTTTCTAGGTCTGCTCGGATATTACCAAAAATTTATAAAAGATTTCGCAAGACTTACAAAACCACTAACTAAGTGTCTAAAAAAAGATGCAAATATTGATATTCATAATTCAGAGTATATAAACTGTTTTAACTTATGCAAGGAACTGTTGATAAACGAACCACTGTTACAATACCCTGACTTTACTAAGTCATTTAATCTGACTACTGACGCGAGTAACTTCGCAATCGGCGCAATACTATCACAGGGAAACATCGGCTCCGATTTACCAATAGCATACGCCAGTAGAACCCTTAACGATTCAGAGACAAATTACTCCACCATCGAAAAGAAACTACTCGCGATAGTTTGGGCTACAAAATACTTTAGACCCTACCTGTTTGGAAGGAAATTTCAAATCATTAGTGATCACAAACCATTACAATGGCTGATGTCGGTTAAAAAACCAAATTCGAAATTAACTAGATGGCGTTTAAAACTTCTAGAATATGAATACACAATACTTTATAAAAAGGGTATTTTGAATAAAAATGCAGATGCGCTTTCAAGAATCGAACTTAATGTACACGATGAACATAAAGAATTAATAGACTTGTCTACAGTAAACCTTGATGATATTCTCACTACTATAGAAGATAATAACGGATCTCTAGTTGTTGAGCATGGAGATATAGATGAACGTTTAAATGTTTTAAACGATGAATTTGCAGAAAATATTAATGATGGTGATGATGGCAAAACAATGCACTCAAACATTGAAGATCCAATATTCAATATTCCAATTACAGAAAACCTAATCAATTTTGGAAAAAATCAAATTTTAATTTCCAAAGTAAATTATGCCCCTTCAAAAACTAAATGTTTAAAATTATTTGATAACACAAAAATGCGCTTAATTGTGCAACTATCAGAATCAAATTTTGAACAAGATATCATCAACTTTATAAAAGAATATATAGCCCCCAATATAAAATATTATATTTACTTTGAAGACCCTATTTATGAAAAATTCTGTAATGTTTTGCAAAAATATTTCAAAAACTCTGCACTAAGATTTATAAAATGTACAAGTCAGCTAATTGATGTAGAAAGTGAAGAAGAAATTATTGATAACATAAAAATATACCACGAAGGAAAGACGAACCACCGAGGAGTTGATGAAACCGAAATGCAAATTAAAAGAAGATTTTATTGGCCTAATCAACGGCGTTCAATCCAAACTTACATAAATCAATGTGCAATATGTCAAATTAGTAAATATGACAGAAACCCATTGCAGTTGAAATTTAATATCACTCCAACTCCTTCGCAACCATTTGAAATAGTACATATAGACACTATATCTCTTGAAAAGGTAAAATTTCTCACTATAGTGGATGCGTTTTCTAAATACACCCAGCTTTATAAACTGAATTCTCAACAAGCAATAGAAATTGCTAATAATTTAATTCGTTTTTTCACCCACCATGGTATACCTAAAGAAATAGTTGCAGATAACCATTTAGAATTTAAAAACTCTGTTCTGAAAGAATTGTTAGAATTACATAAAATTAAATTACATTTTATAAGCTCTCAAAATCCTAATTCCAATGGAATAATAGAACGTGCACATTCCACACTTATCGAACACATATGTTTACTAAATAATCAAGAATTGTATAAAAAAGAATCAATTGAAACTAAGGTTAATTACGCATTGCTTGCCTATAATAATTCGATTCATTCGACAACAAAATTTAAACCGTCCGAAATTATATCGGGACATATTGACGTAGATTCTCCCTTTAATATAGAAATGGAAAACCATATAATAAATAATTATGTGGTAAACCATAAGAACAAAATTAAATTATTGTATCAAAAGATCAATCAAAAAATCCAAGAAAACAAAGAAAAAACTATGAATAAACGCAACGAAAATCGAGAAGATCTTCCCGAAATACCTACTGAGGTGTTTGTAAAAAACAAACAAAAACAGTCTAAAACAAAACCTAAGTTTAAACCAGAAAAAATAGAGACAATAAACCCCGTATTAAAAACTGCAGTAATTGACGTTAAACATCATAACACTGTAAGTAAAATTCACTTAGGTAACATAAAAAACCTCGTCAAGAAACGTATACTTTTAATTGAACAGATATCGGAAGTCCTCTAACTTATCAAAACTTCCAAAATTATATTAAAGACCATAACATAACTACAAGTAAAAATGTTATAGATAAGGAAGAAAACCTTTTCTTAGCACCTAAAAACGTGTCGTTAGCACACTGTGTAAGCAAAGATTTGAAAATGGGAGCAGGTATTGCTCTTGAATTTAAAAATAAATTCGGTCAAGTCGAATTGCTTAAAGAACAAGATTCCGACTTATTTTTACTATGTTACCTAAAAGAACCTGCTCGTTATTTAATCTATTTAATAACAAAAGCTAATTATTATGACAAACCGACTTATGAAGATTTATTTAAAACATTAATAAATCTTAAACAATTCTGTGCATTAAAAAATATAACAAACTTAGCAGTACCACGAATAGGTTGTGGTATAGACCGTTTAAACTTTGAACTAATTAGAAAAATGCTTCAATACATTTTTGATGGATCAAACATTATAATTTTTGTATATCACAACAAAATTAAAGATAATGTTTCTCTTCCAGGTCCCTCCTCGTCACAATAATTCGAGGTGATTCTATAAAAGATATTACACAAAATCTGGGAATTCTTCCTATTAATCTAGGAACAGCAAAATTACAAAGAACCGTACATACGTTTGTTCACCATTATGACTTGACTCCATTATACAAAGAGTTAACAATCCTCAACACCCAATACAACCAATTATTAAAATCATTACAAAATGACACTAAATTCATACTTGAATTCAATAACTACAACAAAATGATAAATAATATTCAAAGTAATATTAACGATAAAATCCAAAATATTAACTTGCATGCTGTAGATAAAAGCAGAAATAAAAGAGGATTGATTGACGGACTGGGCACCATTATTAAAACAATTAGTGGAAACTTAGATGCAAGAGATGGAGAAAGAATCAATAACATTCTTAACCATTTGCAAAAAAATAAAAATCAAATTGAAAATCAGTTAAAAATGCAGTATAGCCTAAATACTCAAGTAATAAAAATTTTTAATGATACTATACAAAGTATTAAACATAATGAATTATTATTAAAGTCGAGAATTATGCAAGTAAGTGTAGTACTACATGATGATATAGAACACCAAAATATACTGTTTGCTAAAGATCTGTTCAACCAGTTGCTTATAATATATAATACAATCCTAAGCGTACTACAAGACATAGAGAACTCAATTTCATTTTGTAAACTGAGAATCTTGCACCCAAGTATTATAAAATTAAATGATTTATTTGTAGAGATAAAACAAATTTCTATTCATTATAATGAACAACTTCCTTTCGAACTCAAAATAGAAAACATATTAGATTTTGAATCAATTATTAAAGTTAATTGTAAAATCGAGTCCAACAGAATTAACTATTTTCTTTCTATTCTCATTAATTACGAACACGATTTCGAAATTTACTACTTAAATCCCATACCTACTAAGCATGATTCTGAATATGTTACCATTATACCAAATGTTAAATATCTATTAAAATCAAAAAACGAAAACAAAATATGGCCTCTACATAACTTGTGTACTCAAGGTATAAAATATTATCAATGTTCATCCCATCTGCTAATTAATCACAATGCAGATTGTGAGAAGGAGATCCTCCTAAAAGAATCCAGCACCGGATGTCAATACACCAAACTCAACATTACGACAAACCATTTGGAAATAATACCCGAAATTAATCAACAACTTGCTGTCTTCCCGATCCAAGAAGAAATTCAAGTCAAATGTAAACACGAATCGGAAATAAAACACCCTGTAGGAATCTTCCTCATTAAACAAGGAAAAGGTAAATTAATTTACCAAAACCGAGAAGTCTCACATCAAGAAGCTACACCGGGTAGTCCACTCATTATTAATAACCCAAAGTTGGAATTATTTAAATCCAATTTTAACAAATTCAACATCGAACTTAAGAAGCTGGATCTACAAGCTGTTCCGGCCATTCAACAAGTGCCCATCATTGATAAACCAACAACACACATGCTCACTCCTAGTATGTGGACCATCACCCTATATATCATGTTACTCCTTCTTGCTGGTTACACCGTAAGGAAATGGATAAAGAAAAGGAAAGCCCTACAACAAGATCAAGATGCAGAACAATGCCAAAGCAATATTCTACACCTTCCTGGCAATGCAAAATTCTAGAGGATGAGGAGTTATCTACCGTACACTAACCAGACCCAGACAGGGCTCCATGAAAGAGCCCATTGTTCACGCATGCATGTGTATGCGACGTCAGCGTCTGGATATGCACCTGCATGCGGATGCTGAATCAACATTTAATTACTATATATAATCTATGTAATCATTATTTTAGTTTAGTCTAAGTCTGTACCCGATACAATACGTATCATCAAATAAATTGTTCTTTTTAAAAAGATTAACATTTCATTACGAAAAGTAATTTCTATATAAAAACGTAAATACATAATATAATTTTGTAAAAGTACGAATTGTTTTCGTACCCTAGAAGGGTGCGGAGATGTAGTCTATAAATAAATATCTAACCGGCTATGATGCGCACTAGCTTGAGTAAGTTATGTTATTCTGCGCGAGTTAGCGCACAATCTTAGTTCAACTATTTAGCACCTGGAGCCTGCACATGTCGGACAAATTTTAATTTGTTTGGTTTCGCGCGTTGACGCTGCCCTTAAGTAGTTTAGTTATGTATTTGAGTTTATATTTCTGCTTACCCTGTGTATGTAAGACCATTTTTTTCTATTCACACCCGTAAAACCAAATGTGTTAGAGTTTTAGCGTAAAAATGCTTCTTCAATAGTTGTGGGGTTCTCTTTTAGTTGGCTGGCCACTGTTCTATATATTTTCTGCCTTCTTTTAATTCTTCTTCTTCTTGTTTTTAACTATAGATATATTATATTCATAAAACAAGTTAAAAAGAAATTCAACAAATGGCGACTTTCCAAAAATGTAAAGAGAAGATGTTCTTTTATGCTATTTTAATGAGAAAACTAAGAGTTATATGAGCTCATTCTTTTGGAGTTTTTACTTTATGTTAAAAACAACGTTGCAAATTCATAAAGGAATGAATATAAGTAAATTTCCTAAAGTTACAATGTTTTTGAAAAATTATTATGTAGATGATAAAGCAAAACAAGCAAAAGTTTTTGAACGTGAGGAACTTATAAATTTCTTAAAAAAAACACCAAATGATCAGTACTTGTTCTAAAAGGTATATATAATTGCAACATTTCAAAAGTTTATATTTTCACAATCTATTGTGCTTTGTAGGTTGTTGTGGTAGTTGCTGTTGCTGATTGCTAAGGAAATAAATTGTATGGATCGTTGGTTTCCAATTTTGAAGTTTGTAAAAATGTTATTATTAGGACATTTCGAAACACAAAGACTCATAGTGATCGGATTTTTACTATTTTAAATATGTCTGACTGGCTGGCAATTAATATATTCTTAAAATATTTAGCATTAAGACCAAATAATGTACTTCATCAGAATTTGTTCATTAATTATCAAAAAAAGTGCACAAAGAAGCGTGTTGGGATTCATAAATTGGAAGATGTTTCCAAATGTATTGCTAATTTCTTAAACTTTCTTTGCTTAGACATTTGTAAAGTAATTAGATACAAAATACACGTCAATAAGACATAAATTGCTATACTCCTCAATAATTTAGACGTAGATTTCTTGGTCGTCCGGCACTAACTGGGCAAACACTACTAGACTCGCCTAGAAGAGTTGTTGTTGCATTTGAAATTGATAAATTAAGAGAATATCTTCCTTTGTCGACAGAAAATTAAAAATCAAATTCTCAATGATGTCTTAATCCTTTTGATGAGTAGGCTCAAATATCTATTGGAGGTTTTCCGATGGTTGGATTGATCATCAATTGGCACAATTAACGTTTATTTTAAATATACTAACCAACACCACAATAGTTACAATTAATCATATAATGTAAAAACTACTTAACGATGAAATAATGCTCGACAAGAAAAAATACACACAACACATGAAGTTTGAAGCTTAAGTTATCAAAATGACTGCTACAATATTAAACATAAAAATATGAGTTTTAAAGTACATGTATTAATAAATAATTTGAGCCATTGTGGACCTTGTTATCTTTTTTCAGATGCCCAAAAATGGAGATACAAAATAAGCTAAAAAAGACGATTTATTTGAAAATTTCTGACCTTTAAATGTGTGTTATTTTGAACAGGCAATATTCTAAGGTCAAAAAATTTGGAAATCTCATTTTTTTCATCCATATTTTGATCCCTGAAAATTTGATCAAATTCAAAGAGGTCGACTTTTTCAAACTAGTTGAAAAGTATTGAAATTACCCATATATATTAAATTATATCAAAAATAGATATAAATCTCTCTAGATGGGATTCTGCCAAGTCGTCAAAAAATAATCAATTGTCTAACGCAAAAATATCCGAAAATAAATCAAAATAATTAAAATATATATATATATATATATATATTAATGGGAGCTTATGACAACCGATATGCTCTTAGATGGGAGCATGTAGCGGCCAAAAGGTAACGTCGCGGCCGGCGTCATATGACTCTCCTTCTAAGTGAGCATCTCGCAGCCACGTTTGCGTTGCCTATATTATTTTTTGTTGAGTTTCGCTGCAATATATCTGTCATCGTGCTCTATTGTAATATAATAAATGTGTTTGCTGTTTCAGTTGAAAGCCTTTTCAATTCGAATTCTTTGTCCACAAATGTTTTGTTATAATAAATGCGACCTTAAGCCATTTTTATAGTAGAATAATTTTGATTAATTTAAAAACTTTGCGGTACATAATTAAATAAATTTAATAATAATAAAAATAAGTTTTGTTTATATTTTTACTCATAGAAAATTTAGTAACAATCGTAGTCGTACTATTCATAATACAATTGCAAGTAAATTTAATAGAACAGATGTAGTTTGTTAAGTTTAAAAATTATCAGCACTTAATAAAATTTGGAAAACATCAGCAATCAACAAAATTGCCAAATACGTTTAAAATTGCCAAAAAGGCTTAAATTTTAAGTATTTCTGTGGATACATTGCAAGATATCTCGGAGCGTAGTGCACGGCACATCCTAAAATTTTTAGAGTATCTTTTGCACATAAAATTTATCATTATTCGTAAATAACTAACTCAAAAAATTTGAAAAAATTCACATGATCAGAATTCATGTAAAGATAGCCATTTTAAGTAGTTTGTGCAAAACAAAATTTTTATTTCATACACTTGACTCATGCATGACAATTTTATTTTTGTTTAGTTTATAATTAAGTTTTAAATAATAATTAATAAATAAGTAAAAGTTGCTCAAAAATTAATTTATAACGTAAAGAATTTTGTATACTTTTATTGTTTAAACATTGTATTACAAAGTGCATTTAAATGTACAATAATAAAAAAATAACCATTTATTTACGTAAAATTTTAAATGTTGTAGGCTTAAACATTTCAAACTATTTGTATCAATATACATTTGCCATTATAACCTAAAATTTTAATAACATAACTAGGTAGTTTAGTAGTTTAGTAGTTTAGTAGTTTAGTAGTTTAGTAGTTTAGTAGTTTAGTAGTTTAGTAGTTTAGTAGTTTAGTAGTTTAGTAGTTTAGTAGTTTAGTAGTTTAGTAGCTTAGTAGTTTATGGTTTAGTAGTTGAGTAGTTTAGTAGTTTAGTAGTTTAGTAGTTTAGTAGTTTAGTAGTTTAGTAGTTTAGTAGTTTAGTAGTTTAGTAGTTTAGTAGTTTAGTAGTTTAGTAGTTTAGTAGTTTAGTAGTTTAGTAGTTTAGTAGTTTAGTAGTTTAGTAGTTTAGTAGTTTAGTAGTTTAGTAGTTTAGTAGTTTAGTAGTTTAGTAGTTTAGTAGTTTAGTAGTTTAGTAGTTTAGTAGTTTAGTAGTTTAGTAGTTTAGTAGTTTAGTAGTTTAGTAGTTTAGTAGTTTAGTAGTTTAGTAGTTTAGTAGTTTAGTAGTTTAGTAGTTTAGTAGTTTAGTAGTTTAGTAGTTTAGTAGTTTAGTAGTTTAGTAGTTTAGTAGTTTAGTAGTTTAGTAGTTTAGTAGTTTAGTAGTTTAGTAGTTTAGTAATTTAGTAGTTTAGTAGTTTAGTAGTTTAGTAGTTTAGTAATGTTGTTTATTAGTTGGTTAGTAGTTGTCCAAAAGTTGTTATATAGTTGATAAGTAGCTGTTTAATAATTGTTTAGTAGTTGTTAAGTAGTTGTTTAGTAGTTGTTTAGTTGTTGTTAAGTAGTTGTTTAGTAAGTGTTTAGTAGTTGTTTAGTAGTTGTTTAATAGTTGTTTTGTAGTTGTTTAGTAGTAGTTTAGTAGTTAATTAGTAGTTGTTTAGTAGTTGTTTTGTAGTTGTTTAGTAGTTGTTTAGTAGATGTTTAGTAGTTGTGTAGTAGTTAATTAGTAGTTGTTTAGTAGATGTTTAGTAATTGTGTAGTAGTTAATTAGTAGTTGTTTAGTAGTTGATTAGTAGTTGATTAGTAGTTGTTTAGTAGTTGTTTAGTAGTTAATTAGTAGTTGTTTAGTAGTTGTTTTGTAGTTGTTCAATAGTTGCTTAGTAGTTGTTTAGTAGCTGTTTAGTATTGTTTAGTTGTTGTTGTTCAAAAGTTGTTAAGTAGTTGTTTAGTAGTTGTTCAGTAGTTGTTTAGTAGTTGTTTAGCAGTTATTCAGTAATTGTTTAGTAATTGTTAAATAGTTGTTTAGTAGTTGTTCAGTTGTTTTATTAATTGTTTATTTAGTTGTTTTTTTATACAGATTAATAAAAAATGATACTATTATTTATAAAGCCTGTTTTATTTAACTAACTATAGAATTTATAGAATTAATTAGTTCTAAAAACATGTTATAAAAAATAACTTTTTTTAAATTCTCAAAAATTAAGTAAATTAAGATAATAGATTTTAAAGGAGAAGAATTTGAATACGTTTTTGGGGAAATATAATTATTATTTGATAATTTGTATTCCAAGGTGAATGTTCAGCCAACCTAATTATTTAGAGTATAGTAAATGTTTAATAATTATGCAATGGTTTATATTAATTATTGATAATGATTCGAGAAAAAATTTTGTCATTTGATAAAGTATAAAAACAAACTGAAAAATGACAAGCCATATGATTGAAGATTGAACACAAATTATAATTTATAGCCCTACAATAATCTTTTTTACTTGATCTTGTTAAAAAGACCTTTTATTTTAATCTGATTATGTTTTCCCCACATTTTTTCTACATTCATAAGTCGGCTTTTGTTAGTCTAGCCAAATAGTTATCGATTACCGGATTAGTGCGGTATTCTCAGTAATGTTTAATAAAATTAATTCTTTTGTATTATATTATTGGGCACCAGTAAATTAAAACTCGATTATTCAGAAACTTCAGTCGTGTTGTATGTATTTTAGCGCTGTATGTACTTTTTGAGTTTAGTTTTTGGTTATTCTTATTATTATTATTGTTACATTTTTTTTAAGTGATATTGTTATTGTTGTTACATTTTTCGTTTTTAAAGTGATATTGTTAAGAGTTAGCAAAGTTTTGGAATTCAATGTCGTCGAGAACGAAACACCTGTTCAAACTGGCACATGCTGTGCAGAGGTAAGTTACTTTAATATTATTTGATATATGTATTTGTTTTTAATATCATAGTTTTGGATCAGTTTATGTTAAAATAAATCACTTCAATATGATTTAAAAGTACTTCTTTTGCATTTTTGTCATGTAATTAATAATGATTCAATTTATTATTATGAATAATACTACAACTTCTGTATAACCAAATATAACCATTTATTTATAACTTTTTTTAGAAATTACAGATATTTTAATTTGCTACAATAATATTGCCATCACGAATGATTTAATTTAGAGTTTTTGTGTAGTTCAGTTATATAAATTGCTCGAATAATAGCTTTAAACCTTCAATATTGTTATTTTACATATTAAAACTGAATTAAAATAAGCTTGATATGATCTGCATATATTTGATGTACAAGTATAATAATTATGTTTTTTAAAAATATACTGTAATCTGCTAATTGTTGATTTAATGTACAGACCGGTCTGTATATTTTTTAATAAACAAATCTAACTATAACTATTTATAAATAAATCAAGTACCTAATTATATTATAAACATTTTAGGTTATAATGGCAAATGTATATTGATACAAATAATTCAGTTTTAATATATAAATTAACAATATTTAAGGTTCAATGCTATTTTTAGAGCAATTTATATAACTTGAAATACACAAAAATCCTAAATCAAAACATTTGTATTGGCAATATTATTGTAGCAAATTAAAATATCTGTGATTTCTAAAAACAATGTCAAAAAAGTTATAAATGAATGATTATACTTGGTTATACAGAAATTGTAATATTATCCATAATAATAAATATAAATTGAATCATTATTAATAATATGACAAAAATGCAAATCAAGTACTTTTAAATCATAATGAAGTGATTTATTTTAACCTAAACAGATCCAAAAACATGATATTAAAAACAAATTGAAAATATATCAAAATAAATAATATTAAAATAACTTACCTCTGCACGGCATGTGCTAGTTTTACAGGTGTTTCGTTCTCGATGACATTGTCCAAAACTTTTATAACACTTAACAATGTCACTTTAAAAGCAAAACATGAAAAAAAAATAACAATATCACTTATCACAAAAAAATAACAATAATAACAACAATAACAATAAGAATAACCAAAATCTGAACTCAAAAATTCAAAATGTGCATTCAACGCTAAAATACGTGCAACACGACTGACGTTTCTGAATAATCTAGTTTTACTTTGCTGGTGCCGAATAATATTATACAAAAAGATTAATGTTATTAAACCTTACTGAGTATTAATATTGGAACCGCTACTAATACTGTAATCGATAAGTATTTGGCTAGACTAACAAAAGCCGACTTAAGGAAGTAGAAAAAATGTAGGGAAAACATAATCAGATTAAAATAAAATGTTTAAAAAAAAAAGATTATTGTAGAGCTATAAATTATAATTTGTCTTCAATCATATGGCTTGTCATTTTTTAGTTTGTTTTTATACTTTATCAAATGACAACTTTTTTTCTCAAATATTTTATCAATAGTTAATATAAAATATTGCATATTTATTAAACATTTACTATAATGTAAATAATTAGGTTGGCTGAACATTCAACATAGAATACAAATTATCAAATAATAATTATATTTCCCCAAAAACCTGTTCAAATGGTTTTCTTTCAGAATCTAATATCTTAGTTACTTAGTACTTGGTTTTTGAGAACTCAAAAACGATATATTTTTATATCATGTTTTTAAAACTATTTATTGCTATAAATTCTAAAGTTAGATAAATAAAACAGACTTTATAAATAACCGTAACATTTCTTTTAATTATATATGAAAAAAAAACAACTAAATTAACAATTTTAATAAATCAACTGATCAACTACTAAACAATAACTAAACAACTACTGAAAAACAATTACTGAACAACTACTAAACATCTATGAACAACTACTAAACAACTACTAAACAACTACTAAACAACTACTAAACAACTACTAAACAACAACTAAACAACTACTAAACAACTACTAAACAACTACTAAACAACTACTAAACAACTACTAAACAACTACTAAATAACTACTAAATAATTATTAAACAACTACTAAACAAATACTAAACAACTACTAAACAAACACTAAACAATTATTAAACACATAAACTAAACAACTACTACACATTAACTAAACAACTACTAATAACTACTAAACAACTACTAAACAACTACTGAACAACTATTAAACAACTACTAAACATCTATTAAACAACAATTGTTGAGTACAACAACTACTGAACATCTACTGAAAAACTACTACACAACTGTTAAACAACTACTTAACAATTACTGAGCAACTACTGAACAACTACTGAACAACCACTAAACAACTACCAAACAAATACTGAACAACTACTCAACAACTACTAAACAACTACTGTACAACTACTGAACAACTACTGAGCAACTACTAAACAACTACAATACAACTACTAAACAACTACTGAACAACAACTGAACAACAACTAAACAACAACTACTAAACAACTATTAAACAACTACTGAACAACTACCAAACAACAACTAAACAACTACTAAACAACTACTGAACAACTACTGAACAACTACTGAAGAATTAGTGAACAACTACTAAACAACTACCAAACAACTACTGAACAACTACTGAACAATTACTAAACAACTACTGAAAAACTACTGAACAATTTCTAAATATCTACTAAACAACTATTAAGCAATTACAGTATAACTATTGAGCAACAACTACTAAATAACAAGTACTAAACAACTACTAAACAATTACTAAACTGCTACTGAACAACAACTACTAAGCAACTACTGAACAGCTATTGAACAACTAATAAACAATTACTGAAAAACTACTAAACATTTACTAAACAACTACTAAACAACTATTGAGCAACTACTAATCAACTACTGAACAACTTCTGAATTACTACTACACAACATCTGAACAACTACTAAAAAACTATTGCACAATTACTAAACAACTACTATATAACTATTGAACAACTACTGAGCAACTACTGAACAACTACTACACATAAACTAAACAACTGCAACACATTAACTAAACAACTCCTACATATTAACTAAACAATTACTAAGCAACTACTGAGCAATTACTAAACAACTATTATACAACTACTAAACAACTACTGAACAACAACTGAACAACAACCACTGAACAACTATTAAACAACTACTAAACAACTATCAAACAACTAGTTAAGAATTACTCAACAACTACTCAACAACTACTAAACAACTACTGAACAACTATTGAAAAACTACTAAACAATTTCTAAACAACTATTAAACTACTACTGAACAACTACTAAACAACAACTAAACAACTACTAAATAACTAAACATTTATGCCCATATTAATAGTCAGAGATTAAAAATCTCGGATTGATCCTGGATTTATGAATCCAAAATTTATTTTGATAGTCGTTGATTGGCTCTAAGGTAATTCAAGGATATTGTGACGGTGCTGAACGAGTTGAAAACTATGCAACCGTCAATATAATTCTAAACTTAAATAATCTTGGGACCACCCAAGATTATTTGCATATTAATGGTTGTATAGTTTTCAACTCGATCCGAGAATTAAGCGAGGAATACATTGGCTCAATGCAACTAAAGTTGCCGTCACAATATCCGTGTATTGGCTTAGAGCTAATCAAAGAATAGCAAAAAGAATTTCGGATTTATGAATCCACTCTGACTATTAGTACGTGCATTAAACAATTAAACATGTAAACAACTACTAAACTACTAAACAACTATTGTATTCTCACGTAATTACTTATAATATTAAAACACAATTGAAGTTATTGCTAATGTCTATTAATTAGATTATATATTCAATCAAGTTGTAAAACCCATTAATATCTCAGTTTTTGAAATAAATATTTTACTAAATAATAATTACATCTGTTAGTCTTTAAACAAGCTTCTAAAATTTATTTGTTTTTAAGAAATCTGTTATGATATGTTGCATCTAAATTTAAGTGTAACTACAAAAAAAAATGTAGGCAAGCAATAATATTCTGTAAAACAACTACACTGTCTAGCTTGTGCTATTAAAGCATACAATAGAGACCTTTTCTTATTTATAGACCAAACTGTAAAATGCAATGAAAAATACACTAAATACAAAAATGATTTAACACACAAATAAAGTTGTTGTTGATTGATTTAATTAATCTATTTATTTAATCAAGTTGGAAACAGTATTGTTATTTTACTTTTTTTAAATAAAGATGTTACTAATTTTAATTATATCCGTAAGTTAATAACGAGAATCTTTAAAATTCATCTTTATAAAATGATAATTAATATTTTGACATTTAAATTTAACTGCAATCACAAACAAATTTGATTAAGGAAGAAATAATATTTTGTAAAACGAAATAATAATAAAAATAAATAATTATGTCTAGTTTGTGCCATTAAAGCAATACAATGGAGACCTTTTCTTATTTACAGACCGTAAAACCCGGCGGGCGGTCTGCCGTGTGCATGCGCCACAAGCTCCCATACAAGCTCGGCCGCGATATGCTCCCCAACAGATAGATATATATATATATATATAGGTTTATTTAAAATACTTTCGTCCAACATTAGTTACGTCTATTCTGGAGTAGTTCACCATGAGATTTTCCTTCTACGTAGAAGATAGTTTTGCGACTTATATGGTTTTGCGCTACATTTTTGGGATCAATAACTTAAACCGTGTAGTTCTAAAGTCAGTGATTAAAGTGCCTTAAGATATATGACCCCATAAAATTGTACACGTGCGTTTACATGTGAATGGAATTCGTTTTTACAACTTTATCTTTACAAATACAAATTGTGTAGGAAATAATAAGAAAAATGCAGACATTTTATCGCAGTGGATGCAAATGTTATTTAAATTATGCAAACATTTAATTAACTATTTCTTGGCTGTTTAAAGCTTAATGCAACATCACAAATATGACCTAAATTATAATTATTTTTATATCTTATTGTAGCACTATAAGTTGGAAAAAATCATTAAAAAAATGTGTTGTTTAAGTTGTTTAAATACAACTAAAATTGTTTAAAAAAAAAACGTAATATTAAATTACTCTTACAAGTCGGCGTAGAAAATAAAATGTACAAAATGTTTAGATTTAATTAACTAAACAGAAATTTTAAAGTATGCGGGTTATAAAGTTGATGATAGTACTAAAAATATTAGTAAACAAACAAATTACAATATTCATTTTCAAAATCTGTTGATTCAAATAAAACTGAATTTTAAATAAATCAAAACTTAGAGTTTTTAATATGCGGATTACAATATGAAGACAGATTTGAAGTTATAAAAGTAACGGTCACAGCATGTTAATATTAATATTTAAAATCTTTAGAGTAGTAAGAATGTGAACGGAGTAAAAATGTATGAGTAATAAGAATTACAGAATAGTGAGAATGTGAGAAAAGCGACAATGTAATAGTAGAAATGGTGATTATGTGAGAGTAGAGAAATGTAAGAGTAGTGAGAATGTGAATGTAGTTAGAATGTGAGAATAGTGAGAATGTGAGAGTAATTAGAATGTGAGAATAATAAAAATGTGAAAAAAGTAAGAATGTGAGAGTAGTGAGACATTTAGAGCAGAAATTAATGATAGTAATGAGAATGTGCGAATTGAGAGAATGTGAGGGTAGCAAAAATGTAAGAGTAGTGAAAATGTGACAGAAGCGATAATCTGAGAGTAGTGATATTGAGAGAGTAGTAAGAATATGAGAATAATGAGAATAAGAAATTAGTGAGAATGTGAGAGTAGTGAGAATGTGAAAGTAATGAGAATAAAAAAGTAGTGAGAATGCAATAAAAGCAACAATGTAAGAGTAGTGGGTATGTGAGAATAGTGAGAATATGAGAGTAGTGACAATGTGAGAGTAGTGAAAATGTAAGAATAGTGAGAATATGATAGTAGTGGAAGAGAAGAAAAAATGTAAGAGTAGTAAGATAGTGAGATTAGAAAGATAGTGAGAGTAGTAAAAATATGACAGTATTAAGAATGAGAGAACAGTGATTAAATAAAAATAGTAAAAATGTAAAAGTAGTGATAATGTAGTAAGATAGTGAGATTGGAAAGACAGTGAGATTAGTAAGAATATGACAGTATTAAGAATGAGAGAACAATGATAAAATAAAAATAGTAAAAATGTAAAAGTAGTGATAATGTGAGAGTAGTGAGAATGTGGGAATAGTAACTATGTGAGAATAAAAAGAATTTAAAGTAGTAACAATTTTAGAGTAGTGAAAATGTAAGAAAATCGACAACAAGAGAGTATTGAGAATATGAAAGTAATGAAAATGTGAGAATAGTGAAAATGTAAAAGTAGTGAGAATGTGAGAGTAGTAAGAATGTGAATGTAATGAGACTTTAAGAGTAGTAAGAATTTGAAAGTAGAAAGAATGTAAGAGTAGAAATAAAAGTGAGAGTAGTAAGATTGTGAAAGTAATAATAATGCAAGAATAGTAATGTTAGAATAGTAACAATGTGAAAATAGTGAGCATAGTAAAAATGTAAGAGTAGTAAGAATGGGAAAACAGTGATTATGTGAGAATAGTAAAAATATAAATGTAGTAAGAATGTAAGAGTAGTGAGAATTTGATAAAAGTGATAACTTAACAGTAGTGAGATTGTAAGAGTAGTGACAATGTAAGAATAGTGAGAATATATGATTAGTGAGAACTTAAAAATATTGAAAATGTAAAAAAAAGCTACAATGTGAGTGTAGTTAGATAGTGAGATTAGTGAAAATATGAAAGTAGTGACAAGGTGATAATAATGAGAATATAAGAGTAGTAAAAATGTGAGAGTAGTGAGAATGTGAGAGAAGCAACAATGTGAGAGTAGTGAGGTTGTTAGAGTAAAAAGATAGTGAGAGTAAAAAGAATGTGACAGTAGTAAGAATGATAAATCAAAGATAATGTGAGAATAGTGAAATTAGTGAGAATGTAACAGTTTCAAAAATGCAAGAGTAGTAAGAATGTGAAAATAGTGAAAATGTGGGAATAGTGAGTATATGAGAATAAAGAAAATTTAAAATAGTAAGAATGTGAGAATAGTGAATATGTGAGAATAAAACAACAATAAGAAAGTAGTAAAAATATGAGAGTAGTAAAAATGTGAGAGTAGTAGAATGTGAAAGAAGTAAGAATGTGAATGTAATATGAGTGTAAAAATATAAAAAAAATGTGAAAGGATTGAAAATGTAAAAATAGTAAGAATGTTAGAATAGTGTCAATTTGAGAATAGTGAAATTAGTAAGAATGTGAGAGTAGTAAGAATGAGAGAACAGTGATAATGTGAAAGTAGTGAGAATGTGAGAGTAGTAAGAATGTGAGAAAAGTGAAAACGTAAAAATAATGAAAATGTAAGAGTAGTGAGAATGTGGGAATAATGAGTATGTGAGAATAAAAAAAATATAAAAGTAGTAAAAACTTTAAAATAGTCAAAATGTGAGAGAAGCGGCAATAGAAAAGTAGTGAAAATATGAGAGTATTAAGATTGTAAAAGTATTGAGAATGTGAGAATAGTAAAAATGTTAGATTAGTGACAGTGTGAGAATAGTAAAATTATAGAATTAACATATTGAGAGCTCTTTCTTGATTCAGTGGGTAGTGGTGCATGGCCGTTCATAGTTGGTGGAGCAATCTGTCAGGTTAATTCCGATAACAAACAAAACTGCTAACTTGAAATTATATTTTTACTACTCTAATAAAATTAGCGTGTTCTCCTTGGCCAAAATGCCCTGCTAACCCGCTGAACCTCCTTCATGCTAGAGATTAGGGCTTGCAATTGTTCTTCATAAACGAGGAAATCCCAGTAATCATTTAGTGAAGTAATGAGCTACAATTTCTGATGAAATATAATAAAATAACTAAAAAACAGAAACTAATAATCAGCTATAAAATAAGGTTAAGTGAAAGACCATCATTGTAATAAACTTTGACTTTTTTGGTAAATTTACAAAAATAAAAACAATTATTATTACTATTATTATTATTATTATTATTATTATTGTGAGAATATGGTAGTAGTAAAAATATGAGAATAGCAAAATGTGAAAAAAACAAAAATGTGAAAATGGTCATTCTCACTACGGTTACTATTTTTCTACTCTCACAATCTTACTACTCTCGCACTTTCACTGCTTACACTACTCTCACATTTTTATTATTTTCATTATTCTCACATTTTTACTATTTTTACATTTTTTCTACTCTCACATTCTCACTATTGTCACTTATTTTACTATTTCTTTATTCACACTACTCTAACATTGTTGCTTCTCTTACATTTTCACTACCTTCACATTTTTACTATTCTCTCATTTTTACTATTCTCTCATTTTCACTACTCTTACATTTTTACTACTATCACATCTTTCATAATTTTACATTCTTAGTACTCTCACATTTTCTCTACTCTGATATTCTCACTACTCTCACATTGTCGCTTCTCTTACATTTTTACTACTTTTACATTTTCATTATTCTCTCATACTCACTATTTTTACATTTTTTTTACTTTTACTACTCTTACATTTTTACTATTCTCAATATTTTTACATTCTCATTACTTTCATATTGTCACTACTTTCACATTCTCACAAATCTTACTATTTTGCATTGTCACTACTCGCACATTCTCATCACATTCTTTCTACTCTCACATTTTCACTGCCGTCAATACTCTTAAATTGTCGCATCTTTTACCTTTCACTATTTTCACATTCTTACTACAATCACATGTTCATTACTCTCACATTCTTACCACTCTTATAATCTCACTACTCTCACATTTTTACTGTTGTTACATTCTCACTATTTTTACTTTGTCAATACTCTCACATTTTCACTATTTTTACAGTTTTACTTTTCTCTTGCTTTAACTATTCTTACATTCTTACTACTCTCACATTGTTATTACTCTCACGTTCTCACCTTCTTACTATTCTCAAATTTTCTTTACTCTCACATTCTTACCACTCCCATATTGTTATTACTCTCACCTTCTGTTCTCACATTTTCTGTATTCGTACATTCTTACTGCTCTCACATTGTTACTTTTCTCACATTTCCTACACTACACACATTTTGTATTTTCTCACATTTTACTACTTTTAGGTTTTTACTATTTTTACATTCTCATGTATGAGAATCATTCTCACTTTTCTCACATTCTCACTATTCTCACATTTTTACTATTTTTACAGTTTTACTACTTTCACATTGTCACTACTCTTACATTCTCACAACTTTTACATTCTGACTACTTTCACATTTCTACTCTTCTCACATTCTTACTAGTATCACATTCTCACTACTTTCACGTCCTCACTACTCTCACATTTTTACTGCTGGGCAAGAATGCATAGAATTAAGATAAAATCATACAGAATTTGAACACAAAACAACGTCCAGATCAAAGCGTTTTTAAAGTACAAATATAAATCATTGTAATTTTATGTGTAATATTTTTATAATTAATGTATCAATTAAACTTTATCTTATAATAAAATTTAATAACTTAAGAATTGCATTATAATTAACCAATATTATTTAATAAAAAAAAAGAAATTTTAAACTAAAACAAAATGAAATTTAGATTACTATGCCACAAAATCTAAACACAAAACAAAAACAAAGCAATTATAAATTATAACACTTTTATAATTATAGTAATTTTCAATTTACATATATTTCAAATTAAGCTTCAAGTCAGCTAATAATGCATTGAATTTAGTTAACTTTATTTACTGTACTGAACATTTTTATAAACAATTTTCTTAAAATATTTATAGACTTTTGATAATTTTCAACAGAATTTGTACTTATCTTTAATTTTATAAAATAATCTCAGTATTTTGTTACAGTTTTAAAAAATGTCATTAACGTTGTGATATGTACGCTTATGAACCTCTATTTGCTAAATGTTGATTGAATTAAAGTATTTCGTACATAATTGTTTAAACTTTATAATTAAAAATGTAGTTATTATAAATATATATTATATTATTGTTGTTTTCAAATATTATTCAGTCAAATTGTAATAAGTTATAATAGCATACAACGTTAGACCAGCCGGTAACCGACGGCAAATTAGAAGACACAACTTTTAATTAAGAAAAACGTAACCAATTTAATTAATATGAATATAACAAAAGGCATTTTTAATAAAAAGTTTTTTTTTTTTAATAAATACTTAGTACTAGAATATGTATTAAATAAATTAATATAAACGTAATAATATCTTATCTATGAATATAACAAGTAAATTGGAAATGGAATAGCCATTGAAACATTTGAACAAAAAAAGTTAAATTTTATATGTCGCACGGTCGGGTACGGTCGCACAGCAGGGGATATATATGAAAATATTTATGCCCGCAGGCATATTTTTGTGTGTTAAGATCTAAAGGGGTATCGGGCTACAAAAAACATGTAGGACGATAACTTTTATACAAATGTAGAACGAAACACCTTTAGACATATATATATATATATATATATATATATATATATATATAGATTTGTTTTTTTAGTTTAATATTCAGTATTGATGATACCTTTGCTTTGATTTTGAAACAGTAAGAAGTTGAGTTTTTAGAGTAAAAATTGACCATGTTAGGAATACCTTATTTAGATACTGTATTTAAACCTTTGTTTATAAAATTTTAAGATGTTTTGCCATATTTGTCAAAATAACTTTTGGAAAGTAGAAGTATAAAAAATGCTATCATCTGCAATAGTATGATTAAGATTTTTAGTTATTTGAAAAAGTTTATTAATATAAATCAAAAATAAAATTGGTAAAAAAGCAGAACTTTGAGAAACACCAGCATTTATAATTTTGAGGTCAGCGTTAAAACCATTACTTCTAACTATAATTTTTCTATTGTCAAAAAAGCTATTGATAAGATTTACAAATGCAAATACAATAGAGCTTGTTGATAAGATAGGGATGCAATACAAATGCTTTGCAAAAGTCTAGAACTACTGCAACATTTTTTCCATTTTGTCTCAAATAAAATTTTATTTGTGACTAACATAAGTCATAAGATCTGTTGTCAAACGTTTTGATTGAAATCCATATTAAGTATTTGAAATAAAATTATTTTGTTTTTGACAATGTGAAAACTCATAGATTATCAAAAAAGAATTGACAGAATGGACAGTAATGCAATTGGTCTATAATTTGAATAATTAGACTTGTCTTCCTTTATGTATAGGTTAAACATTTCTAATATTCAAACAGTTTGAAAATGTTTTTTTTCTATACGATAAAGCAAATATTTCAGTCAAAATAAGAACAAATTTATTTGCAAATGTTTTAAGAATAATAAGTGGAATTTCATATATACCTTTAATTTAATTTAAGAAGACATTTTTTAACAAACTGTTTGCTAAAATAACTTAGACTTATCATTTTACTACTAAATAAATCCATTTGTAATAATAGATTGGCCAAGTTACAACCTTGTACATTGGTTTAACTTAAGCCCGAGATAGTGTCATGAGCATTCAAATCACACATAAGCAGGAATGAGAACGGAAGTTCAAGGTATTGATCAATCAAACAAATGTCTAAACTGACTTAGGCAAAATATAAATTTATAAAAACAATCAGTGAAAAAGAGAAATAGTATAACCACAAAAATTAACTAAACTTTCAGTTTTTTTAATTAGTGTTTAGTAAGCGCAGTTCGGTAAATTTTTGGTTAATAACATTTAAAAAAAATTGTAATGTGAGTTATATTTGTTGCAGTTTTATTGTATAATAGTTGATACAATTTTTAAACTACTTTGAAAATGTAATTTTTACTCTTTGTTTATTAGAGTTTTTTGTTTTTTTCATCATCTGGAGGAGTAGAACTTCCACTATTTATATTATTTAACATTATTTTATTTATCAGAGTAGGTGGCGTGAGAGTAACTTCTACTTTTATCGACTCTGACAACATGTCAATATTAGGGTATGTAAGTGCAGGATTGTTGAGTGACAGAAACAAGTCTTAGTCTATTAAAGCTTTGATCAGTTGCAGTTTTAGTTACTTTTGACTTGATACATGCTAACACCTTAGATGATTTATGCTCAAAAGTAGCCCTCATCTTGAGGAGTTTTGGTCTCACTTGTTGTTGTGCATTGGTCAATCAGTTTTAGTTCTGAACTTACCGGAGCCGCATTTTGACCTATTACATTAGAATCCTTATTAAAAAAAGTTTCTGCAACAGCACTAAATTTTATAACTGGTGTTTCAACAACTGCAGCAATTCTGTTACTCTGATCTCGGCTATCTTTCTTTCTTTTTTCATTTTTAGACAGTCCCAGAAATAAACGGGGGCGTTTACCATTACAATTTACTTTTATAAATGTTTACTATTAATCAAACGTAATATAAATACTTATACTACCAACGCAAACAATCATAACTGGAATACGAGGCATTCTGAAATGTTAATGACATCAAAACACTTCACAAAAAAATACGAACAAGCACCTTCATGCGCTGAAAAAAAAAATGTATAATAAGTTACCAACACAATTACAACACATACATGATTTTAATAAATTCAAAAACAGTGTAAAAGACTTGCTTGCAGCTTACTATATGAATATCTCTGTGATACATTTTAATCAGTTAATGTATGTCAATATATGTATATTGTTAATGTATTTACCTGTATAGTTTTTTTTAACTTTGTGTATTTTATTATTTTTATTGTAATTATTATTTTGTATTATAATTATGACTTGTACATCCGTTTTATATGGCTTACGTACCAATAAAATATTCTATTCTATTCTATTCTTCTATTCTATAGTAGTTAGTTTAATTGTAAATGAAATACTGTCGGCCTCTATACCGTAGCACAATGCAAACTACATAAATAATTCCTTACTCTAAAGTTAAAACTAGTGCGTTGGAACTTACACGCTTTCAATCATGGGTATTGGCCCCTCAACTACTAAGATCCCTTTTTCCTGCCTTTTTGGATAAAATGATGTCAAAAGTTAACTCACAAATAAATTTGACGTGTCCTAGACAAACTGTGGATTTTTTAAGGAGGTTTGCTCTTTGTCTATTGGTCGCAATTTACAACAACAAAGGGGCTAGCGAAAGTATTCTTTCGTCACCCCCACGCGCTGGCGTTTTGCATTAGAATTATATATTGCCATTTTGTCGATCTAACGGGATATTTATAACTGATTTACAATTCTTAATAAAGGAAGAAATACCATTTATGTGCGTGTATGTTTCTTATCAGATGCGGATTGCAAATGATCAAATTGTTACAAGATTTTCGGTTTATTGTAAGAATATATAAACAAATTGTATCTATGACCGTTTAAATCATTTTACGTAACAAAATACTTTTAATTTTTGCTATATAATTTAACTACTAAATGTAGTCTAGTATTTATAATAAAGCATATCATATTATAATTAAATTTGAAAGTTTTTTGTTATACAATAAATATACAAGATTATAGCGACATTATGTCAATTAATAAAGGTTAATATTAGCGTACATATATTTAGTTTTATAGTAAGGTTTAATTTATTGATACATGTTTCCGTATAATAGATCAATTTCCGTTTACAATAACAATAAATGTTTAGTAAAAGTGAAACAGTTGCTAACGCGAATAATATCAAAAAGTAGTAAAAGTTACATTTAAAAATACAAACTTTTCTTTAATTTGTTAGTCGAAAGGTTATTTTGATCTGATTTATGTTTGTATGTTAGAATATTTTTAAAATAGCGAGATAGATACCTGTCCTGCAATATTTAGGATTTATATTATATTTATTGAATATACTTGCATGACATTATGCTAACATTATACTGTGGCAAATTTTAATTTTTATGTTTGAATATTATTTTAAAAGGTTATAAAATTGAGAACATAGTTAATTCAATAAGCGATTACATTATGTAAACTTTGTAAAATTAAATTGATTTTATGCTTAAATATCATCTATTATTTATTTGTTTTGTAACATGACAATTGACGGCTAATGCTATGTTGTGTCCCAACCCGATTTTATTACTGTAAAAACCCATTAAGATTATAAACCATCTGTTTATGGTCAAGGGTCGGTTTCATCTTCATCCCTATCTACCAATATAAATATGCGAGGGATAGTTTTAAGTTAGTTATATTTTAAAGACTGTAAAGAGCGGTAGCTCTGAGCTTGGGCCGCAAGGCTCAAGTAAAGAAATAATTATTAATAAATAATATTAAAGTGATAAAAGTAGTGTTTTAATTTAACAACAACTCACAACAATCAACAAGAGTTACAACATTAGAGAGATACAACATTTTTGGAGACAGCGCTGGGATCGAACAGATTCCAGTTGCCTTTGCCGTTCTGCCGCCACCGCCACCGACGCCGCTGCCCAATAACATACAAAATGCCATCCACGCCGTCCGAAGAATCGAAAATATCGCCATCGTGTTGCCGCTCGCACGAAGATATTTTCGCCGTTTCTCCGCTGCTGTGTTGTGAAAATTATTCTCCACATCATGTTTAAATGTGCAAATGTGTTTACAGTAAATTTATTAAGGTATGAAACATATATCAACAAAACATACATATTTTATAGTCATTATTTAATTTATAAATAGATTTGACTCTATATTAAAATTTTAATTGTAAAATCATAAACAATATATAATTCTACATTTTAACTTTTGAAAATCAATACATAAATCTTTGAAGATTGTAAATGGTTTTAGTTGATTAAACCTTAGCTAAGAGCTGGCGGGTAAATCAAGACGTATCCTGCTCTTGAAATTTAGCTATGTGCGATTCAAGAAGACTGGCGTCTATGTTTGTAATTTATTTGTTTCAAAGTAAGACAAATTTAAGTATTCAAAAATTAAAAAGTTTTCATATGAAGTAGTATTGATATAAAAAGTTGTAAAGGTTGAATTAATTGAATCAAACATTTTTAAACGGTTTATTTAGTAAAAGAAGGAATCAAAACTATTTATATATTTTATTCAAATAAAAATAAATGTATATATATTTAGTTTAATATTATGAGCTATTAATTTTATTGTATTTTTTTTAGTTAATTAATTATTATTATTATAAATGTAAATTTTTAAACTCCACATAATTATATTGGTAAATTTTTCTTTCATAAAAATTTTAAATTTGAGGGGGAAGTAATGTTGTGTCCCAACCCGATTTTATTACTGTAAAAACCCATTAAGATTATAAACCATCTGTTTATGGTCAAGGGTCGGTTTCATCTTCATCCCTATCTACCAATATAAATATGCGAGGGATAGTTTTAAGTTAGTTATATTTTAAAGACTGTAAAGAGCGGTAGCTCTGAGCTTGGGCCGCAAGGCTCAAGTAAAGAAATAATTATTAATAAATAATATTAAAGTGATAAAAGTAGTGTTTTAATTTAACAACAACTCACAACAATCAACAAGAGTTACAACATTAGAGAGATACAACAGCTATATCTTGTGGAGCCTGATCAACTTCATACGGAACGGCATTTATACAGACTAATTAAGTAAACAATTTGTAATTCATTAAATGGATTGCATAATTAATAATTAAAAGAATAATTAAGTAAAAATAAAAGAAAAATTATGAGATACACCCTTCTCATGACAATGTAAAATTGTTAATATTGTTAATAAGTGGTCTGGTTGTATTATTCCGATAAACATTGTAAATAACCTTTTGTAAAATAATATAAGAAATGCGTTAAAAAGAAACTAAAGAATTTGCTTTCAATGAGAAAAACTAGAAAATAAGAGGTATTTTTTTGCTTGTTTTTTACCGCGCCCCGCTCTTTGATGCTCTCTGCTGCCGTACGATTCTTTTCGTTAGGGTGCGTTGAAGGCGATTCGCTCGCGCTAATAAACAGTAGAATTAATATCCACGTGTTTTCACAGGCCACCCAACAACTAAAAGGTACCTATTATTATATTTATTGTAATGTAATTTAGACAATTATTGTAATGCAATTGTGATAATTTAAATGTATTATTCTATGTATATAGATTGTATGTACTATCACGTGTTCATTAATTTTAAGGCCTGCTATCTGATATCTGCTATATATAATTAACATGAAGATGTAACGGGAATACACAACGCAGATTCCCGTTACATCTCCATGTTAATTCTGGCGGGCATGATAGGTTGTAATATCTGTGCAGCTGTGCTTAATATCTAAGGAAGTAACTGCACAATTGCATTTAATCGTATTTTGAATCAGACGATGATGGATATAAGATATCCGATTCAAATAAATGGAAGGATGGAATTAAATGAAAAGATGAAAGTAAATACGATGGATGGTGCACCGCACCACCTCTACATAAACAGACAGATAAGCGATAAGAATTTAATAATTGGTATCAAAAATTAAAAATTAAAATTTTAAAATTTAAAATTTTGAAATTGAAAATTAAATATTAAAAATAAAAATTTAAAATTAAAGATGTTAAAATAAGCTTAAATTTTATCGAAATTTAAAATAAAATAGAAATCAAAAATCTAAGATTCAGATTTATCAAAGAGTTAAATAGAATTGATAAATAATAAAATTTAACTTAAGATTTATAATTTATAGAATAATATGTTGTTAGATAATAAGTGATACAGGAGTACTCCAGTTATATTTAACAATGTATGTTTAGATTTATTTTGGTAAGAAGATATGTTATAGATGATCTCTAGGTTGCTTGTCAATTTATATATGTGTTTTGGAATAATATAATTGCTTACCTCAAATTATTTATTAATATTAATCGAATCCCGCCCCAGGTCTCCGCTGGCAGCATGTCGTAAGCCGACATTGTCAGGTCTATAGGCTTCCGCGGCTTTAATGTAGTTTATCCTAATGAATACGTTACAGTTTTTTTGTTGCAAAATTACTGTATGAGTAAATGTTTAAATTCATCAGCAGTCATGACTGTTCTGACTGATAGGCCGCACAATGATTTTGCACATTTGATATTTATAATTATAGGTAATTTTAGATTATCATCATAGCTCGGAGTGTTTAGATTCTAGATATTTGCTTTTCTAAATCAAGTCATTATAATAGTTTGGGTAATTTCTATTGTCTTTTTGTTTAATATTAATAACGTTTGCTTAAACACATTCTTAAAGGCTGAAGTAGATCTTATCTTTAAATAAAGCTATTCAAACAAGAAACTGAAATGAATAAATAAATATTACAAAAAATTATATATTGCATTATTTACATTAATATGGAGTATATGGGAATAATCTTACACAAGTTTATATTTATAAATTAATAAAATTATTGTAAAATTTAAATGGTTATGTGGAAGAGCAGCAATTTGCTGAACATCGCCTTTTTCAGATATGTAATATATTTAAGAATTAAAGTTTAATACAATACGATACGATGCGATGCGATGAGATGCGATGCGTTACGATACGATACGATACCATACGATACCATACGATACCATACCATACGATACCATACGATACCATACAATACAATACAATACAATACAATACAATACAATACAATACAATACAATACAATACAATACAATACAATACAATACAATACAATACAATACAATACAATACAATACAATACAATACAATACAATACAATACAATACAATACAATACAATACAATACAATACAATACAATACAATACAATACAATACAATACAATACAATACAATACAATACAGTACAATACACTACAGTACAATACAATACAATACAATACAATACAATACAATACAATACAATACAATACAATACAATACAATACAATACAATACAATACAATACAATACAATACAATACAATACAATACAATACAATACAATACAATACAATACAATACAATACAATACAATACAATACAATACAATACAATACAATACAATACAATACAATACAATACAATACAATACAATACAATACAATACAATACAATACAATACAATACAATACAATACAATACAATACAATACAATACAATACAATACAATACAATACAATACAATACAATACAATACAATACAATACAATACAATACAATACAATACAATACAATACAATACAATACAATACAATACAATACAATACAATACAATACAATACAATACAATACAATACAATACAATACAATACAATACAATACAATACAATACAATACAATACAATACAATACAATACAATACAATACAATACAATACAATACAATACAATACAATACAATACAATACAATACAATACAATACAATACAATACAATACAATACAATACAATACAATACAATACAATACAATACAATACAATACAATACAATACAATACAATACAATACAATACAATACAATACAATACAATACAATACAATACAATACAATACAATACAATACAATACAATACAATACAATACAATACAATACAATACAATACAATACAATACAATACAATACAATACAATACAATACAATACAATACAATACAATACAATACAATACAATACAATACAATACAATACAATACAATACAATACAATACAATACAATACAATACAATACAATACAATACAATACAATACAATACAATACAATACAATACAATACAATACAATACAATACAATACAATACAATACAATACAATACAATACAATACAATACAATACAATACAATACAATACAATACAATACAATACAATACAATACAATACAATACAATACAATACAATACAATACAATACAATACAATACAATACAATACAATACAATACAATACAATACAATACAATACAATACAATACAATACAATACAATACAATACAATACAATACAATACAATACAATACAATACAATACAATACAATACAATACAATACAATACAATACAATACAATACAATACAATACAATACAATACAATACAATACAATACAATACAATACAATACAATACAATACAATACAATACAATACAATACAATACAATACAATACAATACAATACAATACAATACAATACAATACAATACAATACAATACAATACAATACAATACAATACAATACAATACAATACAATACAATACAATACAATACAATACAATACAATACAATACAATACAATACAATACAATACAATACAATACAATACAATACAATACAATACAATACAATACAATACAATACAATACAATACAATACAATACAATACAATACAATACAATACAATACAATACAATACAATACAATACAATACAATACAATACAATACAATACAATACAATACAATACAATACAATACAATACAATACAATACAATACAATACAATACAATACAATACAATACAATACAATACAATACAATACAATACAATACAATACAATACAATACAATACAATACAATACAATACAATACAATACAATACAATACAATACAATACAATACAATACAATACAATACAATACAATACAATACAATACAATACAATACAATACAATACAATACAATACAATACAATACAATACAATACAATACAATACAATACAATACAATACAATACAATACAATACAATACAATACAATACAATACAATACAATACAATACAATACAATACAATACAATACAATACAATACAATACAATACAATACAATACAATACAATACAATACAATACAATACAATACAATACAATACAATACAATACAATACAATACAATACAATACAAGACAATACAATACAATACAATAATTTTAAATTAATGTCTATTTTTAATAACAATTCAAATTTTATTTATTTTGTTATTACTGTGTTTTAAATTAATTATATTATAGAGCATTCTGAAATAAGAAATAAAAAAAAAACAGCAGGTATTATTTGTATTTCTTTTCTAACTTGTTTTGAATAATTTAATTGTTTCATTATCCAATTGACCGCTTTTTAACATATGGATTTGATAATACTATGTTGCGTTGAAACTTATCTGTCTCATAATTAAAAGTAACCAATTAAAAAAACTTCCAATACTTACATAATTAGTTTTGAAATATTTTTGAAGATGCGCCTTTTGAACTTAAGTCCTATAAATTTAATGATTAATTAAATATTTTATGATTTACAGTATTGTTTATTTTTAATTTTTAATTAAATAACATTTCTAGGTATGTATTAAAATTTAATTAGCGGCATGTTTTTTTCTATATTTATAAGTTGTTGTGTACATATGATTAATACAATTTGGTTTCTAATTTACGCTCACAAAGTGTACTCTTTTTTAATTTGATTATATTGCTTTCAGAACGGTTATAGATATTATATTTTAAATTAGACATTTACATTTATATAAACTGTTTATTTGCTTTTAACACAATCATTTTAATTTATTAGTTATAATAAGTACTAAATATTAGTTTTACATACAAAAATAGTTTGTGGACAACTGCTACTGCAGGTTTTATTTTTTTTATTTATTTTTATTATTTTTAATAATTTTTATTTGATTTTTATTTATTTTTATTTGTTTTTATTTGTTTTTGTTTATTTTTATTTATTTTTATTTATTTTTATTTATTTTTATTTTTAATTATTTTAATTTATTTTTATTTATTTTTATTTATTTTAATTTATTTTAATTTATTTTTATTTATTTTTATTTATTTTTATTTATTTTTATTTATTTTTATTTTTTTTTATTTATTTTTATTTATTATTATTTATAATTATTTTTTAATATTTATTATTATTTTCTATTATTTATTATTATTTATTATTATTTATTATTGTTTATTATTATTTATTATTATTTTTTATTATTTATTATTATTATTTATTGTTATTTATTATTATTTATTTTTATTTATTATTATTTATTTTTATTTATTTTTATTTATTTTTATTTATTTTTATTTATTTTTATTTATTTTTATTTATTTTTATTTATTTTTATTTATTTTTATTTATTTTTATTTATTTTCATTTTTTTTTTTTTTTTTAATTTTAATTTATTTTAATTTATTTTAGTTGAGAGTGGTAATACTGTACATTGCAGAATAAGCACTAAATCACCAAACACCAAAGGACACAAAGTGGGTAGCAAAATTTCTTCTCAGTTTAATAATGCTCAAAAAATGCTAAAAGAGGAGAAGAGATAAAAAAATAATCGATACCGACAAACAACTAACTATAAAAAAATCTTTAGGTCAACAGAAATAAAAGCAAAAACCTTTGAAGACTGAATAAAAGCTTATAATCCATTATTTAGAACAAAGACACCCACCTTTATAAACGCCAAACTTCAATTGGCCTCATCTTATAAAATAGGTTCTGCATTTAACAGATCTATTAGTATACATGGTGGTGTTCTTATATATGTTAAAAATACAATTACTTTTAATGAAATTAAAAACATAACAGCATATTCCGAAGAATTTAATTTTGAAATATGTGGAGTTAAATATAAAATAGGAACTAATTGCGTTGCAATACTTACAATCTATAGGTCACTTGAAGGTGATCATTCAATATTTTTTTAAAAAATTGACTTCAGTTTTAAATACTATATTAATAAAACACAATGTATTAATAGTTTGTGGAGATATGAATATTGATAGAATACGCAACCCACAAGAATATGCAATTCTTATAGACATTTTCGAGTCTTTTAAATTAAATAATAAAGTACAAGATTTTACTCGAATTTTTACAAATAAACATCTAGTCACAACAAAATCTACTATTGATTATGTAGCTACAAACTTAGAAGACGACAATTTTGATATTGCTCAAAAAGATTTTGGCATGGCAGATCATCTAGGTCAAATTTTTTCTTATGATATAAAAACAGAAGCAATAATTAATAAACATATACCACAGTATACAGTGACAAGGAATATAAATGATCTTACGCTGAAAAATCTACATGTTGAAATAAGTAAACAGAACTGGAATACTGTGTTTAATTCAACTGAGGCTAACTATACATGTAACTTATTTGTAAACATACTGCAGAATTTAACTGATGATGCATGTGAAGTAAAAATGGTCAAAACTAGAAGGCAATGTAATAGAATGAAAAGTTGGGTTACTTCAGAAATGATAGAAGATGGGAAAATTTTAAGACAAATGTGTTACACCCATAAGCATTCGGAAAACGAATACTTGCAAAACATGTACAAACGTCGTCTAAAAGAACATAAATCTAATATCAAGAACAACAAAATAAATCATTTTTCAAATCAAATAAACAATGAAACTAAACAAAAACGATCAAAGAAAATCTGGAAACAATGAATTAGGCAAAACTAAAAAAACGGAGCAAATAGTAATACTAAAAGATGGGCAAATTTTAAATGAAAATTCTGATATTGTAAAAGTGTTTGCAAATTATTTTACTAGCGTTCCTATGAAAATACTATCTGATGCCATAGGAGCAAATACATCACTAGAATGTTCAACAGGAGTATTAATAGCTTCTACTATGGTTTTACGGGCAGTCGATATCAATGAAGTGAAAACAGTGATAGCGCAATTAAAAAATACAAACAGTGTTGGATCTGATGGTGTAAAAACTGTGATTTTAAAATATATATGTGAACCAATATTACCACCATTGACACATCTGTTAAATCAATGTATTCAAGAAGCAGTATTTCCCGAGAAGCTAAAAAAAGGACATCTAACTCCAATATATAAGAAAGGCGACAAATATGATATATTAAACTATAGGTCTATAACTATTCTAAGTGTCTTATCAAAGGTTCTAGAGAGACTCATAGCTGATCAAATAATTAAATTTCTAAATAAATATAATATAATATCGGATTTGCAACATGGTTTTAGAAAGTCAAGATCAACAGAAACTGCATCAGTGCAGTTTTTAAATCACATAACAAATGAAATTGATAGCGAAAACTATGTTGTTGGTCTATATTTTGACCTCTCTAAAGCCTTTGATTTAGTCAATATAGAATTTTTACTTGAAAAGCTAAGGTGTTGCGGAATTAGGGGTCATGCAAATAATCTTTTAAAATCGTTTTTAGAAAATCGCTTAGTAGCTGTTAAACTAGGAAATGCTATGTCAAATTGGCATTCTTTAAATTTAGGTGTACCGCAAGGATCTGTCTTGGGACCGTTATTGTTTAGTGTTTTTATAAATGATTTACCTCGTTATTTGTCAAGTGGTTACGTATCAATGTTTGCAGATGATACTTCTATAATTGTCTCAAATAAATCTGTAGACAATTTAATTGTCAGTGTAAAACATACTGTCCAAGAAATGGAAAAATGGTGTAGTTTAAATAATTTAGTATTAAATAAATCTAAGACTGTTTATGTTCAGTACTACAACAAAAAATACATTTCTGAAAACGTTTTTTCAATGCAAAATATTATTATTTCAAATGCAACACAATTTCTGGGTAGCATATTTGATTGTAGACTTAACTGGGAAACTAACATCGACTCAATATCTAAAAAAATAAATAGCGCTTATTTTGCTATTTTAAGACTAAAGCAGACGCTACCAAAAAGCGAATTATTGTCTATATATTATGCATTAGCACAATGTCATATAAATTATAATCTACTAATATGGGGTAGCACAAAAAACTCAAATAGAGTATTTATAGCACAAAAAAGAATCTTAAGGTTAATATTTGATCTGAAACCAAGAGAAACATGCAAACAATTGTTTATCAAACAGAAAGTGCTTACAGTGCCATGTATGCTAATATTTAAAAGCATAGTGTATGTAAAAAATAATGGAAATACTTTCCAATTCTTAAGCCACGCACACTATAACACTCGACATGGTACTTCACTTCTTGAAGTTCCAAGTCACACGTTTAAAATATTTGAAAAAAGTCCAAAATACCAGTCAATCAAAATATTTAACAAATTACCAACTCGTTATAAGAAACTTTCTATAAATGCTCTAAAAAAAGAAGTAAAAAAATATTAATTTCAAAAGCGTACTATTCAATAGACGAATATTTAGCTGATACAACTTTATAGTAATAATTTATTGTTATTGAAAAACTGTATTTTGACATTTTTTGTGTGTAAATGTATGTATTATTTTTAATTCAATTTTCTATTTATCGTGTTTTATCATTGAATAATGTATTTTAATCTGTTTGTGTAATTGTTTATTTTATTTGTAAATGTTACATTTCATGTGACGATTCCTATGTCTTTGTGTAAGATTTTACTGGAATAAAGTGATCTATCTATCTTACAATTTGTATTTTTTGAGCATTACAAGCTATAAACTTGCTAATTAAATTAACTATATACATTTTTTAAGTAATAAATAATCAATAAATTGATATGTAAATTGCATTTTAGCAGTTGCTAAAAAAAATAACGGCCGTTATTTTTTAACTGATTCATGGGTGTATTCCTTACGAATCAGTTAAAAAATAGCGGCCGTTATTTTTTTTAGCAACCGCTAAAATGCAATTCGTAAGGCAATTTCCGTTAAATTTTTAGCGACAAGAGTTAGAATCACCCGTTAGTTTGATTATTTTTAGCGGATAAAAATAGCTGCCGTTAATTTTTAAACGGAAGTTTTTTATTTTATAAGTTTATTTTTAATTAATAAATATTAGCAATTTTAAGAAAATATATGCATACGAGTGCATAACTGTATTTTAATAACCTAAAAACATAATATTTTTACATATTTTATTGATTTTACAAATACAACATAGAAACTCACGTAATATAAGCAATACTTATTTGATGCTAAATTATGCTTTTTTATTATTGTGTGGAAATGGAGTCATTATTATCATCATCAGAACATCAATTCTAGCCTATAACATCTTATTACTTATAACATAATAGACCATGTTACGTCCTAAACATGGGTTAGCCGACATATAATAATTATTCAATCCTCAATAGTTAAAAATATTGTTTATTTTCATTTTACATTTTAATTTTTAATTTTATTATTTTATTTATTTACTATCTGGGGGGAATAGAATTTATTCTCTTGAAAAAAAAAAAAAGAATAGTTAAACTAAGTTAATAGTATTGAGATGAGATAGCACTTATCTTAACATTAATGTAGTGACGTTAGGCAGTCTTGTTTATCGGGATGTGTACATCGGGTGGTCAACCTCGCTTGGTGTCTGAAAAATTGTTTATAATTATTATTATTATGTAGTTCATGATATTTACATAAATTGAACATGATATAGCTGCTCGATATTAGTAGTGATTGTTTTATAGCAGAGAGACAATAATGTTTGAATGTAATTTCATTTTAGGGCCGGTTGTACCAACCAAGTTCATCTCGAGTTCATTGCTTGAACGAGTTCAACGTTAAATTTAAGTTGTACCAACTTGATGAACTCGTTCATCTCAAGGTTAAGTTGAACGGACGCCGTCGGGCAGTTAACTACAAATTTTGCAGTTAAACATAACCCCTATTTATTTGTTGACATTTACTAGAATTTATTTTATGTTTCATGATGCTTGATTATTATTTTAATTGACTTTTATGGCGGAATATATGAAATTAAATTAACAAACTACATTTGCATTCAATTTGATCATGGTATTTTTGTCACAAATAATAATAAAATAGTTTTTTCAGATGCACTGAAGTTTAGTGATCTTTAACATCCATAATACTGTATTAATTTACAAAGTTTTAAATTAATTAAATTATATATTATAATAATAGATTTACCATTCTATGTTTTTGTATTATACAATTATTTTTTGTATTTTACAATTAAATAAATTCAGTAAATTATTTTATTAATTTAATTTATTACAACTAATTTTGATATATTTATATTTGATTAATTTATTAAAAAAATAATATTAATAATAATTTTTTGTATTTCCCGCATTTATAATTAATACAGCACAATTTTTTTAAACTTTATAAAACTAAATATTTGTGCGCGACCCATATATCTAGGAAATTCCCTAGATATCACTAGATTCCTTGCCATCATCTTGAGAAAAAAAAATAATAACCTAGTTCAGTTAACCGACGTATGGTACAACCCAAGCGCCGTTGAACGAAGGTCAAAGTTGACTTCCCAGTTAGTTGAACTTACAGTTAACTACATATGGTGCAACCGGGCCTAAATGATTGCACAATCTATTTCTTCGATATATCTGGGTTGTCTTTGTTTATATTTTCCATATATCCTTATATCCTTGTTCCTTCTCCATTCTGTACACTCCCAGCATGAATACCTTCTATTTTGTTCCTTGATTTCACTTAACCTAAAATACAAAGTAATTAATTTAGATTATCATTTAATTAATGACTGCAACAATGTTTTGTAATTGAGCTGTTATTTTTTGACAATATCAACTAATTTTTGAGTACTTACCATACTTCCAAACCGATTGTTGATGCAGTTAATTAATTTTATTTCCTATTTTTGACACTTCCATTTATTTACATTAGACACTAACCTGAACATCGTACTTGTTTCAACTTCCAACGGACGTTTGGGTTTGAGTTTGAACTAATAGCGCGAAATTTAATTTGCACTACTCACTTCCTTAATTTAAATTCAAATCTTACTCTATGTTTATTCGGTATTACATACGATATGAGATTAATTGTTTATGTTATTAGATTTCCTTTTATTTCTTATCTAGTCCCGTTCATAATTCCTTTAATTCTTTTTCCTTGTAGTTTCCTTGGTTGGTAGCTGTACATGCGCACTGGGAATAATTGTCTTCAGGAGGTCCTGTTGGGCTTGAAAACGGTCCTTTTACCAGTGACCAGCATAGTGGCTGTATCATAATTGCAATTGCGGATTTTATCTATTGTAACGATCATCGTTCCACGTGTTAATCACGGATATATTTGATCACAGTAGTTCACCGGTAAATAACGACAATATTCCTTGTGGGTGTGTACTCTGCCAGGTAAGTGAATTAATTATTTTTCCTTTAAATTTTCATATAAATTATCTCCAATTTTTTCGTTTATTTTAGGTCTATATTAGGCCCTGCATTTTATATTAATCATCCCTCATATGCATATAATTTTAATTGCAAATATTTGCGTTCAAATTGATAACGCTGAATGTCCACAAATTCCAAAAATATTTGTTCGGAATTTTAAATCATATTGGACTCGTGATATATATAAATTATGTCGTGGGCCGATTTTTATAATTGTTACTAGGTATAATTAATAAAATTAAATAAAGAATTTGATTTATTTATAATTATTAAAGAACGGAGTGTTCATACAACGTACAATTATCGACTGGCGGTTTGAAACAATTCCCGTCAGTATAATATTTCGTACAGGTGGTTATCAGTTCGCAGAACTGCATTGATAATAAAACTCCGTACTCAGCAATGTCTATTGCAGCTTTAATATGTTGCAGTAGACATAGAGGACGTCACCTGTATCGTATTCTTATATTATTTATTAAAATTAATAAGTGCTATATAAGGAAATAGTATCATTACATAACATCTTTCTTTTTAAGATTTCAAATTGTTAATTAACAATTTGGAAAGTAGTGGTGGGTTCTTCTAATTTCCTTTTATAGCATCTCTTTTTATTAAGATACATTATAACAATTAAAACTATTATACAAATTATAACATAAAAACCAATGTTAGAATGAATTACTTTACTATGTGAAAATTCCAATTCTTCCAATTTATTATAAGTTTTTCGTAGTTCATTCTTTACAAAGATTGGCTGTAATTCTTTTAAGGTTACATTAGTAAAATTTGTAAACTTATCATTATAATCTATAAACGCATAATTACTAAAATTATTAAGAACGTAATTCTGAACAACTTTACCTTTGATATTATATTTGCAGTGATCGTTCGTGTTCAAATAATAACTGCCTTTGAGATATTTAGTTTTAATTATATTATTACAGTCTTGAGTAATTTTTATTTCAATAGGATTAATAACAAAAATTATGTTTTCAATATAGAGGATTTCCAAGTTCTTAATTTCACCAATTTCTTTTATGCAATTATCCGTATTATACATTACATTACTTAAAAGTTTAATTTCACATGGTGTATCATTTTGAATTTTATGTTCTATCAGAAATTGACAAATAGCATTACTTTTATATTGTTTACAATTTAATGGGATGACGTATTTATCATTATTAACGGCAATTTCATTTAGGCTCAATTGAATTTTATACTCGTGATTACTTGTTAATATTGGGATGTTATATAATTTATAATGTATGTAGAACAAGTTTTCGATTAAAGGTATTTTAACAATAAAGGTAATTTTATAATCTATTGTATAAAATTTTACATCCATCAAAGTTTCCAAGTCATACAAATTGTCCATACTAATTTCAAAAGGAAATTTAAAGTTCTTTGATAAATCAATTGATTTCAGCACCTTCAATAAGTGTATTGGTTCGAATAATTCTGGACATAAGATATTTTTTGAAGCTAAAGTTAAGCTTAAAAGTAGTTGTTGTAATTTGTTTCTAATAGAAGTCACAAATAATAATTGATATCTAATTCTAGCTGGTTGTTCACGCAAGTCATGCGTAAGTTTAATGAACTGGTTCAAACATTTTGTTTGATCATTTAATTGAGCAATAACATCATTTAGAGTTTCATTTACTACTCTAAATAATTCAATTGGAGTTTCTTTTAAAATCTTTTGATTTTGATAAAGTTCATTTATTTGGTTTTCGAATTTTTGACCGTCTTCAAAGTTTAAGTTTCCAGTTATGTGACTTATTACGTCTCCTACAAAATTAAACAGACCTCGCTTGCTTCTATATTTTTTAAAAATCATTTGTAACATTGAGTTTATTTTTGCTTCATGTTGTTTTACTATCTCAAGAGTGCTTTTTAAGTAATCGTTTTCAAAAACATTATCTTGTTTGGAGTGAAGGTAATTTCTCCATGAATTAATAAGTTGTGAATAATCTACTGATATAGCTAAAGTTACTTGCTTATTACTAACGAATAATATATTTTGTTTTACTGGTAATAGAGGGATCTTGTTTTCTATTTTTATGAATTTTCCATTTATCCAGTTTACTCCACTAAGGATGAATCTGTAACAACAGATTTAATTGCATCAGTATCATATTCAAAATGTTTACCCTTTTTATTTTTCACTTTTATTTTATTGTTTTGTAATATTTCAGTAATTTCAAAAGGACTTTTTGTTATTGGATTTGTTTTTGAATACCTTCCTGGGAATTTCATGTAGACCTTTTGGCCAACTTTTAACTCTTTATTATTTCGTTTTTCATTTTGTTTATTTATATAACTTTCTTTATTTTCTTGTCGTAAATTTGCAATTTGATCGTTGATCAACTGAATATGTTCTTTATGTTTATTTATCATTTCTGAATTAATGTTTTCGTTCTGAATGCCAAGAATTTCTTTAAATTTTCCAAAAAATAGTTCAACTGGTTTTCTTTTAGTAATATTATTAATTGAATTATTATAATATATTAATGTTAAGTTCATAAAATTATCATTGTTACTAAGAATTCTGATGTGTTCTATTAGCGTCGAGTGAAGTCTTTCGATTTCACCATTTGATTTTGCATTATTCGGAGTGATAAAGTGACAATTGATATTGTGAAGTTTGATCAAATCTCTTATTACTTCATTATTGAATTCTTGACCATTATCGAAAACTATATTTTCTGGTATACCAAAATTACTAATAAATTTAATTAACGATTTTGTGATTTCAACTGCTGTTTTATTTTGCATTTCTATTGCTTGAGCAAATTTACTGAATGCATCAATTATTGTTAAAAATATTCTATTTTTTATTTTGAACACATCACAATGTATTCTTTCCATCGGTTTTGTAATTTTATCGGTTAGTTGTAATTGAGTTTTAATAGGGTGTCTATCATATTTATTCTTTTGACATATCTCACACTTATTAATGTATTGTATTATATCATTATGATAATTATTCCAATAGAAATCTCTTCGAATTTCGTTAAACACTTCCGTGATTCCTCTATGATTATTCTCTTCATGTTTTTTCTTTATTATTGACAATTGTTCACCTTTATCTGTTATAACATTTACCTTTTTTATACATCTAATTAACTGAATTCGGTCATTCAAATTTTCGGATACAATTCTACATAATATTTTATAAATTTCATCGGAATAAAATATAAAGTATTTTTTATTTAATAGATTTTGTTTCATAAATTTGACTAAGTCTTGAAATGCATTTAATTCATTTATTTTTAGTTTGTAAATATTTTTCTTTTGATTAACTACCCTTGTAAACTTCAACTCTCCTTTATGAGTTGTAATAAAGATTTGGAGGTTCTGAATATTGATAGGACTTAAATAAAAAATAGGAATTGAATGATGATTATCTGGGTTTTTATTTGAATGTACGGATTGGTTGTCTGAATCATGATTAGTTATCAATGAATTATTGGATTGGTGGTTGATTTCGAGTCTGGAAAGTGCGTCAGCATTAACATTTTGTTTTCCAGCTTTATACTTGATTTCATATTCATACTCTGATAATTTTATTTTCCAGCGTTCTAACTTGGAATTCGGCTCTTTGAGGTTGTGTAACCATACAAGCGGTTTATGATCAGTTATTAATGTGAACTTAGATCCATAAATATAGGGTCTAAATTGTTTACATGCGAATATTACTGCTAAAAGCTCTTTTTCTATGGTAGAATATTTTATTTCTGTATCTGATAATGTCCTAGAAGCATAACAAATTGGTTTATCTTCGTGTTTGTCGTTTATTTGACTAAGATTTGCTCCTAACGCGTAATTTGAAGCATCTGTTGTAATAGTGAACTGTTTCTCAAAAATAGGATACTGAAGTATGGGGGGATTTATTAAAATGTCTTTACTAACTTTAAAGCTGTTTTGATACTCATCATCTTTTGTATTTACATTTGAGTTTATCTTTAAATACTTTGTCATGGGTTTTGTTAACTTAGAGAAATTTGGGATAAACTTACGATAGTATCCTAAAATTCCTAAGAAGCTTTTTATTTGTGTTTTTGTTTCAGGTAATTTTAATTTAGTAATTGCTAAAATTTTATTAGGATCTGGTATTATTCCTTTATTGGTAACTAAATGACCTAAATATTTTATTGATTTTTTAAAGAATTCACATTTATTTAATGATATCTTTAAATTTGCTTCCCCTAGTTTTGTAAATACTTGTCGTAATTTTCCTATATGCTCTTGTAATGATTTTGAGTAAACAATTATATCGTCTAAATAGACTAGACAAGTATCTCTGAGTAGTTCTGCTAATATAAAGTTCATTGCCCTTTGGAAGGTTGCGGGGGCATTCTTAAGTCCAAAAGGCATTCGAATGAATTCAAATTGCCCTTGTTCTGTACAAAAAGCTGTCTTAAATCGATCGGATTCTTTGATTTCGATCTGATGGTAGCCTGAGGCTAAATCTAATGTTGAAAAATACTGATCCCTTCCAAGTTTGTCTAGAATGTCAGTAATATTAGGTATCGGGAATTTGTCACCTACAGTGTTTAAGTTAAGTTTTCTATAATCTATAACCATTCTAAATTTTGGTATCCTTGAATGATCCAATTTTTTTGGTACTAAGAATACTGGGCTTGCATATGGACTTGAACTATGGGTAATAATATTTTGCTGTAACATTTTAGAAATTTGGTTTTCAATTTCCTTATCTTGGCTGGGTGATTTCCGATATGGTTTAAGATAGATGGGTTCATCATCTGTTAACTTTATGGCATGCTGAATTTTTGAAGTAAATGTTAGTTTTATGTTTTCATCATAAAGAATATCTTTAAATTCATAAATTAATGGTACTAATTGTTCCTTTTCTTCCTGATTTCAATGATCAACTTGTAACCTATCTTTGATGTTATTATTTAAAATCGTTGAAATTGTGTTATCGCATGTCAAATTGTTAATGTTCTCAATAGGGTTGTCATAATATATTGGAATTGAAGTATTGATTAAATGAAGCATTTGATTTTGATAATCTATTTTAGCCTTTAATTTGGTTAGCATTGTTGAACCTATTAAACCTTTAAATTTATTTGAAAAATTTACAACATTCCAACGAAAACCGTTTTCTTGAGATTTAAAAGTATTTAATGCAGGTGTAATTGCTACATATTGGTGATACGTAGTAGCATGCATTGTTTTTATTGTAAACGGATGATATATTAAATATTTATCCAGGTATAAATTTGCTAAGTCAGGGTCAATGGTACTTTCGGTAGCACCGGTATCAATTAATATTTGAGCATTGTCTAGTTCTGGTATAATTATAAAAGGTAATTTTGTGTATCCGTTACTATTTAATTGAATTTCTTCTAGAGAATCTTGATAATAATCCTCAAATTGTTCATTTTCAATATTTTTGTAATAATAATAATGCTCATTATGATCTAAATAACCTACATCAAAATGATCTAAATAAAAATCTGAATTGTTGTCTTCTACTAGATTATTTATTATTGTGTCGAAATTTATGTGGGTTGAGTTGTCGAGGCTGTTACATGAAAATTTGATTCCATATTTTCGCAATGTTCTTCTGGAGTATCGGGTAATAGATTGCCTTCATATTCATTATAGTTTTGAACATTCTGATTGTCATTATAATCTTCGTTGTAATCATAATTAACCAAATCATTAGACTCTTGGTTAAAAATTCGTTTACCATTGGTAAATGCCATTATGGGTTTATTTGCGTTACCATAAAATCTTTGCTGTTGCGGAACTTTAAAATTTGATCCAGACGAATCTACTTCCATTGGTTGTGGATTTTGTAGTTGTCTTCGATTTTGAAAAGATTGATTTGAATTAAAAATGTGAGGTCTTTGTATTGATTGATTATTGTGAGGAAAATTTAAATTTTGAAAATAGTTCGGTCTCGCATAGTTTTGAACAGACGGAAAATTATTGTGTTGTGGAAAATTAAAATTTTGAGGCATCTGTGGATATTGTCTATTTTGTGCAAAATTTTGATTTTGCAAATTGTTAGATCCTCTTAAAAATGTGTTTGGGTTGTTAGTTTTTTGAAATAAGGGTAATTTATTTTGTGTAATATTTTTTATATTACTGCTGTAACGATTAGAATATTTTTGAAATTGCGTCAACCACTCGCATTTATTAATTGCTACGGAAATTGCTTGATCTAAATTGTTTAAATTTTTATTAATAAGATAATCTCCCAATCTTGAGTTAGTTAACATGACTGATTTTATAAAAGCCTGTAATGCCATTTGTCTAAATACAGTAGACTTACAATCTTTAATTGCATTGGTGTAATTAGCATTCATTGATAATTTTGTGTCGTAAAAGGTAATTAATTCTCTAATTTCATTTCCTATCACTATAATGTTATTACTTCTTGGTGTGAAATTAGTTAGGTCTAATTTTAACGTATTCTCCGATCGAGGGTCTGAATACATTTCTCTTAATGCTTGAAATACTGCATCTTTAGTTGTTAGACGCCTACTTGCAACAATTCGCAAGGGCTCATCTTCTAATCTACTTTTAATGCAATCCATTAAAAATAGATTGGGTACATTTGCATTATTTAAATATCGATTATAAAAGTTTTCGGCTATTTCTAAGAATAGTGGCAATTCGCGAAAATCACCGGCAAATTTAGGTATTACTGAGATTTCACAAGAACTAATTGGAATTGCCATTTCTACGTTATTTTCTATTTCTATATTACGTATCGGACTACGCGACCTATTGCGATTCATCAGTTATTTATTAAACTTATAATTAACTTACATTAACATTTTTAAATATTTCATCTCTAGTGGAAATTTATATCCCTGATGAACTTCACTTCTTCTTTCGATCCAACTGATGGAGATTCTGATCCGTTGTTGGACGTTGGCTGCGACTGATGGAGATGTTTTATCGGTTATTCGACGCTGGGCGGCTGCACATTTCTTCCCGTCAGTATTGATGGAGATATCCGCAATAAACTTTCAGGTTGTAGAGTTTCCTTCGGTACAATTGATGGAGATTTTTATCCTCAATTTAACTTTCTGGTTCCACTTTTGCTTGACCACTTTAATTATTTTAAACTTGTAGCTGGTTCGATTGATTAACTAATTTAATTAATCTCGGAGACTGCGCCAATTATGTCGTGGGCCGATTTTTATAATTGTTACTAGGTATAATTAATAAAATTAAATAAAGAATTTGATTTATTTATAATTATTAAAGAACGGAGTGTTCATACATCGTACAATTATCGACTGGCGGTTTGAAACAATTCCCGTCAGTATATTTCGTACAGGTGGTTATCAGTTCGCAGAACTGCATTGATAATAAAACTCCGTACTCAGCAATGTCTATTGCAGCTTTAATATGTTGCAGTAGACATAGAGGACGTCACCTGTATCGTATTCTTATATTATTTATTAAAATTAATAAGTGCTATATAAGGAAATAGTATCATTACATAACATATATATAAATATCTTTGTATGTGCACTTCCAAACTGAACCTTTGTTCGAAGAAATACTGTGAAGACATCTATAATTCCGAAGAGCCCCGTTTTGTAACCAACATATTCATTTTGTACATCAATCATTATTTTTTTTATATAATAATTGCTTTTAATTTTGTTAGTAAATTCATTATAGCCCTTTTTTTATGTTAACTTCAACATAGTTTATATATATATATATATATGGGTAATTCCATTACTTTTCGACCAATTTGAAAAAGTCGACCTCTTTGATTTTGCTCAAATTTTCAGAGATCAAAATATAGATGAAAAAAATGAGATTCCCAAAATTTTGGACCTTAGAATAATGCCTGTTCAAAATGACACACATTTGAAGGTCAGAAATTTTACAATAAAACGTCTTTTTTAGCTTATTTTGTATCTCAATTTTTGGGCTTCTGGAAAAAGATAAAAAGATCCACAATGTCTCAAATTATTTCTTATTACATGTATTTCAAAACCCATATTTTTATGTTTAATATCGTGGCAGTCATTTTGATATATTAAGCTTCAAACGTTATTCCAAAAAAACCCGTAAATTTAGCAGAATCGCAAAACTTTGCTATCTTTAAACCGTTCTAACTTTGTCAAATCTTTACAAAATTTAATCCACAAGGTCTAGATTTCTTCGTGTTTAATCTCTTTTTAAAGTGATCACACAAGACTTATAGAATCAATACGTATACACCACTATTTTGATGCAGGAAGTTGCACATATTTTCGCGATCTTCAAAACTTGTAATTTTCAGGTCCCAAAAAAGCGCTGTCACCCTATGTTGATTTTAGTCAAAATTTCAGTAAATACTCTTTGGAGCAAAAGAAAATAGGGTATCCATATGAGAAATGGTATATCGGGCATTATCAAGAATTTTTTAATATTCAAAAATTGTCAAAATTGGCAAACCGCACATTTTTGTATCTCAGTTTTTGGGCCTTTAGAAAAAGATAAGAAGGTCCACGATGGTTCAAAATATTCCTTATTACATGTACTTTAAAACCCATATTTGTCTATTTAATGTTAGGGCAGTCATTTTGATACATCAAGCTTCAAACATTATTCCAAAAAAAACCGTAAATTCAGCAAAACTGCAAAATTATGCTTTGTTTAAACCGTTCTAACTTTGTTAAATTTTAAAGAAATTTGATCTACCAGGTCTATATTTCTTTGTGTTCAATCTATCTTTAAAATGATTACATAAGACTTATAAAATCTATTCATATTCACCACTAATTTGATGCAGGAAGTTGCACATGTTTTTGCGATCTTCAAAACTTGTAATTTTTAGGTATCGAAAAACCGCTGTCACCTTACGTCGATTTCAGTCAAAATTTCAGTAAATACTCTTAAGACCACAAATAAAAGGTTATTTATATGAAAAATGGTATATTAGGCATTATCAAGAGTTTTTTTATATTCAAAAATCGTCAAAATTCAAAAAATCTAAATAACTTTTTGTCTATCTTGCTTTGTTTTTGAAATAGCCAACAAATACAAAATATTTAAAAAACTTTTTATTTAGCAAAAAAACACAAACAAAACAACATTACTTTAACAAGTGTGCATTGATGCAAGCTTTTGATACTTGTTAAAACAGTTTTTTTGGCTCGGTTAGTGAAATTTGATAAAAATGCTGTTCAACATAGAGAATACGCAAATATCATTTTTGTTTACGGACTCTGTAATGGTACCGCCCTAGCAATTGAGATTTCCTGACAGAAAACAACTTTTTTGACGCGTTTTTTAGTGAAAATGTTCACCCATATTATTATCAAAAGTAAAACACCTACAACCAGGCGACGTAGCACAACGACTTGCATTTTCTCAGTGGCTTCTCGATAATTCCCAATATACCATTTTTTATATAAATAACCTTTTTTCTTGTAGTCTGAAGAGTATTTACTGAAATTTTGACTAAAATCCACATAGGGTGACAGCGTTTTTTCGGGACCTGAAAATTACAAGTTTTGAAAATAGCGAAAACATGTGCAACTTCCTGCATCAAAATAGTGGTGTATATAGATTGATTCTATAAGTCTAGTGTAATTACTTTAAAGAAAGATTGAACACAAAGAAATCTAGATCTCGTGGATCAATTTTCTTCAAGATTCGACAAAGTTAGAACGGTTTAAACAAAGCATAATTTAGCAATTTTTCAAAATTTACGTTTCTTTTTTTATTAATAATTAAAGCTTGATATATCAAAGTGACTGCCCCAACATTAAATATACGAATATGGGTTTTAAAGTACATGCAATAAGGAATATTTTAAGCTAACGTAGACCTTCTTATCTTTTTCCAGAGGCCTAAAAATTGAGATACAAAAGTGTGCGGTTTGCCGATTTTGACAATTTTTGAATATTAAAAATTTCTTGATAATGCCCGATATACCATTTCTCATATGAATAACCTTTTTTCTTGTGTTCTAAAGAGTATTTACTGAAATTTTGACTAAAATCGACATAGGGTGACAGCGCTTTTTTGGGACCTGAAAATTACAAGTTTTGAAGATCGCGAAAACATGTGCAACTTCCTGCATCAAAATAATGGTGTATACGTAGTAATTTTATAAGTATTGTGGGATCACTTCAAAAAGAGATTAAACACAAGAAAATCTAGACCTTGCAAATCAAATTTTGTTAAGATTTGACAAAGTTAGAACGGTTTAAAGAAAGCAAAGTTTTGCGATTTTGCTAAATTTACGGTTTTTTTTGGAATAATGTTTAAAGCCTAATATATCAAAATGACTGCCACGATATTAAACATAATAATATGGGTTTTAAAGTACATGTAATAAGGAATAATTTGAGCTATCGTAGACCTTTTTATCATTTTCCAGAAGCCCAAAAATTGAGATACAAATTAAGCTAAAAATTACGTTTTATTGTAAAATTTCTGACCTTCAAATGTGTGTCATTTTGAACAGGCAATATTCTAAGGTCTAAAATTTTGGAAATCTCATTTTTTTTATCTATATTTTGATCCCTGAAAATTTGAGCAAAATCAAAGAGGTCGACTTTTTCAAATTGGTCGAAAAGTAATGGAATTACCCATATATATATATATATATTTGGTCGCAGTCTATCGACTGTATTAAGCAGAGTGTGTGTGAATGCGAGAGTGTTTTATTTTATCTTTAATAATCTGATTTCTTTTGGGGTAATTATTGCTCATTTTTTTTTTGTGTGCAAATTATAATTATATGTTTGGGAATCAATTCTGTTTTCTTATTCTGTTCCCCAAAATTACCATCTCTTTTTTAGCGTGTTTATTGCTTCCACGAAATAACTCAGGGAAAAGAAATCAACCGAAAGTGACCAAAGCAATTGGAGCCCAACAATATTCCCAGATAGTAATCCATCGGCTACTGGTGAGTGTTATTACATTTTTAAACTTATGGTCTCTCATTTGCTACATTACTCTTATTGTTATTATATTTAAATTTGCAATCCGAAACTACTAGCGTGCTGTGAACCATCCCCTTCTTCACTGAGTTTAGCTAGGGTAGTCTTTTGAAGTGTTAAAAGGCTAAGGGTGGTAGCAACCATAATCAGACTGACTCTTGTAACAAACGCAAATTACCGATATAACATCGAACAGCAAATAATGTAGTAAAAAGAATGTCTTTAAAGAACTCTTGTATTAGTGCATATTACTGTATTTTATTAACCTAAAAACATAATATTTTTACATATTTTATAGAATCTACAAATATAACATAGAAACTCACGTGATATGAGCAATACTTATTTGATGCTAAAGTATACTTTTTTATTATTGTGTGGAAATGGAGGCATTTATAACATCATCAGAATATAAATTCTATCCTATAACACACTATTTATAACATAATAAACCATAATCAAACTAAATATGAATACAAAAATTCTTAGCTCCTAACAAACGCAAACAACTCCTCAAATTGCCGATATAAGATGGAACAGTAAATAATGTAGTAAAAAGAATGTCTTGTGTTGCTTAAACATTATTACTTTAAATCACGTTTGTAAAATAATGATTTAAATTTATATTTGCGGTGTATTACATAATATAGTATTTTAATAATAAAAATCTTAATTTGAAGCATTCAAAAGTATTAGTCAAAAATATAAATAGGTAAAATAGAAGTAAGAAACGTATTTAATGTTATTATTTACTTTCAATAATAATTATATAGAAATATTCAGACATTAAACGTCAGTTTTTGAGGTTAAAACTGATCAAAGACAAACGTTTTAAGTTTATTTTTAAAGGAGTCGCTACATTTTTTTGAACTAACGGGTTGCTAAAAAATTGTGTTAGAATAAGCAACGACGCTAAAATATTTAACGGGCTGCTTAAATCACACTATTTTGGCGGCAGTTAAAATTAACCAAGTTGATAGAGAATAGGCCCATTAGTCAGTTAATGTGAAAATTATTATATTTTTTTAATATTACCTAGATAATCTGCACATTACCGTAAAGCTGTTTGTTAAATTGCGGAAATAGTATAATATACTTACATTAAATGGTTGTGAAAAACTTCAAATCACTTTTGAATTCTTAAGAAGACGTTAAGCTGTTTGTCCACATAGATGAATTATCTAAATACTATTTTTGGTCACAATTGAAGAGTGAATTGGTGAAACTTACAAAAATATTACTCAGGCTCAGATAAAAATGTTTTTGAATGTATGCAAGTCTTTCAACAAAAACAAAGAGAAAAAAGATAAGTATTGCGGTAAAACCAATGATATTACCTTATTTTATTAGCAGATGCCAGACTATCTTATTACCTATCAATCTCAACTTCTTGTTTTTCAAAATTATTTAACAAAATTTGTTGTTTTAAAAGCAGTACTGTCTAAAAGAACCGACAAAGTAGCCTATCACATGTTTTTCATTTTTCTTTTGGTGGAAGTTAAACCGCCGCAGATAAATTCTTTTGTATTGTTTGTTTCAAAAAAACATCGTGTGCTCACAAGTGCTTTAAATGTAACATGTTTGTACACGTTATATGTGAAGTAGCTCAATCTGATAAAGAAGGTTTTGATAAAATTTTTCTGTGTATAATTTGCAAAAAACAGTTTAATCAAAATAAACAACAAAAAAAGCAAAAAAAATTGAAATGTTTAAAATTAAAATGTTAGATATATATATATAGAGCAAAAATGAAATTTTAATACTGAATCTTTCCAATATAGTGTTTTAAAACAATTATGAGTAGTGTAATATCGCGGCGACATCCGGTGTTTCTTATGGAGAAATACATGTGCTTCCGCCGGATGTAGTTTTTGCGTTTTAGTTCAACAAATGGCCACCAGTCTGCAATGTGTCGCCACCGTCGCTGGTGTTGGCGGGAAGAATTAGGGCGTCGACTTGGCGGGAAGAATGGCGTCCAAGATGGCGTCGTTGTTGGCGGGAAGAATTAGGGCGTCGACTTGGCGGGAAGAATGGCGTCCAAGATGGCGTCGTTGTTGGCGGGAAGAATTTGGGCGTTGTCCAAGATGGCGTCTTGTCGGGTAGTCGAGTTGTCCACTAGATGGAGCGTTGTTCAAGATTTGTTTGTCAAGTTGTCTACTAGATGGTTGAAAGTATGCAACCAAAGTTACAGTGTATGCTTGGTAGCATCGTATTTTTTTTAGTGAGTTTTGCCTGCTAGGATTTGAACACCGGTCGGCTGGTTGAGAGCCCGACGCGCTACCCATTGCGCCAAACAGTGTTACTGATAAGGAATGGGAAAAGTGCTATAATAATGGGAGCTCAATGTGGACTTGTAAAAAAAAAAATAGAAAAATATATGTGACGTCAGCCCTAAGCGCTTGCAATTTATAATTTAAAAATAAGCGATTATAACCCTTAATAGAATTACTTTTAATACAAGTATGGAGACGGGTAGATGACGTCATCACAACACTTGTAAATAATTCCGCGGCGGAACAACTATCAGTATACAAATTGAAAAATATTCACTGATCCTTAAAATATTTTCATTATTAATAACAATATCTATATAAAAAAAATGTGCATGGTCTTTGATAAAAAAATATTTATGACTACTTTAATATATAATAATAAATAAAACAATGTAATTCAATAAGAGATCTTTATCAGCGAGGATGGTTGAACAACCACTTTTCCTCCAATCTGCGCATAATTATCTCTTACCGTTCTTCCAAAAAACGCATTTCGCTTCATCTGCGCAACGGTCAGAAGGGCATTAGAGTGTCACATCTAAGCACGTCATCGACGCGAGACGGAGCGCGTAATCTCCATGCGGTTACTACTATTGATAAGAACTACTATTAAATAAAATCACAATCCTGATAAAATTGTTATGATGAGTAATAAATAAAAACTATTTTAAATTACATAAAAATATATATTAAAATTAACCGATAAATATTCTATGAATATATTTTCCTAAATAATTATTATGTGTGCCTATTTTTCATAACAAAACAATGTTAAATTGTAAAAATGTATGATAAATGCACACATTTGCATAAGAATGCTTGTAAATCGAGACACAAACTAGAAGATATTTGCAAATTATTTCTTAATTTTCATTCAACCAATCATATTGATTGTTATAACAACCAATCAGATTAAAAGTTATTATGACAAATATTATTGTTTAAATAAATCAATTAGTATTAGCAAACATGTGTGACGATATTGACGTGCCGTGTATATCAATCGAAGACAGCAACAGCGGTTGTAGTAGTGATATCGCCGGTGACTTTCTAGAGAATATGTTGAAAGATCACGAAACCGAATTAAGCAGGGAAGATAGATTAATTAACGAAGTCTATTATCCACTGAACAATCAAGTTAAAGTGACTGTTGGTTTGAGCCCCGTACGAGGATTTTACCAGTGTGTGCGTCTGAGTTCACCGAAAAAAAGTATATCTTTCATTCAGCCTGAATGGAATACTTTGATGCAGTACAAAAACGTCATGGAGAAGAGTGTTTTACGGCCGGAACGCAAGTGTACATGTAGTTACCAACAGAAGAGACCTCGTTTATCCGATGACGAAGACTTCAAACCCAGGATTAATGTGTTCGATACTTGCTATATTGACCTGACAAAGTGCCGAAAATCAAAGATTGTGAGCATCGGTTGGCGGGGTGCGGTCATAATGCTAAATAAAAGTGCGTTGGATCAATTGTGGCGTGTAATTGATATGATCGAATATCGTTTGCAACGCTTGAATAATATGCAGTTTTTTGAATATTACAACAACTGTCTATTGGAATTCAATAGATTACAAGCCGACACAGATGATGCATTCATTAACATCTTACCTACGGTAAATAACTGCTATTATGAAAATATCGAATGCATGCGGGAAATTATATTGTATAACCGCAAGAAATTGATGCACCATTTACAAACAATACGGTGTTTAAGTGGAGACAATGAAATTAAAAGTCAGTTATACACTGATAATGGTGATGTCAAGAACGCCCCCCCATTAAACGACTCCATTTAAGAAATCGTCAACAACTAAACTATCGATTGGAAACTCTACTACAGCAAATTATAAATGTTAAAAAAATTATTTGTGATTATGAATTGCAAAAGCAACTGTGTGCAAAACTCGACGGGATGCAGCTCAGAGGAAATTAGCGAAGTTGAAATAAAATTATTTGAAAATATAAATAAAGCCATTGAATTGTATGATGAATGCAAGTTAACTGGTGAATATGTAAAATATCTGCCTGAAAAATATTTGCGATCGCTATATGGACTAAATTTGGAAAGATTGTGGGACTTCCTGCCTGAAAAATGTAAGAGTGATTTATATTTCCAAATAAGACTTCCTTGTCATAAGCATTACAACCTTCCAACCGACGAGGACCACATAGACGGACCACCTCCACCCATAAAAAACTGTTTTAGATGCATTGCAGAAAAGTGTATCTGTCAAAAGTGTCAAGATTACCGATCAATTAGAAAAAGTGTCAACAGCACCGAAAATGAATAGCACCGCATTCATACTATTATCAACTCTGCTTAATGGAACTTTGTTCATCACCAAACCCAAAGATGCCAGACAATGCTACATAACCGCTAGCAATAAAGGAATCAATGATTGGCCTTCGGAATGGAAAATGATGTACCTCGATAATAACACTAACCCAAGAACATTTAAAATAAACACCAGTATAATCCCGGGAGTGTCAAATGCGATGAATGCAACTTTTATGTTCCTCGATAAAAAACGCAGTGTAATAAATGTTTCAAATCAATTAATAATGGACAATGTTGTAAATAATGATAAAAATGTAATTTTGATTTTAGAAATTATACTGATGCTTACCAATGTTATTATATTTTCTTATGTGCTTTATAAGTTATATAAAAGGTATGTTTACAAAAACTAAATAAAAAACAATATTATAATAAACAGCATTTTATTTCATTATTTATACATTTTACAGATAATTGAATTACATCATAAAGGTAAGTCCAAATTTGTTAGCTTTATCAGAAGTGATTTGAGTTGTTGTAGAATCCCAAGCGTTGGACAATTAATCGAAAATAACGATAGATCTTTCTGATTTGCTCTCACCATCGAAGATGTAAATTCGTTATATTCATAATACATATTTTCACTGAAGAAATATAGCAGTCCATTTGTGTATCGGAATGCACCATTAATGTCCCTGGGTAACCCTATGAAATCTTGTGTATATCCAAGCATATTTATTTTTTGATAATAACTGCATTCATCCACTTCAACGTAAACGCTATTATTGTAGAACACATATGTTTGCCCACTGTACGTATTTACAGCTGCAGTCACAACCCCGCCAACATGTAAATTTGATTGTACAATTGAATTATGAAATTTTAACGATGGGAAATCAAAAACATGTATATACATATCATCGAATAGTGCTATCTGACCATTGGGGCGTTGGTAAATTGCATTTATTTTTTTAAACGTTGATGGTAGAAAGTGTAACCAATTGGTTATTAACTGTGGTTTTCCGTATGAATTTATATTTAATCCTTTCACCCAAACCCACTCGTTATAAAATATGTATATTTTTCCGAGTACTATTAGAAATGCATCGATGTCCTTTGATACTTTACACAAATCGGGGTAAATAACAGGTGGGTCAACCGTTCTAGAATTGACTGTAGAATTTACAGTTATATTTGCCACAGTTGTAGACTCTATTGTGGAATTTATCGCAGGAATAGTTGTAGGCTTTGTCGTCGTCGACGTCGTCGCCTCCGTCTTCATCGTTGTCGTCGACGTAACCTTTACACCATACAATTTTTGAATTGCATTGATGTCATCTTCAGTTAAATTTGGATAAGCGTAGTAGTATGCATACATCAATGAATGTTGATCGCTTGAGTGCCGAATTCCTAAGACGTGTCCGATTTCATGAAGTAATACAGAAAAAATACTTATTTTGTTTTTGGGAGGTGATTTTGTCAAAGTCCACCAATCTTCATCTGCATCAAGATGAATTTCTGTCAAACTTCCGTTGTCGTGAGGTAGATAGGCATGCCCCAAAGTATTCCCAGGACCGTCAAAGGAATTGCAAGTGTAGTTACGCTTTATCCATGTATGTGCTATTCTTTGAAATGAAATTAAAATATCATATTTTAAAGGATCATGAATGAAATTTAGATTAGTATAACTTGACCATAAATCAAAAGCCTCTTTGGCTGATTGTTTCATTAAATAACTCCCTTTATAAAAATGCCATTTTAAAGTTTTGTTTGGCCATTTTTCGGAATGAATTACATAATTTTCCAAATGATCTGGATTTCCACATCTTGGAGTTTGCATTAAATTTAACGTAGCATTATTGAATGTTCCATCTGCGGGTAGACCATAAGTTTCTTGAAACAATATTATAGCATCTCTGGAATCGGTCAGCGATGTGTCACTAGCATTTAAATATCCATAGAATTCTAGATACTTATTACCATCGAACGATGAGTCAGTTGAGGTTGATATAATAAATGATATAAGGAGTGTGAAGATCATCATTGTATAGAGGTCTTATTAAAACTAAAGTATAATTATAAAATTATTATTATTTATACAATTATAATACATTTTGTTTATTAATCCAACTGTTGTGTGAAGCATCAAAACCCAACCATTTAACGAACAATTTATTTCCTTTCTTTTGTAATATTTTTTCCACTAAATATATTTTAGGATTTGATGTTTTCTGTAATTCCTCACCGTAAAAGGCTCCTTGTATAGGATCTCCTCTTTCATCTTCCAATAAATACGTCACCGGGTTGGTAATTTTAATTTTAACAATTTTAAATAATTCAGTTGTCCAATTTGGTGTGTATCCTTTTGCAAATAAAGCTTTTTGTTTACTCAATCGCACCATATCGCCCACTCGGAAATTCCCTTTTCCTGCAATTTTAATGTGCGAGTAGACAGTTTTTAATAACATCTCTTCCTTATCGCTGCCCGGAAGTACATCAGCTGGTCGCATTCCTATCGTACGGTGACGTTGATTATTGTATTCTAACGTAACCTTGTTCAAAATATCATACCAGCTGTAGCGCCCACGCAAACTAAATTGTTTATAAAGTTTATCTTTTAGCGTGCGAATTAGACGCTCGACAATGGCAGCTTTCATTATTGTATATGTCGAATAATGATTAATATTATATTTTTTCATTAATGTAGAAAATTGCTTGTTATAAAATTCCTTGCCATGATCACTTTGAATATTTTTCGGTGTCCGACCGGCGTTTAATATTTTTCCCATGGTTTCTGCAACAATCACACCGGTTTTATTTTTTATTGGTGCAGTCCAGGCGTATTTTGAGAAACAATCAATCACTACAAGTATATATTTATATCCTTTATTTTCACGAGAGAATAATTGAAACTCGGCAAGATCTATTTGCCACAGATCGTCAACACCTTTAAGTACCGTTCGTCTTCGGGCAAAATTCTTTCTTGCCGGTTTGTGTAACTCTCGCACTACATCCTCTTTACTCATTTTGACTTGAACGGTTTAATGGGGCAATCAGCTGTTTGATGCTAGTTGTTTGATTTAATAATAGCGTATTTAATTCAATCTTGAACTGCTCCCATTCTCTTGCATTATCGTTTTCAATTGTTTCTATTTTGGTATTCGCAGACCCTATATTGTTTTCAACTGATTCTATTTTGTGATTCGTAATAGTTTTATACTCCTGCAAATCCGCGGATAACTTAATTAACCGATCCAAAGAATCCATTTTTACAGGTGTAATTTTGGAATCTACCATACCGGGGACACTGTTGATAATCCCATTTACTTTTTCATGTACATTCTTTATTAAATTTTCAACATATCTCTTCTCTTTAACATGCAAATTGTCGACATATTTCTTGTTGGCGGCATCGCTCTCATTAACCGGTAATTCCAAATATTTTATTCTTTTACTTTCAAGGTTGAAATGTCCATCAACATCGCGTTTAAAACCATTGCCCGGTGGTCCGCTCACTCCCACGCATTTATTTATTTTATTTTGTAACGAATGGCGTCCGAACTTATCGATGCTCATCTTGTAAATGAAATCAATGTAGAACGTTATACTAATAAATAACATCTTCTTCGCGTAATTCCTCTTCGATTGACGCAATCTCATTATCGTGCGAATTATTCCCCGCATTCCTCGATGCGTGCAATAAACACAATCTATCCACAAGTTCGCTTAAATTGTTCCAATACTTGTATTGCGTAGGGACACGTTGCACTCGCAACTTTGAATCAAATCCTCTTCCTTGGGTGGAATTTGAATCGGAATCCAACAAAGGTTTAATAATCTTTGTATACTTTTTAGATTTTGATCCTTGTATCTGATTGTTTGGATCAAAATTACGGTATATTGCATGTGACTTTAATAATATTTTTTTATAATGTTGTAAATCATCGTTTGTATAACTTGCAGGATCTTTCATAAAAAGCAGTTCGTATAAACCCGTTGTTCCATCGTATGTAGAGTCACCAATTTTAAAATCTTTTTTATTGACCAGTTTAACTTCATGATTTCCAATCATCCATTTATGCGAGTGTAAATTAATTTTTATACCTGTGGTCTCATCTAAACTGTGATGAGCACCAAATCTCTTTGCAATGTACTCTCGAGGTTTTTCATGAAACGAATCCAAAAACTTTTTAATTTTCATGGTCCGTTCGTTTTGCGGTGTTAAAGATTTACGAAGTGTCTCTTCGCTTTGATGCGCTACCTCTTCGCCTCGATGCGCTACCTCTTCGCTTCGATGCGGTACCTCTTCGCTTTGATGCGATACCTCTTCGCTTTGATGCGATACCTCTTCATCATCCTCATCGTTCAAACGTTTTGTAAAACCAGTCCATTTTGTCATCTGCTTCCTCTTTCGCGGTCGCACCACCTTGACCGTATATTTAGTGTGTTTGGGTGTAACTTCTATCAACGGTTCGGTTTTATAATTTTGAATCGCATCATCGTTATCATTCTTGAAATTTACTTTTGTACGTTTGAGAGAAATTATTTCCTTCAACGGTTCCAATAACGGTTTATATGCTTTGTTCAAAAATTCGTCATTTTCCGATCGGTTTATTTTCATGGCAAACAGCTTTTTTCTTATTGCCTTTTTAATGTTGATCAGACGATGTTTTATTGCACGGTCCGACATGTTCATTTGCCTGCGTAAATTTGATTGATGAAATCAATTGTCAATCATTATATAGCGATCGAAACCTTTGCGGTATCTTCCCTTATTCGGATCACAATCTTTATTTATTACTATGAATCCGTATTTTTCTGCCCAACACAGTCTACAGATTTTTTTAAATTTTTCGAAATCCATGTCGCTGCTCACATGATCCGCAAACGCATGTTTCAAATTCATTTCATCTTGCTTGAATAATACGATAAAATTGGCATTATCACGTATCAAGTGTTTGGGTATTCGTGTATAAGTCTGGCATAAATAAAACGAATCAATGTTATTGTGTCTTCCCATGCTGAAATATTCTCTGATTTTTTCTTGACCGTCGCACGCAACATCATCAAAAATAAAAATTGAGTTTGGTTTGGCATTCTCGGGACTTAAGATTTCTTCATTTTCTTTAAACTGAAAGTATTTTATTTTTCGCATAGACTTCATAACGCTCTCCAATAGGCGATACTTTGGTTGATACAACGATTTCGAGTAGATATAAATGTTCTCAAAATGTAATCCGTTTTCACTGAACAATAAACTTAACATCGCGTTTGATTTTCCGCAATTGGACGGTCCACAAATGAGGGCTCGTATTGAATTTGGCAATAATTCACCGTGACGTCTCTCCGTCGTCAAACCCATTCCCGACACGTACTCATCCATGTTCACGATTGGCAGCGACTTTTTCTGCTTGACCACTTTCATTGTAATGGCATAAAATGGGGTTTGGACCTGTGTTATAAATAGAAGCGCTTCATAGTGAATCTTTTAAATGCATTTGTATCACGGTGCAGGCATTATCAATTCTTTTATAAATAAGTTACCGGTTGAATTACATTTACCGGGGTATCAGTACTGTGGGCCGGGTACAAAATTAAAGAAGCGTTTGCAAAGAGGTGATCCGGGCATAAACAAGTTAGACGCCGCATGTAAACTACACGACATTGCATATTCACAAAACAAAAAATTGAGTGATAGACACGTTGCGGATAAACAGTTAGTCTAAGTGCATTGGGAGCACTTGCGGGTGGTGCATCTGGTATTGCCAAAGCGGTGAACGACGCTTCGGACGCTCGTCGGAAATTTGGTGAATCACAACGGCACAATAAGATGATGGAAGCCATTGCAATCGGCGGAAAATCGGGAAAAGGACTCTATCTTAAACCGCACAAAAAAGGCTTAGGGCTATATTTGCAAAAGCCAAAAAACTACTAACGCTACCTCGAAGAGCGCTAACCGATAGGGATCTAGAGATGTTTGCGATAAAAGCAAAAGTACCTTATTTTAGAGCTGTTTTTATGCGCGATGTCATGCCGATTAAACCCCATAAAAACGAATCCGGCATTGTTAATCTAGATTGTTCGAGAGGAAACGGTACACATTGGGTGGCATACAAAAAACGAGGAAATCACGTAAAATACTTTGACAGTTTTGGTGACCTCCCACCGCCCAAAGAACTTTTAAAATATTTTCAAGGTAGCGAAATAACTTACAACCACGATAGATATCAAAATTTTAATACGTATAACTGCGGGCATTTGTGTTTGAAATTTTTGTTATAAATACAATGACAGACTAGGGAATTGCACGCAGTCATGTCTTATACGTTTACTCTGCAGAGTGACAGCAGCATACTCTCCGTAAACTATTATCCTCCCATCGAGTTAGACCCTAACAAAAATTATTATTTGGGCCTGATCGGGTTGCAAACGTACAACACTATTCCGAATATAGAAGAGGGGTGCAACAAATTTTATTACGAGCATAACGGTAGCAAAGTAATCGACGTACCTACCGGTTCGTATGAAATCACCGACATTGAATCTTACTTGGAATCTGTTTTGAAATCGAGATCGAAAGAATCGGAAGAGTTAATTGTCTTAAAACCAAATAATAATACATTAAAGTGTGAAGTTTTGTGCAAATACGACATTGATTTTTCACCGGTCAATAGTATCGGTAGCTTACTCGGATTTTCAAAGAAAAAATTGAGTGCAAATAAATTGCATTTGTCCGATTTACCCGTTAAAATTATAAAAGTGACCAGCATCAGACTCGAGTGTAACATAGTGTCGGGTGCTTTTTACGGTGATAAACTATCGCACACGCTTTTCGAATTTTCACCTTCCGTCGATCCGGGTTTTGTCATTAACATAGAACCTCGAAATATATTATATTTACCGGTTAACGTTCGCAACATCAACAACATTACAATTAGAATTATCGATCAGAACGGAGCGTCCGTAAATTTTAGAGGTGAAAACATTTTAGCAAGACTCGAATTAAAAACGTGGTAACGACATGCCGATTCAATTTAATTCTAATCCAAATGTTAATAAATGGGGGGCAACCATTCGAAACATCACTCCTCAATTATTCTTCAAAGGACTAACAAGTCACGACCTACAAAGACTCTCCTCATTGGGCTACAGGCTAAGAAAAAAAAAACAATGGATAAATTAGACATTTTTGATAAATTCAGTGTGGACGAGAGCATTGTGAAAGAGGAATTTCACAGTTATCAGCCGAGAACACAAACCTTTAACAATAACGATGAAATTCGCATTTTAATACAACAGCAGGATATTTGTACTTTGCCGTGCAACAGTTATTTGTACATCGCTGGTACAACGGAAAATCACGTCGATGCTAATTTTAAATGGGAGACAAATGGATTTGCATTCTTATTTGAAGAAATTTGTTACGAAATTAACGGAGTTGTAATCGATCAAAATCGAGGCGTTGGAATCACGTCCACAATGAAGGGATACATCTTCTATGATAAGGAAGAGCTAAGAGGTTTGGAAATGAGCGGGTGGAGCGAAACGTTTGACGCGGGAGTTAAAACATACTTTGATACAAACCAAAAGTTTTATGCAATTTTGCCCTTGAAATGTCTTCTGGGATTTGCAGAAGATTACAAGAAGGTGATGGTGAACGTGAAACAGGAGTTGATCATGAAGCGTGCCACCACGGATTTAAATTGTTACACGAGTACCAAAGACTGCAAGATTCGGATAGATAAAATTGAATGGCGCATACAACATGTTCAGCCGTGCGATGAAGCAAAATTACGAATATTGACCGGCATACAATCTGATCCTCCCATTTTAATGCCATATAGGACATGGCGTTTATTTGAATATCCTCTCAGAAAAACCGATAAGGATACTTGGTTAGTTAAAACTTCTACCCATCTGGAAAAACCTCGATACGTAATTGTAGGTTTTCAACAGAATAAAGTAGGAAAAATAGATAAAAATGCAAGCCATTTTGATCATTGCTTTATGAGAAATTTGAATGTGTATTTAAATTCGGAGTGTTATCCCTATGATAAGTTAAATCAAGATGTGACAAATGGTGAATACACAACTTGTTATTACATGTACACACAGTTCCAAAACAGTTATTACGGTCGATTCAACCGACCCATATTGAGCTACGCAGAATTTAAAAATCGAATGTTATACGTATTTGATGTATCAAGACAAAACGAAAGTGTAAAATCGTCAACGATCGATTTGAAAATTGAAATGGAGGGACACCAGGCTTTCCCAGACAACACAAGAGCATATTGTCTCATATTGTTCGACCAAGTTGCCGAATACAGACCGCTCTCTGGAACAGTGAGAAAACTTGTTTAATGGAAAAAGAGTAGAACCAAAAGTTAACATTGCAGTAGTGAATCCTGAACATAGAAAATTAAAATACCCATTGAGCTCTTATTTTTAGTCGAGTACAGATCGTTGATGTGTACACTTCATATAACATGATGATTATATTGGCCATCGATATGCAAGGATTTGTAATTGCAAATCAGTTTATGCCGAAGGAAATAAGTATTGCAACAAATTACAAAAATATTCACACTTACTTGATGAAACCGACAATCGACTACTCGTTTTTAACATCGAAGGAAAAAATTCAAGCCAGATGGTTGGAAAATAATTACCATTCAATTCCATATTCCGGAGGAATTGTTGATATGGCCGAGATTGACAACATCTTTTACGGATTTACTCAGAATTTATCCGATGTGACGTGTGTGGTCAAGGGTGCTCAAAAAGAAGATTTTTTAAAAAGACATTTCCCGAATTTTACCATATTAAACCTTGAAGGTGAAATTAATTCACCAAAATTTGAAAAATGTACTCATTTCTGTGCAAATCACACGGATGAGTTTGCTAATTGTTCATTTCAGAATGTTAAAAAAATTTGTACTTATTTAAATGGTAATAATTACAGTAAATAGTTTTTTGTAATTATTTTCTGTAATTATATTTTATATGAGCATAATAATCATAAATTTATAAATATGTGGTGCTCTTGAAAAATGTTAAATGTATGATTATTTAATTAGTAATTTAAATGTGTGTGACTTATTTACAAGAAAATAAATGTATTATTAATATTATGTTGTTTTAATTTAACCTAAAATAAGAAAATGCGAAGGTAAGTAATCCATATTAATAATAAATTTAAAACGAACTTAAAAATTAAGTAATTAAATAATTAATAAATTTTTAATTTCATTTTAAAGTAGTATGATGTAATTTCTTTCAATTTAACCAAATCACATCCGTTTTCACACTTTACATGCGATAAGCTACAGTATGATGTAATTTCGTTTCTTTCGCGCTTAATTAAAACCGCATCTTCCGTTTTTTTAATTATAAAATTGGTGCAATCGGTAGAGAGAGAGTTAGTTTGTAAAGAACATTCGAATCATTATGTTAAACGACGTCTCAGGTGATGAACTGATGTCACAGTACGTGTCACCAGACCGTGCTACAATAAAAAATAATAAACCGCCAAAATTAGGTGCGAAACCTAAAAGACGTCGCATATTTATCGAGAGTGACAGTGATAGTGATTTAGATGCGTGTGGAGAAGAACGTGTGTTTAAAAAAAAATCTGTTAAGAAGCAACTTTTTAAGGATGTAGATAATGATTTTAACGAGGAGCAAGAAGTTAAAAAGAAGTGCGCAATTAAACGTCGCACCATTGTCGAAGATAAGCCAATTATTGAAAAAGAAGATTCGGAGGAAGAGAGTGGCGTAGAAGAAGAAGAAGAAAAAGAAAAACATTTTCATGAAAAAGGTTTAGATTTATTAAACCAAGTTGGTAGCAGTGGCGAAGTTAAACAATTAACAGTCATTCCGTTACGTCAACTAAAAATTGGCGAACCGTACAACATTTCCGAGTTCAAATTCATGCAAACTGTCAATGGAAAAAAATTGGTTTGCGTATTGAGAGGAAAGAAAATTGTATATCTTCCAGAGCGGTTCAGTCAACGATTCACTACTGAAGACGATCTGAGTATCATAAATGCCTCACAAAAGGCGCTCTTGTACAAAGGCAAGAAAAGCATTGGTTCTGGGCGTACTTGCCATAGTATAGAATTTATTTCACCTTTTTAAATTAAAAAAAAAAAAAAAAAAAATGGAAAGTAATAATAAATGGATAAAGGACATTAAACAATATTCTGCTATAATTAAAAGTGCAATTGCAAATCCTGAAACTTTAACAAAGTGTTTAAAAGAACTTAAAATTAAAATAAAATTATTAAAGAAATGTATGAATATTAAGCAAACATCAAACACCCAAAAACAATCAACTTCAAATTTGGCTTCGTTATTATCATTAAAAACATTATGTGTATCTAAATTAAAAGCAAATACCGAGAGACGTGCTGGTGCAGGTTTAAGAACAATTACAAGAAAAAGTTATAATGAAACATCAAATCGCAAGGAAACTAATGTCATATGGGATGAGGTAAGAATAGATTTTTTTTTTTTAATTATAGCTTTTTTAATTAATAATCATTTTCAGTTAAAAACGGCTTTTAAGAGTCGCATCAGGACTGGTGTAGTTGCAAATATTAATCATATCGATCCTAAATTATTTCTTGGCGATGCAAAATCAATGATATTGAAGCGTCTTAAAAATATACGAAAATCTTTTAATTGCTTTAAAGTTAATTTAGCGTTCTGTGGAGAATTTATTATCCCTTCAACAGAACAAATAGAAGTTATGAGATTTTTAACCAAAAATATGGCATTTCTTGAGTCCACAAACGATGAAGAAGCCATCAATGAATTACTTGAGGACATATTAATAAAGGTAATAATAATTATTTTTTTAAATTGTGTAAAAAATATATAATTTTAGATGGAAACATTTCAAGAGCGTAAGAGCGGATGGGCCTTACATTCCATCCAGAATCTAGTCGTCTCGTTTGTTAAATATTGTCCCCTAAATATTGGTAGATCTACATATGCACCTCTTCCAGAAGCCTTTAAAAATTCCAGTTCTATTTTAAATATTAAAAATGAGGACCGTCGATGCTTTCTCTGGTGTTTGTTAGCCGCTCTTTATCCATGTAAAAAAGGTAATGATCCCACATCAGTCTTATCTTATCCACAAAGTTTTTACGATGTTTTCAACTTATCCGGAATGAATTTTCCAATTAAAATCACGGATATTTTTAAGTTTGAAAAACAAAACAATATTTCCATAAACGTTTATACTTTTGATGATGAAAATGATCAACATGTTGTTTATCCTTTATACATTTCAAAACAATTTAATCAAATAGTAGTTAATTTATTTTATATTTATGCCTATCACGGTACAATGAGCGGACATTTTTGCCTAATAACAGATTTGAGTAAGTTATGTACAAAACAAATGTCTAAACATAAAACTTTTATTTGCTGTAGATGTTTAAATTATTTCTATTCGGATGAAGTATTAAACAAACATATTCGCGATTGTTCCAAATTTGATTTTGTAAAAATTGACATGCCAAAAGAAGGTTCGGTGGTAAAATTTGATAGATTTTGTGCAACTATGAAATTACCTTTCGTTATCTATGCCGATTTTGAGGCAATTACATCACCCGTAGCTACATGCAATAATAACCCGGACCGGTCTTATACAATTCCTAAGCAATGCCATAAACCTTTCAGTGTGTCGTATTTACGTGTTTGTTCTTACAATAAAGATTTAAATTATTTTAATTTATATCGCGGTACTGATCCTCAAAAATGGTTTATTGAACAATTAGTCAAAGAATGCGATATTGTTGCCAAGTACATCAAACAGGACGGTTCCAAGCCTATTAAACCTCTATCGGCAATTGAAAGATTAAAACATGAGAGTTGTACTGTTTGCAATATTTGTGCGTACAAGTTCGATGCATATAATATAAAAGTTCTTCACCATTGCCATTTTACAGGTAATTTTATTTATACAATCTGTAATAATTGTAATTTACAGTGTAAAATTTCAAATATTTTACCTGTTGTTTTACATAATATGTCCCGATATGATGCACATTTTTTTATCGAAGAACTGTCAAATATTAATAATAATCCAACATTTATAATTCCAACTACAAATGAGACATATATTACAATTTCTAAAAAAATTAATACGATCCAGTTACGATTCATAGATTCTTTTCGGTTCATGCCCTCGTCTTTAGAAAAATTAGCCAAAAACTTAACAACTGAGCAGATGACTCATACAAAATTTGCTTTTGAGAAAGAAGACGAGTTCAAATTAGTAACACGCAAGGGCGTATTTCCCTACGATTATGTAAGTTCTGTTGAGATATTAAACGAAACTAATTTACCGCCTAAACATTGTTTTTATAATCAATTAAACGATTGCAACGTGAGCGATATGGATTATGAACATGCAATTAATGTATGGAACCATTTCAATTGTAATACATTGGGTGATTACGCGGATTTGTACTTAAAGACGGACGTTTATCTTTTGGCTGATATTTTTGAAAACTATAGAAAATTGACATTGAAAACTTATAAATTAGATGCGTGCAGTTTTGTAACCGCACCCGGATTAGCATTTTCAGCCGCTTTAATCACTTCAAAAGTTCAGTTGCAATTATTAACAGACATTGACATGATTTTATTCTTTGAAAAGGGATTACGTGGGGGAATATGTCAGGTTAGCTGTAAGTACGCAAAGTCAAATTCACCATATAGCCCTACTTATGACAAAACAAAACAAACATCAGAAATTTTAAATATAGACGCAAACGGTTTATATGCGTACGCAATGGCATCTAGTTTACCATTTGGAGATTTTCGATGGCTCGACAATTTAAAAGAATTAGAACTTAAAATAAAAAACAATTCAATTTCCAAAATTTACGGTGACAATTTAGATAAATCTTTAATGCTTGAATGCGACATTGACTATCCGGCGGAACTTCATGATAAACATATATATTTTCCTTTTTGTTGCGAACATATGTCTCATTCTGGTAAAAAATCAGACATAAAATTAATGCTGACTTTATACAATAAAAAGAATTATGTTCTTCATTTAAATGTATTATTACAATGTCTTCAAAATGGTCTAATTTTAAATAAAATTCATCGTATCGTTGAATTCTCTCACTCTAAATGGTTGAAACAGTTTATCGATTTGAATGCAAATCTTCGTGCCAAATCTACTAATGAATTCGATAAACAACAGTATAAAGATATGTCAAATATGTCTTTCGGTAAGATGATGGAGAACGTCCGTAAATACAGAGAAACCAAATTGGTTAATTCTTGGGAAAGTGCCAAAAAACAAATTGCAAAACCAAATTTTAAATCGTTTCAAATTTTTAACGAAAATCTTGTAGCAATTGAATTAAATAAAACCAATGTATTGTACAATAAAGCTCTATATGTCGGAACGTGTATTTTAGATCTGTCCAAGACAGTAATGTACAATTTTGTTTATAATTATTTAAAAAACCACGTTGAACCGGATTTCACCGTAAAAATTTGCTATAGCGATACCGACAGCTTTATCGCTGTGTTTACGCCTCGCGACTCGTCATCTTTTCGAAGTATATATGACGTAATACGTAGAGATGTACATATGATTTTTGATACGTCTAATTATGATAAAAATAATTCCTACAACATACCTCTTGCAAATAAAAAAGTTTTGGGTATGTTCAAAGACGAATTGGGCGGTAAAATTATTGACGAGTATTATGGCATTCGGGCAAAAGTGTACGCTATTAAAAGTATCGATTGTCACAATTATAATATAAAGAAACACAAAGGCATAGCAAAGCAAACGGTAGCAAAATTAATGTTTAATGATTATAAAAATTCAATTTTTAATAACGATTCCAAAATGGTAACATTCAATACTATAAGATCTGAAAATCATGAAATTAGTACTTTAACAATAAATAAAATCTGCTTAAATAATTTTGATGATAAGAGAAAACAATTGGAGGATAAGATAAGTTCTATTCCGTGGGGTCATTACAAAATTAATTAATTATTACTTTCCATTATTTTATTTTATGTTTATATTTTAATACTGTTCTTGCTTATTTGCTGACATTTATTCATGATGTTTAAAATGTGTTAAAAAAATGCTTACAACTTGATTTTTTTTTTTGTTAAATCTTTATTTCAAATAATATTTACCATTATATACCTACATATATATTTTTTGTTACCTTTCACCAACTTTTTTTCAGTAACGACTGTTTGGTAAGTAAAAAAATCATTATTTCTTTACCTTTACTTTATGATAAAGCAACGGAATAAAATAAACATTTGATTAAGTCCTTATCGACTGTAGTAGTAGTACACTTCTCGCTTATCACAATAACATCCGGTCACTTTTATATTGGAATTTGAATATTACGGTTCATAATTAAATATTTATCAAGTTTCTATATGTATAGTTGTCTTATTGTTAATAGAGATTTATTTATTATTACTTGTTCAATTTTTCGCCGCGGAATTATTTACAAGTGTTGTGATGACGTCATCTACCCGTCTCCATACTTGTATTAAAAGTAATTCTATTAAGGGTTATAATCGCTTATTTTTAAATTATAAATTGCAAGCGCTTAGGGCTGACGTCACATATATTTTTCTATTTTTTTTTTTACAAGTCCACATTGAGCTCCCATTATTATAGCACTTTTCCCATTCCTTATCAGTAACACTGTTTGGCGCAATGGGTAGCGCGTCGGGCTCTCAACCAGCCGACCGGTGTTCAAATCCTAGCAGGCAAAACTCACTAAAAAAAATACGATGCTACCAAGCATACACTGTAACTTTGGTTGCATACTTTCAACCATCTAGTGGACAACTTGACAAACAAATCTTGAACAACGCTCCATCTAGTGGACAACTCGACTACCCGACAAGACGCCATCTTGGACAACGCCCAAATTCTTCCCGCCAACAACGACGCCATCTTGGACGCCATTCTTCCCGCCAAGTCGACGCCCTAATTCTTCCCGCCAACAACGACGCCATCTTGGACGCCATTCTTCCCGCCAAGTCGACGCCCTAATTCTTCCCGCCAACACCAGCGACGGTGGCGACACATTGCAGACTGGTGGCCATTTGTTGAACTAAAACGCAAAAACTACATCCGGCGGAAGCACATGTATTTCTCCATAAGAAACACCGGATGTCGCCGCGATATTACACTACTATTATGTGTTAGATCACAATTCAATGTTTGTAAAAAAAAAAATTATTACAAAAATAAAGTTCATAACATAGTTTCTTTTCGCAAACACGCAACAAACCAATCTTTTGGTTGAGGTCAAGGTTTTAAAAAATGTGACTGTAAAACTAAATGCGACACAAAAAATGCGCTTGTAGTAAAAACAATTTACAGTAAACTCGTAGTAGCACCAGTTCTTAGATTGCACTAATAAATAATTTTTGTAATTATTTTAATACAGTTATGTAATTTTTAAATAAATATTTTGTAACCATTTGTATTAAATAATTTAACTGTAAGAAAATTATCGTTTAATTAAAGTTTAGTATAAAAACCATAATGTAATAATTGTACAAATTTTAAGTGTTAAACTTAAAAGTATTAAAAAACTTTAGGTAATTATATATCATTCTTTCAGATACAATTTATTTTAATAATTTATGCACTTTTACCAAGATTTATTTGGTAATCTGCAAATTTCCTGCGTAGTCTGCAGATTACCTAGAAAATGTGCACAACACGATTAATATTTAGCACTTTAACGTGTATAAGTAGATAATCTGCGGATTTGCTAGTTAATCTGAAGTTTATCGGATTTACGCACATTTTCGGTAACATATATACTCCGTCAAGAACATTAGTTATTTGATTAAAAACTAGCTTAATTATCTAAATAAATTTTTTAACTCACTCTGTTTTTGATATTATGTTTTACGTATGTAATTTTAATCATTTCTCTTTTTAATCTGCGTTTGTTGTTTAAATAACTCTTATTCTATTTTTATATAAATTGAAATACGCAAAACCAGATTAGTTTAGAAAAAAAAGCATACCTCACTTGCTGTTGGCTAGATGTTACACAAAAGCTGATTGTTTAAACGCAATTTTGCTGGCTGCTCTGGTCAGCAAAATTGCGTTGAAACAATCTTACTAGTAGGTCAAACTAAACTAGTGGCAACACCAACAAAATGTATTTAGTTATATAATGATAATAATAATAATAACAATATTAATAATAATTTTTATTTACTTTAGCCAACTATATAGTTTGATGCGTGGTGCGAGTATAATGGTGTTTTGAGAACACATTTTAAACCACTTTGACGTCACGTGGGTAATACAAACTTGTAGCGGTGGTAGTAATTATAGTATGCCCATAGATATAGTATCTTTACGACATGGACTTGAAATATCTCAGCGGATTACTTTATTACTAATCGCCTTGCGGAGACAATTTTATATTTGTTTTATATACCATACATAGCTTATAACATCTCTATTTTCTGGTAAAAATATTATATAAATATACAATATTTTTACCCTTAAATACTACCTCGGGTCCAGGTATAGTATGCCCATAAATATAATGTCTTTACGACATCGGCTTAAATGGTCGGTAGGGATTGTGTCATTACTGTTTGCCTTAGGGGGGCAATTATTTTTGTATTATCTACCTGGAAGTTATTTAAGGGTAAAAAGGGTATTGTATATTTATAATAAAAGAAAACATCAAAAATAACAATTAAATAAGTATTATATTTATTGCTCCCCGCTCCTTAGTAAAATGGCAGATCTACTTATAATATACTTAAGTGCCAAATCAAACATTGGAAGTGATTTTTATACCGATTAGTTTTTTTAATAAATAAGTAACATTTTTATTTTATTATTTTGTAAACTTGTAAATATAATCATACAAAGTTCATTATGAAAGTAATGCGCATTATCTATAAAAATAGATTTATTGATTGTAATGGTACGCTTAAAATTCTTTGAAATACTCTGGAAAAAAACTCCCTAAAACTTTTCGACAGGAATGTCTTTTAATAACTTTGTAACATGCTTTTAGATGTTTTACACGGACTTCCAATGCTATTCTTTTAACTCTCTCTTTAGTCGGGAAAACAAAAAAAAAGTTGCACGGAGCCAAGTCAGGGCTGTAAAGGAGCTGGAAGACCACCGAGGTGTTGCTTTGGGCCAAGAAGTTGGTAACGATGGCGGCCGTTTGACTGGGGGTATTGTCATGGTGGAGCTTGACTGTGTCTTTGATGTCAGTCCTTACGCGCGCAATCCGGTGTTTCAATATTTTGAGCACCTTAAAATGTGTCAACTCAATTTCTTTTGCGGTACAAACTCAAAATGAATGATTCCTCGGACATCAAAGAAGATAATGAACGTCGTTTTTAAACTTGCTCATTTGCCCTTTCTTGGGACGGAGAGATGATTTTGTGTGCCTTTTCGGTTCTAAGTTGTACTCGAACATCTAACATTCGTCTCTGATTACGACAAAGTTAAGAAAATTTGGTTAATTTTGAATCAAAACCAAAAGTTCTTGACAGCGCAAAATTGCGCTACAAAATGGTGTTACATAGTCAAAAAACATACTTTACGCGGGGACATGTCTTTTCCGCTCATACAGTCGGAGCAAGTTGGCGACTAGCTGCGTTGAAAGGGCAGATCTACAACATTTCCCGACCGTTTTTACCGGGCTGGGATAGATAGTCGCGTCACAATAAAATCATGCACATTTCTTTTATAATGAACCCTGTTATATTATTATTATTAATAAATAACTTATTTAATTCTTATTTTTGATGTTTTTTTTAATTATAAATACACAAAATTCTTTTTGCTCTTAAATAACTTCCAGGTAGATAATACAAAGATAATTGACATAATCCTTACCCACCATTTAAGCCAATGTTGTAAAGACACTATATCTATATGCATATTATATATAATATAATCATAACTGGTTGCAATGAAATTATTCGTTAAGACAATTTAAGCCCATGTCGTAAAGACACTATATCTATAGACATACTATATACGGCAGTTATCTATGGCAAAGCACAATCCACCAACTTATGATTAAATCTCACCATTAGATCAGCATATTATTAGCGTTGACAGTAAAATATATATATATATGCTCAGCTTTAAGTTAGGATAAAATAACAAACAATTAATAATTAGTTATGCCGCCGGAACCGGTATCCGGCGGATCCGGCCAATATTTGAAAGATTTGGTTTTGGCCGGATCTTGATAACTATCCGGTTATTTTTTTTAAATAACTGAAACTAATAAAAGTAGAATAAAAATGTAAAAAAAAACAAGTAAAATTTATTAATAAAATAATAAAAATAATAATAAATATGTCTCTTTTGTGCGTTTTACAGCTTTTTACCATGCCCCTGAAGACGACTTGTTTGAAGAGGTTTGATAAAACCAACGGCTTATTATGTGACTTCTGATATAAAAATAATATTAATAAATAATAATTAAAATGTTGTATTAATCAATATTACCAATCTCAGTCTTTCGCTGAATGCACCGGATGCCGGCGCTGATATATATTGATTATTTTTTAAATATTTTTATTGATCATGTTGGATCAGATCTTGGATTTGGTTTCGGTTTTTTTAAGTGATGGTTCCTGTATCCGGTTCCGGCTTAAAAGTAGATCCTGCAGCATCACTACTAATAATCATTAAAAATGGTTCATTATGTCAGCTTGTTCTGTATATGGATGCGCAAATTACACAAAAAAAACATAAGAACAAATGTTAAATATTTTTGATTTCTGAAAAACAATGATTTATTAAAAAAGTGGATTAACGCTTGTCGACAAAAAGATAAAATAAGTATTAATAATAATAGTAATAATTAATGTTTCTTTGAGTATTTTTATAAAATACCTTTATATTCATTTATAATTAAAAAAAAATATATATTATTAATTAACCAAAAATCTAAATAACATCGATAATGCTTATATAATTTTGCAAAACTAGTTTACTAAAAATAAACTTAAACAAATAGATTTTTTTTAATAACAATAATAAAAATGAATAATGATAATGTTTACAGTTATATGTAATAACTAATAACAATTTTATTAGTATGATTAATTTTGTTTATAGGTAAAATTGGTTCAATTCACTTTGACAATTTATCTTTTAAATTATTTTTAATACACGAACTTATAAATTATTAATCAAAAAAACTTTTGCAATTTAAAAAGTAAATTCTTTTCTTTTCTTAAAATGATCTAAATTACATACACAAAAGACATCAAATTCATTGATTAGAAACATTGTTGACAACAAATTGACACAAACAAATTCATGATATTTTAAATATATATTTTTATTAATATTATACAAAAATGCCAGCCGCTGTAGTTTTAGAAGAAATGTAATGTAATGTTTTTTAATTTTATTTAGTTTTTACATTACTTTAGATACTTAAAAAATAAATTGTTATGCCACTTTTTTTTAAATGTAAATAACTTTATTATACTTATTATAGTACTAATAGATCAAAAATTATTGATTTTTTATTATACAATTTTTACTAATATTATAATAAATCTTTAAATATTTTAGTACAACTCAATTTATTAAATTTGATATATGTTTTTTAGTACTTTAATTACGATGAAAAATACACCTGCTTTAAAAAAATATATTTATATATAAATATAAATTTTGGTAACATAATTACTAAAAATAATAAGCAAGAAGTTACAATACATATGTTATATGTTTTGTATATTAAAGCGTTTAAATTCATAATATTGTGAGTTTTTATTTCTCACTTGACGTCACAGTTTAGAGAAAGATAGATAGAACCACAAACACAAACTACAAATATTTAAATAATAACTACATGTATATTTCAATTAAAATAATTAATATATATATATATATATATATTCATCCTAAAAAGTGTGGTTTAATTAAAAACTCTTGATGTACCTCCGTTCTCAAAAGAATTTGAGCTTATGTTTGGAAACTTCAAGTAATGTGGCTCCATATCTATGTTATGTTATAATTCTTTTTGCCTATATTTATTTTATTAAAAAATGATACGTATCATTTTTTTTTGGAATACATATATTCTGTCTATGTGATTTGAGCTTCCCTAGACTATAATACTATATGAAATAAGCGACTGACAATGACAAGTAAAACAACTTAAGTGAATGTATACCTAAATAGTAAAGTTTTTAAGTTGTTTTAATGCATAACACATAAGCGTAGCTTTTTTAAAAATAAAATCAATTTGAATATGCCAATTACAAAATTTGTCAATACATGTTTTAAAAAACTTGTAATTTAGTTGAAGAATTAGAGTTTTAATTTTGAACAAATTAATTGCAATTATTTAAGTAACTTCAAAACTAGTCGTTTAAAAGTTCTCTTATGCCATTACAATTAAGTTTGGCTAACAAAATATCATAGTTGACTAAATCAAAAGCCTTGCGTAAACCAAAAAATATTCCAAGACATTATTTCTCTTTAATTAAATACATGCTTTTTTTAAATAAATTTGAGAAATTTTATCCACTCCTGCAGAATTATATTCTTTTCATTTTTCAATATATAGTAAAAGTTCTTCTGTTACCGGAAAAAAATACAATAACGCAGAATTTTTACTAAATTTTTTTGGTTCACAATGACTATATTTGTTATAACAGATTTTTTTTTCTTTTATCAAGATTACAGGAAACAATTAATTTGTTGTTTTGTAATTTTTATGTCACGATAAATTTTTTATCAGAAGTGAACAGTTACTGCACTTAAAAAAGAAATTTTGTTGTAGCTTTGCAATTGATAAATGTTTCACAAAAAGTACATACTTATACTAAAATGTTAATATTTAATCTTTTACTTTTCAATTGACAGATGGCATTTAGACAACTTAAAAATGTTTACTATTAATCTGCAGATTAGCGATTATTACATCACGCTATTCACATAACCTAAACAACTTATATTTAATTTGTCGTTTTGCGATTGAAGCTTTACCTCACGTACGCAACTAAAAAAAAAATGACATTCAATTGGTTGCTTTGCCATTGTGTCACATGTTGCAATTTATTGACGATGCGCACATAACCTACAAAAATATGATATCTAATTGTGTCACTGTTCTCTTATTGAGATTGTTTGGTTTTTTTTCAATTTCGAAGGTTTTTTTTGTTATCCTGTCGAGCACAACTCACTCAACCAACGCGAGATAATCCAAAAACAAATAAAAATAAAAATAATTACTTGTATGAGTCAAATGTACAGAATGAAAATTTGTTTTTGCTCAAACCACCGAAAATGCCTTCCTCTACATGAATCTTGATTATGTAATTTTTTCAGATTTTTTTAGTGAGCCATTACCAAATAATAAGCAATCAAAATTTTAAAAAAAATAAAGTTTTTGAGTTTATTTACACTTTTTATCATTTGTAACTTCTCATTTCTTTTTTTGAATTCTTAAAATTTTGCAGAACTTTAAATAACTGTTTTTCTTAAAAAACGATGGCGGGTAACTTTTTTTTTTCAAATAAAGATAAAAACGTGCTTTTATATGTGCAAAAAATATCCTGAAAATTTAAAAAGTGCCGTGTGCTACGTTCCTAGTTATCTTACAATGTATCCACAGAAATAACGAAAAAAGACTTAAATTTTAAATTTACATCTTTTGATTGTTTGTAACTTCTTAGGATTTCATTAGGAAACAATTATAACAAATTTTTTTCTTTAAAATTGTCTAAAGAATGAGTTTTTATTTGAATTTTGAAAATTTTACAAAACTTTAAATATTTCTTAAAAAAATTTCAGGTATTTTTTTTTTCTCAAATATAGATAACAACGTGCTTTTAAATGAAAAGCGTATGTTGTAAAAAAAATTAATTTATATATTGTTTAATGGGAAATTACCCCAAATTTAATTTTTAAGGAATGCAGAGGATGGAAAATAAAATTGCTATCCAGCTTAAGTTTTGATGACGTTTCACCTACTATAGTAGGCATCTTCAGAGCTCATAATAATTTATTATTAAAAAAGTTATTATTATAAAAATTACATTATAACTTACAAACTAGTTAAGAAACCTTTTTTTTTTAAATTGTATTTGTTTGTGTTTGTTGTTTTTTAATACATAAAAAACATTTCTTGTTATTATATCATTTATTTTACATTTGAGTTATGTTAATAATGATTTGTTATTGTACAATAACAAATCATTATATATATATATATATATTTATATATTTGTAAAATTTAAACAATTTTTTGATCTTTTTTAATTTGACTTTAAGTCAATTAAAACTGAAGTTAATAAAATGTATATTTCAATATATTTAAATTCGATGCTATGTTTTGTTAGTGTTTATTTTACGTTTTTAAAAATTTATAAAAAAACATCTAGGCATTTTATAAAGAGCGGCCATATTCTAAAACCAAAAATAAAAACTAAACGGTTTTACAATCTGGCTAAGAATAGTAGTCGTTTTATAAAAAGCGTACAACCTACTTGCCACATTCTTAAATAAAATGATTTTAAGGGTGGAAAATAGTTGCGCTATTATAAGGGTTTACAGCATCCAACTCAGCAAGAAAACGCCTGAATATAATTGAATAAAATTTTTACACATTTTAGAAGAAAGTCCAATCTGTGTCCTCAAACTTGTAGAAATTTGATGCAATAAGTCGTTTCTTTGCAATTAATTTTTAAAAAGTGACGTTTTTAATCAGTTCTTTATTAATTTTTTACTCTTTAAATGTAACTTTAAATCTTTAACTAAAAACATGAAGACATACAATATTGTATGTAGTTCAACATATAAAAAGAGTGATGATTAAAATCTTATCGTTTGGAAATTGAGTTGGTTGGCGTTTTGTCATATAAGAACCAATTTTAATTTAAAAAACGGTGCTCTACGTGTCAATATTTTTTTAAAGAGAAAAGTTTACCGATATTCTCGTAAATGTGATAGGATTTAATATTTTTTTATAACAATAATACTAGTGGCACCACAACAGTACGGGGCGACTAAACCCGGCAATTCTCTAGCGTTAACTTTGTTGTATATTTTGGCTACTATGTAAAATGCATTTTATAAAACGCGGATATGCAACTTTCCACAAATGCAGTAGTATTATACATTATATTATACATTGTTTTAAACTAAAGTTGATTTTTTTAGGTCATTCATTAAATAACTACATTTTAAATTTATAATTAGGTAGATGTGAGTTAAAATGTTTAAATTTATTATTACCAAAATATTTTTATTAAAACAAATATTATTTATATACGTGACAAAAAAAAACAAAACATTTATGGTAAATAAAACAAAATGTTTAGCAAAAACTAAATACTATATTGCTGATTTAAAATGATTTATTTAAACAAGGGCCAGAACTATGACAACAGCTGTTACATTTTATTTTTGATTTGAAACATAAACAACGTTTAAAAGAGCACATAATTTTAGTAAGTTTACACATGCATTTTATTATCCCTAACCGCAAAACATTGATTGTTAAGAAACTGCTTCTCTTAAGGAAATCTGGTTTGAAGCAACAGATATGGTACTTGTTATAGAAGCATTGTTAAGCTAAATTTCATTTTTAGATAACCAACAATTTAGGCAACCAACTGAAGTGCCTACTTAAATAAACTCCGTTTTCACATCTAAGATCACACTTAAAAGGATTTTTGATTCTAGTAGTCTACGATTGATTTTTGAAACAGCAATTGTTATGTTCTTCTACATGCAATGGTTTCAAAATAGTTTTTTTTTCTGCACATCTCTTACAATATTTAATAAAAATTTTAATTACATTTCTTGGAATATAATATTTTATTTTAAGAGCTAATTTTATTTTATTGCGTCCACCATGGCCTGTTAAAGAGTGGCCTTCCATAAGATTTTCATAAAGTTTTTCCATAGGAACGACAAATATTAAAGGATGATCCTTTAATATTCAGATAGCCTTTTTAATTATTTTTTTAATTTTATTTATTTCTATTACATCATACTGCTTACAAAAGTAATACTTACTGCTTCTTGGTTTATTCTTTATAGTAGACCGAGGTGATTTTTTTTCTGTCAAAAGAATAATGCTAATGAAAAGTGTTAATTGATTGTTTTATCACCTGCACTTTCTTTTACAAATTCTTCAATTTTTATAAAAAAATTATTTAATATAAATTATTAAACAATACACTACACTACAACTGTATGTAAACATTACATATAACTTCAGAAAACAAACGCCCTAGCGCTGCTTATAAAATAACTGTTATGAACCAGCCAAAATCTAAAACAACGTACGATCTTTTTACGTCTTAAAGCCCCTACAGACGGTTCGCGAACGTGCACAAACGTTTGTGATTTGTAATTTGTGATAGTTTGTCAATCGCCTATTCGTAAACCCTTCACACAATCCGCGTACGTACTTTAACGTTGCCTTTATCAGTATAGGCAAACATGTCTACAAACGCGACTAATAATAGTGCGCAGTGATTACTTTGTAATTTGTAAGTTAAAAAAAAACCACGTTGTACAATAAGTAATGAAAAGGAAATTATAACTGCAACCACTTTTTTTTGTTAATTTTAAAATGCAATATTTAAGAATTACTTAAAACATCATTTATATTAACCTTTATTATAATAAAATAAGTTGGTAAAAAAATTGTTTTATTTTTATATAAAAATCATAAGAATTATAACCATATACGATTCTAGGCAAACCGTGTGTAGGGAGAAAGGATTTGATTTGCCTTACTTTGATTTGTGCACTATTTACCGCTTACTAAGCGAACGTAGACCAACGCCAACATTTGCAGTTTGTGTACCCTACACACGATCCGTCAAATGCACGAATTTACGAACGTTTGGGCACGTTTGCAAACCGTGTGTAAGGATTTTAAGAAGAAAGGATTCGATTTGCCTTCTTTTGATTTGTGCAAAATTTACCGCTTACTAAGCAAGCGTAACAAACGCCAACATTTGCGGTTCGTGTACCCTACACACGAATCGTCGAATGCAAAAATCACGAACGATAAAATGCTTATAATATAGCAGCCAGGTTATTAAAATTATTGCATTTAAGAATGTGGCAGGTAGTTTGTGTGCCTTTTATAAAAATACTACAATTCTTAGCCAGATTGTAAAACATTTTATTTTTAATCATAATTTTAGAGTATGACCGCACTCTATAAAATGCCTAGATGTTTTATAAGAAATCGGACTTTGTGATATAGCTACGACATATACATGTCAATAAGACATGACAATATACAATTTTAAAACAAAATTTAAATAAGTTAAATTTATGTTAAATTTAAATAAGATAAATTTATGTTAAATTTACATTTATATAATATTAGAATTTAGGATTTTATATTATTTTGTATAAAAAAAACATGTTCTTGAAATTTAAAGCAAACCTTGGCACTGAGAGTCTGTTTTTAGTATATTATTATCTCAACCTGTAATATCCACTTACAGAACAACTATCGTAATTACTATAACAATTGCAAACAAATTAGCCACATTGTAATTATCTATTGAGATTTGGCAACATCAAATTGACTACATACAGCAACGACATTATATAATATAAATTATTACTCTACTCGGGAATGTGTACATACATATATTCCAGTTTCAAGTAATAATAGATATTTAAATGTGAACCAGTTTTCATAGACAATTTACTACAAAAAAAACTTGGAATTCGCTTACCGATATCGAACATTTGCGAAACGAACAGGGCCGACGGGGACATTCTCTACGGGGACAATTTTTTTTCTTTAAAATTGTTGAATTCGGATTTGTATGTATAAATTAGAACGTCGTACTCATAGTATAATCAATAGTAGTGCGAGAAAGATTGCATTAGTTGTTAGTAAAGATTAAAACTAATGATCTAATATCATTATTTTTTTAATGATCGATTTTTTTTTTCTATTCCAATCACGATAAAGTATTGTTATAATATAACCAGCAAAAGTAAAAGGAATTTGTTTACGTAACATGAGTATAGCAAATAAAAATAAGTGATAATATTTTTTTATGATTTAAATGGAGTATAATTTTACGTGGTTTTAAAATTATTAATTGTATTCTTTTCGCCATTAAGTTAATTTGATTGATAATCGTTAAATAGTTATCACAATATGAGAGAACGAGAAAACTGTATATAGAACATACTATAGCAGTTAAGCATATCAAAATATATATATATATATATATATATATATATATATATATATATATATATATATATATATATGTATTTAATAATTTTATAAAAGCATTTGAAAAATTCAGGATGTTGCTGTTAATGATATTATTATTTACGTATACAATAAAAATAATTATTAATTTTAATAACTTATTTAATTTGCATAAGGAATAAGTATGTATAATTCATATAATGCATATAATACATATATTTATAATCTAATAATTTAATTTATTAAATATTCTGTTCAATTCTCTATAGATATTGTTATCAAACAAGATATGTAACAAGAACGACAATTTCTTTATTTTGACGTTTTTTTGTAGAATTTTTATTGTTTTTTTCTTTTCAATCAAACAAAAAAATATTTTTTTTTTAATTTTAAAAATTTTATTTTTTTAAATTTATTTTTTAAACTAAAAAAAAAATTTAAAAAAAAATATTTTTTTTGAAAAATTATATATTTAGAGGACTGCAATAGATTTTAGCGCCATTGTTTGCTAGCCATACACGTAAAAAACATAAATAATAAAAAATAAAAAATAAAGTAACACAAAAGTTTTTAGCTAGCAGTATATATCTTGCTTACTTCTAGCAATGTGCATAGAATAGCGCCGAATAAAATTATTATTTACTATAAAATTATTATAACAATGTTTTGCTTATGCAAACACAAAAACACTCCTCAAATATATTTACACGTGGTCATCTTCTAAAGGGTTTGATGAAATTTGCCGGAGCGCTAAATAACAACGAAAACAATTCTAATTGCACAATAACTGTATTTGACTTAGTGTTTATAGCCCGTGTGACACTATGTATTTTTATGTATTACTTTCTATATAGTTGTCTGTACAATCCAAAAAGGTATAGTGTCATACACAAATACAATTTTCTATATAGTTTCTTATACAGAAATATTAGGAAACGTCATTTTATTGTATAGTTTCTGCGCGAGTTTATGCGCAGAACGCAAATCACGTATGTAAACAATAATGGCGGCAAATGTACACAGCTGATTTAACACCTACTTCTATTATTTACACTTTATTCTATCTGCATACTTGCTACCGTCTATTCTGTCGTGGACCAAAAATCAGGTGGTAGAATTGATTAATCTCTATGAACAACATGATTGCTTATACAATATTAAGTCAACTAAATATAAAAATAAACATGCCAGGAATGAGGCTTTAGAAAAAAATATTAAAGGAAGTTGAATCGACTATCCACAACAATCAACAATATTAAAGCTAAATATAACTCTCTTAGGAATACATTTTTAATGGAGAGAAAAAAGTGTTGGCTGCGAAAAAGAGTGGCTCAGGTGCTGATAATGTAAATAGTAAATTATATCTTAGTTACAGTCAACCCTACTATAATACGTTAATTCTTTCCGTGTTGTATCGAAACCATAATTTACACCACATGTATGTTTCTTGTGACACATACCTTAGGTTAAATTTGCCTGTAACTATATATTTTTTTTAATTTTTAGGTATACATACCAAATTTGTATTATTATAACGATATGTTATTTTTAACAATTAGTGGTATTGATCCCCGAGAATCAACTAACTCAATAAATATAACTGAAGACCTTGATGATTTAGAACCAGTGGTTTCAGTAAGTATTAAATAAATAAAATTATAAATCTACCAATTTATTAGTTTGTATATTTAATCAACTAAGATGTTTTTTCAACGATATGTGTAAAACCGACTGTTTTAGACCCAGCAGTGATGCCATGTTTTGTGGCCTAGATAGGTATGTAGCACATATTCTTTGTGTATGTCTGTTTTTTATGTGTCTGTTGCATGTAATAAATACGTGCCGTGAACGTATTAAAAGCTTGAACAACGTATTTGAAAAATTTATGAAATTTTGAAATGTATATGCAAGTTTGTTTCAGATTAGTGTTTATTTATTTTCTTGCTAAAGTTTTTTCTCTTTACTAGCATACTTTAATTTTTAATTACTGCTTGTCAACAAACCAAAAAAAATTAAGCAAAATATTAAAACATTTACATAATATAGGTTATATCATTTAATTCAGTCAAATATTTATAAAATTAAAGATTTTATATAAATGTAATAAATGAAAAACAAAAATTATTAAATTTAATAAACATTTTATTATTAGATCAGACAGATTTAAATAAATTGGCGTTAATTAATATTTATTAATTTATTGGCTAATCTTTTTTGTAATACTTTAAAAACGTTTTAAACTTTTTAACTTATTAGTTTTAGAGCATTTTTATTAGTTATCTGCTGCCTAATGCTGACACTGTTCAGTAAAACTTAAACTACATGTTTTTTTTTTAAATTTTAAGTTATTGGCGTATCAACGAGTATATTATTAATAAAAATATATAATAACAGTTTCTAATAAGATTAAACTAAAAATAAACAAATGTTTTGAAAGTTTTAAATAATAAACATCTAAGAAACAGTTACTGCTTAAAAAAAATAAAAGTAGCTATGACAAAATAAAAATTGCAATAATTAGAACTATTGAAATAGGAACAATATTTTCTATACTATCACAGATGTCCCTTTTTTGATTGTATATTTAGGCACCAATGCAGCGCATGCGTTCTAAAGGGTTTTCCAATAAGAAGTTTCATTTTGAATAGCAGGCTATTTGGGCAACTGTCAGTTATAAGGCTATTATCTTTTGACATTTGACAAGTAAAAACTAAGCCATTATTAAAAAACGATACACTATTCAACGCTACAACGCATTAAAATTATTAAAATTCACTACAAAAATGGTGAAAATTTTTTAGTCACAGTTTGCAAAACTAAAGCACTTTTTGGTCGTCGTAAAGCACCTTCTCGGCCGGCAATAATAAACCTGATTTTTGAGCTGTTGGGACAAGTTTGTGATGTGAAGAATCAAAACCGTGTGCATCGCTCAAGAACACATAAGAATATTGCTGATGTAGCTTGGACCCTACTTTTTTAAAAATGAGGCTGGTGCAACTGTCACGGTAAATGGATGGCCATACCGAGATATGATTAATGATTTTTTTATGGCCGGAATTGGAAGATATTGATGTGGACGACGTTTATTTTTAGCAACACGGCGCTACGTGCCACACAAACAACGAAACAATCGCATTTTTGCATGAAAAGTTTCCTGACCGTGTTATTTCTCGAAAAGGTGAACACAATTGGCCACCGAGATCTTGTGATTTAACACGTTAAGACTTTTTTTTTGTGGCCACGTGAAAGATAAGGTTTATGCCAATGCTCTACAATCAATTCAAGACCTTAAAGATGGAATTCGTAAAGTTATCGAGGACATACAACCGCAAATGTGCGAATTAGTCATAAAAAGTTTCATGAATAGAATGTGGTACAGCAACCGAAACCGTGGCGGTTAATTGACTGATATCGTTTTCAAATGTTAATGGCATAACTTCCTCTTTACAATAAAATAAACATTTATTGATTTCTCTTAAAAAATACCCTTTTTAATATCAAAATGAAACCTCTTATTGGAAAACTCTATATTAAAAAAAATTAGCATATTATCAACAATTAAATTGAGTAAATAATATTATGCACAGTACAAAAATCAAACGGTAGCCTTGTTTCCGTGTCACTCGGAATGCTATAGCCGCGTTGGGATAAAGAAATAATAAATTTAAAGTAAGTATATTGCATATATTATAAAAAGCATCAGTGTTATTAATTTAAGACGTTGATGTTTTCAATTTTGTCAAAACCCAGCCTGGTTTAAATCTCAGCCTAACGCCCAACACGACTCGCCCTGAAGCTAAATATATTATTAATAAAATATTTTGTTAAAACACGATCCGGCTTAAAATTCTGCCCAATGCCAAGGCTCAAATCCCAGCTCGGACGGCCCAAAGCCAAGTATATTATTAATAAAATATACAGGGTTGGGTAAATGTACAGAAACATCCCATTATTAGCTGAATCTTTGGTTTATGTAAAAAATGACTTTAATATTTTATTTTATTTTTAGAAAAAGAATTTTTAAACACATACAATGATATAAGGTTTTATGGGTCTACGACTTATGGTTTTTGATATATTTATTAAAACAATAGAACGAAATGTAGTAAATTATGTTTCAATTACCATTGCAACAAGTAAAAACAATTATTGTTCTTCTGTTAAACGTCAAAATAAGTAAATATTTGAAACAAAAAGTCAACTAATTAAATATAATTATTTTTATTACTATAAATCATTTAAGACGTTGTTACGGGTCAATTTTCAGCTACACCTAAAAATACAAAATATTTGTATTAAAACTATTTAGATGTTTTATTTTTACTTATCTTATTATTATTGGAGATACATCGACTAGCCGCCTGGCTTTCCGGTATGTTGGGTTGCTCGTTGAAGTTAGAAAATAGGGATGTCACCTAGAACAGTTATTTTATTTATTATACTTTCTTTGTTTTGTGTTACTAATTAATTGAGAGTTACATGGTTGTTAACAACTTAAGAATTACAAAAGAAAGAAAAATATCTATTTCATATATGGTTAATGAGGATGCTTACAATTTATAAAGTTACTTACTTGTTATTGTTCTTCGGCTTCGTACAACCATATCCATATTTCCTATTCCTTTCCTTGTTACTATATTGCCTTCCTTTTGTCTACCCATTTCCATCCTTTTAGTTTAATTGAATTCCTTTTCCTATTTGTTTACATCCATCTTTGACATTTGTATTTGATAACCTAGCATTGGAAATAAATTATATTCAGCATCATGCTTAGGGAGTCTTGATTAATTAATTATCACTAATGACTGTTTAAAATAGGTAATTAATTATTGTACTTACCATTTATTTGTTTTATTAATTTAATTAATCCCAGTCAGCCGTCGCTCACGTTCACAACCACATTACAGGAACGTTTACCGACACCTCGAGTTTACACTGTTGCCAATGTTACTCGCTTCGGTTTGAATTTAAATTTCCACATAAAAATATTAGATAGAATTATAGCTATGTTTCGTTCATTATTGGTTATTTTTAATGTTGTTATTTTAATTACTGATGTCATTCCTACTTCTACTCCATCCTTTCATTTTTTCCTTTAAGTAGTTTTAATTTTCTTACTGTGGTATTTAAGATTAGCATGCGCAATAGAATCAACTTATCTTGGGAAGGTCCAGGAGGTTCCGAGTTCGATCCTTTTTACCGGTGACTCTCGGCAGTAAGAGATCGCAGATTTGCGGATATACTTTTCGTTATTCAAACCGCATGTGCGGATGTTACAAATAACGAATACACCGATAAAAGTTAAATTAATTAAAGATATTTTTAATTAATAAAATTAAATCCTATTGCTGCATCGCTACTATCCTGGTGAGTTTATTAATTCTTCTTAATTTGTTTCATTTTTCTATTTCGTCCCTTTTTAATTAATTCCAGGTCCTTTGTCGACCCGTGTATTTTTATTGTTTATACATACATATGTATTTGTGTGCTATTACAGCACAAATTAAAAGTATCCCGCTCACATTAGTGAGATCAATATTAAACGCTATTCCTTACTGGATTTGTAATAGATCTAGTTAATAGACTATTCTTAAATTAATCTGCCGACCACGTGGAAGAAGAAACCTATGCTGGAGTATTTTGGCAATTGCCATCAACCAATTTGCTTAATTTAAAAATTCTATTTTTACTGTTAATCTTTCATTTTGTATTTTTTTTATTTCCAATACTTTCTTTAATTTACTAGTTAACTATTTAGTTTAAGATTCAGTTGGTGTGTCTGGTGTGTGGGTGCAACCTTGGAGGTGTTAACTCACCAATATTTTTATTTTTTTTAATTATTGTAATTATCTTGTTTTATGCAATTCTTTGCTGTATAAATTTTTGTAACTTAGGATATTTGGTTTTTTTCCATATCCCCTGATCCTTCCTCTAATTACTTCCCTTTCAGCACCGTTATTGTTTACGTGGCCGGAGACGAGGAACGAGGAAGTGACGTTTTTGTTTAAACAATTGGAGCCCGCTTAGTTAACAATTTGATAAGGATTTATTTTAAGGGTAAGTCCTCATTTATTTCTTATTTTTCTTTCTTTAATTCTTGATGGTAACTTTATTCATATTTTTTTTAAAATCTGCATTAACTGTGTTATTTGACTCCCCCTTCTTCACTGAGTAACCTGGGTATAGCCTTTATAACATCAAGGGCTATTAGGGCGTAGCAACGTACTACATTTTGTGTTATTTTATTAATGAATATTTCTAAAACCATAAGTTGTAGACCCATAATACCTTATATCATTGTAAATGTTAAAATGTTTTTTTTCTTAAACTAAATAAAAAATACTGGGTGTTCCATTAAAAAAAACTGATGATGACGTTATAACACGCAAAACAAGGCATGCATTGAACATCAAAATACGTCACTATATAGATTACAAAATATACAAAAACTTTTATTAAGGTCATTTTTTAAATAAATTAAAAATGTTGTTAGAAATTAGGTGTTTTCATACATTTACACAACTCTGTATAATAACCATTAATAATAGTTTCTAATAAACGTATAGATAAAACTAAAAATCAAACTCTTATTTTAAAATTATAAGTTATAAGTAATAGACATCTAAAGAAATAAAGTTACTACGTGATAATTTATAATAAAAAATAAAATAAAACACAGTAATTGTTTTATTTAGTTTTCTATCCAAAAGAATAGTTATTGCATAAAAAGAAAATAAAAAGCGGCTATGACCTATAATAAAAAACGCAAAAACCAGCATTATTAAAATAAAACAATATTTTTTATACAATCACAGGTCCAGTGTTTGATCGGATATTTGGACACTAATGCAACGCATTTGTTTTATTAAAGAAATGAAAAAAAAGCATATTAACAACAATTAAATCAAGTAAATAGTTGATGCACAATTTGCAAATTTAAAAAAAAAGTTTACGGACCCGGGACACTCGAGTTGCAGTGCCCGCCTACATGTTTTGTTTTTGTTCTATCAGGGCCAGCCTGCAGGTTTTATTGCAACGTGTGCTGTTTTTTAAGATTTGTTGCGTGCCCAAAACTCTGGCCGGGCACAATGCCTAGTCAGCTGCGAGGCTCTGATCATTCAATTGCATTTGCTTGTTTTAGTTTTAAAAATGTATAAGTATATTATAGCTTATTACAACGTTGCCAATGTTTGGTTTAAAAGCGTCGGTATGGCATGGCTGGTCTGATAACGTCATGCAGTGTGTATACAAATACGACGAGCGCGCCTTCGTCTGCCATATTCAGTGAAGTAAACTTGTATGTGTTGACATACTTGATATACGTTTTCAGTCCCAAAATAATTTTGGAGTTGTTTTGTCTACTGCTATATTATGCCGAAAAATAACAAAAACACATAAAAACGTTGTCAGACCCAAAGCCGGGCCTGAGTACGTCGGATTTGGTCTGGGAACGTCGGTAATATATAGCAAATTGGGTCTGTATAGGCGGTTTAACAAATATATATAAATCTATATATATATATATATCTATATATATATATATATATATATATATATATATATATAGATATATATCTATATATATATATATATATATATATATATATATATATAATATATATATTTATATATAATATTCTGTACTTACTTTTTCTAATTTTATACTGTTTGTAGGACCCACTTGATTCAGTAATAATTGAATTAGACGAGAACCTAATGAGCCCTTCAGCATCGGACTACTCTTTGCCTTGCACCAGCAGAGAATGCTGCACTCCTACATTCCGCAGAGAGTCAAACGAAAATTGAAAATGAAAAAAGGATGACGAGCAAGCTTTGAAAAAAGCATCAGCAGCCATTGCTAAAATGGCCTATAATATAGAGTTACTGGAGGGGGGGGGGGGAGATCAGAAGAAAATAAAACTGATTTTAAAATGAGGAAAATAACAGATGTTGAAATATTGGAGAATTTAGAAATTGAAATACAACAAGTTGTAAATAGGTCATATAGAGAATTTATTAATAAACAAAAATAATATTTCTACAATATCTCATTTTATTACATACCAATATCCACCTTCCTTTACCTTTATATTAATAATTAAAAAAATAGTATGAATCAAAATATGTATTTTGAAACGTAGTGTCCTAATAAAAAAAAAAACTATAAATTGTGTCTTTGTATAGCATCCTCTTTCCACTCTACTTTACCAAAAGGAGAAACAAAATAGTTCGTAAATTCATCTCAAATTTTATGTGCAGTAGTTGTCGATCTGTAATGGTGGTTTTGATTGGATATTGCTGCTAATAAATTATTTTATATTTTCTTGTTGGAAGTATCTACATAATTTTTTGATCTTTCAATTAAAAAATTATGCAATACCACACAAGTTAGTGTAATTGTTTTAATTTTTGCTGGTAATAAATTTATAGGGATCAATAATATTCTGAATCTATTGGCTAAAATTCCAAATGCATTTTCAATAACTCTTCTAGCCCTAGATAATCGACAATTAAAATTTTTGTTATCGTGTGTTAAATTTCCGGAAGGGTACGGTTTCATTAATTTTGTTGATAATAGGAATGCATCATCAGCAACAACAATGTACGGTACTTCTTTTTTTCTTCCAGGTAATTTCTTTGGTTTTGGTAATTTTAAAATTTTATTAAAAAGTGCAGTCAAAAGTTCACATTCTTGAAAAACACCACCATCACTTATGCAACCATTTATACCAACATTTACATATATAAATTGATATTTTACATTAACAAGACCTAATAAAACTATAGAATGATATCTCTTGTAATTGTAAAAATAAGACCGCTCAGATATAAGTGTTCTAAAATTAATATGTTTCCCATCAAGAGCTCCTACACATTGCGGGAATTGCCAAAGAGTATTGAAATCTTCGGCTATTGATTCCCACTCCTCAGTAGTGTTTGGAGTCTAAAATATATAATAATTAGATTACAATCTAAATATCAATAGAAGTTTACTTACCCAAAGATAGTTGATTTTTAAATTATTATTACATACTTCTGAAACAAATTTGCTTATTGTTGATTCATGTATTCTTGTAGCATACATCAAAGAACGAAAACTTTCACCAGTTGCCAAAAACCTAAGAATCACTTCCAATCTAAAAATATAATTTTAATTTACTGTATGTAAATCGGAGAAGAAAGCTCAGTCATATAACTTTATTATAATAAAAATTTTTTTTTTGTCTTTATATTTTTTTAAATTTATATTATAAAATTAATTATTTTAGATATAGGATAAATAAAACTATTATTAGTTTATAGCACAAAATATTTATTCGCTAGCGTTTCAACAGATTTTCTGTCTTTGTCAGAGCTTTTAAATTACATGCTAAAATTTTCTATTAAATAATTTTTTTCAAGTATTCTACAAACTTATGTACATAATTTATTTAATTACTTCTATATTATTATAATATGACTATAACAATACTTTGCCCATGCAAACACAAAAACACGCCCCAAATATATTCACACGTAGTTGTCTTCTATAAGATTTGCTGAAATTTGCCGGAGCACTACACGCAAGCAACGCTTGAACTAAATTTTTAATATTTAATTTTGAAAATAACTTCAATAATTATCAACATATAGATTAATTTTGAAGTTGTTACTCAAGTAATTGTTTTCTAGAGCATAAAACCAAAATAATTTTTTATAGTAAATTTATTAATTTAGAAACAATAATAAAACTTTAAATACATTTTTTTTAAGAAATAACATATTCATGCCTTTCATTGTTTATTTTTACATATAAATTTTGTTTTTTGAATTTGTTATGATTAATACTTTTTAAGAAAATTACGAATTAAACTAGTGTAAAAATCAACATAACTCCGGAGAGTCATTCAGTTGGGTGAAGTGCCTAACTTGTATTTCTGCTCTAGCTCCGGAAAAAAATATTTAAAAACATTATAACTCAGGACGTTAGTCTAATATATGATTAGTGTCCATGTAAAGCTCAAAAATATCGGCGCTTGCAAATGAAAAAATATATATATACATATATACATTGAAAAACAATATTTTAAACTGCTCAGTTTTTAAAAATTAATCAATTGATTTTGTGTAATATTGATTTAATTTTAAATAGAACGCAAATATTTAAAATATGTGTTAATATAATATCCATATAATGTAAATAGCTGCGGTAATGTTGTTTGTAGAAATTTTGGCAAATAGAAGTGTTTTCTAAACTGACTAACAATTGAATTTTACACAATATTTTACAATAAATAATTAAATATTGTCTTTTATAATACTTAAAGTACATTATGTATTAGATGCTCTAGATTTTTTGGAAACAAAACAATAACGCATAAAATGCATTTTGTAGATATAAAGTTATTATTTTAAAATATTTTTTTAAAATTTTCTATAATAATGTTTTTACAAGGCCATTTATCTAAATTTTGTTTTTAACACTATTTAAAATATTTACTGTTTTTTTTTTTATTAGTATATAAGATGTAAGAGAACCATTTGTTAATATGTACTTAGTTAATTTCTAATAGCAACAATTTTGTTCTCCTGAAATAATATCTTTAGGTTCCACAGTCTCTTAAATATTTTCTTCTACTATTTTTTAAGCTATTTAATAAAAAAAATCATTTGAAATTATATTATTAATTTATAATCAAACGTACGTTAAGTTTAAGATTAAAATTTTTTTTATTGTGCTATTTACGGCTATTTTACATCACCATAGTAAGTCTACGACATGTTTAAAGAAGTTTGATGAGATAACAGCTTATTAGGTAAATAATCAAAAAAATACTACTAATTATTCTATTAATCTAGAACTACAAAACAAAAGTATAAACAACCATAATATAAATAATTAAACATTGCAAACACAAGTAATCCTGCAACGTATCGTCTAATTATCTGCTTGTGAACTCTACAAATGTTTATAAAAATTATAACTAACAAAATTAACAACCATTTAGAACTGAATAACATTATAACCAAACAAAATTGTTGCAAAAATTAACTTATTTTTGGCAACTTAGTTACAGCACATGCGTACTAACAAACGAGGAACTTATACATGAGATTAATAGAATAATTAGTAGTATTTGTTTGATTATTTTTTAGATCTTCTTAAGTTGTTTAAAACTAGTTCAACTTCTTCTTGGAGTCTATTAAGTTTTAGTACTGCTATTACATTGTTGCAAATTAGAAAACGTTTTTGGTTCGCAATTTGTTTTAATTTTTTAGGTTTAGTTATAATTATTATAATTATATATTATAATTTATACTTTTATTATAGTTTATTCTTATTTTAACTTAAAGTAATTTGAGAACTATTTAAGTAAAAATTTATGATTTTTTCTTGTTATTAGACTGTACTTTTTTGTTTTGTTTTCTGGGAAATAAATATATATATATATATATATATATATATTAATGGGAGCTTATGACAACCGATATGCTCTTAGATGGGAGCATGTAGCGGCCAAAAGGTAACGTCGCGGCCGGCGTCATATGACTCTCCTTCTAAGTGAGCATCTTGCAGCCACGTTTGCGTTGCCTATATTATTTTTTGTTGAGTTTCGCTGCAATATATCTGTCATCGTGCTCTATTGTAATATAATAAATGTGTTTGCTATTTCAGTTGAAAGCCTTTTCAATTCGAATTCTTTGTCCACAAATGTTTTGTTATAATAAATGCGACCTTAAGCCATTTTTCTAGTAGAATAATTTTGATTAATTTAAAAACTTTGCGGTACATAATTAAATAAATGTAATAATAATAAAAATAAGTTTTAATAAAAATAAGTTTTGTTTATATTTTTACTCATAGAAAATTTAGTAACAATTGTAGTCGTACTGTTCATAATACAATTGCAAGTAAATTTAATAGAACAGATGTAGTTTGTTAAGTTTAAAAATTATCAGCACTTAATAAAATTATAACTTAGAAAAGGAAAATAAAATTTATGATTCGTCAAGTTTGGAAAACATCAGCAATCAACAAAATTGCCAAATACGTTTAAAAATTGCCAAAAATGTTAAGTTTTTCTGTGGATACATTGCAAGATATCTCGGAGCGTAGTGCACGGCACATCCTAAAATTTTTAGAGTATCTTTTGCACATAAAATTTATCATTATTCGTAAATAACTAACTCAAAAAATTTGAAATAATTCACATGATCAGGATTCATGTAAAGAAAGCCATTTTCAATAGTTTGTGCAAAACAAAATTTTTATTTCATACACTTGACTCATGCATGACAATTTTATTTTTGTTTAATTTATAATTAAGTTTTAAATAATAATTAATAAATAAGTAAAAGTTGCTCAAAAATTAATTTATAACGTAAAGAATTTTGTATACTTTTATTGTTTAAACATTGTATTACAAAGTGCATTTAAATGTACAATAATAAAAAAATAACCATTTATTTACGTAAAATTTTAAATGTTGTAGGCTAAAACATTTCAAACTATTTGTATCAATATACATCTGCCATTATAACCTAAAATTTTAATAACATAACTAGGTAGTTTAGTAGTTTTGTAGTTTAATAGTTTAGTAGTTTAGTAGTTTAGTAGTTTAGTAGTTTAGTAGTTTAGTAGTTTAGTAGTTTAGTAGTTTAGTAGTTTGGTAGTTTGGTAGTTTAGTAGTTTAGTAGTTTAGTAGTTTAGTAGTTTAGTAGTTTAGTAGTTTAGTAGTTTAGTAGTTTAGTAGTTTAGTAGTTTAGTAGTTTAGTAGTTTAGTAGTTTAGTAGTTTAGTAGTTTAAGAGTTTAGTAGTTTAGTAGTTTAGTAGTTTAGTAGTTTAGTAGTTTAGTAGTTTAGTAGTTTAGTAGTTTAGTAGTTTAGTAGTTTAGTAGTTTAGTAGTTTAGTAGTTTAGTAGTTTAGTAGTTTAGTAGTTTAGTAGTTTAGTAGTTTAGTAGTTTAGTAGTTTAGTAGTTTAGTAGTTTAGTAGTTTAGTAGTTTAGTAGTTTAGTAGTTTAGTAGTTTAGAAGTTTAGTAGTTTAGAAGTTTAGTAGTTTAGTAGTTTAGTAAATGTTGTTTATTAGTTGGTTAGTAGTTGTCCAAAAGTTGTTAAATAGTTGATAAGTAGCTGTTTAATAATTGTTTAGTAATTGTTCAGTAGTTTTTCAGTAGTTTTTCAATAGTTGTTTAGTAGTTGTTTAGTTACTGTGCAGTAGTTTTTCAGTAGTTGTTCAGTAGTTGTTCAGTAGTTATTTAGTAGTTCTTGTTTAGTAGTTCTTGTTCAAGAGTTGTTCAATAATTGTTTAGTAGTTGTTTAATATTTGTTTAGTAATTGTTCAGTAGTTTTTCAGTAGTTGTTTAATAGTTGTTTAGTAGTTGTTTAGTTGTTGTTTAGTAGTTGTTTAGTAGTTGTTTAGTAGTTGTTTAGTAATTGTGCAGTAGTTTTTTAGTAGTTGTTAAGTAGTTCTTGTTCAGTAGATGTCTAGTAGTCGTTGAATAGTTGTTTAGTAGTTGCTTAATAGTTGTTTAGTAATTGTTCAATAGTTTTTTAGTAGTAGTTGAATAATTGTTTAGTTATTGTTTAGTAGTTGTTTAGTAATTGTGCAGTAGTTTTTTAGTAGTTGTTTAGAAATTGTTAATTAGATGTTTAGTAGTTGTTTAGTAGTTCTTGTTCAGTAGTTATTTAGTAGTTGTTTAATAGCTGTTTAGTAGTTTTTTAGTAGTTGTTTAGTAAGTGTTTAGTAGTTTTTCAATAGTTGTTCAATAGCTTATCAGTAGTTGTTTACTACTTGTTTAGTAGTTGTTTCGAAGTTGTTCAACAGTCGTTGTTTAGTAATTGTTTAGTAGTTGTTTAGTAATTGTTTAGTAGTTGTTTAGTAGTTGTTAAGTAGTTGTTTAGTAGTTGTTTAGTAGTTGTTTAGTAGTTGTTTAGTAGTTGTTTAGTAGTTGTTTTGTAGTTGTTTAGTAGTTGTTTAGTTGTTGTTTAGTAGTTGTTTAGTAGTTGTTTAGTAGTTTTAGTAGTTGTTTAGTAGTTGTTAAAGAGTTGTTTAGTAGTTGTTTAGTAGTTGTTTAGTAGTTGTTTAGTAGTTGTTTAGTAGTTGTTTAATAGTTGTTTTGTAGTTGTTTAGTAGTAGTTTAGTAGTTAATCAGTAGTTGTTTAGTAGTTGTTTTGTAGTTGTTTAGTAGATGTTTAGTAGTTGTGTAGTAGTTAATTAGTAGTTGTTTAGTAGTTGCTTAGTAGTTGTTAAGTAGTTGTTTAGTAGTTGTTTAGTAGTTGTTAAGTAGTTGTTTAGTAGTTGTTTAGTAGTTGATTAGTAGTTGTTTAGTAGTTGTTTAGTAGTTGTTTAGTAGTTGTTTAGTAGTTGTTTAGTAGTTGTTTATTTGTTGTTTTGTAGTTGTTTAGTAGTAGTTTAGTAGTTAATTAGTAGTTGTTTTGTAGTTGTTTAGTAGTAGTTTAGTAGTTAATTAGTAGTTGTTTAGTGTTTGTTTAGTAGTTGTTTAGTAGATGTTTAATAGTTGTGAAGTAGTTAATTAGTAGTTGTTTAGTAGATGTTTAGTAGTTGTGTAGTAGTTAATTAGTAGTTGTTTAGTAGTTGTTTTGTATTTGATTAGTAGTTGATTAGTAGTTGTTTAGTAGTTGTTTAGTAGGTAATTAGTAGTTGTTTAGTAGTTGTTTTGTAGTTGTTTAATAGTTGCTTAGTAGTTGTTTAGTAGCTGTTTAGTAGATGTTTAGTTGTTGTTGTTCAAAAGTTGTTAAGTAGTTGTTTAGTAGTTGTTCAGTAGTTGTTTAGTAGTTATTTAACAGTTATTTAGTAATTGTTTAGTAGTTGTTTAATAGTTGTTTAGTAGTTGTTCAGTTGTTTATTAATTGTTTATTTAGTTGTTTTTTTATACAGATTAAAAAAAAAATGATACTATTATTTATAAAGCCTGTTTTATTTAACTAACTATAGAATTTATAGAATTAATTAGTTCTAAAAACATAATATAAAAAATAACTTTTTTTAAATTCTCAAAAATTAAGTAAATTAAGATAATAGATTTTAAAAGAGAAGAATTTGAATACGTTTCTGGGGAAATATAATTATTATTTGATAATTTGTATTCCAAGGTGAATGTTCAGCCAACCTAATTATTTAGAGTATAGTAAATGTTTAATAATTATGCAATGGTTTATATTCATTATTGATAATGATTCGAGAAAAAATGTTGTCATTTGATAAAGTATAAAAACAAACTGAAAAATTACAAGCCATATGATTGAAGATTGAACACAAATTATAATTTATAGCCCTACAATAATCTTTTTTACTTGATCTTATTAAAAAGACATTTTATTTTAATCTGATTAAGTTTTCCCCACATTTTTTCTACTTTCTTAAGTCGGCTTTTGTTAGTCTAGCCAAATAGTTATCGATTACCGGATTAGTGCGGTATTCTCAGTAATGTTTAATAAAATTAATTCTTTTGTATTATATTATTGGGCACCAGTAAATTAAAACTCGATTATTCAGAAACTTCAGTCGTGTTGTACGTATTTTAGCGCTGTATGTACTTTTTGAGTTTAGTTTTGGTTATTCTTATTATTATTATTGTTACATTTTTTTTAAGTGATATTGTTATTGTTGTTACATTTTTTGTTTTTAAAGTGATATTGTTAAGAGTTAGCAAAGTTTGGAATTCAATGTCGTCGAGAACGAAACACCTGTTCAAACTGGCACATGCTGTGCAGAGGTAAGTTACTTTAATATTATTTGATATATGTATTTGTTTTTAATATCATAGTTTTGGATCAGTTTATGTTAAAATAAATCACTTCAATATGATTTAAAAGTACTTCTTTTGCATTTTTGTCATGTAATTAATAATGATTCAATTTATTATTATGAATAATACTACAACTTCTGTATAACCAAATATAACCATTTATTTATAACTTTTTTTAGAAATTACAGATATTTTAATTTGCTACAATAATATTGCCATCACAAATGATTTAATTTAGAGTTTTTGTGTAGTTCAGTTATATAAATTGCTCGAATAATAGCTTTAAACCTTCAATATTTTTATTTTACATATTAAAACTGAATTAAAATAAGCTTGATATGATCTGCATATATTTGATGTACAAGTATAATAATTATGTTTTTTAAAAATATACTGTAATCTGCTAATTGTTGATTTAATGTACAGACCGGTCTGTATATTTTTTAATAAACAAACCTAACTATAACTATTTATAAATAAATCAAGTACCTAATTATATTATAAACATGTTAGGTTATAATGGCAAATGTATATTGATACAAATAATTCAGTTTTAATATATAAATTAACAATATTTAAGGTTTAATGCTATTTTTAGAGCAATTTATATAACTTGAACTACACAAAAATCCTAAATCAAAACATTTGTATTGGCAATATTATTGTAGCAAATTAAAATATCTGTGATTTCTAAAAACAATGTCAAAAAAGTTATAAATGAATGATTATACTTGGTTATACAGAAATTGTAATATTATCCATAATAATAAATATAAATTGAATCATTATTAATAATATGACAAAAATGCAAATCAAGTACTTTTAAATCATAATGAAGTGATTTATTTTAACCCAAACAGATCCAAAAACATGATATTAAAAACAAATTGAAAATATATCAAAATATATAATATTAAAATAACTTACCTCTGCACGGCATGTGCCAGTTTTACAGGTGTTTCGTTCTCGATGACATTGTCCAAAACTTTTATAACACTTAACAATGTCACTTTAAAAGCAAAACATGAAACAATAATAACAATATCACTTATCACAAAAAAAATAACAATAATAACAACAATAACAATAAGAATAACCAAAATCTGAACTCAAAAATTCAAAATGTGCATTCAACGCTAAAATACGTGCAACACGACTGACGTTTCTGAATAATCTAGTTTTACTTTGCTGGTGCCGAATAATATAATACAAAAAGATTAATTTTATTATACCTTACTGAGTATTAATATTGGAACCGCTACTAATACGGTAATCGATAAGTATTTGGCTAGACTAACAAAAGCCGACTTACGGAAGTTGAAAAAATGTGGAGAAAACATAATCAGATTAAAATAAAATGTTTAAAAAAAAAAAAGATTATTGTAGAGCTATAAATTATAATTTGTCTTCAATCATATGGCTTGTCATTTTTTAGTTTGTTTTTATACTTTATCAAATGACAACTTTTTTTCTCAAATATTTTATCAATAGTTAATATAAAACATTGCATATTTATTAAACTTTTACTATAATGTAAATAAATATGTTGGCTGAACATTCAACATAGAATACAAATTATCAAATAATAATTTATTTCCCCAAAAACCTGTTCAAATGGGTTTCTTTCAGAATCTAATATCTTAGTTACTTAGTACTTGGTTTTTGAGAACTCAAAAACGATATTTTTTATATCATGTTTTTAAAACTATTTATTGCTATAAATTCTAAAGTTAGATAAATAAAACAGGCTTTATAAATAACCGTAACATTTCTTTTAATTATATATGAAAAAAAAACAACTGAATTAACAATTTTAATAAATTAACTGATCAACTACTAAACAATAACTAAACAACTACTGAAAAACAATTACTGAACAACTACTAAACAACTATGAACAACTACTAAACAACTACTTAACAACTACTAAACAACTACTAAACAACTACTAAACAACTACTAAACAACTACTAAACAACTACTAAACAACTACTAAACAACTACTAAACAACTACTAAACAACTACTAAACAACTACTAAACAACTACTAAACAACTACTAAACAACTACTAAACAACTACTAAACAACTACTAAACATCTATTAAACAACAATTGTTGAGTACAACAACTAAATACTAAACAATTAATAAACACATAAACTAAACAACTACTACACATTAACTAAACAACTACTAAAAACTACTAAACAACTACTGAACAACTACTGAACAACTATTAAACAACTACTAAACATCTATTAAACAACAATTGTTGAGTACAACAACTACTGAACATCTACTGAAAAACTAATACACAACTGTTAAACAACTACTTAACAATTACTGAGCAACTACTGAACAACTACTGAACAACCACTAAACAACTACCAAACAAATACTGAACAACTACTCAACAACTACTAAACAAATACTGTACAACTACTGAACATCTACTGAGCAACTACTAAACAACTACAATACAACTACTAAACAACTACTGAACAACAACTGAACAACAAGTAAACAACAACTACTAAACAACTACTGAACAACTACCAAACAACAACTAAACAACTACTAAACAACTACTCAACAACTACTGAACAACTTCTGAACAACTACTGAACAACTACTGAAGAATTAGTGAACATCTACTAAACAACTACCAAACAACTACTAAACAACTACTGAACAATTTCTAAATATCTACTAATCAACTATTAAGCAATTACAGTACAACTATTGAGCAACAACTACTAAATAACAAGTACTAAACAACTACTAAACAATTACTGAACTGCTACTGAACAACAACTACTAAGCAACTACAGAACAGCTATTGAACAACTCATAAACAATTACTGAAAAATTACTAAACTTTTACTAAACAACTACTAAACAACTATTGAGCAACTACTAAACAACTACTGAACAACTTCTGAATTACTACTACACAACTACTGAACAACTACTAAAAAACTCTTGCACAATTACTAAACAACTACTATATAACTATTGAACAACTACTGAGCAACTACTGAACAACTACTACACATAAACTAAACAACTGGTACACATTAACTAAACAACTCCTACATATTAACTAAACAATTACTAAGCAACTACTGAGCAACTACTAAACAACTATTATACAACTACTAAACAACTACTGAACAACAACTGAACAACAACCACTAAACAACTATTAAACAACTACTGAACAACTATCAAACAACTAGTTAAGAATTACTCAACAACTACTCAACAACTACTAAACAACTACTGAACAACTTTTGAAAAACTACTAAACAATTTCTAAACTATTAAACTACTACTGAACAACAACAAAACAACAACTAAACAACTACTAAATAACTAAACATTTATGCCCATATTAATAGTCAGAGATTAAAAATCTCGGATTGATCCTGGATTTATGAATCCGAAATTTATTTTGATAGTCGTTGATTGGCTCTAAGGTAATTCACGGATATTGTGACGGTGCAGAACGAGTTGAAAACTATGCAACCGTCAATATAATTCTAGACTTAAATAATTTTGGGACCACCCAAGATTATTTGCATATTGATGGTTGTATAGTTTTCAACTCGATCCGAGAATTAAGCGAGGAATACATTGGCTCAATGCAACTAAAGTTGCCGTCACAATATCCGTGTATTGGCTTAGAGCTAATCAAAGAACAGCAAAATGAATCTCGGATTTATGAATCCACTCTGACTATTAGTACGTGCATTAAACAATTAAACATGTAAACAACTACTTAACTACTAAACAAGTATTGTATTCTCACGTAATTACTTATAATATTAAAACACAATTGAAGTTATTGCTAATGTCTATTAATTAGATTATTTATTCAATCAAGTTGTAAAACCCATTAATATCTCAGTTTTTGAAATAAATATTTTACTAAATAATAATTACATCTGTTAGTCTTTAAACAAGCTTCTAAAATCCATTTGTTTTTAAGAAATCTGTTATGATATGTTGCATCTAAATTTAAGTGTAACTACAAAAAAAAAATGTAGGCAAGCAATAATATTCTGTAGAATAACTACACTGTCTAGCTTGTGCTATTAAAGCATACAATAGAGACCTTTTCTTATTTATAGACCAAACTGTAAAATGCAATGAAAAATACACTAAATACAAAAATGATTTAACACACAAATAAAGTTGTTGTTGATTGATTTAATTAATCTATTTATTTAATCAAGTTGGAAACAGTATTGTTATTTTACTTTTTTTAAATAAAGATGTTACTAATTTTAATTATATCCGTAAGTTAATAACGAGAATCTTTATAATTCATCTTTATAAAATGATAATTAATATTTTGACATTTAAATTTAACTGCAATCACAAACAAATTTGATTAAGGAAGAAATAATATTTTGTAAAACGAAATAATAATAAAAATAAATAATTATGTCTAGCTTGTGCCATTAAAGCAATACAATGGAGACCTTTTCTTATTTACAGACCGTAAAACCCGGCGGGCGGTCTGCCGTGTGCATGCGCCACAAGCTCCCATACAAGCCCGGCCGCGATATGCTCCCCAACAGATAGATATATATATATATATATGTTTGACTGGGCACGAGTTTGGCGAGATTTTACCACGAGTTTGGAGATATTTCAAGTTTGAGCATATCCCCAAACTTGAAATCAGTTTATTGCAATTTAACAACAAATGTATAAGCTAATCATTGCATTTTGGAGATCCAGTCGACATAAATGCATCACATTACACTTGGATTACAATAAATTGCAAATATTTTTGAATTTGTTTAAATTATTTCAATTTATACGTGTTTGAGGATATTTATCGCCAAAATCGTGTAACGGATATTTGTATAAAATATATACGATTTCCGTATATTAGTATAAATTCAGTTTTTAGTTTAAACCAAAGGTGGAGCTAGGGAATAGATAATATAATAATAAAGTTTCTAAAATATTCTTGATTTTGTTTTCGTACGGAATAACAGTTTGTAAGAATGACGTCATAAGATTTTTTTGTAGAATTTATATTTGATATATCAGTCGGAAATTCATTACAATAACAGTATATATTTTTTATACATGTCGTATTATCTTAATTGCAAGTATTAAAAAACAAAATTATAAATTTAAATGTAATTCAGTAACCACAGGTTTTTAAAAATGTCTTGTACACTAGTAATGTAAATAATACTGAATTTCATATTGGAGGCGGTACAATGACATTCATATATAATGTTGTATAAATAAAATAAAATTCAGTAAACAGGAATTCTTCAGTCAGTCGGTTATAATAATAATAATACATAATGAGATTCATAATGGAGGAAACACACTTATAACATTAATGTTCACAATATTCAATAATTTTAATTTAATTTCGTAAATAGGTAATTTACAATGATATAGTCAGAATAACAAAATTCTTTTGGATGCGGCAATAATAAAATAAATATACACAATATTTAATGATTTTATTGAAATTTGGTATACAGAGATGTTTCAGTATGCCAATTACAATGAAAATATTAGTATACCAAAAAAAAATCTTGTTGGAGGCGGCAATAATAACATATATGTACACTTATTCAATGATTTTATTGAAAATTAGTATATAAGGATGGTTAAGTATGCTAATTACAATGATAAAATCATAATAACAACATTTTTGTTGGAGGCGGCAACAATAAAATAAATAAAAACAACATTCAACGATATTAATAAAATTTGATATACAGGGATGTTTAAGTATGCCAATTACAATGATAAATCAGTACATAAAAATTCTTATCGGAGGCGGCAATAATAACATGAATGTACACAACATTCTATGATTTCAATAAAATTTTGTAAACAGAGATGTCATAGTATTTCAATTTTAGTGATGAAGTCAATATACTAAAATTCTTGTTGGAGGCAGCAATAATAACATAAATATACACAACATTCAATAATTTCAATTAAAGTTGTTACACAAGGATGTTAAAGTATAAAATTACAACGATAAAGTCAAAGTAACAAAATTATTGTTAAAGGCGGCAATAATAAAATAAATATACCCAATACTAAATGATTTTATTGAAATTTGGTATACAAAGATGCTTCAGTATGACAATTTCAATGATAAAACTAGTGTGTGTGTTTTGTTGGAGGCAGCAATAATAACATGAATGTGTTCAACATTCTAGGATTTTAATAAAATTTGATATACAGGGATGTTTAACTAAGCCAGTTACAATTGTTATATCCCCATATCAATAACGATAATATCCTAAATAATCATTCCTTCTCCACTCATTAAATAAATCAATTCCCAAACATAATAAAAATAAACCTTTGCCCTTATTTTTATTAGTTGCTGTCATACTCATTTTTAATTTATTGTCATCCCTCAATATGTGAAGCATTTTAAATTGTAAAACAAACATCCGTTTCAAAGTCGTTAATGTCATATCCCAGACACAAATAAACCTTTGTTCCATATTGATAACACCACCCTCCGCGGAACTTCCCTATATATATGTTGCATGTTTAGTTTTAAGTTAGTGGGGAACTATTCTTTGACGAAGTACTAAATAAATAATTTTTACTTCATATATATGTTAATTTTAATTTAACCTATTCACCAATTTGTGCGCTATATATAATATATATATTGCCCCACGATCGGTAAACAATCAAGTGTCTGTGTGCGACGAAGAAAGAAGTCCGACCCACAACACAATGATAAAGTCAAAATAACAAAATTCTTGATGGAGGCGGCAATAATAAAATAATTATACACAACATTCAATGATTTTAATGAAATTTGGTATACCGGAGTGTTTAAGTATGCCAATTACAATGAAAAAATCAGTATACCATAATTCTTGTTGGAGGCGGCAATAATAACATAAATGTACACACATTTAATGATTTTAATAAAAGTTAGTATATAAAGATGCTTAAGTATGCCAATTACAATGATAAAGTCAAAATAACAAAATTCTTGTTGGAGGCGGCAATAATAAAATAAAAAACACAACATTCAACGACTTTAATAAAATTTGGTATACAAGGATGTTTAAATTTGCCAATTACAATGATACAATCAGTATATAAAAATTCTTATTGGAGGCGGCAATAATAACATAAATGTACACAACATTCTATGGTTTTAATAAAATTTAGTAAACAGGCATATTTAAGTAAGCTAATTACAATGAAAAAGTCAGTATACCAAAATTCTTGTTGGAAGCGGAAATAATAACATGAATGAACACAACATTCAATGATTTCAAAAAAGTTGGTATACAAGGACGTTAAAGTATGCCAGTTGCAACGATAAAGTCAGAATAACAAAATTCTTGTTGGAGGCGGCAATAACAATATAAATAAACACAAAATTCAATAATTTTAATCAAATTTGGTATGCAGGGATGTTTAACTACAATGATAAAATCAATAGATAAAAATTCTTATTGTAGGTGGCTATAATAATATGAATGTACACAGCAATCTAAGATTTTATTGAAATTTGGTTTACAGGGATATTTAAGTAAGCCAGTTACAATAATAAATTCAAAATAACAAAATTCTTATTGGAGGCGGCAATAATAAAATAATTATACACCACATTCAATAATTTTAATGAAATTTGATATACCGGCATGTTAAAGTATGCCAATTACAATAAAAAAATCATTATAGCAACATTCTTGTTGGAGGCGGCAATAATAACTTAAATGTTCACAACATTCAATGATTTTAATAAAATTTGGTATACCGGTCTGTTTAGGTATGCCAATTACAATGAACAAATCAGTATACCAAAATTCTTGTTGGAGGCGGCAATAATAACATAAATGGACACACATTCAATGATTTTAATGAAAGTTAGTTTACAAGGATGTTAAAGTATGCCAGTTACAGCAATAAAGTATAATAAGAATAACAAAATTCTTGTTAGTGGCGGCAATAATAAAGTACAAAATTTTTTGTTGATAGCGGCAATAATAACATAAATGTACACAACATTCTAAGAAATAATTGAAATTTGGTATACAGAGATGTTTAAGTAAGCCAGTTACAATGATAAAGTCAAAATAACATAATTTTTGTTAGAGGCGGCAATAATAAAATGATTATACACAACATCTAAAAATGTAAATGAAATTTGATATGCCGGCATGTTTAAGTATGTGAATTACAATGAAAAAGTCAGTATACAAAAAAATTTCTTGGAGGCCGCAATAATAACATAAAACTACTCAAAATTTAATGATTTTAATGAAAGTTGGTATACAAGGATGTTTAAGTATGCCAATTATAATGATAAAGTCAAAATATCAAAATTCTTGTTGGATGCGGCGCAATTATAACATTAACGTACACAACATTCTTTAAATTTAATGAATGCCAATTACAATAATAAGGTCAGAATAACAAAATTTTTAATGGAGCCGGCAATAATAACATAAATGTACACAACATTCAACAATTTTTATTAAATTTGGTAGACAAAGATGTTTAAGTATGCCAATTACAATGATAAAGTCAGAATAACAAAATTATTTTTGGAGGCTGCAATAATTCACATTTAATGACTTTAATGAAGTTTGGTAGACGGGAATATTTAAGTATTCTAATTATAATGGAAAAGTCAGTATACCAAAATTCTTGTTGGAGGTGGCAATAATATCATAAATGTATATAACATTCCATTATTTCAATGAGAGTTGATAGACAAAGTATTTATTAAGTAGACCAATTACAATTATAATTTTAAAATACAAAAACCTTGTCAGAGGCGGCACTATTATAACATTAATGTACAATGTATTTTGATAAAAGTTGTTGTGTTTTAAATAATTTTACCAAACAGCCATTTTAAACTATTCCAATTATGCTTTGTAAAGAATATAGACTTTAATATAAAGTTTTATGTTATTCCTAAAATTTTACTGATACTGTTTTGCTTATTTCTAAGTTTGTAGGTAATAATGAAACTAGAAGACAAATGTATTCAAATTTTAAATTTAATTGAATTTAAAATGAATGTAATTATCTAGTTTGATGACGTATGTTATTGAAGTTTATCCATGCTTTAATCCAATATGTCTGTAAATTAAGTTAATTTGTGGTATCGATTATGATTTGTTTTGTAGGAGTATAATAATATTGTAAAGATTCATTCATTTCAAAACAATAATGAGTAATGAGTAATATTATTTATCCGATGATATACTTTAAGTTTATAATTGTAACTAAAGCACCAGAAAATATATTTTAAATTTTTTAGTCTTAATGCATATCTATTTATAATGTTATAAGCCTGCAAACTTGACCTTGCTCTACTATTGAAAAGGGTTCAACGATATTCATTCATAGAATACAAAAACATTTTTTTATGGCTTTCCGTTCTCACATTCCTGTTAAGATAATACATTTTGAATGTTATAGTTGGTAAGAAATATTCCCAATAATAATCGATGGTAATATAACACCGATTTTAAATATATTTACTACATAAAACTTGATTTATATAATTATTATTGTTAAATTTTGTTGAGTCATTGTACTAGTACCACTAGTGTTTGAATAGAAGTATATGATAAATAATCAATTCAATTACATTTTATTGTCTATACTTATCAAATAAATCACTGATACACTGGCTGACATAGAATTTCAAAAATGATTATAACTTGTAAGAAATTTTTATAAATAAATAAATAATAGAATGTTCTATACTACAAGAAGGGAAATAACATTAAGTAAATAACAACAAAAATGTTATTATTTGGAAAAAAATATATAAAAGCAAGTTATAAAATATCATAAAATAATGTAATAATATAAAAGCCATTCAGAGATATATTGTTAAAGAAATGCTATTAAAACTATTCAAATATTAGTTTGAAGATATCGCCAAAGATGTGTGATAATATAAACAGTAGTTAGGAAATATCGTCAAACAAGTGCTACTATTAAAAGCATTAGTTTGGAGATATCGTCAAAGAAGTGCGAATATATAAGCGGTAGTTTGGGGATATCGTCAAACAAGTGCTACTATAAAAAGCATTAATTTGGAGATATCGTCAAAGAAGTGCGATAATATAAGCGGTAGTTTGGGGATATCGTCAAACAAGTGCTAATATAAAAGCATTAGTTTGGGGATATCGTCAAACAAGTCTCACTATAAAAACATTAGTTTGGAGATATCGCCAAAGAAATGTATTTATATTAACACAAGTTTGAAGATATCCCCAAAAAAGTATAACTACATTAACACAAGTTTAGGAATAGCGCTGTACTCGTGTTGTTGTAAATATCTTGTTTATAACAAATAAAAGTATATTAATAATAAAAAATAAAGAATATATATAGAAAAACACGAACATGGCGCTATACCTAAACTAATTTTACCGTTTGTTTTTTATAACAAACATAATTAAATTATGATATTTATAAAAAATAAAAACATTTTATATTAATAAACAAATTATTTTACTCAATTTGTTTATTAATTTCAATTGTTACATTTTATTTTTTAATTTTTTAACAAATATAACTATACTAGTTATAAATTGTTAAGATCAATTTATAACACGGTAATTATTAATATTTATAACAATTCATTATATTTTTTTAATAGTATTAGTAATACCATTTACTATAATTTTAAATATTAAATATGTCTGCAACAAAAAGAAATAACCAAATAACTGTTTTATATCATGTTGTGCCATCTATTATAGATTTGTTAAAGTTATATATCCTCAAACTTGTCACAAGTTTGGAGATATTTTCGAATTTTACAAAAACCTATTTTAAAAACAAATTAGAAGCAAACAGAAGAAACCAAAGGTAACATATGTTACAATTATTGTTAATTTAAGTAATGAAATGAATTAATAATTTATTCAAAATCAGTCAATCGAATCACAGCGGCCAAGGGTCAAGCATAGACAATTGTTTCGGTTCTACAAACCTCGTCAGTATGCCTTGTACGACCACGGCATCGCATGATAGCGAAGACAATTTTGAATAAATATTTCTGTGCTTATGAACACAATTGATATTATAAATAATATTAAAAAAAAAAAAAAAAAAAAAAAAAATAATAATTTATTAATCATAAATATGGCATTGAAAATGCAAATCATTTTGCGAAACATGTTTGCCATTAAAAAATAATTATATAGTAGAATATTTTATTAGATGGCAAACCAGTCTTTCGTTTGATTATTTATAATTTAAGTAATGTCACTGTTGTATAGGCTATTTCATGGTTATTTGGCTATATACAATGTATATCCTCAAACTAGTGCAGTCTCGAACTCGTGCTCTTCCGTATATATATATATATATATATATATATATATATATATATATATATATAATTATTATAAAATATAAGCTATAAACTAACTTTTGACTCTGTATATATAAAAATATATAAAATAAACTCAAAACTAATACATTTTCTAATAACTATAATGCAAACATGCAAATGAAAGTTAAGCTTTAACTCGCAAAATAATTGATAAGTATAGTACACAAAAAATGATAGTAATTTTTAAGTGCATTGTAGATAAGGCCAATCTCTAACAAACTATATGATTTTCAACTACAACAGTCAAGCAACTTAGAACAAATAAAAATTGATAAGATATTGAGAGACGTCAGAAAGTCATTTGATATAAAAAATGTAAAATGTAAGAATAAAAGAAAGTGGAAAAACAGCAGACATAATTATTTTCAATATCAAACTAATACATTATACAACTAAACTAAACTGATACATACCAATTTTAGAATTAAGCAAAACTTTACAATAACAAATACCAACATTAAAAAAATATATATAAATAATACAAACAACGTCTGAACTAAACTAATTGCAAAAAATATATTAATTATTATTAATGCATACGCTATACTATCACTTAGTTACTCATTTGGGATTATAAAGTAGCCAAACTCAGATTTAAAAAATCTTGATATACTTACATGCGCTATGGTGACGCTAGAAAATGCATCACCAAAGATTATGTAAACAAAAATTAACCTCACAAAATAAAGTGGAACAAGATATTACCAATTTAAAACAGCTTTATCTGTAAGAAATATACACACTTAATAACTACTTTTACTCAATATTAAATGACTTTATAATTTATTTTAATTCGTATAGACAACAACTATACAACTCTAAACATAAAAAAAGGCCCAATAACATTAAGTAAACTGTAGTTTATCCAAATAATAATGAAACGCAAGTTTGTTTATCAATTTGTAACTCGTTTAAAAACAAAAAATCAAAAGATTTTGATGGTTTTTCTATATTTTTGATAAAAGATCTACCAGAAAATGTTCTTAGCTTATTTGCTAATCTAATAAATACTTCTTTTGAAGAAGGTTTTTTTCCATCCAAATTAAAAATAGCTTGTATTATTCCAATATATAAAAAAGGTGACAAAGATGTTTGTAGCCATTACAGACCAATTGCATTAACTTCTTGTTTTAGTAAAATAATTGAAAAAATAATTAAAGTCAGATTATCGTCATTTTTAGAAAAACACTGTGTTATTTCTGGTAATCAATTTGGATTTATTAAAAATAAAAATACCTCTGACGCAATACTTAATTTTCTTAATCACGTTTATGAGGAACATAACAATGGCAATGTTGCTGTGGCAGTGTTTTGTGATTTGGCAAAAGCATTTGATTGCGTGGATCACAAAATACTGTTACAAAAACTTGAACATTATGGTTGTAGAGGCTCTTGTCTTTTATGGTTTAGAGACTACCTTTCAAATAGAAGCCAGTTTGTCAAATTAAAATCTTCTTCATCCAGCAATTTAAACATTTCTAGGGTCGTTCCACAAGGAACTATTTTAGCTCCTATCTTGTTTCTTCTGTATATCAACGACTTATTAAACATTAAAATATCTGGAAAATTTACTGTTTTTGCGGATGATACTAACATTTTATGGTCTAGTAAAAATATTGCTAGCTTAACGTCTACTATTGAACAAGATTTATTATCTGTAAGTAATTGGTGTACAGCTAACTTGCTAAGCTTCAACGCCAAAAAATCACAGTTTATTTCATTTTTTAGTAGTGATTTGCCTCCTTTAAATATAGGAGATAATGAAATTCCTCAATCCAATCAGGTTGTCTTTCTTGGTTTAAAATTAGATTATAAGCTAAGGTGGTGCGATCAGATAGACTATGTAACTGCAAAATTATCAGCTGGTTGTTACGCTATTAAAAGAACCATTAAACAATTAGGTTACGATGTGGCTAAACAAGTGTATTTTTCTCTTATAGAAGCGTACTTACGATATGGTGCTGCATTCTGGGGTTGCTCGTCAAAAGAACAGATTAATCAAATTTTTATTTTACAAAAAAGATCATTAAGAATCTTGTGTTCTATAAAAAGTAATTTAATATCTTGTAGACCACTTTTTAAAGAGCATAAAATATTAACGTTGCCTTCTTTAATTATCTTAGAAACTGTTTGCCTCATAAAGAAAAACTTTAAATGTAGTTCTTCAGATGTTCTCGTGACTAGATCAAATGACCTTAATTTTCAACTTCCCATCCCTCACACTACTCTTTGCAAGAATTCCCTTATTTACAACGGAAAAAAAATGTTTAATGCTTTACCTGTAAATATAAAGTCTGAAAAAACTTACCGTAAATTTAGAACAAGTGCCAAACATTATTTACAAAATAAATTATTTTATAGTTTAGATGAATTTTTAAATCCTTAATAATTTTTATATTAGCTTTATATTTTATATTTATATGTATGATGTATGTTGTATTGTATTGTATTGTTTTGCAATGCGCTGTATTTTATTGTATTCTATTTTATTGTATTTCTTTATATTGTAAATAATTAGTTTAAGTTAGTTTTAAAATTTATATTGTACAACGTCATGTTTATCAATAAATTCTACTACTACTACTTATTCTCTTCGCACAACATTTATACACAAATACTAGAGACATAAACAATGTTTTTTTTTCTCGTACAATACAGACCTAATATTTATTTATACATAAAATAATTAATTTATTTTCTATACATTTTACATTTATTTAAATATACAATATCCTAACACTCCTTACAACTTGAATTAAAACTTATATAAAAAATAAAACTAAATCTATAAACATTTATTGTAAGACGGTATTACTTATTAAACTAAAACACAATTTAAAAAAACAAATTTATTTGATTTTTTTAGACCTTAAATTGTACCGTGGTTCTTTTTCCTCAGCTATAAGCTGAGTGTCTGGTATGGTATTGGGGTGCTAATTTTATTGAAAATGGTCTCACCCTTTCTTACCCCACTACTACTAGGAAAACTAAAAAGGTATCCAGAAGGGGCTTTTGTCTATGTTTTTTAATAGTTTTACCTCCAACGTCTACGTCACATATCCCCACATTACTTAAAATTTTACCTTTTTGCCAAGCCGTTTCAAAATGTCTTTTATAATCTCTCACCAGTACAGTATCTCTCATGTAAAATTGTTTTGATTCAGGGTTACTTTTTTCTTTAATTGATTTATTTTTCATACTCATTACATTTTTTGTACAAGGTCTTAACATATCAAAATGGGTTTGCAATTTACGATTAAACAGTAATTCCGCAGGGCTTTCACCAGTGCTACTATGTGTTGTTATCTAATAATCAAATAAATATTGTTGTCATTCTAATTCCGAAGTTTGAACATAATATATATATATATATATATATATATATACTTTTTAATGCTTTTTTAACTAATTTTATTGTTGTTTCAACGGCCCCGTTACTTACAGGATAATAAAGTTGTGATTTCTTGCTTGAAATGCCGTTTTTGCAGGAAATTCTTTAAATTCGCTTAAATAAAAAAGAAGTTTGTTATAAAAAACCAGAAAAACCTAGCAAATAGATCTCCAAAGCATGTTATAGTTGCTTTTGCAGTAGTTTCATTCATTTTGAAAACTTTTACCTATTTGAAGTAAGCATCAACGCAAATTAAATATTTACTTTCTTTTAAAAGCCATAAAAAATCTACATAAATGTGCGACTCAGGTTTATCAGGCACAGACCAAGACTAAACTTAATTTTTACTAGTGTTGGTCTTGCAGCTTAGACAAGTTTTTTTCTATTTTTTTATCCATAATTGGCCACCAAAAATAAAAACTTGCAATAGATTTTATTTTGCAAATCTTTAAATAAGTTGCGTGCAAATTTTCTAAAATAGATTTTTACATTTGCTTAGGGTAACAACTCTATAATCCCATACTAAACATTATTGTTCTGTATGTAGTTAATTTCTCCGATTATAAAATGGTTTTTTCCATAACTTTCTAGATTCATTCCATCCAAAAAGACAACTACTATATATGCTATTTAGCATAGAATTTTTTCTAGTTTTGCGCGCAATTTTTTATGTCTATTATTTTGTTGAAGTATAAAACATAACCAACCTCAGGTTTATTCATTTATTTTCTTGGCTGCAGAAACCGGGACAAAGCATCAGCAGAGTTATTTTTTGACGTGACATACTTAATTTCATATTGGTAACCTGCTAAAACTATCGCCTAACTCTGTAATCTACTAGCCGCAATAGTTGGTATGCTCTTTTTTTCCCAAATATTGAAAGAAGCGGTTTATGGTCTGCCAATAATTGAGAATTTTTTCTATATAAGTATTGATCAAATTTTCTTACAAATTTATTGACACGGCTTTTTTTATCAATTTAGGAGTAGCTTTTTTGCTATGTGATAGCGTTTTAGATGCGTAAGCTATAGGTTTGGATGTTCCGTGCGTGTAAATATAAGCTAATACTGCACTCACTCAACAAGAGCTTGCAATACAAGACAAATTAAGCGGTTAATCTGTATTATAATGTACTAGTATTTTGTCAGAAACTAATTTTTGTTTAATATAGTTAAACTGAATGTCAAACATCCCACTTCCATTTACTTTTTTTTCTTTGTAATTTATGTAACATATGCAACTGTGAACTCAAATAATTAATAATAATAATAATAATAATAATAATAATAATAATAATAAGCGCCGCCACTGTGTCGATAAACAGCGAGATTTTGTAGCTCCGCGATTAACAGCAAAATACTTATGATAATAGGCCGCGTCAATGCGTAAGAGCGCTCTGACAATTAAAAACAAACTGTGTTTAACCAGTGCAAGTGTTTGTGACACCCATATCATAATTAACACATCAAATTCAACATCAATAATGCTGATGCATACATAACCTCTGGTAAGAAACGGTTCGCCCGAGAGGTTGACTCACGGCCGTTGTCTTGACGCCAATCGAAGTAACAAGAAAACAACAATAAGGTAGTATCTCTTTCAACAATGCATACTTTATCAATCAAGAATTCGTTTCTCCAAAGTGCTATTAGCATTTGCAGCACGGTTAAAATATTTTAATTATTTTAAAACTAATATTAGGAAGAACTAAATAAATAAAATTATATAAATAGTTATTGAACTCTCGGCTTAAATTAGTTAGAAATAGTTTCAAATATTATTGAATTATATTATATTTTGCTTTTAATGTTTTTAAATGTTGTTATTTTAAATTCATCTTAACATTGAAATGGATTTTAAATTATGTTCTAAGTATTTTAAACTTAGTTTATTTGTCTACATTATAAAGGTGACAATTTAATAACGGTAACACCGAAGGGAATGGTTTATCCATTGGAGGTGGCATCTCCGCGGTTGCCCTAGCTTTACCCATATTACAATGGAGCAAAATACATATAGTGCAAACAATCATATATCATTAGGTGCAGGAGCTGAGCCTAATGAACAAGAAATTCAGCTCACCGTGGATAATGAAGCGAGTGGCATGATTTCACGGTTTGGCAGACCGCCCACAAGGTTACACCCGGAACCCACCAATAGTGTTTCTCAGGAAACAAATAATTTGCTTCCTCTGACCACTAAGGCAGGTAAAACACGTGTACGTATGAAATGGACACTACAAGCTAATACATTTATCATGCGTACATATTATAAAATCACAAAATTAGAAACAGACATGACTGAGTACAGACAGAGTTTACATGCAGCGTTTTCAGCAGAATATCCAAACATCCAAATCACACAACAAAGAATTGCGGACCAACGACGAGTAATTGTCACAAATAAGCTAATTCCTACCACTAGACTAGAAGAAATTAAACAAGAAGTAGCTGACAGCTTAAAAGATAATCTTGAAACGTCACTTAATACTGAACATACTACGACAACGACTAATAATAATTTTAACCGCAGTTTAATTATATTACTAGAATCGCCCACAGTCACAAATAATGTTGTTGAACAAAATATAAATTTAGATTTAAACGAACAAGATAATGCCGCAGTCCAAGTCAACCCAGAGACATCATTAGTTGATCAAATCAAAACGCTATTTTATGCAGCATTAACAGAATATACCGGAACAGATCCAACCCGGAGACACGTAATCCCTAAACAACATCCATCCCAAAAACTGGCAATAATTGTAAATATAATTAACACGCAAATTTTACCAAAACATCTGGAAGAAAATAACAGTTTTATAGACACTCATACTGCTATATACTGTGCTGCTATTGCTGCTGTACAATCAAATGGCTTCAAAACATTGGAAAAATCTACAGCCAAAAATTTAAAAACAAAACCGCCATGGGAGAGACGCCTTGAAAACAGAATTGAAAATATCCGACGCGATCTAGGACGACTTACTCAATATATTCGAGGCCAAACATCAAACAGATTGCATAAGAATGTTATTATTATTATGAATAAAATGAAAGTCCACTCAATACATGAAAATGAAAACAAAAACGCTACCGAGTGCAGAGATACGCTACAGCAAAAACTTTTGGCACTCAGCGGAAGGCTTAAACGATATAAACTGTGCACTAAAAGGAAACAAGAAAATCACTGCTTTACACGTAATGAGAAAGGATTTTACAGAAATATTAATGATAAAACCGACCGCAAACAACCAATGTCTATGCCTCTACAACAAAACTCTATGCTTACACAACAAAACATTGAGACATTTTGGTCATCAATATGGTCCGAAAAAATAGAACACAACACTTCTGCATACTGGATTAAAGAAGAAAAAACTAGAACCGATTATTTACCTGACATGACACCACTACCAATTTCTACTAAACTTGTTTCAGAAATAATAAATAAGACACACAACTGGAAATCACCCGGAACTGACAACCTGCATAACTATTGGTACAAAATGTTTACTTGCACACATGAATACATCAAACAGCATGTATCACATTTTATGCAAAATTCAAATACATTGCCAAGTTTCTTAACGCAGGGTGTTACTTATTTGATACCAAAAGACAAAAATGATCTTGGTAATCCTAGTAAATATAGGCCAATAACATGCCTCCAAACTATTTACAAAATTATAACATCGTACATTACTCATCATTTACAAATGCACATCTCTAACAACAATATTCTCACTGAACAACAAAAAGGCTGTCGACAAGGTTCACAAGGATGTAAAGAACAACTGATTATAGATTCAGTAATTCTTCGCCAAGCTAGAACATGCCGCAGAAATATATTTACGACTTTTATTGACTATAAAAAGGCGTTTGATTCAGTGCCACACTCATGGTTAATAGAAACACTACATATATATAAAGTACATCCACAAATAACATCTTTTTTGCAAGAAATTATGAGTAAATGGAACACCGTAGTTAAATTAAAATCAGACGATCTACAAATAAATACTAACCCTATCTACATAAAGCGAGGTATATTTCAAGGTGGTTCTTTGAGTCCGCTCTGGTTTTGTCTTGCTCTCAATCCTCTATCTCAAATATTAAATGCCACTGGTTATGGGTATAATATCATAAAACAACTCAATATAAACTGAGCCATCTAATGTACATGGATGATATTAAATTATATGGTACTACCCAATCTCAAATAAAACAATTAACAAAAATAGCATCAACTTTTTCAAAAGATATTCGAATGAAGTTTGGCATTGACAAATGTAAAGTACAAAGTATCAGTCAAGGAACTAGAGAAATGTCAGCTTATGAACTAGAAAACGGAGAAGTCATTGAACCTATGGAAGATGGAGAAGTTTACAAGTACCTTGGTTTTTATCAATCAAGACAGATAGAACACAGCAAAATTAAAACTGAACTGACCAACAAGTATAAACAACGACTTCACAATATATTAAAAACCAGCTTGAATGGCAAAAACATTATTAAAGCCATAAACACATTTGCAGTGCCTGTACTTACCTACTCGTTTGGCATAATAAATTGGACCAACACAGATCTAGAGCGTCTAGAAAGGTTAACTCGGACTACTCTTACACAATATAGAGCACATCACCCAAAAGCTAACACAGATAGGCTCACTCTACCAAGAAAACATGGGGGAAGAGGTCTTACCAACATTATTGCACTGCATTATAAGCAAATTGTATTGTTAAGGCAATTCTTTTATTCCAAGCAAGTTTCATCGCCTTTGCATAACGCTATAATTCTGGCCGATACTAAACATACGCCATTAAATCTACAAGACATAACTACAGATTATTCGTTACACATCTCTACAGATCTAACCATAAAACAAAAATGGGCTCAAAAATCGTTGCATGGAAGACATTCTTATGATTTAGATCAATCTTATGTCGACAAAGAAGCCTCAAACGCGTGGCTCACTCATGCTGATATATTTCCTGAGACTGAAGGATTTATGTTAGCAATACAAGATCAGGTCATTAACACTAACAACTACAAAAAATACATAATAAAAGATTGTAATGTGCAAACTGATCAATGTAGGCGATGTCATGCGCAGTCGGAGACTATACAACATATAACATCGGGTTGTAAACTACTGGCGCAAACTGATTATTTATTCAGACACAATCAAGTAGCAAACATAGTTCACCAACAACTTGCAAAAAATAAAAACTTAAAAACAGATCAGAATCCCTACTATAAATATATGCCTGAACCAATTTTAGAAAACGGTACTCACAAGTTATATTATGACAGGGCAATAATAACTGACAAAACAATACATCATAATAGACCGGACCTGACATTAATAGATAAAAATAATAAAACTACATATATTATAGATATTGCAATCCCTAACACTAATAACTTCGAAAAAACGTACAACGAAAAAATGGAAAAATATACAGCGTTAGCAGATGAAATACAGAGAATATGGGCAATGGAAAAAGTGGTAATTGTACCGCTTATAATATCAAGCACCGGAATTATTCCCCATAGTTTTCAGAAAAATATAAAAATTTTAAACTTACATAACAATATTTATATAAAAACTCAAAAATCTGTAATTTTAAACACCTGCCGTACAGTCAGAAAATTTTTAAAATAATTTGTAAGATTATATAACGCCTTTGGTGTAAGCCCAGCGTTATATAAACTGCTACCGGTGTTAACCGAGAAAAACAAGAATAATAATAATAATAATAATAATAATAATAATAATAATAATAATAATAATAATAATAATAATAATAATTAAATACGTAATCTACTAGCCGCAATAGTTGGTATCTATACTACGTATCTTATTGATGTAGCAATACCAGCAGACCATAACATCAAGGTCAAATATAACGAAAAAATTGATAAGTACTTACCTCTAGCGCACGAAATAGAAAAAATTTGGAAAGACAAAGTGAGAATAATCCCCATAATTATGTCATCAACAGGTATAGTGCCACTAAATCTAAAGGAAAACCTAAATGAATTACAGCTTAAAGAATATGTTATAATACCTATGCAAAAGGCTGTGATACTAAAAACATGTAACATCGTTAGGTCTTTTCTAAAACAATGACAATCTTTACTGGACCTGGTCCCGTACCCGTCCAATAAATAATTCCCAGGATAATAAAAGATGGAATGTTATTCAAGAGACAATGGCTTGGTACAAATACACACCAAAATGGAACGCTGAAAATGAAACCGTTAAAATCTATTGGGATACGCCAATTGTTACTGACAAAACAATTGCACATAACCGGCCCGATATTGTTTTATTTAACAAAAAAGAAAAATACGTAACTTTAATTGACATAGCTGCACCAGGAGATGAAAACATTGACAAAACGTACAAGGAAAAAATTAACAAATATCAAGACCCTGCATACCAAATCAAGAAAATTTGGCAAGTTAACAAAGTTGTAATTATCCCCCTAATAATAAGTGTCAACGGCTTAATACAGAAAAACTTTTCTAAACATCTAAATGACATTGAAGTAAATACCTATTCGAACCTGCTAGAGTGTCAGAAAGCAGTAATTCTGGGCACGTGTCATATTGTCCGAAAAGTCCTAAACCAATGACTGCAGCCTTGGTTCAATTAAACCCGGCAAAAACCGGTTAAAGCCGTGAATAAAAAAAAAAAAAAAAAATAATAATAATAATAATAATAATTCCGGGGGGAATCCTGTTAACCCCTACAGAACGCGTCCCTAAGGTGGCGGATAAGGGAAAACCCTCTAGATATAGAGGGTAGGAGAATTATACTCCCGCGGACCAACAGGACACAGGATAACCAACGGCTTTGGGCGAATGAGTTACCTGTGAGATGGGCGTCTGCATTCCAAAGGAACGGCCTATCGCAGGTGTCTGTATGCCAGAGGGGCGACCTGAAAAAATAAGCTTTGGCAGCAGCACCGTAAAAATGCCAACCCCCCCATAACAATGGGGAATGTACGTTTATTAGACAAAGGACCGCTGCCTGGGGTGCGCCAGGGCATATCTGGAGCCGATGCTGGGTATGACAGTATGCGAATCATCGGTGGTAGGAGCGCCGGGAAGCAAACTTCTATCAACCAAATAAGCGATGCTTCCGAACAAAATATTATAGGAAACAACCAAGACCTACAGTTTCCACCTGATGAAAGTGCTTTGCCTGTGCAGATACAGGCAACCACCAAAACAGGCAAAATAAGAGAGCGACGTAAATGGACACTTCGTCTTAACAAAATTATAATGCGCTCGTACTACATAATAACTCATAATGAAACAGATACAATAGGATATACCCAAAAACTGCATCAATACATTGTTGAGAAATACGCTGAATTAAACGACTTAACAGCCCAACGAATAGCAGATCAAAAAAGAGTAATAATAAGAAATAACTTAATAACGGAACCAGAATTAGAAATAATTAGAGAAGAGGTTAAACATTATTTATTACTTAATAAAGACACTGAAAGAAATAATGAATCAGATGATATCGAAATAATATCAGGAAATGAACACCATCTTGATACAAACTTAATACATAATACCAATCAAAGCGACCAAGAACACCACAATACACCCAACGTAGACATAGAAGAACGAATACCCGTCCATATCAAAAATATATTTATGGAATATAACACACAATATATTAATTTAAATCCCAGTAGTAGAGACTATATACCAAAGATAAATATTTCCCAACAAACTCTTTGGAACATATCAATTGTAAATAAAATTATTGAGAAAAACATAACAATAGATACATCGTTAGAAGATATAATATGTCTTGTATATTGTGGAGCTAAAACTGTATCATCGTTAGAACAAACAAAACACAATACACACAACAAAAATCAAACTAGTTTCCAAAGAGTAAATAAGCCAGCATGGAAAATAAGATTAGAAAACAAAATAAAAAATCTTCGAAAAACTATAGGACAACTCAGTAGATACACACAAGGACAAGGAACTACTAAACTCTTAAATAAAATTAAACATCTATTTATACACTTACAAACAAATTCTGAACCTAATACAGAACAACATAGAAATGAGTGTTTGGTGCTACTTGAACTTCAGAAACAAAAACTATCGGCAATGAGCCACAGACTACGTAGGTACAACACATTGCTGGAAAAGAAAAGGCAAAACATATTATTTCAAAATAATCAAAAAATGTTCTATAGACAACTAGAAGGCGATACAAATAATAACTACCCTACACCAGATACTCAAAACATTCAAAAATATTGGGAAAACCTATGGTCAAACCCCATCAAACATGTAAAAGATGCAATATGGATAAAAGAAGAACAAAACAGTCACAAACATACACAAGAAATGACAAATATCCAAATATCAGAAAAAGATGTCAAAGAGACCATTAGACATACATTAAACTGGAAAGCAGCAGGTCCAGACAAAATACAAAATTTTTGGTATAAAAAATTTCCCATAACACACAAATACATTGCACATCAACTTAATAAAATAATTTACAATCCAGAAGAAATCCCACCATTCCTCACGGAAGGCATCACACATTTACTGCCTAAAAACGCCAATACCAAAAATCCGGAAAACTATCGCCCTATTACATGCTTGCCTACAATGTACAAAATCTTAACAAACATTTTAACACGTAAAATTAACGAACATATAGATTATCATCAACTAATGTCACCAGAACAAAAATGTAGAAGTATCACACGCGGTTGCAAAGAACAACTAATTGTAGATAGCATCATTACAACACAGGCACAATGGAAACACAGACATCTATATATGGGCTATATTGACTACAAAAAAGCATTCGATTCTATACCACACACCTGGCTTATCCATGTGTTAGAAATATATAAAATTCACCCACAAATAATTAAATTTTTAACTGCAGCCATGAAAACCTGGAAAACCCGACTTCATATCAAAACTACCACCAATAAAGTTGAAACTGAAGCAATAAAGATACAAAGAAGCATATTTCAAGGAGATTCTTTGAGTGCTTTATGGTTCTGCCTAGCGCTCAATCCAGTATCCCGTACATTAAATAGAAGCAAATATGGCTATAAACTAAACGAACATACCAAAATCAACCACCTACTATACATGGATGACATAAAAATTTATGCAGCCAACCGAAATCAATTATTTCAAACCACTGCTCTACTACATTAAATTAGCGAGGACATCCACATGACATTTGGAAATTCTAAATGTAAAATAATACATATTGAAAAGGGCAAATGGGCTCATACGGATAACATGGAATTGAGTGGCAATTTAACTATTGAGGCAATGGAGGAAGAAGAAACTTATAAATATCTAGGTATGGCACAAAATACCAAAACAGACAACAAACTAATGAAGAAACAATTTTCTGATAAATATGAACAACGATTGAAACTAATACTTAAAACTAAACTCAACGGAAAAAATATTGTAAAAGCTGTCAACAACTATGCTATTCTATCCCTTACGTACTCTTTTGGAGTAATCAAATGGTCTAATACAGAATTAGATGAACTTGATAAAAAAACCAGAACTATGCTAACAAAACAAAACATGCACCACCCAAAAGCATGCAAACAACGTGTAAACATACCCAGACATAAGGGAGGACGCGGTATACTAAATATTAAACAACTCCACAAAAACCAAATATACCAACTACAAACTTACTTCAAATCCCAACCGGAAAACATACTGCATAGAACATTAATTCAAATTGACAACAACTACACCGCACTAAAACTAAATGAAGACCTAGAACCACAAAAAACACATAACGATCTTATTAAAGAACGAGAACGAGAGTGGCAAGATAAACAACTACATGGTAAGCACCACTATGAAATACACAAAAATGACACTAATCTAGAGTGGTTAAACAAGTGGCTGTCATCCGGATATTTAATGCCTGAAACTGAAGGATTTGTAATAGCCATTCAAGACCAGGTTATTAAAACCAAAAACTACTCAAAATATATACTTAAAGAGGGAAATATTGAAGATAGGTGCAGAAAATGCAATAAACCTAACGAAACAATCACACACATAATATCAAGATGTGAAAAGCTGGCACCTACAAAATACACAAACAGACACAATAAAGTAGCTGGTATTGTGCACCAACAACTTGCAAATCAAATACTACCTACAAATAAAAATAATGAACAATACTATATCTATAAACCTAAAACAATAATAGAATCAGACAAATACACACTACTATGGGACTTACCTGTTCAAACTGATAAAACTATCATTAATAATAGGCCGGATTTAATATTTAAGAACAAGGAACAAAAACATACGTACCTCATAGACATCGCAGTTCCAGCAAGCAAAAACCTAAAATAGAAAATATCTGAAAAGAAAGATAAATATAACGACTTAGCATATGAAATTAAAAAGATATGGAAACAGGAGAAAGTCGAAATAATTCCTATAGTAATTTCTGCTACAGGCGTAATACCTCAACTTACGTTAGAAATGCTTACCAAACTAAATATAAATACCAACAAACTTGAAATAATGCAGAAGGCTGTCCTACTAGACACAGCTAACATCACAAGAGCATTCTTAGGAAGCAATTAAAATGTGTATATCCTTGGGAAACCCGCATATACACATTATACAGCAATAAAAACTAGATAATTAAAAAAAAAAAAAAAAATAATAATAATAATAATAATAATAATAATAATAATAATAATAATAATAATCTTTATTTTGCAAAATTACAAAAAAGGCAAAGTTCATCACATTGATGTTCTTCCACTTAACCTTAATTTCAACAGTTAATTTGATACATAAAAAACAAACTTTCCATAATAATTGACTAACCCCAAAAACAATTTTAATTTTGTAACCTTATTTGTTGATCACCATGTTTGTTAATAATATATCTTAAATATGAAATCTCCTTAAAAAAAAAAAAAATTCTTGCCAAACTCTTAATTTAAATTTTTCTATACACTTAAAAAATTGCTGCAAGTTGTAAATGACTGTTAAAATCTTTTCCCGTAATCAAGATGCTGTCTAAAAATACTGCCACACTCGCTATTGTAAAATGTCCGGCGCCAACGCGATTCCATATGGCAACCGGTTGTATTCAAATAGTCCTAAATGCGTAATTATTGTCACAGTTTTTTTTAATTCCTTATCAAGTTCGACTTGCGCATATGCCTCTAATAAATCAATTTTACTAAATAGTTTTCCACCATTTAAATTAGCAAATAACTCCTCTATTTTTGGCACCGGATATTTATTTATTTGTAAATTCTGTTTTCCTGTCATTTTGTAATCCCCACACAATCAAATAGTTCTCTTTTTTTTTATAATCGGAACTACAGGTGTTGCTCATTCGTTTGTATCTATTTGTGTAATAATAGGTTTGTTTCAACCTATAGTTTTGACAGTTTGTAAACCGTCAAAATTGTGCACACAAACAAATATTTGTAATTTTTAGACAATCTTTTATACACAGCAATTTGTTTGTGTGCATAGTTTGAACGGTTTGCAAACTGTAGGTTAAAACAAATCTAATACCTTATTTACTCAAACGCTCTATTTAAATTACTACTTTATCTTTCATTGCAATTTGCAAATGGCAATGACCTTGTTTTACAGAACTCGGTACCCTTTTTTTAAAACTAGGTTTACTTTATAATTTTCCAATCCGTCTTTAAAAACGTTTGTAAATTGTGTTAATACACTACTACTCACACATTCTGATGGATGTTTTATTTCACTATCTGTTGTCATATTTAAAACATTTAAATTATCATCAATTCTAATCTTTAATTTTGTCATTCATTCTCATAACAAAAAAAGAAGTAGAAAACAAAATAAAAGAAAGAAAAGAAAATTTCTACAAAAACAAAATAAAAAATGCAAACGGAAACCAAGCTAAACAATGGGCAGAAATAAATAGTATGCTAAATAAAACAAAGAAAAAAACAAAACAAGAAATAACTGAAATTATAACAGAACACGGACAAACAAAGGCAAATGAAACTGAAATAGCGGATGAACTAAACAACTACTTTGCAACAGAGGGAAAGAAATTGGCAAAAAAAAATTAAAAAAATGATGACAATGAAACAATAACAACCGCAAGAATTGAAGAAGAAGCTTTATTTAACAAAACATCAGAACAAGAGATAGAAGATATAATCCAACAACTAAAAATAAGAAGCGCGCCAGGAGAAGATCAAATAACCCATGAAGTGATAAAAGTAATAAAAAAATAAGTAGCATCAATATTGAAAAAACTCATAAATAAAATGATAGAAACAGGTGAATACCCACAAATACTTAAAAAACAAATTGTGTTCCCTGGTCCATTCGTAGTCTATTTTGTGTCCTTTTATTGTCCATATGATGAATAGATTCAGTTTGCTCTAATAGATGCACTTCTTTGACTGCCCGCTCTATGTTTATTGATAATTCCATCGCCTTGCCGTATGTTAATATTTTTTTCGCAAACAATTGTTGCTTGATTAGTTTCCTCTTTAATCCGTACACTATTTGATGCCGGAGATTTTTTTCCAACGTGGCTGTAAACTCGCACGATTTTGCCAAACTTTTTAATGCTGTTACGTACTGAGTCACCGATTCTCCTGCCTCTCCTGTAGTAGATTATGTTTCAATTACCATAGCAACAAGTAAAAACAATTATTGTTTTTTTGTTAATCTCAATACAAAAAAAAGTCAACTACAATTAATTATGATTATTATAAATATACAGGGTGTCCGGAAAATACGTGTACAACGTTTGACGACAGACTCCTGACGTCAAAATAGGTCGATCTAAGCCGACTTAGTTGTATTCAAAATTGTCTCGTTTAGCCGGTAGAGGGCGTCAAAAAAAAACAAAAGTATAACAAAGTTGAAAGTATCTATTGTAAGAAACTAAGTAAAACAAAAACATTACTTAAGCAAATGTGTAAAATGACCGCCATCTTGCTGAATACACTTATTACCACTCTTTAAAAAATGATATTGGACCCTATCTAATGTCTCGGGATTATTAAAATGGTTGCCTGCATTTAAAATCCGCTGCAATAAATCATCGCGTGTGTTTACCGGAGTCTTGTAAACTTCTGTTTTAATAGCGCCCCACAAAAAGAAGTCACACATATTTAACTCAGGAGAACGTGGTGGCCATTTTACTGGTGCATCATTGCCTCTTCCAATCCATCGGTTGGGATATTGATGATGTAAGTATTGCCAAACGGCAACGGAAAAATGGGGCGTGGCACCATCATGCATATACTACATTTCCCTCCGAAGTAAAAGGGACAAATTCTCCAGAAGAATTGGTAATGTGTCTTGCAAAAAATTTAAATAAATATTTCCATCTAACCTGTCTGGAATAACAATGGGACCAATAAGGTAGTGATCAATAATACCTGCCCAAATATTAATTTTAAATTGATGCTGATGATGTGCAACTTTAATGGCATGTGGATTTTTATCGGAATAAATATGTTCGTTGTGCAGATTGGTTACCCCAGATCTTGTAAAGCATGCCTCGTCAGTAAACATAATTTTTCTACAAAAATTTGGAACAAGGATTCTTTTGTTTCTAATAAATTGACAAAATGTAAGCCGCATGGGGGGATCAGTCGGTAAAAGTTCCTGGACTTTTTGTATGTGGTAAGGATGTAACAACTGTTCTCTTAAAACCTCATTGACAATCGTTTTAGGAACATTTAACTCACGTTCTAAGAGACGGGTACTGGTACTTCAACTCTTTCCAGAATCATCTCTTCTGTTTCCACAGTTCGAGTTGTTCGCATACGACCCCTGCCTTCAAACTTTTTCTCAAAACTGCCCGTTTCCCGAAGATGACGCTCAATATTGGCAAATGTTTGGTGGTTTGGTATTCGACGGTTAGGAAACCTCTCCATGTAAACCCTTACACTCTGACGCCCATTTCCTTGACAAAACCCGTATACCAGGAGCATGTCAACTTTCTGAGAGTTTGTATAATTTTTCATTTTTAATGGTAAAATGAACTTGTAATTTAAGAATGTTGATCGTATACTTGAGTAAATTTCATAGACTGGTGACAATTTGTCAATAATTGTCAAATTATTAAACGCCATAGCAACAAGGTCACTTAAAAAATTATTGTTACAAGTAATTTCTTTTTAATATTTACAAATTTTTGACGCTCTCTACCGGCTAAACGAGACAATTTTGGATATAACTAAGTCGGCTTAGATCGACCTATTTTGACGTCAGGAGTCTGTCGTCAAACGTTGTACACGTATTTTCCGGACACCCTGTATATATATATGTAGGACCGGACGCCCCTGTACGATACAAGACGCTTGGAACCGCCCGACCCGAGAGAGACGAAACTGAACCGACAAGACGACTAACATGTATTAGTTAATTTATAAAAAATGTATCAAGAGTGTAGATGTAATAGGGAATAAATTAATCTGTCATAAAGAAAAAACCCTGATGACAAAAAACCTACAGGTGAATTAAATAGAGTGGGACTGTTTTATTTGCCGCTGAACATTATTATTTCCTACAACTTGGTGGCTCAACCGGGATGCGGAACACGCAGTGAGTAAAGTCTTGAGTACAGCTGGTATTACAGTGGCGCGCGCTAAGATGTCCGCTTTAGGGGACATTGCCGATATTGACCACAATATTACGCATCTCCAGTGTAAATAATATGCGATGATCCGAACCGACGACTCAACAGAACGATGTTAAGAGAATTCCAAGGATTTACGTACAAAACGGGTTCAGATGAGTACTCATTAAAATTAGACGACATGAAAGCAAAACTGTCGTATGCAGATTTAGTGTCAGTGTGTCATGTACTCAATATCAAATACGACGGGTCCGAAGACGATGTTCGGCAAAGGATATTGACATTTCTATGCAATATCGTAGACAAAAGTGATGAAAGAATTAACCAAGACGAAGCCGAAGAAGAAAGTGAAGACGACGAATACGACGAACATGACGAAGAAGACGGAAAAGACGGATCAGATGGGTTAGAAGACAGTGATTAGACGAAAGATGCAAATAAGACGAAATCAAAGAAAAACAGTAGAGCTGGAGACGCCAACGACGACGATGAAGGTGCTGTAGCTCAAAATTATGACGTTATGAGGAACCGTTTTGCAGCCTGTTCGATCGCTTTTAGGGATATGGAAGATTTGATAAGACGATTCAACGGCAAGGATGGATATCCTATATTGAAATGGATTGACGAATTCGAAGAATTAGCTAAACTTGCAAACTGGAACGATTTCCAGAAAGTGATCTATGCCAAAAAACTTCTAGATGAACTTGCAAAGCTTTTAGTTCAGTCCGAAAAAGGAATAACTACCTGGCATCGATTAAAGGCTTTACTGAAGAGGGAATTTGAAGAAAAAGTAAGCAGCGCGGAAGTGCATAGAACATTGTTGGGCAGAGCTAAGAAGAAAGAGGAAACGATGCAAGAATACACTCTGGTCATGCGCGAAATAGCTAGCCGCGCATACATCGAACCAGAAACCACCATTCAATACATCCTTGATGGAACTCCAGGTGATCCTGCAAACAAAATGATTTTGTACGGAGCCAACGACTTCCGAGAGTTTAAAGCAAAGATCAAACTCTACGAAGCGATGCACAGAAGAACTGTAACGAATTTGGACACAAGGCGGGGGTGTGTCCTACCAAACCAAAAGATACCAATACCAAGAGCACCATGTTGATCAGCCACGAGAAGAACCATGCTGTCAAAGATGTCAACATACGAGGAAAGTCTATACCTGCATTGTTTGACACCGGAAGCGACATCAACCTAATCAAACGCGATGCCTTTATGACGTTGGGTCCAATACGTCTACAAAACAATACAATAACGTTAACAGGCATTGGAGGCAGCAGAGTTGACAACTTCCAAATCGACATTGGAGTCGACGATGTCGTGGTAAGCACAAAGATGTACGTAGTACCAAGCGACGCTTTGAAGATCCCAATGGTCATCGGCCAAGAATTTTTGAAGAACGCTGTCATCAAGATGAACGCAAATGGGATGATGGTGACGAAGAAAGTGTGCGACGACCTTTCCGATGACGAAGCACAGATGTTAAACATTGTATGTGAAGCACCTGTACTAGATCTAGGTCACATCATCAACGCTGACCTGAGAGACGAGATCAACCAGTTACACAAGACTTACGATCCAACTAAGAAGACGAAGGAGAGTTCGTTGAAGATGAAGATCATTTTGAAGAGCGAAGTTCCCATTTATCACAGACCCAGAAGGTTGGCACATGCGGAAAAAATCGAAGTGGACAGACAGATGGAAGAATGGCTACAAGAAGGCATAATCAGACCTAGCCAGTCAGAATTCGCGAGTCCGATCGTTTTGGTGAAGAAGAAGGACGGAGCAGTACGAATTTGCCAAGACTACAGACGACTGAATGAACAAGTCGTCAAGGACAGATACCCTCTGCCCTTGATCGAAGACCAATTAGATCGTTTGCAAGGATACCGTATCTTTAGTACATTGGATTTGAAAAACGGATTTTTCCACGTGTCAATTGATGAAGAAAGTCGAAAATATACATCTTTTGTCACGCCAACAGCCCAGTACGAGTTCATAAAGACGCCATTTGGTTTGTGCAACTCGCCGGCCATGTTCCAGAGATTCATCAACAAAGTATTCAGAGAACACATCAAAGGTGGAATCTTACTAACCTACATGGACGACTTGGTAGTGCTCGCCAAAAACGAAGAAGAAGCAGTGAGGAGATTGGCCATAGTTTTAAAGACGGCTGAAGAGTATGGTCTCCAAATTCAATGGAAGAAGTGTCAGTTCCTAACGAATACCATCGATTATTTGGGACATCGGATCGAAAACGGAAAGATAAGGCCATCGTCAGCGAAAGTGAATGCCGTGATGAAATTTCCCAAACCCGTTACGGTGAAGCAGGTACAAAGCTTTCTAGGCTTGACGGGGTACTTCAGGAAGTTTGTTAAGGATTATTCGATAATCGCAAGACCCCTTAGCAACTTAACAAGACAGAATGTTCCTTTTACCTTTGGCGACGAAGAAAATCTAGCCTTTGAGAAGTTGAAGCGAATACTGTCGACAGAACCAGTCCTGGGGATGTACGATGTAAACGCGGTCACCAAACTGCATACAGACGCCTGTATAGACGGATTCGGGGCGATCTTGTTACAAAAGAACGACTCCGGTGAACTTCACCCAATCTTCTATATGAGCAGAAAAACCTCAGAGGCCGAACGAAAGTACAGCAGCTACGAACTGGAGGTTCTCGCCGTCATATACGCTTTACGAAAATTCAGAGTATACCTACTCGGGTTGACATTCAAAATCGCAACTGATTGCTCAGCCTTTACGTTAACGATGAAGAAACAAGACTTATGTACTAGAGCCGCACGATGGGCCATGCTGTTAAGCAAGTTCAATTATTCCATCGAGCACCGACCTGGCACTAGGATGAAACATTCTGACGCTCTATCCCGAAACAGTGTGATGTTAGTCGTCAAGAATGAACTGATTGCGTCCGTGGAGTCTGCTCAATCACGAGATGAGCATCTATGCGTCATTAGGCAACTTCTATCCACTGGTCGACCATACAAAGAGTACGTGTTGAGGAACGACTTGCTCTACCGAGAACACGAGGGTAGGACATTGCTGGTCGTCCCAGAGCTGATGCAAGCTGGCATCGTAAAGAGTTTCCATGAGAACAATGGTCACTTTGCTATCAAGAAGACCAAGGACTTGGTTCTCAGAGAATTTTGGTTTCCAAGGATGCAAGAGAGGATTGAGGAATGCGTGAGGAACTGCATCCCATGCATCCTATCCGAAAAGAAGACGGAAAAGGCCGAAGGGTTCCTGAATCCTATTAGCAAGGATAAGCTACCACTTACTACCTACCATATCGATCACCTTGGTCCTATGGCAGCCACAGGCAAGGGATACAAGTACCTGTTTGTAATCATTGATGGATTTAGCAAATTTGTCTAGTTGTACCCTACGAAAACGGTGACAAGTCAAGAAGCCATTGCAAAGCTTGAGGTCCAAAAGCACACCTTTGGGAATCCAAAGCGCATTATCGCAGACAGAGGGACCGCCTTCACGTCTACAGCCTTTGAAGATTACTGCAGAACTGAAAGAATCGATCTGACCCACATCACCACGGGAGTTGCTCGTGCGAACGGTCAGGTAAAACGAATGAACAAAACCATAATTCCCATCCTTACGAACCTTTCATTGGAAGACGAGGCGAAATGGTACCGAAATGTAGAAGACGTACAAAGGGCACTGAACAGGACTCACCAAAGGAGCATCGACACGACCCCATTCGAACTGTTGTTTGGAGTGCAGATGCGTCATCCCAGTGATCCTGGTTTGGAAGAGTTAATACAAAAGGAGTACCGTCGAACGTTCCTGGAAGATCGAGAAGAAGTCCGAAAGGCTGCTAAAGAGCAAATTTTGAAATTGCAGGAAGAGAACCAAAGAACCTACAACAAACGACGGAAGCTGGCCAGAACTTACCAGATTGGTGACCTCATCGCCATAAAGCGAACCCAGTTCACCAATTTGGGCAATTTAAAACGTGAATTTCTAGGTCCATACAGAGTAACCAGAGTCAAAAGACACGACCGATACGACGTGGAACGAGTTGGTCCAGAAGAGGGTCCCAAGAAGACATCCACTGCAGCCGACTTTGTGAAACCGTGGGCACTCTGTTCCGAAGACGACCGTGGAGAAGATGACGAATCCGAGGATGAGGCAACCGGCGTCGACCACGAGGACGAGATCAAAAGTACGGAGTTGTACGGAGTTGTAGGACCGGACGCCCCTGTACGATACAAGACGCTTGGAACCGCCCGACCCGAGAGAGACGAAACTGAACCGACAAGACGACTTACATGTATTAGTTAATTTATAAAAAATGTATCAAGAGTGTAGATGTAATAGGGAATAAATTAATCTGTCATAAAGAATAAACCCTGATGACAAAAAACCTACAGGTGAATTAAATAGAGTGGGACTGTTTTATTTGCTGCTGAACATTATTATTTCCTACATATATAATATCTTTATTAAAAAAAAAAAAAACAATACAGAGTATAAAATAAAATATACATGTTGTGTACATATATAGACATTCTGTTTTGAAATGGTCATTGAACTCAGCCTTGCAGCCTTATGATTATTATTATTATGCTTGAATATTGCCGTCAGCATACATTTTAAAGAACATATTAAAGAAAATTTGGATTAAATTCTAATTGCATACCAAGATTGAAATATGTATGCCCTAATATACGTTTATTATATCGGATATTGGTGAGTTTTTTTTATAAATTTTAAGCACTTCTATAATCTATGCCACTCCAGCAAATCAAAAGTTTCTTGTTAATCTATATAGCCAGTGTATAAGTTTTTTTTGCGTTTTCTTGCTTGGTTGGTTGTCACTGCATCTATAATTTAACTTTACATCCCCGTGACCTTTTCTTGCATCCCTTTTGTTTTTCTGTTATAATGTTATGTTGTTCTAGATGGTTGTTGATCTTAGTTGTTATTATAGATGTAAGTAGCTTATACATAGTTGAAGGATTATCAGTATTGCGTTTATCTTTTGGCTTCAAATAGGTTATTCCTTGAGTCATATAGTTAGGCATAGTATGTGGGTTTTTTAGTATGTTTGTGAATAAACGCGCCAAGTGTTTGTAGGTAACTGTAATAAAATGTAACCAGTAGTTTTTTATCTTGTCCAGACCAGGCGTTTTCTAGTTAGAAGTTTTGTTTATTGCAATTTTAATGTCGTGTTCTGTAATTTTGTTACCATGTGTCATTTCAGTTATTGTAGCATGGTTTTTTTGTTCTTTGAGTATCCAAGTAGCTTTTTTTTAATGTTGTTTATTTTTGCCGTATATATTTTTTCAGTATACTTCAAGATTCTGTTTTGATGGCAGTGGGTAATTTGTTATCTCTTCATTTTTTAGTTTCTGTAGAATTGCTTTTTGTTTCTCTTAAAATTGATGTATTTTTCTGTTATATTATAAATTATATTGTTTTAGACGGTTACTATAAACTGTTAATTTTTGTTTAAGCAGTTCTAAAACTAGCTTCATTTTCTTTCTGTGTTCTTCACTTTTTATCGGTTTAGTAGATTTAGCATTTCTGAAAAAAATCTGTTAATTTATTGATAAGTTTATTTGATACATGTCCTTCTGTGTATCTTGTGAGTTGTCTTATGTCTTTTCTAGTATTTTGTATGGTAGTTTTAACCCTAGTTTTATCTTTATGTGGTACATTATTGCTTGTGCAGGTTTTTTTTAGGGTAGTGATAACTTGGTTTTGTTTTATTTGTTTTTCAAGTTGTATCTTCTCTTTGATTTTACGTAGTTGTGGCTCAGGTATAAGGTTATTTCTTAAGATTACTCGACGTTGGTCAGCAATTTGTTGACTTGATATTCCAGGTAATTCTGGTATATGATCCGTTATATGTTTGTGCAATTTTTGAACGTATCCCGTAATGTCTGATTTGTTATTAGTTATTGTGTAATATGCACGCATAATATGTGTGTTTAGTTCCAAAGTCTACTTCATGCGTTTTCGGTCGGTTGACATTGTAGTTGTTGTGTGCTCTGTAATGTGTATATAGTTGTAGCAATACCTAGCGCAGCGCCACTTTTTTTATTGCATTCCAGAGGTGGCTACAACACATTTTTTATTGAAGCTTCAGCTCCACAAATTCCAGCGCGAAATGTTCTCCATATTAATATTAATGAGTATTTTGCAGCGCAATGCTGACTTTTATTCAACCGTCCCATCTTGGGGAAGAAACGCTGTTTGTAGCTGCTGCTGCTTGGTTTCATTTTTCTTTTTTGACCTTACCAGCATGAGTGGCCTTACCAGGATATTTACTCCAGCTGGCATCGCTCTCCGAGCCCTTAAAATTACTTAACCCTCTCACCACGTCAAGGTGATAACCCATATTATTATTATTATTATTGTATGGTCAAGCGTTGGATTACATTATTGAAAGACTTCAAAAAACACAAAACCGAGCAATTTAAAAATCTACGCAGTTATTCAAATCAAGATCCATACAAAGAGCTATTGACTATTAAACAACTTTTAAAACTCAGAATTATAATGAACAACATAAAAGAAAAAGATATATGGACTAAAGTAAACCGTTGCAAAGAAACAAGGAAAAATGTAGCTGGAAAATTTATAGTAGAAAGTCATAACAATAAATATGGAAAAAGAATAAAAGAAGTAGCCATACGATCGTTGTTCAATGAAATTCCAAATGAAATCTTAAGAACAAATTCAATAGAACTGTTTAAACCAAAAATTAAAATCTGGATAAAAAATCTATAAAATGACCGATTACCACATGTACTAATAGTGCACAATTATTGCCACTGACAAGCCAATCTGGCTTAGTGGCACTAAGAAATAAAAGATTAAACATGAGTAGAACATCGAGGGGTTGGTTTTTAGTGGGTACACTCTCTTCAGAATAAGAGGAGGAGTCCCGCACTCCGTCCATAAATGGATTTTCCACCTCAAAAAAAAAAAAAAATTATTATTAATATTATTATTATTATTATTAATAATGCAAATTTTAGCAATATTACAAAACAAAGTTAAAAAAAAATTAATATTAAAGCGGCAAAGTTAGCAAACTTAAGCATTATTGTAATAAAAAAAAGATTGGTTAAGATTAAAAACGCCGAATATTAATTCCAGTAGGATTATTCATAATCACTGAGAAAACTTTTAATTTTAGGGTATTTTTTAAAAATAAAATTTAATTTTTTAAATTAATTTTTAAAAAAATTTCATTAGAAATCCGAAGATTGTGCTAGTTAAAAAAAATAATAAACTAGTTTGGCTTTGTAATTTTGTAATTGTATTTTTTTTTTTTTTTTATTATTTTTATTTTACATTTTTTGTTTTTAAACCAATTTTTCTTCAGATATCCGGAAAATTGAAATTTTATTTCTATTTGAAACAATTATTAGAAAAACATTGCAAATCCTTCCTTAAATAAGGTTGTGTTAGTCGAAAAACTCAATCAACTAGTTTAGCTGTATTTTACATTTTTTGTTTTTAAACCAATCTTCCTTCAGATATTCGGAAAATTAAAATTTTATTTCTATTTGATATTAACTAGAAACAATTATCAACAAAAATATTGCAAATCTTTGTTTGACGCTCTCAACAAGTCTGTACATATATCATAAGATACACCTGCATTTAGTTAGATGTAGAAAAGAACTTGATAAATAACATACATATTTGCATAAACAGTTTGTTACGGAGATACATAAGTCTATAGTTAGTTGGGAGCTATTTATCTTTACTAGGTTTAAGTACTGGTACCATGATAGCAGTTTTTACAACTCAGAGCAATACTGCTGACTATGCCCAGATATAAATTGTTAAAAGCTGAAATTTAAAGAATCAACATGATTGGTTAAGCATTAAGGTGTATCAAACACCTGGCGCGTTATTTTGCGCTTTAGATAATATCGAGTCAAATTTCTAAACACTAAACGATGCGTTATTTTTTCAATGTTTGTCATAGACAAATGACAAATAATGTTTTACCATGTTAATTTTGATTTCTTAGAATTTTTTATTCTAATTATTATTCAAAATAAAAAGCGCCATGATATTGAGAGAATTGGTAGCAATTTGATCACCTGACAATAACCAGGTAACAGGTTTGGTTGCAATTTGGCCATACAAATTTTTGATTTTTTTGCACACTTTTTTACGGAGTTTTAGAATTAATACATGTAACATATTTACAAACTAAAAAGACCGTTTTACCCTGCGCACAATAAACGTTTGCACAATCTTTGCAATATATAGTGTAATCACAAAGATTAACTAAACTTTTAACTTTAATAATAATAACTTTTTAAATTTTATTCTATAATGCTTAAAGCCGTTTTTATAATGTAATTTAAACTTTTTGTTTTTAATGTTTTTTGTTTTTATTATAAGTAGTATCTGAATGATTAGAACACCACTTATTTGTCATTATTTTATTTGTCAAAGTATATGTGACAATCGCTAGTAACCTGCACTTTAGATATCGGTAAACTAGAATGGAGTGCTATTGTTGCAGGCTTTGAGTCAAATTATTAATTCTAAATAATTTTGGCTTAGCTTCATCTTGAGTAGTTTTTGTTAAAGTCCTACTTGTTGTGATCTTGATTCAGATTGGACCGTAGTTAGTTTTGGTTTTGGAGCTGAGCCCGCAACCATTTTTTGAGCGTTTACATTATAGTCCTTATTAGGGAAAGTTTTTGCAATAACAGTAAATTTTATAAATTGTGTTTGATCAATAGGTGTTTGAACAACTGCAGTAAACAATCTAGAAAAGTTAAAAGCCATAATTGTTTTATAGATCTTTTGAAGTAAGAGAGTTTATTTGTTACTCTGGTTTTGACTATTTTTTTCTTCTTTCATTTTAGGAAATCTTAAAAATAAATAAGATGTTTACTATTATAACTTACTCATAAATGTAACTGGTGAATGAATAATGTTGAAAATTGTCCTATGAATTAAGAAAAGAGAAACTTTTATTAAGCTCTGGCTTTTTATTTTATTACCATAAACTTTACATATTTTTGTACACAGACAAGATCGTTTAGTTGGAGATTTAGAATCTACCATAATAAATTTTGTTAACTTTATTGCTCAATCTTCCCAACTACCACGGAGCCACATATGAGACGCTACATCACAAACTGATGCTCTATAAATGTAAATAAAATACTTCCGCAAATTCAAACTGTAGCACCGTAGCACAGAGTAAATCTATCACCATTTAAATATTTTTTTTTTACTTTTAAGTTAAACATAACAAGCCAATTGATTAAAAAGTTTAACCTCTCGTTTTTCTAGAAGCTATGAATAAAATAGTGTGTTAAAACTAACACTCTTCCAAATAAATAAATACCCTTCAAATATCATGATCCCTTTTTTCTGTTTTTTGAATCACGGTGCATGGCAAACACGCAGGTGAGTTATGCAAAGTATTTTTTGAATAATGTTAAAAGTTAACTTACACATAAATTTGACGTGTTTCAGATGATCTGTCAGTTTTGCTTTTTACGACCACCAAAGGAGCTAGCGGAAGTATTCTTTCGCAACACTCCCGCCTGCAGAAAGGTTAATCTTATTACACATTATTAATTTTATTGTGTGTTTGTGTTTATTTATGTTGTCAATATATTATAATAAGAATAATATAATTTTATAACTAATAAAAATGTAAAACTGTCGTTTTAAAGTTTACTTTTGTTTTTAATTTATTTTAAGTTAGAGATTTCACTTGAATACCAAATCATTAATACCTTATTTTTATTTTCTAAATTTTTTTTGCATTTATTAATTTGTAAATCTTATACTATTATTAAAATTATTGCTTAGCTTCAATATTTGTAGTAGAATGTAACTTTAGTTAATTCTTTAACTAATAGTTTGTTTTACCATATAGAAAACTTTAAAAGATTTAGTTTGGTAATGCCTCATTAATTTGTTATATTTGTTGTTTAATTGTTTGTTAAAAAATAATCAACTAATATATTTTCAATTCAAATAAAATTAGTGTTAGTAATATTTTAATTAATATTTCTTAAAACATATTTTAATCAATGAATTATCTTAATTAAGTGTGAAAAATACATATATTTTTCTCTAAATCTGATAAAGCAAATGTCAATAATACTTGTTCAGCAATTAAGAAATTGTTACAATTTTACTGAAGTTGTAAATATTAATTATAATTATGCGATAGCTATTTAAAGCAGCAAATACAAATAAAAAATGTTGCGGATTAATTAATTTCTACTAGGTATTAGTGTAATTGACAGTTGTCGTTTTGGTCTGGTTTGGAAAGTTTTTCGGATTAAGTACTACTGTGATAATTCAGCGGCTATTGATAAATTACGGTCGTTTAGCATAATGCTTAAAGTGCGCTTACCATAAATTTAAATACGTTATATGCGCTTATGTAAATTGTTCACTGTTTATCGGCAGCAAATTCTGACGTTTCTTACTTCAAAAAAAATAATAATCGGCAATTAAGTACTGTCATTTATAGTTACCGCCGACTTGCATAAGTTAATAATTTAAAACGTTGAATACGTGATAAGCACAACATTGTAAACTAAATTAAATAATTTAGAAAGGTTTTCTATAAAATCATTGTTTATGGTTTTTAATTTGAATTAAATATTATAAAAAGATATTATTTAATAATAATAAGCCGTAACAACGTTCTAAAGTTTTGGTGAAATTTGATATTTGTTATAAATAAACGTTGTTTATACACATACACAACTGTTGCTAACATAAATGTAACTGCCGGTTAGTAAAAGTTGTAATAAAAAATAAAAAATTTAGTTTAAAAATTTATCATTTGTTGAAACAAACATTTAAACCAGCTATGTGGCAATAAAATAACAAACATAAGCAAACAAAAATAATATGCAAACATTTAGATCATATAAGTTTGAAAATTAAAAAAATCAATTAATTATTGAAACAAATAATAGAATCAGTAGTGTGACAATAAAGCAAAATAATAATTAAACAAAAATAATATGCATACAATACAATGTGTATTTCATCAATCTCACTTTTACATCATTGACCGCCAACCTATTTTTTTACGCAGCTTTCAAACATATTTTTTTATCACAATTTTTCTTTTTGATAAAAAGTTGTAAATTGATTCTTTGTATAAAGTTGCTTCTGTACAAACGTTTTAAATAACTAAATTTATTTTAGACTTATTGCAAATCTACCCTTGACCATCACTACGCCTAACACAATTTTTTTGTAGTAATTAATGTAATTATAAATACAAAGTACATAATACACAATAATGAATTATTTTAAAACTTTTATTAAAAAAGAATAAAACAACAATTTCAATGGCTATAAGAATAATATTTAAATAAATAAATACATTTAAATAAAATGGTTTTATTTTTATTTGGCAACTTAACCGTTATGAAAGATAACAAAAGTATGATAAAAACAAGTACAAGATAGTAATTAAATAATTAAATAACATATACAATAGTGTTTACAGAAGAACAAAATATTGTTTGTAGTAATTAACGTAAACAATTAAAATAAATACTACTACGTAATACACAATAATAAATTATTTTATATTTTTATTTAAAAAAATAGCAAATTCAATGATTATACATATATATATATATATATATATATATATATATATATATATATATATATATATATATATATATATATGTATATTAATCCGTCAAGTCGGGCTCTTTCTGGGTACGAATCCGGCAAGTCGGGCTCTTTTTGGCAAGTCGGGCTCGTGTGTCACGTTGCCGTTCACTTTCGGGAACTAATCCGGCAAGTCGGGCTCCACGGCACCTTCACCAAAAATATTTTGATATGTAATAAAAATAATTTGACTTTACAAGATAGTATACATACATCCAATACATTTTTCATTTAATTGCCAACAACCCTAAATTAGTATTTTCATAAATAAATTAAATAACAAAATTTTTAGAGTAATTGCTTTTTGGAATAGCAATTAATAAGCACAATTAAATTTATTTTATTATTTTGCGCAGTTTACCCTTAACAACCCCTAATTATAAAATTCATTATTTTTAATTAAATTTGGTTAACAAACGGCTTTTGAAGTAAGCGGATTACAATGGTAGTTTTAGATTATATGTATTAGAAATAACAATGTCAAAAAGTTACAAATTAAGTTAAATGCTTTAGAATTTTGCAAAATTCAACAAACATGCTTTTTTTAAGTTTTTGAAAATTTTAATGATGATTGAATTAGATTATGAGTTATTACAGTAGTAATGCCAACATTTTGACATTAATTATTAAAATAATATATTCTATACCAAATTCACTATTTTGTGAAAAAATGTTGACATTTATGTATGATCAATATTTTTAGATTTTACCAAAATTTTGCATACAAAGGTTTTACCGTTGGAGGATTACAATGATAGTGTTAAGTTATAAGTATTTTAAATAGTTGTGTCAAACTTTTGGCATTTAAGTTAAATCCTTTTCAACCAGGTGCAAAAAGACTATCCACTGCAAAGATTTTTTTTTGGGACCTTTCTTAGACATTTAAGAAGCATTTGACAATACTTCATTTTCAATAAACTGCTACGGGAGGAATAGAAAACAGCAGCGCTTTACTTCTTGTTAGATATTGGGTGAACTTCATGCTCAAAAATCAAACTAAAACAATTACATTATAGTAAAAAATTAGACATAAAACGTCAGATTGATAAAATTTTGGCTATTTTAAATTAAAGTTATTAGAAGTGTACATTGTTTACAATGAATGTTATAACACTAGACCATCTTTGGTATGGAATAAGAAATGTAAGAAGATGTGGAAATTGATGCAGTTTAAGTTTAGAAAATAAATTATTGTCAAAATTTAAGGTTAAGTGGAAGACCAGTGCTAAAACCATGGCTAAAACTGAACTTCGCCTTTCTGTATAAATTATATTAGAAATAAAGACGCTATTATTATTATTATTATTATTTATTTATTTATGCTTTTTACGGCTATTTTACATCGCCACAGTAAGTCTACGACTTGTTTAAAGTGGTTTGATGGGACCAACAGCTTAAAACGTGACTTCCGAACCACGCTGGTAGATAAAGAGCAAGTTATCATTTCAGTCATATTTCGGGGATCGAACCCCGGACTGCTCGCATGATATGCAAGTGCTTTACCATTGAGCTATCACACCATTATTATTATTATTATTACATTATAGGAAAAGAGCTAAAATTGATGGCAAATGTCTCCCCCCCCCCAAGCTACAAGTTAACGCAATTAAATAAAGAAAGCAACGAGAACAACTCTCACAGCAGCTATGGAAACACTGCTTTTGCTACCACTTATTTGTAATAATGGAGGGGAAATAAGCAATCAAATATAGATAAACAAACACACTGTAAATCTTGAGGTTCCTAGACCTACAAACGTCTTACATGAGAAAGAAACACTAAAAATAATATCACACTTTATAAAAAGTTATTGCATAAAAAAATCTTTTCATTTAATACTACCGTCGCAAAGCAAAAGAATTTATATAATATACAGATGGATCTAAACATTACAATAGCATCAGAACCGGAATTATCCCTGGGCAAATATGCTCTTTCAAACAAAATTAGCTATTATTAAATGTAGCTCTAAAAACATCAAATCAAGACAATACTTTAACTGACCAATAACTATCATGTCGCAGAGCTAATCGGTTATATAGGCTATACGGTTGTCAGTAATTAAATGTAAACTAGTGATAAACTTCATAAACAATCTGCCACAAACAACACAGTCCGCCTCATCTGCATACCAAAAGATTATAATCTAAAAAGGCTTACAATACGCAACGTAGAGCCTTTTTTGGCAAGCAGAAGCTAACCAAAGAAAAGCTTAAAACAGTCTATCTCTTAGCAAAAGTTTCTGAAGAAAACTGGATTTACTAAAAAAGTAACAAGGTACACAAGAAATTGTAGTCGCTAGACCACCTCAAAAACCAAAAGTTTTCAAAATTCTATCAATTATAATTAGAATTTTTGGATTCTATTAAAATTTAGCAACCATGCAGTAATAATAATAAACAATCATTGTAAACTGCACTTGATCCATAAATAACTATTTTGTATAATTGAATAAATATATATATAAAAAAAACATGCCAATTTTAATTGAATCAAAAAACGTAATTAATTTAAATTTATATTGTTTTTCTTAATCATTGTTTACTTCTGTATCAAATAAAATAATTTAGGGTAAAATCAAAATATATATTATATATTATGATTATTACATAATTGAATGAAAACATTGCCGCTTTACGAGCAAATGTTTTCAAGTATTTGACCCTAAATTCTTTACGTTTATTTATGATCTTTTTTGTAATCAGCCTTCACCACAAACCAACGACTTCGAGATTTAAAATCTACCAGCAAATGTGTATATTGAGTCGTGTTCCGACGGCAAGAAATTTTGTATATTTTTATTTTAAATGTTTATTCTAATTGTTTTATATGCATTGTACTGGAACATTTTATAGCCCAGATGTGCAGTTTCATGTGTCATATTCTATATTTTTCATGTCATTACTAAGCCACAAGTTTTACCATTGGCTAATTATCTTATGCAATCATTTATCCTTATCTTTTAAAAACAATTTGTATTAATTTATATATTATAAGTATAACTTTTGAAATGTTATTTATGTAATAATAAGATATAATAATAATAGTATAACAAAATTAATTAAAATCTTAATATATCTAAACATAAATATAACAAAACTAACTATTTTCACCAACGTTTGTTTTCATTCTTCCAACGCGGCTTCATTATAATACACGTCATTAATTGCCTCTTTGCAATTAAATAGCAATAAGTAAAACAAAAACAAAAAACTGTTTTAAATATTTATTATTATTCAATTAGATATATATTATAAATGTAAGAATATTAACATTGCATTATAATACGATTCTGTGTCGGACATGAGAAGTTATCACTTTAATTTATGACACTACCTGCTGCTATAGACCTAATTGCGGCCTATAGAAATATTTTAAACATAAATATAATAGAATTATATTACATAATATAATGTCGTGTTGTTTTTGCAATAGCTACACAATTTAAAATATGTTCAACTTTTAGATAATGTGTATCTTACATTGATTGCATTTTCTTCTGATGGAATAGATTAATTTAAATTTCTATCAAAACAGGTTATTGCTCTATTTATTACAAATGCTCAAAGTCAGCAACATTCTGTTTTAGTTTTTGATTTTGTTGAAATAATGATATTGCATACTTTTATAAAAATATCTACAGAGAGTTCATTATTTTATTGCATGATGTTAACATCTAATGTATGCTTAATTGAGTCTTATGCGGATAATAAAACATACGACTTAATATCTTTATTTTTCTACCGATTGCATCTATGTTTTTAATTTTAGTATTCTTCAAACTTTCATAACAAAATGTTGTTGACCTACAATATATATATATTTCAAAAACGAGAAAGATGTTAACGCGTTAGTTTACTTAACATCTCTTAAAGAAAAACTGATTATTAATCTAGAACAGTAGCAATTTTTGATTCTTAGAAAATTATAAAATTAAAAACCAAATAGTTGTCTTGATAATCCAGTTAAAAAAATTCTTTGTAAAAGTTTTAGTCTTACATATCTAAATATAGTATGTAAGTGTAAAAATGCTTTGCTATGTACTAAGAGTTTGTTTAAACATCATTGTTTTGAATGTTTTTGAACATAAATCATATTTATAACAATTGCAAATAATTGTGTGTACTTAATGCGCTAATCCACCACCACTGCTAAATTTAAGCTAGTTTTATTAATTTTTAAAATAAATTTTGATAACATTACTTTGAATAATATTAGTTTGGTATTATTATTATAATCCGCATACAGTATAAGCACGGCCATGTGTATCAAAACATCAAATTGATTTTTTGAATGCTTATTATTACTTTTATATACTGCATAATTTAAAACCAGTATTCTCTAAATATTTTGAAATTGGAATTTTTATTTTTCATTTATTTGATAATACACTGTTTGCTAAACTTTAGTTAAATCCATACTTTTTAACATACATTTTGACATTTTGACTTCACATTATTAGTGTTCTGCTTTTTGCAGGTCCTAAGTGTATCTTCTTCAGTTTTCTTGGTTCTTTGTCTTTTGCTTTGTTTACTGTACCTTTCCCTATTCCTTAAAACATCAGTTATCTTGCATCTTTTTCTTTATCTTTTTCTTTACGGATTTGCACTTACCATTCTTTTGATCACATTCTTTAATAAACAATCTCTTCTCATTGCATGTACTATCCGTTTTTTCTCTCTTACTAGCGCTCTTTTTCCCCTGACATTCTTAATACTCCTTTATTTTGGATCTTGTCTGACCACGTAATGTTCAAGCTTCACACATTATGCTTAACATTTCACAATTGTTATTTGCAAATTTATACCTAACTTGCTACTCAAAATTTTTCTTGTCTTTCTAAAAGTTTTTTTATTATTCCTATACTAACTATTATTTATCTTTGTTTTTCTAATTCTTTGTTATTTTAGTAGCAGTACTTTTTCACTTGCTTCAGTTTATCTCTTTTAACATACGTTTTTTCTTTCTCATAACCTTTGTTTTGTTTTTGTTTATACTCAGTCCATACATTGATTTTATTTCTTTCTTCTTTAACTATGATCTTAAGTGCTTTTGTGCTCTTTGCAAACACGATCATATCATCGGCAAATTAAATAGATTATATTCTTCTTTCTCCTATGCAACAAAGGAGTGATCTTTCCCTTTTCAGCACTTTGCTACCATCTTTTTGGCATGCATATAGAACAACGTTGATGATAAACAACAACCCTGTCTCACTCTTTTTTTTAACTATAATCCACTTAGTACTTTGGTCATTTAACCTCAATCAAATGCTACTTAGTGTCTCATAAACATTTTCAAAATTTCAAACAATTTTTTTCACAAAACACAGGCAATTGCTTTTACTGATTTAATTTAGTCAGACTTCTTTCAATTTGTAATTTTTATTGTAATCCGCAAACCATAAAACTTATGATTTCTAAATTTCAGTTAAATTTAAGATATTGCATATGACTACACATATTGGACCTGCTACTTTGAAAGCCTATAACTCAACTTTACTTTTGACCGCTTGCTTTGAAACTTCTTTATTAAACATTTTTGTTGAAAATGTCAGCTAAGTCTATAGTAATAAAATCGTTGATTTTATTAAATTTTAAGTAAATCCAAGATATTGCACAGGCATAACAAAACTTTAATCCTGTTACTTTGAATGCTTATAACTTCACCACATTATTGTAATTTTCATACTTTAAACTGCAACTTTTAGCTAAACCAATAAATGTTGTTATTTTGTCCTACTTTTAATACTCCTAATTTTACAAATTTTCTAAATTTTGGTAAAATTTATTAATCCTTAAATTATTATCAAAGTTTTGTTTGCTCATAATTTAACAACTATTTGTCAAGTTAGTAGAATTTATTGTATTTGAAAAAAAAATGTATCAAATTATTCAAATTCAATTTTATAAATATTGATAATTTGATTAAAACTTTGACATTACTTTGAATGCTCTTAATTTCACAACAAACAAACATAAAATCATAAGATGATAGCCATGTAATGAATCACATGATTTAAGATTAAAAACTTAAGTCTCAGTTTTCAAAATTACAAAGATGGTGATTCTTCAATTAACAATATGTATAAAAATTATATTTAAAATTTTCAACCTATTTGTTTGTCGCAAATGCAAGTGGAAAATAAATATTTTCTTTTTGCACTATTACTAGTTTATATAACTTTTAATAAATATTAAAATTTATGTAAATAACTTGTTACTTATTGCCGTTTGTTATTTTTTGCAACTATCCAGATGTTAGGAAATTCTGAATAAATATCAGGACAATAAAGAAGTCGTAAATTAAAAAAAACATGCATGAATAGACTGACCTTAAAATAGTTTTACTGCTTTTAAAATAATTCATCATAAATTCATTGATAATAATAAAAATTAAAGATGTAATTCTTTGAATATTGTTTATACTTGTTAATCAATAATATAGTAGTTTCAAATACATGCAACTATTTTGTTGTAGTCTACATCATTAAATTATTTGACAAATAAATATGCAAAGAAGTCTTTCTATAAAAGAATATAATAAGTAATATTAAAAAAAATCAAAATATAAATTGTCGATGTTATGCATAAACATTCAACAAAACTTAATTAATTTATATTTTTTTTATCGTAACTGTGTAAGTAAACTTTTAGAAACATATTAAATTATTATAGATTATAAATATTTCTGTAAAACAATTTCTTATAATTTTTACGGTAAGAGCCCAAGTTGTCGAGTTTATAAACAAACATTTATAACTTTTTTATCACAAATGTATAAGAAACATTTAGAAAAAACTTAAATGATAATAGATTCTAAATATTTCTAAAAAACCATTTCTTAACTTGGACTTGTAAGATAAATTCTAATAAGAGCCCACGTTGCCGAGTTTATACACGAATATTCAAATAAACATAGGTTATTTATAAAAAAAATTTCATAAAAGTATTAGCAACGTTTACAAGCTATGAAAATAACAATAAATTATAAATATATTTTAAAAATATGATATCAACTTTGAGTTACAATAAGTAGCAAAGAGCCCGACTTGCCGGATTTATACCATTGTGGCTATAACTTTTTTATTTGAAGTAATAGACAAGGGTTTGTTTGTCCCTAGGAGGTTAGTTTGACAAAATACATTAGAATATGACATAATATAAATATATATTTTACGAGCCCGACTTGCCGGGTTAACATATATATATATATATATATATGTAGGACCGGACGCCCCTGTACGATACAAGACGCTTGGAACCGCCCGACCCGAGAGAGACGAAACTGAACCGACAAGACGAAGGTCACGTACAAGAGTTAAGAAGTAAGGATCGCGCTATTAATTGTTTCGTACGTTTATATTATACCGATACTGATTACTGTTACATGTATTAGTTAATTTAGAAAAAAATGTATCAAGAGTGTAGATGTAATAGGTAATTAATTAATCTGTCATATAAAAAAAACCCGGATTACAAAAAAACCTACAGGTGACCGTGAATTAAATAGAGTGGGACTGTTTTATTTGCCGCTGAACATTATTATTTCCTACAACTTGGGGGCTCAACCGGGATACGGAACACGCAGTGAGTAAAGTCTTGAGTACAGCTGGTATTACAGTGGCGCGCGCTAAGATGTCCGCTTTAGGGGACATTGCCGATATTGACCACAATATTACGCATCTTTAGTGTAAAACGTTGCGGGTATTATTCAGAATAATATGCGATGATCCGAACCGACGACTCAACAGAACGATGTTAAGAGGATTCCAAGGATTTACGTACAAAACGGGTTCAGATGAGTACTCATTAAAATTAGACGACATGAAAGCAAAACTGTCGTATGCAGATTTAGTGTCAGTGTGTCATGTACTCAATATCGAATACGACGGGTCCGAAGACGATGTTCGGAAAAGGATATTGACATTTCTATGCAATATCGTAGACAAAAGTGATGAAAGAATTAACCAAGACGAAGCCGAAGAAGAAAGTGAAAACGACGAATACGACAAACATGACGAAGAAGACGGAAAAGACGGATCAGATGGGTTAGAAGACAGTGATTAGACGAAAGATGCAAATAAGACGAAATCAAAGAAGAACAGTAGAGCTGGAGACGCCAACGACGACGATGAAGGTGCTGTAGCTCAAAATTATGACGTTATGAGGAACCGTTTTGCAGCCTGTTCGATCGCTTTTAGGGATATGGAAGATTCGATAAGACGATTCAACGGCAAGGATGGATATCCTATATTGAAATGGATTGACGAATTCGAAGAATTAGCTAAACTTGCAAACTGGAACGATTTCCAGAAAGTGATCTATGCCAAAAAACTTCTAGATGAACTTGCAAAGCTTTTAGTTCAGTCCGAAAAAGGTATAACTACCTGGCATCGATTAAAGGCTTTACTGAAGAGGGAATTTGAAGGGAAAGTTAGCAGCGCGAAAGTGCATAGAACATTGATGGGCAGAGCTAAGAAGAAAAAGGAAACGATGCAAGAATACACTCTGGTCATGCGCGAAATAGCTAGCCGCGCATACATCGAACCAGAAACCACCATTCAATACATCCTTGATGGAATTCCAGGTGATCCTGCAAACAAAATGATTTTGTACGGAGCCAACGACTTCCGAGAGTTTAAAGCAAAAATCAAACTCTACGAAGCGATGCACAGAAGAACTACGACGGAATCAAACTCAAAAGATAAACCTCCTAACACCAAATTAAAAACGCCAAGTGGTGGAAAACCTCCAACCACGAAAGACGAGGGCACGCGCATGCGTTGTTATGGATGCGGAAGCAAAGGCCACGTATCCAAGGATTGTCCGTTCAAGGAACGAGGAGTAAAATGTTTCAACTGTAACGAATTTTAACACAAGGCGGGGGTGTGTCCTACCAAACCAAAAGATACCAATACCAAGAGCACCATGTTGATCAACCACGAGAAGAACCATGCTGTCAAAGATATCAACATACGAGGAAAGTCTATACCTGCATTGTTTGACACCGGAAGCGACATCAACCTAATCAAACGCGATGCCTTTATGACGTTGGGTCCAATACGTCTACAAAACGATACAATAACGTTAACAGGCATTGGAGGCAGCAGAGTTGACACTTTAGGCAACTTCCAAATCGACATTGGAGTCGACGATGTCGTGGTAAGCACAAAGATGTACGTGGTACCAAGCGACGCTTTGAAGATCCCAATTGTCATCGGCCAAAAATTTTTGAAGAACGCTGTCATCAAAATGGACGCAAATGGGATAATGGTGACGAAGAAAGTGTGCGACGACCTTTCCGATGACAAAGCACAGATGTTAAACATTGTATGTGAAGCACCTGTACTAGATCTAGGTCACATCATCAACGCTGACCTGAGAGACGAGATCAACCAGTTACACAAGACTTACGATCCAACTAAGAAGACGAAGGAGAGTTCGTTGAAGATGAAGATCATTTTGAAGAGCGAAGTTCCCATTTATCACAGACCCAGAAGGTTGGCACATGCGGAAAAAATCGAAGTGGACAGACAGATGGAAGAATGGCTACAAGAAGGCATAATCAGACCTAGCCAGTCAGAATTCGCGAGTCCGATCGTTTTGGTGAAGAAGAAGGATGGAGCAGTACGAATTTGCCAAGACTACAGACGACTGAATGAACAAATCGTCAAGGACAGATACCCTCTGCCCTTGATCGAGGACCAATTAGATCGTCTGCAAGGATACCGTATCTTTAGTACATTGGATTTTAAAAACGGATTCTTCCACGTGTCAATTGATGAAGAAAGTCGAAAATATACATCTTTTGTCACGCCAACAGCCCAGTACGAGTTCATAAAGACGCCATTTGGTTTGTCCAACTCGCCGGCCATGTTCTAGAGATTCATCAACAAAGTATTCAGAGAACACATCAAAGATGGAATCTTACTAACCTACATGGACGACTTGGTAGTGCTCGCCAAAAACAAAGAAGAAGCAGTGAGGAGATTGGCCATAGTTTTAAAGACGGCTGAAGAGTATGGTCTCCAAATTCAATGGAAGAAGTGTCAGTTCCTAACGAATACCATCAATTATTTGGGACATTGGATCGAAGACGGAAAGATAAGGCCATCGTCAGCGAAAGTGAATGCCTTGATGAAATTTTCCAAACCCAATACGGTGAAGCAGGTACAAAGCTTTCTAGGCTTGACGGGGTACTTCAGGAAGTTTGTTAAGGATTATTCGATAATCGCAAGACCCCTTAGCAACTTAACAAGACAGAATGTTCCTTTTACTTTTGGCGACAAAGAAAATCTAGCCTTTGAGAAGTTGAAGCGAATACTGTTGACAGAACCAGTCCTGGGGATGTACGATGTAAACGCGGTCACCGAACTGCATACAGACGCCTGTATAGACGGATTCGGGGCGATCTTGTTACAAAAGAACGACTCCGGTGAACTTTACCCAATCTTCTATATGAGCAGAAAAACCTCAGAGGCCGAACGAAAGTACAGCAGCTACGAACTGGAGGTTTTCGCCGTCATATACGCTTTACGAAAATTCAGAGTATACCTACTCGGGTTGACATTCAAAATCGCAACTGATTGCTCAGCCTTTACGTTAACGATGAAGAAACAAGACTTATGTACTAGAGTCGCACGATGGGCCATGCTGTTAAGCAAGTTCAATTATTCCATCGAGCACCGACCTGGCACCAGGATGAAACATGCTGACGCTCTATCCCAAAACAGTGTGATGTTAGTCGTCAAGAATGAAGTGATTGCGTCCGTGGAGTCTGCTCAATCACGAGATGAGCATCTATGCGTCATTAGGCAACTTCTATCCACTGGTCGACCATACAAAGAGTACGTGTTGAGGAACGACTTGCTCTACCGAGAACACGAGGGTAGGACATTGCTGGTCGTCCCAGAGCTGATGCAAGCTGGCATCGTAAAGAGTTTCCATGAGAACAATGGTCACTTTGCTATCAAGAAAACCAAGGACCTGGTTCTCAGAGAATTTTGGTTTCCAAGGATGCAAGAGAGGATTGAGGAATGCGTGAGGAACTGCATCTCATGCATCCTATCCGAAAAGAAGACGGAAAAGGCCGAAGGGTTCCTGAATCCTATTAGCAAGGATGAGCTACCACTTACTACCTACCATATCGATCACCTTGGTCCTATGGCAGCCACAGGCAAGGGATACAAGTACCTGTTTGTAATCATTGATGGATTTAGCAAATTTGTCTGGTTGTACCCTACGAAAACGGTGACAAGTCAAGAAGCCAATGCAAAGCTTGAGGTCCAAAAGCACACCTTTGGGAATCCAAAGCGCATTATCGCAGACAGAGGGACCGCCTTCACGTCTACAGCCTTTGAAGATTACTGCAGAACTGAAAGAATCGATCTGACCCACATCACCACGGGAGTTGCTCGTGCGAACGGTCAGGTAGAACGAATGAACCAAAACCATAATTCCCATCCTTACGAAACTTTCACTGGAAGACGAGGCGAAATGGTACCGAAAAGTAGAAGACGTACAAAGGGCACTGAACAGGACTCACCAAAGGAGCATCGACACGACCCCATTCGAACTGTTGTTTGGAGTGCAGATGCGTCATCCCAGTAATCCTGGTTTGGAAGAGTTAATACAAAAGGAGTACCGTCGAACGTTCCTGGAAGATCGAGAAGAAGTCCGAAAGGCTGCTAAAGAGCAAATTTTGAAATTGCAGGAAGAGAACCAAAGAACCTACAACAAACGACGGAAGCTGGCCAGAACTTACCAGATTGGTGACCTCATCGCCATAAAGCGAACCCAGTTCACCAATTTGGGCAAATTAAAACGTAAATTTCTAGGTCCATACAGAGTAACCAGAGTCAAAAGACACGACCGATACGACGTGGAACGAGTTGGTCCAGAAGAGGGTCCCAAGAAGACATCCACTGCAGCCGACTTCGTGAAACCGTGGGCACTCTGTTCCGAAGGCGACCGTGGAGAAGATGACGAATCCGAGGATGAGGCAACCGGCGTCGACCACGAGGACGAGATCGAAAGTACGGATGGCCGAGTTGTAGGACCGGACGCCCCTGTACGATACAAGACGCTTGGAACCGCCCGACCCAAGAGAGACGAAACTGAACCGACAAGACGAAGGTCACGTACAAGAGTTAAGAAGTAAGGATCGCGCTATTAATTGTTTCGTACGTTTATATTATACCGATACTGATTACTGTTACATGTATTAGTTAATTTAGAAAAAAATGTATCAAGAGTGTAGATGTAATAGGTAATTAATTAATCTGTCATATAAAAAAAACCCGGATTACAAAAAACCTACAGGTGAATTAAATAGAGTGGGACTGTTTTATTTGCCGCTGAACATTATTATTTCCTACATATATATATATATATATATATATATATATATATATATATATACAGTGAAAGTCATTTATAATGCCGTCGATAATTGTAGCAAAAACTTGATGTTTTATTTGATCTTCCATATAAACAAAGCAAAAAATACTGTTTTTTTTGTTTAAATTTTAAAGTGTAATATTTAGAAATTACATAATATGCCACAACAACATAAAAATATCTTTGAATTTTAAAGATTAAAACCACACTCGCTGAAACTATCAATTGAAGACTAGATTTAAGCAGTCTGTGAACATTGATTTTGAATATTTGTGGGTTATAAGTTTTGGAAAATACTGAATTTGGAAGTTTGTTCTATTTGTCAATAGTACGGTTAAAAAAATCTCTCTTAAAAGTTTTAGTCCTACATCTCTGTCAGTGATTATTTGTTACAATTCCTAGTAAGCCGTGTACTACGAGTAAATATTTGTTTAGATGCCAAATGTTTTATATTTTGTTAGAACAATGTTCATTGTAATATTTATAGAAAATGCAAAAATCTGCAACATTACGCTTGTGTTGTAAAGTATCTAAGTTCTTAGTTAATTTTGGATTGGCAATGATCCAAATAGCTCGTTTCTAAATAGAGTTTAGAAGAGATAGTGTAGTTCTAATGCACCTTCCTATACTTGGGAACAATATTCAATACAAAGACAAATATAAGTTTTATTTGCTTCAAAAGTTGAAAAAAAGTAAAAAAACTTTTTAAGAAATTTTAGTTTTCTAGATATTTTTGAAGCTATGTCAACATCATAGTCGTTCTAGAAAAGATTATGTAAAATTGTAACACCTAGAAAACAAATTGAAGAAAATTTAGATATGGATTTGTTGTTTAGTTTAATATTTGGTACTGATGGTACTTTAGATTTAGATTTAAAAACAGTAAAAAATTGAGTTTTTTTAGGGTTAAAATTGACCATAATAGAAATGTCCCATTCAGGTACACAACGCAAGAAGCATAAGAAACAAATTTGATGAAATATTAACAATACCTAAGCTATACAACGCAGATGTTATAGTAATAAATGAAACATGGCTTTACACAAACGAAGAAAAATACTTCCAAATACCATACTATACCGCAATATTTAACAACAGACCAATGAAAGGTGGGGGCATTGCCATATACATAAAAAACAAAATCGCAACAACAGTAACAGAAATTAGAACAGAAAATAATACAGAAATATTAACAATAAAACTCAATAAAACAAACATACACATAACAGCAATATATAAACCACAAACCGCAAAAGACGATGACTTCTTAAAAGTAATAGACAAATTAACAAAAACTAATACTAAAAATATAATACTAGGAGACATGAACATAAATTTAAGAGAGAATAACAAAATTACAAACAATTACAGAAATTTAATTGTAGAAAATGGTCATTGTATTTTAAATAAAATAAACGAAGAAGGAGTAACGAGAAATAATGGTGATAAACCTGGTACAATTATAGATCATGTGATAACAAACATAAAAGATTACAACAACAAAATAAAAGTAGAAAAGCTAACACTATCAGATCACAATGCGATAATCACGGAATGGAACACAATGTGTAAGAAAACCAAATATGAAAAAGTACAAAAAAAGAAAATAAACTACGAAAAAATCAAAAAAGAATTTGAAAGCATAGATAATGAAACAGTAAAAGATTTTGACATACTAACATCAATATTACAAAACACAATAAATCAAAACACAAAAATAACGGAAATAAAAAGAAAAGAAAACAATAAGTGGATAAACATGGAAATAATAACGATGATAAAAGATAGAAATAAAACACAAGAGAGATACATCAGAAATCCAAAAAATGAAATAATAAAAAAAATACTGAAAGAAAAGAAAAAAGAAGTAGAAGACAAAATAAAAGAAAGAAAAGAAATTTTTTACAAAAACAAAATAAAAAATGCAAACGGAAACCAAGCTAAACAATGGGCAGAAATAAATAGTATGCTAAACAAGACAAAGAAGAAAAGAAAACAAAAAATAACTGAAATTATAACAGAAAACGGACAAACAAAAACAAATGAAACTGAAATAGCGGACGAACTAAACAACTACTTTGCAACAGTGGGAAAGAAATTGGCGGAAAACATTTAAAAAAATGATGACAATGAAACAATAACAACCGCAAGAATTGAAGAAGAAGCTACATTTAACGAAACATCAGAAGAAGAGATAGAAGAAATAATCCAACAACTAAAAATAAGAAGCGCGCCAGGAGAAGATCAAATAACCCATGAAGTGATAAAAGTCATAAAAAAAAATAGCACCAATATTGAAAAAACTCATAAATAAAATGATACAAACAGGTGAATACCCACAAATACTTAAAAAACAAATAATAAAACCAATATACAAAAAAGGAGAAAAATCAAAATGTGAAAACTATAGACCAATATCACTTATATCAGTTCTGAGCAAAATTACAGAAAAGGCAATATATAACAGATTAATGACACACATAAACAAACATAATATTATAAATAAAAAGCAATACGCATTCCAAAAAAAAATCAAACACAATGGGCATAACAACTGATATAATACAACATATAGCAGAAAAGTTGGACATGAAACAGTATGTTATACCAGTATTTATAGACATGAAGAAAGCTTTTGATACCATCGACAAAAACAAATTGATTAAAAAAATGGAGTTATTAGGAATAAGAAACACAAATTTAAAACTGTTAAAAACATATATTAAAAGCAGAACACAACGAACACAAATAAACAACATACTTAGTAAAACAACGGAAGCAGAATATGAAGTACCACAAGGTGGAGTGTTGGCACCAATACTGTATATACTATACATAAATGATATATATAATATAAATCTGACTGGTGAAATATATACGTATGCTGATGACACATGTATTATATATCACGGAAAAAGTAAAGAAGCAATAGAAAGAAACATAAATGCAGACATTAAGAAACATACAAACAATAAATAATAAAATAAATGAAGAAAAAACAACTTATATGGTAATAAGACAAAAAAACACAAAAGATAATGACATAAAAATTGTAATAAATAACATACCAATTACTAGAACAAAACAGACAAAATACTTAGGAATAATATTAACCGAGAAACTCACCTGGGATGCACATATTAACAAATTATTAAAAGAAAGCGCAGCAACAATAGGAGCTGTCTATAGAGCCAGAAAATGCATACTAAAAGAAACAGCAATAAGTATATACCACTCACTTTATTTAGCAAAAATTAACTATTTAATAAATATATGGGGTGAAACAACAAAAACAAATATACAAAAAATCCAAAGACAACAAAACAAAATACTTAAAATAATACATAAACTTTCAAAGCTAACACCAACAGAAAAAATATACAAAATAATTAACAAAACAAACATTAACGAAAAAATAAAAATAGAAAAATGCAAACTAATATATAAAGTTAAAAATAAAGAAATTAAAACAAATCTACAAATAATATTAAACAAAGAAATTCACGGACATAACACGAGAAGAAAAAGTAATATATATGTACACACAACAAGAACAGAAAAAGCGAAAAAAACAATACTAGGAAATGGACTAATCACGTACAATCAACTACCTGAAAATATAAAAAAAAACGAAAACTTTTAAAGAATTTAAAACAAAAATAAAAGAACACTACATAATAACAAGACTAAATAAAACAAATTAATTAAAAAAAAAAAAAAAAAAAAAAAGGACAATGCACAAAAAAAAGAAGAAGATAAATGGTGCCCCGAGTACGAAGCTCTGCAGCCGACCATACATGAAAAGATGCAAAGCAGCAAGTGGGGAGAGAAAAAAAAAAAAAAAAAAAAAAAGGTATTGTTTTGAAGTTTTTGTTAATAGATGCTACAGATTCTAACTTAAAAATTTTAAAACGTTTTGCCATATTTGTCGGTATGGTCTTTGGAAAGTATAAAGTATAAAGGGTGCTATCATCTGCAAAACTATAAGTAGGACTTTTAGTTATTTGAAGCAGTTCATTAATGTATATCAAAAATAAAGTATATAAAGTATAATTTTTCTATTGCAAAGAAAACTATAGATGAGATTTACAGTTTTTTTATCAAGACCTAGCTTGTTGACAAAATTAAAATGCCATAATTTATCAAACGTTTTAAAAATATTTAGAGCTACTGCAAAATTTTCTCCTTGTTTGTCTAAAGAAGAATTCCATTTGTGACTAACATAGCTCAGAAAATCTGTTGAACGTTTTGATCAAAATTCATATTGAGTATTTAAGGTAAAGTTAATTTGTTCTAAGAACTTGACCATGTAAAAATTAATATATTTTTTAAATTTTTTTGACAAATTAAACAAAAATGCAATTCTTTTTTCACTCTATGGAACGTTTGTATATTTATTATTTTTAATTAATATTGTTCAATATTATGTTATTTTTATTTTTATTAATTAATATATTATTATATTTAGTTTTGTTAATTATAATAACATTTTTAAATGTTTAATATATTAATATTTGATTGTATTATAAATAAAAAATTTGATTTTCCCGCATTCCCTGATAACCTGTTTTTTTAAATTATCTGAAGTTTAATATATATCTATTGTATATATCTAAGTGAATCATATAGCGTTAATTATTCATTTATAACTTCATAATTTTGGTTTTTAATATGTTTTATAATTTTTAAGTTTTTCAAAAATTTAAGATTTTTATCCGTAAGTGGTTGTATTGTGAATTTGGTTTATATTTATTTAATAATAGATGTTTTACAAAATTTGATTTATCTAAATATTTGTTTTTAAAATCCCGAATGTGTTTATTATATATATATATGTATATATATATATATATATATATATATTCTTGAGTGAGATAACTGACGTATTATATTATTGTGAAAGGGTTAACGGGAAAACAACGTCAAAACATTCATAATGGCTCCTATCTCATGTTGTTGAAAAATTTTATTTTATTAGTCCACATTGTTATTTTGATTACAATTGATTTTACAAATAACAAAATCAATTCGCCAACGTTTCGCTACTATATTGGTAGCTTCTTCAGGGCCTAAAATATCACACAAACAAACACCAATTAATTCTAGGTACATCAAGACAAAGTAAAATTATATATAAAACACACCCATGATATAATTAATATTAAAATGAACAACATGTGTGGAAACTTGTAAAAGTGAATCTCCAACACACCTTATTAACCAAACACATTAAAAATTTATTACAATTAATACATATAAAACCTTACTTACATTACAAAAATTGTAGACACAAATATAAATTGATAAAAATAAATGCAATTGAACCATCCATCTTTTCATTATTGAGAGTTTTTATATAAATATGATTCATTTTAAGGACCATATACCACAGTCCATGAGGAAAAAACCACCAGACACACACGTGGAAATTAACAGGTTATGTCAAAGGGGGGACATCAATCAAACGGGAAAGAAGAGGGCAAATGCGCACGCAAATTTAATGCCAACCTCGTAAAATTCTTCGTTTCGTTATGTCGAAACTATTGGTTGCCTGATCACACAGTGGCGGCGTAACAAATTTACATAAATATTACTCAAACCTGCAATATCTTTTTTAAAATTTATTGAGTTATTTTGTGATTGTATATAGCACATTTCCAAGAAGCTACGTTTAAACGTATGATTTTCAGAGCATAAAATTCGTGTGTCAGCATAATTCGGTGAGTGTCCAGTAGTATCACAATGTATGCTCAACCCTGTTGATTTAGGTTTGTAACGAATATCACTTTTGTGTTGTGCCAATCGTTTATCCAATCTTTGTGAGGTTTGTCCTATGTAGACCGACTCACATTGTTGGCATTTTATGGAATACACCAAATCATGTCGACATAAAAAAGGAGTTGGGTCTTTGAGTTTGGTGAAAAGACTATTTAAAGTGTTAGTCATACTATAAGCAATCCTCATGTTACTATTACCATTATTAGGGCAAGTAAATAAATTGACTAATTTTTGTGACAGTCCATCAATAAATGGAAGTTTATGAAATGTTTTTTTTGGAAGTGATACCATTATATTTTGTGTGTTCACTGAATTAGACGTAAGAGGGGGTGTATTTCTAGAACAAAATAACAATTTTTTTAACAACTCATTTGGGTATCTATTATTTTTTAAGATTTTGTATAATCTACTCAGATTATCTTGGTGAAAACTAGGGTGAGAGATATTCAGTATCCTATTCTAAATCGCTAATACAGTGTTAATTTTATATTTTATTGGATGGTGTGAATCGAAGGGTATATATCTTTCGGAACTTGTTAGTTTGATATACCAGTCAAGTTTTACTCTATTATCTGTATCTTTCATCACCCACGTATCTAAAAACGGTACACCTCCTCTTACTTCTTTTTCTACTGTAAATTTTAATTTTGGGTGATACGAATTGAAAATATTCAGAGTATTATCTACTTCATTTATAGGAACCGCACAAATAATGTCGTCTACATATTGGTAAATGAAAGGAAAGGTAAAAGGAACCAAAGACGAGCAATAATGAAGTAACGTGTTCATAACTATTTCTGCAATCGATGGACTGATTGGACCACCCATTGGGCAACCACTAATTTGTTGGAAAAAACTATTATTGAAAGTGAAAAAGGTAGAATTAAATAGGAAGGTAATTAGTGTAATGAACTCAGACAAGGGGATATCAGTCACCTCATGAAAAAGGTTCGCATTTTCTGTGATAATTTTTATGACCAAATCTAATGGGATATTAGTAAATAATGAAACAACATCAAAAGACACTAAACAATAATTAGGTGGTAATACAAAATTATTAATTGCTGCCGCAAATTCAAACGAGTCTTTAACTCTAAAAATATTAATAGAATTGAATGCTTGATTGATAATCTTAGCTACAAAAGTTCCTAATTTTTTTGTCGGACAATCCACACAAGAAATGATAGGTCTTAATGGAATATCCTCTTTATGTGTTTTTGGTAAACCATAATATTTGGGACAAGATCCTTTATAGTTTTTAAGTTGTTTAGCAATCAATTTATCAATGTAATCTTTTTTAGCCAGATTATCAATCAATATGTTTAATTTTCGTTCTAATGATGGGATAGGATTTTTATTTAAAATTTTGTAAGTATTGGTATCACCTAAAGTTTTGTCGTTTCATAATATTACTAAAAAAACAAAAACATTCTTGAAAAATAATCCAGAACTAATTGTTACTAGTTCGGACAAAGGTAATTCTACGGTTGTTCTATTTCGTGATGACTATATGACCAAATCTATGCAAATATTAAATGATACCAATACTTACAAAATTTTAAATAAAAATCCTATCCCATCATTAGAACGAAAATTAAACATATTGATTGATAATCTGGCTAAAAAAGATTACATTGATAAATTGATTGCTAAACAACTTAAAAACTATAAAGGATCTTGTCCCAAATATTATGGTTTACCAAAAACACATAAAGAGGATATTCCATTAAGACCTATCATTTCTTGTGTGGATTGTCCGACAAAAAAATTAGGAACTTTTGTAGCTAAGATTATCAATCAAGCATTCAATTCTATTAATATTTTTAGAGTTAAAGACTCGTTTGAATTTGCGGCAGCAATTAATAATTTTGTATTACCACCTAATTATTGTTTAGTGTCTTTTGATGTTGTTTCATTATTTACTAATATCCCATTAGATTTGGTCATAAAAATTATCACAGAGAATGCAAACCTTTTTCATGAGGTGACTGATATCCCCTTGTCTGAGTTCATTACACTAATTACCTTCCTATTTAATTCTACCTTTTTCACTTTCAATAATAGTTTTTTCCAACAAATTAGTGGTTGCCCAATGGGTGGTCCAATCAGTCCATCGATTGCAGAAATAGTTATGAACACGTTACTTCATTATTGCTCGTCTTTGGTTCCTTTTACCTTTCCTTTCATTTACCAATATGTAGACGACATTATTTGTGCGGTTCCTATAAATGAAGTAGATAATACTCTGAATATTTTCAATTCGTATCACCCAAAATTAAAATTTACAGTAGAAAAAGAAGTAAGAGGAGGTGTACCGTTTTTAGATACGTGGGTGATGAGAGATACAGATAATAGAGTAAAACTTGACTGGTATATCAAACTAACAAGTTCCGAAAGATATATACCCTTCGATTCACACCATCCAATGAAATATAAAATTAACACTGTATTAGCGATTAAGAATAGGATACTGAATATCTCTCACCCTAGTTTTCACCAAGATAATCTGAGTAGATTATACAAAATCTTAAAAAATAATAGATACCCAAATGAGTTGTTAAAAAAATTGTTATTTTGTTCTAGAAATACACCCCCTCTTACGTCTAATTCAGTGAACACACAAAATATAATGGTATCACTTCCATAAAAAACATTTCATAAACTTCCATTTATTGATGGACTGTCACAAAAATTAGTCAATTTATTTACTTGCCCTAATAATGGTAATAGTAACATGAGGATTGCTTATAGTATGACTAACACTTTAAATAGTCTTTTCACCAAACTCAAAGACCCAACTCCTTTTTTATGTCGACATGATTTGGTGTATTCCATAAAATGCCAACAATGTGAGTCGGTCTACATAGGACAAACCTCACAAAGATTGGATAAACGATTGGCACAACACAAAAGTGATATTCGTTACAAACCTAAATCAACAGGGTTGAGCATACATTGTGATACTACTGGACACTCACCGAATTATGCTGACACACGAATTTTATGCTCTGAAAATCATACGTTTAAACGTAGCTTCTTGGAAATGTGCTATATACAATCACAAAATAACTCAATAAATTTTAAAAAAGATATTGCAGGTTTGAGTAATATTTATGTAAATTTGTTACGCCGCCACTGTGTGATCAGGCAACCAATAGTTTCGACATAACGAAACGAAGAATTTTACGAGGTTGGCATTAAATTTGCGTGCGCATTTGCCCTCTTCTTTCCCGTTTGATTGATGTCCCCCCTTTGACATAACCTGTTAATTTCCACGTGTGTGTCTGGTGGTTTTTTCCTCATGGACTGTGGTATATGGTCCTTAAAATGAATCATATTTTATTATTATTTTTATCAATTTATATTTGTAAATAATCAAACGAAAGACTGGTTTGCCATCTAGTTGCAATTTTTAATACTAAAATGTCCGCATTAATCGGTATCATTTTTGCATTTATGCAATTGGCAGTCATTTCGCGGCTATAACGATTTTGAATCGCCAATAAATTATTGATTATTTATAATATCAATTGTGTTCATAAGCACAGAAATTTATATTTGTGTCTACAATTTTTGTAATGTAAGTAAGGTTTTATATGTATTAATTGTAATAAATTTTTAATGTGTTTGGTTAATAAGGTGTGTTGGAGATTCACTTTTACAAGTTTCCACACATGTTGTTCATTTTAATATTAATTATATCATGGGTGTGTTTTATATATAATTTTACTTTGTCTTGATGTACCTAGAATTAATTGGTGTTTGTTTGTGTGATATTTTAGGCCCTGAAGAAGCTACCAATATAGTAGCGAAACGTTGGCGAATTGATTTTGTTATTTGTAAAATCAATTGTAATCAAAATAACAATGTGGACTAATAAAATAAAAATTTTCAACAACATGAGATAGGAACCATTATGAATGTTTTGACGTTGTTTTCCCGTTAACCCTTTCACAACTATATATAATATATATATATATATATATACAGGGAGTTTATAAATGAATGGGATTATGTAATCACTTTAAATATGCCGCCTCTTTAAAACTGTTTACTATACTACATATGTTTTCATATGTTTGCTTGACAGCTGTCAAAGTTGATCTGTCAAAACAAATAGTATAGTAAACAATTTAAAAAAAGCGGCATATTTAAAGTGATTACATAATCCCATTCATTTATAAACTCCCTGTATATATATATATATATAATCTATAACCTCTTAATACCGTTAGGTGTTCAATATATCAACATTTATTTTGTTTTATCAAAACTAGAAGCGTCTTGTGATTTTGAGAATTTTTTTAATGCTAATCAAATCTTACCTAAGTGATAGAAAATTATAAGTCAAGGTTTACCACCTTCAATCTCATACATATAACGTAACGCTAGGTGTTTCTCGATGATCTGTGCTGGGTCTATTGTTGTTATTATTATTTATTAATGATCTGCCAGAATGATTCCCAAATGATTTCTTCGTTCTGTATGCAGACGATACAGCAATTGGAATTTTAGCACAAAACCAAAAGAAATTAACAAATAAAACAAAAGTAGTTATTTCAAAATTTAACAACTAGTTACTGTGCACAATATCTAGATAATGTGCACATTAACTGCTAATTAATGTGGGAATTGTTATATTTTTTTAATATTACCTAGATAATCTGCACAGTACCGTAAAGTTGTTTGTTAAAGTGCAAAAATTGTATAATATACTTACTCTAAATGGTTATGAAAAAATTATCAAACTACTCTTCAATTATCAAAAAGACGTAAAGCTGTTTGTCTACATAGATGAATTATTCAAAATATTATTTTTGATTATGATTGAGATAGAATAGTAAAACAATTGAAAAAACGTTACAAAAATATTTAAAAAAACTGTTTTTTTTAAATTATGCAAGTTTTGCTAACAAAAACAAATATTGAAAAAAAATGTATTGTGGTAAAGTCAATAATATTATCTCATTTGAATAGCAGATGCTAGGCTATCTTATTGTCTATCAATTTTAACTTCTTGTTTACCAAAACTATTTAACAACATTTGTTGTTTTAAAGCAATAACGTTTAAACAAGCCGACAAAATAGCTTATAAGATGCTTTTTTTTGCTGGAAATTTTAAGTATATTACAATCGAACAATAAATGTAAATTTTGAAATAAAGTTTTAGAAAGTTTAATAAAAATATGACTAGAATTATAAATGGTTTATGGTAAACTAAGTCATAGACAGTTATGGCAATGTAGAACAAACAAATTAAAATATTAAAAATGTGATATTAAAAATATTAAAAATGTGATATTACTTGGATGACTGACAACAAAACTGATAGATGAAGCAAACGTGTGCAATTTGTACAATTTATGAAGAAGTACGGCTACCATTCTGGTATTAAACAAATTCCCTACAGAGCAATGTTTGGTTATTCTGCAAAAGTAGAATTTTAAGAAACTGTACAATTCAACAATTACAAAAAATGATAAAATTCTATTCAGGAAATATCAAGTATTGAGCCTTGGCGGAAAAGTTTATCGACGGCAGATAATCTGTTTTGTATTGTTTGTTCCAAAAAGACATTGTGTGTTCACAAGTGCTTTAAATGTAACATGATTAAAAAAATTGAAATATTCAAAATTAAAATGTCAGAAGTACATAGAGCAAAAAGATCCGTTTTTGCTCTATCTGCATCTGGAATATTAACACTGAACTTTTCTAATTTGGCAATTTAAAACAATTATGTGCTATATTACAATTCAATGTTTGTAAAGAAAATGACCTAAATGCTTTTAATTATTTGTAATCTATTTCTATGTTAATTGATAAGTAGTTATTTAATTTTTAAATAAATATTTTTGTAACTATTAAGTGTTACAGTAGTTTAAAATTTAGATAACTTTTTTGTTAAATGCTTAACTCTATAGAAGTATATTGTTTAATTAAAAAATTGTTGCATAAAAAACTTATATAGTTACAGGCATAATGTAATAATTAATCTTTGATTTTTGACCTTCAAATTTATATTTGTTTAAAATACTGTATATATTTTAAGTGTTAATTTATGCACTTTAACCAGGCTTTATTCCGTAATCTGCAAATTTTCTGTGTAGGCTGCAGATTGCCTGAGTAATATGCACAACACTAAGATTTTGCACTTTAACGTGTATGAGTAGATAATCTGCAAATTTGTTAGTTAATCTGTAGTTTATCGAACTTCCGCACATTATCGGTAACACATATACTTTTTAAAACGTAAACAAATGCTAAAAAATACGGAACTAATAGTAAATAATAAAAATTACACAAACAGTGACACCTGCAAATATCTTGGTATATTTCTCGACAGTAAACTTAACTGGAGTAGACAACTTAACTGGAGTAGACTAAGTATGTAATAAATTAAGTAAAGCATATTATCCTATACTTTTATTAAAATCATATTGCAATAAAAAAAGCATTTTGAGTGTTTATTATGCATAGGCTTACTTGCATATGTCAAACAATGTACTTATCTGGGGTAAAGTGGTAACTCATGAATGGGTTACTAAAGAAAACCGTACGACAAATTTATGGACTACTGTATAGAGAACCATGTAAAACTATTTTTAAAAACACACATATACAATTTGACACAAATAGTTTTTCCGGTACAATAGGCAACTTAGTATACACAAAAATTATGTTGACTATGGTTGCACTCATGCTTTTGACCGTTTTAGCATTTTTTGTTTCTATGAGCGACGTTGTTCTACGAATGAAAGATGCTAAAATATATATATATATATATATATATATATATATATTAAGTTGTCTATTATACCGGCCAAACTATTCGTGTCTAGCAGTACTAAATTTTACAATTATACATATTTACAAAACTCTTTGTTACATATACTTAAACCAACACTGGTTTCAACTTCTAAATCATACCCATAATTATCACTCACGGAATGGGAATAAACTATTGGTTGAATATTACAGAACGGCACTTTTTGAGCAATCTTATTTTTTCCAAGGAATTAAAATGTATACTTCTTTAGATATTGACATTAAACAACTCAATTATGCCTGTTTTAAATTTAAACTAACAAATTTTTAATAAAAAATGCATTCTACTCTACAAATAAATTTTTAAATAATTACTAAGGTTGTATACTTATTAGTTAATTGTTTCTTTTTGACACTTACATTAAAATTTTGTATATATTTGGTCTATGTGTATGTAAATTGTGTTTAGTATTATTATATACAACCTTACGGCCCAACTAACCTGTGCAAGCTTGCTAATATTTTGCAAGTATTGTGTAACCCCAAGGTCTTAACTGCTAGTGCACAATATGCTTTTGGCCATTACAATAAAGTTTTAATGCCCGATAAAGTGTTACCACACAATCCCAAAACTTCGACGGCCAGTGTGTAAGTAACAATATTTTACATCCTTACAATCATGCTACAGTTATCAATTCCTTTTTGATTTCACTGCCTATGTACTTTGTATTATATAAACTTCAAAAACCGCTTCTTAGTATATGTGTAAATAACCTCTGACAGCTTATTAAGTACTACATCAAAAACTTGAATTAAGCAGTCTGTAACAATGACCTTAAATATTTGCGGCATATAAGTCTCAGAAAATACTAAATTTAGAAGTTTATATTAAGCATATTGCCGTGAGATACCGTTGTGACATCAAATGGTTTTAAACCGATGCGTTGTCGCAAGTTACCGGTTATTTACTTTTAACTTCAAATGTACCAACCAGCAAGGTAAACTTAAAATCGCTGTTGAAAGCAGTTTAATATGTTCGGTATGTCAAATTTAAATATGATAACTTATAATAAGATAAATTGTCAAGAATGATTATGAAAATAATGAGTAAAAATAGCTATAAAAGTATAAAAAATAAATATTAAATGTAAGTAAATGTTTATATAGCAAATATATTACTAAATTAATAATAATCACAAAAAAATTAATAACAAGTTTAACCGTTTACAATCGGTACGTTTTGGTGAAATTATAAATAGAGAGAGATGGAAATATAACCGCTGTTTGCTCGCTATATATGTATAATTTCTCAAAAACTTTACAGTTTGTCGTGCTGTGTGAGCGCTTGCATTGTCGTAATAAACAATGGTTTGCCAGTTTATGTTGTTCTTTATGATTTTAGCAATAACTTCCGGCAAACAAATTGAAGTATACCAGTCAGCATTAACTGTCCTTCGATCCTCTAACGCAACAGTTGCAACATGACCCGTTTTTCCGAAGAAACAAGCAAATATTTTTTTTAAACGCTTTGTGAACGCACCACTTTTGTGAGTTTAGGTTCATTTTAAAACACCCTTACAGTCAATTGCTGTTTAGTTTTAGGCTCATATAAATATATCTAAGATTTGTTACCTGTTACGATGTTATATACCAAATTTGAACAACCGCCTTCAAATTTCTTTAACATTTCTTTGCACCACTTGACACGTGCCTGTTTTTGTTTTTTTTTTAATTGTGTGGAATCCAACGATTGCAAAGCTTTCTGACATGCAAATAATTGTGAAAAATCGTATGTATTTGTTTTGCTGCAATGCCTAAGAATGCCTTTATCTCACTATAGGTCATATGCCAATCTGACAAAATTATTTCTCGCACAGCATCAATATTTTTTGCGACAACAGAGGTGCATAAACGACTTTTGCAAAGATCGTCATCAAACGTTAGTCTTCCACGCTTGAATTCTGCGAACCATTTGTAAACCATAGTTTTGGAAGGTGCTTCATCCCCAAATAGCACACTAAGTTTTTTCACACATTGCTGCGGTATTAAACTGAATGGAAAATCATAAAAAATCATTACTCGGAAGTCACGATTCGAAATTTTTCACACAATTATTACTTTCGTTAAATTTTGTTGAAACAAAACCGAGCAGTTTGAAATCGAACTGTCAACTGAATTATAAGTGAAAAACGTCAAATTTTACGAATATGACAATTGCAGAACGCTGGCAATACAAACAGTACTCAATTCCACAAACTTTAGCAGTGCCTCTCGTATTGATAAGATTTTCAGACTTATGATCAAGACTTATACAATAAAGCTTGTTGGTAAGCTTAGAATGCTATACCCTATCAAATGCTTTGAAAATGTCAAAAACTATTGCAAAAAAATTTCTATGTTTGTCTAAAGTAGAACTTCATTTGTGACTAACATAAGTCAAAAGTTTTGGTCAAATGTTTTTATGAAAAGTAAAGTTATTTTATTTAATGTAAATATTAATATATTTTTTAGTTTTTTTTTGACAATGTTTTTGACAATAATGCAATTGGTGTTGAGTTTAAAAAATCAGACTTGCCTCACTTTTTATGTATACGTTAAATATTTGCATTTTTTAACAATTTTAGAATGTTTTAGTCAAAATAGCTGAAATTTTATTTATATCTGATGCCATTCTGGTATTTAACTTAAGAAAATATTTTTTAACAATTTGCTGCCTTAAATAAATTAGACCTATTATATTAACAATAGCATTATTAGTACAGCAATAGGACTATTAATAATAGTAGCATTAGATGCAAATTGGTTTGCAAAAATATTTGCTTTATCTTTTGGATTAGTAACTAGATTGTTTTGATCATTTTGAAGACGAAAGTATTAAAAATTTTAAATTACGTTGCAATAAATTTATTGTTTTATAAACATTTTTGTTGTTTATAGAAAGTTGAGAAATTTGATTAGCTTTGTTTTTGTCAATCTTATCTTTTTCAGATTGTATTAGGTTGTCACAATGTTTACGCGTTTTCTTATAATCCTGTTTAGTCTGTTTGAAACAATTACTGATGTGATTCTTAAATACTTTTTGCTTATTATTAACTGCCTGTTTTGTCTGAATTGAAAACCAGTACTTTTGTTTTGGTCTATTAACAATGTAAAATTATAGAGGTTAATGTGTCAGCAGTGGCGTAAAAAAAGAGTTGATAATGATAGTGATTATTGATGGATAATGTTTTTTTGCGGTTCAACAAAAATAATTAAAAAATGTGAAAAAATTTTGAAAAGAAAAAAAAAATTATTAAGAAAAAAAAAACAGAAACGTCTGACATCAAAAGAGTATTTTCTATATTTGCTAATTAATAATATAGTAAGTTTAATTGCATGCAAATGTTTTGTTATAATTTTGTTGCAGTCTAAGTCATCAAATTATTTGATGAATCATTTGACTGGTAAGTCAACTTAGTTTCAAGTTTATATATAATGATTAAAATCTTATTTTACTTATTCAAAGATTATAATTAATAATTTAAAAAAATACCTTTATTTAAATTTTTTAAACAATATGATTATAAATAATTTTTTTAAATAGATTATCTAACCGGATTACACTTCGTCGAGTTTGTATAAAGACATTCTTAGTTATTTAATTTAAAAAAAAAATTAAAAAATATTATTAATAATTAAAATTAAATTAAACAATTATAGATTAAAATTATTTTACTAAAACCATTTTTTAAACTTGTACATACTACGGTCAGAACCCAAGTTGCTGAGTTTAAATACAAACATTCACAATACTTACTTAATTTTTTAACTTTTTTTTATAAAAGTATAAGCAACATTTAAAAACAATAAAAATAACTATAATGTTTAAATTTATATAAAAAATGTTTATATTTATTTTACTTTGAGTTATATTAGGTAGCAAAAAGTCCGACTTGAAACTTGCAGTTTCACGTTTTCCTTGGCCATCTTCAATCTACGCTATAATTCTTACCACAACAATAGGACTTAAAAGCATTATGATCTGTTAAGTACAGTACACCATGTAAATGACAAGTTTTGCAGAGAAAAATCAACACTAAGTAAACAAACCACAACAAAATGTAGATTTTTACTTAGAGCAAAATGTGTTTCTTAAAAGTCTGTAACACGGTGATAATAACTGACAGATAGATGACATTTGTCAAGAAATAAATTATTAAACGTCTACTTTGGTTTATAAGTTGAAACAGCAAACAAAGTTAAAACAAAAAATTCCAAAACTAAGTCATAATTTTATAGTGACCTCTATTTTTTGCTTTTTTTGAATTTGAAAAAGTTCTACAACAAATCTTCTGACATATGTTAGTTACAAACAGAGTTGTAGTTTGCACAAACATGGAGAAAATCTTACAGTAAGTTTTGGCATTTAATAGACTCATCTTAATACTGCTAACAATCTTTATTGTATGTCTTGATTACAAATCTATAAAAGTCTTATAAAAAAAGTATAGTTAAAAAAATATTGTTAAAACTTATAAATGCTGGTGTTCTTTGATTGTTGGTAGTCTGTCGATACAAGTGTAGAAAGCTACATAATAATTTTCTCTTTATTATTTATACACACTGTCCAGATGAGATATATTAAAATTGTGTGCTTGAGAAAAAATATATGGCTCAATTTTTGTCTCGTTAAAATAAAATAAACAGAAAGCTGGCCAATTAGCACAAACAATACTGCACTAGTCTAATTAATGACTAATTGGACGGCACGACGCATATATGTTCCGAATATTTACTAGGTTAATTTTGGAATCTAGATTAATATTTGTTGTTGTTTAGTATAGAATTTAGCTAATGTTATAAACATTGAAAAATCTGAGGTCATGAGAAAAAATGTTATTGTTTTTTGTTAAAACAGATTAATAAGAAGACAATAACAACTGATGAATTGTAAAAGGTGTTATTTATAAAATGTACAACATAATGTCTACACACGCCGCGCACCGTGCGAATAAACATAAAACATTATTATTTATTAGCATTGTGAAAAGTAATTCACTTTATTATTAATTTTACCTAATATTATATATTTGATATCACGTACTAGTTTTATAAATAAAAATGTATCATAAGTAAAATAAATTATATAGATAAATTTATAACAAAAAATCAAGCAGGATGTATTGCAACAGGTGTGTATATGAAAATAAACTAACAGATAGAATTTCTTATGTAAAATATTTGCATAAAGCGAGCACACTAAAGCAATAATAATAAATTAGTGTAATAAATTAGTTAAACAAATAAAAAAAGACTGAGTATATCACATAATTGCGGAGCGCGTGCATTTAAATTGCATAATATATTTTAATGCATGCAAATGTAACGGGTAAGGTTTGTCTCGAAAATAAAAGAAAAGTGCCAATTTCCTTCTACGGTAATAAGATATAACGCATACGGTCATCTGTTTTTAAAACCCAACCCAATAAGTAATAACCATAATTAATTGTATATATAAATCAGGTAATTAAATCAATTTATATTTCTAAATTACAACATTATTACACGCTAGGAAAATTTATTAAAGTCACATTTTCTTTTGTAGTAGTTGTAGTCAAATATTAGATTTTAACAAAGCTATTAAATATTTTTTTAAATAAATACGCTTAAAGAAAGTTATAATAAAATAAACAAGCATTTTTTATTGTTTGATTTCCTTCTTATCTTGACAATTTTATTTAATGTTATAATTATAAATGTAAATACAAACTGGCGGTAGTTATCGAGATCTAAAAAATGAGTACAAAAATCTATTAATTAAAGTATCAGTGAAAGGACTTCCGCACACACGTGTATTAATGGTAGACCTTTTAATTAATATAAACTATACAAGACTCAAGACCAGAGGTAAAGAATTTTTTTTTCAGTTTCTAAATAAAATAATTTGAAATTACTCAACAACATAAAAATACCATACCATATATTTAGAAATCCTAGTTTTCTGATTGTACTTTCAATGCTATTGAGATTACTTTTTAAGATCTTAGCGCCACAGTGGCTGGAATAATAACTAATGCATGTGCCGGTGTTGCCATTCACATGTGGTATCACTTTTTAAGCTCTTAGCGCCACTGTGGCTGGAATGATAACTATTGCATGTGCCGATATGTGGGATTACTTTTTAAGCTTATAGCGTCATGGTGGTTAAAATGTGAATTAATGCATGTTGCTACACGTGCTTATGATTGATATGTTTGTGTTTATTGAGATTACTTTTTAAGTTGGCGCTTCTGTAGCTGGAATAATAACTATTGTATGTACCGGCGTTTATATGATAGTTTTCTGGATTTTACGTCATTTTTGTTTACATTAGGTTATATTATATGTCAAGTAAACAAAATATGCGTCATATGTCAATAAAATTGATAATACGTGCGTTTGTTTGTGTGATATTATCACTTAAAGTGATAAATATGACTAATATTATGCGTTCGGCGTGCCATATCACTTGTCACATGGATCACAACAGTCACTTCAATCACGTCGCATCAGTTGTTGCGTTAGTTTGACTGATGTTTTCACTTTAAATCATTTAAAGTGATTCATATTTGTAAAATTGTACGTGCGGCGTTGTCATATCACCTATGAAATAGAAATAATGAAGTTACCAGTCACGTCGCAACTGCACTATTGCCAAACCAAATTCATTTGATCACTGATGAAACAAGCGGCAAATTTAAAATTTATATAAAATCAATAAAAGTTATAAAGTGAACAAAGAGTATAATGAAGTTAAAGATTTAAAAACCAATAAAAAATATATTGCTAAAAATTCTTTTAAATTTCAACACCGATGGCATCACTTGTGAATTTTTTGATAAATAAAATTTGGTTAAACAAAAACAAAATTGTTTTTTTAAATTTTTAATTTTTTTTTCAAATCCAAATAGTTTAAAACAAACAAATTTTTTTTAGTTTTTAATTTTTTAGCGTGAAGTTTCTCAACCTGGAACATACATACGCCTTTGAATTTGCAACACTTCAAGGTCGGCTGCTTTTGCAATTGAATAATCACGTCAACGAGTAAATTCGATGAAATAGATTTAAAAATATGACGGATAATGGGGATCGCAGCTAGCGAATACGCTACCTGGCGGCAGATTTGTCAACAAGCCGTTGTTGAAATTTTGCTATGTTCACATAAGTTACGTCTGCACAGTATTCATACAAATCAATTTTATTGGCATATGAATAACGCATGTATTGTTTACATAACATTTAATATAATCTAATAAAAACAAAAATGAAGTAAATTAATTAAACATATAAATGGGTGCGTACTGGAACATAAGAGCGGTACTTGTTGCTCCCAGAAGTAAACAACAAAATAGGAGCTCTCTGTTGCTGATTTGTGACGGAAGATTGCCATTTTAAAGAGCTTCCCTTTTTGCCGCTCGATTGGAAGCGGCGGGAATTGTCTATTAATTTAAAACAGTAATTGTCATTTAAATTTGTTTGTTATGAGTTTTTATTACTTACCTTTTATAATAAAGATATTTAATACAAACAATAATAATAATCTTTATTTATGTTATTATGCACAATCCATGCATTTACATACGTCAAAAAGATAAATGTATAAAATGACAATACAATAAGAAAAGAATATTAAAACAAGACTATAAAAACACATTAAAAATTATGATTTAAAAATTTATCAATTGAATAAAACGCATTGGCTAACAGAAAATTTTTGATAAACTGCTTATAAGTGTCAATGGGCATAATTCTTAAATTTGTAGGCAGTTTGTTATAAAAATTTATTGGAAATTAATTAGTTATTTCTAGATTTGTTAAGCCGTTTATAATCTTCAATTTAGTTAGATGCATTTTGTGTAAGGTAAACATGAATAGAGTTATGTGATTAATAATTATTTTGATTTAATCTAACATGTACCAAACATTCATATATGTAAGCGCATGGTATAGTCAAGATTGATAATTGGGTAAATTTTATTCTGCATTCATCTCTAAAACCTAGACCACCGATAATTCTTATGCATCGACGTTGTATTTTAAAAACCTTTTGAGCCGATAGAGCATGACTTTAATTTAAGATACCATAAGTAATCACGAATTGTATATTTGCATAGTATGCAGTAAGTTGTACATGTAGGTGTTTTAATTTTTGAAAAAAGTATACGTACTTAGATATTTTGTTTGTTATGTATACATAGTAGCTTTCCCAATTTAGTTTATTATCAATATGCATACCTAAAAATTTAACATGAGCTATTTCATCTATGCGTTTTTAATGTAAACATGAGATATTCCGTTTTGTAAATGTTGAGATTTAAACGGTTTGCTTGAAACCATTTAACAACTTTTGAATGTGTATCACCAAACTCTGTTTCTAACAAGTTTCAATTATTTAAAGTTCTTGTTACCGTTGTGTCATCTGCAATCAATGTAAAATGTGCTTTTGTATCACATTGTGATACCATTTGTACGTTTGGATAATATAGTATTATTTACACGTACATATTGCTGCCGATGACACAGGTAAGATTTAGCGTTTGTACTAAAGTCAAACATTATTAGTTTTCTAAGAAGAATGAAATGTGATACACAGTCAAAAGCTTTGCTCAAGTCCCAAAACATAGCGTGAGTGTAATTTTTGCACTCAAAACCATTTACTATTTTAATTATCAAATTTTGAACTGCTATATAAGTGTTCAAATTTGAACGGAAGCTAAATTGGCAGTTAGTAAAAATATTTTCAGTTTCAAGATAAGATTTAATTTAAATTGTTATTATTATTGCGCAATTTACACCTATTTGTTTGAAGGGGGTTGATGGAACCAACGGTTTATTAGGTGGCACCGCTGTTTGATACCTTTTCAAGTGCTTTCTTTATCCAAGATAGAAAAAAACAAATCCAAGTTGCAGTTAGTAGTCTAAGAAAGCAATCACAACTAATTTATTAGTATTAATTCAATATGTTTGGTTTAGAAAGAATTGCTACTCTTCCATGTTTACCCTTTTCTCTGCAATAACCTGAAACTAAACTAAAATTATTAATACGCAACATTGACAATTTATCTTCAGCTAGCCAATGCTCATTAATAACAATAAAATTGTAATATATATAGTTACTATTTTTACAATAACATTTATTTAAAAACACATAAAATTCATTCAATTTATTACAGTATTTCTATATTTTCAAATAATGTTTTTTTTTGCGAGTGTGACCTTCTAGCCGTTGTTGAGATTGATGCGGGAAACTCTTCCAAAAAAACGTATTTATAAAGAAGCCTTTAGAATATTTGTATTTTTTATAATTGCTTCTGCTGCTTCTGGAATTTCAATTTTTAAATTATTTATAATTATCATATTTAGTTTTTATATAGATTTGTTATTTAGTTTTATTTTTTGAAATAGCTGCTACTTCTAATTTTGACATTAAACAGTAAGTTAGATTTTATAGAGTTAAGAGTACTACAATCAGATTTTGTTACAAGATTTTTGAGTGTCAAATTCAGCTCTCTTGCGGTTAATAAATAATAATGTGAGGTTTTCAATTTTAAAATATTATTTTTTACAACTTATTCTGGGTTGCTTAATCTCTTTTTCCATAATGCACTAGCATCAATGTTGTTGCTTCAATCTTTTTTATAGTTTTAATACAAAATTTTGATTGGATAATAGTGCTGTATAATAAATAGCTCTGGTGGGGTAAGATTTGTTTCTTTAATTAAAAATAGAACAATATCAACTAAAACAAACTCTATTTATCAGAATATTTAAGGCAGAGTTTATATTAAATAAATGTTATACTTTAATGCGCTGCTTTAAGATTTTTAATTATTTAAGACCGGTTTTGGCTGTTAACACATCATAAGTTATTACTAAAATATTACATTAGAGTTTTAATACAAACTTTTATAAATTAAGGTAATATTAAAATTTACTTACTGTATCGGTGAGAAACTGGCCATAAAATCTGGCTAAGAGATTTTATATAAGAATATATAAGAACAGTTTTTAGTTTAGCTAGCCTATACTCAATCAATATTTTGAAGTTGTATTTATTGATTATGATTCAGCAGACCTTCCTCAGATGTATTTTATTTTTCCAATTTTTTTTTTAGATTAATTATAATTTCAAAATTAGTTAAATAACCATATTTACATTTATTCAATTTATTGCGCTCGTAATGTCATGTAATTACAAAATTTTCAGGTGTTTACCGTATTGCTATTGTTTTTAAAAATATTTAAAAAAAATTATAATAGATACGCAGCTAATGTTAACGATCCGGGCTTGTTTTTATTGGATTGCATTAAGAGCAGGTTAGATGGTGGACCGCTCAGAATAATTGCGAGTAGACGTTGAACTACAAAAAATGAAATGTTTCAGGCGTTAAAGGAAATGTATTCAGATCCACGATCTAAGAACCTTCGAGTTAGATATAAGAAATTTTACTAATATTGTAAAAATAGGAAACAAAGTGAAAAAATTAATAACTTTTTATGATACAAAAATAGAAATGAATGCAACTTATATTAATACAGCAAGAAATTGTAAATCAGAAGTTTGCAGACAGATGACATTACAAGTTTTTTTAAAACCATGCTAATAAATTCCAAACTAAAAATAAATAATAAAAAAATAAATAATTTGGATTAAGCAATTTCAATGGCAATAAATCAGAGTGAGCGTTTAACTCAATTTCAAAAATATTCAAACTTAAATCGTAATAATTATCAAACTAAAAATTTAACCCAAGGATTACAAAATACTAATACAAAACTATTATTAAATCAAAAAATAAACATTCTAAATATTAATCAAGGAAGAGAAATCAATAATTTACAAAACCCGATTTTTTTACAAACGCGCTCGCAAAGCAAAGTTATAATTATCCACAAACTTTTAAAAAACTTGACAAGAAATCAAAATTTTACGCAAAATCCAAGTTATTTTTGTAATTATAATATACCACAAAATAATCATCTTTTACAACAGCCCCAATTTTTATTTTTTTTTTTAAACCGGAGACAAATACAAAACTCTCAACCAATAGAAGAATACTCATGTAACTCAGATGAAATTCATAATTTTCCAGATAACAATGAATATGAAACAAATGCAATATTATGCAATAAAATAACTGAAAAGCAAATTGAAAATGACAAATCAGATACAAATTTTTCAACATTTGCTTCAATAATACCAACCAACGTAAATTTTGACGCAATATTAAATAGTTTAGTAACAGAAAATAATTCTAAATTTTATTTAGGTTTATGATTATTATAAGTATATAGAAAATTAAAGTTGCAATTTTAAAGTTTATGATTTATATTCTTTAGAAGAAATTTAATTAAATTATAGCGGATATACAAAATTACCTTTTATAAAAATGCCTGAACTAGATAACGCTCGCATTTTAATCGATACTGATGCTACTGAAAGCACAATTGATCTTGATTTGGCAAATTTATACTTTAAAGAATATTTAATCTATCACTTATTTACCATAAAAACAACGAACAATACTACTTATCACCAATATATTGCTATAACCTCAGCATTAGTTAGTTTTAACTCAAATAAAAATAATTTTTGATGTAACGTTGTAAAATTTTCAAGCAAATGTAAGAGATTAATTTGTTCAACAATGTTAACTAAACTAAAAGCAAAAATAGATTATTAAAATCAAATGCTTCATTTATCTAATAACCCCATTCTATTACGATGAACCTATTAAAAACGTCAATCATTTATTATGCAATCAAACAATGTCAAAACAACAACGTTAAAAATAGGTTACAAATTGAATGAATTGATAAGGATTTGTTATTATATTATGTTTGTTCATATTGTTTTTTCTGTTATTTTGCTTAGGACTAATATAAATGATAGTGGTCTATAATTTTCTTATTTTAATTTTAATTTTTTTTTGTGTATTAATTTTATAATTTGCTTTTTTAAGTATTTGTGGGTATTTACCTGTTTGTATCGTTATATATATATATATATATATATATTAGAATTGGTGATACTTTAAATTTTATCACTTTTTGATCTTATTTTAAGGCTCTTATTTTTAATTGTTTATTTTTTTTTAAGTTTTGTTAACCGTAGCTGCTTCTTCTATTCTTACAGTTGTTATTATTTTTTTTTGTACTACAAATATTTTTGTTACTTTTGTATTTTGTTTTATTATTTTTTGTAATATTGTTGTTAGTGTGTTAAAGTCGTGTGCTGTTTTATTATCTGTGTTCTTAATTTTTTTTTTAATTTTGTTGTAGTTTTTTTTTATACATTATGTTTTATTCCGTGAATTATGATTTGATAGTGTTAGTTTTTTTGTTTTTATTTTTTATGTTTGTTATTAGTTAGTTCACATTTATAGTATACTAGCCTAAGAAGACTATTAATGCCGATTCTTTCGTCTAACTATAAAAAATTAAATTAAAATTAAATAAATAAATAAATAACAAAGATAAAATAAAATAACTTTTAGAAACTATTAAAAATAATAACAAAATTGACTAAATGTTTCCAACAGTGTCTAGGGTCTACAAAGTTTTACACACTGCTGGATTTTACAACATATATTATGCAGAAAACCAACAATCGCAAAACATTATAATAATTTAGATGTAGCTTTTTGTTTTAAAAATTGTCGACAATCCAATAAGATATTGCAAACAGTTGATTGATCGTTACAAATATTACAAACTAGGGGCATCGGCATTTTAAATGCCTGTCTATTGACAATAACCATTGCAAAGCCCCGTGAAGATAATCTATTCTCTACGCTTGAATAGCAAACTCTTCAGTTTAACAGCTAGGCAACAGCAATTGTTGTAAAAATTACAAACAACCCTAACACAAACTTTGTCTGTAATAAATTCAGCGCTAGTTATTGCCAACTTAGCCAACGCATCAGCTTTTTTATTTTTACTGAAATTTACGTGACTAAAGATCTAGACAAAAGTAATAATCAGTAAATTGGTCATCTAAGGCGTTTAATGTACTCAACGAGTTTGCACATATAACATAATTTGTACTTGCGTTTAGTTGGAGTAAATCCTGATAAATAGCATACAGTTCTGCAGTATAAACAATGCCAACACTTAACAAGCTAAATGTAAACTGCAGCTGATCTACCAGAAGATTACAACCCACACCTTTGCTACTTTTTGAGCTATTGATAAAGTGGCATTTACATGTCTTGCAAGAATTTTTGCAAATTTAAAGATAAGTAACTGGTAAAGTTGATGCGTTGCTCATTCTTATGAATTCAGCATTTAACCTCCGACGTTAAAATGTCCAAGAAAGATTGCAACAGTAAGACAATTGATAGACATCAGGAAGTTGAATATCCAGTTTCCAAAGTAAACTACAATTTCTTAGAGCAGCTGGCTTTAGCGACTACACTACAAAAAACGTTAAGATTTTAGTTTTGCGGCATACCAAATAGTCAAAATTTTACGATTAAGACAAAGTAATGGTTTAACCGCTTTGCACCAAACCCTAACAATAAGACTAGTGCAGAATAGGGCAATTGCTAAACAAATTTTTGTATGGTAGACAAAATTTACAATACGTAATGTGAATAGAGCTGCGGATTATGAGATTATGAGTCCACAATCTAATTTTGAACGCACCAAAGCGTATTGCAAAAGTTGCATTAGTTTTTGATTTGCTCCCCATAATTTTTTACTTAACAAACTGAGCAAGTAGTACCGCAACACATATTGAAATCAGATTTGTTAAATAAAGTCGAAGCAAGGTTAAAGTGACACGAAAAATTAACACTTTTCTAAAAATGTCTAAAATGGACTCTTGAGGAATACCATTCTGTTGCGCACGTAAGTTCAAGTTTTTATCGCCCACACGTAGTTTTAATAGAAAATTAAAAAGGTTTGTATAAGCAATGCCATGTTTCCGCAAATACCTTACAAATAAAACGTACGTAGAATATTGTACCAAGTTATTTCATATGCTTTAGCAATATCAAAGAATACAGCAACAAAATGTTGATTGTGTACAAAGACATTTTTAATTGTTATATACAGCCAAACAAGGTAATTAGTTGCAGAATGCAATGACGCTTGAACCGTATTCTATACTTGTAATTATACTTCTTGAGTCTGATAACCAAATAAGATGCTTATTGATTATTCTCTTTAGTAATTTGCATAAATTGCTAGTTAATAGATAAGTCTATAATTAGTTGGGAGCTTGTTATCTTTATCAAATATTAAGTACTGGTACTATAATAACCAATTTTCACTATTCAGGGCAGTACTCTGCTGATTATATTCGGTTATAAACTGCAAAAAGTTGAAATTTTGCAGAACGACTTAAATGCTTAAGCTCAATGCGTTATATATTTTATCTTTGTCGGAATAAATGACAGATGTTTTTTTCTATGTTAATTTTGATCTTTTGGAAATTTTTATTGTAATTATTATTACTAAAAGCGTAAAAATAAACATTGGACAGAATTTGTAATATCTAGAAAATCGGCAATAAGTTGATCATCTGACAATAACTCACTAATAGGTACAGATGCGGTTTGGTAGACTGCTAAATATTTACATGCGCTGCATGTATTATTGTCATTAAAACCAAACATTTAAACACTTACGTCCAAATTAGCATCTTTTATTTTTTACATTCAATGACGGTTTTTATCACTATTATTAAGATGTTTTGAGACTTATATATATATATATATGATTTATTGGCCACGCAGAAGTAAGTATTATTACCTATAACACGATAAACATTTATACAATCTTTAAATAGTATAACTACAAAGAGTAACTAAACTTTTAATCTTAAAATTAGTTTTCTGTAAGGAAACGCAGATAAGTAAATTTTTAACTAATAATGTTTTGAAAGATTTGTAATGTGCGTTATATCTGTAGCAGTTCTATTGTTATTATATTATTATATTAATAATTAAAACCATTTTTGGAACTACGTTGGAAACGTAGCTTTAAACTCTTTGTTTCATAACGTTTTTTTGTTTTTCTTTTGAAGTATGATCTGGGAAGTAGAACTCTCACTATTTGACATCAATTTATTCATCAGAATAAGTGGCGAGGAAGTAACGTTCACTTTTGTCGACTTTGACAATATGTCAATATTAAGGTCTATGAATGCAAGATTGCTAAAAACCTGCACCTAAAGCTGTTTTTGCAAGCTTTAGCCTGTTGAGGCTTTGACTTAGAATAAGTTGCAGCTTTAATTTTGACCCAATACTAGCCAACTCTTTAGATAGTTTTGGCTTAAAATAACCTTACATTTTAAGCCAGTTCTAGTTTGCATTGTGTATAAGTCGCGGTTAAGGTCCGACAAAGAAAAAAGTGTGTGATAGCTCAATGGTAAAGCCCTTGCATGTTATTGCAGTCTGGAGTTTGATCCCCAAAATATGACTGAAATAATAACTTGCTTTTTATAAACCAGGGTAGTTCGGAAGTCACCTAATAAGCTGTTGGTCTCATCAAATCTCTTTAAACAAGTCGTGGACTTACTGTGGCAAAGTAAAATGGCCGTAAAAAGCACAATAAAAAATAACCCTACAACAATTAAAATTATGAAAAAATTAATTAGGAAGCTTAGAGATTTAACCAGTGAATGTTCAAACATTAAAGTAGAAATAAAAAAAGTGGCACATCTCTTAGAGATGAATGTGGAGAGACTAGAATTCGAAAAAATTCAGAAAACAGAAAACAGAACAAAAGACAAAAAATAAAATAAAAACAGAGAAAGAAATGTCGACACAAACAGTAGAGACTAGAGATAATAAGAAAGAAAATATCTAAACTCATGTCATCTCGGACCAAAAGATAATAAAAATGGTTAATAAAGACGACATTTTGCTCATAATTTAACTTTATTTATGAATTAATATGGTACTACACCATACATTTATTTAAGTTGATTAAAAGCTAGAAGTGTATTTTGCAAAGCAAGGAATAAATTTTGCCAAGGAGTGTATTATGAGTAGCAACAGATATCTATCTAGAAATATCATAGCGTTACCAAGAAAATACACTGTTTTCATTGGCTTATAATATTATAAGTAAAATAATGCAGAATATGAATGATTTTTCCTAAAAATATAGATTTTATGCATCTTGTGCATAAAATCTATTTTTTTTTATTAATTGCTTATAGTTCAAGTTGCATTTAAAATTTGTTACCTCTGACGTGGATAGTCGTCAACGTCGCAGATAAATAAAATGCTGGTAAGTTTTGACCAGTGCATGTATATTTACATACATACTGGGTGCGTCCAGAAAGGCTGTTACTTTTGTAGCAGTAGCGTAGGTAGGCATAAGTAGGTCTACTCTCTCTTCCCTGGACGGCTTTATTTATACAATTCAAGGTTGTTAATTGTATAAATAAAGCCGTGAAATGATCTATAATTGATAATTATATTAATTAATTAATTAGCAATTTATAAAAAATAAATTAAATTTATATTTGAGCATGTTACCATAAAAAAATTTAAAACATGATGACTGTTGCCAAAGAAGCGTAAAAACCACGATTTTTAAATTTGCATTTAATGAATTTAATGAATTATGGTAGACAGAGATATTTAAGTATGTTGACTACATTGATAATAATGTCTGAAAATACAATTTATATTGAAAGCGACATAATAATGTTACTGTTTAAGTCCGATATTTGTATTTTGATAGAAAAATAAAAATAGAACTTTTTTGTCTGTCAAATTTTTTGATAACAATTTAGAGATAAAAATGTTCAAATTGTCAATTGCTTTCGAAACAAATTACACAAATAGTTAAATGAGCAATATGCATTTTGTGCATAGTTTTGCTAATGGTAATGCATTAGCAGCCCGGCGAACTTATGAGCAGAACAATCTTAATTCTGTAAAACCACAAAGTTTTAATAAACTTACTGCTGAAAACAAACGCTCTCATACAGTTTCAACTCTGCAAGTTGAAGAAAAAATGCTCCGTAAATTTGACAAATGTCGTACAAGTACAAAATAATAGTTGCAAATCTAAATGAAATCAACAGAAACTGAAAAATCAGCTTTTGTATCCATATCATATAACAGGTTTAGAAACTTTTACCAGGCAGTTTTTGGCTTTTTGTCAATGAATGTTAGAAAAAAGTGTTTAATTTAATTTTTGTTTTTACCAACTTTGTCTAGAGAAGCCATAATAAACTTTTACAGAAACCACATATGGACAAAAAAGAATCCACATGTAATAGTTGAAAACATCAACATACATTTTTTGTCAATGTATAGGCTGGAATTGTTGGTTAACCGCCAAATGTATTTTATGCACAATGGGGTTCTACAATATTTCAGTTTAGTTGTGCATTCATATTTAAATGAAGTTTACTTATATTGTTGGATTGGTCAAGAAAGCCAACAACTCTAGCTTTCATAATCTTCCAATCTAAATTTATTAGATATCTTTTTCTGAGGTTATCTGAAACAACTGGTTATATCACTTCATCAGAAAATGTAAACAAATGTGAGAAACAATTTGACACACTCCTGGCTTTTTTTAAACGTTCAGTGGGTCATAGGATCAAAGCATTTATTGACGTCAGAGGTGATCACTTTTAACAACTTTTATTTCTTTTTTAGCTGGAATAATTTTTTTTCTTAAAAACATAAAAGTATAACGTCGATGAAAGTGCAAAATCTCGTATGTACATTCACAAAAAATTTAAGATGATATAAAGTTCTTACTTCAAATATAGATAAAAGAATTTTATGTTCTATCTTTCTGAGAATAAATTAAGAGATTTGACTTTCTGTACATGTATGTGTTGAACAACTTTCCTTGACGATAAGGTGTGTGGTACGCCTAGTATCTCGGTAACTAAACGTTTCTAGACACAAAATAAACATCTTGTATATTAAAAATATATTTAAACGGTTGATTGTTTAAAACCAACAAAGTTTAATATAGATCAATGTCATATTGATATATTAAGTATATTATTTCAAAAATAAATGCTCCTTACTCCAGATGAGATTCTGGCAACTTTAGAAATCGGTTCTTAAACATAAACTCTAGTCACCTGATTTTTTTTTGGACTTTTTGTGCTACCCAGTGCCGAGATATTTAGGGTACAACTTTCAAAAATGTCAATTTGTTACCTTTTTTGCAATTTTCAAACGCCTGTAACTTTTTAGGGATTTTTTTTGCAAATTTTTGAAGATAACATTTATTGCTTAAAATTGATCAAAGATTCTAAAAAAATGTGTTAATTTTTAACATGTTTTTATTCTATTAAAAACAGATTTAAAAAAAAGATGTTGGGTATTTTTAATTTTTTGTTTAATAGGTCAAAAAAATACTTTTATATGTTATTGATGTACTCTGAAATTTATAATATAATATAAAAATCCATAATAACAATAAATTCTGTCTCAGATATTTTTGTTTTTAAATCTCTCAAAAATATTGATTGCTGTTTTGCAATGTAAGCATGTGTCAAAAAGACATGGATTTTTTCGGAAAAGTATTCAATAAATTCCGTTGAATCTTTTGTAATTGTTTCGAGTGTACAGTACGGCGTGTTGACCTATTGCTTAAAACATACAAAATTAACCTCATTTAAATCAAACAATAATATATGTACGTAATTTTGTATATCCTGGACACAATTCACATTTTTAAAAATAACAACTCTCTGTTGGAATATTGCACGTTATTATTTTCAAACTGTCTTGATATGTAGTAATCTCATGTTTTTTGCCTTAAGTTTTAAGCTTTTAGATTTGCACCTGTTATTAAAAAATTGATAATTAATTAATTAACACATGAGTGATTTGTTTTACCTAATATACATAATTTGACGTTTTGGTGTATAGTACACGCAAACGGTATGAGTGCCAGCGCTCTTGACAAAAACACATTGAATCGGTTGTAAGATGGCAAAGGTCGAGAAACCAACTCTCAAATCAGGTTTTTCTTCTTTTAGCATAGCATAAATTTCTCTTTGTGGCCCTAAGAGTAATTGTTTTTGATTTTTTATTTTATCCCCAGCATAAGATTTTGATGGTGACAAAATCTTTTTTTACCAAGCATTTGTGAACTAACATCATCTTTTAAATAGAAGTTAATAATTTTCTCTTTTGTTTAATTGTCGAGTATTTTTCCTATGATTATAAGTACAAATTTAGTTTATCAAATAAATGACAAGTAGACTGATGGTCAAAATAATATACCTGGTTTTAGATTAGGTGAACCTAATATTCCACTCTCCTCTAAAACTTTTTGAGAAGCTTCTACAACTCTGTGTGAGACTCCAAAAATACTTGTTATTTTGTAAGTACTCCAGTGCGATGGCATTAACGTCAAAAGTTGTGTTTTTTGAATTCTTGTTGTAGTTGGATTTTTAAAAATTGTCTTGATATTATTAAAAAACTTGACATGATCTTGAACGTCTTTTAAATTAAATGATGAAGGACGTTCCAAACCTAACGTTTTAAAATTGTTGATTTCTAAAGTAGCACTCTCTCCTGTATCCTCTGAATTTTTTGAAGTAGTCGATATTTGAGAATTTGAGACTTTTCCTAAGTATTTATTGATAATTTGATATATATGAAAACTAATGATTACCTGAAATATCATCAACTATAGTTTTAGTTCTTAATCTTGCATCTTTATAGCAAACAGAGCAAAGTTTCATGTCATCTCCTAGATTTAAATATTTAATCATATCTAATGTCGGTTTTCTTAAACTACTTTTTGCACACTTTTTGTTTTCTAATTTAAATATATAAGAACAATGGTTGTTCCAAAGTCGTTCTTTTTTTATTTTAAACATTATAGTAAACAAATTATTTATTAACTGAAGAACCCAAAAAATGTCAAATGAATTTACAAATTAACATAAACTTTCATAATGAGATATAAAAGCTGTCAAATTTGACGTTTTTATTTAAATGCCATTATTTGTACGAATTTCACTTCATTCGTCATCGATCCAGCGTTGCCAGATGACGCGATTGATTTTATCGTGCATTAATGTTATATTTACGGTAGATCGTAGATGCATAATAATTTCAATTGCATATAGTAACGTATTTACAAATTAACATAAACTTTTACAATGAGGTATAAAAGCAAACTGTAATTTTTGACGTTTACTTTTATTTTGGTTAAGTTTTGTTATTCAAGCTCACAATTTTTTTTTTAAAGTGTTTCTATTATTATTACAATCTTTTAAAAATGTTTGAATATATTAGTTGCAATTGTTTATTATATTGTTTTTGAAAAAGCAGAAAAAAAATCAATTTAAGAGGGGAACCGCTGCGTTATTTAATCATAGATGACCATAGCGTCGAAAATGATTGCAAATTTTAACTGTACTCAGCTTAAAAATGACAAGCTCAATTCAGCTACTAATTTGATAGATAGATGGATAAAGGTTTGGAAGAAGTATTCTGAAATTATGAGGTTTGTATATTAAATAGTTTGGCGGATTGGGCGCTCCAAATATAGGGAAATGTTGATTTTAAAATGACTCCAATTATAATAATAATCAAATTGAATAAAAATTTCTAAATCAAAACAATTTTTTTTTTTTTTTTTTTTTTTTTTTTTTTTTTTTTTTTTTTTTTAGGACGTAGTGAGTTGTTTGGCTCTCAACAAGTGGCCCTTAAGAATAACTTACGCATGGTAATACCTTCCGGTTTTCTTCTCTGCGCAAATCCTGTTGTTTTAATGTCCCTGTCTAAACTAACCTACATTTGGTGCTAGTTTGAGGCGGGCTGGTTTTTGCTTCGCGGATTTTCACGCATCATCTGCGGCACGCATGCTGTCCCCGGCCCCTCTCTCCCTATAGCCCCTACCTTTGTCTGTCTCTTTATATTCTTCTATTGTCAAACTCTTCAATTTTTTTTTTTTGTACACTTGTTGCAAAGTTTTTTAACGCCCTCCATTTATTTTCATCTTTTAAGCATTTGTTAATGATTGTTCTTTTATCCACTTTGCTTTCTAGTATATATTCTAGTTTTTTTCTATCTTCCTCCCACGCCTCGCATTCTACTAGAGTGTGTTCTGCGTTATCGTGTGTTTCTTCCTGACAAAATGTACACCTTTCTTCTTCATTTATTTTTTTAATTTTTTGCAAGAATTTTCCAAATGCTCCGTGCCCGGTCAGTATTTGTGTTGTATAATAACACGTCTCGGGTTTCTTCTCTACCCATTCTTTTATGTCTGGGATTAATTCTCTCGTCCATTTCCCCTTTTCTCCTGTATCCCATTTTCTCTGCCATCTTTCCATAGTCTTCTCTCTTGCTCTTATCTTTGCTTCTTTTTTACTCGTTCCTTCTTTTACAAGTTTTTTTATTTCTATTCTTTCCTCCACCATCATATCCGCGGGAGGTGTTGCCGCAATTACCTCTACTGCCTCTTGTGACACTGTTCTGTAAGCTCTACAAATCCTTAGCGAGCTTGCTCTTGTGGCTCCTCTTACTTCCTTTCTGTTTTTCTTTGTTTTCATGGCTTCTCCCCATGTTTCTGCGGCGTACAGCAATTTGCTTCTTGCTGCCGTTGCTATTAGCCTTCTGCTTTCTTCTCCTGGACCTCCGTTGTTTGGCATAAGTCTACCAAGCTTTCTCTCAATTTCCTTTGTACCAATGACCGCTTCCTTAACCTGTTCATTCCATCCCTTTGCTTCGAGTGTCACTCCAAGGTATTTGATTTTTTTCCCTATGGTTATCTCTTGATCTCCCACCTGTATCTTACCTGTTCCTCTATTATTCCTCTTAGTCGATAGCCATGCCGCCTCAGTTTTTTGTGTTGCTAGTTTTAAGCCCTTACTTCTCATCCATATTTGTATCATATCAATTGCCAGCTCTAATCTTCCTTTTAGTACTTCTATTTCTACGTCTCTACCTACTACTGCTATGTCGTCCGCAAATGCTGTTATTGACACGCCTTCCGGCATCTTCATTCGAAGTAACTCGTTATAGACAAGGTTCCACAGTTTTGGTCCCAGTGCTGAGCCCTGCGGTACCCCTCTAGTAAGTTTGAATCTTCCATTTTTGGTCACTAGATTTCTGTCCTGTAAGTAGCTCCATATAATCTTGATTGTTTTTCTGTTCAGTTCTTTCTTCTTTGCCGCCTCTATAATTGCTGCCCATGATACGCTATTAAACGCGTTCTGTATGTCCAACGCTATCATTACACAGTGTTGTCTTTTCCTCTGCGTTCCGCTGTTTGCTTCTTTTGCTATTGCTTTCACTTTTTCAATAGCTCCTAAGGTTGTTTTTCCTTTGGTAAATCCGTATTGTTCTTTTTCCCATCCTCCTTTTTCTTCTATTTCTTGTTCTATTCTCCGTACAATAACTTTTTCCATTATTTTAGCCAGTGTGTTGATTAAACATATTGGTCTGTATGATGTTGCTTTTCCTGCTTCTTTTTTTTTCTCAATCAGTACCAGAGTGGCTTCTTTCCAACATCCTGGGAAAGTTCCTTCTTTTAGGCACCTGTTGATTATTTGAGTTATTTCTATCTCGTTTCCGTCTAATGCTGCTTTAACAATCTCTGTTGTTATTTCGTCCGGACCTGGTGCTTTGTTGTTAGGCAATTCTTTTATGATCTCTTTGATCTCTTCCACTGTTGCCATAACTGTTGCTTCTTCTTCTTTTGTTTCTGGTTCTTCTACTGGTTCTCCCTTTGGAAATAGTTTTTTAATTATGACCTCTTCTTCTTCGTCTTCTTTTAAGCAGATTCCTTTTGTTCTTCCACCCAATTTGTCCATCACTATTTTGTACGGTTTTCCCCAAGGATCCCCATCTATAGATTCTATCATTTCTTTCCAGCATCTTTTTCTGCTATCCCTAATTGCCTTTTTTAAAATTTTTCTGTCGTTTTTTAGTTTCTCTTCTATTTCCTCTGTGTTCTCTCCTCTTCTTCTCAGCCTTTTGATTTTCCTCGCTGTTTGTATTGTGTTTTTCCTGCATTCTTTTATTTCCTCACACCACCAGTATGGTCTTTTTCGTCCGCCTTCCCTGTACCTAGGAATTGCTTCCTCCGCCGCTTTTCTCAGTTTTTCTGAGTACCTCTCGCATCTTTTCTCAATATTTTCGTTTTCTGTCACTTCTTCTGTTTCCATGCCTCTCTTTATCTTTTCTTTGTCCATTCTTCTTACGTTCCATTTACCTTCTCTTGTGTGCTCCTGTTTTCCTTTCTCCTTTGTATTGTATTGTATATGTTTATGTAGACTCAGTGATTCTTCTTCAGTCACGGTCCATTCATTTATTATTTTTGCCATTTCCCACGTTGCTATGGTGATGTCAATATGCGATTTTGAGCTTCCTCTTACAAACGTCGGTTTGTCTCCATTGTTGCAGATTGTAAGATTTAACCCTGCTATCATCTCCTCTAAGATTTTTCCTCTTAAATCGTTCTTGTAGCCTCCCCATCTCGGTGATTTTGCGTTGAAATCTCCTCCTACAATAATTTTTTTGTTTTTCTGTTTTCTTAAACTTCTTTCTAATTCTTCTATCCACTCTCGATAGTATTCCAGACCGCAGTTTGGGCTGATATAACAGCTGTATACTATCATGCTTTGTACTTCTGCCCACACTATTCCTTCTTTTGGTGTTCCCCATCTTTCCACCTTGTCCCTACACTTCCCCCTAGCTAAAATTGCTGCATCTGTTCTTTTGTCTCTTATCCACTTACCATTTAGTTTGTTTTTATTAGGTTCACTCACTAGCACTAGGTCTATTTCCTCTCTCTCCGCTGTTGCTATTAGTAAATCGTGAGCCTCTCTTCCCCTCCCTATGTTTATTTGTATAAACTTATACATTATGTGATACTATTTTTTCCTCCTGTTCTCTCCAGTTATCTGGGTTGTTGTCCTCCATATTCTTCTTTGTTTTCCTCATTTCTTTTTTCTTTGTAGCTGGACATCTTTTCTCTCCCGTTCTGTGTCCTAATACTTTGCATTCAATGCAGTATTCTTTGTTTCTGCATTCGGCAACCTGATGTCCCTCCTTTCCGCATTTTATACATAGCGAAGACCTGTCTTCCCCATTGCATTCTGCCGCTACATGTCCTTTCCTCCAGCATTTATAACATTTTCTTTCATTTGCTTTAACTTTCTCTACTCTGCATCTTATGAGTCCTATGTTTATTCTTCCTTCTCCTATTATCTGTTCTGCTATTTTTTTGTCCATTTTGACTATAGCGGTTTGTATTTCTCTATAACCTTTCTTTATGGAAATTATTGTACTTCCTTCTGTGTTCACTTTGTTCATAATTTCTTCCAGTATTTCTTCTCTCTTAATTTCCGGGCTAATATCTTTGATTATCACCAGTTCTGTAGTTTTGTTGCTGGCTTTTCGTACATTGCAGCCTTCCATTCCATTTTTAATTTTTTCTATCTCTTTCTCCGTCTCATTACCCTTTGTAATTAGTAACAACTCCCCTTTTTTTGTTTCTCTTACCTCCTTGAACGTAGATCCTTTTATCTGGGTTTTTGCCTGTCTCAGCAAATCTGCATATGTGACACCTTGTTTGCTCACTACTATAGCACCTGTTTCCGTACCTGTTTTTTTTTTCTCTATGTGTCTCCGCTACCTGTCCCTGTGTTGGCACGCACAGTCTTATTTTTGTGTTAGTTCTTCTTCCTGCTATTTCCATAATTTTTTTTGCATCTCTTGCCGTAATTCCCGTTGGTATTGGTATATTTATTTCTTCAATACGTAATGTTTTTGTTTTGATAAGCATTTTTTCGATAGCTATTAGTATCTCCTTATTCCCTGCCGTTTCGATTTTCTGCTTAATGATGTGTACTTTTCCCACATTTTTTCCGCTTATATTTTTAACAATTTCTATATATGGCGTTTCATCTTCTCCTTCTTCCTCCATTAGTTCAGGGTATTTTATTTTTGCTTGTTGCAAGATACCACCTTCTTTGCCTATTTCATCTTTATTTATTAAAAGTCCTGTATCCATTTCCTTTCCCATTATTGGTTTTTTTTTTTCCACATTTACATATTTATAGTCTATATCTCTCCATTCTTTATTTATAATATTTTTTATATCCTCTTCATTAGCCACTTTTAATATCTCCTCGTCGGAGATGAAATGGTTTTTACGGTTTTCTTCCCTATTATCTCCAGTTTCCATTGTCTGTGTCGACATTTCTATACCTATTTTTGTTTTATTTTCATTCTCCTGTTCTTTTTTTTGGATTTCTTCAAATTCCATTCTCTCCATATTTGTTTCTAGTTGATTCGCCACCTTTTTAATTTCCAGTTTAGTGGTTGTACACTCACTGGTTAAGTTTTTTAATTCTCTAATTAATTTCCCCATTATTTGGATTGTTGTGGGGTTATTTGCTCTCTTCGCCTCGTTGTTACCTCCTGGCGAATCTATTTCTCTCCCTCTTTTTTGTTTCGTTTGACCTAATTCTTTATCTTTATTTTTATCCGGCGGTGTTCTTTGCAACATCCCGCTTTTTAAAAATGCATCCATCTTATTAAGTTTTTTGACCCTTGGCCTAGTTTCACTTTTAATTAATATCAAATTGCTGTTTCCGCGTTTATGTTTTATTATGTAACACTAGACGTGTCGCGCGTCACGACACGAGTGTGTTTTAAAACACGACCGCACCTTTATTTTTTGTGTGTCCAGTTTTACACTTTTTTGAACTTTCACAATAAACTTTTCACCTTTCCACTGTTTGTTCTAATTCACAGAATTTTTAATTTTTTAAATAACGTAGATTATTCACCATTATTTAAATCGCCTTTATGCACATTCGCGAGCGCGTCCGTTCTCCGTCGGACATTGACCGCGACCAATCAAAACAATTAAAGAGCCATCTGCATGCAAACTTGTGAAACTCTTATTCATAATTAGTTTAGCTAATACGTACGAGAGGCGTACAAGAATAAGTATCTGATATGCCCGGACGTAATCCATATACCTGTTTTTATTTCAATGATATTTTAATACATATTAAACTAATCCTTTAATCTCTTGTATACCTGTCTGTTATACTTTTGTTTTCTTTGAACTATGCAAATGGTAATAAATAATATTTTACCACCATTCTGTATTTTAATAAAATTTTAGTTTTTCTTTTATATATTTATAGATTAATTTAACTTTGTTTTTTTATGTACTTGTAATCACCACAAACATTCAGTTTTTAAAATCTTGTTATAAATCACATTATGATAAGTTTCTACTATTTTTTTTCTAACTCATTATGACAAACAATTAGAAAAAAAACATGCGGGCTAGTGTGATCCCATAATTTAGCTGTCATCGCTCAATATGTTACCGCTTTTGCACGTGTCGCAGCACATGAATTGAATGAAGTTTACAAAAACGCATTAAATGTTGTGATAAAAAACATTTATTGATGATATACAAAAATATCGAAAAATTGCTGTTTAGTATTGCATTACCTGTCAAATTAATAATAATTACAAATTAATAATACAAAATTTTTTTAAATAAGGCTTTATTAGTTAACAAGAAATATATAAAAAACACAATTAAAAAATTTATGTTATTATAATTTATTAAATAAAGTTAACAATAAATATAAATAAAAATAACAACAATAAATTAAAAAGGAAAAAAGTACAAGTTTTGAAGAATCTTTGTTAATTTATAAGCTTCAATTGCTTCTTTGATATAAGGAGGATCTATACATCTTTTATTTTTTTTAATGTTACCCCGTTTACAACTTCTGGAGCAATACATTCTTTGTAAAATTGAATTAATTTTGGGAGCATTATATTGCTCTATAATTTTTCATCTTTTTTAATTACTTCCACAAATAAAGGTGTTTTGTCATTAACATATACAACAAAATAGCACTCTTTCTTCCTGCATATATTCAATTGGCCTTGAACCTGATAATAATATTGATGGTTTTGTTTAAGTTGAATTTTGGAACCATCGGAAATTAATAAAAATGAGGACTTGGATTGAATAATTAGTTCGTTTAATGAATTAAATTTCTTGTCCGATGCATATATGCACTTCACCTCAACTAATTTTTCTTTGCCAACAAGACCGTCCGGTGAAGCAGCCAAAAAACCATACTTGTGATCTATCCACAATCCCGAACTATTTACTTTTGTATTTAGCTGTTTTTCCAATATTGCGTTTGATTGAAAACATGATTTATTTAAACAGGACTTGACCAGATTGTGGCAAGGTGTATGGGTCCATCTTTTAATAACAGCTCCGAATAGAGACGCCGTTAAACGCAGTTTCCTCTCAGCTTCATACACCTTATTGTCAAACTGTCCTATACTTTTAATTTGATTTTCATCGATATTATCAGATGAAATCTCAAGCTGATCAGTCACTTTCTCTGCTTCATTTAGAATAAAATTTAGATCTTCTTCGGTCTTTGGTTCTTCCGCATGCTGACTGTAATCTGTGTTGGCATATAATTTTCGTCTTTTTAAGTTTTTTTCTTGTATATTATTTGAAAATAATTGACGTTTACAAGTCACTTAATGCCTCCTGGAATGTTTTTTTATAAAATTATTTAAAAATTTGCCAGGACTTCTTCCTGTAAATTTTTTCCATGGGCTTCTATGCCAGTCAAATGATTTATTTAGTCGTAAGCCAGACAAATGAACTCTTCTTTCGTAAGAGCCTCTTCCAATAAGGTTTAACCGCATTCCGCAATTGAAGCAACATACAATATTCATCAACCTTTCAGAGGCATTATTATTTTCATTACTTATCAATAAATGTGCCTTTCTTATTAATAATTGATAAACACCTTGAAGATGGCTATATATGTAATAAGTTTTCAACAATTCTACTGTATTATCTGTTTGATCACCAACATTATTTCAAATTTTTTCTCTACATTTTGAATGATCTCCAAACACATGATGCAAACCATTGCGCAGATCTACTCGCAAAGCATTTGCATCTGGAGAATCATGTTTTGAGTGCTCATATATTGAACATTTTGCGCGTTTTGTCAATTTAGTAATCATATTTATTGTTAGCATCTGGCGACCTTTTAAATTAATTGCCTTGTCGGATTTTACTTTTCGAAGATTTTTTCCAAAGTTTTTCATTGCATGGTTTGTGCATTCCATTTTTGTTACGGCATACCCATATAGTACGTTTTGCTTAATCTTTGCGTATACGCTTGAATCACCATCAGCTACAAATTGCATGTATCGCAAATTATGCATTTCTTCACTAAGAGTGAAGCCTTCCACCACAATATTGGCTTCCATAGCGGGTGCAGACCCAGTCCAATTTTTGTGGCAAATATGATTGTTTAGAGTTATTTCTTTACATTGAGCTCTAGCACAAACTACACTATGTGCTTCCAATAGCCAATGTACCCCAAACAGCACCGTAATTAATACCAGAGACATTTTTTTGGGATTTTCTGTTTCCTTCTCGATCATTTTTTCTCAGACGTTACATTTAAAAATAATGGAGCTTGTTAAGCCTTTATTCTTTCTTATTTCCTTGGTTACATTGAGAGTTCCTCCAGTACATATTTTTGAATGATTGTAACACATATCCCAATTCAACAATTCTGTTACCAACTATTATTTCTTCATCTTCTTCATCATTGTGTACTTTTTCTAAACATAATGGAGTATTTAAAATGTCTGCATAGTTCTTTGATGACATAACGCCAGATCCACATGGGCTTGGATGTTTTTTTCCTAAATAAGTTTTAATGAACTTATATCTCTCAGGAACTATGTCAGGAACTATGTTATCCTCCGAGTCATCGTTTTGGTGAGGTTGTGGAACACTAATTACAGTATCACTTGACGATTCAATATAATTCATATCAAAAAGAGTTTGGACACTACTTTTCAACATTGATTTGCAAAGTTCCCACACAGTTTTAGAAGATTTTGACCTATTGCTACGTAGTTTCGCAATACTCCTTGGCATGACTATGTATATTATGGAACTAAAAAAATAAATTTGTGTCACATTCATATTCTTGTATAAACAAATGATATTAGAAGGTTTTGCAAGAACTTACCTAGTATGGTACACACAACTGCTAATGTGGTTTTTACAAAAGCCGTTTACTCTTAACGCAAAAAAGCAAAATGCACTGACTTAATAAAACGTTCCTCCAACTTCGTGAACTATAGTTAATGAACTAAAATAATGGAGTAAAAGTACGAGTATTTATGTAAGGAGCATAATCCAAAAAAAGTATTATTTTTTAGATTCTTGCTTAACCTGGGAATATATATATAATCTTTCTAATCATTTTTGCACTGAAAAGATTATTAGTAATTAAAATTTTTAATATCGTTGAAAGTGCATTACAAACTTACAATAGTAGTTCCAAAAAGATTAAAAAGATTCTTATATTAAGTACCGGGCTTAGCTTACATAAAATACATAATACTTTTATTAATGAGATAGTAATGAAAATAAAATTAAATTTCAAATTTGAATAATTTTGCTTAGTATATATCCATATATTTATTTATATATTTTTTGTAAATGCGGTAAAAATATCGAATCACGTTGCATAATAATATTAATAATAAATATAGTGAAAACATTTTATAATTAAAATGAATATAAATAATTATCACGTAATTAAAAATAATAAAATTATATTAATAAATCCTTATTTTAAGATAACATATTTACTAAATATTTATTTTCAACTCTTCCGTCCCTTCCTGGCAACTGAATTTATTTATTTATCGAAGAATTTGAAAAAAATATCTAACAATTTAAACCTCATCTATATAAGAGCGGTATAAGATTCATCAGTTGCCCTCTTAACGTATACGCATTTTCAATGGGAACCAAATTTTTTTGTGACTACATGCAAAATTCAACAAGCGGGTAATAACACTTATTATTTGCAAGAATAAACTTTGCCGACTGGAGACGTATCCAATTGTCAGTAATCATACGAACATAACAAACCTATAAACAATCACATGGACAATATATCATAACATTTTTAAAAAATAAGATTAAAATATAAAACAATAACGTATGTACTAGCTACTAATATTAGTATTACGCTTCTATAAGGCATCGTTTTCATAATACAAATAAAAAAAAAATTATAAAACATTATTATCATGATAAAATAAATGAATGAAAATCAATATATCTAATTTTCAAAACCATGCAATCTAAATTTATTACTCAGAAAATGATCAGGTAAAGTCATAAAAATTAATCCTACAAGTTCCAAGGGTTTTAAACCGAAACATTTTGACAACAGTTTCATCTACATTAGGGAGATAACAAGATAAGCGTTTAATAATTATTTGAATTTTAAAATATGTTTTGTCATCTGTCTTTTAAAAGATTACCCATTACATATTGCCAATAATAATAAATGGGTAGATCCATCTCCACCCCAAAAGTTACCCTCTTAAGTGTAAATGCCATTATTTGTACAAATTTCACTTTATTTGACATTGATCCAGCGTTGCCAAATGACCCGATTGAATTAAAGTTATATATATTCTAACGCGTTCATAATTGCTGGAACATCTACGTCGAAGCCGATTGTAAATACAAAACTGGTTATTTAAATTAACTAAAATAATTTAAAGCATTTGTTGTAAATCGCGACGATTGCATAATAAAGTTGTTTTTTTTTTGGCTGTTTACAAAAATTAAATTGCTGATTTCTTGAAAAGTTCTTTATTGCCCATCCTAAAAATTTCAGTGTTTATCAATAACATATAAAAGTATTTTTTTGACTTATTAAACAAAAAATTAAAAATACCTAACATTTTTTTTTTAATCTGTTTTTAATACAATTAAAACATTTTAAAAATTAACGGAAATGTTTCCAACACATTTTTTTTAGATTTTTTGATCAATTTTAAGCAATAAATGTTATCTTCAATAATTTACAAAAAAAAATTCCTAAAAAGTTACAGGCGTTTGAAAATTGCAAAAAAGGTAAAAAATTGACATTTTTGAAAGTTGTACCCTAAATATCTCGGCACTGGGTAGCACAAAAATCTAAAAAAAATCAGGGTACCAGAGTTTATGTTAAAGAACCGATTCCTAAAGTTGCGACATAAATATAATATTTTTCGTACCACTTCACTCATACATGGCCATATATATATCTCAAAAAACTGTCACTTATAGGGTATATCTATAAGTGATAATTTTCTGAGTTCTACTTATTTCCTTTTGATTTTTAAGAACTGGATATGGCGCCATATTTGCTTGAGTTGTTCATACTAATAAAAATGTATCTACTCATTGAATAATATGTCAAAACTATAGAATAAAAAACAGTAAAATATATAAATTAAAAATCTTTCCTCTTTGCCACTTTATTTTTTTTATTAACTCTAAATTTCTTAACAATCATCTTTTTTAGCATTATTAATTTCAACAAATTTATTATCTGTAACTTTATCTGAAAACGAAGTATATACAACTTCTTCAGTAACTGAGCTTCTTCTAGATATACTGGTTTCAGATATAACAATTTCATGATGGTAACTTTAGACCTTTAAAAGACCCGACTATCTTTGTTCCTTTAAAGTTGATTTGTTTATTTTAGTAGGAATATTACATGTTGCCATTTGAGCTTTTATCATATTGAGCTGTTTCTATAATAGGCTTTACCTTTTCTTGGACGCAGCTTTCTGATGTTGTTTAAACCTATAATCATAATTTAATTACAGATTTTATTAATAGAAACGTACTCTATGAATACTTTTTCATTTCGTGTTTCTCATGTTGAAGTTTAATGATAATTCCTCCTTATTTTTTTTTATTAGAGATTCTTCATGTAACCTTCCCGTTTTCAAAAGATGTCTATAATTTTATTTAAATATAAAATTTAAGCAAATAATTTAGCTAATGAAATTGTGTATTAAATATACTTTTTATTAAACTTCAATTTAAGTTTGGTTTATTTTAACTGACAACATTTTTATTAATTTATTTATTAGTCTTCAAAGGCATTTTATAAAAAATGTGTATAATTACTTTTTCTGAATTTTCACCAAGCCAATTCGCCCTTACTTCTGTCCAAAAGAACCTTCTCTCTAATCTTCAAACTCGTCTTAAGGTTTTCTAAGCGTGAGTCCTCATCTTTGATCAACTGTTCGAACTTTGATTACACAATAATTTTTATTATACAAACAAACAAATACACTTATTATCTACCTGTTAAAACAAATAATTGCATTTTTTACATTGTACCACAGTTTCCAACAGCAACAATATTGACAGCATAAAAAAATTAATAAAATAATAAATTTTAATCATCAGTACGTATTTAAAACAATTATTCTACTTACCAATGCAAGAGATACACCAACATATAGATGGTTAGGATTATCTGGATTAATTGCCACTTGCAAATATTGCATTGATTCGTTTTGTGACTGATCCATTGTCATATTTTCGATTTCAGATAATTCGAATCCTGCTGTTGTCCCTGCTAAACTTGGATCTTCCATTAGCAAACTGTTATTTATGATAATAGGATTGTTGACGACCACAATGCCTTCATTGTTTTCTATTAAGCTTTTATCTTCGTATATTTCAGATCCCTTAGATGTATTGACCGAGTGTGGTGTCGATGTGACTGATATTGATTTAGGTTAATTTTTAGATGTTCCTGTTGTTGTTGCAATTGATATTTGTGTACGGTTTTGTAATACAGTTGTTGTCAAGTTTTTGGTTTAAAGATCAAGCAATGACTAATAACAAATTTAAAATTTGATGTCTTATTAAGAATATAAATCTAATTACCATAAGAATAAAATAAAATAATATACAGATATTGTGTTTTTTAATTGTCTTATTTTGTAACTAAATAACTTGTAATTTACTTAACAATAGTTAATTTTATCTTATTAACGCAGTCGCAATTCACAATTTTGTTTAATATTAGCAAACTAATATTTAATTTAATTAAACACTAGAAAAACAATGATAATTGATCATTTTAAAATTTGAAACTTGATTTTGAAACCACAAAAATCCTTATAGTATTTTTTTTGTTTCATTATTTATATCATCAATTGTATTCATAAGGACAGAAATATTTATTCAAATTTGTCTTTGCTATCATGCAAAGCCGTGGTAATACAAAACATACTGACAAGGTTTGTAGAACCGAAACAGTTGTCTATACTTGACCCTTGGCTGCAGTGATCGATAGACTGAGTTTGAATAAATTATTAATTCATTTTATACTTGCTTATAGATATTTAAAAAAAATATAATTTTTTAATTTAATTAAATGTAATAATAGTAAATCATAATAAAAAATAGCAAAAACCATTTCTCTTTTTTTAATTAAAATTCACTTATTGTCATTTGTTACAATATTATACATTTTTAAAAAAGCACTTTAAAATTTCATACATAACCAACAAAGAATGTAAATATGTATACCCCCAATAATAATTTGCATTTTTTCTTTGGCTTATTTGCTATTTTACAAATGAGACAGTCTACTATGTAAAATAAAGTAAGGTGAACTAAGAATAACGCCACCCACAGTAACGTATTAAAGTTAATTAAAAAAAATTAAAAGGTCCTAATTTGAAAAAAAAAAAATCAGCTGTTATTGAGTAAAACACTTAAATATTTCAATAGTTGCAGCAACAATCTCTACATCTTCAGAGAGTGACTCTGTGGCAAAATAAGTAGGCCCTTTGTTTTTCAGGATACTCAAGACATTAACAGTTACTGAACATGACTACCAGTACAAGTTAAATTGCTTGGTGCCCTAATTGTACCAATTTGACTTGCAACACACACACAGATGGAGATACATGGATATCACTGGAGGTAAAACTAACAAATTTAGGACTGCCAAATGAAATACAACTAATGAAACTGCATATTCATGAAGAAAAGAGGATACAATGAAGAAAAAGTGAACAAAAACCTAAAAAAATTTAGAACGTACCTGAGGACAAACCAAATAATGAGAATAAATATCACACGGGTTGGAGAAAAAGGAGAATTTAAAACAGGATGTTAGTGCAGATAAAAAAAGATACAAATAGGCAAAAAGACAGACAAAAGAGCTATAAGGAGAGATAGAACGGAGACAGCAAGCATGCCACAGTTTTTGTGTAAAAATCCGCAAGGCAATAACCAGCCTACCTTAAACTACTGTCAAATCTAGATTAGTTTGACATTATAACACCAGGATTTACGCAGAGAAAAAAACCGGAAGGTAATGCCATGCGTGAGTTATTCTTATATATGTTGAGGCCAACACCTCACTACGTCTAAAAAGAAAGTTTGCATCGTGTACAACAACTGATACTGTAAAATAACTTTATAATTTTTTTAGAAATATTTAAAAATATATACAAATTTAGCAATCACCGCAGTATTTTCTGATGCCGTACATTCTTGAATTTTACTACTTTGCATTCTATTTTTAATTTTAATAAATAAGGTATCTTTTAGTTTTTTTAAAGAATTTAATGTTTCATTAATAATGTGTGAAATGGTTTTGCAAATAAAAAAAAACCTTATTTACAATCTTGCCACTTTCCAAACACATGCACTTTACAAACTTTCTGTCTTCTTTTGTACTAACTTTATTATTGGTTCTCTTGTCCGTAAACGGGCAAGATCTCTAGATTAGAGGTTTTTAATAATTCATCATAATAAAGTCTGTAAACCTGGTTGCTCAACCTCCGTATCTACTTCGAGGCTACATATGAAACGCTACATTACAAACTGATGCAGTCGCTAGGGCTAATCGAGTGACATTAGTTTTATAAACGTAAATAAAAGACTTTTGCAAACACAACAAATGCTATTGATTTTCATGCTATAGCACAGGGCAAACCTTTTATCTCTCCCCACATAAATAATTCTTTAATTTAAAATTAAATTTAACAAGCTAATTGATAAATTTAGATTAGATTTAACCTCTTGTTTTAGCAGAAACTAAGACCAAAGTAGTGTGTTGGAATTATCACTCTTTCAAACGTGAGTAATTAGCCCCTCAACTATCAAGATCTCCTTTTCCTGACTTTTGAGTCCCAGCGCACGGGAAACCGGCAAGTAATTTTTATAACTGTTGTGTGAACTATGTCAAAAGTTAATACACAAATAAATTTGACAACAAACTAACTGTAGGTCTTTAAAGAGGATATATCCTCGCTTATTGGTCGTTTTTTTACGATTAGCACACGTACTAGCAGGGGGGACAAAAAATGTTAAATGTTTTATTTTACTCAAAATAATAAATGTAAAATAGCATTTGTTATAAAAAATTAACTTTTTACACGACGTGTTCAGTTACTGATAAAATATCTGAAAAAGAAAAACTTTAGATAATCAATTTTTTATCTACATTCAAAATTAAAGCTTTTTTTATGCACTGAGAGGCTAAAGCACACGTACAAGTTGTGCATGATAAGAATACAATACTTCAATTTAATATGTGTCAAACAAAATTAGGAGATAGATTATTTTGTACTACAATTTGTTAGACATTTAGATTGTTTAAAACTGCATTTACTACAGTTTTCTTATGTTTGACGTTATGAGTTAATTGGCGCTCATTACGACAACAACAAGTGCTGTAGTATTTTTTAACCATTGGAAATTTTAACTAACCACATACTTAAAAACGTCTTAAATATGTTTTGTATTTTTTTGTATTTTCATTGAGTTCATAGATATAGACAATATTAGCATATTCTTTACTGCTAAAAGAACTTATCATTGACACTAATAAATTATTGTTATAAGTTCTCATTACCCCTTTGTTGTAGAATTCCATGGCAAACTTTTTATTGTTATTTGCAAAATGATTATAACTTTTTTTTTTTTTACTTTAATTAAAGAATAAAATTATTATGTACTTCCGTTTATATAATTTTCTATTTGTTTAAAATAAAAATTTTGAGAACTCTTATGTTTTGGCACACTGGTGGTGAAATTCAGTGTAGTTGCTATTTGTTTAGAAAAATAATTGCTGATACGTACATGTTTGTATTTTGTATACATTAACTCACGACGGTAGTAAATTCAACAACAATTAGAATGTTGGATAAATAGTATCCAACATTCTAATAGTTGTTCTTCTAGGTATTTTTATGCACGATCAAATCGAATTGTTTCCTTAGGACATATTTTTCTTATTTTTAAAACCGCAATAACTTATTAGAATATAATTTCCTACAAATAGGAAGTATCAAGCTCCAGCAATTGCAAGTTATTATTGAAACGTTTATTGACAGAAACAATAAATTTCTAAATAAATGTATGAAACCATCCATTTATCAAATTAAATTGATTTAAAAGAATTTCAAAAAGAAAGTGTATTTTGGAAAAAGGGTTATAACACATAATATATTTATTTTGATTTATTTGATTCGTATTATCTCGCTTTATATATATACATATATATATATATGCGAATAATCCCAGTCCAGTTCAATATGCAGTAGGTGACTTTGTCGGCATTTGGTAGTATGGTGTTATTTATTATTGATTAAAAATTAGTAATTATCGTTATTGTTGTTTTTGCATATATTTAATTGGTTTTAATAAAATAAAATAATAACAGTTTGGTTATTAATCTAATAGTTTATTATGTGCCTTATTAGGAGTTAGATATTATAGCTTGAGTAGACGTTGAGTAGAAACAGCAAGAGATGTACATTTAATAAAATGCAAAATGTACTGTGCAATTTATTTCTGAGCATTGACCTGATTTTATGCATTTGCATATTCTTTAATATTTATATGCCAATTAAATAATGACTGCTGCCAAATTGGAAACCAATTAAAAAAAAACTAGCAACAATTATACTCTCACATATAATATAACTGACATTTTCTCCATTATTATGAGTCTTAGGTCAATTATAAATACACCGTAAGATCTGCAAGAAGACTCATATTTCTATAGCAAAACGTAAGCAATAATTCAAAAGCATTAACTTATAACTGAGTATTTTATTAATTAGCAGTAATTGTTTAACACAGCTTTTAAGACAAAATTTTTATTCTGGCATTTAAACATTTCTTCACATACATTGCGTCATAGAGGACCGATCGGTAAGATAGCTCAGCTATAGAGCGTTAGCTTAGTACGGCGTTCGATCCCCAAATATGACTAAAATACTAACTTGCTTTTTATCCATTGGGGGTAATTTGGAAATCACATAATAAGCCGTTGGTCTCATCAAACCCCCTTCAAACAAGCCGTACGATTTTTGGGGCATTATAAAACGAACAATAAAGAAAGATCTTTATAAAAAGTAATTACCTCGATTATACTAATAAGTAGGGACCGAATTATATGCAAATGCCTATTTGCATATGCATTTGCATATTTTGACCATATTTAGGCTTAGTTGCATATTTCATCCGTATTCGGTTTTATGCATATTTCACCAATTTTTAGAAAAAAATAACGAAAAACGTCATTTTTAAGTTACCATATTATGCATATTAACATAAAAATATCCCAGAAATTAAACATTAGTTATTATTACTGCTCACTATTCAATTACAATCATTTTAAATAGAAAACAAATAAAATGTTTTTTTTAATTTACTAGAGTTATATTTAAAATCTTGGAGATTAAAAAAAAATAAATAAAAAATATACGTTTATATATACATATATATATATATATATATATATATATATATATATATATATATATATATATATATATATATATATATATATGCACTTTAAAAAACTTAAGTTTGTTGTTATTGCAAGTATAAGTAAAAATTAAAACATACATGTACCTGTCTTTACGGTACTCAAAAAACCATTCAAATTAGAGTTATTTAGCCGTACGGTTTTTGTCTAGCACCCTGTATGTATTAACTTTATTAAAAACTAAAAAAATAGAGTTTGTTGTTGTTGTTTTGTTTTTTTGATAAAATGATTAAACTATATTTTTTAATATTATGTTGCATATATGTAGTTGCATATATTGGCATATTTTTGCTATTTTAATGCATATTTTGGGCTTTTTATTTGCATATTTGCATGCATATTTTAGCGTTTTTAAGTTGAATATAATCCGGTGTTTACTAATAAGACTATATAAACAAACAAATTTTAACTTGGTTATTTATCAACTTATTTCAAATTTGAAAATAACTTTTGAATACTAAAACAAATACATTGATCATATCACAATATCAGTTTTAATTAATTACTGAGATATCGACCAAAATTGCGCGCGGAAATTAAACAACAGAACAACAGAATTGCTAAATCTTAAATTGAACAGAGTGATCTATAAACTAAGAGCAATTCGAAACCATGTAAGTCTAAATACACTTAAAACTCTGTATTATGCAGAATTTTATTCAATAGCGAGATTTGGCATATTATTTTAGGGATCTTCAACATATAGCCAAAAAATATTTAAAACGCAAAAAAAGGCGCTAGGTGTACTTCTCAAATTACAATTAATCAATTAATTATTATAGAGAGTCGTGTAGGGGTATATTCAAAAGAAATGAGCTATTAACCGTACCTGCAATATATCTTCTAGAGTCATTATTATTTATTTTTAAAAACAAACATCTATTTCAACAATACCTCTCAAGGCCCAATATAGGTACCAGAAATGTATCGACACTGTATGCTTATCCAATACATAAGTTAGAAATGGTTAAAAAAGCTCCACACTATGCATGTTTAAAACTTTTTAACGAACTACCCACTAAAATTAAGCAACTAAACTCTTTAAACATTTTTAAAAAAGAAACAAAAAAAAAATTATTTTAACCAATCTGTAACAATGATATTTATTTTGTATTTTGACAAATTTTCTATTATGTGCAACTATGTTTTGTTTTAGTATAAGCTATGTATGTACATCTTGGGAAAATAAAGATGTCGGTGGATGTGCAGGGTAAGTTGTTTATACATGACTGTATTTAATTGATAGTGAAAGTGTTTGATTTTAAGACTATTTGCTGTAAATCTAGTGGATTGATGAAGATATGTCTATACATTTTCTTAATGTCTGCAGTAATGACGTATGCGTGTGATTAAAAAAACAATACAATAAAATATAGATTGTTTTGTATGGTGGGTGTAGTCATCAGACTCTCATTCAATTATGCTTTTATTTACCAATTAATGCCTCATTTTAAAAAAATACAAGAATTTGTTAAAATGTGTAAAAAAATTATATATTGGACAGTTTTAGTTATTGGACATTAATAAATTGTTAAGGGGGCAGTTTGATGAGTATCATAAAACTACGAGCAATTTTACTCCTTTTTAAAATCGGTTTTTTGCAACGTGTTAAGAATGAAGTTTCTAATCTAATAAAATATATAAAAATCCAAAACCTTTAATTGTTTATTAAACTTTGAAATTAATTTGTAATTTTTTTGTCAAAATATTTGCTTAAACTTTAAGAGTTATACTTATTTGTTTTCATCTCCTTTCATTTTCATCATCAACATTACATAAAACTTCTTTAACTTTTTTATTTTGTTGATCATTATTTAGTTTTGCTTCTTTTTGTTTTCTTTTGTTTTTCTGCTATATTAAATTCTTTGGCATCCTCAAGATCAACAATTTCCTTTTCTCATTTGAAGTTTATTTTCATTATCAACGTAACATAAATTTTCTGCACTTTTTTTTTACTTAGTTCTTTAAAATTTTTAAAGTGACAAAGAACTGAATTATCGTTATCTTTAAATAGAATATTGTTTTTGTGTTTCTTAAGTATACATTTATAATGAAAATAGTTTTTGCATGTTTTACAATGTAATATATTTATCTCTATATTTTGCTAACAAACATAGCATAGAACTTCTAAAGTTTTTTTCTTATTTTGTTTTTAATCTTATTTGATTTTACCTTTTTTTTGTTATTCTTTGATTGTTTTTTTTTTCTGTTATTTTTTTTTTAATATTTTTTGATACTCTTTAGTAGTAATTGCATAAGGAATTTGTTCAGTCTGCTTTTTATTTTTTCTTTTTGGTTGTTGAGATTGTACTAAAAAATTGTCAATTTTACTTCCTAGTTTTGTCGGGCAAACATTATTAAATAGATAAATGCCACAAGCTTTAAATCTATTAACTAATGTTTCAAAATTAATTTTTGAAATTGCTTTTTTAAGAACTGGTGCAAACGTTATTTTATTAAGAACCACTTCTTGATTTTTAGAATAAAAGTCGAAACGTATGTTAATTGAGACTTGTGACTTGTGTGTCTAGAAACAATAAAATTGAAAATTTTATGTTTTGTGCAATAAAGCATGAATAAAACACATTTTTAATGTAGTCATAAAATATTTTGGAAATCATCCAACGATTATCACTTCTATCAGTTCTAAGGATAAATAAATCATTGGTAAAATTGTAATTCTACTATCAGATAAACTAAACATTACTGTTATATTTTCTTTTAAAGAACCCTTTTCAACAGAATATAAAAATTTTGATCTTTTTTTTGCAAACACTTTTCCTGTTTCGGGGCAAATATAAAAACAAGTTTTATTACAATTGTATACACAAAATGGATTATTTAAAATGTTAATAAAATTTTAAAAATTACCGTAATATTACCTTGAATCAAACATTTCCTGATCTATTATTTTTAAATGGATTTGGTGTTAGATTTGTTGTTAAAAATGTCTAGACACTAGAAATTATATCATTTATCTTATTTGGGAATTCTCTATCAACAATTTCTTAAATCCACCTTTTAATTGCAATACAAAAATTAATGTTAAAAAACGTATTTTAAAAACTCTACTTACTTTTCCTTTTTTGCCTCTAATTTCACAAACTGCCGTTTGTATAAGATTTCTGTTGTATACCAGTTTTTTGAAAATGATTAGGTAGGTTTTTACAAATAGTTAGTATGCTAGGTAGGTAGATAGATATTTGTTATAATTTTATTAAATATTAAGTATTTTAGTTACTAGACATTATGAGAATTAGTTATTGGACATGTAGACAATAACTGGTTTAGTATAATATATAATATATAAACAAATTTTAATTATATTTAAATGCTTTTTTTATTGTATAATATATGTATGAAGTACAGAAACATTTATAACAAACATATTTCAGTTATAAATGAAATATTGAGAAAATATGTTTCAGTTATTAGACAAGATATATGCTGTTACTACTTAAACTTACTGAATTATATTTTTAATATGTAAATTATTTAATTTGATAATGTACTTATTTTTATCGCGGAGATAAGAAACAACACTAAAAGAGTACTATTAAAAACCGTTCACTCTAAATGAAATACTGAAAAATTCTACTTCACTCTATTTAGTTTAAAAATAATGCATGCTAGATGTGACTAGTTTTAAAAAACATGTTTGATAGAATTCATATTTTAAGATGTAGAACAGTAATTGTCCAATAACTACTATGTGTCCAATAACTGGTGTGTTTACCCTGGTAGTTTAAAAGTAATTACAATTGTAAACTCCATGTCTAATAAAAGTTTTGGATACTATAAAATTATAGTTTCTATTGTAAAAACTGCATAACACATATTGTTAATCCATTATGTGACATTATTATTGCTAGCTTGAAAACCGCTGTTTTTTCTAATTATTTAAAGCTGGTTGCCTAAAATATTTCTATTTATAAAAAAAGAAACTCCGACAAACTAGGAAACTATAGTTTAGTAAGTCTGTTACTCGCGTTTTCAAAAATATTTGAACGTGTTATATACCTACACAAGGTTTATTAATTTTTTTAAACTGTTTTCAGAAACCCAACATAGATTTTTGCAACAAAAGAGTATAGAAACAGCACTGTTTGATTATACAAACTGGATTTTATCAGCTTTTAAAAAACGTAATGTTGGGTGTAGCATTTTTTGTATAGATTTATCACGAGCGTTCGATTGCATTAATTATTTAAAACTGTTAATCAAATTATCTTAGTACGGTGTTAAAGCAATGAAAATAGTTAAAAAAAAGCGTACTTATCTGATAGGATACACTACATTTATCTAACTTATCAACAAGGTTCGATTGACAAATCAAAAAAGCTTAATATTGGTAGCGGTATTCCGCAAGTGAGTATTCTCAACCCTCTACTCTTTATTATATACGTCAATGATATACCTAATAATTTAGCATTAAAAATTAAATTATTAAACTATGCAGACAATACGACAGCACTCTTAAAAGGATGTACATTTCAAAATGTAATTCATTTAGAAAATGGCATCTGTAGAAAACTAGTTCACGAAAAATGATTTAGTTTTAAATAATAGAAACTAAGTGTGTTTTTTTTTTAAGTCAACAATAGGCAACATACTAACTGTTTGTGAAATGTATATATACAAGTGCATTAAATTTCTTTTAAACAACAAAAAAAATTGACAACAATTTAATGATGTCACATTATAATACAAGGCATGGTCAAGTATGTATATATCTTACCTAAACACTGGTTAAGCAAATTTAAAAAAGGATGTTATTCATCATTTTCTTATCAGAATTAAAATTATAATGATTACAATAGATTGAAAAAAAATCTATTTAGCTTTCTTTGTGACTCGGAGCCGTACAATATTTCTGAATTATATGCATGTAATTTTAAATAAATAACTTGTCTTGTAATACGTTTATGTATATTTTTTAATTTTTATTGTATTATTTATTTTACTTTATTATTGCTATTCGATTTTGTTTTACATGTTTGAGTTTTTATTTCTGTAAAGTTTGTTATTGTAAAATAAAGATACTATATATATATATAGTGTTATTATTATAATAAACTCTACAAAAAAAATTTAAAAAAATACTATATCTAAAGATAACAGTACGTAGTTATTAAAAACTTCAAATATGTAAAATTATCTATCAAATGGAAATGAATCTAATAGTTCTAATACATTGTAGTTATTTAATTCTTGAGTTGAAATAGTAATAATGTTGTGCTGTATAAGACAAAAGTTTATATGTGTGTTGTTTATTGAAGAAACAATGGGTCTTAAGCCCGTTTGACACTGTCTATAAATATGTCTTAAATCATATATATATATATATATATATGTATATATACAGGGTGAGTCGGGAGGAACGGACCAAATTCCAAGAGTGTATTCTACACGTAATTAAAAATGTTTATCTAATATACTCTAAAAAGTTTTCAGGGCATTAGATTAGTTGCGGTGGTCCTATTAGTTGGTCTCCAATATCTTCAGACTTCTTAGCACTAAATGATTGTTTATGGTGCTGCTTTTAAGATGAAGTGTACACTGTAAAAGTAGACACTTGGCATGCACTATTTCAACGCATTAGAAATGTTGCAGAAAATTTTAAACAAAGGCATAACTCAATCAGGAGAATTAGAAAATATTTACAGGTAAATGACAATGATGAAAAGTATTTTTGAACATTTATTATAAAAAGATTATGATTACCAGAACGTTAATGAGGACATTTTTAATTACGCTATAACTTAAAAACAAAAGAAAATCGGATAACAACATTTGACTTTTTTTACATTATTTTTAAGTGTACAATACACTCCTGAAGTTTGGTCCGATCTTCCCGGCTCTCCTCGTATATACAAGTTTAGTAAAAAAATTGGAACACTACATTTTATTATAAAAATTTAGTATAATAATATTGAAAAAAAAAACGTAACACAAATTCTTTGGTTAAAAATAAACATAATTATTATAAAAGCATGTCTAGAAACGTTTAGTTACCGAGATACTGGGCGTACCACATACCTTATACCTCTATGTGATAAAACCAGTTGATTCAGATGACTTAAAAAAAAACTAATAAATTTAGATCAAAAGACCGTGAAAGCTAGGGTTGTTGGCTTTCTTGATCGATCCAGCAATATAAGTAAACGTTATTTAAACATTGATGCGCAACTAAACTAAAATGTGGTCAAGCCCAATTGTGCATAAAATACATTTGGCGTTTTAGTTGAAGCTAGACGTCTTCCAATAGTATTGGCAATTCATTTTTAATTAATATATGATGATAGGCTTCACTTTCTTGGTAAAAAGGGCTAACCGATGACTTCAGCGCATACATTGACTGAAAATGTATGTTAATGTTTTCAACTATTGCATGTAGATTCTCTTCTATTTATATGTGGTTATTGTAAAAGTTTATTATGGCTTCTCTAGACAAAATTAGTAAAAAGTATTTCTGTAAAAAACTGTAAATTTTAAACACTTTTTTTTAACATCCATTGACAAAAAATCGATCTTTAAGAAAAATTGTCTGGTAAAAGTTTCTCAACCTGTTGAATATGATATGGATTTAAAAGTTGATTATTTAGTATTCTACAAACTAATATTCAGATTTGCAATAATTTTGTTTATACTTGTTATACGACATTTGTCAATTTTACGGAGCATTTTTAAAACTGAACGCCCGCGTCCGTTTACAGCATTAAATTAAAAAAAACTTTGTGGTTTTACAGAATTAGAATATCTTTCCCTATAAATACACCAAGCTGCTAATGCATTATCAATGGCAAAACTATGCACAAAATTCATATTGCTTATTTCACTATTTGTGTATAATTTATTTTAAATCGCTAAATTGTTATTAAAAATTTGACGAACAAAAAAGCTTTTTCTAAAGTATTTTTAATTTTCCTATCAAAATACAAATATTGGACAGATAGAATCTTGAATTCAGACAATTTTATTGTAATCAGTATACTTAAATACTTAAGTCTACCAAATTTTATTCAAATCATAGAATGTTGTGTTTACTATCGTTATAAGTTTGCCGACACCAGTGTTAAATTTAGTATTTTTTCATCCTTTTTGTAATGTAATAAGTAGGGACCGAAGTATATGCAAATGCATTTTTGCATTTGCATTTGCATATTTCGACCATATTTAAGCTTTGTTGCATATTTCATCTATATTTACGCCGATTTTTAGAAAAAAAAAATAATGGAAAACGTATTTTTTTAAGTTACTATATTATGCATATTAACATAAAAATATCCTAGAAATTAAACGTTAGTTATTTTTACTGCTCACTATTCAATTACAATCATTTTAAATAGAATGTTTTTTTTTTTTAATTTACTAGGTTATATTTATAATATCTTGAAGATAAAATATATATATGTTGCCCTTTATAAAACTAAAGTTACATACATACATGTACCTGCTTTTATGGTACTCAAAAAAAACATTCAAAATAGAGTTATTTAGCCGTACAGTTTTTGTCTAACACCCTGTACATATATTGAATATTTTAACACATTTTACCTATTTAACTTTATTAAAAATTTAATAAATTGAGTTCATAATGTGATTCAACTATATTTGTTTATATTTATGTTGCATATAGTTGCATATTTTGGCATATTTTTGCTATTTTTATGCATATTTTGGGCTTTTTTATTGCATATTTGCATGCTTATTTTAGCGTTTTTAAGTTTCATATAATCCGGGGTCTAGTAATAAGCATACTTAAATAGTTGTTACAAAGTAATTGGCAAATTTAAATACTTTTGTCTACATATAATTAAAATCATAGAATGTTGTGTTCATATTGTTATAAGTGTGCCGCTCTCGGTGTAGAATCTAGTATTCTTGCATCATTTCTGTAATCAGCACACTTAAATACACCTGTCTATCAATATTTATTTGGAATATATAATGTTTTACACCAATAACATTTTTCTGCCGCCTACAATATAAATTTTGTTATTTTGACATCTTTAAAATAATTTGCACACTTAAACAATGCTTAATAAATTTTAATAAAATCATAAAATATTGTGTTTGAAACACTTTATTATTACATCAGTATTGTAATCAGCATACTTAACTATATCTGTCTATCAATATTTATTTTAAATATAAAATGTATTACAATAATAATATTATTGTGCTGCCCCTAACATAAATTCTGGTATTATGACTGATCTTTAAAGTAATCGGCAGATTTAAATACCCCTGTCTACTAAATTTCATTAAAATCGTAGAATGTTGTGTTCACTATTGTCAAAAGTGTGCCGCCTCTAATATATTATAGTATCCAGTACTTTAAGATTATTTTTGCAACCCGAGTATTCTTGTCTATCGAGTTTTATTAAAATCATAAAATGTTATGTTTACTATCGTTATAAGTGTGCCGCTTCTATTGTAAAGTCTTGTGTTCTGACACCGTTTTTGTAATTAGCATACCTAAGTAAATCTGTCTATCAATAGTTATTTAAAATGTAGAAAGTTTTGAATAATAACATTATTGTGCTGCCTCTATATACTCTTGTCTACCAAGTTTTATTAAAATCATAAAATTTTATGTTTACTATTGTTATAAGTGTGCCGCCTTCATTGTGAAATCTTGTATTCTAACACCATTTTTCTTATCAGCATACTTAAGTATAAATGTCTATTAATATTTAGTTAAAATGTAGAATGTTTTACAATAATAAGATTATTGTGCCGCTCTCAATGTAAATGTTTGTGTTTTGATATTTTTAAAATAATCGGAAGACTTAAATAATCCTGTCTACCAAATTTCATTGAAATCATAGAATGCTGTGTGCATTATCGTTATAGTTGAGCCGCTTCTAATATGTTATCCGATTTTCTGACATAATTATTGTTAATTAGCATACTTAAATACTTCACTTTACCTATCAAAGTTTAGAAAAAAACTATAGAATGTTTTTTTTTACCGTCACATTGACAAATTATCAGAACAAAAATTTATCAAATGTTGTAGAACGTCAAACATGGCATACTAGATAAAAAAAATTAATTATGCTATAACTTGAAAACAAATAAAAATCGGATAACAACATTTGAGTTTTTTTACATAATTTTCACGTGTAGAATACACTTCTGAAGTTTAGTCCGTTCCTCCCGACTCACCTGTATACAGGGTGTTTCAAAACGTGTGTCGGAAAAAGGGTGGAAATTCTTGGCTAATTATATGAAGAAAAGTTCCCATTAACATGGTTCCGCAAACGCACCGTTTTTGAGATACAAGGTGTAAAAAAAAAATTTTGTTTATTTTTTGACGATATCTCAGGAACGGAAAAAAAAAGTAGCATCATGATCACAAAACCTTTATTTTACAAAACTAAGCAATAACATAAAATTCAAGAAAATTATAAAAGTTGTTAAAAATGTCTTCTTCCTACGGTAACGCAGGCTTCCAACCTACGTCTTAGTGACTGACGTACCCGTTCAAAAATGCCTGGAGTGTTTTGTATTGTAATGCGATTTCTTAGTTTTTCATCAGTATTAATTGATGTAGTGTAAACTAAACTTTTTAAGTGACCCCACAAAAAAAATCTAAAACATTTATATCTGGAGACCGAGGAGACCAAGCCTGTGAGCTTCCTCAACCTTTCCAACGGTTCCTATACTGTTCATTTAAAATTTGACGCGCAACTAAACAAAAATGTGCAGGAGCACCATTGTGCATGAACCTCATTTTGTTTCTTAATTAAACCGGAACGTCTTCTAAAAGTCCTGGCAGCTCTTTTTCAAGAAAATTACAACATGATTGACTATTTAACCTAGACGGCAAAAAATATGGATCAATTAAATGGTCTCCTACAACACCTGCCTAAACATTAACGGAAAATGTTTTTTGGTAATGACCTTTCATTATGGCATATAGATTTTTGTTGGCCCATACATGATTATTATGGATGTTCATAATCGCATTGCGAGAAATGTTTGCTTTGTCCGTAAATAAAACTTGTTCTAAGAATCAAAGTTTTTGCGCAATTCTTTCTTGAAACCATTGATACATAACCAATCTTTGCGGAAAATCCGCTTGTAAATTGGATTGTACTTGCTGTATGTAAAAAAGATATAACATCTGGCTTTTTATTATCCTCCACACTGTAACGTCACTAAGGTTTAGGTTTAAAGCTATTTTTCTAGTGCTAGTTGATGGATTTTTTTTTTTTTCGATTTCTTGAAGAACATTTTCTTCAATTTGCAGGGGTAGCAGGAGAGGTCTCCCAATTTCTGCAGCTCTTTTATGTACACTTCCAGTTTGATGTAGACGTTTGTAAAAACGAATGAATGTTTTTTTATTTGGTATTTGTCGGTTTGGAAACCTATCTTAATAAATTTGACGAGCTTTTGCTGCATTTCTATCGACAACGCCATAAACAAAATTTATATCGCACATCTCGTTATCACTGTAATTATTTATTTTGTTATTACCACGCAAACAAAGTACTAAGAATGGGCAAATTAATTGGGTAATAAAGATAATAAGTTCCCGCGATATTGACTCCTTTTGAAAAAAGGTTATTTAACAACTAAACGACAATTGTCAATAACTCAAATGCATGAACGCTGATAACTAGATCAAAAACAAATGTTTTTATTAACAACAAAACATGTTGCTACTTTTTTTCATGTTTTCTATCATAAAATGCCGTATTTCTCTAAAACGGTTTACGTTGGAGCTTTTGACTTGAAGTACCTTTTTGTGTAGAACACACTGTGCTTTCAGAATGCCAATTTGCTAAGTGTCATAGAAATTAGAGCCATAGAAACCTCACGCAACCCTAAAATCTCTGTCAATGGCACATAAAAAAAAATTGAATAAGCGCTTAAAAAGAAGCTAATATTAATGCTAAATGTGTACAAAAGCTGAGTTGTATCTCAAACGGTTTCTGAGTTATTGTTAAAAAATAAAAAATAGTAATTTTTTTACACCCTGTATCTTGAAAACAGTGCGTTTGCGGAACCATGTTAATGGGAACTTTTTTTTATATAATTAGCCAACCAATCATACCCTTTATTTTCCAACACACGTATTGAAACACTTTGTATAATCTCTAAATAAATTATTACAATAGAAATAGCACATTTTAAAATACTAAACTATACTAACAAACAAATTTTAGTCAAAAATATTGTTTCAGATACAAATACTTGTTAAGACTATAAGAGTTTTAAAAATAATTTTGTTTTTATACTTCTAAATATATATATATATTCTTAAAATATAATTTTTTTTTCAGTTTGTTAATAGAATCATAACATAAATTTATTAAATATTGAATTGTTAAATAAATAAGCGTACTATACAATTTTTTTAAATAGTAAACTAATTTTATTACTTTTGATTATACATGGTATAATTATAAATCACAAGGAAAACAGAGATAAGAATAACACGACATGGTAAACGTATATTAACAACAATATTATTTAAATTCAAAACAGTATCAGAAAACACTGCAAATCGTGCACTCAACTTTTATAGAACAGACACATTATGTACATAAATAGCACAGTATCTTAACAATTGTAATTTTTTTGACATGTTTATGGAATTATGAAATATTAGTTTAGAGATGCGCATATACGGTATTAATTAAATTGACATTTGGTCATAATAACGGTTTAATAGTATGTTAAGTTTGTTAAGCTTACTTTGGTCGTGCAAGTTTGAAACGATGATCAATGTTTTATTATTTTGTTTTCAACAATGTGACATTTTAAATTGAATTCATAAATTGCACATTGCAACATATTTTGAGTACACTCTTTTAAGTTTCATAATGTTGGCAAATAAAATTATAATATTATATGTTTTTTGTCAGATAAAATTTGTTATAAAATCTTTTATTTTTTGATTACTAGAAAACTGTCAACATTAATTAATATGGAGTTGTTTTACACAGTATCCGAAGAATAATAGCAAATATTTGAGGTGATAATATAAATTAATTTTTTAAGTAAAACAGTTTATATAAACTATAAATAAATAAATATATATATATATATATATATATATATATATATATATATATATATATATATATATATATATTGAAACTAGTGCAAAAATCCGATCAAAAGAACATAGCAAATATTTAACGCCGCTGAATAGCACGTGGAAGTTCTAACTTGATGATGCTTGGTAATACAAATATTTATGTATTTCAATGATGTTGCAGGTCTTTACAGATAATGAATATGCAGATATTTTTTTGCTTGATTTCAATATAAAGTATTCTTGCTGCTTTTAGAAAATGCTATAATATCAACAACCAGTATAAAAAACTTTTTAGCAGCATATTAATCACTTATAATTTCTAATAAATATTGTCGCTTTGTCTTAGTTTACAAACTCTATTATTATAGATACTTATTGTAAATGTGTTAAAGTAATTTATAAATATTAGATTATACATAAAAACTGTTTTTAATAATTCACTTCTTCTTATTATGTTAACTTAAATATATATATATTTGCTATTGTAAAGTTGTTACTAAAAAATATCCAGAAATAAAAGTTTTCCATGTGGCCGTCTAAAAATGAGTGAAATAATTTGTGAAAACTAGTTTTGTTCTAAATGTTTAAAATCAAGAAACGCTAAACAAAAGTAATGCAGCAAAAGTTATAGTTCTTCATTTAGTTGAAAAAAAAAATCTTCAAGCTGTACAAACGGACATTTTGAAATTATTTATCCAAAGTATATTTAAAAAAAAAAACAAAATTAATTTGTTTAAAAACTATTTAAAAAAAATTAGAATTTGATTATAAAGCTTAACGTTTAGATTTTTGTTTGTTGATAAGCAACAATTTCTACCAATTTTTAGTTGCATCTCAACATTGCTAAAAAAAATCAATATTTTCAAAAAGTTATTGTGTGGTGCGCTATTACGTATCATGAAATTATTAAGCCGTATTTATTATGGAAATTTATCATCAAAGATGTTTAAAAATGCTGTAAACTTTTTTTGATAAATAAATTAATAATTTGTTTTCAAATTATATTAATTTATTCTATTTTTAACAAGATTGATAGTTTACTACCCACTAATTATTTAAAATTAAAATTGTAAGGTCGATTAAAACATTTAGTTTATTCTAAAACTCTCAGACAACAATATTGATTCAATTTACATATAATAATATGTACTTAGAAGAAATTTAAAAAAGTTATGATAGATATAGATTTTTATATTGTTTTTGTTAATAAAATTAAAAACTAAACGATTTGCATACTTACGTAGCCTAACAATAAGCAAAAATGATTTTATAAAAACTAACATTTTTGATTTTAGTAGTTGAGTTGATCTTGTGCATATGTTTTTGATTTTGTATAGATTGATGATTATTTATTGCAAAAAATTGACGTTTTGCCATAGTTAGTATAAAAAAGCTACATTAGCTAATATAAAAAATATAACTATACAAAAACCTTTTTTGTCTATTACTAAAGCCGCCTTGATTTAAAACAATCAAAAATATACTTAAAATTAATTTCAAATTATGCAAATTTTTTTTGTCAACTATACTGTTTTGTAACTCATCTTCATCCTCACACGCACACTCATCAACATATCTTCACACATACCCTCACATACTTTACTTACAAATTAATTTGAAATTTACTGTTTACTTAGTTTTTATCAGTTTACTCATTTATTTAATGACGCTTTCACATTTAAGTTTTGCATGTATATTATTTTTGTATATATCTTCAACTATATAGGTACTTTAGTAGTATTATTTTTTATAATAAATGCATACATTAACTAGCATTTGTTTTTTCTTTGCATTGTTTTATTAATGTATTGTAGCGTTATTTTTTCACTCGTGTGTTTTATGTATTTTCTATTTCTTACACTATTCAGGGTGTTAATTAATGTTGGGAAGATATTAGACACGGAGATTTATTGTCTGATTTTAACAAAAAAAGTTTCTATAAAGTAGAGTTAAGTCTAAAATGCTTCCTTTTTAAAACACAAAGTAATTTTTTTAATTAATTCTTTTTCTCATAGTTTGACGGACCATTTGGAATATTCCTGGGGTGTTTTGAATAGTCTTCAATAAAGCAACAATTTTATTTTTTACTTCTTTTTTTGTGATTATTAGCGTGTTGTAAACCAAACATTTTAGGTGTCCACAAAAGAAGAAATCAAGACTGTTTTAGTCAAAAGACCTAACAGACTACGGTTGAAGTCTACCTCAACTTATCAAACAAACGTTGAATGTTCTGTTCAAACACCGGTAGACTTTAATACTGAAATGTGCATATACCAGTCTTAATTTTTCTTGTTAAGTGGGGTATTGTCAAGAAGATGTTCTTGAAGAAATTCAAGATACAGTTGTCCGTTGAGTTTTTTTGGCAGGAAAAATGGCTCTATCAAAACATTTCCTATTACGTCAACTCACACATTTACGGAATTTTTTTCTTAGAATTTTACTTATTGTGTGTAAATTTTCTTCAGTCTACAAATGGTTGTTGTGGAAATTCCGAATATATTTTTAAAAATTTGTTTTGTCAAAAAATAATACTTGTTGATATAGGGATTTTTAAGCAACATTTAAAAGAAACCACTGACAAAAGTTTAGACGTAATTAAAAACTATAGAGAAGAAGAGCCTGTACCCCTTGAGTATGGTAAAGATATAATAGATAATCTTTTAAGATATTGTATACCAGAACATGCGTGATTGCCAATACTAACGCTATTTTTCTTGTTCTCTTCGTACTAAGATAGTTTTACATAGACAATTGTGGACTCGTAAAAATGTCTTACTATTAAGTATAACACGATTGGAATAATGCTGTTGATACAACCTTCTGGCTTTGTAAGTATTGTCATTTTAAGGCCGTACATAAAATGTATGTCTGCATATTCCTTCTTCTTATATTTGTATAATTATAAAACTAAATGTCAGCGTAGTATACCAAACATTCTTCAAAAATGCAATTAAAACCATTTTGGTTCTGTAAATTTGAAATTGTAGAAAAAACTTTGTATTTCAAAAAGGTGCATTTTAGATCATAATTTTATAGAAACTTTTGTGCTAGAATCAGACAAGAAATCTCACTGTGTAATATCTTTTCTACATTAAATTACATCTTTTTTACTTATTTTATATTTTAATTACATTTGTTTTATTTGCTAGAGTGTTTATATTTAACAGTAGTAAATGTATTATACTGCAATAGTAAGGTTTAATCTTAACTATAAAAATATAAATAGCTTCTTACTAATTAAATGTAATGCAGGAAATGTATGTGAAATAGAAGATACATACAATTTTTAAAAGTGACAATTGATATTTACTGCAAATGGGATGAGCACATAATTAAAATAAAATTTGTAGTTACAACAAACTGCATATTAAGTTCTTTTAGAATTTTATTTTATTTTAATGGTGTATGTATTGTTGCCATGCTACATAATAAGCAATTAATTACAAACTTTTTTATTTAAAAAAATACAGATCAAATTCACCCATTGCTTGCATATTATGATCTTTTGCTAATTACTACAAATTACTACATTTAATTAAGTACAAATAAAATTACTCTCCGGTGAATGAAAGTATGGATAACTTTGCATCGGTGATTACTTTTTAAGGTAAGTAAGCATCATAACTATTCTATTTGGTGCAAGGTCAAATGCATTATGTTTAAATTATTCGAATAATTATAATTTATAAAATAAAAATATTGTTATATTTATTGTCACAAAAGTGAAATGTAAGTAAATGTATAAATTAATCATAACAATTATGTTAATAACATTTAATAGAACCCTTACACGTAAAATAGCGTATTCCCGTGCTAATAGTTATTAACAAACATTCGAGAAGAGCTCTTAGGCTCGTAGCGAACTCGGCATTATAAAAAATGTAAAAAAGTTTAAGTAATAATATTTTATGAAATAAATTAATTACATAACTTATTGAAACTCAAAGATTTACTATTAAATTACACTAGATGAAGTTACAGTGGTTTGTTTGATTATTTATATAATATTTTAAATGATATTTGGCACACTTTTATTAAAATAATATATAATTTATTATAAAAAAATATACGTAAAAATTCTTAGGCAATAACATTTTAATGAAATTAGGGACACTTTTATTCATAGTTGTCTCTACAAAACATTCTTTTATAATAATAAAATATAAAGCTATATATATTGCATTTATAATCAAAATATCTAATATTATTTGTCACTTTTATCATTGTCACTTACCTTAGCTGGTTTGCATTTTATATCTGTTGACTGTGAATGTTTTATTTAATTGGGAGCATGATTCCACTTATAGTAATTTGATTATTTGGAAAAGTTTAGTTGTTGCTAAAACTAATTAAAAGAATGTTAATCAATGTAAATATAATTATATTCAGTCCTTGAAATACAAGTTCTAATTTCAGACAATCAATTATTTCTATTTCATATTAATTATAATCATTATCAATAACCTCAAGCAATTACGTAATTTTTTTTGTAAAGTCTATTTGTTTGCGGGCGCATTGCATTATAAAAATCAAATGATAATTATAAAAAATATTAACGCAAGGAGGCGATATAAACGATAAAATCTAGATCAATTTCTATTCTTCGAAAGGTTAAAATTTAATTTATATGCACGCCAAGCGACATTTCAAAAATCGAAAATATTGAGCAAATAATGCATATATTGTCATTAAGTTCAAGCAATTAAATTAAATTGATATAGTAGTTGTTTCAATGATACATGGACTAATGCTTGCGGGTGTTTAACACAAATAATAATGTATGTTATTATTTTAAAAACACTAAAATGAAAATTTTATAATATTAGGTTACATTTTATTTTATAATATTATTATACAAGGACTTTTTTTAAAGTTTTGTTAGGTTGGCTTTGTATACTCAGATGTTATATTGAAGTGGCGCTTGCGCAATAGTGTTTAGTAATCTATCTTCTTCCTAATCGAACCAGCCATTACGTAACGTAGTTTGTATGTGAGCGTGGCCACTACAATTGAAGTCCCCGCAAATGCAAGATTCGATCTGTAATCCGTTTTCTCTAAGTTGAAAGCAATTTTGCGGCTGAAATTTATTGAAGATTGTGTGTTGTCTATGGGGAAAACATTAATAGTGATAGTGCAAAAGTGGTGCAGGTTTAAAAAAAAAAAAAACAAACTAATGTCCATAATAAAAGGGGCCAAGGAAAGAGGTCAAATGGGAGTTGTTCAACTACCTGCCCTACAGCCCGGACTGAACTCTAAACAACTTATTGGTTTACCAAGATGAAAAAATGGTTAAGAAAGCAGCTGAAAAACCGTGTACAACATTGGTTGTCAATCTAGGTTGCAACGTGATATGAAAAGAGTATAGAGAAGCTAGTGTCCCGTTACACATGTATGAGTAACTTTTGTGTATAATAAAACTTTTCTTATCTCTCTTATTTGTTATTGCCAGCTTAATGAAACTTGACAAAAAAAAAATAGCTCTATATAAATATACAGTCAATTAATTTAAAACTTTATAATAACAAGATATTAATTTTTTTTGGTAATCAATTTTATATATAATTACTAAAAAATTTTTTTTTTTAATTTTTTGTATGACGCGTTTGGGAATAATCAGAAACACATTATTGGCGTGATTGAGCGCGTACAAGAATTACTAAGCGGACCAAACCGCTCTTAAAGAGCAATCGCTGCACTTTTATGTGCAGTTTCCGGTTTTTAGGTAGCAGTAGTTACCAACCATGTAAACAATTACCAACTACATAAACATAAAACTCCAAAATTTAACGGTTGATTATAATCAGTAATTATAACATATTTGTTGTGCTGTTTATGTAATTTGTGTAAGTTGTGTATTAAATATTTGTATTATAAAACGTAAGTAATAAAAACTCATAACAAACAAATTTGAATATCAATTACTGTTGTCAATTTTAAATTAACACCTAATTTCCGCCGCTTCTAATCAAACGCAAAAAAGGAAGCTCTTCAAAATGGCGTCTTTTTGTCAGAAATCGGCCATAGTAAACTGCCGTTTTGTTGTTATTTTCCGGGAGCAACAAACCCGCTCTAAATGAGCGGTCTGCTCTTATGTTCCTGTACCCATTGAATTAACACTATCAAACATTCAGTAAGGATCAAGATGCTTTTCTCGGCATTTGGCGCTCACATAAAATGATCAGTGTCAACTTGCAAAATTAAAACATTGGTTTTTAGTTTGATTCCTGTCCCAATGTAGCCCAATTAAGCAAAATCGACTAGATATGCCAATCGAGAATTACTGCTTTGTTTTTTGGCACAAATTTGGCTATAGTTCTTTTTGGAGTTACTACGTCCTGTACTGTAAGAATTTAATACTAATCAAAGTTTACTATCTCTTATTCTATTTTACTCTAACGTACATTTTGGTACTGATTTTTACTGACATTATAGATTTTATATAATGTATTTATAATCACGTGCGTTTTTATGTTACATTTTTTGTAAAAAACTTCATTTAAAGATAAGTATCTTTATTTATTTAAAGAGCACAGCTAATATTTACTATCACATTTGAATTGCGTAGTAATTTTTTTAGTTCAATTTATGCATAAATTAGATAAAAATAAATCTAATTATTACATTGCGTGTTTGCTAGTTTTTATTGTAAATTAATTAACAACTTAAATATTTGATCTAATTATCATTTTATGATTTTAATAAAAAAATTGTAGACTGAGGTAACACAATACCGAAACTTATTAAATAAATATTGGTAGACACATATGCCGATTACAATGATGATGTCAATAAAACAAAATTTATATTGAATGGATAATGACATTAATGTACACAAAGTTCTATGATTTCAATAAAATATAGTAGACAATGTATTTAAGTATGCCATATAAAATAAAAATGTCAAAACAGCAGATATCATATTGAAGTTACCACAATTATGACATTAATGTAAATTTTAATAAAATCAATGTATACAATCTCAATGATAATGTTAAAATAACAGAAATTATATTGGAGGCGGCTCAATTATGATTTGATTGTACACAACATTTTATGATTTGTAAACAATGTATTTAAGTGTGTCAATTACAATGATAATGTCAAAATAGCTGCAAAAATCATATTGGAGGCGGCACAATTATGACATTATTGTATACAATATTCTATGATTTTACTAAATTTTTGATCATCTTCTTTAATTTATAATTGTATTTACTATACTTTTTACTCCCAAATTTATTTAAACACTTATTTATTTCTTACTCTGATTAAGTAATATTTAATAATTTTTTCCAAATCTACATTTTAAATGCTTTAATATTTTAGGGCTTATGCTTGTGTTACTGCCGCACATGCCTTTGTATGTACTTAAAAACAAATATATACTATCTCACCCGTTAATTGAGATAATAGAGGCGCTGCAGATACTGACAAGGCCTAGTATCTGGTCTACTCACACTCTCATATTAAATGTAATTATGGTGAAATGCATACTAATAATATATTAGACTAATGTCTTGAGATAATAAATATAGTAACAATATGTGCATGAAATTTATATCGACGACAAATATATGTTTAATTGCATATTTAATTACTATATTTATAAAGACAGAAACAATCCAACTAATATTGTTATTGTTTATCAATGTGCAAAATTGTAAAATATGTATGATATTAGGTTAGAATAATACTCTCTGGTATGCTGTTGTGTATAATGTTATTTATTTTATTTTAGCGACATGTTTGACATTTTATTATGTCATCTTCTGGCTATTATTACATTTATACATGGGCACTTGTTGAAGGTTTGTAACATATTTACTTAATGATATTTTAAAATAAAATTTTATTTAAAATGTTAACAAATTTATTTTGCAAAACCCAAGTTAAATTCAAATATAAAGCGTTTTGAAAAATTGAAAATGTAAAGCCAATAATAACAATTAAATCAAAAGTTGAATTACAACACAAAGAATAATTTTGCAATTTTGTTAAACGGGATGTAGATGGACGATTAATTGTTGCGTTGCCATGAAAGGCCGACGCTTCTAAATTTGGAAATTCATACGGAAATGTTAAATTTGTTTATTAAATTTAGAAATTACAACGCAGTTCAAAATTACGTAATCAATACACTTCATTTATAAATGAGTATATCAACGTAAGAGTTTTTACTAACACTATGGTGTTATTAAAAACTCAAGCTTGACAACTGAACTTTGCGTTGTTTTTGATTCAAGCACAAAATTATACAACAAAGTTTTACTCAACAAATTATTGCTTACTAGTCATACACAGCAAGATAATTTGTTTGACAATTTGGTTAGATATTGAATGCACAAATATGTAATAACAGCCGATATCCATATGATGTATCGACAAATTAAAATTCGCAAGTTTGACTGCAAGTATCGGCAGATTTTATGGCGCCAATCTCTAATTTATTCAATTAAACCATAATAATAATAATAATAATAATAATATTATTAATAATAATAATAATAATAATAATAATAATAATAATTATAATAATAATAATAATAATAATAATAATAATAATAATAATAATAATAATAATAATTTTATTCTCGTTATCAAAAAAAATTTGTTACACATGTCAAAATACAATATAGTGAAAAATATACACAATTTAAACTAAATATAAAAAATGCAATGTTACTCAACATAAAAAACAAAAAATTATATATAAAGTATTATAAAATGTACACATTAAAATATAGCATAGCTAAAACAGATTAAAAAGTTAAACAAAACCAAAACAATAATTAAGACATATTATTAAAATTATTTAATAAAAAATTTTCAAGAAAGTAGCAGAAAGAAAAAAAGCTACTACCAAAACAGATTTGATTAAATTTAATAAAAATTAAAAAAAACTTAAAAAAAACCTGGAATGAAATAAATCAACTAATAAAAAAACAAAATAAGAAAGATGACATTGCTAAAATGATGAAGGAAGATAGAACTATACTAACAAAATCCGAAGACAGCCAATGAAATAAATAACTATTTTTTAAATATTGAAAAAAAAAAACTTGCATAACAACAACTAAACAACTATCAAATACTAACAGTAATTACTCTTAAAAAAAATTAAAACAAATGCAAATTTTTAAGAAACAACACAAGGAAATTTTATAAGTAAATAACAAACTTAAGGAAGAAAAAGCGCCTGAAAAAAATAAAATAACAACAAAAATAGTCAAACTAATTAAAGAAGAAATTACACAAATTGTGACCAAATTGATAAATATAACCATCAAAGACGGCAATTATCCAGAATGTTTAAAAAACACTATCATAAAACCAATACACAAAAATAGAAATAAACAACTTTAGAAAGTTACAGATCAATAGCCTTAGTGTCCACAATAGCTAAAATAGTAGATAGCGTAATACATAACAGACTACTTAAACACATTGAACATCACAAAATTATACATGAAAGGCAATACGCGTTTTAAAAATACACTGGAACGGAATCTGCAGCTATAAATCTAATACACAACATTTAAAATAGTCTGGAACTACAAAAAGAATGGTTGGTAGTTTTTATCGATACAAAGAAAGCTTTTGACACAATATCCAAAACAAAACTGACAGAAAAATTAGAGCTAATGGAAGTGAAAGGTAAAGAATTACAATTAATAACAACTTTTTAAAAACAATTTATTAACAAACAAAAATTAACAACGTACTAAGTACACAAAAAGAAAGAAATACCAACATTACCCTACAAATTAACAACGTAAACAAAAAAGAAGTAATTAATATAAAATATCTAGGACTAACAATAAACAACAATCTAAAATGGGATGATCCACATACAACAACTATGAAAAACACAAATGCAATTGACGCACTATAAACTTACAAATATAATTAATATAAATACAAAAAAAAATATAATGCATTATTTAATTCACAAACAAATTATCTAATGAAAATATGAGCAAACACTAATCAAGAAAACATAGAAAAACTACAAAGACGGCAAAATAAAGCTATAAAAACTATTTATCAACTAAAAAATTAACGCTTACTAAAGACATACATTAAATATCTCAGCAACTAACAACAACAACAAAAATTAAACAGCAAAATATAATCTTTATTCAAAAAATTAAACTTAACCAAGTCAAAATTTAAAATTAAACAATGAAAAGAAATACACACATATAACACTAGAAAGAAAAATGATTTTAACATAGAACTGAACAGTACAATTAAAAAAAAAAACGAAGTCTAGCTCTCAAAGGAATATAAGACTACAATAAAATTTCCAAAAAAATATTAAATATAGAAGACATACTACAATTCAAATCTAAACTAAAAGAATACTTAATGAGCAATAAAAAATTATTACATCAGAACAAAAGAAGATACAACCAAAAATATGTAACTAAATAAATTGAAAAAAAAAATCCAATACCAGGTCCATTGAATCGTTCTACAGAATATTTTATAATAAAACAAAATAAAATGTAAATATGTATATAATAAATAATTTTAAAAAAATTAAAAAAATGTTTTTTTGGATAAATATAATTTGACTATTTTTTTAAAAGTTACTATATCAAGTTGTTTGATAATGTTTGGCAAAAGATTAAAACATTTTACATCATAAAACCTAGATTCAGTTTGAGTTCTTACTAATCTGGAGTAATTTGCAACTAAATGTGATTTATTTCTTGTTGATTAATTATGCATAATTTCATGGATATCATAGTTTTGGAAATGTTGTTTTACATGCAATAGACATTCATAAATAAACACACAGAAAAGAGTTAAGATCATCAAATTGCAATAACTTTGTCGACAATCATCTCTTTATGCTATTATTGCCACTATGCGTACTGCTCGTTTCTGCATTTTAAATAGTTTTGACATAAAATTACTATGCCTCCAAGTTAAAATACTGTAAGACAACACAGAATGGCAGAATGCAAAGTATGCAGTTTGTAATACATTTTGAGACACTCACTCTGCTAATAAACGTAAAAAATATATATTTTTATTTACTTTATTTGACAAAGTATTACCATGTCTAATCTAGTTTTCGATTGATCTATTATTAAACCTAAAAAATTGACTGATTTGATAAATACACCTAATAGTTTAACATCTAGTCCATTTATTATTTGCAATTTTTATATATATGATGTTTTAATTAGAGCGACAAATAATAAGAAAATGCGATAGTTACAAGTTTCCACTATCTGAAACTCTTGCAAAAAGTAGATTCTTATTTTGTAAATGGGCAGCAAATAATAGTTAATAATAATGATAATGTTAGCTAACATTGCTGTTAAAATCATTTTTTAGCTAATCAGGTACCACATTTTTCAAATATTACCTAGCAACATATAAAATGTTAATTAACATTGTTAAAAAAAAATCTTCAGAATACAGCTATAAGTAACATAAATAATTAACAAGATGTTGTTTGGCAAATAATCTAAATTTAAAATAATTTAGAACAATGTTTGTTATAGATTCAGAGCTAAGGCCAAACCATAGCTAAACAAATTTTGAAGTTTTAATAGATTAAACTGTGTATCTGCTTAAGTACAAAAATATATACACAATTATTTAAATAGAAATAACAAAACAACTGATAAACTTAGGTTTAATAAACTGAATAAGGCAGAAATGTTAATAATAAAATTAGTTTAATTAAAAACAATTAAAAAAAATAGGTTATTAAAAAATAATCAGCCAATAGGCATACATAGTATTATTTTACAATCAAATCTATTTTTAGACAACTCTGGAATAACACGTATTGCCAGTAGACATACATAGATATTCTAAATTATTCTTTGATTTAAAATTCTCAATAGTATTACCAAAAACTAATAATTTAACAAAGTAAATCATTTGTCCTTACCATTATCAAAATTTTTATACTAGACCTCAAGAAACGTTTGCGTTTATACACAATTTGAACAATTTTAAGCAGAAATATTGTTGGGCGCATTAATGTCATATGTCTTAAGGCAAATTCTAAATTATTAGAACCAATCATGGACAATATTGCGCAGAACAATTACGGCCTTTTAGTATAACTAATATCGACAAATTTAAATAAAATGTACAAAGCTCTTTTTGTTTACATGTCAATAGTAAGTGATCTAACAATAGAATTATTTTTAACAGCTTTTTGTAAATTTGTTTTTTGTTACTGACTTATCTAGTGATAATGCATCTACGTTTGTTGGGGTTAACAATAAAAAATAGAAACAGTATACATGTTAATAATAATAATAATAATAATAATAATAATTCTTTATTAGTGCTACGGACAAAGTCTTACACAGATCACAATGTTACAACTTAATGGCTACAATGTTACAAATTAACAATCACAATGTTACAAATTAATAGTTTAAAACCAAACATGAAAATAAATAAATAATATTGGGTTGATGAAAAAATAAATCAATTCATATATTAAAATCATTTTGTAAAAACTCATCCAAGGTATAAAGCATGTTCAATTAAAAAAGTTTTGATTTTTAACTTAAAACATGTCAATGAAAGAACTTTAGTATTGCAAGATAACTTATTATAAAATTTTATTCCTTAATATCTACTACCAGTCTGTGAAATATTAAGTCTTAATCTGTTTTGGTAGATATTATTTTTATTAATTGTTATATAATTGTGGTGGTCATGATTTCTATAACTAGTAATATTTCTCTTAATATGTAAAAGACATTCTAGGATGTACATACAAGGATACGTTAATATTCCCAGACGTCTAAAATACACTCTGCAGTCCTCCTTGTAAGTTATACCGCAAATAATCCTTATGGCTTTTCGTTGTAAACCAAATATTCTATTCTTAGCAAATGAGTGTTCCCAAGTTAGTAAACCATATCCGATGTGGCAGTGTATTAAAGTAAAATATGCAGTTTTTAACATACACAAAGAGACAGCTGAAGACATGTTTCTGAGGCAAAATAGATTTTGAGTTAACTTACTTGCAAGAGTAGCTTCATGGTAATCCCATCTCAAATCTTTGTCTAATTGAATACCAAGAAACTTTGCTGTATTTTTAAAGTTGTTTTCAATATGGTTAAGAGTAAACAGCATTTTAACAGTTTTTGTTTCATTCAGACAAAGACCATTTGACTGGAACTAAGAAGATGCTTCTGCAAGCGCTGTATTGCCGTTGATAAACTTGCAGGAAAATCGTTTGTATAAATTAAATATAATAGGGGACCTAGAATAGAGCCTTGTGGCACCCCGTATTCTATTGGTACGTAATACGATTCTTTCCCATTTACACAGACCTTTTGGCGTCTACTCGTTAAGTAGGATTTAATAAGCAAGACGCTAGATGAATCTATGTTATACATTGGCAATTTATCCAAAAGCTTTGAATGTGACACGCAGTCAAAAACTTTAGATAAATCTAAAAAAGTAGACATTGCGTATTTTTTGTTTTCAAAGCAATCAATAGCAATGTCTGTCAAAGCATGTACAGCATCTGTAGTGCATTTTCCTGCCATAAAGCCGTACTGATGATTGGAAAAAAGATTATTTTCTTGAAAATAATTTAATAGTTGAGTTTTTAGTATTTTCTCTACTATTTTTGATATTATAGGTAGTAATGATATCGGTCTATAGTTGTTTACATCCGACTTATCCCCATTTTTAAAAACTGGTACTACCTTAGACAATTTTATGTCCGTGGGAAATGTGTTATTTTTTATAATATCATTAACTATAATTGTTAAAGGGCTAACAATTAGGTGTTTTACACTTTTTATAAGTTTGGCTGTTAGTCCAAATGCATCGGCGCATTTACTAGACTTTAAACTATCAATTGCTTTTCAAACTTTAATATTTGTAGTTTCTTGAAATTTGAAAAAACAACTAGGGTTAATATTAATTTGAAATTTCCATATGAAGTCTAGGTTAGGCATGTGCTGTAAAATATTTGTTGCTGTATTAGCAAAAAAGTTGTTAAAATTATCACAAGTTATATCACATTCACTAACACGTTTTGACTTAATTCTGTAATTATTTATGATATTCCACATTGCTTTAGGCTGGTTGTTAGCTTGCCCCTTTTTGTCGTTATATGAAATTTTTGCTTCTTTGATTGCACATTGATATCGTTTCTTAAACGCAGATAAAATACTTTGCTTCAACGGTATTATTTTTATTTGCATTTTCATGTAACAGTTCAAAGGTATTTCGCATTACTCGCAAAGAATTGTCAAACTATTTGTTGTTTTGATTTATACGAGTTTTAATTTTAATATTCTTTTCCGGGAACGATTTCCTAAAAGAATTTAAAAGTAACTCATGAAAATAATTATATTTTTTGTTAACATTAATATTTCCATATATGCTACTCCAATTTATAGACTCTATAGAATTATAAAAAAGAAATTTACCTTGATGGGTAATAGGTCTACATTTTATTTGACTGCTGTGACTGATTTTAATAGGTTGTTTTAAATTTAAAGTTACACTAATACCAATGTGATCTGAAAGCCCGGTGTTATGAGGTACTGAAGTGATGTCTTCAAAGTTAAAGTTTGTGAATACATTGTCAATACATTTGTTTTCCCGAGTGTTAAAAGTTACCATTTTTTTTAAGCCAAATGATTCTAAGGTATCACATAAAGTTTTTGCTTGAGTGTCATTCATATTAAAATTAACATTAAAATCACCTCCCAATATTACGTATCTATGCCTTAGACTAAGTTTCTCTAAAAACGGGATAAAATTATTCATAAATATATTAAAATCTCCAGTTAGAGTGCAATATATACATATTACAAACATATTATAATCTTTCAAATAAATAAGACAATTCACAATGTTGTGCTACACAATAACTAGTGGTGATTTCGTCATACGAGGTTATATTAAACTCATTTTTTCCAAATATTATCACTCCACCATGCTCACTTTTTTCTCGTGCATAATTTGCTTTGGGATACAGATTATTTATTTTAACAAGTTTGCAATTGGTTTTATTAAGCCAATGTTCACCTATATTAATAAAACTGTAATTGAAATTGCAGCTGTTTGCTTTGAGTTCATTTAATTTGTTTCTTAACGATTGCACATTTAAAAACAAAAAGGTAAGATTCGGTGTTTTATTTCTATTAAAATGGTTAATATTGTATTTATTATTGTATTTATTATTTTTTATTATTTATTTTGCTGGAGTACGTTTTTTCAGGTAGAATAAAAAACGATTGACGGCAACATTTGAAGGCCATGTAGTAGATTTACTTACAATAGTATCGAATTCTTTAGGCACCGACACTTTAAATGAAGAGTACTCCGTTGGATGTTTTGATTGTTGTTTTTCACATCTTGCCGACTCAATGGATTTTTCTTTAAGATGATTTAATATTTGTTTCTCGGTACAATCTGGTTGCAAGCGGTATGTGTAGAAATGGCTATAGCGTGCAACACCTTTTATAGGTGCGTCTTCTGATGATCCATATGTAACGTTTAGTTTTTTTCTTTTAGTTTGAATCGTTGTCCGCTCAATATTACTAATCTCCTGACTAATTATATTAACAATTTCATTGTTTTTATTGTTCTCCTTGGATATTAGTTTCCCCTCTATAGGAATTTCTGTATCAGTTTGAGTTAGATTAGATTCTCCCAATGTCTTTTTATTATTTATTTTTATGTTTGCGTAAACAACAAACTGAGTTAAAACCTAAATTAAGTACAGATAAAATAAACTGGCATTTTATCCGCTCACGTTTACCTCATTTTTACAGCTTATGAGAAAAACATTTGTATAAAATTGCTAGCAACGCAAGTGTAACTTATGAAGAGTTCTGGATGTTATTAGTTCAGATTGAAGCTATAAGTTCTAGACTTTTATGTTCCTTGTCAATTGACTCGAATGACCTATCTTTCCTTACATCTGGTCATTTAAAGGCAATTAAAGAGCATTGCCAGAACCAAATTTAGAACAATTTAACATTTGAAAACTTTCCCGATTACAGCTAGTGCAACGCATTCAACAACATTTTTGGGACAGGTGACACAAAGAACATCTTCAAGAATTGCAAAGTTTTTGTAAATGGAAGCAGTCAAAAGTTCAATTGTTAGAAGTAGGTCCACTTGTGGTTATTCATGAGTAAAATGAACTAACTTGTCATTAGCGTGTAGATTGCATCAAAATAGTTTACCCTGGTAGGGATGGTGTGGTGCATTCTGCGACAGTAAAGACTGCATGTAATAGTTACGTTCGTCCAACATTAAAACTTTATTTTTTTTATGTAAACTTTTAATATGTTTGTAGTTTGTTTGTAGTTGGTTTTTTTTTGTTTTATTGTATATAGAAATGTATGTATTAATTATGTGTATTTTAAATGTTAAAAATACTTAATAATAGTAATAATAATATGTTTATTAACGGCTTTGAAGAAAAATATGTACATATTTCAATTCTTTTCTAAAAACTACAATATTGTACATCTCTATAAAACCAAATAAGTAAATTAAAACATATAAATTAATACGGTTACAACAACATTTAAACATTTGATTGAACAAAAACAAACAGATCGAAATTCACATTGTGTTAAATAACATTACATTCTAGCATTATTTGCGAAAAGAGGCAATAAAATCCATAATTGTTGCAATGCAACTTTACTTTAAATAAGTTAGAATATCAAGTGTATTTTTATTTACAAAAATTAAATTTTAGTCCACTGACTAGTATTAATAATAATAATAATAATAATAATAATAAATATATTACTCAGCAGCTTATAGCCAATTACAGAGTAAAATAATATAATAGACGTAATATTATAAACTAATAAATATAATAATAAAAGATTTAAAAAATTACAATAAAAATTAGTGTTCTAATTACATTCAAATCGATATATGCACATAAACATTGTATATAAATTAATAAAGTATAATGTGATATATAAATTAATAAAATATTTTAACAAATTATGAATGCTGACAATAAGAAAATAAAAAATTTAACAAAGAAAAAACAATTTAAAATATAAAATATCAATATGAAATGTCCAAATTAATATAGCCATTGACTAAATTATAAATAAATTGAAGATTAATTACTATTTTTTTTTCTTGGAGTTCTAAAAGTTTGCATATTGTCATCTATATAATTGAAACGTTTAAATGAATTCGGTCTAATAAATTTTTTTTTAATCTTTTCAATACGTTCAATGTTACATAGTATATAAATTTACCCATAGATTTACGACATCAGCTTAATTTATCTCAGCGGATTATTTCATTACCAATCGCCTTGGAGAGGCAATTATGTTAGTATTATATACTCTAAATAGATTATAACACCTTTTTATTCAAGGATAAAAATATTATATAAATATACAATATTTTTACTATTGAATACTACTTTGGGTTCAGGTATATAATACAAACATAATTGGATGGTAATAAAATAACCAGCTGAGATAATTTAAGACCATGTCGTAAATACTATATCTATGGGCATATTATAGCTGATGTAGAGACCAAATTATGCTACCGTATTCTAAAATTGATCGTATTAAAGAATAATATAAAGTTAAAAAAGTTTGTAGATTTTTATCTTTTGATATACGTTATATAAAGCCTAACACTTTCCTACTTCTATTACAAATGTTATTTAGGTGCGCATTAAAATTAAGTTTATAATCAAATGTTTTTACTAAATCCATTATTTCATTTACTGACTTTAATTGCGTATTGTTTATATCATATTCAAATTTAATAGGATTTGTTATTCTGGAAAAATAAATGGAATAGCATTTAGATAAATTTAAAAACAGCAAATTATCTCTACACCATTAGTTAATACTATTTAAGTCTGCTTGTAATAACATGCAATCATTTACTGATTTAATATTATACAATCATAGTATACAACTCTATTACTCAAATCATTTATGAAGAGTAAAAATAAAATTGGTCCGCAATGTAAGCCTTGTGGTACCTAAGGGTAACATTAAGATGTTACTTTTACAATTTTAGACAAATTTTTTTTTGTTTTGACAGTTTGTATACGACTGGTAAGAAAACTTTCAATCCACATTATTGTATTGCAAAAACTCATTGCTTTTAATTTGGCAATTAAATTGGTTGACTCAATCAAACGCTTTATCAAAATCTGTGTAAATAGCATCAAATTGAGTTTTATTATTAAGGGCTTCTATAACTTTGTATTGATAGGCTAAAAGATTGGTTGTTACTTATTTTATTATCTTTATTGTTATTTTACATTTTTTTTTTATTAACTACTTAATTTCAACGGGGGGAGTATGTTACGGCTCTACCTGAATTGCCTTAATATACATATAATCCTTAATGCATATATTGAGAGTTATTCGACAATTTTATTTACAGCTATACCTATTTTTATCAGAACAAATTTTAATGTGTATTTTATAATTGTGTATATGTGTGCGTATGTTACTATTGTAATATCTAGATTTAGTATTTAACTGGACTTGTGTACAAAATTTTTAATAATTTATATAGCACCAATAAACTACTTTACTTTACTTTATTAATTAGCAATGTATTTATTGAGGGCCAACAATGCGTTAGTGTCCAAAAAATTATCGAAGGGTCATACAAATATTAGAAGGTATTTTCATCATGTGGCACAAGACCAGAAAACATTTGATAAATTTTGGTAGCATTGCTAAGTAGGAAGTAAATTTATTATTGATTTTTCAGTTGGAGTATCTGTATCTGCACAAGACAAGACGTATTATTCATTATCATTTAGTTTAATTTAATTGTTTTGTATCTTATTAATATACGCCACAAATATTTAAAAATAGTATTTACAATTTCACATTTTAAATGCTTCAATACGCTGTTGATTTTAATTTTGATTGTTTGTGTTTTGCATTTATAAAAAAAACACATTCTAACTAAAACATTATCTCTAGTTTTATCTGTAACTTGCTGCACAAAATCTTGCTCTTTTTTTATCGTTTTTTTTTTTTCATATAAATACTAAATGAATTATATAAAAACATTTTGTTTGAATCTTTAATTCTTTAATTCACCAATTTATTATTTACGATCTTTAAATAATATTAGATATTAAAGATAATAAAAATGATATTACAATATTTAAAAAAAAAGTATTTACAATTTTATTTCACTAAAAGTTTATGGTTTAGCAAAAATACTCAAAATAAATGTACCTCTTAAGCCCGTATGACACTGTCTATAAATACCTATGTTTTGAATTATATTTATAGTTATAGATTGACCATTTGTATACTCAAAAACTTTTAAGGTCACAATTTTATCTTAAAAAATTAGAACATGTTCAAAAATACTCAAAATAAATGTACCTCTTAAGCCCGTATGACACTGTCTATAATTACCTATGTTTTGAATTATATTTATAATTATAGATCGACCATTTGTATACACAAAAACTTTTAAGGTCACAATTTTATCTTAAAAAATTAGAACATGTTCTATTTTTCAATCTATAATTGACGCAAACGTGATGCGCAGAAGCATTCATATCATATCTAACCTAATTGTTTTGTATATTTACACAGTGCTGTTTGATTGAAGTTTTGTTATTGCATATTTGTGTATTTTTAAATATATATTCATTTGTAATGTCTTGGTAGCGGGAGCAAGTCGAGGTGCTAATCCAGGAATACCAAAATTTTCCATGTCTGTATGACATAAAATGTAAACAATACAGCAATAAACATGCAAGAAACTCTGTTTTGGAATCTATTGTTAGTACTTTATCTGTTATGAGATGTGTAACAACAAAAGATATCAAAGCAAAGTTCCAAGCTTTGAGGTAAAATTCTCTCAACAAACATTGAAAACATGTAAGTTCTATTAAAAGTGGTGCAAGAACTGACAAGGTAAGCAAATACTGTAAACACATTTTCTCGTAATCAGCTTTATTAATACACGTAAAGCTTCTTAAAAACTTGTAAAATTATATTTGTACATTTTTCTAGATTTATCAACCAACAGTTTGGTACTTTGATCTGATGACATTTTTATTAGAATCATTGGACCAATAGACAGTCCTAAATTAAGAATTGGAATCAGTAAAACAAGTAACTCAAGTAGCACAATTAGTCGCGGGAACGTAGCAGCGACTGTTGTAAAAACTTTAAAGTGCTTGCCACTAGCTATGAGCACGTAATAAGAACGTTCCAATTACGTGCGTGCGACCTGAATGAGGAATATTTTGTCGGTGACTGCACTGACTGCAACGTAACTGCAACTTGCCTGGAACTTGTACGGCTACGTTCCAGGGACGTAATGGTTACGTAGCGGAGTTGTCGCGGCGTGGTAGCCGTGTTGAACATGAAACCTCCTTCTAACTTTTTAAAACTTTTAATAGTGCTTGCTTTGTCTTGCAACGGACTCTGTTATTTTTTTGTTTCACTCCTACATAATCCTTGTCTGGTTTACTTAAACACTCAGAAACAAAATGGAATACTTAGTAAAAAATAATAATATCCGAAACAACTTGCACTCTAATTTCCAATGGTCTGAATTACAAAATTAAAACGAATGCTACTTTACTGATAAACATAAAGGTGCCAAGTTGAAATCAAACATTGCATAATTCAAAATTGTATGTTTATTATTAAAATATTGCCTTTAACATATTTATTGTCATGTAGAAATATAGCACGTAGATACTAAAAACATTTTAAAATAATTATTTTGCAATTACACGCATTCATTTGTTATATTTTGTGCAGAAATTATTACAAATTAACCATTTTCCAGTCATTATGACATATTTTGAAATAATATTGTCACAGGTGTTGTCTATAAAGATGGCAATTTTTTTTTTAAGTAACTTTAAAGTGGATATTACTAAAAAAAGCGACTTTTAAGTAATCGTCACTTAGCAATAGTGGACCGGAACTGTGAATGTGTAACTTTAAAGTAATAATTACTACAAAATGCCAAATGGAACTGCAATGCCAATTTAAAGTTCCTTGTGGGTCCTCACAGTACCATCTGGGACTCCAACTCGATCTTGGTGGTGTCAAGTACAACCACAACCTAATGTTGAATTAAATTAATTCTGTTAATCTATCACATAAACATCGGAAAACATAAATTTTGTGCTATACACTGCACTTAACAATAATGCTGCACTCAGCACAAATTTTTAGGTCAACTTTTTTAATTTTATAGTATTATGCACCGCTCCTCAATATTGGCATATTGAGAACTGTATGGTAAAATCTACTTTATGGTGATTTTGAGAGGTGACACGGATTTTGTAGTAGCCTACAGCACAAATACATTCAACTTTGCAAATAACGACAACGTTATTGACATTAATATATATTACTTATAAGTTCCAGCCAGTTAAAGTTGCGCAGACGTCCCAAATTTGTCGCGGGAACTATCAATGCTACTTGAAAGTAATTAAAATTTTAAAGTTGCATTTTGGTAGCATTAGGTAGTCGTTGCTATTATTGTTTGTCACCGTTAAGTTCTAAAAACTTTAAAATTGTCCCACTGGTAACTACGACGTCCCAACTACTGGGGAAGCTACCTAGAAGTAACATAACTATAAAGTAGCCATTCCTGGTAAAAACTACTTAGTATAAATTTGTTAAATAAAGTTATTTATTCATCAAAGTCGCAGATTTAGTGGCAGTTACGTAACAGTTACTGGTTTAAGATTCCCATCTCAGTTGCGGCCACTTTGGTGATAGTTGAGAAAATAATTATTTGAAATAAAAATTGATCAAAATAATATCTATTCTATATTTTTAGATTTGTGTAGATACTGGCGACTACATTTTTAAATTAAACGAAGATCTAAGTGCAAATTCAACGCCAGTTAACAGCAGGAGGCTTAGTTTTGAAATGTGTTATTTATACCACTTTACCGACTGGCGTTATTTTATCACTTTTTACGATAGTACGTTTGTCTGTCGTTATGTTAAAAATGCAAGTTTTGAAATGTGACATTTCCATGTGTTATGTTTACCGCCAGCGGTATCGGTATTGGTATCTAAAAGTGCCACTCGGCGTTTATACATCATTCCATTATAATAGAAACCAATCACATTGCGTCGCACATGTACATAAACGCGGAAATTTTAAATTTATTATTTTATTAAAAATTAATGTATAATAAAAATTTATACAAAGAAATTAAAAACCAATGTGTAGATAGATAGATAGATAGATAGATAGATGTTTATTAATCCAATATACAACTACATAAGTCGATAGGACATGTCATTAAAATAAGGTTCAATACAAGAATTACAAATAAACATTACAAAACATTTTAAAAATATAAACAGTATAAGCACAATGCTGTTGCTTGTAATTCTTGTCAAATCAGTGCGATATTCGTTAAAATCTTTGACAAAGTTAGTCATGGTATCATTATTCAAAATAATTTTATTAATTATTTTTTTGGGAGTTGAAACAACCTTTTCAGAAAATGAGCATTCTAAAAACTGCGCTGTGTGGTCAGAGAATCCGGCTTCTATTACAGTGCTTTTGAAACCATGGCTATTCTGCAAGTTCACATTGATATAATCAACTGCCGTAGCTGATGTTTTTGTTATTCTAGTTGGACTAGTGATGGTCGATGTAAGATTAAAACTGTTTAATATGTCATTAAGCTGCCGGGTATTATTTGAATTCTCAAGTGCGTTTATGTTGAAATCACCACATAAAATAACGTTTTCATATTTAGTAGATATTTTGTTCAGAATTGTGCAAAGATTTAAAAAGAAAATATTAATATGAATATATATGTTTCGGCAGAAACTAGTTATTAATTTGAAATTATTTATTTTACAACATTTAAGATGATCGATTGATGTGATGTTCACTTATACACAGAACGTCGCATTTCAATTTATCTAAAAATATGTCTAGCATATCAATTTTGTTGCTAAGTGATTGTACATTGAAATGAAGGAGTTTAAAATCAGTGTTTACATTTAAATTTAAACTTATAATCTGACTGGTAGTTTTATCCATAATTTTTGTTGTCAATTCCTTAGAGTTGCACTTCCTAAAAAAATGTGGTTGTTGATATTTTCCGGGATTGATAGTTGTTCGATAATAGGTGGTGATGAGACATTTTCATTGAGAAAAGGTGCTGCTGCGCAATTTAAAATAAGTTTACATATTTTGTAGAATATTGCACGCAGTCCCGCTCTGTTTAATTCATTAGATTTATTTTTAAAAACATCTTATAGTATAGCATTTGTGTCTATATATGTGAAATTGTTACTTTGCTGTTCTTTGATGATATCTGACATTTCCTGATTAAATTCAAACGTAAATTTATTAAGAGCTATTCTGTTTAGGTAATACGTATGCCCAATGAATATCACATTTGTGTGTTTCATTTTATCGATGGCATTCTTAATTGACATTTGATTTTCCAGCAAATATTAGAATATAATCATTTTTTCCAAAGTGTTTGATATCGGTGGATATATTTGAAACGACATCTTCAATCAGTGCGTTGGGTTTTAGTATTGTTTTAATATTCATTTCATTAGTCGTTATATAATTGGTAATAATTTCTCTGCCATCTCTTCCGTCTTCATCTGCTAGTACTAATATATTTTTTCGAGTTTTAACAATATTAGCTTGGCTTGTTTTTGTGCTTCCGTTTATATTCTTAGTGTTTTTAGTCGAAGTCGAAGTGGATATATTGCAATGACGTTCATTTGTTTTACTACTAACATTGTTAATTTTGGTGTCTATTGGATCAAGCTTTTCAGATTCAATTAAAATGTCATCATTATTTTTTGTTTTATTTGATTCAGTTTGAGTTGAAGCATTTTTTGATTTTTTTCTTTGATTTTTTAGTGGGTTAATTTCAGTGAGTATTAAATCAAGGTTTTCAGATTCAATCAAATCAACATTATTTTTTGTTTTATCTGATTTTGTTGAAGTTATAGCATCTTTTGCATCTTTTCTTTGATTATTTAGTTTGTTTAATTTTAAAGCTTCAATTATTTTATTTTTATTCGTCAGTTCATTTTTGAGTAAGTCTATTTCTGTTTTTAATTTAATTATTTTGTCATGCAATTTATTATTTTTGCGATCGATATTAACAGATGATACTTCCAATTCTGTTACTAAGGCATTATATTCTTTTTCCTCAGCATCCAAATCGGTTGTATTATTTGTATCACTATTATTAAAAGTTTGGTTCAATATATCGTCCGACTGTGTCGATTTAAATTTTTGTCGGGTCATTGGTCCCATCATAGTTTAATAATTATTATACTTAATTAAAGTTTACAAGGAGAATAGAATACAATGGACACTCGCTTCACACCTAGGTGACTAACAATTAACAAACAAAAAGGGCCACGGAATAATAATAAAAACAAAAAAAAAATAGGAAAGAGAAAAAGGAAACAAAAAAAATTAATAAATTGAAGATTTGAACCACGGACCTTCTCACTTGAAGCTAGCGCGCTAACAACTACACCAGCAAGATGTCCGTTTAACAATAAAATAATGGTTGATATTAATTTATAGTTAAATGAAAGAATTTAAGAAACAAACAAGTAAACAAATGCTTATAGGTTAGGAACAAATATATAAATTAATTATTACTTATCATGGACATTCCAGTACTTTAACACAAACAAAAAAATAGTTTTTCACTTATCAATAACTAGCACTTGAACATAGACTTATTTAAATAATTAATATTATGTGTGTTACAAAATTACTAAATAACACGTGAACGATCACTTACAGTACCTTGATGTCTGAGTAGAATAATTGTTATATTTATACAATATTAGACATAAAATATATGATAGCATATATTACAGTTTTTAAGATTGGCATAATTAAAACAGCTGTCAACTGTCAATAGTTGAAGTTGTTAGTTGACACTGAATTGTATTTCAAATGTAAGTATTCTTTATATTATTAACTTATGTAATTTTATTGTAAAATAAAATTTTATTGGGTTATAGCTAATAAAATGTCAAAATGCTATAAAAAAGTAAGCAAGGAGCAGAAGAACATAATTGTTCAATTTATGGAGGATAACTCTCAACTGCTTCAAAAGTTTAATGGTAAAAGTATAGAGAAGTGGAAAAAGGTAAGTCATATACGATGATCATTTACGGTTTGTATTTTCACCGTTTTAGACATGGCAAGATATAAAGAGGAAAGCAAAAGAAAAGGCCAGTTTAGTAAAACGGGAGGCTTTAAAAACTGGTGGTGGTAAAGCTGATATTTCCATTAATGAGCTAAGTCCTCTAAAGCAAAGGATTTGCTCCATTATTGGAAATACAGCTATCACCGGACATACTAGTTGCCAGGAGTTTGGGTATGAAGTTGTGATGGATATATCTGTATGTTTTTATAATAATTATTTTATATTAGGTTTAATACAAAAAATATTTTTTAGGCAAATAAAAATGAAAAAGAAATAGAAATGGAACCAATAATTATAGACCATGTATTGAAGGTATTTATTTAGTTTTAAATAAGATTATACTAATTTAGTCATATTTTAATACATTAAACAATTTTGTTATTTAATTTTAGTTTCGGTTTTAAATGTAACTGAATCGGCAGAGCCACAAGAACCTGAAATGAGGGCAAGGAGAGGAATGTATGCATGTGATTTTTTTAATATTGATTAAATATATTTAATTTTTAGTAAACAGAAAGAAAATTGTCAGAAATAGATCTCTTATAAAGATTCAAAAAGAGGCGAATGGCTATTTAAAACGTCAGATCATTGCACTAGAAAATGCTAATAAAATTTAAAAAAAGAAAAACAGCATTTTTAATAAAAAATTAAAATTAAATAAACTTAAGCTATTTTAACAAAAAAAAATTGTTAAATCTATAGAAAATCTAGTTAAAGTTATGAAAAATAAATAATTAATAATTATTAATAATTGTATTGCGTATTATTGCCCCAGCCACTTGTAAATTTTGTTGAATAGGGATGTTGCCTTTAATTACTTCTCCAAAATTGTCTTTGTCTTCGAGTTTTTTATCAAAAAGTATGTTATTTTGTACGCATATATTATGTAAAACTACACAAACATTGATGATTTTTGTAGCTTTTGGAGGAGCATAATGTAAAGTTCTGTGTCTTAATAGGCAACGTTACCTTGATTTTAATAAACCAATGGTGCGCTCTTTAATTTTCATGCTCTTCTTAGGTATGGAATCATTTATTGGGGAAGTAATAAAAATGAACATTTATTTAGAGTTTTTAAAATTCAGAAATGGACAGTTTGAATATTGGCACATTTAAAACCGTATGATTCTTGTAGAACATGTTTTAAAAATCTTGGAATTCTAACTTCATCAAGCACTAATATATATGAAGTTGCAATGTTTGTACGTAAAAATCAACAATTGTTTAATAATAATAATAATAATAATTATAATAATAATAATAATAATAATAATAATAATAATAATAATAATAATAATAATAATAATAATAATAATAATAATAATAATAATAATAATAATAATAATAATAATAATAATAATAATAATAATAATAATAATAATAATAATAATAATAATAATAATAATAATAATAATAATAATAATAATAATAATAATAATAATAATAATAATAATAATAATAATAATAATAATAATAATAATAATAATAATAATAATAATAATAATAATAATAATAATAATAATAATAATAATAATAATAATAATAATAATAATAATAATAATAATAATAATAATAATAATAATAATAATAATAATAATAATAATAATAATAATAATAATAATAATAATAATAATAATAATAATAATAATAATAATAATAATAATAATAATAATAATAATAATAATAATAATAATAATAATAATAATAATAATAATAATAATAATAATAATAATAATAATAATAATAATAATAATAAGCGGCACTAAAAACAATATTAAAACTTCAATTAGAGAACTTAGACGACCTTAGAATATTACCGGTATCAGAAGTTAAAAACTTATGCAAAAATGCCGAACAAAATACTTTACTAACTAAACATTTAGATAAAAATATGCACAGTATCTTTTTTAAAAACATCCGAGATCTCAAGTTATCGAGCCAACTTACTTTTTCTTTTTTGCATTCTAGCAACCTTAGATCGGAAACCGAAGGTTTTATCACATCGTGCCAAGATGGCGTGCATAACACTCTACTGTATTCAAAGCAAGTACTAAAAATGCAAAATATTATAAGCACATTATGTAGAGCATGCCACAAACACCAGGAATCATTAATGCACCTTTTATCAGCGTGTCCTCACTACGCAAAAACAGAGTACATAAGCCGGCATAACAACGCGCTTAAAGTGTTATACTTTCATCTCAGGCATTACTTTAAAAAAGATGAAAAAATAATTGCATATTACCTTCAAGACGACATAGAGACCGTTGTATCTAATAGCAATTGTAAACTGTTTTGGAACTTTAGTTTTTCTACAACACGACAAATATCAGCTAATAAACCGGATATTGTATTACAGGATTTAAATCAAAAAATTATGTATATAATAGAGTTTTCTTCTCCCGCAGAAAACAATATATTAAAAAAATTCACAGAAAAAGAGCAAAAATACCGCCCGCTTATCTCCGAGTTAAATATTACTTACCCAGAGTATGCAATTAAAACCGTTACACTCATAATAGGCTGTTTAGGCGGCATATCAACAAATTTTACAGAAAATATTCAAAAATTACCTGGTTGCTTTAAGAATCATAAATCTCTTGCTACAGAGATGCAAAAATGCATCTTACTTGGTTCTGCCAGACTACTAAGGGTGCACTCGGCCCACTCCAGGGCTAATTAGTTACCATGCGGTCGCATGGACTTGTTAGTCACTTGCCTCGGGGCAACTTAAGGCGCGATTGGACACCGCACTTAAGAGGCAAAAGCCCCTGTAAAAAAAAAAAAAAATAATAATAATAATAATAATAAAGGCTGTGATACTAAAAACATGTAACATCGTTAGGTCTTTTCTAAAACAATGACAATCTTTACTGGACCTGGTCCCGTACCCGTCCAATAAATAACTCCCAGGATAATACCTGTGAAAAAAAAAAAATAATAATAATAATAATAATAATAATAATAATAATAATAATAATAATAATAATCATAATAATAATAATAATAATCCCAGCTGATCATAACATTGAAACAAAATACGCAGAGAAAATAGAAAAATACTTACCTCTAGCTTCAGAAATAGAAAAACTGTGGAAACAAAAACACATTAAAATTATTCCTATAATAATATCTTCAACAGGAATAATACCATCAAATTTAAGCAATTCTATAAAACAACTAGACATAGAACAATACAATATTATAAACATGCAAAAAGCGGTAATACTAAGTACATGTAACATAGTACGATCGTTTTTAAAACAACACATGTAATACATCTATGTATTAGACTTGGTAGTATGTACCCGTCTAATCATCTAATGTGATTGTTGCCGGTAAACCTAGTTTGTTTTAATTTAAATAGCAAATATCATGTATACAATACAAGAAATAAAAATAATATTGCAATACCTTGACACAATACAGCATCTTTTCAGAATGGATTTTATTATAACGGTTGCAAAATTTATAATAATTTGCCTAATAATATTAAATTAAAATCAATTATTTTATTTAAGTCTAAATTAAAACAAATGCTACTAAATAATACAATATATACTTCAGAAGAATTCTATAAACTTAAATTCTAGTTATGTATTTGAACTTGTTTTGTAAATCTTATGAACTATTTTATTTGTATTTTATTTATGAAATAAATATTATTATTATTATCATTATTTTATCTAAAAAAAATCTCATTCTTTGAATGGCTGGGATTTAGGCAAGGCGGATTGTTATCAAGCCATACCTAATTGTTATTTAGAAAACGTCTGACAATATGGCATGTATCCAGTACGATTGTCTTGCTAATTGCTGAAAGCAGGTGTTGTAATTTTAAAGCATCGAGTTCAGTGAGTAAGGTTTTCGGAACGACTCCGGTAGTTGAGATAACCAGTGGGAATATACGTACTCCTTTCAATCGCCACATTTGTTTTATTTTTGCAGACAGTTCTAAATATTTATTTATTTTTGTGGCATACGTTGATTGTAAGTTGTGATTTAGTGGTACTGCAATGTCTATGATTGACACTTCTTGCTGTTCTTTGTTATATACCACTATGTCAGGTCTGTTTGCTTTTATTTTAACGTCTGTTTTTATTTCGCGGTCCCAGTATAGTTTATACCTATCATTTTCAAGTACATCTGTTGGTTCATATTTATAGTACGGGGTATCAGATGGGAGAAGCATAAGATCTCTGGCTAGCTGTTGATGAATAATCTTGGCTATGTTGTTGTGTCTCTACGTGTAGTCCATATTCGCTAACATCGAGCATCCGCCAGTGATGTGTTCAATGGTTTCATTTGGTTTTCCGCATCTTCGACATTTATCAATTATTGATGTTTCTTTAATAATGTATTTTTGATAGATTTTGGTTAATATAACCCTAATTTGGATGGCTCGCATGAATCCCGTTGTCTCAGCGTACAAACCTCCTTGTTTTAGCCATATGTTAGAGGCGCTAATATCGTTTGTATCATATAATAGTTGATGCGGGTGAGTACCGTGGATTTCCTTCTGTTTCCATCTTTGCAGTTTGCTTTCAATTTCATACGGTTTATGTTCATGCTCATGCTCATGCTGGCTCATTATTATTATTATTATTATTATTATTATTATTGTTATTAAAAATTGACTATATAAAATTTGTTTTTTTTTTCAATTTTTAATGTTATTATATTATTCATAATAACATAAAAACACTCAAAAATAAAAATTAGTTATTTTCAATGCCAACTATTCTAAATAAAAAAAAATAAAAAAACTATTTTAAATAAAAAGCAAATATTATGTTTTTTAAGTGTATCAAAAAAATTTGTTATAACACTGTTATTATTTTACATGGTTGTATTAAAAATATCATAATGATTAAAAAAAATAAATAAAAAATGTACATAACTATTTAAAAAAATTAAGTTGGTTGTCATTGCATCTATACATAAAATATAAACATTTATGTGTGTACCTGCCTTTATAATAGTTAGAAAACTATTTAAAATGGTTTTTAAATTATATAAATCGGTTAAAAAATTATTCAGCCGCTCGTTTTTTTGTCTAATACTCTGTATATCTAACGTGTTAGGGATTAAGAGTATAAGTCAAAAAATGACATTTTTCAGTAGCGTGGTTCAAAGATTTTGAAGTTTGGTGCTGTATTGATGGTTTGTTTTTTTGCAAATCATCACATGCATATATTACTATAAAGACTTTAACAACGTATAGAATATTAAAAAAATTGAAATTAAAGATTAATTTTAAAGTTACTTGACTTATCTTATTTGGTTTGCTAAGTACAGTTGACTTATACTCTTAGGACCAAGACTTGTACTATTCAGTCCAAATTTTTTCTATTAGATATACGAAAATACATACTTATAGTATTTGTACCTAGTTAACGAGCGGCTAGTTTCCTGGGAAATACTTAGGAAATTGGGAAATTTTCTGGAAATACGGGTATGAGAAATATTTGCAAAAAGGTTTCGGTTTACAAAAGAAAACATTTTTGGAAAATAACAATTCTTTTTAATGGTAAAAATGTTGAAAAATTGCATAACAGGAAAAATTTTAATTATTAGTTCTCGCAAAACTCTTCAATGTCCGGGAAAGCTGATTTTTTTTTTGGATTTGAGTAGGTTTTTAAATTTGTATAAAAATCATGGAAGGTCGGATTGATGAGTGGCAGAAGCTCCAAAATATCTTTTTTCTTCTCATGCGTGATGGGAAGGGTGGCATCATAACATGGCATAGGCAGTAAGTTTTCTGCTGCCAATGAGTTTCGCTTAACAAGTTTTAAACACCTAAAAGGTGCATCTTCCTCTAGGGTGTATTTAAAATAAATTGTTGCTTTTTCATGGGTGTAGCGAAACCACCTTATATCGGTCCATTTGAATGCGTTTCCTTCAGAGTCTTTTTTATTCAGGTAGAGACTATTTTTATACAAATCCGCAAAGTTTAGAAAATCTTTATGGTTTAATTCTACAACATCGAATTTCTTTTTTTTTCCTACTGTGCGGACCAGCTGGTACCAGTCATGCGGATGCGAAATAGAGATCTGTAACTTTTTCTTTTGTTTTTCTATCATTCCGTGATCGACGTCACATTCTAAGTGGCTATGCCCACTTACCATAAATTTATGGTCGATTATATCTAATTCATTCGTGTTTTGCATGATCGTTAAAAACATAGCCGCTACATGCGAGTTTCTGTTCTGGCCTCCACATGTATCTGAATATAGTGTAATAGATTTAACATCTTCAGGGAGGCCAGAAAGCTCTTTGTACAAGCATGTTGCTATTTGATTTGCGCCTCGACCACCCTCGGCCTCGTGCCACATGTAGCATCTAACACTTCCTGAGCCAGTTTCGTGCATAGTTAGATTGAAAGTCCACAATTGTCTCTTGTAAAAAGAAACCGAAGAGTTGACAAATGGTGTTGGCAGACACTGCTGCAGGTCAAAAGTGTAACACCTCTTGGTGTTATCTTCCTTTGCCTTCTTTTTGTCAGCATCTTTAGTTAAGTAAGCACAATCAGCTTCCTTATGATGCTTATCTATTGCTGCCTTTATTGTTTGTTTTTCTTCTTCACATGCTGTTACTTTTAATGTCATTGCCATGGTATCACATTTGTGGCATGTGTCCACTTTTGGGGTTTTAAATGAAATGTTCATTTGGTGAAATTGTTTTTCGTAAATGCTGCGACAAACAGGGTTAGTTACAGACTCTTTATAGAGAGAATACATGATTCCCAGATTCAAAAAGGCAGGTAAATATTTTTTTTCATTTTTCCTTCTGGTATAATGAGATTCGTAGGCAGGAAATGACTTAATGTGCCTCCGAATCTCATTAAGCTTCTCAGGAGATGTCTTATTTGCAGGTGGATCTTTTCCTCTATTGTCAGTATTAGGTATGCCCGAAGTAGAGCTGCTTGTGCTGTTTTTTACGGCTAATGTTATAAACATATTAGTCTCATCTAAAACTTTCATAAAGCAACCCTTGCATACTTTGGTAAGCACCCCATTTACTTTAAAATGGAATGTGTGGGAAACCATTCTAAATTTTTGCTTATCAGGATCCTCGGTACGCCTTCTTTTTGTTTTGGGCTCCCTTGTTTCTATAAGGCTTGAAACAAAGGTCACTCTTCTGTCCCTACTTCCCAGAGCCCAATACTCACTGAAAATTTTTTTACGCACTTCCTCCGGTAATTTAGTTCTACATTTCTCACGACAAAGGTCAAGTTCTTTCATTTTTCGTGCTCGCTTTACCTTGCCATCCAACGTAGAGTAGCTCTCGCCTGCATTTCTCGCTTTATATTTTTCTACTTTTCTTTTGCGTGAAAATTTCCTTTTATCTTCATTTGTAGGTAAATCTAATTTTGCTGCTTTTTGGGTGCGTTTTTCCCGAGCATTTATCTGATGAAAAACGTCAATTTCATCATCAGACGAAAGTTCATGTTCACTTGGAGTGGGAATGTACTCATTATCATGGTTATCTGTTCCATCTAAAAACAATTATTATTACATTTAGGCCCGGTTTTTCAATTGTTGGTTAGTGTCTGATTACGCTAATCAGTGTCAGTTTTCCTAGGAAACGATTGTTTCAACAAAGCAAATTAACTATGATTAGTCTAACCGGCTGTTAACTGACTATTGAAAAACCGGGCCTTAGTAAGTATACCTAGAAACATTTGAAATTATAATATCTTACCGTGTGATAAAAGTTCATTTTCATCAAGTTTGCGAATATAAGCATGGTCTGAGTTACCAACATTTTCCTTTTCAGTTGAAGCAAGAATGTTATCATTATTATTAATATCATTGCTACAAATATCCACCAGCTCCGTTTCAGTCAATGATTGGATTGTAAATACTTGATCGGTATCAAATGTAATAACATTTTCTTCCTCCGCTTCAATTATAATTGTTTGTTGGGTGGTTTCAAAGATTGTATTTCCTTGGATAGTCTCATATGGTATATTATTTTCTAAATCACACTGATTTACTTCATCCAAAACATTGGTCTCTATTTCCACATCCAATAAATTATGGTTCAACAGAGTAATGTCTGTATCAATATTTTTCATTTCAACATCATTGTCCAAAATAACCGAAATAACATGGTAACAATAAAACCAAAAACCTATTACCTTTACAACAATAAACTTACTTGAACTAGTAGTTGAAGATGTTGTTCCATTTAACTTTACTTCTTGTTTATACAAAAGCTGCATAATTTTCTTGGATCTATCAGATTGATTAATAATTTTATTATAAACTTTATATTTTTCCATGTTTTATTTTCGTAGATTCAGGTTGAAAGGACAAAACACTTTCTGAAGAAGAAAAACAAAATACTCGAAAACAAAACTTAACCTCACTTTTTAGCAGATCTTAATAGTATAAGTCACGTATGACATGCGTATGACAGTAGCAGGTATCATGATCACTTCTGAACCTAAGAGTATAAGTTGACTTATATTATTACTCCCTAGTTAAAACGTACCTCGCTGAAGTTAACTTATTAAATTCAAAAATAAAATAACTATAAAAAAACACTAAATCTTGACTTATACTCTTAATACCACGTAGAATACATATCATGCAATCGATTTCTGACTTATACTAAAATTGCAATAAAATTGACTTATTCTCTTAATCCCTAACACGTTAGATATACACAATTAACAAATTACATATTAAAATTCTTTACTGTTTCATCCTGCCATAGCACACTACCGTTCAGTAAAAAAAATATTGTTTTAAAGCTATCTCTAATACTTAAGGCGATTAGAGATGGCCGGTTAGCACCTTGCTAGTTTAGTAATCCTTCAGGTTAATGCAAAATTTCTACGGTTTTGATGTATTAACTTCACCAACAAAATCTTTTGTTAACAAGTTGTTCAGCACAACACAGGTCAACGTTATAATTTCTACTTTTAAATTTATTGTGTTTAAAAGTACTCGGAAACGATTTGCTAATGCCCGTACTTATAGTCAGATATTAAATCTCGGGTTCAAGAATCCAAAATTTATTTTGCTAATTGTTGATTGGCTCTAAGCCAATTCACGGATATTGTGATGGTGAATATATTTGATTACCAAACGTCAGAATTAATATATAACACTCTAATAAACAATCTTGGATGGAACCGTGGTGTGAGTATATAGGTGTGGCAATCTCCAAACAATGACGTCAAGTGGGTGATAAGAACTCGCATTTTTATTACAAATTTAAGCGTGTGATTCGTGTAAATTGCGCATTGTTATAGTTTCTATCACCCACCTGACGTCATGTTTACGAGACAGACACACCATTATACTTACACCACGGGATTATATATAGTTTGTTCGCGTAAAGACTGCAGTGATGGGAGTGGTTTATTAAGTCAGTTTCACACAGCTTTAACTCCAACTGTAACAAGTTGTTTATTTTTTGTTATTTATAAATAAAAAGAATGTCGCTAAAGTGTAAGAAACCCAATTCGATTATAAATGCATGTTGATTATATGTTTAAAATTTAATGTAATAAATGGCTTTCAAACAATTAAAATTTTAAATTTTTTTAAAATTCACTTTCATTGGTTTTATAGGTGACAATATAAAATTACTAGTGTAATATAATCAAGTGTTTTAAATTTTTATAGAAATAGAAATAATAGTTCGAAATAACTTCAAATTAAAATTAGTATAATATGTATATCTAATAGCCGATCTCACCAACACATCTTAAAATTTAAGCCCAAGTTAAGTTGCTAAAAAATGCATGTATTTTATTTAATCTGCTTATTTTGTTATCACAAACGTTATTTGTTTCTTGCAGATACACTTTCACGTAGATGGGTGTTTTGTTTTGAAATCAAATGATTTACTAAATCTAATAAAAATTATCCATCCTTAAAAAATTATGGTAGAATGTTGGATCTTCTGTTAAAAGTTTATTTATTAACATATTTAAAAGTCCTTTGTTTCTTCTCTGATGCCAGTCTTTCATTCAGATTTTTTTTGTGTTTTTTTTTAAATTTTGCTATTGCAACTCCACATATAACCACTTTTTTTAATTTGATCCGCTTTCATGTTTTAATACTTTCACTAATTTTATGACCTGTAGCACATTAATAAATTCTAAAACAAATTACCTAACCTGCAAAGTGCAGTAAACACAAGTAAACATTGAAACTTAATTTGACAGCGCATGGATAACGCGCATGCGTCGTTTTATAATTATATAAAGAATTATAGACAGTGTCATACAGGATATAAATTTTATATGGAATTATTGCACAAATTCTAATAAAAATTATAAATATATATGTATATATATATAGAGATAAAAACGCTGGTTTAGGAGCGAGAAGTTCAAGGTCACTCATTTTTCTAGGTCTCGCACCAAGTTTAAGGTCAATGCCAACGTGTGGGGAAATGTTGTAATGAATAGTAAATACTATAGAAATTAAAAAATAATAAAAGTTACTAGACAAGGATAAGTACGCCAATTTCAAAGATACTGTCAAAACAATGATGCTTCTAAAAAAAAATGAGGCGGCAAAAGTATTATATTAATATACACAGAATTTTATGATTTTAATGAATTTTAGTATACAGAGGTATTTAAGTATAATAATTACAAAGATAGTTAGTAAAACATAATTTTTGTTGGAGGCGGTAAAGTTAAAACATTCATGTACACAGCATTATATAATACTAATAAAGGTTGCACAATTATAACATAAATTTATGTAGATAGAGGTACTAATATTTTATAATCTTAATGAATTTTGGTAGACAGGAACATTTAATTAAGCTAATTATAATGGTAAAGTATAAATAACAAAATTCCAGTTGGGAGGCAGCACATATATACTATTATTGCACAACATTTTATGATCTTAATGAATTTTGGTAGATAGATGTATCTAAGTAGGCCAATTACAATGATAAAGTCAAAATAACAAATTTCCTGTTGGAGACGGCGCAATTATAACAATAATACACAATATATGAAAATTAATAATTTTTGGTAGACAGTAACATTTTAGTAAGCTAATTACTATAAGAAAGTAAAAATAACAAAATTGCTGCAGGTAGGCGGCACAACTATAATATTATTGCACAACATTTTATGATCTTGATAAATTTTGATAGATGAAAGTATTTAAGTATGCCAATTACAATGATAAAGTCAAAATAAAAAAAATTCCTGTTGGAGGCGGCGCAATTTTAATATTATTGCACAACATTTTACAGTTGAATTCTGGTAAATAGAGGTACTTAAGTAAGCCAATTACAACAATAAAGTCAAAATATCAAAAATGTTATTGAAGGCGGCGCATTTATAACATTAATGCACAATATTGTATAATCTTAATAAATTTTGGTAGACAGGGACATTTAAGTAAACTAATTAGAATGATAAAGTAACAATAATAAAACTCCTGTTGAGAGGTGGCACAATTATAATATTATTGCACAACATTCTATGATCTTAATAAATTTTTGTAGATTAAAATACTTAAATATGACAATTACAATTATTAAGTCAAAATAACAAAATTTTTGTTGGAAGGCGGCACAATTATAGCATTAATGCACAACATTCTACGGTTTTAATCAGTTTTGGTAGGCAGAGGTATTTAAGTATGCTTATTACAATGATTAAGTTAAAATTATAATTTTTTTGTTTTTTTATATCATTATTGCACAACATGATATTGATAAATTTGGATGGACAGGGATACTTAAGTACACTAATTAGAATGATAAAATAAAAAATTAAAATCTGGTTGGAGGCGGCAAAACTATAACATGAATGCACAACATTCTACGATTTTAATATATTTTGGTAGACAGCGGTATTTAGGTATGCTTATTACAATGATTAAGATGAAATTATGAAATTTTTGTTAAAAGCGGCACAATATTGCACAACATTCTATAATCTTAATGAATTTTGGTAAACAGGAGTACTTAAGTATGCTAATTACAATGATAAAGTCAAAATATCAAAACTTTCGGAGGCTGCAAAATTATAACATTAATGCACAAACGTTCAACGATTTTGATGAATTTTTTTAGCAAGTGCTACTTAAGTATACCAATTACAATAAAAAAGACAAATAATCAAAATTCTTGTTGTAGGCAGCATAATGATAACATTATTGCACAACATTCTAAAATCTTAGTAAATTTTGGTAAACAGGGGTATTTAAGTATGATAATTACAATGATAAAGTTAAAATAACAAAATTCCTAGTATTTGTTTCTGATTATTGCACAGTTTAAAACAATTGAGGTTAGTGTATTTTAATAAAAAATTTATATACTTTATTGTGCTGATTTTACTTTTTTATATTAAGCCGAAACCGGTCTTAATATAAAAAAAGTAAAATCAGCACAATAAAGTATATAATTTTTTTATTAAAATACTCTAACCTCAACAAAATTCCTGTTGGAAGCAGCAAAATTATAACATTAACGCACAAACATTCTATGATCTTGATGAATTTTGGTAGATAGAGGTACTTAAGTATGCCAATTACAATCATAAAGTCAAAACTTCAATATTTTTGTTCGATGCAACACATTTATAACATTAATGCACAACATTCTATGATTTTAATGAGTTTTGTTGGACAAGGGTACTTAAGTATGTTAATTACAATGGTAATCTCAAAATATCTTGTTAGGGGCAGCTCAATTATAACATAAAAGCACAATATTCTATCTGAATAAATTTTGGTAGACAAGGCTATTTAAGTAAGCTACTTACAATGATAAAATCAATACTTCAAAATTCCTGTTGGAAGCGGCACAATTTTGACCATAATGCACAACATTCAATGATTATAATAAATTTTTATAGACAAGTATTTAAGAATAGTTGTTACAATGATTTATTTATTATTATTATTAAATAATAAAATTTCTGTTGAAGGCTGCACAACTATGACATTAATGCACAACATTTTATGATTTAAAAAAAAATTGATTTACAAGAGTACTTAGTATGCCAATTACAATCATAAAGTCAGAATAACAAAATTTTTGTTGCGAAGAGGCAAAATTATATTATTATTGCAAAATATTCTATAATCTTGATGAATTTTGGTAGACAAGGTTATTTAAATATGTTCATTGCAATGGTTAAGTCACAGTAACAAAATTCCTGTTAAATATGGCACAATTATAACAATAATGCACAACATTTTATGATCCTAATAAAGTTTGGTAGACAGAAGTATTTAAGTAAGCTTATTACCATGATTAAGTCAGTCAAAATAACAAAAATTTTGTATTAGGCAACACATTTATAATATTAATGCACAGCATTTTATGATATTAATAAAATTTAATAGACAAAGGTACTTAAGTATGGCAATTACAATAAAAAAACAAACAAAAAATTACAAAAAAAAATTATTAGAGACGGCATAATAATAACATTAACTTACACATTGTTCTATAATTTTAATGAACTTTAGTAGACAAGAGTACTTAAACATGCCAATTTCAATGATTAAGTCAAAATATTAAATTTTTTGTTGAAAACGGCAAAATTATAACATTCTATAATCTTAATAAAGTTTGGTAGACTGGAGTATTTATGTATGCTCATTACAATGATTAAGTCAAAATAACATAATTCCCGTTGGAAGCGGCATAATTATAACATTAATGATTTTAATAAAATTTTGTAGAGTATTTATGTATGCTACTTACAATTTTATAAATTTAAAATAACAAAATTCTTGTTGAAGGCGGCACAATTATAACTTTAATGCACACAATTAATTATTTCAAATATTTTAAAAATATAGAATAATATTTTCTACAAAAAATGTTATAAGTGTGATTCAAAATTTTTTTGAAAACATGTGAATCGCATTGATTATACCAACAGCTTTGTTAATAGTTGCGCTGTCAATTCCAAGCATGATCTTTTAAGTCAGATCGGTATTTAAATTTTTTTGTAAAAATCAAACTCTTACTTGAACTAATATTTTTGTTATTGGGATTAACATTTTAGTAATATTGTTTCCATTATTATTATAAAATTGTATGACAGTTATGACAAAAAAATTGTATTAACTATGAATTAAAGAAAAAGTGACTAAACAAAAAAAAATGTTTAAGCTGCCGTTTATGGTTATTTAGTTTCTAGTTTTAACATTTTACTAAAAAATTAATAATAATAAAAAACATAGTTCTTTTACAATTATATAACCTTCATACATATTTTGTTCAAATAAAATGTTTGGTTACCCTTGCACTGCAGTGGCAATGTCAACAAACTTTCTATTTCTTTCAATCATAAAATTCATTCAATACTAAGAATAGGTCTATTTTTAGAACTACTTATTTCAATGTTTAAAGCTAAATCGCACTATTTTTGCAATGATAAGTAATTTATTCACACGTAAATTGTACCACGGGCCATAAATTTAACTAGTTAAATTATTTTAATTTCAAATAAATAATATTTCATATTTTTTTATTAATCTATCTAGAGATAGATTTAATGGTAAGTCAATTATACCACATCTATTGTAAATGTTTAATTATCAAACTAAACGTGTATAAAAAATGAGAGCGTTTTGCACACACAGCATGCGTTCTAAAAGCGTTAATATGCACAATATACGTTTTAGAGGCGTTTATTTGCACAATATACGTTTTAGAGGCGTTTGTTTGAACATAATACGTTCTAGAGGCGTTTACACATCAGAGCATGCCGTTAGACGCCCCTAAACATGACTAATTTGTAGTTTTGGGGGCGTTTAGCCATAACTGTAAATAACTTAGACAAGAACCAAATGTATTAAAATAATATCTAAATAAAACAGATTTCTAATTTAACCTTTCGGCAAAACAACGAATTGCTTGATCATTTTTCAAATTTATTTTGCAAAATATTTATTAATCTACTAATTTAATAATAAATTGTTGTTGTTTTCACGTATAAAAATAGTACTGAAACACTATGGCACCGTTAGTTTATAAAGTAAATTAAACGCTCCCAATCCTCTCGAGAGCAAACGCTCCTAATACAGAGTTTGTGCCTATATATATATATATATATTAAAAAATTAACGGGATTAAGTCAAATAAAATTTAAATTTAGTAAAATACAAAAAAAATATATATTTTAATATATTTAAATACGATGCAACGTTTTGTTATTGACTACTAACATCATCAGGCCTAAAAATATACAATAATAACAAAAAAGAGGACATAGAGAAATAATTAATTAATACTTACAACTATTTTTATATAAAATTATGAATTTTGTATAACATAATTATTGTAACTAGCTATTATAATGTTAATTATGAATATACCTCACCAAATATTATTATTGATACAAAATAAATCAAATAATAATTCAGATTGAAGTTTTAAATAATAAATTAATGTGACAATATAAGATAAGCCAACTAGGAAATTTAAAATATTAATAATAATATCTGTTAGTAGATGGCGGCTATTGATAATATGAAGTGTAATGTAAAGGCTATAGTTGTAGTTAAATTAATTTTAGGAATTTAAATATAATTACAATTATATTGAAATGTAAAGGTATAAGATAAAGTATAAAATAAATATATAGTAAAAATAGTATATTTAGTCAAAAGGAAAAATATTGTAAAAAATTATTATATTTATGAGTTAGGCAATCTTGTTATTTTAGATTGAATTGAAAATATTATTAAAAAGTTTATTTTGTGAAATAAAAAGTTATGATAATAATTTGTTTGGTAAGATATTGATAAAAATTGTTGTTAAGTTAACAAGTGTGGCTAGTAAACAATTTTAATTTCTAAGTTATATTAATTAATTGTTATGTTAAGATAGGTTTGCATTACTTTATTTGGTTGGTGTTATCAATTTTTGTAATGTTATTTTAGTTAATGATCGGTGTAGAAAGATATTTGTGAAAGAGTTAATGATAAAAGCTGGAAAAACCTTGTAACGTTTCTATTCTAGAAGGAATATCAAATATTTTTTTCTTTTTTTCTTTCTTGTTAACTTAGAGTTGTTTTGAATAAATGATGTAATGTCAAAAACTATCTTCTGTCCATATGATCTTCCAATTGTATTGATGAAAGTACCCATTTCTATGAATATTTTTGAAGTTGTAACGACTTGTAGGTATTTATTAAAAAATTAACGGGATTAAGTCAAATAAAATTTAAATTTAGTAAAATACAAAAAACATATATTTTAATATATTTAAATACGATGCAACGTTTCGTTAGTGATTACTAACATCATCAGGCCTAAAAATATACAATAATAACAAAAAAGAGGACATAGAGAAATAATTAATTAATACTTACAACTATTTTTATATAAAATTATGAATTTTGTATAACATAATTATTGTAACTAGCTATTATAATGTTAATTATGAATATACCTCACCAAATATTATTATTGATACAAAATAAATCAAATAATAATTCAGATTGAAGTTTTAAATAATAAATTAATGTGACAATATAAGATAAGCCAACTAGGAAATTTAAAATATTAATAATAATATCTGTTAGTAGATGGCGGCTATTGATAATATGAAGTGTAATGTAAAGGCTATAGTTGTAGTTAAATTAATTTTAGGAATTTGAATATAATTACAATTATATTGAAATGTAAAGGTATAAGATAAAGTATAAAATAAATATATAGTAAAAATAGTATATTTAGTCAAAAGGGAAAATATTGTAAAAAATTATTATATTTATGAGTTAGGCAATCTTGTTATTTTAGATTGAATTGAAAATATTATTAAAAAGTTTATTTTGTGAAATAAAAAGTTATGATAATAATTTGTTTGGTAAGATATTGATAAAAATTGTTGTTAAGTTAACAAGTGTGGCTAGTAAACAATTTTAATTTCTAAGTTATATTAATTAATTGTTATGTTAAGATAGGTTTGCATTACTTTATTTGGTTGGTGTTATCAATTTTTGTAATGTTATTTTAGTTAATGATCGGTGTAGAAAGATATTTGTGAAAGAGTTAATGATAAAAGCTGGAAAAACCTTGTAACGTTTCTATTCTAGAAGGAATATCAAATAATTTTTTCTTTTCTTCTTTCTTGTTAACTTAATTGTATTATTTGACTTAATCCCGTTAATTTTTTAATAAATATCTACAAGTCGTTACAACTTCAAAAATATTCATAGAAATGGGTACTTTCATCAATAAAATTTGAAGATCATATGGACAGAAGATAGTTTTTGACATTACATCATTTATTCAAAACAACTCTTTAGTTTAGTTGTTTTTTGTGTGTATAAGATTATAAAAATATTGAAACCGTAACACAGTCTAATTTTAACTCTCATTATAAAAAAAATATGTTGCAAAATAATTAACCACTAACAATAAATACTACACTGTACTGTTTGTTACCGGTTTATGATTGGATTCCTTGCCTCATTTAAACTGATATTTATTTTATTTTAATCTATTTAATTTATTTTGTTATTATTTATTAATTAATATACGTTTAAAACTCAATAAAATTAAGGGCCAGAATAGAAAAATAAAAAAAGTGCAAATCAAAAAAACATAAAAACTTTTCAGAAACCAAACCATGGAATGTTAAACAACGGCTATTAATAGATTATTACAAACATGTAATAAACTCAAAAACAAGAGTACACCACCAAAAGAACTACTTAATTACATAAAACCTCCACCGATATACATCCCAGCAGTAGCAAACATTAAATAATTTACTGATATGCTAAACAACAATCAGGATAATAAACAAAAATTTAATCTTAAAATAAATAATAAAAATAAAACCAAATTGTCGACAACAGATGTGCTAAAACATCAAGCAGTTACTCAAGAACCAAAAAATCGTAATGTGCAATACCACACCTTTTATTTAAACCAAGAACGCAGTTTTTATGTAATGTTAAATAACGTTCTTTTTATCATTAAAACCACAAAGTAACAACAAGTTAATCATCTATGAATTGCAATAACTTTAACACTACAAATACATATCAAAATCAGTTAACAAAACAAAAGTCATGCCTCAATGTGCTAACTGCCTTCAACTGGGACTTACCAAAAATTACTGCATTCATGATCAGAGTCTACAAGAAAATGCAGCAAACATAATTTCCAGCGCTAAAATCTAATACTTGGCCAGCCCAAAGCAACTACACACTGGCCATGTGACATAAAAAACAAATGTCTTTGATTTTTTTGTATACAAAAGTTATCCCTTAAATTATATGCAAGTAAAAAAAAATTAATATCTTTTTAGACTATTTCCCTGTCCTAATCTACTTAAGCTCACACATACACCATAAACAAAAACCAGATTTTTTAACCAATAAAATAACTGGAACCAGTTTTAAAGCATATTAGAAAAAGAAATACACCCAAATGTCTTGCTTAAAACAACATTTAAGCATTAAGTAGTTTTGGAACCCACAAACACTACAAACAAGCTACAAAATTATTTAAAAGTAGCTTTGAAAGCACTACTAATAAATAGAAAGTTGAGAAGAATATGGAAGTCTACTAAAAATCCACAAAACAAAACTAAATACAACAACCCGCTAAAAGCCTACTCTTAGAGAAAAAAAACTAAAAAATCCAAATTAAAAAAAAAAAAAACTACCACTACTACCAGCAGACAAATAAGCAGTCATCAGTCTTAAAATACCTTTATCAATCACATTGTTTATTAACGTCATCATACCATGTGATTCAAACACGTGATTAAAACATGGCTATGATCACCATATTTCTATGAAAAAAGTTACAGCAATTAGAATTAGTTTCCAACAAATGTGCAAAAAGCACTCACACATATTTTCAATGCTATACTACTTAGATCTGGACATTTTTAATCTCAATGAAAAGTGGCACAAATCATTCTGATAAACCTGTAACAGAAACATTTTTCTATTGCTTTATAAGTTTATTTAAAATGTATCTTTGAAAATATATTTTTGAAAAGACTGAAATTAAAAACATTTCATCTAATTGTAACTCACAAATTTGGTTTTTTAAACTAACACACAACTACAGAGCAGGTTTACAGAGTAATAAAGCAAATTAACAACACTAAAAAAAAAGAAATATTGTTTGGCTGCTTTTCTGGACAACACCTAAGCCTTTTATAAAAGTCTGACACCGGAGATTTTTAAGCAAATTAAAAACTTAAATACCCTTTACACATTTCATGTACTATAATCATACCTAACTAAAATATTTTTTATGGTTAAACATCAAGAAAAAGTAAATAACTTACACCTCATCAAACCAGCGGTACCACAGGAAGGTATTCTTGGATCGGTGCTATATTTACTTTTTACAGAAAACCTTTAAGAGTTACGTTTGCCATTGGCACAGTCATTCTAACAGTTAGTAAAATTCCAAGATTTGACTCTGAGAAACTTCAGACTTTTTTTAAAAACATTCAAAAATAGCTTAAAACCTTAAACATTAAAGCCAATCAAAGTAAATTTCAGCATGTCACTGTCACTCTTCGGCAAACAATTATTACAATCTACCAATGCAAAGTACCTTGAAATAAATTTTAAAACCTGTATGAGCCAACTGTTCTTAACTATGGTACAGTAAGTTTCTAACATTCTAAAGCTGTAGATATATCAAAAACAAACAGTTCTATATTTATCACCAATAAATCTCTTTACAAAAGTTTGAACATCTCTAATGTGCTACAAGACGCCAAGAACGCTAGTGGCAAATACTTATCTTGGTTTGAACCTTATACCAACACGTACGCTGTCAACCTTCTCCAACATTTCACTATTAGCAATCAATGAGTTACCTAATTAAATTAGCTAGAACCTTAATGTAGATCTTCAACCGCACGCTATTAAGTTTATATTAAAAAAAACTTTACAGTCTTTTGTAAAAAAAAAATGTATGGCGTTTTTTGTGTTCAAGTGTTAATCAGTTGAAACTAAACTTGAAGATGACACAATAAATTTTTGTTTGCAATAGTATATTATTGTTATAGCTAATTAGATAACATAAAAAACTTTTTTGTACTATAATTTTAATTATGTAAATATGGGATAGTTATATTTATCTCCGTAATTAATGATCTAACAATTTATTCAAATTGATAAAAAAATAATGATAACTTTAATAATTAAGGGGGGAGAATAGTTGCGCTATTATAAGGTTTTACAGAATCAAACTCAGCAAGAAAAAGCATGAATATAATTGAATAAAATTTTCACACATAGAAGAAAGTTCAATCTGTGTCATTAAATTTGTAAAAAAATTCTCCGCAATTAATTTAAAAAAAAAATGGTGTTTTTAATTAGTTTTTTATTAATTTTTTACTCGTTAATTATAACTTCAAATCTTTAAACAAAAACATGAATACATAGAATAATGTATGTAGTTCAACATATAAAAAGAGTGATGATTAAAATCTTATCGTTTGGATATTGAGTTGGTTGGCGTTTTGTCCCAAAAGAACCAATTTTCATTTAAAACGCTGTACGTGTCAATATTTTTCTAGAGAGATAAGTTCACCGATATTCTCGTAGATGTGATAGGATTTAATATTTTTCTATAACAATACTACTAGTAGCACCCCAACAGGACGGTGCGACTAAACCCGGCAATTCTCTAGCGATAAACTGAAAAAAATTAATTTAAATTTAACATGCAACTGATGTCAAGTTTACTAAACAAGACTAAAATTAGAATTATTGATAAAATTTAAAACTAATATAAACAATATTATTGTTATTTAAACTATTTAAATTTTTTTTTTTTTAAATAATTAATTTTTTTTTGTTTGCACATTTTAAAAATTTATTATTAAATAAATATTAATTAGTATTATATCTGCAATTTTATAATATTTTTAAAATCTATTCTACATAGCACAATACCTCAATAGAATAATTTAAAAAATATATTTAATATATTATAAAAAATGTTATTTATTTGTTTCATTAAACGTAAAGTTGAGTACTATTTTCTGTTTTATTTTTACATATTTTCTATACAAAACTAATAAACAACGTCAACCGTTTAGATATATTAAAAGTATACAATTATTTTTATAAATTGTATTTGCTATGTTGCCAATTGTAAGAGGCGTATTAGAACGTTAACTTATCTTATAGGCCTATTCAACTGGCCCGCAACAAAATATGTATATAAGTATAAAAGCTTAGCGCCACGTAGTGTTGACTTTAATGCACTACAATGTATAACTGTATATGTGTATGAGTCGAAATGGTCACCGAACAAAATTTTGTAGAATGACTTCTAGTAAAGTATTATGTTAAAATAAATTGATATACACATCAAAACGTATTTGCCTCCAGTTTTTCGTAGCTGTACTACCAGCGTGTATATATTTTGGAGGAGTATTAGTTGTTTTACATCTATATATATATATATCCATATACCGTACTTAGTCGCTTCCAAAATAGAGACTCAACATTCGTTGTCGCTTCATATATACGTTCTGACTTCCAAAAATGGAAGTCAGAACGACATGCATGTTTTTTTGCAGATTTGAAATAAGATAGGATAATTATACCCAAATCCGAAAATTTGTCTGGAAGTGATTTGGTCATCCAATATCTACAGTACAATCTTTTAGTTCATGCGTTCACCGTTGGCACTGGAGTCAATTTTTATATATAACAAAGCGTAGTACGAAATCACTTCCGTTAATCAGACGGCATCTTGTCACTTCCATTTTAGGCAACATCGCATTTCTGCATGTTGTTTACTTTTTGAAATTATTCTAATAGCGTTTTCATGTTACTTATTGCGTACTACGGCGCAAAATTTATTTATTTTGTATGATAATTTAATTTTATAAATTTAATAAATAATAAAGTAAAAAATGAAATTTCATTTAAATGTCACAAATAACAAATATTGATTAATAATTTAATTTAAAATAAATTTAAATTTTGACGTCAACACTTGAAGCACCGCTAAATGTCTAAACAAAAATCTATATAAAATAAATAGTTAAATTTGATTATAATTTATTCAATCAATTCTTTTTTGTAATTTTATAGTTCCTTATTGTTTTATGTTTTTATATTATGTTTTTAGCTCTAAAAAAGAAATTTGATTTATACTCGTAACGTCTGCTGTTTTAAATTGTAATTTTTAATTAATTTAATTTAATTTATATGCCTGTTTTTGGTTTTTATTTTGTAAACAAAAAACATTTTAAACGTTTTATTTATTTTTTTTTTCAATTACATATGAGTTTTATAATGTATTGTCTAAATTTTTCATGTAGTTTAATTTTTATTTTTAGTAACTGTGTAAAATCTGACAAAAAAGTTTTAATATAAATTCTATACCTAATTTTTTTTTTTCGTGCTGTTGTAGAGCAAAAGTGTAATGTTAAACATATATATTAAAAAAAATCAAATTATTATGGTTACAGATTTTTTTTTAAAACAAAATACAAAGTTTGGCCTGCTTACCATTTGATGACCAAACATACCCCCTACTAAAATAAACAATTTTGAAATTATTGTATACCGTCTGGCAAAGGTAACATGTAAATTTTGTTAACTGGTCCAATGAGTTCGCAAGTAGTAGATTTGATTTTTACCACTACACATCCTACCACTTTACAAATCAATAATCCGTCCCTTTGGCCATTCTGAAGGTAGCAAACCAGGACTTAACCAAAACACCAAATCATCTTTTTTAAGTAAAGTATGAATTGCTTAACATTAGAAATTAGAAATCTGAGTATGAATATACTCACAACTCCAACGTTCCTAAAAAAATTGCAATAAATGATTAGACAATTTCCATCGTTTGGCCAGATTTATATTAACATCTAATAAATTTTCTTGTAATCTTGACAAAATAAGACCTCCCACTATAAAATGTTCAAGAGTTAAGTAATCAAATCTATCTTGAGAATAATTTGAGAGTTCACTCAAAGGCCGCGAATTCAAGAGAGCTTCAATCTTAATAATTATGGTGTTCTATTCTTCATAAAATAAAAGCTGTTGTCTAATTACTCTTTGATAATAATATTTGAATGATTTTACTCCAGCTTTCTAAATTCCTTTAAAATTAGAAGCATAAGAACGTTGAAATACTCATTCAATTTTTTGAACTGCAATATAATCAGCTAAGACTCTATTATCAACAGACATAATATTGAACAATTTTTTAAGTTCCTTTGCTACTTCACGAAAATTACTACCTTAATCTAAAAAGATTTTCAAATGTAAACCTCTTTGGCTTAAAAATTTATCCAAAGCTCTTAAACAGGCCTCGGATGAAAGACTGGTCTCACACATTCTAGATGTATTGCTTTAGTCACCATGCAACAAACAATACTAAATAACATTTAACTAATTTATTACATCTAAGAAGTGATGTTCTAATAGAAAAAGAACCAGTATAATTGGTACCAAAATGACTAAAAGTCCTTGCCGGTTCTATTTGATATGCTAACAATTCTGCCATGATTGGCTAAATATGTTTTGTTTTTAAATGATAACAAGTTAAACATTGAAAAATACTCTGACAAATTTAACTGTGTGCTCCCGGAATCCAATAACTAAGAAAAATATTGAATCAATTTTGGACCACAAAAAAAAAGCTGAAAAGATATGTAAATGGTCTACTAACATAATTAAGTTGTCGAATTAAATGTGTGTGCTAATTGAGATTGGTTGATTCGACCCTCCACCATGACAAAACCCTCAGAATTGAGGAACAAAGTCAAACTTCTATAATATTTTGACATTTTGACATCTTTAATCAACTAATCCTTTTCCTTATTTGACAATGTTTTTGAGTTAATTTCTCTATTACTTTTATTGTATTTTCATATTCATGATGAACTAATGATCAAACAACTTTGAAAAGATTGCAAAGAATCTTTTTTAAGAAATTTCAATAAATTGCAACATAAATGCATTAATTTGTTGCAATTTCAATATGAAATATATTTTGTTAAACAAATGTATAAACTGAGAAATAATCTTGATTTTTCTTCAGTTCAGGTAAACCCTGTATTGTCAAATTTGGTTTTTTCAAAGGCCAACTCACCATTAGTTCCCAAATAAAATCTAGACCTTTCTACCAAAGCAAACATTTAATAAGTTCAGAAACAAACAGACCCCGACTAGCTGAATCTGCTGGATTTTGAACTTCTCCTGGAGCGTATCTCCAAATTGTTTTCGGATTCAATTCATGAATCTGTGCTACAAAAATTTTCAACAGATAAAGAGGAGTATGGATCCATGCAAAAGACAAAATACCTTACTTTAAAGGAATTTTGTTATCTGATTTTATTATATAATGGAATGCATCTCGGGAAGAATCCCAAGAAATGCCTAAAAATTTTATCAAATCAGACATTTTCAGATTTAAGAACTACTTAATTCTCAGATTCTATAATAGAACAATGTTAACTGGCTCATTTTGCCAATTCAAACTTTCCACAACGCGGAAGACCTATCAATTGAGCTTTTAATTTCAAAGCTTTATCCTCATTAGTAGCTCCCCATAAAATTCCATCGACATGAATTCCATTCTTCAAAGCTTCCGCTGCTAAAGGAAAAAGATTTCCTTCATCTTCAACTAACTGAAGAATGGACCTTTGAGCCTTTTAAGGACTAGATGTAGTCCCAAAAAATACTCTAGTATGTTTGAATTGATTGATAGAATTGCTAGAATAAAAACGCCAAAAGATATGTTAAAAATTACGATCTTCTTTATTTAAACCTACCTCACAAAACATCTGACAAATATCACAAGTAAAGCCACTTGATGAGATCTGAAAAGTGTCAATATTTGATCAATGTCTGTCTGAAGTCTTCTACCAGAGGAAAAAGTATCAATTACTCCCACCAGACGATTTTTTTTTGACTCCGTGATGCGTCAAAATATACAAAACTGGTTGTTTTGTAAGCACCAAATGACCTTGATCAATGTAGTTTTGTAGGTTTTTAGAATATATATTTTTTTTGTTTATCTCTTTTAAAAGGAGCTTCCAATTGATGAAAACGTTTCAAAGCATGTTTTCTATTGTAACATAAAACAGAACGGTCATTTGTTTTGAAAAGTAACCGAGTAATGTAGCAACTATTTTTATCCCTAAAAACAATTTTTTTTAAAGTAATCTTTACACAGAATTTCTTCTGGTAATGAAAAAGAAACTGGAAGAAGTTTCTCCATTTTCCAAAAGGCACAAATCATTTGCTCAAGAGAAAGACAAACAAATTCTGGATTCATGAACAAGGAACTTAAGGCCAATTTGGTTCTAATAACCTCGTTCGGAAGTGAAGTATTTGATCAAAGCTTGTTAGATTTATAAGTAGAAAAAAAAAGATCTATAGACTACATTAACACAAGATGAGTTCTCCAAAGGCAGCAAACCAAAATTGATGTCACAGGCCTTGTTAAAACAAGACGAGTCCTTAAGGACGTATTCCTCTGCATCCAAACTAGATGTGTAATTGATTAATTCCGTGATTGACAGAATCAGACAATTCAACAGTCGGGGCCAGTTCATGCGACATAGAATCTGTTCTCACAACCTCTTGCATCATCATATATTATAACATCCATAAAAAAATATATAAATTTACACCGACGATGGCCTAAAACCCGAAACCGGTTTATATAAATATACATAAAAAACAGCGTATAAAAATAATCCAATTTCTTATAATTATAATAAATACAATGAGATCAACTCAATTATAAATAAATATATCTTTTTTTTTTTAAGGTATTGTTTTAATTAATTGGTCTTCTAATAATACGTTAATATAATAATAATATTATTGGTAAAGCCAGCTTGTTTTAATTAGGTGTTACCAAATTATTAATGCATGCGCCCAATAAAATTACTTACCCGGAAAAGTCGAGACAGCCTTTAATTATTTTTTTTGCTATGTATTTTATTTTCTATTGGAATTGCGTTTTACATCTTAATATTTTTATATTATTATTCAACTGATCATCAAAATAAATTTCCTTGTTACTCTTGCAGCATGCTTCTCAGTACTATATTTTAATTTGTTATTGATACACAAAAATAAAACATTAATTACTAAACATAATTTATCTAATTAATAATAGTTATTTATGTTACAAGTCGTAAAATGATAGTGTTTTTTTAACGAGTCGCAAATTATAGATCGAGTTCGAAGAACGAGATCTATAATGCGACGAGTAAAAAAACACGCATTTTACACGTGTAACATACACTATTTTTTGCAATTTTGGAGTATAATCCGCAAGTTTCTGATAATTATTGTTTTTTTATGGATGTTATTACAATCTAGTTAACATATTGCGTCAAGTTTTGAGCGTTCTTTATTTTGCGTTGCCATACACACATAAACAAACCGATAAAAAAGTATAGTGGATGCTGTCAACCCCATTGTGAATTAACAATTATTAAATATGAGTGAATCCGACGACGATATACCTGCAGATATAGAAGCAGCTGCACAAGCTGCTATATCAACCTTGCTGCCAACAAAATCAAAACATTTATATGAAGCCGCATACAAGAAATTTGAGAAATGGTGCATACTGAAAAATATTAAAATAATCACGGAGAAGGTAATACTTGCTTATTTTGCACAAAAAATGACGAATCAAAAAGCTTCAACAACTTGGACCCAGTATTCAATGTTAAGAGCTACGTTGAATATGAAAAAGAACATAGATATCAGCAAATTTACTAATGTAATAGCTTTTTTGAAACGAAAGTCAGGAGGATATAAACCTAAAAAATCCAAAATATTTACGAAAAATCAAATTGATGCATTTTTGAAGCAAGCGAATGACGAAACATATCTACTAGTGAAGGTAAAAATATATTAACATGTTTTCAATTAAATTAAATTTTTCGATTATATTTCTTAGGTGGCTTTAATTATGGGTATATTTGGTGCATGTCGCCGAGATGAACTAACTAAGATGACTGTATCAGATATTGAAGATATTGGAGGATGCATAAAAGTTTCTGTGCCAGATAGTAAAACAAAAGTTTCAAGACAGTTTGTTGTAACAGAGGGAAAAATCCAAGGCGTCAACTTGCTTGAAATAGTTAGGAAATATATAAACCTACGACCACAATCTATCAACCGCATTTTTGTTGGGATACGAAACGGGAAATGCATCACTCAACCAGTAGGAATAAACACAATGGGAAGCTTTCCAAAAATAATTGCTAATTTTCTTGCTTTGCCCAATAGTGATCAGTATACTGGTCACGCTTTCAGAAGATCTTCAGCTTCTTTGTTAGCTGATTCCGGGGTAGATACGTCAATTCTCAAACGCCATGGAGGATGGAAATCTAGCAGCGTTGCTGAAGGTTATGTGGAGAACTCGCTTGAGAATAAAAAACAAATTGCGGCAAAAATTTTAGGAGAACCTACAATTTTAAAAGACTGCGGAGAAAATAATTTATCAGTTGTTAATTGTACTGCAACCTCAAGAGAAGTTAATAATAGTAGTACAACCGGTTCATTAGGTTCTGTTCAGTTGAATGATTTAACAAATTGTACCGTTCATATTTATATTAAATAAATAATTGTTCATTTTTATATATTTAATATTCGCTTAATTTGTTGATAAAAAATAATAAAAAAACATATCATTTGCTATTTTAAAAATAATTAAATTTTATTAGTAGTGAAAAAAAGTGCTTACTTTTTTTCACTAGTGAAAAAAAGTAAGTAGTTATAACATCGAAAATGGCAACTGAAAAGTCAATATTATAGTTCAGAATTGCAAAAAAATCATTTTAGTTGTGTATATATCATAAAACAACAATTGCTTTTATTATTTAATATATTATTTTGTGTACTAAAAAAAACAATTAATATTGATAGTTGAGTTGATCTTGTGCATATATTTTATTATATAGGTTATGTGAGTGTATTAATATACTTTTATATGCTGTATAGTTGTTTATTATATTGTACAGACCGGTTTTGGCTGTTATGAATAATATATATGATGATGTTATTTATAACATCATATATATGTAACTCACAATTTTACACCGAAGATGGCAGCCGAAACCGGTCTGTACAATATAATAAACAACCATACAGCATATAAAAGTATATTAATACATCCACATAACCTAATTAATATTAAATATTTTGTAAAATTTATTTGAGCTATCCGTTTAATTAGGCCATAAAGTCCCGATTAAGCGGAAGCAAAATCGACAATATTATAACTTCTAAGATACTTTTATCTACTTGATATATAAATTGGACAATTTATAGATATAGCGTACGACATGACTTCCAAAAACAATGCAACACTGTTGGAAGTAAGTACGACCTCTTCACTTAGCATTTAAAGCATATATATCGGAAGTGAGTTTGTATCTTCAACTTAACGTATATATATATAATTTTATTTTTTAAATATTGTTTCCCCTCTTTTGAGATTTGTAATTTATAAATTCCCCTCATGTATATATAGCACACCTAAATTTAATAAAAAAATTGGTACACCCGGATGTCAGGACGCCTTATGTACATAACGGAAGTGACAGCTTAACAGGTATCAATATATATATATATATATATATATATAGGTTTGTTTTAAGTGTATTCGTCCTACATTTCGAGTGTATAAAGCGTTGTACTCCTACACGGTGCGCTACTCCTACGTAGGAGTAACGTTTTGCGTTTAAAGTGGTTTTGTGCTACATTTTTCAGAGATCCGACGGAAGCGGCATGTTCATGTTATTTCTACAAAAGTAAGCTGTTGTTGAAATTTTATCGTTATTTTTTATACAATTTTATAATTAAATGTTTTAGAAGTAAAAATTGCTTTATAACATCTTTATTATTTATTATGTAATACATACATTTGATTATGTATTATTTATAAATATTTTAATATAGCTAATTATTAACTATGTATTACAAACTAATTATTGTCAAGTAATCATCAATAATAGTATTATTACTAAGATAACATTGTCATAGTAGTATTAGTAGTATTTAATAACTGCAAATATTCTGACATTTACAATATCGTAGATAAAGTGCGGAAGACAGGCGGGTGCAGCATCTTTGTCTGTCGGTGGGCATGTTTTAATATTGCACCAGGTTCCCTTGCACTCCGCGCTCTTCCGCAACTTGTTATTGTAATGGGCGTTGGTTCGTTGCGTTAGTTATTATTATTAGTTTTAATAATTTATTTAATCTGAATAATTAATAAGTATATACGGCATATAATATATTTTTAATCTGATATTTTAACTTAACTAAAAATTGATATTTTGTAAGTTTGGTTGATCTTGTAAAAGTGTGAGATACATAATTTTATCAATTTTTTTCTTTCAATGCAGTTAACATAAGGTTTTGTAATTAACGTTTGCAACATTTATATTTTTTATTTAGTTGATTCTTAACCATTAAATAACTGATAAATAGATAAAATTTTGATAATAAATTTAACAACAATCTGCAACTAATTGCATTGTTATAAACATATCAATTATAATTGATTATAATTTTAATTATTTATTTAGCAAAACATTTTACAATTTTAGCAGCTTGCCGGTAGAAACTTGCAATTTTAATAACAATTATCAACAAGTAAAGGGTCATGTGTAGCAATGTTTAGCTTATTTTGAGTTATAGTTTGAAACTATAAGCAAATATCTTTCTCATTTAGTTTTTGTTATCTGAATACCCCTACATAATCAAGACTTTTTTATACTCTACAAAAATAAATAACTCGCTGAAATATCAAAATTATTGACAGGAATAATGAATACCAGTTTTTTAAAACTACTAGAATCAAAGTCAAACTTTAGTTTGTTCTAAAACTATGAATAATTGATTTATTTTAAATCTAATTGTTGCAATAAGGATATCTCAAAAAGTTTAAATTCATTAGTCTTTTTTTGTTACATTTTTTTTTAGTTTGGTGATAGTTATTATCATAACTGCAATACAATAATCAAATTTGAAATTCTTTAATTATTTATCAAGTGGTTTTGTTCTTTTTAATTCGGTATCATCGTTTTATTTTTTGCCGGTTATTACTGAATTTGTTCGTGATGCGACGGTAAAAATTTATCCCGTCTATTACTAATTTCTTAATACCGACAACTATGATGCATACAAATTAATAGTTAATCACGTGGGTGAATTCCCAATTATTTCTGCATTGAATGGAGTTGCTTAATTTATTCTAATTTAGAGCTGATAATAATTAAAAACAAACATTAATTTAATTTATTTCATCTGTTAGTCATTGTTATAACAGCAATTCATTTATTATATTTGTTATTTATTAATTATTTATCAATTTATTTAATTTGACTGTTTGAAACTATTATTTTGCCGGTGATAAATAAATGCCAGTTTTAATTAATTAATTTATTAGCAGGACACACTTATTTTAATTTGAAGATACAAATTTATTGATCTTTCCAATAAATGCAATTTACTTATTAAATTTAAGTTTTTACAAATTAAAATAGCAGTTAGTGATTAAACTAAAAATTATACAGAATATTTTTAGAACATTAAGTTTAAACCCCAGAGTTTTAGCTATAAGACAATAGTGCGATTTTTTATAAAAAAAACAAAATAAAAACAATGAATTGGCAAGTAAAATGCCAGTTATAGTAAAATCTTTCTAAGTTGTCTATTAAATACTTTATTAAGTTACCAATGCAACAAAACTGGATTCAATAAAACTGCATTTGCTTCAAAATACATCTGGTGGTAGTGCTACACTATATAATCACCTACCAGCGCAAATTAAAGAGTTAAATTATAGTTGTTTTATAGCAAATTTAAAACAAAAATTAACGGAATGTTGTTTCTATTCTGTTGAGGAATATTTTAATCAAAATTTTAATGTGTAGTAATAACTATTGTTGGTATTTTATGTAACTTGTAAAATTTTATGTTTTTTTATTATATGCATTATTCTTAGTCAAATGTATCTATGTAAATAATGTAGCTTGTTTTTGTATTTTAAATTATATTTGTATATTGTATGACTTATCCCATATCATAAAAATGATCTAAGAGGAATAATAAAATCTATTCTATTCTATTCTATTCTACATTAATTGACAAGTCTTACAATAGCAAATCCAGTAGTATTTAGTATATATGATCTTGTGATTAATAATTTAATTAGCAAATATTGCTATTTTGTTGTAAAATATACTTTTCAACAAATAAAATCAAACTATAAAAAACTTTCGGACTACCAAATGTACAGTTAATCATTTACAAACTCAATATCATTATCATTTTCAGAATCTTACTTTTACATTTTTTACTTCATTCTCACTCTCACAGTCTACATTTTTACTCTTGCATTTTTAATTTCATATTTTCTCACTTTCACATTTTTAATCTTTTATTTTCATTTAACATTTTTATTTTTACTCTTACATTCTCACTCTCAAATTATCACTCTCACATTATCACTCTCACATTCTCACTCTCACATTCTCACTCTCACATTCTCACTCTTACATACTCACTCTCGCATTCTCACTTATAATCTTACTCTTACATTTTCTCTTACAATCTCACTCACATTTTTACTCTCACATTATCACTCTCACATTCTCACTTTATATTCTCACTCTCACATTTTCACTCTCAGATTCTCACTTTTACATTTTCACTCTTACATTCTCACTCTCACATATTCACTCTTACATTCTCACTCTCACATTATCACTCTCGCATTCTCACTCTTACATTCTCACTCTTACATTTTCACTCTCACATTCTCACTCTTACATTCTCATTCTCACATTTTTACTCTCACATTTTTACTTTCACATTTTTACTCTCACATATTCACTCTCACATTTTCACTCTTACAGTATCACTCTCACATTATCACTTTTACATTATCACTCTCACATTCTCACATTCACATTTTCATTTTCATATTATTACTCTCACAATATCACTCTTACATTTTCACTCTCACATTCTCACTCTCACATTATCACTCTCACATCCTCACTCTTACATTTTCACTCTCACATTTTCACTCTTACATTCTCACTCTCACATTCTTACTCTCACATTCTTACTCTCACATTCTTACTCTCACATTTTCTGTCTTACATTCTCACTCTCACATTCTCACTCTCACATTTTTCTCTTACATTTTTATTTTCACTCTAACATATTCATTCTCACATTCTCACTCTCACAGTATCACTCTCACATTATCACTTTCACATTATCACTCTCACATTCTCATTTTCACATTTTCATATTATCACTTTTACATTATCACTCTTACATTTTCACTCTCACATTCTCATTCTCACATTATCACTTTTGCATTCTTACTCTTACATTCTCACTCTCACATTTTCACTCTCACATTTTCACTCTCACATTCTCACTCTCACATTTTTACTCTTACATTTTTACTTTCACATTTTCACTCTCACATACTCACTCTCACATTCTTACTCTCACATTCTCACTTTCACATTCTCACTTTCATATTATCACTTTTACATTTGCACTCTCACATTTTCACTCTTACATTCTTACTCTTACATTCTCACTCTTACATTTTCACTCTTACATTTTCACTCTTACATTCTCACTTTTATATTCTCACTGTCACATTTTTATTACTCTTACAATCTCTTAAGTTTCATATTCTAATTAGTTTTACTACTTTTACATTGTCAATACTTTCACATTCTTATGTTCTCACATTAACACTACTTTTACATACTCACTACTCTCACTCTCTCACATTCTTACTTGATGCACATTTTCTCATTTTTACTATTTCCACATTCTGTATACTGCTACATTTTAACTATTTTCAATATTCTTACATTTCCACTACTCAATCATTGTCTTTATTCTAACATTCTCACTGTTCTCACATTTTTACTACTTTCTATACTTTTACATTTTTACTTTTCTCACTATTTTCACATTATCAACACTCTCATAATATCAGCACTCTCACATTTTTACTATTTTTACATTCTTACTATTCTTACATTCTTTCTTCACTCACATTAACACTACTTTCACTTTGTTACTAATTTTATTATTCTCATATTTTTACTGCTTTCACTTTCTCACTACTCTCATAGTTTCCCTATTTTTACATTCTCATTACTCTAAAAATTTTACAACTCTCAATACTTTTACATTCTTACTGCTTTTACTACTTTCACATTCTTATTATTCTCACATTTTCACTACTTTTACATTCAAACTACTTTCACATTCTTCCTACTCTCAAATTCTCATTACTTTCACAACTCTTACATTTTCACTACTTTCACTACACTTACATTCTCACTATTCATACATTTTTACTACTCTCACATTCTTACTACTTTTACATTATCACTGCTTTTACTACTCTTACGTTCTCACTAGTTTTACTACTCTCACATGCTTACTATTCTCTTTACTTTCACATTTTTACTACTCTCACATTGTCACTATTCTCACATTTTCACTATTCTCACATTCTCACTAATTTCTCATTTTCACTAATCTTATATTCTTAACTTCTGACATTCTTACTACTCTCAAATACACTCTACTCCCACATTGCCACTATTTTCAATATTTTCACATTTTCACTACTCTCGCATTTTTATTACTTTTTCTTCTCACTACTCTTAAATTTTCACTACTTTCACTTTTTTATTATTTTCATATTCACACTACTCTCACATTCTTACTACTATCATGTTCTCCTTACTATCACATTCTCACTACTATCACCTTCTCCCTACTCTCACATTCTCACTACTTCTACAACTCTTACATTTTTACAACTTTTACTATTTTCACATTCTTACTATTATCATTATCAAATTATCACTATTCTCACATTTTAATACTCTCATACTTTTTTTACTCTAACATTCTTACTACTCTAACATTATTACTAATTTTAAATTCTCACTATTCTTACCTTCTTATTACTCTCACATTTTCTTTAAGCTCATTAATTTCACTACACTACTTTCATATTTTCACATACATACTACTTTTACATTTATAGTGTTCTTACATTGTCATTACTTTTACATTCTTAATGTATTTACATTTGTACTGCTCTCACATTCTCACTTCTCTTATATTCTCACTACTCCCCCATTCTAACTACACTCACGTTTTAACAACTTTCCAATTTTCATTACTTTTACATTCTAATTATTCTCACATTATTATTGCTCTCACATTCTCGCTACCCTCACATTCTTATTACACTTAGATTTTTTACTTTTCTTACATTTTTTCAAGTTTTACATTCTCACTACTTTCATATTCTTATACTCTTACATTTTTCCTAATAATACATACATGCATTCTAACTACTCTCACATTCTCACTACTCTTACTTTTTTATTTCTTTTACATTTTGTTTAGTATCACATTCTCACTACTCTCATATTTTTATACTCTCACATTTTTACTAATGTTGCATTCGCACTACATTTTCACACTTCTCCCATTTTCCCTAATACTATCACATTCTTACTATTCTCACATTCTCACGTTTTTTCTAGAATCCACACTTACATTATCACTTCTTTCATACTCTCACTACTTTCATATTTTCACTAATCTCACATTCTAACTACTCACAAATTTTCATTACTGTCACATTTTAGCTACTTTTACATTTCTACTTTTACATTTTCACTATTCTCACATTGTCACTATACTAACATTTTCACGATTCTCACGTTCTTGTTACTTTCGCATTCTCACTATTTTGACTATTTTTACATTCTTACAAAAGTCACATTTTTACTACATTTATATTCTTACTAATCTCATATTTTGACATTCTTACTATTCTCAAATACTTTCTACTCTCACATTGTAACTATTTTCATTATTTTCACATTTTCACTACTCTTACTACTCTTACATTCTCACTACTCTCACTTTTATCACATTCTTACTACTTTCTTTCTTCTTACTTATTCTTACATTCTCACTACTCCAACGATTTCACACATTCTCACAATGTCACTACTTTCATATTTTTACTACTTTCACATTTTCATTACTCTCACATTCTCACATTCTTACATTTTCACTACCCTTACTTCTCTTACTGCTGTTACATTCTCACCACTCTCACTTTCTTACATTCTTACTACTTACACATTCTCACATTTTTGTTATTATTTCTTACTACTTTCACCTTGTTACTAAGTCTCACATTCGGGGCTATTCTCTATGCATATTGCCAGAATGTAAACAAGATATATTCTCGGATATATTGCTAACTAACAATATGAAATGTCATTTTAACAAATCTTGCTAGCTAACAATACAAACTGTCATAGTAACAAATCTTGTTTACTAACAATATAAATGGTCATCAGATCAGAAAGCGTGGCAAATCTCTAGATAAAATAATAATAATGTAATTAAAAATTAATTTTGTTGAAGTGACAGTTCATATTGTTAGTAATCATAATTTGTTAAAATGACAGGTCATTTTGTTAGCAAGCAAGATTTGTTAAAATGACAGTTCATATTGTTAGTTAGCAATATATTTTGCTTACATTCATGCAATGTACATAGAGAATAGCCCCGATTGTCATACACTGATGCAATTGTGCAATTTGTGCATTTTGGCGCAAAACAATGCTTTTCTTGTAATTATATGAGAAAAGTAAAAAATGCTTCTAAATTAAGAAAGAGAAAAAATCTGGCAATAATATTTATATCCTAAATAAGGTGTTATGCAGTGCTTATGTACTTGCAATCTTTTAATATTATATTACAGTTTTTCTATTCACATTTTAGTAATAACTCTTTGTAAATTTTATTAAAATAGATGCTTTGTATGCACATGTTGTTTTTGTCGTCGTTTTAATGATAATAAATGTGCAGCTGTCTACTCATAGATTTTGTAGAGCTACATTGCCTAACCTGATAGTAATTATAAAACAATTGATCATAAATGATATGGTTAAATTATTTTCAATATATTTTTATTCTAAAATTGGCATAATTATTGTAATGTCCGTCAGGATAAGGTAACACACAATATACATATAATACATATTATCAGTTCAAAAATATAAATTCCACGTCCTAAACAAACATCTTGATAAGATTTAAATAACTCTCTTATTCCATGTTATTTGCTCGACCCTCACAGCAGGCGGTATCTATACGTATCTATAAGCCCGCAGGCTGATTTTTGTGTGTTAAGATATAAAGTGTATTGCTCCTACATACAAATGTAGGACGACAACACATATGATTATATATAAAAATTGTTGGACGAATACACTTCTTACATCTATATATATATATATATATATATATATATATATATATATATATATATATATATATACGTACCTCGCGGATGATGCAAAGCCCAAAAGCCCAGTATACACTACAGGCCACCAGAAGCCCGATCTTAAAAAAACAGTTTTGCTGTATATTTTGCAAATTTAATCTTTAATAATGAATATAATTATATCTGATATGCAAAGGGTAAGTTTATATAAAAATTTATTATGTATAGATTTGTCAGGTTATGCGAGCCCTACGAGACAACACGGATATTGCGAAGCCTAAGTGCATATGTTTATATTGCCTACGGTTGATTTGACGCCCAACGGTGTTGCCAATTTTTTCGCTATTAAACCGCATAAAATATTAGAAAATCAATCGGACAAATATTTTATGAAATGTGGCTGTTGAATGTAAGTAATTTATCACATAATAGTTTTGAACAAATAATATAATGTTAGTATTCTAATGCTATTTTTATACAATGATTTATAGATCATTGTAAAAAAAATAAATCTATACAATACCTAATTGTTGTTGTGACAACTAAGTAATTTCTAAATATTACGTATTAACTTATTGGTTGGTTATTAATGTCAATACTTATAATTTGTTTAGTAAAAAATAAGGGTCCTTGGAGATGTTTGTGACATTGCTTTACTCAAAAACCTCTTAGTTTAAACTACTATTTTATTAGGTCAGACCATAGCCCAATAGTCTTTAATCTTTATGGGAGGAATGAACAAAAAGTTATAAGACCGATTAGACGTTTTTCTCACACTCTAGAACAGAGCATCACATCCCTTCTTAATATTCAAACAATTAAAAGAGTTGACAGCATTATCTTTAACTTTACTAGACTCATCTCGCGAGCAATGAAAAAGTTTACAGGTTTTGTCAAAAGTAAATTAGATTGGGTTTCAATAGAAAACCAGACAGCTCATCTAACTTTAAATAACAAAACTTTGATGACCAAATTGACCAAAACAAACTAAATCAGTTCAATGATGAGGATATTTTTTAAATTGATAAACCAAAAATCTAAACAAACTCAATTGTGAGAATAAAGAAGGCAATAAAAAAGTACAAAAATTAGTGCTGAAAATCCGTTCTAAAATTCTCCAACAAAGATAATCTAATGTGTAAAAATAAGCGTAAACCGTTTCTTTTTATTTATGACAAAGAAGCTTTAAATATACTTTAGAAAACATGGCCAAGTTATTTGCTGCCAACTCTAATGCCCGCTGTTTTACAACAACGACTTAGATTTGGACCACTTAAAAAGAATCCACAAAAAAATAAAATATTGTAAGAAACGTACTAATTCTGCTTCACATTTTAAATTGGTTTGGACGTCTAAAGTAAAAAATATGTTTCCTCATTTCAAACCAAAATTAGAACCAGATCCTAAACAAAGCTTAAAAGCATTTTCTTACAAGGTTGTAAAGTTCCCCACTTACATTACAAGTACATTGCTAACAACACATTTTTGTATTCATAAAAAATTCTAAAAATTTGAAACATTTTTCACAAAATAACCTTGGACAAAATCAGAAATCACACGGAAGTTAGAAACCTATTGCCAAATTATCAACATGGTTTCAGATATGGGCTCTTTTCAACTAACCAGAGTTAAATCTAAATAATTTTTTGTATAAAACTCAGAAAAAATTCTTCTGTTTAAACTATCTTGCAACAACAAAAATTGGAGTTATGTATTTTTATGCAAAAATTTAGAAAACTTAATTAATAAATTATTTTTATACTAATTTGTTAAATATACCCAAAAGTTTTCTTAATTTTAAAACGAGAAGACAAAACACCTTGCAACAAATAAACACTTTACCTACACTGACGCCGACCCGATCATCTATTGCAACCGCTGCAACCATTGCCACCTGCTGCCAACAATTTGCTTGCCACCACTCGACCAATACGCTTTGCTTCTAAATGCTGTTAAACTTTAACACTGCAGGGAGGGCTAAACTCTCCTAGAAGAAGCTGTTAAAAAAACACTTCTGTTAAAAGCACAAACAGATAACATGTCATCCTTCTTTGTGTTTCAAAAACCTTACAACGTGCGCACACATAAACAAGATGAGCAGAACGAAGTCAATGATACGATTAAAATCTACACGGATGGTCCAAAAACCAATAAAAGTTCTGAAGCGAGAATCTTTTCTCAAAATCTGGATCTCAAAATATCTTTACCATTAGTAATATCTGGCAAAAATGCCTAAACTCTAACAGACAGTAGAGCGGCCTTAATTGCTATAAACAAGCCTAAAATCACATTAAAGTTTGATTTTGAGTGTCATTGTCTCCTTACTTTAGCAGCCTGTGGAAATAACATCAAGCTGCTCTGGGTATAAGGACATTCCAACAAAGTAGAGAACATTTAGGCGGACGGGTTAGAGCGTAAAGGGTCAACCCTTATTACGTGTGAACCTGAACCATGAACCTCTTTAACACTCAAAAGTTTAAATAACCTCCTAAAAATTAACACACACACAACGCACTGGAAAGACGCTGGGATGACACTTCTGGCTGTAGACAGGAAAAGGAAACAATGACTACCTCAAATGCTAAGACAACCGATTACTATTTGTGACTGTCACACTGCCAACTAAGAAAACACATGCACTCAATTAGTATTGGAGATAATCCAACATGTAAAGAATGTGAAATGAATGACAAGACGATCGAACAGGTGCTATGTAGGTGCCCGGCCCTCTCATACAATAGAGAGTCCATGGAAAGCTGTTGGCTTGACATGGCCAGTATAGGAAAGACCCTTCAAAGCGTTGTACACGGCACTTTTCCAAATTATAACCGTAGCTTATCAGCATCAACTTTTAAAAACCATCTAAGGAGAAACCTGTAACAATGTACGAAAAATGTTTGGAATTCTAAAATAAGCATTATAGACAATCTTTTGTTAAAAAATTCCTGCTTAATGTTATATTCCTCTACAAACAAGTCCACTTGCAATACAACAAAGCTCAAATAGGCAACAAGTTGTTTACTATATTAAGTCTAACTATTGCAACATTTTTGGACAGTATTATGTTGTTATTAATTGACAATTTGATCACTGCCGTAACTAGGGCAGTGCCGTCGGTGCTCCCGCACCGAGCGCAGCTTGATTGTGGCGCAGAAAACTACCTAAACCTTATAATTTTGTAGTTTAGAAAGCGCAAAATTACGCTTTTGCACCGAGCGCATCAGTAGATAAAAATATTAAAAAACTGCTATAGCTAGAGTCTTACAACTTGTTTGAAGGGGATTGATAAGTTTAGAAAGTAATGCAAGCATTAAATTTGACATAGTAAAATAAAAAAAAAACAATTACTTAAACGTAGTACATAACCATACAAAACAAATTAAAAAATAATAATAATATATTGTGTATTTACTTCTTCAAACATGAAATGATAATACAAGTTACTATGTTTTTTATCCCAAATTTATTCTTACAAATACATTACTAGTTTTGGCTCTACTTATAGTTATATAACTTATTACATCTGTAGAAGGCTCTAGTAGAGCCAACGCTATTATTGTATTTGTAAGAATAAATTTGTGATAAAAAAAATAGTAACTTGTTTTATTATTTCACAAACTTGAATTATCACGTAGTAGAGGTCACAATCATCAATTATATTTTTCAAACATTTTATTGTAATAGACTGATTTATAGAAAAGCACTGATGCCAAACTTAAGGGCTTCATATAATTCATAAAACATAATTTGCTCCTAACATCCGTAAAACATATGTACTGTATATGCAGTTTAAAACGTAAGCCCTCTATAGTTGCATATGTATAATGAACTATAAGTGTATAATTTGCGATAGTATACCAACATAGGAAGCCCAATAAATTTTGCTAAAAAAGTACAGGATAGTTTCATTTTTCATATCTCTTTATTATACATGAAAATTTTTAGGAAGCCCAAAACGGGCTTTGTAAAACTTTAGTGGGCTTGGTATCATCCGCACAACATACTGTTTTGGGCTTCATATTGATGGTTAATGCGTCTATATATATATATATATATATATATATATCAATAAATTAATACCTTTTAGTTAACAAACATTGATCTTGTAGTATACTCGAAGTAAATGAAACGCAGGTTAGTTTATAACTGCTTTATTCTCTACGCACACAACATTTTATACTCAAATACTAGAGACAAAAACTTACAATGTTTTTTGCTCCTACGACAAAAACCCAATATTTATACATAAAATAATACATTTAGTTTTTATACATTTTACATTTATTTACATATACAATATCCAAAACCCTTCCACTTAAATTAAAACTTTTATAAAAAAAAATTCATACATTTATTGTAAGATCCTATTAACTAAACTAAATTAAACACAATATAAAAAAAACAAATTTATTTCTTTTCTCTAGACCTCAAATTGTACCGTGGTTCTGTTTCCTCAGCTATAGGCTGAGTGTCTGGTATTATTAGGATACTAATTTCATCAAAAATGGTTTCACTTTTCATCACCACACGACTACTAGAAGAACTACAAGGGTATCCAGAAAGAGCTGATAGGCGCCTTTTGTCTACCAGTTGCATTTTATTACTATATCTTTTAATAGTTTTACCCCCAACGTCTACATGATATATCTGACTGACTGGAACTTATATAAATGCATGCGTAATATAGTAAATTCTGCTGTCAAAAGAGAGAAACGTGCATTTATGGATGAAATTGCAAAAAGTAATCCCAAAAATATGTGGCAAAATCTTAGAAAATATAACATTATCACACCAAAACAATATAATAAGTTGCCCGATAATTTAACTGATGCTGACAAGATCAACAATTTTTTTATAAACTCTATACAAAGTCACGACAATGATGCACTTATTAATCACTATACAAATTCAATTAAATCTAATATTAATGAAACTTTTAATTTTAAATTGACTACAAATGAGGAAATTTCAAAAATATTATTTAGTCTAAATTCTAATTCAGTTGGATTTGATGGAATAACAGTTCATATGTTGAAGTTATGCTGCCCTTATATAATACAATTTTTGTGTCATATAATTAATGCATGTTTAGAACTGTCAGTATTTCCTGATTTATGGAAAATTGCAAATGTTATTTCTTTGCCAAAAATAAAAGATCCAGAAGGTTTTGAACAGCTTAGGCCAATTAGTATATTACCTGCTCTTTCTAAGATTTTTGAAAAAATTTTGAACTTTCAGATCAAACAACACCTAAATAATTTTGAAGTTTTACCTGCAACGCAATCTGGTTTTAGAGCTAATCATAGTTGTTCAACTGCTTTGCTGAATGTTACAGACAGTATATTTGAATCCACAGATCGAGGTCTCTTAAGCTTACTAGTGTTAGTCAACTTCAGCAAAGCTTTTGACACTATTAGCCACAAAACATTGCTTGCAATTCTTCATCACATTGGTTTTGGTCAAAATTCTCTTAGTTTAATAAAAAATTATATTGAAAACAGGCAACAAAGAGTAGTGATAGATGACTGCATCAGTGATTTAAGAGCTATTGTAGCAGGGGTGCCTCAAAGATCTATATTAGGTCCTACCTTATTCAGCATTTATTCCTCATTTTTGACAAATTCATTAGAATTTTGTTCATCAAATTTATATGCCGATGACACACAGTTACTTTACTCTTTTAAATTAAATGAAGTTGAAGATGCAAACAACAAAGTCAATAAGGACTTAAAAAACTTATATGTAATATCAAACAAACACTCATTAAAAATTAATCCTATAAAAACTAAAGTTATGCTATTTGGCAAAAAAAAAGAAGTAGTTAAGGCTAAAAATGAAATAATGATAATGATTGATAATAATATATTACCAATTGACATTAGCGGAGTAACTATGGATATTAATCTTCGATTTGAAAATCATATTAACAGGTGCGTTAGCAAGGCTTTTGGTGCCTTAAAATTGTTATTTTCTAATAGACATATTTTGAGTATAAATACTAAAAAATTACTTTGTGAGGCTCTTGTGTTAAGTAATTTTAATTTCGCATACGTTGTCTATAATACGTGCATTAATGGAAAAACCAAGAAAAGAATTCAACGAATACAAAACTCGTGTATTAGATTTATATTTGGCTTACGTAGATCATGCAGAACTTCTGAAGGAATGTACAAGCTGGGCTAGTTAAATATAGCTAATCGACGTTCACTTCATTGTTGTACACTTTATCATAAAATTATAACTCTCAAAACGCCTCAATATCTTTACCGCAAAATTCGTTTTAGAACTGACATTCATAACTTAAATTTAAGGTTTCATAGTATGATAATTCCACCAGCTCATAAAACAACATTTTATGAAAGATCGTTTTCTTATAATGTTCCAAAGTTGTATAATGCAATACCTCAATGGATTAAAGCTCTACCAATAATAAAATTTAAGAAAGTTTTTAAAAAATATCTTCCTGAAAACCAATAGATATATATGTTTTGAAAATGTGTTGTTGGCATACATTTTAAAATTAGTTTTGTTAGTGTTTAAGTGTGTTTTTATGTTTATTTAATGATTATTGTTAATTTCAAATATGTATTGTTATTTTTAATTTTCCAGGTTAAGTGGAAGAGCAGGTTTGCCGTTTCTGCGGTAAAACTGAACTTCGCCTGATTATATTGTTATATTGAATCTGTATTATTTTTGTTTTGGGTAAATAAAGACATATAATAATAATAATAATAATAATAATAATCACTCTCCCCACATTACTTAAAATTTTACCTGTTTGCCAAACCGTTTTGGAAGGTTTTTTATAATCTCTTACTAGTACAGTATCTCCTACGTCAAATTGTTTTAATTCAGAATTATTTTTTGCTTTAAATGATTCATTTTTCATTTTCATTACATTTTTTGTACAAGGTCTTAACATATCAAAACGGGTTCGCAATTTAGTATGTGCTGCTATCCGATAATCAAACAAATATTGTTGTAGTGCTAATTCCGAATTTTGATCATTAAATTAATTTTTTTTTATGTTCTTTTAACTAATTTTACTGTTATTTCAGCGGCCCCGTTACTTGCAGAATGATAAAGTAGAAGTTTCTTGCTTGAAATGCCGTTTTTTGCAAGAAGTTCTTCAAATTTGCTTGAATCAAAAAGAAGTCCGTTATTGAAAACCAAAGTTTCCAGTAAGCCAAACTTAGCAAATAAATCTATCGAACATGCTTTTGCAGTAGTTCCATTTATTTTAAAAACCTCAACCTATTTGGAATAGGCATCAACGCAAATTACATATTTACAACTTTTTAAAGGGGCTAAAAAATCTAAAGGTATTTAATACAAATCTTAAAATATCTGCTGAAAAGGTAATTAGAATAAATATTATTTAATCAGACAAAAAAAATCTTTTTAATAAAACATTAACAACATAAATATTGCAATAAAAAACAAAAATATTTAATTTAAGAATTATACATTTTAAACAACAAGCATGTAAAACAGAGAAAGTAAATAATATTTTTGATTGTTTATGAGCAATCTTATTGTAATTTGATTAGAATTATTTTTTTATTAAAACGTTAATTATAATTAATATTTAGTTTATAAATTTCAAATTATTGAAGTGTTAATAATTATTCTGCGTATATCATTTGCTTGGGTACATACTGTAAGTTAGAATTTTACAGCACTAGTTGCAAGAAACCGGACGGCGGATTGCTAAAACATATTTTTTTTTTTAAATTTTTTTATAATGATATAACTTATAACTTATTTAAACTTATTATCGTTTAAAATTTTGAAATCAAATTAATTATTATTTGTAATATTTTTATTTTTATTTTCTATCAACTATTACTTAATATTTTTGTGTTATATATTATTAACCTGCTATTAACACTAACTTACCTTTTCGTGGTCTACCCTTGTAATAGTCAAACTGTTAATCACCAATAACGACCGGATGGTGTGAAGAGTGTGTCCTGAGTTCAATTATATGTTTATGATTTAAATAATTGTTTCCTTTCTTATTGTATTATTAAAATCGGTTCACAACTGAACTATGCGTTTTATAACTCGGCAACAACATAATCAATCAGACTCTGAAATTTTCAATAGCATATTCCACAATAAAAATGTAAGCATCTTGGATGTTACTACCGCGGAAGTAGAAAAAGAAAATAATAATGTTGATTTACTTTTAGACTTAAAAAATAAACTTGCGGACAAAGAGAACAAAAATGGTATTCTACATAAAAAAAAAGTTGAAGGTAAAAATAGATTAATTAAAACTCTAACAAATAACTATAAAAAACGCCCAACTTAAACAATTAAAATGTACGTCAACTCAAACTGAACCTCATACATAAGCTGAATAAAATTGACGTAGCACTGCAGACCAACCAACAATACACCGAACCGACAAATAGCAGTAGGATATCACTCCCACATATGCCAGCAACTAGTCAAAGATAATAATAATCAAAAATCATTAAAAATCAATCCGAAACAACCGAATAATACAAGTAAACACCAACAAGTTTTATTGTTAGCCGATGAAAATGAGTCAATTTGTTTGTTACTATTAAACACATATCTAATGTCCATGTATTCTATTACTAGTATTTATAAGCCAAAAGCTTTATATTACAACGTTCTTAGCAGTTATTGGAGTGCAGTTAGCTTTAATAAAAGCGATTGCGTCATGATTCTAGCAGTCACCGCAAACGCGAAATCTGGATCGCACACATCAATGCAATAATGAATATTATACAAATACTATTACATACAAATGTCCTGATTATAAGACGCTTGTATTCTAAAGACCGGATTATATTAAATCAATTTATTTATAAACTAAACCTCAATTGAGTATTCAATTTTTAATTGGCTATCTTATATGGACGCAAATAGCTTAATTTTTAACCGTTTTCAAAATAACTATATTACTTGGAATAGTGCAGAAGAAAGAACAGTAATCAAAGCAGCATGTGAATTAATTTAGAAAAAAATATCTTCCGCAGCAAATACTTCAATAAAATCCTAGCAGCTCTACGCATAGTACCGCAATATCTTCCATGTGAATCTGAGAGATCAATTTCACCGACTACTAAACATCACTCTTCAGTTTTGCAAAACGCAAAAAACGTAATACAGTGCGGCCCTGAAGATAGTGTAAATTCTTTTTTTTTTAGATCACCTACAACTCTCAGCGTGGCGCAACTAAATGTGCAAGAACTATTGAATAAAATTAATGCTATTTAACTTTTTTGTTATCAATATACCATAGACAACTTATGTATTGCAGAACACTGGTTTACCGATAACGACATAACTTATATCAACATACCAGGTTATGTGTTAGCTTCCCATTTCAGTAGGACAAACAGCACACGCGGCGGTTGTGCAATTTTTGTTAGCACCAATATCACTAATTATGCACTAATATCATTTAACATATATGTTGAAAAATTAAATATAGAAATGTGCTGAATTAAAATAAGCTTAAACAATAACTTAAATACAAATATCATTAGCTTATATAGATCGACGCAGGGTTTAGTGGACGTATTTCTAAATACGTAATTTTACTATACTAACTAACATCTGTAAAAGCGCACCGTGCAATATTGTTGCAGGAGACTTCAATATAAATTTGTTAATTGAATCGCCATCAGAAACCGTGCTAACTGATATATTATAATCATTTGGCTTAATCAATAAATTACAAAATCCCACGAGAATTTTGCTAGTGCAGGTAAAACACTGACAATTGATTACATTGTCACTGATCTCCGAATTAATCAATTTAAAATATATAACAAATCCATAAAAATTGCAGATCATTTTTTGGTAAGAATGGAGTGCAATACTCTGTTACCGGCAAATAGAAAATGGTAAAAACCCTACTGAAAAATATTGTTGTATAAATAAACACAGCATCGATAAATTCCATGCTCTATTACAAAATATCAACTGGAATACAAATTACGAGGCAACAGATGTCGATAAAGCTTTTAACTTATTATATAATTATCATAACCAGTGACTTCAATGAAGCATGTCCAACTAATCAAAGATTAAGTCAAAACGTACTTTGCAAAAAATGGATCAATAATAGCTTAATAACAGAGGGTATTGAGCTCAAACAACTTTTTTGGCTAAGTGTTAATTCAAATAATAGTCACATAAAAGAATTAAAATATAAAACAATAAAACTTAACTATAAACGGAATATTAATAATGCTAAACAAATATATTTTTCTAATAAAATAAATAGTAAATGCATTTGCATCGGAAAAACTAAAAACCAATCTCATACATCATTAAACATAGATGGCTAGAATATTAATAAACCAGAAGTCATATGCAACAAATTTGCCAAATAATTTTTATTAATTGTCAATAATAAATTACAAAAACGCTACAATATTATCCAATAAGTGTACATCAACCATAACTTCAATTGATAACTCTTTTTATATGACTCCTACCGACAATCATAAAGTTAGTAAAATTGTATCTTCTTTAAAAATTAAAAAAAAAATTGGTTCAGACAACATTACTTAACAGGTAATTAAATTAGTTATTGATTTATTGATTAAACCTTTATTTTACTTTTTTAATGCATCACATCAATCAAAAACTTTTCCAGCCGTCCTAAAAATTGCCACTGTAATACCACTACCCAAAAAAGGTAACACGTTAAACATCAACAACTATAGACCAATTTTCATATTAAGCATTTTTTCAAAAATATTAAAAGCCGTAATTTACAATAGAATGTGTCGACCATTAACATAACTTCCGCAAAATTAAATCTGTTAAAACGGCAACAATTAACTGGTGCCAGTCAATACATACACGACAAATTATATAAAAATAAATTTATCTTATGCATTTTTTTATTTATCACAAGCGTTTGACACAATAGTTGCTAAATTTATGATTGAAAAGATGAACAAATTGTGCATAAGGGGTTCTATCTCTAATTGTTTTATGTCTTATTTTTCCCAAGAGCAAACGGAACGACATCAAATAAATACGACTTGAATCAAGGTGTACCACATGGCTTGGTCTTGGATACACTACTTTTCCTGATGTATGTAAACGATTTGACCCACAATAACAGCACAGGTACTACAGTTATGTTTGCCGACAACACTGCAATAACCATTTTCTGCAAACATAAAGACAATCTTATACTAAAATTTAATACTGTAAGAGCCAAATTTAGTTTATGGTGCAAAAAAATTGTCTAATATTACACATGGGAAAAACAGCAATAGTACTAATTTATAAGCAAAACCATTGTTTGATAATATGATACTAAAATCTAACAATACTTATTTTAAATTAGAAAAATCTTACAAATACCTCGGCACAATAATAGACAATAAACTTTCATGGCATTCACATCTTTAGGTAGTATGTATCAAATTAAATAAAGTATTTTACGCATTTTTTTAACTAAAATCATTATTATCATGTAAAAGTTTAATAAGTTTATATTATGCCTTGGTCTACTTCACCTTGTCATATAACATAATGGTTTGGAAAGTACTACTGATTTCAATAAAACACTAATTCAGCAAAAACGAATCATTATATTTGGTGTAGGTAATTTAGAAACTTGTAAACCGTACTTCACTTTTAATCAAATATTATCTGTACTTTCAATTTATATATTTAAATGTGTTACCTATGTTAAAAAATACCGAAAGGATTTTGGAAAAACTTCATCTGTTTACAACTACGCAACAAGAAACATGAACAATCTCAGAACTACTAGCCATAATAGCGCAAAATATGAAAAATTACCAAAATACACAAAACTGTTTTAACAAATTGCCCGACTATTTTAAACAAATTCAATCACAATGTTTTCAAATCAAAAAAACATAAATTGTTGGCTGATAAATGTTATTACAAAGTTTGTGATTTTATGTGCAATTCATTTTAAAACTATTTTATACTATGTTCTTTAAATGTTATATGTTGTAATATATTAATATGTTTTTATCCTGTTTTTGTATTATTTGTTTGTTTGACAATTCATACCCATATATGTGACATAAAATAAAAATTTATTATTATTATTATTATTGCATATTTAAAATAATTATTATTTAATTAGATCGATTTTATTATCTTTAAACATTAATTATAATTAGGCGCAGTTAGTCAATAAGAATCCAACTCATATTTTGAAATAAAATATATTAATGTATTTATTTAAAATATGTTGTGTATACAATATGAAATTGTTAAATACCTACCAAATTTTATTAAAATCATGAAATGTTGTGTTTACTATCGTTATAAGTGTGCCGCATCTAATGTAAAATCCAATATTCTGACATCATTTTTGTAATCAGCTAGCATTCTTAAATATATCTATCTATTAATATTTATTTAAAATATAGAATGTTTTACAGTAATAACATTATATTAATAACATTTACTTAAAAGATGTCAAAGTAACAAAATTTACATTGGGGGTGGCCAATGTAAATTTTGGTACTTTGACATCTTTTAAGTAAATAGCAGACTTAAATACCTCTATCTACCAAATTTCATTAAAATCATAAAATGTTTTGTTTAATATTGTTATAATTAAGTGTGCCGCTTCCAGTGTAGAATCCAATATTTTGACATCATATATGTAATCAGCATGCTTAAATATATCTGTCTAATATGATTTATTTAAATTATAAAATGATTACAATAATAACATTATTGTGCCGCCCCCAATATAAATTTTGATACTTTAACACCTTTAAAGTAATTGACAGACTTAAATATATTAGGCCCATTAGACTGGTTCTTAAATATTTTTCTTTACAATTTTTTTGGGTTCATCCTCAGAAAGTAATCTAATCTAATTATGCAATAAAGGTAACCTATGGCAAATTTTAGCCTTTAAGAATCAAAAGAACACGTGTTGCAGTGCCTTTGAAGTTTTAAATGTAAAACCAGTAGCTTGTTACTTAAAAAGACATAGAATTTGATAAAAATATAAAAAATACGTACAATACGTCATTTTAAAGGTTTTCCAAATTAAAAAAGAATATATAGACCTAAGCCTCAAATTCTAATAATTTTTGGTTACATAGTCTAATTTTATGTTCAATATTTAAAATATAATAAAATAATGTTAATTAAAAAAAAAGTAAAAAAGTATGTTGATGTAATGCTTTAGGTGGAACTTAATTAGCAAGTAATCAATTGCTTTTTTGGGGACCCGGGGTATGCATCTGACTCAAGTCTGAAAACTATGATACATAATAAGTATATTAATTTTAAAAACTCAAAGGTAGTATGAGACGTGTACTTTTGAATCGTAAGGTTTGAAATTTGGCATGGTTTACTTTTTTTGCATAAAATTACTTTCTGAGGGTGCACACACAAAAATTCCACAACATTTTTTTTTAAGATCTTCTTTAATGCCCATAAATATAGTGTCTTTATGACATAAGCTTACTGACTACCTTGGAGAGCCAATTGTGTTTGTATTATATACTATAAATAGCTTATAACACCTCAATGTCCAAAGGTAAAAATATTATATAAATATACAATATTTTTACCCTTGAACTGCCTCGGGTTCTAGGTATATAATACAATCATAATTGGTTGCTAATAAAATAATCCGTTAAGAGTATCAATATCTTAAAGACACTATATCTATAAGCATACTATACCTCCATCTACAAAGTTTCATAAAAATCATAAAATGTTGTGTTTACTATCGTTATAGGTGTGTGATATGTTGAAGTCTTTTAGCCAAATAATAGTTAGGAAATAGCCGAAAAAACCCATCAAATATAGAAATAAATGCGTTTTTCTGTATTTTTGAATGCATTTTGTTGCTATTCGCAAATATAATTTTACAAAAAAGACTTAGGCAGCATAGTTTAATCCTTTCTAAATGTACTGGTAAAAAAATAAATCGATTATCAAATTATTTGTAGAAGCAGCGATGAAGGGGAAGTTGCCGTTTTTGTTAAAATACTACAAATCAAAGTAGCGGTCGGTATGGTCTTAATATTTACAATGTAAATTTTGACTTTGACATTTTTAAAGTAATTGGCAGACTTACATAATCAAATTTCATTAAAATCATAAAATGTTGTGTTTTGTTATAAGTGTTTTGTAATCAGCATGCTTAAACATATTTATGTATTAATATTTTTTTAAATTTTAAAATGTTGTTCAATAGTAACATTATTGTACCGCCCCCAATATAAATTTTGGTATTTTGGCATATTTAAAGTAATCGGCAGACTTTAAGGCCCCTTTCACACGCAGATTTGGAATTCCAGATTCAAAATCTTGGATTTCGGTAATGCATACGTTTAAATAAAACTTTTCAGACGTCGATTCCAAACCGCAATTCTGAATGCCTGCGTCCGAGATTCTCTAGCAATTCCAAATCTGGGATTCACGCTATACATTAGGTTATAGATGCTTTCCTTTCACTGTTCTGGACGGTTCCGAACAATTCTGTGCTTGATGCCCCATGTACCTTTCATAGAGAGCACGACGCCCCAACTTGTTCAGAGTTTTCTTCCCCTCTCCCCTCATGCACCACCTGCCACAAAAGTGCATCAGAACGGTTCTGTGCGTCAAGCCTCGGGAGCGTGTTGCTCTTGAAGGGAAAGCAGTAATTAAGTAGCCTTTCAAACGAGGGTTCTTTTTATAGGCGCACATTTATTATTTACGCATATTGTATATATTCTACGTGTTTAATACTGTACTCGCTCAGAAATCCTGGTGGCTGTATGCGTATACGGATTCAAAATCTTGCATTTAGAATCTAGGCGACTGAATTTACGTGTGAAAGGGGCCTTATACTCCTGTCTACCAACTTTTATTAAAATCATAAAATGTTGTGTTTACTATCATTATAAGTGTGCCGCCTCCAGTGTGGAATCTAGTATTTCGACATCGTTTTTGTAATCAGCATACTTAAACATATCTGTGTATTAATTTTTTTTTTTATTATAAAATGTTTTACAATAATAGGTCTGTTCCAACATACGATTTGAACAGTTTGCAAGTCGTCCAAACTGTGGACACAAACAAATATTTGTCATCCTTATGCAATCTTTTATACACAGTAATTTGTTTGTGTGCATAGTTTGAACGGATTGCAATCGTATGTTGGAACAGACTTTATAACACTATTGTGCCGCCCCAATAAAAATTTTGGTATTTTGATATTTTTAAAGTAATCAGCAAATTCAAATACCGCCTCCAGTGTAGAATCCAGTATTCTGACATCATTTTTGTATTCAGCATACTTAAATATATCTGTCTATCAATATTTATTTTAATTATATAATGTTTTACAGTAATAGCATTATTGTGCCAATGTGAGTTTTGGTACTTTGACATCTTTAAAGTAATTGGCAGACATAAATACCTCTGTCTACCAAATTTCATTAAAATCATAAAATGTTCACTATCGTTATAAGAATACAATTAGTTTCTTATTGCATAACGAGATTTATTTATAATATTTAATTAAAGAATTAAACATTTAATAAAATTTGCATGTAACACTTAAATATGAAATTTTATAACACTATACTAACGAGCGACCTACGGAAACTCAGAAAAAAGAACTTAATTACAAATAATATACATAATAATAATAATAATAATAATAATTTAGGGGAGAATCCTGTAACTTCTAAGGTAGCAGATAGAGGAAAGCACTCTAGATATAAAGAGTAGGAGCACTACACTTTCGCGGACGAACAGGACACAGGATAACCAACGGTTTTGGGCAAATGAGTTACCTGTGAGATGAGCGTCTGTATCCCAAAGAAACAGCTTATTGCAAGTGTCTGTACCCCGGAGAGGCGACCTGGAAATTTAAGCTTTGGCAGCAGCACTATAAAAATGCCAACCCCCCATAATAATGTAGAATTTAAGTTTATTGGATAATGGACCGCTGCGCCAGGGCATATCTGAAGCCGATGCTAGATATGACAGCAAGCAAATCATCGGTGATAGGAGCGCCGGGAAGCAAAACTCATCAAATAAGCAATGCTTTCAAATAAATTATTGTTAGAAACAAGCAACACCTACAGTTTCCACCTGATGAAAGTGTTTTGCCTATGCAGGTACAGACAACCACTAAAACAGGCAAAATTAGAAAACGACGTAAATGGACACCTTGTCCCAACAAAATAATAATAAGCTCATACTATATTATCACACATAACAAAACAGATACAATAGAGTACACCCGAAAATTATACGAATATATATACAACCACGCAGAGCTTAAAAATCTAAATGCAGAGCTAATAGCAGACCAAAATAGAGCAATTATCAAAAACAATCTACTAACTAAACCAGAACTCAATATTTAAAAAAAAAGAAGTAGCAAGACTTCTTCAAACTAACAGTAATACCGTTGAAATAATAAAAAAAATTGAAAAACACATCAACAATGACACCCAAAACACAAGAGTTGAACATACAGAAAATATAAACAAATAAAATTCAAGCGATGCAACTAATACAATAAATACAAACTACAGGTACAATGCCCAATCCGACACAGAAACACCTAGCAAAATACAAGATATGTTTTTAACTTATATATGGTACTTTTTAACTACTCTGACCTATGTAAAAGAAAGTTTATACCAAAAATAAAAACAACTCATTACAAGTACTTCACAACATAAACCATATAAATAAAATTATAGAAGAAAATCTAACAACAAAAAGCTTTTTAGAAGAAATCATATGTCTATTATACTGTGGTGCAAAAACAATATTATCACTTGAGCTAAATACATACCACACCAATATCAAAAATAAAAATAATACTGGTGCAACTAAACCACCATGGAAAATCAGGCTAGAAAAGAATATAGAAAAACTTAGTAATAGCCATACAGGACCAAGTTATAAAAACAAAATATTATTGCAAATATATAAAAAAAAAATATAAACAACCGATGCAGAAAATGAAAGAAACAATGCGAGTATATAACGCATATAACAACTGGATGCGAAACCTTAGCTCCTACTAAATATCTATTTAGACAAAACAAAACAAAGTAGCGGATATAATCCATCAAGATCTGGCAAACAAAACGCTTGAGATAGATGACCGCAAAAGACCATACTACTTATATAAGGCAAACCCAATTATAGAAACTGAAGAATACATTTCACTATGGGATCTACCAGTCCAGACATACAAAACTATAATAAACAATAGACCAAATATTATCCTTAAAAATAAAATAAAAAGTTTTACATACCTTATAGACATTGCTATTCCATCGAGTGAAAATCTAAATACGAAAATTTCCGAACACATTAAAAAACATCAAGACCTGTCATCCAAAATTAAAAAAAATGAAAGCAGGACAAAGTAGAAGTAATACCCATAGTATTATTAGCAACTGGAGTAGTACCACAATTCAAAATAAAAATGCTAAAAAAGCTTGAAATAGAGATATACAATCTGGAAGCAATACAAAAAGCCGTACTATTTTACATTGCCAATATTACTAGATCCTTTTTAGGCAGTAGTTAGGAATAAATGTGTATATCCTTGGGCAATCCGCATGTTTACATAATAAACAGCAATTAAAGTAAAAAAAGAAAAAAATAAGAATAAAAAAAAATAATTATCCTGAAACATTGCAAGTAAGTTTACATTAACCTTAAAACTTAAAAATAGATAAACAAAATATTTCAGTTAATTTTAATGTAAATATGACACAGAGTTATTTACATCTATAATGAGCAAGTTGTAAAAAAAAATGTGTTCTTAAACCTTTTCAATTCTTTTATAATATCCAATAAATAGGATTTTAATTTATTACATCCGTACATAATTGCCTCTCAACATAAGGCGGGAGAATTTATTTAGCATGGACTCAATCCAAACACAAATAAAAATAAACGTAAGCAACGTCACATAACTTTATTTATTTAAACAAATTGCTCTGTTATTTAACTTAATGGTATTATTTAGCAATAATTAAATAAATAATAAATTTAATACAACTGCAATGTCAACAAAAGATTAAGATATAAATGGGTGTTATTAAATTATAAATATAATATTAAAACGGCGTTAAATATTTTTACATAAATAATAATTGGTAAATTTCAAATGTTTTTACAAAGAATTGTTTCTTATTATTTAACAAATAGAAATAAACTTTTAAATTTCTGAAAATTAATAAAAAAACTTTATATTGCGCTTATTTATGAGAGATCTAAATAATTTGGCTAATAATTTAATTTAAGGTTGGATAGTCAATATTTAAGTTGAGACATATTTAATTAAAGAAAAATAATAAAATTTTAAACTTCTAGATATCCGAATAGATTTGTTGAAAAACGGAAAATGTCAAATACAGCTAAACTGGTTGGTTAAGTTTCTTGGCTAACGAAATCTTATTTAAGAACTTGATCCGCAATGTTTTAGCTGATAAATGTTTCTATTTAACTATAAAATGAAAATAAAATTTCAAACTTTTGGATATCTTACCGGAAAATGACTCAAAAACAAAACATGTGAAAACATCTAAATTGGTTGATTGAATGTCTCGGCTAAGACAATCTTCTTTAAGAATTTGATCGGCAAGGTCTTAGCTGATATAAGTTTTTAATGAACTAGCAGATAGGAATAAAAAATCAAACTTTTGGATATCTTACCGGAAAATGGCTCAAAAACGGAAGATGTATAAACAGTTAAACTAGAGTTTCTTGGCTAACACAATCTTATTTACGAACTTGACCCGCAAGGTCTTAGCTGATACATGTTATTAATAAACTAGCAAATGGAAATAAAAAATTAAACTTTCGGATATCTTACCGGAAAATGGCCCAAAAACAGAAAATGTAAAAACAGTTCAACTGGTTAATTGAGTTTCTCGAGTCACACAATTTTATTTAAAATCTTGATCCCCAATATCTTAGCTAATAAATGTTTCTATTTAGTTAGCAAATAAGAATAAATTTTCAAATTTTCGGATTACTTACCGGAAAATGACTCAAAACCAAAAAATGTAAAAACAGCTAAATTGGTTGATTGAATGTCTCGGCTAACACAATCTTTTTTAAAAACTTGATCCCTAATATCTTAGCTGATAAATGTTTCAATTTAACTAGCAAATAAAAAAAAAATTCAAATTTTTGGATATCTTACCGAAAAATGACTTAAAAACGTAAAATGTGAAAACAGCTAAATTGGTTGATTGAGTTTGTCGGCTAACACAATCTAATTTAAAAACTTAATCCCCAATATCTTAGCTGAGAAATGTTTCTATTTAGCTAGCAAATAAATACAAAATTTTAAACTTCTGGATATCTTACCGGAAAAAAGCTCAAAAACAGAAATTGAAAAAACAGGTCAACTAGATGATTGAGTTTCTTAGCTAACACAATCTTATTTAAGAACTTGATTCGCAAATGGAAATAAAAAGTCAAACTTTCGGATATCTTACCGGAAAATGACTCAAAAACGAAAAATGTGAAAACAACTAAACTGGTTGATTGAATGTCTCAGCTAACACAATCTTCTTTAAGAACTTGATCTCTAACATCTTTGCTGATAAAAGTTTCTATTTAACTAGCAAATAAAAATCTAACCTTCCGGATATCTTACCGAAAAATGGCCTAAAAATGTATAAACAGTTAAACTAGAGTTTTTCGGCTAACACAATCTTATTTACAAGCTTGATCCCCAATATCTTAGCTGATAAATGTTTCTATTTAACTAGCAATGAAAAATAAAAAGTCAAACTTCCGGATATCTTACCGGAAAAACGGAAAATGTAAAAACAACTAAATTAGAGTTTCTTGGCTAACACAATCTTATTTACAAACTTGATCCTAAATATCTTAGCTGATAAATGTTTCTATTTAAATAGTAAATGGAAATAAAAAGTCAACCTTCCGGATATCTTACCGGAAAATGGCCCAAAACCAAAAAATGTAAAAACAGCTAAACTGCCTGTTTGAGTTTTTTGGCAAACAAAATCTTATTCAAAAACTTAATCCCCAATATCTTAGCTGATAAATGTTTTTATTCAACTAGCAAATGAAAATAAAATTTCAAACTTTTAGATAACTTATATATATATATCTTACCGGGAAATGAATCAAAAACAAAAAATGTATAAACAGCTAAATTAGAGTTTCTCGGATATCACAATCTTATTTACAAACTTGATCCCAAATATCTTTGCTAACAAATGTTTCTATTTAACTAGCAAATAGAAATAAAAATCAAATTTTCAAATATCTTACCGGAAAAGGGCTTAAAAACAAAAAATGTAAAAACAGCTCAACTGGTTGATTGAGTTTCTCGAGTCACACAATTTTATTTACGAATTTGATCCCCAATATCTTAGCTAATAAATGTTTCAATTTAATTAGCAAATGAAAATAAAACTTCAAACTTTCGGATTACCTACCGGAAAATGACTCAAAAACAAAAAATGTGAAAACAACTAAACTGGTTGATTGATTGTCTCGGCTAACACAATTTTTTTTAAGAATTTGATCCCCAATATCTTAGCTGAGAAATGTTTCTATTCAACTAGCAAATGAAAATAAAATTTCAAACTTTTAGATAACTTACCGGAAAATGACTCAAAAACGTAAAATGTGAAAACAGCTAAATTAGTTGATTGAATGTCTCGGCTAACACAATCTTCATTAAGAACTTGATCCCAAACATCTTAGCTGATAAATGTTTTTATTTAATTAGCAAATGGAAATAAATAGTCAAACTTCCAGATATCTTACCGGAAAATAGCCCAAAATCAAAAAATGTAAAAGCAGCTAAACTGCCTGATTGAGTTTCTCGGGTAACACAATCTTATTTAAAAACTTGATTCGCAATGTCTTTGCTGATAAACGTTTCTAATTAACTAGCAAATATAAATAAAAATCTAAACTTTAGGATATCTTACCGGAAAATTGCTCAAAAACGGAAAATGTAAAATCAGCTAAATTGGTTGATTGAATGTCTCGACTAACACAATCTTTTTTAAGAACTTGATCCCCAATATCTTTACTGATAAATGTTTCTATTTAACTAGCAAATAAAAATAAAATTTTAAATTTTGGGGTACCTTACCGGAAAATGGATCAAAAACTGAAAATGTAAAAACAGCTCAACTAGATGATTGAGTTTCTTAGCTAACACAATCTTATTTAAAAACTTGATCCGCAATGTCTTAGCTGAGAAATGTTTCTATTAAACTAGCAAATGAAAATAAAATTTCAAACTTTCGGATCACTTACCGGAAAATGACTCAAAAACGAAAAATGTGAAAACAGCTAAATAGGTTGTATGAATGTCTCGGCTACCACAATCTTATTTAAGAACTTGATCGCTAATATCTTAGCTGATAAATGTTTCAAATTAACTAGCAAATAAAAATAAAGTTTCAAATTTTTCGATATCTTACCGGAAAATGACTCAAAATCCAAATGTGGAAACAGCTAAACTGGTTGATTGATTGTCTCTGCTAATACAATCTTCTTTTAGAACTTGATCCCCAATATCTTAGCTGATAAATGTTTCTATTTAACTAGCAAATTAAAATAAAATTTCAAACTTTAGTATATTTTACCGGAAAATGGCTCAAAAGGTAAAGGTAAAATCAGCTAAATTGATTGATTGAATGTCTCGGCTAACACAAGCTTTTTTAAAAACTTGATCTCCAATATCTTAGCTGATAAATGTTTTTATTTAACTTGCAAATGAAAATAAGATTTCAATTTTCAGGATATCTTACCGGAAAATGGCTCAAAAACGGAAAATGTAAAAACAGTTAAATAGGTTGTATGAATGTCTCGGCTCACACAATCTCATTTAAGAACTTGATCCTCAATAAATTAACTGATAATTGTTTCTATTTAACTAACAAATGAAAATAAAATTTCAAACTTCCGGATATCTTACCGAAAAAAAACTCAAAAACAAAAAATGTGAAAACTGCTAAATTGGTTGATTTAGTTTGTTGGCTAACACAGACATATTTAAAAACTTAATCCCCAATATCTTACCTAATAAAAGTTTCTATTTAACTAGCAAATAAAAATAAAATAAAAAATTTCCGGATATCTTACCGGAAAATAGCTCAAAAACGGAAAATGTAAAAACAGCTCAACTAGATGATTGAGTTTCTAGGCTAACACAATCTTATTAAAGAACTTGATCCGCAATGTCATAGCTGAGAAATGTTTCAACTTAACTAACAAATAGAAATCAAATTTCAAACTTTCGAATATCTTACCGGAAAATGGCTCAAAAACTAAAAATATTAAAAGGGCTAAACTACCGGATTGAGTTTCTCGGATAACACAATCTTATTCAAGAACTTGATCCGCAATGTCTTAGCTGATAAGTTTTTATTTAATTAGCAAATAAAAATAAAAATTCAAACTTATCTATATCATACCGGAAAATGACTCAAAAACAAAATATGTAAGAACAGCTATTATGGTTGATTGAGTTTCTCGGATAACACAATCTTATTTAAAAACTTGATACCCATTATCTTAACTAATAAATGTTTCTATTTAACTAGCAAATGAAAACAAAATTTCAAACTTCCGGATATCTTACCAAAAAATAGCTCAAAAACGGAAAATGTAAAAACAGCTCAACTAGATGATTGAGTTTTTTGGCTAACACAATCTTATTTAAAAACTTGATCCGCAATGTCTTAGCTGAAAAATGTTTCTATTTAACTAGCAAATGGAAATAAAATTTCAAACTTTTGGATTACTTACCGGAAAATGACTCAAAAACAAAAAATGTGAAAATAATTAAACTGGTTGATTGAATGTCTTGGCTAACACAATCTTCTTTAAGAATTTGATCCGCAAGGTCTTAGCTGATACATGTTTTTAATGAACTAGCAAATGGAAATAAAAAAACAAACTTTCGGATATCTTACCAAAAAATGGCTCAAAAACGAAAAATGTATAAACAGCTAAACTAGAGTTTCTTGGCTAACACCATCTTATTTACAAACTTGATCCGCAAGGTCTTAGCTGATATGTACATGTTTTTATTGAACTAGCAAATGGAAATAAAAAATCAAACAACACAATCTTATCTAAGAACTTGATTTGTCTTGTCTTAGCTGATAAATATTTCTATTCAACTAGCAAATGGAAATAAAAATTCAAACTTTTGGATATCTTACCGGAAAATGGCTTAAAAACTGAAAATGTAAAAGAGCTAAACTGCCGGATTGAGTTTCACGGGAAACACAATTTTATTAAAGAACTTGATCCGCAATGTCTTAGATGATTATACGGAAGTTTAAATTTTTATTTCTATTTGCTAGTTAAATAAGATAATTTTTCAGCTAAGATATTAAGGATCAAGTTCTTAAATAAAAAGATTGTGTTAGTCAAAAACTCATTCAACCAATTTAGCTGTTTTTCCTTTTTTTTGTTTTTGAGTCATTTTCCAGTAAGATAAAAGGAAGTTAAAATTTTTATTTTTATTTGCTGGTTAAATAGAAACATTTATCAGCTAAAACATTGCAGACCAAGTAGTTAAATAAAAGTGTGTTAGCCAAGAAACCCAAGTTTATCTGTATTTTATATTTTCCATTGTTGATCTATTTTCCGTTAAGATATCTAGAAGTTTAAAATTTTATTTCCTATTGCTAGTTCAATAAGATTATTTTGCAGTCAAGATATTACGGATCAAATTTTAAAATAAGATTGTGACATTTTTTGTTTTTGAGTCATTTTTTGGTATGATAATAAAAAGTTTGAATTTTTATTTTCATTTGCTAGTTAAAATAGAAACATTTATCAGCTAAGACACTGCCGATCAAGTTTTTAAATAAAATTGTGTTAGCCAAGAAACTCAATCATCCAGTTGAGCTGTTTTTACATTTTCCGTTTTTGAGCCGTTTTCCGGTAAGATATTCAAAAGTTTGAAATTTTATTTTTATTTGCTAGTTAAATAGAAACATTTATTAGATAAGATATTGGAGATCAAGTTCTTAAATAAGACTGTTTTATCCGAGAAACTTAATTTGGCAGTTTAACTGTTTATACAATTTCCGTTTTTGAGTCATTTTCCGGTTAGATATTCGGAAGTTTGACTATTTATTTCCATTTGCTAGTTAAATAGAAACATTTATCAGCTAAGACATTGCGGATCAAACTTTTAGATAAGATTGTGTTGCCGGAGAAACTTAATCAATCAATTTAGCTGTTTTTACATTTTTTGTTTTTAAGTCATTTTCCGGTATAATATTGATAAGTTTGAATTTTTATTTATTATTGCTGGTTAAATAAAAACATTTATCAGCTAGGACAATGCGAATCAAGTTTTTAAATGAAATCGTGTTACCGGAGAAACTCAATCAGGCAGTTTAGCTGTTTTTACATTTTCCGTTTTTGAGCTATTTTCCGGTAAGATGCCCGAAAATTTGACTTTTTATTTTTATTTGCTAGTTAATTAGAAACCTTTCTCAGCTAAGACATTGCGGATCAAGTTTTTAAATAAGAATGTGTTAGCCAAAAAACTCAATCATCTAGTTGAGCTGTTATCACATTTTCCGTTTTTGAGCTATTTTCCGGTAAGATATCCGGAAGTTTGAAATTTTGTTTTCATTTGCTAGTTAAATAGAAACATTTATTAGTTAAGATAATGGGGATCAAGTTTTTAAATAAGATTGTGTTACTTAACAAACTCAACCAACCAATTTAGCTGTTTTTACATTTTTTGTTTTTAAGTCATTTTCCGGTAAGATATCCAAAAATTTGAATTTTTATTAATTTTTGCTAATTAATTTGAAACCTTTATTATTTAAGTTTTTAAATAAGATTGTGTTATTCGAAAAACTCAATCAGGCAGTTTAGCTGTTTTTAGATTTTTTTATTTTGGGCTATTTTCAAGTAAGATATCCGGAAATTTAACTTTTTATTTCCATTTGCTAATTAAATAGATACATTTATCAGCTAAGATATTGGGGATCAAGCTCGTAAATAAGATTGTGTTAGCCGAGAAACTCTTGTTTAGCTGTTTATACATTTTCCGATTTTAAGCCATTTTCCGGTAAGATATCCGAAAGGTTGGATTTTTATTTGCTAGTTAAATAGAAACATTTATCAGCTAAGATGTTAGGGATCAAGTTTTTAAAGAAAATTGTGTTAGCCGAGACATCCAATCAACCAATTTAGCTGTTTTCACATTTTTCGTTTTTGAGTCATTTTTCGGTAAGATATCCGAAAATTTGATTTTTTATTTCCATTTGCTAGTTAAATAGAAACATTTATCAGCTAAGATATTGGGGTTCAAGTTTTTCAAAAAAATTGTGTTAGCCATTCAATCAACCAGTTTAGTTGTTTTCACATTTTTTGTTTTTGAGTCATTTTCCAGTAAGATATCGAAAAGTTTAAAATTTTATTTTCATTTGCTAGTTAAATTGAAACATTTATCAGCTAAGATATTGGGAATCAAGTTTTTAAAGAAGATTGTGTTAGCCAAGACATTCAATCAACTAATTTAGCTGTTTTCACATTTTATTGGTTTTGACTTATTTTCCGGTAAGTAATCCGAAAGTTTGAAATTTTATTTTCATTTGCTAATTAAATAGAAACATTTATTAGCTAAGATATTAGGGATCAAATTTGTAAATAAAATCTCGAGAAACTCAATCAACCTGTTGAGCTGTTTATACATTTTCTGTTTTTGAGCCATTTTCCAGTAAGACATTCAAAAGTTTGATTTTTTATTTCCATTTGCTAGTTTATTAAAAACATGTATCAGCTAAGACCTTGCCGATCAAGTTTGTAAATAAGATTGTGTTAGCCAAGAAACTCTAGTTTAGCTGTTTATACATTTTCCGTTTTTGATCAATTTTCCGGTAAGATATTCTGAAGTTTGAATTTTTATTTCTATTTGTTAGTTAAATAGAAACATTTGTTAGCTAAGATATTTGGGATCAAGTTTGTAAATAAGATTGTGTTAGCCGAGAAACTCTAGTTTATCTGTTTATACATTTTTCGTTTTTAATCAATTTCCCGGTAAGATACCCGAAAGTTTGAAATTTTATTTTCATTTGCTAGTTGAATAGAAACATTTATCAGCTAAGATATTGGGGATTATGTTTTTAAATAAGATTGTGTTTGCCAAGAAACTCAAACAGGTAGTTTAGCTGTTTTTACATTTTCTGATTATGGGCCATTTTCCGGTAAGATACCAAAAAGTTTGAAATTTTATTTTTATTTGCTAGTTAAATAGAAACATTTATTAGCTAAGATATTGGAGATCAAGTTCTTAAAGAACATTGTGTTAGCCGAGACTTTCAATCAACCAATTTAGCTGTTTTCACATTTTACGTTTTTGAGTCATTTTCCGGTAAGATATCCAAAGGTTTGAAATTTTATTTTTATTTGCTAGTTAAATAGGAACATTTATCAGCTAAGATATTGAGGATTAAGTTCTTAAAGAAAATTGTGCTAGCTGTTTTTGAGTCATTTTCCGGTAAGATATAGAAAAGTTTGAAATTTTTTTTTCATTTGCTAGTTAAATTGAAACATTTATCAGCTAAGATATTAGGGATCAAGTTCTTAAAAAAGATTGTGTGACTCGAGAAACTCAATTAACCACTTGAATTGTTTTTACATTTTTTGTTTTTGGGCCATTTTCCGGTAAGATATCCGAAAGTTTATTTTTTTATTTCCATTTGCTAGTTCATTAAAAACATGTATCAGCTAAGACCTTGCGGATCAAGTTCGTAAATAAGATTGTGTCAGCTAAGAAACTCTAGTTTAGCTGTTTATACATTTTCCGTTTTTGAGCAATTTTCCGGTAAGATATCCGAAAGTTTGATTTTTTATTTCCATTTGCTAGTTCATTAAAAACATATATCAGCTAAGACCTTGCAGATCAAATTCTTAAAGAAGATTGTGTTAGCCGAGACATTCAATCAACCAGTTTAGCTGTTTTCACATTTTCTGTTTTTGAGTCATTTTCCGGTAAGATATAGAAAAGTTTGATTTTTTTTTGCATCTGCTAGTTAAATTGAAACATTTATCAGCTAAGATATTGGGGATCAAGTTCTTAAAGAAGATTGTGTTAGCCGAGACATTCAATCAACCAATTTAGCTGTTTTCACATGTTTTGTTTTTGAGTCATTTTCCGGTAAGATATCCAAAAGTTTGAAATTTTATTTTCATTTGATAGTTAAATAGAAACATTTATCAGCTAAGACATTGCGGATCAAGTTCTTAAATAAGATTTTGTTAGCCAAGAAACTTAACTAACCAGTTTAGCTGTATTTGACATTTTCCGTTTTTGAACAAATCTATTCGGATATCTAGAAGTTTAAAATTTTATTATTATTGTTTAGGTAAATTTGTTTTAGCTTAAATATTGACTATCCAACCTTAAATTAAATTATTAGCTAAATTATTTAGATCTCTCATAAATAAGCGCAATATAAAGTTTTTTTAATGCCTTTCAGAAATTTAAAAGTTTATTTCTATTTGTTAAATAATAAGAAACAATTCTTTGTAAAAACATTTGAAATTTACCAATTATTATTTATGTAAAAATATTTAACGCCGTTTTATTATTATATTTATAATATAACACCCATTTATATCTAAATCTTTTGTTGACATTGCAGTTGTATTACATTTATTATTTATTTAGTTATTGCTAAATAATACCATTAAATTAAATAACAGAGCAATTTGTTTAAATAAATAAAGTTATTGACCTAAAACAAATATATAAGCGCCGCTAAATTCCAATGCTGATACGCATGTTGATGATTTAGCTGGACTATGCTTGGTTGAGAGCGAGGATTCACAAATACGCTTCTTAAACGAATCCGTAGCCGTAGCTAAGTTCAGCCACGTAGCAACGTCACCTACCGGTATAAGTTTATACGATAGGATGCTGTAATTAGGTTTGTTCCAACCGACACTAAACTTGGTTTGTGACCAACAGGATTGTGCGCAGTTCAGTGTTGCCAGGGCTGGCGATTTTTCCCCACTTCTGAGAACTTTAACCGTGTTACTGAGAAAATTCTGAAAACTTGGAAAAAGTGGGTAATTTCTGCAAAATAAATAGTTTAGGTCATTTTGAGAAAATACATATTACTTTAATTAAGAGTTTTATATCATTTCGGTAATTTTATATATTTTTGTTACGTGCTAACCATATTTATTAAATAATTTTATTCTGTCACCACGTCCTATTCTGTTTTTCTACATTACAATTTGTGAGCTTGTTATTCTATTTTATCACCGAATACTGTTTTTATAATATACTAGAATTTGATAAAGCGCTTTTGCATAATATTCTATATCTTTTAGCTGTAGAGTCGCCTAATATAATTTATTGGTACAATACTACGATTTTTATTGCATTCAGTAAAAAGTGGGAATTTTTATGCAAATTTGGGAACTTTTGTAGGTACCATCTGAGAACTTTTTAAAAGTTCACTTGGTAACATTGGCGCAGTTGAACTTTTGCGGTCCAACCGTACACAAACTATGACTCTGACTAGAAATCGAGTTTTTTTTAATTATTAACTGTTTAATTATTTATTTAATTGTAAAAACATAGTAATAAAATAATGTGATACATTACGTCAGGTGTTAAACAATTTTAGTTTTTACGATTTGTTTACATTACATAAGCTTACTTTTTTAAATTGTTTGGATTTAGTCAAAAACTTGGTTGTGGCGCGTTCCAACCGACAAGCAATTTGTTTTCAGTCGGAGACCAGTACAAAGTCGGCGCTTGCGCAGAAATAATCCATGCATAGTAAACAACCAGTTTGCAAACTGATGAGTAGGGACCGGATTATATGCAAATGCATATTTGCATATGCATTTGCATATTTTGACCATATTTAAGCTTTGTTGCATATTTCATTCATTTTTGAGTTTTATGCATATTTCACCAATTTTTAGAAAAAAATATTAATAACGTCATTTTTTAAGTTATATTATGCATTAACATAAAAATATCTCAGAAATTAAACATTAGATATTTTTACTGCCAACTATTCAATTACAATTATTTTAAATATAAAACAAATAAAATGTTTTTTTACATTTATTAGGTTAGGTTAGGTTAAATTAAAAGAAAAAAGATATATTGCCTTTTAAAAAACTAAAGTTGGTTGTTAATGCAAGTATACTAAAAATTAAAACATACATGTACCTGCCTTTATGGTACTCAAAAAACCATTTAAAATGGAGGAATTTAGCCGTACATTTTTTGTCTAACACCCTGTATATATGAAGTTTTATATTTTGACACATTTTACCTATTTAACTTTGTTAAAAATAAAAAATACATAGAATTTGTTATATATTTTGTGTTTTTGATAAAATGATTAAACTATATTTGTTTATATTATGTCGCATATAGTTGTATATTTTGGCATATTTTTGCTATTTTTATGCATATTTTGAGCTTTTTTATTGCATATTTGCATGCATATTTTAGCGTTTGTCGGTTGGAACAAACATAATATACAGGGTGTTAGACAAAAAAACGTACAGCTGAATAACTCCGTTATGTTTTAACCGATTTATACGATTTAAAGACTATTTTAAATGGTTTTTTAAGTATTATAAAGGCAAGTACACACATATTTGTTTTTATTTTCAGTATAGTTGCTATGACAACCATCTTTATTTTTTTAAATAGCAACATACATTTCTTATTTTATTTTTTGAATTTTTATAATATTTTTAATGCAGCCATATAAAATAATAATATACTTTCATTATTATTATTATTATTATTACTTTCATAACAAAAATTTTTGATAAATTAAAAAAAAAAACATATTTTGATTTGTTTTTTATTTAAAATGATCGTAATTGAATAGTTGGCGTAGAAAATAATAAATGTTAATTTTTTTTGAGTGTTTCTATGTTATTATACATAATATAGTAACTTAAAAAATTACGTTTTTAAAATTAAAAAAATTATATAGTTGGTTTTAATAATAAATAAATAATACTCAAGTATGCTTTGTGGTGTTATGATTTTATTAATGCAACATGTTTCGACAATGAACAATTGTCATCTTCAGGCTCTGCAAGGTAATACACAAAACATATAAACAAACATAAGATACAGTTGAAGTGGTACATATAAGTTAAAAGTTAAAATTGTAAAGAATATAAAATTATAAAGAAAAAAGAGAACAGAATACATTATTTATATACGCTTCTGGCGCTGCAGCGTAACGTATGTGAAGGAGGTTATGTTAAGCGAGATATTATTGTAGTAGCAGCTTAGTTAATGATACTTACGTGGGATGGCGTTAGTAGTATTGTTGGGTAGTAAAAGTTTTAAATTTTGTTTAATGTTGATTATATGATTATTAAAATGGATGTGTTTGGAAAAGTTTGAGATTTAATTCTTGTGCAAGTGTTTGTTCACTCTGTGTTTGAGAGCTTGCCCGGTTTAGCCTATGTAGGTTGCGAGGCAGTTGTTGCAGCTGATTTTATAAACTCCTGATTTTTCAAGTATGTCTGTTTTTTGTTTGTTATTGCAGATAGCGTTCTTGAGAGTATTGGATGATGTTAGAGTGGCTTTTATGTCGTATTTGCAAAGAAGTTTTCTAAGCTTGCCACTTGTGTGGTTATGGTATGTGACTTTACGGTATTGAATATTTTTATGATCGTTGGGTAAGGTATGTGGTAGATTATTTAATTGTGATCAATGGGAGTGTTTATTGATGATTTTATTAAAAGAGGCTATTGGAAATTTATTAATTAGGGCTAATTGTCTAATGATGTTAAATTCATGGTTTCGGATATCTGGAGTGAGCGGGATGGTGATGGCTCTGTGTATAAGGGAGTAAAAAAAAGAAATCTTATGGGCGTTACAGTGGTTGGAATCATAGGGTATTATAATTCCGGGGTTAGTATAGTAATAATAAAATAATAATTTTTTTTTTACCATGCTTGCCCTAAATAAAATGAATTGTAACCAAACAAAAAAACTAATTGTGAAACAATTAGTTATCAATTGATACAGTGGATAATGGAAAATGTAAAATCAGCTAAATTGGTTGATTGAATGTCTCGACTAACACAATCTTTTTTAAGAACTTGATCCCCAATATCTTTACTGATAAATGTTTCTATTTAACTAGCAAATAAAAATAAAATTTTAAATTTTGGGGTACCTTACCGGAAAATGGATCAAAAACTGAAAATGTAAAAACAGCTCAACTAGATGATTGAGTTTCTTAGCTAACACAATCTTATTTAAAAACTTGATCCGCAATGTCTTAGCTGAGAAATGTTTCTATTAAACTAGCAAATGAAAATAAAATTTCAAACTTTCGGATCACTTACCGGAAAATGACTCAAAAACGAAAAATGTGAAAACAGCTAAATAGGTTGTATGAATGTCTCGGCTACCACAATCTTATTTAAGAACTTGATCGCTAATATCTTAGCTGATAAATGTTTCAAATTAACTAGCAAATAAAAATAAAGTTTCAAATTTTTCGATATCTTACCGGAAAATGACTCAAAATCCAAATGTGGAAACAGCTAAACTGGTTGATTGATTGTCTCTGCTAATACAATCTTCTTTTAGAACTTGATCCCCAATATCTTAGCTGATAAATGTTTCTATTTAACTAGCAAATTAAAATAAAATTTCAAACTTTAGTATATTTTACCGGAAAATGGCTCAAAAGGTAAAGGTAAAATCAGCTAAATTGATTGATTGAATGTCTCGGCTAACACAAGCTTTTTTAAAAACTTGATCTCCAATATCTTAGCTGATAAATGTTTTTATTTAACTTGCAAATGAAAATAAGATTTCAATTTTCAGGATATCTTACCGGAAAATGGCTCAAAAACGGAAAATGTAAAAACAGTTAAATAGGTTGTATGAATGTCTCGGCTCACACAATCTCATTTAAGAACTTGATCCTCAATAAATTAACTGATAATTGTTTCTATTTAACTAACAAATGAAAATAAAATTTCAAACTTCCGGATATCTTACCGAAAAAAAACTCAAAAACAAAAAATGTGAAAACTGCTAAATTGGTTGATTTAGTTTGTTGGCTAACACAGACATATTTAAAAACTTAATCCCCAATATCTTACCTAATAAAAGTTTCTATTTAACTAGCAAATAAAAATAAAATAAAAAATTTCCGGATATCTTACCGGAAAATAGCTCAAAAACGGAAAATGTAAAAACAGCTCAACTAGATGATTGAGTTTCTAGGCTAACACAATCTTATTAAAGAACTTGATCCGCAATGTCATAGCTGAGAAATGTTTCAACTTAACTAACAAATAGAAATCAAATTTCAAACTTTCGAATATCTTACCGGAAAATGGCTCAAAAACTAAAAATATTAAAAGGGCTAAACTACCGGATTGAGTTTCTCGGATAACACAATCTTATTCAAGAACTTGATCCGCAATGTCTTAGCTGATAAGTTTTTATTTAATTAGCAAATAAAAATAAAAATTCAAACTTATCTATATCATACCGGAAAATGACTCAAAAACAAAATATGTAAGAACAGCTATTATGGTTGATTGAGTTTCTCGGATAACACAATCTTATTTAAAAACTTGATACCCATTATCTTAACTAATAAATGTTTCTATTTAACTAGCAAATGAAAACAAAATTTCAAACTTCCGGATATCTTACCAAAAAATAGCTCAAAAACGGAAAATGTAAAAACAGCTCAACTAGATGATTGAGTTTTTTGGCTAACACAATCTTATTTAAAAACTTGATCCGCAATGTCTTAGCTGAAAAATGTTTCTATTTAACTAGCAAATGGAAATAAAATTTCAAACTTTTGGATTACTTACCGGAAAATGACTCAAAAACAAAAAATGTGAAAATAATTAAACTGGTTGATTGAATGTCTTGGCTAACACAATCTTCTTTAAGAATTTGATCCGCAAGGTCTTAGCTGATACATGTTTTTAATGAACTAGCAAATGGAAATAAAAAAACAAACTTTCGGATATCTTACCAAAAAATGGCTCAAAAACGAAAAATGTATAAACAGCTAAACTAGAGTTTCTTGGCTAACACCATCTTATTTACAAACTTGATCCGCAAGGTCTTAGCTGATATGTACATGTTTTTATTGAACTAGCAAATGGAAATAAAAAATCAAACAACACAATCTTATCTAAGAACTTGATTTGTCTTGTCTTAGCTGATAAATATTTCTATTCAACTAGCAAATGGAAATAAAAATTCAAACTTTTGGATATCTTACCGGAAAATGGCTTAAAAACTGAAAATGTAAAAGAGCTAAACTGCCGGATTGAGTTTCACGGGAAACACAATTTTATTAAAGAACTTGATCCGCAATGTCTTAGATGATTATACGGAAGTTTAAATTTTTATTTCTATTTGCTAGTTAAATAAGATAATTTTTCAGCTAAGATATTAAGGATCAAGTTCTTAAATAAAAAGATTGTGTTAGTCAAAAACTCATTCAACCAATTTAGCTGTTTTTCCTTTTTTTTGTTTTTGAGTCATTTTCCAGTAAGATAAAAGGAAGTTAAAATTTTTATTTTTATTTGCTGGTTAAATAGAAACATTTATCAGCTAAAACATTGCAGACCAAGTAGTTAAATAAAAGTGTGTTAGCCAAGAAACCCAAGTTTATCTGTATTTTATATTTTCCATTGTTGATCTATTTTCCGTTAAGATATCTAGAAGTTTAAAATTTTATTTCCTATTGCTAGTTCAATAAGATTATTTTGCAGTCAAGATATTACGGATCAAATTTTAAAATAAGATTGTGACATTTTTTGTTTTTGAGTCATTTTTTGGTATGATAATAAAAAGTTTGAATTTTTATTTTCATTTGCTAGTTAAAATAGAAACATTTATCAGCTAAGACACTGCCGATCAAGTTTTTAAATAAAATTGTGTTAGCCAAGAAACTCAATCATCCAGTTGAGCTGTTTTTACATTTTCCGTTTTTGAGCCGTTTTCCGGTAAGATATTCAAAAGTTTGAAATTTTATTTTTATTTGCTAGTTAAATAGAAACATTTATTAGATAAGATATTGGAGATCAAGTTCTTAAATAAGACTGTTTTATCCGAGAAACTTAATTTGGCAGTTTAACTGTTTATACAATTTCCGTTTTTGAGTCATTTTCCGGTTAGATATTCGGAAGTTTGACTATTTATTTCCATTTGCTAGTTAAATAGAAACATTTATCAGCTAAGACATTGCGGATCAAACTTTTAGATAAGATTGTGTTGCCGGAGAAACTTAATCAATCAATTTAGCTGTTTTTACATTTTTTGTTTTTAAGTCATTTTCCGGTATAATATTGATAAGTTTGAATTTTTATTTATTATTGCTGGTTAAATAAAAACATTTATCAGCTAGGACAATGCGAATCAAGTTTTTAAATGAAATCGTGTTACCGGAGAAACTCAATCAGGCAGTTTAGCTGTTTTTACATTTTCCGTTTTTGAGCTATTTTCCGGTAAGATGCCCGAAAATTTGACTTTTTATTTTTATTTGCTAGTTAATTAGAAACCTTTCTCAGCTAAGACATTGCGGATCAAGTTTTTAAATAAGAATGTGTTAGCCAAAAAACTCAATCATCTAGTTGAGCTGTTATCACATTTTCCGTTTTTGAGCTATTTTCCGGTAAGATATCCGGAAGTTTGAAATTTTGTTTTCATTTGCTAGTTAAATAGAAACATTTATTAGTTAAGATAATGGGGATCAAGTTTTTAAATAAGATTGTGTTACTTAACAAACTCAACCAACCAATTTAGCTGTTTTTACATTTTTTGTTTTTAAGTCATTTTCCGGTAAGATATCCAAAAATTTGAATTTTTATTAATTTTTGCTAATTAATTTGAAACCTTTATTATTTAAGTTTTTAAATAAGATTGTGTTATTCGAAAAACTCAATCAGGCAGTTTAGCTGTTTTTAGATTTTTTTATTTTGGGCTATTTTCAAGTAAGATATCCGGAAATTTAACTTTTTATTTCCATTTGCTAATTAAATAGATACATTTATCAGCTAAGATATTGGGGATCAAGCTCGTAAATAAGATTGTGTTAGCCGAGAAACTCTTGTTTAGCTGTTTATACATTTTCCGATTTTAAGCCATTTTCCGGTAAGATATCCGAAAGGTTGGATTTTTATTTGCTAGTTAAATAGAAACATTTATCAGCTAAGATGTTAGGGATCAAGTTTTTAAAGAAAATTGTGTTAGCCGAGACATCCAATCAACCAATTTAGCTGTTTTCACATTTTTCGTTTTTGAGTCATTTTTCGGTAAGATATCCGAAAATTTGATTTTTTATTTCCATTTGCTAGTTAAATAGAAACATTTATCAGCTAAGATATTGGGGTTCAAGTTTTTCAAAAAAATTGTGTTAGCCATTCAATCAACCAGTTTAGTTGTTTTCACATTTTTTGTTTTTGAGTCATTTTCCAGTAAGATATCGAAAAGTTTAAAATTTTATTTTCATTTGCTAGTTAAATTGAAACATTTATCAGCTAAGATATTGGGAATCAAGTTTTTAAAGAAGATTGTGTTAGCCAAGACATTCAATCAACTAATTTAGCTGTTTTCACATTTTATTGGTTTTGACTTATTTTCCGGTAAGTAATCCGAAAGTTTGAAATTTTATTTTCATTTGCTAATTAAATAGAAACATTTATTAGCTAAGATATTAGGGATCAAATTTGTAAATAAAATCTCGAGAAACTCAATCAACCTGTTGAGCTGTTTATACATTTTCTGTTTTTGAGCCATTTTCCAGTAAGACATTCAAAAGTTTGATTTTTTATTTCCATTTGCTAGTTTATTAAAAACATGTATCAGCTAAGACCTTGCCGATCAAGTTTGTAAATAAGATTGTGTTAGCCAAGAAACTCTAGTTTAGCTGTTTATACATTTTCCGTTTTTGATCAATTTTCCGGTAAGATATTCTGAAGTTTGAATTTTTATTTCTATTTGTTAGTTAAATAGAAACATTTGTTAGCTAAGATATTTGGGATCAAGTTTGTAAATAAGATTGTGTTAGCCGAGAAACTCTAGTTTATCTGTTTATACATTTTTCGTTTTTAATCAATTTCCCGGTAAGATACCCGAAAGTTTGAAATTTTATTTTCATTTGCTAGTTGAATAGAAACATTTATCAGCTAAGATATTGGGGATTATGTTTTTAAATAAGATTGTGTTTGCCAAGAAACTCAAACAGGTAGTTTAGCTGTTTTTACATTTTCTGATTATGGGCCATTTTCCGGTAAGATACCAAAAAGTTTGAAATTTTATTTTTATTTGCTAGTTAAATAGAAACATTTATTAGCTAAGATATTGGAGATCAAGTTCTTAAAGAACATTGTGTTAGCCGAGACTTTCAATCAACCAATTTAGCTGTTTTCACATTTTACGTTTTTGAGTCATTTTCCGGTAAGATATCCAAAGGTTTGAAATTTTATTTTTATTTGCTAGTTAAATAGGAACATTTATCAGCTAAGATATTGAGGATTAAGTTCTTAAAGAAAATTGTGCTAGCTGTTTTTGAGTCATTTTCCGGTAAGATATAGAAAAGTTTGAAATTTTTTTTTCATTTGCTAGTTAAATTGAAACATTTATCAGCTAAGATATTAGGGATCAAGTTCTTAAAAAAGATTGTGTGACTCGAGAAACTCAATTAACCACTTGAATTGTTTTTACATTTTTTGTTTTTGGGCCATTTTCCGGTAAGATATCCGAAAGTTTATTTTTTTATTTCCATTTGCTAGTTCATTAAAAACATGTATCAGCTAAGACCTTGCGGATCAAGTTCGTAAATAAGATTGTGTCAGCTAAGAAACTCTAGTTTAGCTGTTTATACATTTTCCGTTTTTGAGCAATTTTCCGGTAAGATATCCGAAAGTTTGATTTTTTATTTCCATTTGCTAGTTCATTAAAAACATATATCAGCTAAGACCTTGCAGATCAAATTCTTAAAGAAGATTGTGTTAGCCGAGACATTCAATCAACCAGTTTAGCTGTTTTCACATTTTCTGTTTTTGAGTCATTTTCCGGTAAGATATAGAAAAGTTTGATTTTTTTTTGCATCTGCTAGTTAAATTGAAACATTTATCAGCTAAGATATTGGGGATCAAGTTCTTAAAGAAGATTGTGTTAGCCGAGACATTCAATCAACCAATTTAGCTGTTTTCACATGTTTTGTTTTTGAGTCATTTTCCGGTAAGATATCCAAAAGTTTGAAATTTTATTTTCATTTGATAGTTAAATAGAAACATTTATCAGCTAAGACATTGCGGATCAAGTTCTTAAATAAGATTTTGTTAGCCAAGAAACTTAACTAACCAGTTTAGCTGTATTTGACATTTTCCGTTTTTGAACAAATCTATTCGGATATCTAGAAGTTTAAAATTTTATTATTATTGTTTAGGTAAATTTGTTTTAGCTTAAATATTGACTATCCAACCTTAAATTAAATTATTAGCTAAATTATTTAGATCTCTCATAAATAAGCGCAATATAAAGTTTTTTTAATGCCTTTCAGAAATTTAAAAGTTTATTTCTATTTGTTAAATAATAAGAAACAATTCTTTGTAAAAACATTTGAAATTTACCAATTATTATTTATGTAAAAATATTTAACGCCGTTTTATTATTATATTTATAATATAACACCCATTTATATCTAAATCTTTTGTTGACATTGCAGTTGTATTACATTTATTATTTATTTAGTTATTGCTAAATAATACCATTAAATTAAATAACAGAGCAATTTGTTTAAATAAATAAAGTTATTGACCTAAAACAAATATATAAGCGCCGCTAAATTCCAATGCTGATACGCATGTTGATGATTTAGCTGGACTATGCTTGGTTGAGAGCGAGGATTCACAAATACGCTTCTTAAACGAATCCGTAGCCGTAGCTAAGTTCAGCCACGTAGCAACGTCACCTACCGGTATAAGTTTATACGATAGGATGCTGTAATTAGGTTTGTTCCAACCGACACTAAACTTGGTTTGTGACCAACAGGATTGTGCGCAGTTCAGTGTTGCCAGGGCTGGCGATTTTTCCCCACTTCTGAGAACTTTAACCGTGTTACTGAGAAAATTCTGAAAACTTGGAAAAAGTGGGTAATTTCTGCAAAATAAATAGTTTAGGTCATTTTGAGAAAATACATATTACTTTAATTAAGAGTTTTATATCATTTCGGTAATTTTATATATTTTTGTTACGTGCTAACCATATTTATTAAATAATTTTATTCTGTCACCACGTCCTATTCTGTTTTTCTACATTACAATTTGTGAGCTTGTTATTCTATTTTATCACCGAATACTGTTTTTATAATATACTAGAATTTGATAAAGCGCTTTTGCATAATATTCTATATCTTTTAGCTGTAGAGTCGCCTAATATAATTTATTGGTACAATACTACGATTTTTATTGCATTCAGTAAAAAGTGGGAATTTTTATGCAAATTTGGGAACTTTTGTAGGTACCATCTGAGAACTTTTTAAAAGTTCACTTGGTAACATTGGCGCAGTTGAACTTTTGCGGTCCAACCGTACACAAACTATGACTCTGACTAGAAATCGAGTTTTTTTTAATTATTAACTGTTTAATTATTTATTTAATTGTAAAAACATAGTAATAAAATAATGTGATACATTACGTCAGGTGTTAAACAATTTTAGTTTTTACGATTTGTTTACATTACATAAGCTTACTTTTTTAAATTGTTTGGATTTAGTCAAAAACTTGGTTGTGGCGCGTTCCAACCGACAAGCAATTTGTTTTCAGTCGGAGACCAGTACAAAGTCGGCGCTTGCGCAGAAATAATCCATGCATAGTAAACAACCAGTTTGCAAACTGATGAGTAGGGACCGGATTATATGCAAATGCATATTTGCATATGCATTTGCATATTTTGACCATATTTAAGCTTTGTTGCATATTTCATTCATTTTTGAGTTTTATGCATATTTCACCAATTTTTAGAAAAAAATATTAATAACGTCATTTTTTAAGTTATATTATGCATTAACATAAAAATATCTCAGAAATTAAACATTAGATATTTTTACTGCCAACTATTCAATTACAATTATTTTAAATATAAAACAAATAAAATGTTTTTTTACATTTATTAGGTTAGGTTAGGTTAAATTAAAAGAAAAAAGATATATTGCCTTTTAAAAAACTAAAGTTGGTTGTTAATGCAAGTATACTAAAAATTAAAACATACATGTACCTGCCTTTATGGTACTCAAAAAACCATTTAAAATGGAGGAATTTAGCCGTACATTTTTTGTCTAACACCCTGTATATATGAAGTTTTATATTTTGACACATTTTACCTATTTAACTTTGTTAAAAATAAAAAATACATAGAATTTGTTATATATTTTGTGTTTTTGATAAAATGATTAAACTATATTTGTTTATATTATGTCGCATATAGTTGTATATTTTGGCATATTTTTGCTATTTTTATGCATATTTTGAGCTTTTTTATTGCATATTTGCATGCATATTTTAGCGTTTGTCGGTTGGAACAAACATAATATACAGGGTGTTAGACAAAAAAACGTACAGCTGAATAACTCCGTTATGTTTTAACCGATTTATACGATTTAAAGACTATTTTAAATGGTTTTTTAAGTATTATAAAGGCAAGTACACACATATTTGTTTTTATTTTCAGTATAGTTGCTATGACAACCATCTTTATTTTTTTAAATAGCAACATACATTTCTTATTTTATTTTTTGAATTTTTATAATATTTTTAATGCAGCCATATAAAATAATAATATACTTTCATTATTATTATTATTATTATTACTTTCATAACAAAAATTTTTGATAAATTAAAAAAAAAAACATATTTTGATTTGTTTTTTATTTAAAATGATCGTAATTGAATAGTTGGCGTAGAAAATAATAAATGTTAATTTTTTTTGAGTGTTTCTATGTTATTATACATAATATAGTAACTTAAAAAATTACGTTTTTAAAATTAAAAAAATTATATAGTTGGTTTTAATAATAAATAAATAATACTCAAGTATGCTTTGTGGTGTTATGATTTTATTAATGCAACATGTTTCGACAATGAACAATTGTCATCTTCAGGCTCTGCAAGGTAATACACAAAACATATAAACAAACATAAGATACAGTTGAAGTGGTACATATAAGTTAAAAGTTAAAATTGTAAAGAATATAAAATTATAAAGAAAAAAGAGAACAGAATACATTATTTATATACGCTTCTGGCGCTGCAGCGTAACGTATGTGAAGGAGGTTATGTTAAGCGAGATATTATTGTAGTAGCAGCTTAGTTAATGATACTTACGTGGGATGGCGTTAGTAGTATTGTTGGGTAGTAAAAGTTTTAAATTTTGTTTAATGTTGATTATATGATTATTAAAATGGATGTGTTTGGAAAAGTTTGAGATTTAATTCTTGTGCAAGTGTTTGTTCACTCTGTGTTTGAGAGCTTGCCCGGTTTAGCCTATGTAGGTTGCGAGGCAGTTGTTGCAGCTGATTTTATAAACTCCTGATTTTTCAAGTATGTCTGTTTTTTGTTTGTTATTGCAGATAGCGTTCTTGAGAGTATTGGATGATGTTAGAGTGGCTTTTATGTCGTATTTGCAAAGAAGTTTTCTAAGCTTGCCACTTGTGTGGTTATGGTATGTGACTTTACGGTATTGAATATTTTTATGATCGTTGGGTAAGGTATGTGGTAGATTATTTAATTGTGATCAATGGGAGTGTTTATTGATGATTTTATTAAAAGAGGCTATTGGAAATTTATTAATTAGGGCTAATTGTCTAATGATGTTAAATTCATGGTTTCGGATATCTGGAGTGAGCGGGATGGTGATGGCTCTGTGTATAAGGGAGTAAAAAAAAGAAATCTTATGGGCGTTACAGTGGTTGGAATCATAGGGTATTATAATTCCGGGGTTAGTATAGTAATAATAAAATAATAATTTTTTTTTTACCATGCTTGCCCTAAATAAAATGAATTGTAACCAAACAAAAAAACTAATTGTGAAACAATTAGTTATCAATTGATACAGTGGATACCTCAGTTATTAATTTTAAAACAGTAAGAAAATGAGTATTTTTGGATTTTAAATTAGTTAAAAACACCTGCGTCAAATATAATTTAAAAATCTTTGTTTATAGATGCTACAGATTTTAATCTAAAAATTTCAAAATGTTTTGCCATACTTGTTAATATAGTTTTTTGAACGTATAAATTATAAATAGTAGTATTATTTTCAAAACTATATTAAGAAGTTTAATAAAAGAAATTAAAAACTGAGTAAAAGCAAAAAATCTTCAGAAACACTAACTATGATTTTGTCTGTTGTCAAAACAACACTTACAGATTTATTATTATAATAAAGTTTGTTATGGCTGAAAGACTACGGTCGATAGCCGTTTGTACAAAACATTTTTTTCCTTCTATGTATTATACCTGTTCAAAATGTTGTAAATTACTTGTGCAATAAAAATGTTATATATATATAAAGTTTGTTAATAAGATTAAGATACAATTACCTTATCATATCTTTTAGAAAGACATGAGCTACTGCAATGATTTTTTTATCTTAGAACTCTATTTGTAACTCATATATGTCAGAGGATCTGTTGTCAACTGTTTTAGTTAGAATTTATATTAAGTAACTGAAAAAAAAAATTATTTTAAAATTATTTATAAATAAATATTTAATATTATATATATATATATATATATATATATTTATAAATGCGCTTCTTTTATTTTAAAAAAATTGACCTATTGCATTACCGTTCAATCTAACTATTTTTTTTAATATATTGATTTCTACAATGTTTAATTTTTAGAATAAAATTAAAAAAAAAAAACATATAAAAGTTTGTATAAAAGCTGGTTGAGACCTTTACTATATGGTCATCTATAATAATAATAAAATAAATCAATAAGTTTCTACCACAAATACTTTATTGGTATATTACTAATATATATATATATAAATATAAATACAAACCAAAGTTTACGACTTAAGTTTCGACTTTTGAAAACCATCAAGTCAAGTGAGAATAAACTAACAAAAATTAAGATTTGTTTAGAAAAATTAAGTAGTAAGTAAGTTAAGTGAGAGAAAATAAATTGCATTACTGATAGTCTAAAGGAATTTAATAAGTAGAAATTTAATTAAGCTTAGTGTCATTTGTATATTTGTGTAACATTCTAATTTTATTAACTTTGGTATGATTATAACTTATAATTAATAATGATTTGCAAATGAATTTGTATCGTGATTTATCTTGTTCTGTATATTGTGTTTCAAAACTTTGACCAGTTTAACATTACACTATAGCATTGTATATTTGATAATTTGCAACTTGGTCTAAAAGCAGTTTGTTGATTTTGTTTTCGAAAAATGTGCGCTGTTTTCTGTGGTTTTTTTCAAAATAAGTTAATGTTGTGAATAAATTTTTGTTTAAATTTGAAACCTTTGGATAAATTTAAAAAATTGTGTTTTGATATAATTTATTATTAATGAAATTAAAAAAAAACATATTAATAAATCACATTTCTTATAATATAATATGTAATTTTATTCTGTTCTAAATTATAATTGTGATTTGATAATTGGATTGCTCTATGTGCCATAGCATAATAAGTTGATAGCTTATGTGACATAGAATGGTAGGATTAGAAAGGAATTGTAGAATTGGCGCTGATCACTTTTCTAAATTGAATTCAATTTTATTATTGTTGTGAATTAAGGTTAAGTCTAAAAAAAATATTTAATTTTTTTTTTCTGTTTTAATGGTAAAATTAATTTTGGAATAAATGTAAATTACGCAATTATATCGTACACGTACCAATACCAGAATGATATATTTGTTTTTGTAAAATCTAAAGTAATTATTTTATTTTTACGGAAAACCCATTGCTAGACCTGAAATTTGCTAATAAAATTGATTGTAAAAATTATTTTGAGTTAAGCAAGTTTCAAATGCATTATACAGTTTTAAATTAGTTATACGGTTTTTAACTGATTTATCTAATATATGCTAAACAATGTCAAGACATTTATTTGTTGGAATATTTAAAAACATATTTGTAATGTCGAAAGATATTTATTTAGAGTTTTTTGGAGTGGTTATTAATTTTAAGACCACTTGCTCTAGTGCGCTATTTACTGGTAGTATCTTCGACGACCTTCTTCTTGACATAGTAATATCCCCACAGGATGTTTAACCTTAGTGGGTATCTTTGAAGATTTTTTTTTTAAACCTCAATGTATCCAGAAACGTAACCCCTGATGTCATCTCCATAACGCAATTCCCTGAAAAGACAGCCACCGTTTCTTGCGGCAACTACCAGGGAAAACTAAACTAGTAACTCCGCACAAACAACACAAGCATCAGCAACAGTCCTGAATTGTTGCTAATCACCGCTTAGACCGTAACACTGTGTTCAAACCAAAAAACAATTAAAAAAATTTAAATTTTTATTTTTATAATATGTTAACCTCAAAAAAGCATTTGATAGGATCAAGAAAGATGATATATGGAAATAACTAGAAGAGAAAAGAATTGAGAACACATAGTGAGATTGAACAACGAAAAATCAAAAGAATTCCAAACGAAGAAAGGGGTTAAGCAAGGATGTATGCTAAACGCATTTCTTTTCTCAACTGTGCTAGATAAAGCAATAAAACAAGCAAATAAATAAATGAAAATGCTAAAAATATGATATTGGAAGATGGAAATATAGCAGTGATTGCAGAGACAGAAGAAGAGCTTCAACACAACATGGAAATAATAGAAGAGCAACTAAAAAACATAAACATGAAAATTAACTTTAAAAAGACAAAGACCATGATAATTGACAGAAAAAAACTGATTCACAAAATAAGAATAAAAAGAAGAATAATAGAACTGGTTGAACAATACAGATACCTGGGTACAATAATACAAAGCAACGGAAAATTAGACAAAGAGATAGATGACAAAATATAAAAAACAGCAAAAAAAAATTAAATAATGTTAAAAAACACATTTTTCAACAGAAAAACTACAAAAAGAGAAATAGTTAAAAAAGTAATAATACCAACATTAACATATAGTAGCAAAACATGGACAATGACAAGAAAACATATTATAGAAAGAATAAATGCAATGGAGATGAGATTTTTTCGGAAGATCGAAAACAAAACAAAAAAAGATAAAATAAGGAACGAGACATACAGGATAAACCTACAAATTACACCAATACAAAAAAAAATTACAAAAGGACAAATGAGATGGTATGGACATATCAGAAGAATAAGTGAAGAAAAAACACCCAGAAAATAATGAAACAGCGCAATAAAGGAAGAAGCCACAAGAATAAGAAAGACTTGGAAATAAATAAAAGAGATAGCCAAGGCTAGGAAGAAATGGTGCAAATATTATTACACAAATTAATAAAATGTACGCCTCACACCGAAAGGTAAAAAGGCAATTAAATAAATAAATAAATAAATTATTATAATACTTAAAACAATCTGCTAATTCTCTAGGCATATTGCTAAATAATAATAATAATAAAAATACTATATTAGTAAATAATTTACATATTTAACAAAAACACATGTACATGTATCTTCTTGAATTAATATTTAAATGCAATGATTTTTAAACGATATATGTGATGTTTCAAACAAATTAAAATGCTTGTATAATTATAAAATGTGCGTAGTTTGTTGCATGGATGTTGCATCTAAGTATATTTATGTTACGCGTAATTTTTTGTTGATTAAAATTAAAATTGAGATTGCTTAGTAGTTCTGAGCTAGATAGTAATATTGTTATTGAACAAGATTACTAAACTAAGCGTAACAAAAAAATCAAACACAATAAAATAAATTTAAACATTTGTTATTCAAATAAAACTAGGTTTTAAAACTTAAAAAAATAAAAAATTATATTTTTAATTCTGGCTATAACACAAAAATCTTTAGCTAGCAATATATGCATAGAGAATAGTAGCCTCAAATATTTTCTACTTTGTACGTTCATTGACACTAAAAACAGTGTATAGCATAAAAAAAATTAGCACTAATCAATTTTAAATTAAGAATAATAAATTTCTAAGTTTTGTCACTATTTCGATTTTATTTTGTAAATAATTAAGTGATGCATTTTTTGCATAGTTGAGTATCAGTTTTCAATTACTCCTTAAACTTTTTTTAACAACAAAGATGACCAAAATCATAAAAAAACATACAATCAAAATAAATAAACTTTGTAGTAGTATAAACCAAAATTAAGAAAAAAATTGGTAAAGTAACGGTTTCGGTTTTTTACTTCCTTTTTTATTTTTCAAAACTTGCAGTTTTTTGTCATAATTAGCTTGTGAAATAAACATTAAGTATTTGACTGTTGTTGTAAGATCACATCTTTTTATTTGAAATGGCTGTTTACTCTAATGCAGAATTAGAAAACATTCATTTCATGTATGGTTGTGCTCATAATACTATAAAATTGATCCAAAGATTGAGTGATATTGATTCATTCATTAAACAGTGCTATTTATCCAAAAGACCATATCATATTATCATATCTTTGCTGGTTTTAGAGAAATGTATAAAGTATTGTTGTTTTTCTGTAAATGTATAAAGAATTGAATAAATCCCTATAACACATTGTATACAAAACAAGTTGCTAACTTTTAATGACCACCATAAGAAGATTTATCTACTTGTTTTGCCCTTGAAAAACAGTTTTTGCTTGCTAACTAAATAATATAAAAAATATTTAAAACACTTAAAATTGAAAAGAAAATATTAAGATAAATAAAACACATTTACTATACTGTACTATATCACGAATATATTTAAAAACCGTAACATGTTTCAATCTTTTACTTGTTTGTATCATATCATATTTTATCGTCTGATCATGGCCTTGTAATAGGTTGAAATATATTCGTCATTTGTGTTTTATTTATCTTAAAATAAACTATCACATAGTAACAGGCACCGCTATTCAAGAAAATATTAATTTATATGAAATTTTGTAATCAGATAGATTTTTACTAAAAAAAATTTTTTTTTTATTACTATTGAAACAATTATAATATATATATTAAAATAAATAATTACGCTAATTAGTAACATTTTAAAGTTATAACATAATAATATGCTAAAACTACTATTAACACGTTGACTGCTACAGCAATTTTCATGATTCTGGTCTACAGACACATCAATTTTGTTATATAATATTGTTTGAAACTGCAGATATAGCTTATAGAAATTAAAATGCCGTTTTTTTAAAAATAAGCTGCAACAAGTGGTAGTTGGCATATGTAACAGAATATTTACTGCTGAAGAAGTTCCACAAAAATATTGTTGACTTCCCGGGCCAGAATTCAAACAAGTTAACTTGTAGTTGGCAGTCAACATGTTAACTAAGTATAATGTATTGTTATGCCATAAATTTGTCGTTTATTATTTAAATAAAATAAAATTTATTGATTTTATTGATACGTAACAACGTCATACGTTATTGTGTTAAATTACTCAACATAAATTGTGAAGCAAAACATCTAGTTTGGGTTGCGTAGATTAAGATTAATTTTTAATTGCAAGTTTCACTTGTTTAAACAAAATAATTAGTACAAACATAAAATTATTTGAGTTCAATAATTTTATAATTTTAGTTTAAGAATTAAAATCTAATTTTATTTTTAACGATTTTGTAAGTGCAGTTTCTTTTATTTTATAAGAGTTTTTTAAGTCATAAAATACACTGGATTAAAAAAAAAGTACCATTGCAAAGGAGTTGACGTACAACTTTGAAATTTATTGGAAATAGTTAATGTATGTTGATATATATACGCCAAAGCAATTAATAATAATAATAATAATACATTTATTGCGAATAAGAAATTACATTACAATAAAATACATAAAAATTACAAATAATAATTGTGTTCCTATTCGCAATAGGTCCAAGATTAGTTTGACTCGATGTGGTTACATCAAGACATCTATTCTTCCCCTTGGACCTTAATTAACAGTGAATTATTTTTTTTCTTTTATTGCACCAACTTATTAAAACTTATTGCTATTTTCTTGCCAGTAAATATTAAAAACATTCTAAAAAAACAAATAAATAATTACAACGGACACAGCAGAGATCGGCGTGATAAACTCCGCCGTTATGTCTTGCTGTCATATTTTTTAAATTATTGTAACAATTTGCAAAATGCCAATACCCCGAAATTCCGTGTATGTTTACTACAATGTATGTAAACTACTTGACAATAATCACATGCGGTTACCGCCTACCTACCCGATTGCTATTTCAGAACAGTATTGCACGGCGACGATCTCAAGCGGTAATTAGAATCATTATTCCAATATTTTACCGTGTGGCAATATTGATGTACATGTTTAATGACTTTAATTGTTTAAAATACTGTTTTAAAATTTGTTTCTAATGTGTGGAACATATTAGTTTATTAATAATACATAAAAACATTGCTTCATTCATTGCTTGGTGAAGATTATAATATGTATCTGAGTGTTTACATATTGATGCATATACATATTATCATGTCATAACTTATAAATATAAGAGCCCAAAATTAATTTGTAAGCATTTAAATGTATTCCTATTGAAGTTTATAAAGTTTCCATTATTAATAGTAATATAATCAAAGTTTGCAAGATAATATTAGCAAGGTGATTGGCATTAGTTAACTTAACTTTTTTGCCAGTCTCGACCATACAAATGTGATCTCACGATACAGTACCGTTGTGTGTGATGAGTGAGTACGCAAGTGAATCTTGAATGAACGGATTCCGGTGGTCTCGGGCGTTTGCAGGTCTACCCGGAGTAATACCGCATGGCTCGTTGACCCGCTCAGCTGATAGTCCGCTGCGCGAATGAAGGCACCTGCACCTGCACTTCACTCAATAGCGGTGTAGAGTGAAAGTCTTTGAGCCCGTGCGTTCTCGCGTTCGTACTTGGTGTGTATGTCTGGTCCTGAAGATTGGTCAGTAGCACACACACAGTACGACCATTCAGCTCTGTTTGCGACAGGTGCTAACACAGCGTGCGCGTTCCGTGCAATAAAAAACTCTTATTTTGTTAAGACTTTAACATATCAAAAATTAAATACAAAAAATATAGTAGACAGCAATAAAAAAGTGACTGAAACTTTGATTTGTCGGGGTTAGTTTGTGTTTGTGTAGTGATACCATGGGTGGTGCCGGTTGGTACCTACTCGTGGTCCTGGCCGCGGGTTGTTCGGTTCTTGCATCTAATCGGGGTAGCCCACGCTTACCAAGGACTAGTGCCGGACAATTGGCCGCCGCCGCCGCCGCTCAAAATAAAACAAGTGCTCAATTACGTAGCACTAGAACGGTTTCGTCCACTATTGGACCACCACCAGGCCGTGGAGCTAGTACACGTACAAGGTGAGGAATAAATAATAAGAGTGAAAACTTAAGGTTAATATTATAACGATTATCTCGAAGAGTAAACTAATTTATTATTTTGTTCTATTAAAAGGTAAAAAAACAAGATATTTTCCAAAGTGATAACATTATTATGTAAATGTAACTGAATCAAATTATTCGATTTGATATGATAATTACAACAACGGGGAAAATATTTTTACCGGTTAAATGAGGTTTATAATTATGTTACAAATTAATCCAAATATTTTTATTTACCTTACATAAAATATAAAACTGGATTCTTACAATATAAATAAACCGACTTGATGATCAGCACGTAATAAATTATTTTTGTTCATATTCTAAATAGCCAATTATGAAATTATATAGATTACAAAATCGGAGTGATGTGATCATCTTAAATGCCACATCAGCATTTTGAAATGCAAAATTAATATACTAATTTACCATTTACTAAATGAAAGAAATCATATTACGATTTGTTAAAAATATGTTGTTGAAAAATATAACAATAACTAAATTGTATGCATTGTATCATCAATATATTGAGTAGCAAAATTCAATAGCTTTCTGAAAAGTGACAATAATTCATTATGTAACAAATCATAAATAAGTATTTAATTTATAGTTAAAATTAATGTATTACAAATCAATAAAATATATATGTATCTCTTCTATTAAGGTATACTATAACTTTCTAGTAATCTATTTAATGTTTGTAAACATAAAATTATAATATGATATATAATTCTAAAATCCCATAAATAGTTTAATTTCATGGTTTTTCATATAATTTCTCTTTCAATGAGAAGCTCTAGTTTGCAATAAAACCGAATATTATGAATAAATAAATTATAAATTATAAGTAATTTTCACTTTCAATGTTGAGACATTGAATTGTAATCACTAACATATTAAGCAAGTAAAAAAAAAATCTAATTTTGTACAAATAACAAAATATGTTTTTAACTACTTAACGCAATTAAGATAATACAGTTTATTACAATAAATTCTAAATGTAATATATTTTGAATGAGTTGGACTTAATAAGAAACAACAGACATGAATGTCTAATAACAGGATAATAATATAAAAATAGATACTAGGTACTATTATAATTATTGTAATTATACCATATTATTTTAAATCCATTTATTGTTAAAAAATACTGTTTTAAATGAATTTATACATGTTTTCTTTTATTAATTAATTTTGCAATTAAATAATAAACTGAAAATGATTACATTTTGTTTAATTTTTTACAATTACAACTAATAACCGTTGCAAGTAATAAATGGTACATTTAAATATGAAATGAAGATACTGCACAATGAATGTACAATGAAATATTGATAGTGGAATTTAAGCTGTTTTACAGTTTGCAGTACTGTTCTTCTTACTAACTAAAAACAAAACAAAATCTATTTTACAGACCTACCTCTAATATTCTTTTTGAAATATGTTGTTTTAAAGTTTTTGTTTATACTTTGTAATTTGAATGAATCTATCAAGCGGTAGTGTAGTTGCTTAGGTCCTGGGATCCCATGTTGTGAATACTGAGTTCTAACCATACTCTTCTGTAAATACGCTTTGTGGTTTTTGCAACAATCAAAGTTACAAACAGTAATCATTTTTTTCTAATTTCACCCCTCATTAAGTTAAGGTTGATAGAGAATAAAAACGTTAATTTTGTTCAAAATATAAATATACAAATAGATTATTCTAATGTTTCTATTATAACTAATTAAAAATAAATTAATGAACGGCTATTAATTAAAAAACAATGATTGTACTTACAGTATATTTTCTCTTTTAATGCAATTGTTATTGTGTGTATAATCAACATAATTATTGTAACTTTTTTCAAACAATATTTATGACTTAGAAATTTTGCACGGGAGACAGTTTCACACTTTAAGTGCCGCACCTTAATAATATGTTAATAATTATAATACATTTATATATTATACTCAATCAAATAAGACCTAACATTAAACTAAGCAAAATTATTATCACATCTTTGTTCATAATTAGAAATAAACTTTTAAAATTTTATAAATATCAAGTGTTTTTTTGTTTTACCTTACTTATGCAAATTTTTGAATATTTTGATTTGGTTAAGCTCAGTATATATAATTAGGAGTACATTATGATTGATTTTTATTTTTATAATTAAAAAACTATTAATCAAAATGTGTACATATATTATATTAAAATATGCTTACAATTACAAATTGTTAATTTAAATGTGTAAATTGCCAAAATTAAATACGTTGTTGCATATTTATATTAAATAAAATAAAATTTCCTTTTAATTTAAAAACGAAAGTAACAAATATATTTACATGAAATAGAAAACAATCAGTTAATATTTAATACAATATTAAATTTTAATTTATACTTACTTGGAATATGATTATTTGAAATTATTTATCATATAAAATTTAACTTTAGGTTAAGTTATGATAAGATGTAACTGTGATCAAATCTATACATGATAGGTATAGATAAAGATAAATAGAAATTAATTATTGTTATTTGAAACAAACTATTCTAATATACCATATTATATTTTAATTAAATATGTATAAATTAATATTTCAAATACATTATGGTTCAAATTATGCGTGAATATAAAATAAGATTATTATTATTAGTTCATTTTTTTGAAGTTGGTCTATTTCTGCTGCTAAGGCTAATTACCGATGCCAGAAGTTAAGACTACTACATCTTATCATTTTTTGCAAATTCAGGAATTGAAAAAGTTATTGGGTTTATTAAAGTCATGCAACATTTATTGTTATATTACTATAAATGTTAATTGCAAATATGTTTAATTCTTTATATAATAGACAACTATTTATTATTATGTAATAAATAATTGTATTATTAGAGTATACAACGAGATAATAGATGTATTAAGAAGACAATGCCATTTGAATTGCCAGTTAAAATAGATTATTTATAAATATTAAATATACTATAGAGTGTAGACCAATTTAATATTATAATAACTTTAAAAGATTTTAGCTGTTTTGATACTTAGCTGCTGTTTGGAAATTGTTTGGGTTGGTGTTTTTGAAAAAATTAACATGGCCCTGTAAATTCATTCATTCGATTATTTTCATTATAGAGCACATTTAATAACACGAGTAGATTTTTGCAGCATCAATTTATAAGTTTTAATAAAACTCGGACATACCGGTTTCAAAAATGTTTCATTATAAAGAAAGATAAATTAAAAGAATAACGAAAGTTTATTGTAACGCTTTATTACTTGACAAGTTAAAGGCAGAAGTTGTGATCCATTAAAACAACGCAATTGCTCCCGTTTTGATAACTTCTGTCATTGTTGACTTTTATTATAGAAATTCTAGTTATTTTTCACATTTTACTATAGTGACGTAATATCTATGACAAAAATGACTAGCAATCAATACGCAACTCCTGGTCTTTACCAACAATTTCTTATTTTTTAGACTTAAAGTTTGACAAAAAAGTTTTTATTGAACAAATAAATAATAAATTATTATATTTGGAATGCAGAAAAGAAAAAGACTGTTAGTTTTTAATCCAAGTATTTGCTCAAACAAAACATATTATATAATTTTTTTACCAATCTTTTTTTTATTTTTTATTTTGTTTTTGTTTTTTTTATTTTTTATTTTGTTTTTGTTTTGAATTACTATTATAAAAACCCACTACTGTTAGTTTTCTATCCAAGTATTTGCTCAAACAAAACATATTATATAATTTTTTTACCAATCTTTTTTTAATTTTTAATTTTGTTTTTGTTTTTAATTACTATTATAAAAACCCACTACCTAACAAACATGTAATTACGCAAAACCAAGGGATGGTACTCGTTTTATTATTATAGCTGAAAAATTTATTGAACGATCTATTTTCTCTGCAACACGTTAAAAAAATAGAGTTATGGTTTCTAAAAAATAAACTAATTTTAAATGCCAAGAAAACACAAAAAAACTGGTTTACTCTTAGCCACTAAAACTGAAATGCCAAAAGAAATAACTTTGTCAAATTACTGGTATGCAAATAGACAAGAAATTAACTTGGTTATCACACTGATACACTACATGATAAGAATATTAAAATCAATAGTTGAACTAAGACCACTAAAAATTATTCACCACGCCATTTTTAAATCTCTCTATAAACTATGTGTGCTTTTAATTACAATGACAGTAGAAGAGGTTTGTTCAGAGCACTTAACATATTGACAGTTATTGGGCTGTACATGTACGAATTGTTAATTTTTAACTATAAAAATTAGTGATGCCGCCGGATTCACTTTTTTGCCGGAACCGGATACCGGAACCACTACCTACAAAAAAACCGGAACCAAATCCAAGACCGGATCCAACCGGATAGGTCCATAAAAATATAAAAAAATAATCAATATTTATCAGAGCCGGCATCCAACGTCTTCAGCAAAAGACTATTTTCTCAAGCTGGAGATGTCTAGAAAAAAAAAAGAAACTGACTGACCGCAAATCATGGAGAAAAATTAATATTCTTACATTATAATTTAAATATTATTTGATAGCAATGATTAATATAATATTTTAATTATTATTTATTAATATTATTATAATTTATTTATTTTTATTATTATTTTTTGTTTTTTTTTACATTTCTATTCTACTTTTATTAGTTTTATTTATTTAAAAAAAAAATCGGATCCGGCCAGGTTTGGCCAAATCCGACCGGATAGTTATCAAGATCCGGCCGGAATCGAATCTTTCAAATATTGGCCGGATTTTCCGGATACCGGATCTTGATCCGGTTCTGGCGGCATCACTAATAAAAATACATTTATTTGAAGATAATCAAATCTGTCATTTCTACAGTACGAGAAATGCAAACTATACATACTACTTGCTTATTCAATTATTAGTATTTACTACCTAACAATATTATGGAACATTAGTCCAACATTACTTGGTTCTAAATTATAGCCATATTTGATTATACTGTGATAAATTATAATATACTAGATCTAATAAACATGTATCGTCAAAACAAGTTTTATAAGACATATTTTTATGCATGCGCATAAGTTTAAAACATAAATAAGAAAACGTACTGACAATCTGACTGAATTCAAGTTTATGTCTACTGATTTAATTCTTTTTTATTGTTACAACCTTTTAAACAAAGTTTTCCGTAATGTTATAAGTATAATGATACACTTTTTTTAATCTTTTAATAAACTCTATGCTCACACTTAAAAGCGTTTTAATGATTCAAAATAGAAAAATGATTTAATAAATCAAGTCAATGTTACTATTTTTTATTTTGCGTCTTTTAAATTATTATTTATAATTATTGAATTGTTAAAACATCCTATAATAACATTGTTGGTTTAATTAATTTTTATTGTTACCAACCTTTTAAAACAAAATATTCTGTATCGTAATCAGTTTATAACGATGCTCGTTGTACAATTTATAAAATCTTGTTTTTTTTAATAAGCATTTTATGATGACGTTGCGATCACAAAATATATTTTTTTAAATTAAACTCTATAGAGTTAATTTTAAAATTATATAAAAAATGTATTTTAATATATGATTTAATTTGCACAAATAAAAATTACAAGTAAACAATTATACTGCTCATGGACCCACGTTTGTGGCGAGACGTAACATTTGGCTCCGAAGATTTTTGAAGCCAGATGTAAACCGAACAACCCATATGAAGTAACTGTCTCACTTGATTGGAGATTAGCGAAGATAAAGTGTAAAACAACCAATATTTATTTGTGGATTTGTTTATATTTGTAACTACCATATTCAGCTCACGTGGTTAAATCTAAAAACAACTTATAAACAACAACAATATAACTGAAACAATTGCTAAGTTTTTAACAATTAATTTCACATAATAAAAGCTAAAAAAGTATATGTTGTTTCTATGCATGTTTATACTCCGGACAATGTAGGCAACCAGATATTACTTTGTAATATTTGTAACCATAAATAATATTAAATTGCAAATCAAGAATCTATTTTTAAATTTTTTTAATTTACGTATTTGTGCTACCATATATCAAATTTAAAAATATAATGATTTCTATTATTATTTTAGTTTTGAATTTTGATTAATATTCTTAGGTGTTAAAATAGATAATTATTTTAACAACTTATTATATTGTTGTATATATGTAGTTAAATTTACTACATACGTAGTTCTCACGTTTTATAATACGCATATATTTCCTTTATTATACTAACAAGTAAACCTGTCATTTAAATACTTTTTATAATATTTCCTGTGTTCACAATAATTAATTATTTTAGAAAACAAAATATATACAATCTAAAGCAAGGTTACTATATAAGAGCAAAAACCAATTTCCTACAACAAAAAAAAATTAAAACTAATGAGTGAAGTGTCCTTCTCATACCGATGTCCTTACCCCAAATGCTTACTTGCACGTTCATAAAAAAAGAAATCTAGTTCTTAATAAGAATAAGAAGCACTGATTTGTGTTACGAAACAGTATTGATTTTGATCAAATTGATTTGAATCAACAAATGATTAACCAATTAATAAAAATGAGTTTGAGTCTAAATGTATTTATTAATGCTTTTATAATCAATGCGACTAATATATCATACAAAATCACTCAAAAAACAATAAATGTATAAGGTACCAAAATAGGCTATACTGAAAATTAACATAAAATTTCTGTGGGAAACTCAACTTTTACTTTTCATAACCTCGTTATAATTGAGTTTTCGATTTTCACGACGTTAATGAATGAACTGAATCATCTTGCCGGGTCACAATTTACATACAGTTTCATATCTCTAATTATTATATCCCAACCTTTAATGTCGAGAAAAATAGGGTTGTGTAATGTCATAACTGATTCTATGTAAATGTAACCAGGCTGATAATTTCGATCAGCAGTTTTAATGGCGCACTCGTTTATAGTTGCAATGATTAATAAAAGCAAGTAGAAATGTTGCAACTGGACGATCTTTTTTTTCTAGTATGAATTCGCTGGGTTATCGAACTTTTTAATACACGCAGCAGAGAGAACGAATTTGTGAACAGGCATCCTTGACACGCTTATGTGTCGTTCGTTGGCTATACAGGGCTTGAATAAAATCCGAAACAAAATCAGGCGAAATGTCATATATTTACATATTGGCTATTGTGTCCGAGAGGAAATCTCATTACATATGCAATGAATTTGTCTGTAATTTAAAATGATTTTAATATATTTTGATAATGCCTATTTGATACTTAAAATTACATATTTCACTTTTACTTTACGGCAGAATGTCGAATTCATGTATTTATGTATGATAAATAAAACTCAATAGAAAAATACCAATAATTAACTGATAATACCCATAAATGGTTTCTTAACTATTAACTTAATAAAAAAATGACGACAACACATTCACAGATAAATGCGGCACTATAAAACATGGATTAAATTTGATAGTATTGGTTAGTTAAGTTGACCAATGCTTTTTATTTTTATTACAATCATAAACATACATTACTTCTGACTTTAAAATGAGTGTGAAAACATCGAAGATGCACAGTATTGAAAAGAATTTTATAGAGATTCGTTTTTCTTATAAATATTTAATCTTGTTGAGTAATTTAACTTTTATTGTCCACATATTTACACCATTTAGATAGTGCCCTAGACTTAACTTATCAGAGCAGAATATGTAATATAGGAACAGAGAAAGTAGGAAGCCCTGGGGACCGCTTACTTGTTCAACATATAATAAATATATTGTATTGTAGAAGATATATTAAAAGATATTTGTCAAACATGAAATAATAACATAACATATTTTGTCATTAAAATTTTAATTTATGTTAGTTACTTATTTAAAATGGCTATAATAATGATTAGTAATTAATTTTTCAATAATAATGTTATATAAGAATTTCAAACATGGATTGAATCAGGTTCACGCTTTTACGCATTTTAATCCAATTACTTATATTAACATCCCTTTTGATAAAAAAATCATGTTCTAGTTTTTTACTTGAGACATTAAAATAACTCTTTTAGTTTCACAACAAAAATCTCGCTCATAGAACTGCCGAAGCGAGGCAAAGCAATAGCCGTGTCGTGTTATGTAGAAACTGAAAGTCTCATTCATAAATAAATATATCACGAGCTTAATAAATATTTTTGTTGCAATAATATTATATTTATGCTATTAATTATAATGAAAGGAAGTTAACGATACTAAAAGTACAATCAGTTCCTTTTTGAAATTAGCAAATTGATTGTAAATTAGCTTAATTCGAGTTGCTATAATGCGCAGTTACATGAGTATTAGTAGAAAATTTAGTATTAAAACAAATGGTAAGCTTGAAGCAATTTTTAGAAATTTGCACAATTTGTTGTATAATATGTTTGATAATGTAATAAATGTAGCCAATATTTTTTGAAGAAGGAAATTGACTCCCATCAACCACCAACGGCTCTATGTATATAATTAATTAATACTATAAACAATCATTATTAACTATCTATATAAGTAAGCTTGTTTGACAACATAAAAATTATAGTTTAATGAAACACAAAAATTTAAAATCAATTACTCAAACCCAATCTAACTCCAAATTGGCCGAATCATATACAGACAATTGTTTCGGTTTTTACAAATCTTCATCAGTGCATCTTGGTGGTACGGCATTGCTTGATGGTAACGAATGAATATGAATAATTGATTTACGTGCTTTTATCACAAATTATATAATAATTAGTGGTGCAAAGTAATTGTAGCTTTATCGAGTTGCTTCAACCAAAGAAATTGAATATTATCAATAAATTACAGCATTGGAACTGCCGTACTACCAAAATGCACTTTTATTTTTATTAAACTATATTTTATTGTCTACCTCTATAGACATTGCAATTTGGGTGCCAATTGCGAAAATATTTGGTTTCTTTGGTTAAAGTAACACGATGTAGCTACAATTAGTTTGCATCACTACTTATAAAAATTATAGTTAGAATTTATGCTCCCACCATTTGTACTTAAACTTTTCAAAGACAACAGTTAGTCTTAAGTCTTAAGTTTTTTCTTTTTTATTGAATATTTACATCATTACATTACATTTGTTATTAGTTACATTGTAATTTTTTTTGTATTTTTGCTTATTTAGTTATTAGTGTCTACTATGTTTATTATTATTTTTGCTAAAAATCGAAACTATTTATGTTTATTATTATATTTTTTTAAATAATTTGGTTAATACGGTTGTGCCGTTTCTTATCACGGCGTGCCACCACACATTTACTTTTTTGTAATACTGTCTTCTATCATGAAGTAAAGTTTGGGTTTTCAAAAGCCCAATATTGACAGTTCTGAGATGAAACAACGCCAATTGTTGTAAATGTGGATTTATAAAAAAAAATCAGATTCTGAAAAAATCTGCCTTCTAACATTTTGTTCTCTAATAGCTAAATAAATTTTATCTCTCATCTTTTTTCTCAGGTATGTGTAAAATTTGCTTGATAAGCCTTAATTTTTTTTGCTTTATAAACTTTCTGAAGTTCAGACTTGCTAATATTAGTGATACCTAATCTCTCTCGTAGTGGCATTCTTGGATTGAGTCACGAGCTATAATAACCACAGGATCATCTTTATCATACTCTTTTTTCTTTTTTTTATGTTACAAACATTACCAGTAGTCAAACACTTTTTAATTGTTTTTATAGCCGTAGTTCGCGACAAAACAGTGTCTGAAAGTTTTTCATTAAATTGCTACTTCTTTAAGTGAATATTCTCTGCCAATGCCATAACATTGTACAATATAGTTTTTTTGCGCAGTATATAGTACTAATATGCTTTGCTTGTTTTAATACTTTTGTTTGTTATTAATGTTTCAGTTTTTTTTAAAGGAGTGCCCGTACCGTAGTGTACCTATTATTGTTTACAAATAAAAAATCTCTTTAACTTAATGAAAAAGTTTAAGAGTATTAATTTGTTGTTGATGTTTTTGAAATTTGGTATGGTGGTATAAAATCACATTCTAAACATCTTTTTTTTGGAAAATTGAAATTTTAAATTTTTACCTTACTTAAAAAACATTATTAGAAAGCTACAAATTTGACAAAATGAAAAAAATGCGTACAATACGTCATTTTAAAAGTTTTCTAAACTAAAAAAAAATATAGACTTGAAGCTCAAATTCTAATAATTTTTGTTTACTAGTCTAATTTTATGTTCAAAATTTAAAATAATAAAAATATGTTAATTAAAAAAAAAATATATTGATGTAATGTTTTATGTGGAACTTAATTAGCAAGTACTCAACTCCTTTTTTGGGGACCCAGAGTATGCATTTGACTCAAATCTTTAAGCTATGATACTTATTAAGTACATATATTAATTTTAAAAATTCAAAGTTATTGCGACACGTGTTCTTTTGCATTTTAAGGACTGAAATTTGGCATTGCTTACTTTTTTGCATAAAGATCACTCTCGGACGGTGCACACATAAAAATTGCACATTTTATTTTTTAAGAACTAGTATAAATCCAAAAAAAATGGTTATTGTCTAACAACGTGCCTGCAAATATGTGCTAAATAGGATAGATAATCTTTATCTACCAGGGTGGTTTGGATGTCACCTAATAATCTGTTGGTCTCACCAAACCTCTTTAAACAAGTCGTATAAGATAAAAAAAAGAACTAACTAATGAATAAAAATTAACATTCTAACTTCTCATGTTATTAAGGATTCTAAAATGGTGCTACAAAAAAGCTGATAGTTGGCGTTCTATTAAAAATTAATCTTTTAAAGCGTCGATAGAATTGAAACATTATTTTTTCACAAACTGGTCAAATAATTTGGATCTAGTTTTTGGGGGATTTCATCTAGTTACATTATCTAATTTAAAAAATAAAAGTTTATATAAAAGATATTGGGTGAAAGCTTGATTATTTTTATAAGGTTTACGGCTTGGTTCAAAATTTGATAATGTGTTTACTAAATACGTAATATATTGTAGAAAAATTAGCACAAACTGCTTTAAACAGTAAAATGTGTTTTAAGTACAACATTAGTTTATTTGATTATATCTTACATTATGGCATTTATTATATATTAATTACTCTAGCAATTAGTTTAATTAGTATATATAATTTATTTGTCTTTTTAAATGTATTTGTTTTTTTAAACGCATTTTTCGTATCAGAATCAGCCCATAATGTTTTACTCCATTGAAATATTTAATCTTTCTGTGTTTTTTGTTTGAATATCATTTTTGATAATTCTATGAATTACAACTTAATTTTGTTTTAATCTTATTTATCAAAGTTGATTAAAAAATGTACAAAAAGTGTGTTTAGAGCTGATTTCTAAACGCTTTCATTATTGCACATTTTTTAATTTACAAAATTATATAAAAATATCTATTAATTAATAAGTTATGTCACGTTAAAATTAATATAAACCTTGAAAAATTATGGTAATTTTATTTAAACATATTGGAGCAGAAGAATTTGTTAAAAATGTATAATTTTATGTTATTTGTATTTACGATGTGCATTGATTTCAAGGTTTGCATTAAATTTATGACCAAAAACCAATTCATCGCTTTGTGACAATAATTTATGTTTGAACATCCAAATAAATTTAAATAAATATACAAATATATATTTGTTTTTATTAATTTGACACAAAAACGATAATTATATGTAATCGAAAACAACTCGTTAAAAAGAAATAAAATATTTGATAAATATTTAGGAATATGCAGAATTAAAAACCATGTATATATTTGTTTTTTTTTTAATAACTAAACAGAGAATAGAATAAACACACATAAAAGTGGTTTTATTTGACGCAACATCAAAAACGTTTTGTTGCAGCTTAAATAATACAACAGATTAACTAATTTCTTTATAATGGACACCGTAAAATTCACAAACCTCTTGTCAACGAGCACGTTCTTACCACATTCAATTCTTAAGAGAAACCTTGGCTCAGTTAAACGCAAAACACTTGCTGTTCATCCAAATTGTTTAACTGTGTTTTTGCTATTGGGAACTGGATTTAATGAGTATTTCTACAGAAATGAGATTTTAATAGAATTATTTTGTGAAAACCAAATTTTTATATTTGTTGCATAAAAGGATTGCGTTCGAAATGAATACGAAGTGCATTAGTTAATGATGTTTTAATATTTGAAATAAAAAAGTAACTATTAATGAATTTTATGAGTTATTGAGTTTTTTTTATGAGTTTTGAAATACTCACTTAACATGTTTTTAGAATATCTATATAACACATAAAGTTTTATGAATAATAATTTATTTATAAGAACAAAGGAAGTTATGTATTCTATAAAGTTTTTAAGAAATAATTAATTAGTCATATAATTCATCAATTTTAATGTTGCTTTTTCTTTCACTAAATCTAGGACGTTTTTCAGTATACATAATGTTCTTCTTTTATAAACGTTCTACATCTATTACTCCAATTAATAATTCTTTTATTTTTACTTTTTTTGATGACACAATTTAATCATTATTGTTTCATATGCACTTTAAATGCTTTAATATGAGTTTGATCTTAAGACCATACCGACCATTACCTTGATTCGTAGTATTTTAACAAAAACAGCAACTTTGGCTTCATCGCTGCTTCTACAAATAATTTGATAATCTATTTATTTTTTTACCAATACATTTAGAAAGGATTTAACTATGATATGTCGAAGTCTTTTTTGTGAAATTATATTTTAAATAGCAACAAAATGCATTCAAAAATACAGAAAAACGCATTTATTTCTATATTTGATGGGTTTTTTCGGCTATTTCCTAACTATTATTTGGCTAAAAGACTTCGACATATCATAGTTTAATCCTTTCTAAATGTACTGGTAAAAAAATAAATTGATTAGCAAATTATTTGTAGAAGCAGCGATGAAGCCAAAGTTGCCGTTTTTGTTAAAATACTACAAATCAAGGTAGCGGTCGGTATGCTTTTAAATTAGGAAGATCCACATCTTTATAGAAACACGTAAACACAGCATCATATCTGTCAAAACAAAAGATTTATGTTCTTTTTTCGTATATGTTTGCTTTCCGCTACCATTCGCAATGTTTAAATGAAAATAAATAAATTGATAAAAATTAATGTAAAAAAAAGTAAAAAACACAAAAACAATTAATTCAAACAAATCCGCGTTTATGTGGATTAACTCAAGTACGTAAGATACGTGCTATTGACATCATTTTTTATAAAATTAATTTGGGAAGGTTTACATAAATACATATCTATAACTAAGGTAAAATAATAATATTTAGTTAATATTTACATACTATTAAAATTAAAAACGATTCAAGTATACAATATAAAACTAATTGCACAATAATGATAAATAAATCTAATTACTTAAAATCATTTATTTGTTATGAAAATTAATACTGTTGCAAGATTTTACAAAATGCAAGAGTACCGACTAGAGCAAATTGAAAATAGATTAAAAAATTAATTAATACGTAATTACTTGCTTAGCCTACCTGGAATGCAAAACTATCTGCACGCCATTCGATAGATAATTAAGTTCTTCATCAAAAACATGTTCCTTGTTTCTACGTTACACAATTAATTACATAATTAAAACCAATAATTAGCAATAATTAACAAGTTATTTAAATTGCATTTTTGGAGTTTATGCAAAACGTTTGACAACATAAATTGATAGAGATTGATTTGAGGATTATTTCATCGTATAGTATTGGCAGTAAGCAGCAAGTTTGAACAAGATAAGATGCATGCGGTTTAAGTGCATTTATAATAAATACGTTTTCTTACTTTATGTAACGTTATGCACACATTGTAACGTCATATTTAGATCAAAGATGCTATGCGGATTATTTTTCGGTAAAATTGAGCAAGTTTGAAAGAGATAAGATAAATCAAATTTAAGTGTATTTATGCAGTTTCGGACGTTATGTTAAAAATGTAAGAAGATAAATTGATTGAGGTTGACTTGAGCATCCTTTTCACGTATAGTATGTTCGGTGACCAGCAGGTTTAAAAAAGATACATGCGCTTTATGTGCATTTTTAAATTATGCATTTTCTTCATGCAACATTATGCAAAATTTAAAATCATATTTAAATTGAAGTTGAAATGCTGATTATTCTTTGATATAGTATAAGCAAGACCACTAAGTTTAAATGATATAAGATGCATCGAGCTTAAGTGCATTTATAATGCAATTTTGAACTTAAAAGTTATGCTAAAAATTTGACTTTATATTTATATTGAGGTTGATATACGAGTTAGTTTTTGGTAAAATATAAGCAGTAATCAGAAATTTTAAAGGAGATAAGATTTATTGACCTAAAATTCATTTTTTTAACTGTATGCATTGTTATAAAAAATCTAACGTTACATTTGAATGGAAGTTAACTTATTTTTTGGCAAACTACATTAAAATTGCATTGTCCTTATGTAAAATTATACAAAAAATATATCAATGAAGGTTGACTTAAAAATCATTTTTCTTGCATCGACCTAAAGTGCATTTTCAGACTATTTGCGAAACATATTTTGCATAATATCACAAAATAAATCAATAAGAACTTGACTTAAAAAATATTTTGTGGTTTACCATGAGATTGACCACCAAGTTTAAACAAGATAATTGCATCAACTTAAAGTGCATTTTTCTACTTTCTGCAACGTTATGGAAAAATCTAAAGTCATATTTGAGTAGAAGTTGATTCACAAATTTTTTTGGTAAAATATAACAGTGACTACAAAGTTTAAATGAAATAATACGATTATAATAAATGCTTATTTTTTTATAATTGATTAAAGCTGATTTGCGAATTATTTTTTGGTATAGCGCAAGCGGTGATCAGAATGTTTTAACGTGCTACGCCCAGTTATACAATTTAATTTTTTTATATAATTTTCCAACCACAACATTGTGCTTTAAAGTTGAATATTAATTAACTCAACACCACTCAATAATAATAACAACAATAATCAAGGAACGGCTAATGCCGTCAAATCATTCGACCCCATCACTTTACTGCGCATACGTTACTGATTTTCCTTTCTTCGTCTTGCTGTTGCACTGCTACGCGGCGCTCGGGTTATTCCAATCTATATCGTTTTCTCGCATCAGCGTCACGATTTGCTATCGTTCTCGCGCGCTTCTCCATAAATTGAACCTACGCACAATTACTAATATGTTCTGTAAAATTAGCAAACATAGAATATTTTTTTAGCATAAAAACCAATAGGTTGTAATACATAATACACCAGAATACTAGTCCCGTAATTAACACAACCTCAAGGTATAAAGCACCAGGTCCGGACAAAATAACAACGGGAAAAGCAACGTCATACAGTCAACACGCTAGTTAAGATAATGAAAAAAGTCATTGAAGCTGACAATAACGGTATTTGCGGACAACGTGGCACTATTAAGTAGAGACGTAGAAATGGAAGTATTAAAAGAAAGACTGGAGCTGGCAATAGAAAAAAATTAGATATGGCATTAACGTATTAACACAAAGAAGAAACATTAGTAACTTTTCTGAAAACCAAAAACATTGACGCAGCGGACATACGAGTTATTAAAAATCTGTATTGAAATCAAACGGCAGAGGTGAGAGTAGCTGATGATTTTACTGAAAACATCTATGTTCAGAGAGGCATTAGGCAGAGGTGCATTTTGTCTCCGATGCTATTCAATTTGTACTCAGAGGCAATATTCCAAGGAATAATCCTTGAAGAAGAACAAGCAAAGCTGATTTGATAAACAGACGACCTATCAACAAAATGAGATACGCGGATGACACAGTGATACTGGCAGTTAATATAGATGAATTTTAGAAAAACCAAATATATAACCATTTTAAAACCAACACCTAATGCTAATCTTAGTATCGAAAATATCCGCATCGAAAAGGTAACCAAATACAAACACCTTGGTACCTGGATAACAAGCGACAACGTTTAGACAAAAGAAATCAAATACAAAATTGAAATAACCCAGAGCTGCCATTAATAAAATGAGAGACCTTTTTTGCAAAGCTGGAACTCTAAATTAGAATGTTGAGGTGCTACGTGTTTTCTATGTTTATGTACGGCGTGGAAGCATGGACACTAAATCAACAGCTTACAAATAAACTCCAAGTTTTTTTTTCTGTTGTATTTCAACAGAACTGTTTAGAGCGACAGTGTCAAAAGTGAAAATTGCTTTGTTAGTAACTAACTTTCGAGTAGGAGACAGCACATAAAGATAAAGCAGATATGGATAAAATGTATGGGTTTAAAATTAGCATCACAAAAAACTGAGGTAAAACAGTTAAGATACAGTAAGAAGATCAAATGATAACTATAGAAAAAAAAATTGAATATTTTTGAGTGACACTTGAGGCAAATGGAACGAACTAAATAAAGAAGCGGTCAGGGAAACAAAAAAAAAATTGAGAAAAACTTGGTAGACTTATGCTAAACAACGGAGTTCTAGAAGAAAAAGCCAGAAGGTTAATAGCAACAGCAGCGAGAAGCAAACTGTTATACGCCGTAGAAATATGGGGAGAAGTCACGAAGACAAAAAAAACAGGAATGGTATAAGAAAAGCTACAAGAGCGAGCTTGTTAAGGATCAGCATGGCTTACAAAACAGTGTCACAAAAGGCAGTGGAAGTGATTTTAGCAACACTTTCCGATGGTGAAAGAAAAACTAGAAATAAAAAAAATTGTGAAAAAGAAACCAGTAAAAAGAAAGCAAAGACAAGAACAAGAGAGAAAACGATGAAAAATAGCAAAGACAGTGGAGTAGGGCAGAAAAGAGAGAATGGACGAGAGAACTAATTTTGCAAATAAAAAAATGGGTAGAGAATAATGTTATTATGTTATGTTAATTTTTGTGTTATATAATAACAACACAAATACTGAATAAGTAAGAGAAAATATGTCTATTTTGTTATGAAGAAACACACGATAATGCAGAACACATTCTAGTAGCAATCAAGGCGTGGGAGGAAGATAGAAAAAAACTAAAATTATACTGCAAAGCAAAGTGGATAAAGAAATGTCTAAAAGATAAAAATAAATTGAGGGCGCTAAGAATCTTTGCAACAAGAGTAAAAAATTAAAGAGTTTGACAACGGAAGAATATAGAAAAACAAACAATGAAAGGAAACACACAAAATAAAGCCACAGAAGAGAAAAGAAAAAAACGAAAGAAGTACAAGAGACAGACAAAGGCAGGGGTTAAAAGGAGAGAGGGACCGGGGGCAGCATGCAAACCGCAGAATATGCGCGAACATCCGCGAGGCAATAACTAGCTCACCTCAAACTTTTAAAAAATTTAAAGGTAGTGCGACACGTGTTCTTTTGAATTTTAAGCGTTGAAATTTGGCATGGTTTACTTTTTTGCATAAAAATTACTTTCTAAGGGTGCACACTAAAAAACTCAGTGTGATATATATGTATACTTTTTATATTTTTTATTTCAGTTTTTTTCTTATTTTTTTTTTAAATAGTAATATTTGTATTTGCTACTTAAGACAAAACTAAACACAAATGAAACTATAAATGTTTATAATCTACACATACCTAATTACTAATTTTATTGCAGATTAAAAATTAAAATATGTTTTATTTTTTCTTAATAATCGACGCATAAAATGTGAGCAATATCATTAATCCAACTGCTAATGCGTACACTTTCTGCGTAAATTGTAATAAATAATATACGTTGCTTTTTTTCAATTCTAATTATTGCAGTTTAGTTTTTATTATTCATACAGTAGTATAGTAAACAAATTCAATTGGAATTCTTTCTAAGAACAATGGTTCTAGAGATAATTTCAACATTAATTCAATATTTAAAATTTTATTATTTGCGTAAATATAACGCAATAGCTTTCGTTATAAGGAAGTGGTATGCAAACTCTGCATAAAACAATATTTGAATATTATGCGTCTCATAACTGGTAAAATTTATTTAAATTTATTTCAATCAATATTGAAACTAAACTTAGCTTTTTCATACGCATTCGTAATTATTAATTTAAATTATAATGCCACCAAATATATTTTTAGCTAATGTTCTCCAAACTTGAAACCCATAATTACTTTGCGTAACTACATTGTATAAATAATGTATGTAAATAGATTTGATATTCAAATTATACGGAATTTCCGAATAATTTATATGCAGCAATTAAATAATATTACAACACTAACAATATATTTATGCAAACCAACTCGTCTTACAGTAATAAATAATTGTGAATTGAATCAGTTCGCGGATGATACATTAATTTACGCCATTGGTAATGATATTGACAATATAATTACTTTAATAAATGTTGATTTAAATAAACTGACGCAATGCATTACAACAAAATTATAACAAATGGTAAAAAAAACCTAATTTTTGATTCTATCTAAAAAAAATGATAGTAATTTAATATTAAAAATAAATAATGATACTGTCAAATATGTACAAGAAATAAAATACTTGGGTGTTTTACTTGACAGCAAAATAATTATTTTACTCAATATTTTTAAAATAAAATTTTAAGTGGAATAACGACCGCTTCTTTTTTAAGTTTATATGAACAATATGCCAGGTGCTATATTAGATGGAAACATTACAATTTAAAGAAAAAAACAATTTTGATCAAAGCAATGTAAAGCGTGGTACAATAAAAGATGCCTTAATTCTCAATAAAGTTAAAATAGAATTGTTATTGAAATGTAAATAACATGAGATACAGTTTTAGCAATTTTTATAAACATCAAATTTTCTTGGTTACATCACATTGTGCAGCTGTGAGAAATACGAATCAAGCATACTTTTCAATTTTTCAGTTAAAAAATAGCTTAAATTTTGATGCAATTATATATATATATATATATATATCTATTATGTCTTTCATTGAATAATCTCCTTAACAAAAAAATTAATTGAAACAGAAAGAACCTTTGTGCACCAAACGTACAGACCATTATTTATTATTCATACGTTGTCAAATAACAATAATAACTATTTTATGAAAAATGGTGTATTGGACTCAAAATGTGGAATAAATTAAATATTGAGCAAGTATTTATTTAAACGAATTTTATTATTGAATAGTATTTATTGAACAATAAATTATCGGGTAGTAACGTCTATCCACTATCTGGTGGAAAATCACTCTCGCGCTACCACGCTACCTGTTAAGCTGTCACTTCCGTTATGTACATAAGGCGGCCTGACATCCGGGTGTTCAAATTTTTTTATTAAATTTAGGTGTGCTATATATATACATGAGGGGAACTTATAGATTACAAATCTCAAAAGAGGGGAAACAATATCTAAAAAATAAAATTATATATATATATATATAGGTTAAGTTGAAGATACAAACTCACTTCCGATATATATGCTTTAACTGTTAAGTGAAGAGGGCGTACTTACTTCCAACAGTGTTGCATTGTTATTGGAAGTCATGTCGTACGCTACATTTATAAATTGTCTAATTTATATATCAAGTAGATAAAAGTAACTTAGAAGTTATAAGATTGTCGATTTTGCTTTTGCTTAATCGGGGCTTTATGGCCTAATTAAATGGATAGCTCAAATAAATTTTACAAAATATTCAATATTAATTGTTTTTGTTTAGTACACAAAATAATATATTAAATAATAAAAGCAATTGTTGTTTTATGATATATACACAATTAAAATTATTTTTATTAATTACATAAATTATGTTTAGTAATTAATGTTTTATTTTTTTGTATCAATAACAAATTAAAATATCATAGTACTGAGAAGCATGCTGCAAGAGTAACAAGGAAATTTATTTTGATAATCTGTTAAATAATAATATAAAAATATTAAGATGTAATTGTAATGGCAAATAAAATACATAACAAAAAAAAATGATTAAAGGCTGTCTCGAGTCAGATTTTTTACGTCGCAGTCAGTCAGCATGCTGACTTTTCCGGGTAAGTAATTTTATTAGGCTCATGCATTAATAATTTGGTAACACCTAATTAAAACAAGCAAGCTTCACCAATAATATTATTATTATATTAACGTATTATTAGAAGACCAATTAATTAAAACAATACTTTAAAAAGAAAAAGATATATTTATTTATAATTGAGTTGATCTCATTGTATTTATTATGATTATAAGAAATTGGATTATTTTTATACGCTGTTTTTTTATGTATATTTATATAGACCGGTTTCGGCTTTTAGGCCATCGTCGGTGTAAATTTGTATATTTTTTTATGGATGTTATAATATATGATGATGCAAGAGGTTGTGAGAACAGAATCCATGTCGCATAAACTGGCCCCGACTGTTGAATTGTCTGATTCTGTCAATCACGGAATTAATCAATTACACATCTAGTTCGGATGCAGAGGAGTACGTCCTTAAGGACTCGTCTTGTTTCAACAAGGCCTCTAACATCAATTACACATCCAGGGATGCAGAAGAGTACGCCCGCTTGGACTCATCTTGTTTCAATAAGACCTCTGACATCAATTTTGGTTTGCTGCCGTTGGAGAACTCATCTTGTGTTAATGTAGTCTATACATCTTTTTTTTCTACTTGTAAATCTAACAAGCTTTGTTCAAATACTTTACTTCCGAACAAGGTTATTAGAATCAAATTGGCCTTAAGTACCTTGTTTATGAATCCAGAATTTGTTTGTCCTTCTCTTGAGCAAATGGTTCGTGCCTTTTAGAAGATGGAGAAACTTCTTACAGTTTCTTTTTATTACCAGAAGAAATACTGTGTAAAGATTATTTTTAAAAAATTGTTTTTAAGGATAAAAATGGTTGCTACATTACTCGGTTAGTTTTCAAAACAAATGACCGTTCTGTTTTATGTTACAATAGAAAACATGCTTTGAAACGTTTTTATCAATTGGAAGCTCGTTTTAAAAGAGATAAGCTTTAAAATAATTCTATTCCGAAAACATACAAAACTACATTGATCAAGGACATTTGGTGCTTACAAAACAACCAGTTTTGTATATTTTGACGCATCACGGATTCAAAAAAAAAATCGTCTGGTGTGAGTAATTGATATTTTTACCTCTGGTAGAAGACTTCAGGCATTGATCAAATATTGACACTTTTCAGATTTCATCAAGTGACTTGAGCTTGTAATATTTGTCAGATGTTTTGTGAGGTAGGTTTAAATAAAGAAGATTGTATTTTTCAACATATCTTTTGGCGTTTTTATTCTAGCAATCCTATCAAGGAATTCAAACATACTAGAGTATTTTTTAGGACTACATCGAGTCCTTATTTGGCTCAAAGGTCCATTCTTCAGTTAGTTGAAGATGAAAGATTTTTTTTTCTTTTAGCAGCGGAAGCTTTGAAGAATGGAATTTATGTCGATGACATTTTATGGGAAGCTACTAATGAGGATAAAGCTTTGAAATTAAAAGCTCAATTGATTGGTTGCGGAAGGTTTGAATTGGCAAAATAAGCCAGTTAACATTGTTCTATTATAGAATCTGAGAATCAGGTAATTCTTAAATCTGAAAATGTCTCTGATTTGATAAAATTTTTGGGCATTTCTTGGGATTTTTCTCGAGATGCATTCCATTATATAAAATAATCAGATAACAAAATTCCTTTGTAGTAAGCTATTCTGTTTTTTGCATGGATCCATACTCCTCTTTATCTGTTGAAAACTTTTATAGCAAATCATGTTGCACAGATTCATGAATTGAATCCGAAAGCAATTTGGAGACACGCTCCAGGAGGAGTTCAAAATCCAGCAGATTCAGCTAGTCGGGGTCTGTTTGTTTCTGAACTTATTAAATGTTTGCTTTGGTAGAAAGATCTAAATTTTATTTGGGAACCAATGGTGAGTTGGCCTTTTAATGAATCAAATTTGACAATACAGGGTTTACCTGAACTGAAAGAAAATCACTTGTTCTCTAATATAGTAAATCAAGATTATTTCTGAGTTTATAGATTTGTATAACAAAATATTTTTCTTATTGAAATTGCAACAAATTAATGCATTTATGTTGCAATTAATTAAAATTTCTTAAAAAAAGATTCTTTGCAATCTTTTCAAAGTTGTTTTTTCAATAGTTCATCATGAATATGAAAATACAATGAAAGTAATAGAGAAATTAACTCAAAAACATTGTTAAATACGGAAAAGGATCAGTAGATTAAAGATGTAAAAATTTCAAAATATTATAGAAGTTTGACTCTGTTCCTCAATTCTGAGGGTTTTGTAATGGTGGAGGGTCGAATCGACCGATCTCAATTAGCTCATTTAAGTCGACATCTTAATTATGTTAGTAGACCATTTACATATCTTTTCAGCTTTTATTTAGTGGTCCGAAATTTATCCAATCTTTACTTTTTTTTAGTTATTGGATTCCGGGAGCACACAGTTAAATTTGTCATTGTTTAACTTGTTCTCATTCAAAAACAAAGCATATTTTGCCAATCATGGCAGAATTGCTAGCATATCAAATAGAACCGGCAAGGACTTTTAGTAATTTTGGTACCAATTATGCAGGTTCTTTTTCTATTAGAACATCACTCCTTAATAAGTTAGTAAAATGTTATTTAGTGTTGTTTGTTGCATGATGAATAAAGCGATACATCTAGAATGTGTGACCAGTCTTTTATCCGAAGCACGTTTGAGAGCTTTGGATAAATTTTTAAGCCTAAGAGGTTTACTTTTGAAAATCTTTTTAGATTAAAGTATTAATTTTCGTGAAGCAGCAAAGGAACTTAAGGAATTGTTCAATATTATGTCTGTTGATAATGGAGTCTTGGCTGATTATATTGCAGTTTAAAAAATTGAATGAGTATTTCAACCTCTCCTAATTTTGAAGGAATTTAGAAAGCTGGAGTAAAATCATTCAAATATCATTATCAAAGAGTAAATAAACAACAGCTTTTATTTTATGAAGAATTTAACACCATAATTATTCAGATTGGAACTATCTTGAATTCGCTGCCTTTGAGTGAACTCTCAAATAATCCTCAAGATGGATTTGATTACTTAACTCTTGAACATTTTATAGTGGGAGGTCTTATTTTGTCAAAATTAAAAGAAAATTTATTAGATGTTAATATAAATCTGGTCAAACGATGGAAATTGTCTAATCATTTAGCAAATCTTTTTAGGAACGTTGGAGTTGTGAGTATATTCATACTTAGATTTTGCGTTCTAATGTTAAAACAATTCATTCTTCACTTAAAAAAGATGATTTGGTGTTTTGGTTCAGTCCTGGTTTGCTACCTTCAGAATGGCCAAAGGGACAAATTATTGATTTGTTTCCGGGCGCGGACGGTGTAACACTAGTGGTAAAAATCAAATCTACTACTTGCGAACTTATTGGACCAGTTAACAAAATTTACATGTTACCTTTGCCAGACGGTATACAATAATTTCAAAATTGTTTATTTTGGTGGGGGGTATGTTTGGTCATCAAAAGGTAAGCAGGCCAAACTTTGTATTTTGTTTAAAAAAAAATCTGTAATCATAATAATTTGATTGTTTTTAATATATATTTTTAACATTACACTTTTGCCCTACAACAGCACAAAAAAAAATAGGTATAGAATTTATATTAAAACTTACTTCAGATTTCACACAGTAACTAAAAATAAAAATTAAACTACATGAAAATTTAGATAATAGATTATAAAACTCATATGTAATTGAAAAAAAAAACTAGATAAAACTTTATAGGTCGTTTTTTGTTACAAAATAAAAACTAAAAACAGGCATTTAAATTAAATTAAATTAATTAAAAATAACAATTTAAAACAGCAGACGTTATGAGTATAAATCAAATTTCTTTTTTAGAGCTAAAAAATTAATACAAAAACATAAAACGATAAGGAACTATAAAATTACAAAAAAGAATTGATTGATTAAATTATAAACAAATTTAATTATATATTTTATATAGATTTTTGTTAAGACATTTAGCGGTGCTTCAAGTGTTGACGTCAAAATTTATATTTATTTTTAATTAAATTATTAATCTATATTGGTTATTAATTTGTTTACTTATTTGTGACATTTAAATCAAATTTCATTTTTTACTTTATTGATTATTAAATTTATAAAATTAAATTATCATACATAGTGCGCATTAAGTAACATGAAAACGCTATTAGAATAATTTCAAAAAGTAAACAACATGTAGAAATGCGATGTTGCCTAAAATGGAAGTGACAAGATGCCGTCTGATTAACGGAAGTGATGTCGCACTACGCTTTGTTATATATAAAAATTGACTCCAGTGCCAACGGTGAACGCATGAACTAAAAGATTGTACTGTAGATATTGGATGAGCCAAATCACTTCCAGTCAAATTTTTGGATTTGGGTATAATTATCCTATCTTATTTCAAATATGCAAAAAAACATGCATGTCGTTCTGACTTCCAAAAATGGAAGTCAGAACGTATATATGAAGCGACAACGAATGTTGAGTCTCTATTTTGGAAGCGACTAAGTACGGTATATGGATTACTATATATATATATATATATATATATATAGTCATTTGGCCTTCTACTCTTTCGGGTGTAGGGTGGCCTCTAATAAATTTGTTCTATATATTTCTGTCTTTTTCTTAGCTTTGTTCTATGTTTTTCTCCTTTTTATTAGTATTTTTATTAATATGTTATTCCATGTTTTTTTTGGTCTGCCTTTTTCTTTGTGCCTTGGCTTCCTATATCCTTTTTGTTGGTGTTGAGTCTCCCATTCTGTGCATGTGTTCCCACCACTCAAACTATTTTTTTTTTCAATGAATTTCTTTATTGATTTGATTCTAAGCTCCTTCCTTATCTGTTCGTTCTTTATCTTGTTTCTTATTATTACTCTTTTCACTTTTCTTAATACTTTCATTTTTGCTGCCCTAATCCTGCTTTTGTTCCTTCTTGATAGCACACATGTTTTGCATCCATATGTAAGTATAGGTCTGTAGACTGCTTTATATACTTTCATCTTTTTCTGTTTAGTTATTTCTTTTTTACTTATTAGCACCTTTCCCAGGAAGTAGTATGCCCTGTTAGCTTTCTCAAGCTTTTTGTTTATTTTGACTTCTTGTTTTCTTTCTTCATCAATCAATGTTCCTAAGTATTGATAACTGTCTACCAGTTCTATTGTTTTTCCATCTATTTTAATTTGTATCCTTTCATTCTTAGCTGCTACTAACATGACTTTTGTTTTTTTCTTATTCATTTTTATCCCATTTTTTTTAGTACCTTGTTCCAGACTTTCATGTTGTGTTCTAGATCTGTGTGTGTCTTGTTTTTTATTTAGCAAGTTTACTTAATTTATCTATAAAAATTATAAATAGGAGCGGATGCTGCCTTTCTGTCTTCCTCCCTCCGTGGTGCTAAATGTTTGCGAGCTCAGGTTATTGCTTGTAACGCAGTTTTTTGTTTTTTTGTACATACACTTAATGACACTAATCAACTTTTTGTCAACATTTTGATTGTTCAAACTCTTCCATATTTTTGCTCTTGGTACTAGGTCAAAGGCCATTTTCATGCTTATAAAACTATGTACGTAGATTTTGATCTTGATAAAGATTTGTTTATGATTCTGATGATTATGACTCTGTTCTTCCGATAGTGTGCTCTCAACTTGTTGCTTAAGTCTTTTCTCTAAGTTCTGCTCCATTATTTTTATTGATGTATTTGGCAGCGTTATACCCATGTAGTTATTACAATCCATCTTGTTGCTTTTCTTAAATATTGGTAAAATTAATCCTTTTTCCCATTGCTTGTGAATTACTTCGTTGGTCTATACTTTATTGCATATTTTCAGCAATAGTTCTCTACCACTTTCTCCCATGTTTTTTTAACATTTTGGTTGTTGTTTTATCATGTCCTGCAGCTTTACCGTACTTTATAGCTTCTGATAGTTTTTCTATCGTTATATTGTTTTGTGTCTTTTTGTCTTTTTTTTTTAATTCTGTTTGAGAATTGTATCTCTAAGTTTTGTCGTTGGGTTTCCTTACCTCCTAGTAACATTTGGAAATAATTTTTCCATCTCTCCATTATTTCTTTTTTGTTGGTTAGCATTTCGTCTTTCTCATGTTTTATCTGTTTTCTTCCCATTTCCTCTAATGTTTTTTAGCACTCTATAAAACAGTTTTTGGTTTCCTTTGCTGTCTCTTTTCATTTTATCTCCGAATTCCGTCCATTTTTTGCTTCAATTCTATTACCATGTTTTTTACCTTTTTTTGTTGATTTTTGTATGTTTCATAACTTTTTGCTGTCTTCTTGTGTAGATACATCTGCCAGTTTTTTTTCTTAATTTTTACTTGTTTTTTTATTTGTTCTGTTCACCAAGCCGTTTGTTTTTTATGATTGTTTTGTCTTTGTACTCCACATATTTTTCTTGCTGCCTCTGTGACGATGTTTCTGAATACTTTCTACATTTTTTCCATATCCAAGTCTTTTATACTATGCAGCTTTTTCTGTATTTTCTCGTTGTATTTTTTTGCTATTACCTTGTCCATTAGCTTGTATGTTCTTTACAGTAACTTCCAATTTTTCTTCAATCCATTTATTAACTGCTTCTACTGTTTTCTGGGGCATCTGAAGTTCTTTTATTACAATATTGTTCTTTTTTTTTAATCTTTATTCTCTTTCCGCTTTCCATTCTAGTTTCTTCAGTCTATCTGTGAGCATTTTTTTTTTCCTTTTTCTAGGTTTCTTCTTACCTCTCCATTTCTGCTGACAATTCCTTTATTTCTTGTTTTATTTCTATTGTAATTTCCTCCAACTTTATCATCATCATTTTAAACATTTTTTTTTTACCTTCTCTATCTCCTTTATATTGTTTGTATTTCTCTTTGTTATTGAGTTATTTCCATTATTAATTTGTGGTTCTATTTGTTTCTTTAATTGTTCAGGGGATCTTATCACTGTTTTACTCTTGTTAAATGCTTGTTCTTCCACTTCTCTTTGTCTTTTATGCATTACCGTTTGTTCTTATTTTAAATTCTGCACGCCACTGTGGTTTATATCTCGACGATACGCGCTACGCGATCATGGTTTGCCTCGGCCAGCACGTTCCACGGTCTCCCGTGCCCGCACTACTCTGTCTCTTTCTTTCGTTTATATGCACTGTTCTTACGACTTTGACCCTTGATTTCCGTGTTATTTCCTTAATGTCCTATTACTTTGTAATGTTCACAATCACTGATGACTCTTTAACATATCTCCTATTATAGTCTAGTTTTTTGATTAGCGATAATTCCTGTAATAACAAAATATTTATCGGCTACACTAAAAACACGTGTACTCACAGCGCTCACTCATATAATATTGTGCAAGTTGTAATAAGTTTATATTTGATCTATTTTTTTAAGTGTTGTATTTGTGAAACTTCTTATTGTGAAGAGTGTAACAAGTCGGAAGATAAGCTTGATGGAAATGGAGTGCAGCAAACTACTCTTAAACTACTGATATCATTGAAAAGGGAAATTAACAGACTTAAGACTAAATTTGCAAATAAGGATATTTTAATTAATAGTTTATGTAAAAAGGTATAAAAATTATTGATAAATAATAAAACCGCTAAAGTTTCAAAACAAGCCGATTCTATAATATTACAGCGTTCTGTTATTAGAGATTTAAACACAGAAACTAGCAATAAAACTAATAGCGCTAGTACAATCAATTCCGTACTCTGCTCTAAGTCAAAACAGTACTTATTCAAATGCTTTAGCGGCTAACTCTGACACTTACAACTGATACTGGAAAACTGTAACTTAAAAACAGAAGAAGAAAACTAGCTATGAGGGATTGGCGACATCTACTGAACTTCCAACAGCACCATGAAGCAAACGTAAGTGGCTATTTGTTTCAAGACTTGCTGATAATTGTAACAGAGATCAGATTAAGGATTTTCTTTATAACAAAACATTAATGCAATGTATAGTAGAGCAGCTGAAAACAAAGCACAAAAGATACAGTTTATTTAAAATTTGAATACTGAAGTAATGGACCAAGTTATTACAACATTTTTTTCCAGAGCACTACATCAAATCATCACTATCATCTACAGAAAAAACAAAAGACATAAATAATAGTAAATATTTTAAACTTATTTATCATAATGTGCAGATTTTAAGCACCTACATAAATGCATTACAAGGTATTGGAAATGTATATGTTATATGTACAAGGTATCTATAAATGTCTGGGATTATGTAATCACTTTAAATATGCCGCCTTTTTAAAATGTTTACCAAACTATTTACTTTGTTTTCACAATTCAACTTCAGCTGTATTTACGAACACCTAGTGTGAGTTTACTATTTCACTAGAGTGGCACTATTGTACATTATATGGTTATATAATCCCAAACTTATAATGACCCTGTATTACAGAATCAAAATCACATCTGAATGTTTATAAAACTTCAAATTATAATCTAATATCTAGTTTCTGTAGAAGCGAAAAAATGCATGGAAGTACTGCAATTTACTGTACGGCTCTACATTGTATCAATAAGCTTAAAACATATTAACAATATAAAATTGCCTAGACATTTTGAATGTGCCGGCAAAGAAATTAAATTTAATAATAAAACCTTGTATAATTATATACAATAATAGCATGTATATATAGGCCGTATCTCGGCGATGTCTATTTATTTTTAACACAGTTATTCTAGTATTTTGTGAATATTAATCAATGGGTATGCATTAGGTATAGTTATTTCATTAAATTTTTTCTAATAACATCATTTACTTGACCATCTGCATCTTGTTTTTAGGAACAACTAATAGAGGACTATTGGTGAAATGTTGTTTTTTATAATTCTGTCATCCAACATATGTTGAATATGTGTGTGAATTATTTTTCTAACTGTTTGGCGGACGATAATATTTCTTGTGTGTGAATGTTCTCAACAGTTAGAATATTCATTGAAAATAAACTAAACAACTAAAACTTTATATACGAGGGCTTTGTTTTTTAAGTTCCGTTAGGTTGTTATATTGAAGTGGCACTTGAGCAATATGTAGTTTATATGTGAGTGTGTTTGTCAAATGGAGTTAATGAATCCTGGGACAATTACGAAGAGCAATACAAAACAATCGGAAAAGCATGTTGTTATCAGGCATTGTCCTTTTTCATGATAACGCACTACCTCATACAGTAAAGACAACAAACAAACTACTCATTAAGAATTTCGGATGGGAGTTGTTCAACTACCCGCCCTACAGCTCCAAGCGACTTCCATTTGTTTATCAAGATGAAAAAAAATGGTTGGGAAAGCAGCGGTTCAACAGTAACGAGGAGCTGAAAACCCGTGTACAACATTAGCTGACAATTCAGGCGGCAACGTGGTATGCAAAGTTTTTGTAGCTGGTGCCTCGTTACGACAAATGTCTTAATGTCGGTGGCGAATAGGTTGAAAAATTGTTGAGGGACACAACAAACTTAAAATAAACAATGTTTTGTGGTAAAAGTGTTAATATTGTATTGATAAGATGATTAATAATTGTTTGATTTAATAGATTTATGTTTTAGTTATTTTATTTTGTATTTTTATTCTTGTTTTAATGTTTTTGTAATGCACATCTGCATACAAGTATAAGTATTATATGAATAAAATATTTTGTTAATAATCCAATTAAAATTTGAAAATTATTAAAAATACAAATTATGTGTTTGTAAGTTTTTACATTTGCTAAAGTGTATCAGGGATCATAATAAATCAAATTACAATTTCTAATTTTGACTTGATGACTTTATTTCTTTGACCATTTCAGATTTTGGAACTAGCTAGGGAATTAGCAAACGCCCGGCGATAACAGCAAGGAAAACTCTTTTAAATCAGCTTAAAAATGTTAATAGAAATGTATCATAATGCTAATTTATTATAATATAAGATTCTTACAAAAATTAAATAACTTGTGTTGTATTGATTTATAAAAATAATTAATATAATTTATCACTTTCATTAGTTTTACGAAAATATTGCTGACCTTATAAAACTGCTTCGGGGTATTTTTAACGACAAAATAATAACATAATTTTTCTATAATCTAATAGCTTTCTATGCAATCGATATTTTTTTGGATTTATTTATGCAATCTATTTTTTTTCTGTGATTATAGTACTGACTAAAATTTTTATTAGAACATAATAAATAACGTGCGCACCTCGTCTTTCAGATCCATTTTAGTCGGCACAGTTCGGCAACTTTCTACCTAAGATCTGTCAATGTAAAATATTATTATCTAGTATCTATCTACGTAAAAGAGAGATTTCGTAATCAAATTAAATCGGTTTAAACGTAATATTACATAGAATTTCATTAAAGAATTTAGTATAAATAATAATTGTTTTATAGTGGTATTCTGAATCTTTTTTAGAGCGATGTTAATTAACAATTTGAACATTGCTGGGTAATATTTCAAAACTTTGGTGCCTGATTGAGTAAAAACAATATTACTTGAAAGAGACAACTTCACATTGTCTATTATAATTTTTAACAAAAAAAAAAATTACCGAATAAAATTTTAATAATTTCTTGTTACAAGTATAAGTAAAAATATACGGCGTGGAATTAATGAAAACTAATTATTTATATTTTATATATTTTTTATTTATTTTATCATTATTATCATTTTTAATGTAATATAACCAATTAAAATATGATATTTATACTTAATTCAGTAGACTCGTGGTTAGCGTTTTTGGTTTTCATACGGAGGTCGATTCTGATAATCTGCAGTAAATTATTTGTGGATTTGTTTACCGCAGTTGATCCCCTTGTGACACATAGTTTCAGGGATAAACAAATTTACAAAAATTAATCATCTCGCTTGGCTTTTCATACTCGGAAGGACTTTCCACCTTACTGAACCTAGTGGGTAAAGTCGATAGAGTTTATACACGTCAATTTTATTTATACTTAATTGAATACGTTATTTTACATTTTTATAAAAAAAAAAACATTGCGGTTATTTTACATTAATTAGACATCCAATTTTAATATACAAATTGAATGATATTACTTAAAATAAAATTTTAACATGATTGATATTGGTATGTAAAATAGACCATTCGCATATTACTTAGCAATTTCAATTTTTTTAGATATATGTTTTAACTTGATGATCTGAATCAACATTTAATATGGCGTTTAATTTCAAATTATGCATATTGCAGCAATACAAATGTAAATCAAATGTAACACGGTTATCCAATTAACTAATAAAAATTGAAGTTTTATTATACTACAAATATTTTAAAAGATACATATATCGGTATATTATATATAATTTAAACAAATAATATTATAACTCACCAATTAATGTTTTAAAATATGTATGGAAAATTTTATTTATCATTTTGAAACATATATCATTTATATTATCAATTATATAAAATATAACAAATTAGGGTAGGTTTATAGGCAAGTACATAGACATCACAAATAAAGACAATGAGATTGTGGACAATCTTGAACAATGGTTTATAATAAACAAACTAATATTAAACTTTGAAGAAACAAACTGCATTTTTTTTAATGATATTTGATTAGATTTTCTACATAAAATTAAGTTAATTAATATCAACTATTGTCTAAATTTCTGGTTATTATAATTGACAAAAATATCAACTTTAAAGGGCAGACTGAGTTTCTTGCCGAAACGCTAAGTGTTGTTTACTATCGATTTATAATTCTTACAAAAAACGGAAATGTTAAAATATTATAATTTTTTTATTTTGCTCATTGCTGAATTTATTACACAGGCGTTAGTGGGTCCTGATAAAAATCTGATTATTTTGGTGGTGTCTAATATTACTGATTTTTGGTCTGTTATAAGTACATTTTTAAAATCATTAATTTTATTATACAGGGAGTTTCCTTACTTTCAAACAGAAAACCTAAGTAACTTTTTTTTGTCTATCTTGTTTCTTTTCCGAGATAATCGAAAAATACACATTAATTAAAAAACTTTTTATTTAGTAAAATTTTAAGTAAAAAAACATTTGAAATAATGGCAACAACAAACAAAACAATATTATTTAAATAAGTTTTCAAAATGGCCTCCATGAGCGTTAATGCATGCTTGACAACGCACTAAAACGGAATGATAAACTGCTTCAAAATCTGTTTCAATTGATTCATGTGTCCTAGCATTTAAACAAGGTGGTAAGATTTGAATTGGCAGTAGTTGCCCATTAAAAACCCCACACCATGTGTTAACTGAAAATCTTTGTTGGTAAGCTTGTACCCTAACTGCGTACGGATTTCTTAATGAACATATGTGCTCATTATGTGTATTATTGCCATCTCTCGTAAACATGGGTTCATCGCTCCACAATATTAAACTAAAGAAGTTATGATCTTGTTGATATTGTTCAAGAAGCCATTGAAAAAATGCAAGTCGTTGTGCAGCGTCGTCTAGTTGTATGTATATATACTTTTTGATAATAATATGGAGAAGAATTGTTTTATTTAAGGTTTTCCAGACAAAATTTTTAGATAGTTGTAAACGGGCGGAAAGTTGCCTAACGCTGACCTCTGTTTTGTCAAGAACTTAGTCAACTATTTGTTTCTTTTCTGCCACGGTGTGCTGTTGATGTGGACTTCCACTACGGCGATTTCCAATTTCAAATTTACGGAGCTTACAAAATGCGTCCGAAAATACGCGGCGAGAAGATTGCCTTTTGTCGGTAAATCTTAATTGATACTCGCGACATGCAGCTAGGGCATTACCATTACTGAATCCGTAAACAAAAATAATATCTGCGTATTCTTTCTTGTTGAGCGGCAGTTATATCAAATTTTGAGAAGTATCAAAAGCTTGCATCAACGCACACTTGTTAAAGTAATGTTGTTTTTTTTTTAAATAATGTGTATTTTTTTTATCTCGAAAATGAAGCGAAGATAGACAAAAAAGTTATTTAGATTTTCTTTTTCAAATTAAAAAATATACTTTTATTTATTTCGTTTAGTTAGGAAACATCTTGTATTTCCGTTGCTGAAATTACAATATGAATGGTTTCAACTTTATTTTGCTTTCATAGCTTTTTTAATTTCATAAGCCATGTTGCTATTTTTTGTAATTTTTGTCTATTTTAATTTCATTATTTTTGTTTGCGGATATTGATATGTCAATGAGGTATGTCAGTTTTTTAAAAAAAATTTAAAAATATTATCTGGTATAGTTATATTAGGTTGGATAGATAGGTCTTATAGGAGTGTGTAGTTGTCCGTTTCTAATATTTTTGATGGTATCTACTTATGATATAGTTTTCTCTCTTTGGTGTTTAGTATTTTATACGCTAGTTCTTGCTGTGTAATGCCTGCTACGTTGTATTGTGTTATATATTTTGTGTGTGCAAGCTTTTAGCATACAAATATCAGATGAGTTCTGTTTTTGGAATTTTAAACCTAATATTCTTAAAAAAAAACAGTTTGTTTGAATTATCATAAACACTTCAGTCTAAATAATAAATGATACTTTTGCTTGCTCTATCATTCACCCACAGTTTGTATTTCAACTTGGATGAACTCCAACAATTACAGCAAATACTATTTAAATAACTTTATCTTATAATTTATTTCAAGTACTCTTGAGCAGTGCACAATTAATAAAACAATGTATAAATAATTTTGTAAAAAGCCACATATAGCAAAGAATAAATAATAAAACGTAAAGTTATGTTACATATCATATGAAATAAATTTAAGATTAAGTCATACAAATTTAAAATAGATCATACAACATACCAATTTGTGCAATATTAATAACTATAAAAAAATAAGTCTTTGTACTTAAATGGATTATATTTAAATTATTAAAAATGCTTATTCAATAATTAAAACTAATTAACATTGCTACCTATATAGTTTTTTTTATTGGGATATATTGCATTGTATCATGTAATAAAGTATATTGTCTTAATAATAATAATATCTGCACAGTTAATCGAACAAATACAATTGCTAGTTACGTATATCCTCATTTTGCAATTCAATGCTTTCAATTTACTATACAATTTACATGAATATAAAGAATTTTAAGTTAATTTTATCTTTAAAACTTCCATATTAATTGCCCTGTCTATGAATTGTATGTGTATTGTGTCTTAAAGTATGTGTACCAATTTTGAAACCAATTATAAACTTTTTCTAATATATAAGTATTAATTACTATTACTTAATAAATAACTGTATTATTTACAAATCAATTGGAAACATTATTTAATATTGTATTTATGATTATAGTAACGTCTTTAATGAATTAATATAACAACATACGGAAAATACATACTGTACACTATTATAATTTCTTTTTCATGTCAATCTATCAATAATAAAATTTGTTAATATATTGAAATATATTTATTAAGTGTGAACCAATAAAAATAAATTTGCTATCAGCCCAATCGATTGGACAATCTGTTGTCGCTAATGATCACCATAACAAATTTAATACAATTTCTATTCCACAATGCCAATAAATATTCTAATCTGTGTTGCTATTGCTTTATTTGTTTCTGTATAATTGGAAAGAAAGCGTATCTCCTCTTATGTGTTTTTATTATAGCAACAAACATAAAAATAAACTCAACTCGCGCACGATTTGTATTTAGTTAATTAATAAAGAGGCACGTGAATCATTAAAATATCTATTACGATTACACAGTTATTTCTTCTTTCTGCATGTCTATAAATATTTTAATATTTAACGGTAATAACAATCAATTAATCACAGATTTGCTGTTTTAATAGCTTATAAATCTATCATGGTCAAAATAAAAATATATTTAATATAGAAATGGTTGCTGCAATTATACCAATTAAAACTGAAGTGAATGCTAATTGTGAAATTATGTTTTGCAACAATTTTATCATATTTTTTAAATGTGAAAAATTTGAAGAAGATTTGAAGATCATGTTTCGTAATTGCTAAATATTTAACTAATTAACTCTGTGCTAATTATTTTTGTAGTATAGCAATTTATTTTATATATAATTTATTATATATATAATAAATTAGATATTGCAATATTTAGGAAAATCTTTATAATTAAATTGATGTTTCTCAATAGGTATTAAATTTTAGGTTCATTAATTTGCTTCAATTATAAATATTTTAAACATGGAAAATCTAAATAAAACTCTTAAATTGAATAACTTTTGTTAAAAATATATAAAATATTATTTTTTACATTTTGTAGTTTGCTATTTTCGTTTTTTGCATTACATGAAAATAATAGCTTCCAGCTGAGAGTAAAAAAAAACAAAATAATATTATTTTATAGTTTTATTAGTCTTTGTGACTAATAAAGTTATTACATTATAACGCTCTATTTCACATACAAAGTTAAATATTTTTATCATTTATACTTTATAATTTTTAATGTTTTTATAATAGCCAGGTAAGTTTACTTAATCTAAAAAAAACTATTTTAAGTTTTAATATTGATACAAAATTATTTTTGATATAATATAACTATTGAAAAACTTGGTTGATTACATTTAAAAACTAGTCTTTAGTTTGGTTGAATTTAATACTAATTTATTTTCTTGAAACCATTTATTTGCTAATGGCAAAACAATTTTGTAGTTATGTTGTATTAAATTATGAAGTAAACATGTGAACTATTAATTTTATTATTAAAATCATGAATGTAAATAACAAAGAGTAGTGTCGCAAAGATGCTGTTTTGTAGAACGGCAATTTGTATTGATACTAGTAGAGGTCATGGAAACTTTATCTCAGTCAGGAATAATTAATTGTTTTTGTTTTTGTTTTATATTATCGAAACCATCTTGGTTTCCAATACTACGACTTCCAACTATGCACTTTGTTCAATAAGGTGTTGTGATAAAGGCCCATGTTGTTTTGGGTTTTTATGTTATTTGCATTTAGACAGCAAAAAGACTATTAAATACAATAGTTTTATAGTGTTAATAATTTGGCATATAGGTTTAGCAAGTAAATATAATATATTAGCACGATATTTAATAATATTTACTGGGATCTTTTTGATTTCTACAATTTTTGATTCCTACAATTTTTAATTTTTTTTTTTTTTTTTGAATGAATGAAATAAAAATATATTATTTATAAATTATTATTTTAGTGGTAATATCAATTATGTAACAATGCTGGTTCATATTTAAAATAGATTACCTTGATACAATTAATGCTGTTGTTAGGTTTTAATCAAATATGGATATATTATCTCACAAAGAATGATTTTTCTTCAATTGTCTGAATATTAAAAATATTTGAAGTAAATATATTTATAGGGTGTCTCGGAACAGTTGTCTTATGCTTTTTCTCGAAAAGCAAAAGCCAAGCAATTTATGTGTTTTTAATTCTCATTTCTCTCATTATAGACATTTTCCACTTATTTGTCATCATGAGTCGGGAGGAACGGACCACATATACCCTGTATACCTTATATACAGGTTGAGTCGGGAGGAACGGACCAAACTCCAGGAGTGTATTGTACACGTGAAAATAATGTAAAAAAAACTCAAATGTTGTTATCCGATTTTCATTTGTTTCCACGACAGTTGCATTGCCACGTTTTGCTTTTGTGAGCAACGGTATCTGTTAGTTTTTTATCTATTTTAGGTTGGTGACATACTTTTTGGTTTTACTAATCTTAGTAAACCCGCACGGAATTTTGTGTAAATAAAAAGGTTTTATTTATATATGTATTTATATTATCACAATCTAATCAAAATTTATTAGATTTTTTGATTTAACACCAAAAATTTTAATCCGGAATTTACCCGTACGGAATAAATGAAACAGGTCCCGTTTTATTTCTAGACAGAATAAATTTCGAATAAATGTGGCGCATTAGATTTAAATATTTTAAAATCTAAACGTGTGTATTTATTTATGTTTATATTTTATGTTTTAGTGACAGTAAGTAAGTTGTTCTTACGACTACGGTTGACATCTCGGAGCTAGAAGCTAGAGTGGCTTTGACTAGGATGAGATGGGGCTTTAAATTGTGGAACAGCACAAAGACTAACTTAACAATACATTTAATAAGCTTTGTCTTCATAATTTCAACAGTTTAAATTTTACATTAATTTCAAACATCGACACTGTAAACCAAAATATACGCATTAGCTAAATTTCATTATTTGTTAGTGAACCGGTACGCGTATTTCCATTTGTATACTCATTTGGGGACAGCACTTGAAATGAACGCGTATTGTAATGTTTTTTTTCCAAACCGTTTCAGCGCCGTTTGCTCTTAAATCATGCGCGCGTTACAAACGTGTAAGTAGTATCAATTAATATTACAAAACGATGCTTGATTTACAAATAGTTTTGTTTTATGTTATTATATATTACAATAATTTTAATAAATACACCTTTAAACATTTGTACAGTTTTTATCTATTAAGTTCAAATAAGTCAGTAAGTAACTGATTTTTTGGTTTTGCTAATATCATCAAATTTTGGTAAAAAATCATCGACAAAAGGACACCAATCAAAAAAAGCAGATTTAATCAATATAAATGATGTTTTCAATACAGTTTTGTGGTTTTTTTCAACTGCACATAGATGTTTACAGAATCTACTACCTGCACCATATTCCTTTTTTACAAAACATTTATTATCATTTTCTCGAATTTTGTTAATGTTTTTACTATTTTTGCAAAACATTTATATGCTAACTTGAGATTTTTAGCTCTTTCATTTTCAAACTGTAAAAACTTTATAACTTTTCTTCAGTACAGTTTTTGCAAACATTAAACTACGGAATTTATATAGAAGTGTTTATTTTAAGTGGTAGATAACACATTTTATTAAGTACTTAAAATTTTTATTATAATTATTATATAGTAATTAATATTTTTTATATGTAAAGGTAAATTTAATAAATTTATTAAGAGCACCGCCGAAATGAACACTGGTTTGGAAGGAAAAGTTACATTACAAAACGGTGTTTATTTCAAGACGGTGGTCTCCAATTGAGGACTCAAACGAAATTGTGCAACCGGTACGGATGCGATGAAGTGGCCACCAACGATCGGCAATAATAAATTCAATAATAAATTCAACAATAAAAATTTAAGTTTTGTTATGTTTTATTTAGTTTGTTATTTTATTGTTGTCGATTGCGAAGAATTGGTCGCAATAGAGAATAAGCCACTTATATAATATAAGTTGGTTCATGTTAATATTTTGGTAGGGCTATAGCTACATAAGAGCCGAAATAAGAGCCAACGCAAAAGTTTGTATTATGTGAAGTTGTGTAATAAATGTGTTTGATGTGAATGTTGGTTTTTGTGTCATTCCACAAAGTGGCGCCCTATCCCATCCATGTTGAAGCCACGCCGCTCCCTGAGATTAGCCAGGTCACTTAAGAGGTGTCTACCGTCGTAATAATTCCAACAATATCTAATTTGAACTTATTGATTTTCAGTTTTTAACTTTCCTACCTCATTCTAAGCATGCATCTTTGAACATTATACGCTCCCATTAACAGCATGTTCTGCTTCTTTTTTTTGTCGAACAGCTTATTGCCGTAGCAATAGAGCACTTTCTGTTCGGGGTAATTTGGTTTTAAAAATTGACTTTAAGGCTATTTTTTTGTGAAATAATATGGTTTTGATTTACTCCTTATCTTGACTATTTAGTATGAAAAATGCAAGCTTCTAATCCTAATTATCGTCTCAGAGTTAGAAATAACAAGAAAAAGAAAAAACATGTTTTAAAGTTATTTTGAACTTGTTTTTTATTTATTTTGTTTTAACTGTCTTAAACAAAATAAAACATCAATAATAATAAAAAACAGGTGTTGTTTTTTTAGTTTTTTTTTCCAACCCTGATTTAAATATATTACAACTTGAGTAAACAGACATTACTTTAAAATGTTGCACTATTTACAATAAAAACGCAATACGCATAAATATTTAAACATTGTATGCTAAGTTTTTATAAAATGATCAAACGAATTGGTATTCATTTTTTTATCTCCAACATTTACAATAGTTGCTTGTATTAGTAAATTAAATAATGAGGCTATTTAAATGTTTTTATATTCGGTAATAATAGAACTTATTACAGCTTTAGATTACAACGCAAACGAGCAAAGCGAGCGAATGTTGTAATCATCAAAGGTTATAGTAGCCATTGTAGCGTGTGTTTTACTATAATTTATCTACGACCATTATTATATAAGCTTAATTTAAACAATGTGCAACTTAATCATAAAAAAATGATTAGTTAGTTAGTAGTAGGATTAATATACGTCATACAATAGCGAAAACTACACATTGAACAGGTACACATTGAACCATATTGTATAGGCCGAAACAAGATAATTTTGGCAATCGGTGCAATTTAGCACCAAAAATAAATTTACAGAGTGTGTATTAATACTATTTGATATGTACAATTGGAAAACTATTAGTCCAAATTATTCATTAAAAAACTTTCATTTTTACGAAGCCGCTGTTTATATAGGTTTCTTGAAAATAAAAGTGATTTATACACACTGAATCATTACATATGTTTCACCAAACTAAGCAGTTACTAAAAGGTGCATTTGGCTGATTGATACATTTAATATTCTTTTGATAAGTCTTCTGTGTAGTAACAAACAATATATATTTAAAATATAATAATGTAGGACTGGATTTATTCTGACATATAGGAAATCGTTAATTATTCATCGGCAATAGATTATAACTTAACATCCTCTGCGGTCTGTATCTAATTATCCTATCCGCACAATGGCCTTACAGCTATACAATGTACGGAGAAATACATCACTATGAATTTGCTATTAGAAAACATCGGTTATTAAAGTGTGCGCTCCGTGTTTAGACTCGCTTTTACTGGTTTTAATTACAAAATAAGTTTTTATCCATTTACAGGAATCCACATATTACATACCCGTCTCTTGTTGTTGTTTATTATAAAAAATGTAGAAATTGCATGGCGAATAAGAAATATGTATATTTTTATTCTTCCGCATAGCGCAAAATCATAATACGGATAAAATTCGGAAATTTCTTTGTTGAAGCATGAATTAATTATTTATTTAACGGTTTCTTAGGTATGGAATTGCAAAATCGTTTAAACTAATTTGTTGCCCACCTTACGAGATGTTCTATTAAAATAAGAATATTAATCAAATTATGAAATACTACGGTGAAATGTCAATTCTAGTGTATCTAGTATACTTTCAGAATTAAGTAGATTAGTTTTAACGCGATAATTTGAATGATTTACATATCTCAAATTTTAAAGTTAAATTTTATAGGACATTTTTATTATATTCTAATAATATAACACGTAATATTTTTCTTTCCGATTGTCTAAACCTTAAATAATCATTTATAGTATTTATATTATTTACGTGAAATTAGGTTTATAATTTTTTTTTTATTTATTATTTATTTATTATTTATTTATTTATTTATTTGCTTTTTACGGCTATTTTACATCGCCACAGTAAGTCTACGACTTGTTTAAAGTGGTTTGATGGGACCAACAGCTTAAAACGTGACTTCCGAACCACGCTGGTGGATAAAGAGCAAGTTATCATTTCAGTCATATTTCGGGGATCGAACCCCGGACTGCTCGCATGATATGCAAGTGCTCTACCATTGAGCTATCACACCATTATACATTTCAAATTTAATTCTATCTTATCTAATTCATAATTATGTATGAAGATTTATAACTCATTGGCGGTTTGTCTAAAACATCAAAATTTGATTTACTTAGATTTGCTTAAATTTATTTTAATTTGCATCATAAACGCAAAAATCGTGCCAATTCCATTAAAGCATATTAAACAATTTAATGATTCGTAATTATACATCTAACATATACATCTTGTTAAATAAGCGACATTATTCAAATATATTAGTACCTGCTTGCTTAATTGCCGTGCGAGTGAAGATTATTACCAATAATCGATATTTCATAACACACACACGATCGCGCATTTAGCATGTAGGTTTATTTTTGTAAGAATTTTTGTGTGACCGTAATTGTTCGTTATCTAACGCAGTAGCGCACCCGTCCATTATCATATTGTATAACATTGAAATAAATCAAGCAGATGAATATTATTAATTAGCATAATTGTAATTATAAAAACAGAATTGATGGCACGGTACAAACTGTAGATTATGTAAGTTTAATATTAAGATGAATATATTACACGGTTAGTTTTAATTTGTTATATTTAAGTTTAATTATTTTATACTGTACGCATAGTACTCATTTTTTTTTCTACTTTTTGGTAATATTTTTGGTGCATATTTTAAAAATAGCTAATACTTTGTGACAAAAATGTACAAAAAGGAATATAACCCGACGTTAACTAACAACATTAATAATTGTTTAGTTCAGACAATTAGTTACCGAGTTTTTCAAATATTACCTAGGAACGTTTAAAACGTTATTAACAATGTATTTGTGCCTACATACACAAACAACACTCTAGACTAACGATTTAGTCAGTGTTTATTATATTAGCATATTTTTTTCTGTAAGACTATTTTGGTAATATGCATTAGAGTGGTTCTTAATTTTTTTTGTGGATTGTTTTGTGTGACCCTTAAAAAGTGATCTTTATGCAAAAAATGTAACACATTCTAAATTTAAGCCTTTAGGAACACGTGTCGCACTGTCTGTGAAGTTTTAAAAGTAAACCCTTTACCTTACTTAAAAAAGCATTATAAGAATTTTACAAATTTGTCAAAAAAAATTTAATGGTTTTCTAAATAAAAAAAAATTAAGCCTCAATTTCTAATAATTTTTGTTTACGAGTCTAATTTGTTCAATGTACAAAATTTAAAATATAATAAAAATATATTAATTTAGAAAAAAAAAAGAAAGTATCTATATTGATGTAAAGTTTTACTTAGGATCAAATTAGCAAGTATTTAATTTTTTTCTTGGGGAGCCAGTGTATGCACTTGACTGAAATCTGAAAATTATGATATTTACTAAGTATATTATTTTTGAAAATTCAAAGGTTGATGGCTAAAATTTTGAGTGGTTTACTTTTTTTGCATATAGATCACTTTTTGAGAGTACACACAAAAAAATTCTACATTTTTTTTAAACTAGTCTAATAGGCATATATTTCTTCCTAAATTAAGCATCTCCAAACTTTTCTTTTGTTTTGACTAACTTCATCATAAGAAGCGGAAATTATTTTACAAGGAGAACTAATGTACATAACACTGAATAGTTAACTCATCTTCTACAACACTATCTGGCCAACAAACTGTATTTTCTGCTTTAGCTTTGTATTTTATAACTATTCTAGAACTTACAATAACTACTATTGAGGCAGTTTTTGATTACTTACACAAAAACAACTTTTTGTTCTATTACTATCAAACTTAAACCGCACTTTATAAAAAAATATGAAACAAATTCCTAACAATTTTGATACTCATTGCTTATATTCCAAAATTCCACATTTGCAGAAGAAAATCTCTTAAAAATCTTTGAGAGTCATTAAAAAACTTGTATTATGTCTGTTGTAAAATAAAAATAAAAATACTTCAACTCAATTTAGATAATACAATAATAATTATAATTAATAAAAAGCAAAAACCATTCGAGAAATTCATTAGTGATTGTTTAGATCAAATATTTTAGAATTAAGAAAAGCTCAATTCATTGCGACAATAATGATTTTTTTTATTATTAATTAAAAAAAATTGCCTTCAAAATGAACCTTAGCATTTTGTATTCGTTTTTGAGTTGCACTATTTTAACATTCATACTTGTAGAAAACAGGCATCAAACCGTTTTTGTTGCACAATACAACGACTCGGTGATGGAATTTACTACACATGAATTGAACCATATTTTATCTGCGCCGATTCAAAATATCTAATTTATTAAATTTTAAAATCTGACGTTTTATTAATAATATTATAAATTATAATGTCAATGTGAATAGAATAATAAAAACTGTTTTAAATTTGATGGTTTTACTTAAATATCACTAATACCGAGATTGATGATTAAAATATTTTAAAGTGAAAAATAGTTTTTTAACTGGTGATATTATTATTTTGAGTTTTTTATTTATTTATCAGTTATCAGAATATCAGTTTTTGGTAAAGTACATTTACCCAATTAATAAATGAATTGAAGCATTTATTAAATACAACTACATCATAGTAGAATAGTATTAAATTTAATTTTTCTAATTATAGTTCATTGTGTATTTTATCATGATTCTCGTACAACATTCATTTCCTAGATGTGCATTTCTTATATTGTGTGACATCTTTAAAATGGGATATTAGAAACACCCATTTTCGTTAATGTGAGCACGATCAAGAACAATATATTACTTTCTCTTTCATAAAAAATAAATGCACAAAGCTTATGCAAAATAGTACGAGCTATATACATGCGCATAATAGGTGATTCAATTAGTAGTTTAGAGTTTTAAAATAAAATAAAACACAAAATTGCTTTTGTGATACAAAATATTTTGTTTTTATTTGAAAGAGCGTCTTATTATAATTATGTTTTCAAGATAATATCATGTGCACTACGACTTTGTTGACAATACTGCATTCAATCAGTTCAAATTTTTATTACGTTTTCAAACATATACGGCCGGCATCTCACAAATAACCATACGGATATTGGCTTTTAAATCTTCAATTCTTATTGGGTTGTTAGCGTAGACTTTTGACTTTACATAACTCCACAAGAAGAAGTTGCAAGGCGTACAATATCTTGGTAAATAATGTAATTTTTTTTTTAAATAACTTACCATAAAGTGAAGGTTTTCTGTTCGGTATGGCACGTGAACAAGAATTCTTTTAGATGTTTGCAATAATTAGGAAGAAATTTTGTTTATTATTGCTTGCTAAAAAATTTACGATGACACTTTTGTTCTTGAGAATTTTGAATCAAATGCGATTAATAACACCTCTGCCATGAATGTCAGTCACTATACTGTAACATTTTCTGAATGCATATGTGTTTCTTCATAAGAATTTTCTTTGCTCTATATATTCTACAATTTTGCTTGTTAACAAAACTATTTAATCAAAAATGAGACTCATTGTTGAACATTACAACACGATAAACAAATTAATTTGCAGCCAGCTATTCTAACGCTCAAGCAGCAAAACCGCAACAAACTCGACCATCAGTTAGTTTTAATTCTTACACTTTGTATGGATACAACCTAACTTCTTTTGTTCAAGTTCATCCATATGTAATAATAATAATTAATATTCAATGCATTACAAATTATTTGTTCACTTGGTTGATAATGAGGACCATAGAGTTTTTTTACAGATTATTATCTTTTATTTTGCAAAGTTGCTGGGGGTGTTAAACCTTCTATGTTTTTATAAGGTAATCTACAAAATTGACAAATAAATATTGGTTGCCTATATTTTACTTTAAATATTTAAAGAATTAACTGGATCACCTATTACTTAAGTGTGCCAAACAATTTTACAGTAACTGTGGCAGAACCCATCAAATATAGTAAAGCAAAACGTGTACTAATTGTGGGTGGATTGTTACATGAAAGCTATCTAAAGCTATATAGTTTTCAATGTGTTTTTAAATTGCTGGATAAACATTACAAACACCATAACTGTGATTATTATAATTCTATTATATTCCACGACAGCTTACTATGAGAACTAATATTTTTATAATATAAACTACGAGGGAATATAAATAGAATATAAATATTTAACACATTTTTCAATAAGTATTAAAACAATATATTACATCACAGTTGCTAAATTAGTAAACTTACTAGACAATATATTTAACAATTCTTACTTTATTTAGTATGTTCAACTAGAAATGTTATATTTATTATTAACAGTTTTTTAATGTAAATGTCAAAATGATAATGTTTCTTTTGGTAACACGATAACATAGCATTAATCAATGCATTCTACAATTTATATTGTACTTATTTTTTGTAAGCTATACAAACTATTATTTATTTATATATTTTTGTTTATAAATTGTATAACAGTGTTTTAATTAAAAATTTACTCCTCTAACCAGTTTCTCGTGTTTCTGAGTTTGTTTTTATATAATAGTTTAATAAATCTCTTCTATATTTGGCCGACGGTCGAGTTTAATTATTATTAAGATATAAAAAATTTCGTTGATATATATGTGTGGGTGTAATTTAAGTAAATTAACAATGTTTAACTTATCTATTATTTCTAATCAATTTAGTATTTAAAATACAATTGTTTTTTTAAATATATAAATAAATAGTTTAAATTAAACTTGCAATTTTTGATTAAACATATAGAAATCAACATAAAGAATGGTTGAGACCTTTACTATGTGGTAATACATAATAATAATAAAATAAAACGATAACTAACTTTTTACCACAAATACTTTATTGATTTAAATATATATATTACTAATAAATGAAGTTTTGATTTTTCATTGTCAAGTGAGAACATACTAACAAACAATTACTTAAAAAAAAATTAATATAAAAATTATAGTGAAAAAAAAATAAAATGCATTATTGATCTATGAGGGATTTAAAAAATAGTTATTTATATTATGCCCATTCCGCAGATTAACAAAAAGATTACATTGTTTTTTGTAAATTTTGTCGGCTAAAAGGTTAAACTTAGTGCCTTTTGTGTACAGTTGTGTAACATTTTAATTTTATTAATTTTGGGAAAGGTATGATTACAATTTGTAATATGATTTGCAAATGAACTTATTTTATTTATTTTTATTTTTTTTATTTATTTAAATTTAAATGGCCTCACTTCAATGCCAACAACAAGATGTTGTTGGCTTGGTATTCGAGACCTACATACATACATTTTTTTTTACATAATATACAGTTTTTTACATTATATAGTTTTTTACATAATATACAGTTTTTACATAATATACAGTTTTTTACATAATATACAGTTCAATAAACTAAGTGTTAGTGTTAGTATGGTATGGTGGTTTTTTACATGAATTTTAATATAATAAGTTTGTATACGAGTATGAATGATACATTTTTGTTGTAGTTTCAGCTATTTTGTTTATTTTTGTAGTTTTTACCGATTTTTTTTTTTTTTAATTCTTTAAGATTTTCAATTTTTGTAATTTTATTTGGTAGTTAGTTAAATTCATTGCTGCCTTCTACTAGTCAGCTTTTATTCAGTATAGTTGTTCTGTTTTTTTTAGTAAATATATTGTTTTGTAAATATATTGTCTAGTGTCATATCCATGTATGTTTCTGTTTTTTTGTAATTTTATATTTGTTTTTATCTTGCCGTTTAGTATTTTATATATAAGAATACATTTACCTTTTTTAATTTTATTTTTAATGTTTAGTTCTTGTACTTTCCTGTATAACTGAATTGTAGGTGTTTTTCTTTCTAAGTTATGCAGAAGTTTTAATATTTTATTTTGTTGTCTTTGGATTTGGTTTATATTTTTTTGGGATGTATCTCCAAAAATATTTATCAAATAATTTATTTTTGAAGTAAATAAAGTATTATAAATTTGCTGTTTGGATGCTTGTTGTAAGTAATTTTTTGCTCTATACAATGCTCCAATGGTAGCACTATTTTTCTTTGTGATAGCATCTACATGTGTATCCCAGCTTAGATTATCACTTATCCATAGACCAAGATATTTAGTCTTAGATGTTTTATGTATTTCAATGTTATGAAATGAATTAATAATTTATTCAAAATCAGTCAATCGAATCACAGCGGCCAAGGGTCAAGCATAGACAATTGTTTCGGTTCTACAAACCTCGTCAGTATGCCTTGTACGACCACGGCATCGCATGATAGCGAAGACAATTTTGAATAAATATTTCTGTGCTTATGAACACAATTGATATTATAAATAATCAAACGAAAAACTGGTTTGCCATCTAGTTGCAATTTTTATATTTCAATGTTGTTAATTTTTATATTGACGTCTATCTTTACTTTATTTTTGTTAGCTATTACCATATATGTAGTTTTTTCTTTGTTTACTGTTAACAAGTTATTTTTAAACCATTCTTTTACAGTTTCCATTTTCTTGTTTATTCTGCTTTCCATTTCTTTGAGATTAGTTCCACTGTACATAATACATGTATCATCTGCATATATGTACGGTTTTCCAGTTATGTTTAATTGTTGGATGTCATTTATATATAGTATGTATAATGTAGGAGCTAGTGTTCCACCTTGTGGTAAACCGTATAGTGGGGTTTCGATATTACTATATGTCGTTCCTATTTTTGTTTGTTGTTTGCGGTTGGTAATGTAACTTGTCATTAATTTTAGTGCGTTTCCTCTAATTCCCATATTGCAGAGTTTGTTAGTAAGCAAGTTTTTTCAGATTGTATCAAAGGCTTTTTTCTTATCAATGTAAATATTAATTATGTAATTTTCTTCATCTAATTTCTCATACATATCTTGTACTAAGTCGGTGCACGCTCCAGTTGTTCCCGAATTTTCCTGGAAAGCATACTGATATGTTGATATTAGTTTATTTTCTTGTATGTGATCTTTTAGTTGTTGTAGTATCACCTTTTCAACTATTTTAGCAAACGTTGATAGTAGTGATATGGGCCTGTAGTTCTCAGGTTTAGTGTTATCTCTTTTTTTATGTATTGGAACTAAAATTGCTGTTTTTAAGATGTCTGGAAACACTCCTTCTATTAATATATTATTTATTAATTTTGTCAATGTTGGTGCAATTTCTTCAATTATTACTTGTATGAGTTCAGTTGTTATTTTGTCATTTCCAGATGCAGTTGATTTCTTCAGTTCTTTTATGATACTTTTGATATCGCATTCATTTATTTTTTTAAATTTATTAAATTTTTATTAATATATGTTGTAAGTGCCAGGTTACTGCGTAAATTTGGTAATTTTATTTTTTCAGCAAGATCTTTTCCGATGTTTGCAAAGTATTTATTAAATTGATTTGCAATGTTTATTTTATCAGTCTTCTTTGTAGTTGATATTTCATTTATGTGAGCGTTTTTTTTACTTTTTTGTTTATTTAGTATTTCATTTATTTTATACCACATTTTTCTTTCATTTCCTTGTGCATTTTCTAATTTGTTTTTAAAATAGTTTTGTTTTTGTTGAATTATTGCTTTCTCTGTGTCTTTTTTTAATTTTGTAATATTCAAATTTTAGATATTGGTTTTGAGGGTTTTGTTTGTATCTGTTGTATGTTTTTTCTTTTTTATTAATTTTATTAATTATTTCTCTATTTACCCAGTTGTTTCCTTCTTTTCTTTTAATAACCACAGGTTTTGTTTCACTATCTGCAATTTGTTGAATTCTAACTATTAACTCTTGCATATTTTCAATTTCATCCATATTTATTTCTTCCAATGTTTTTCTTATATTATCATTATTAATTTTATATTTAGTCACTTTTATATAATTATGTTCTATTTTTTCTGATTGCCACTTTGTTACTATTGCATTGTGGTCTGTAAAGGGAACTTGTTTTACATCTATACCAAAGTTTGCAGTATCTTGATTAGATATTACATGATCTAATATAGCTTGCTTTCTAGTGGGTGTATTCAGGTCATTCATAATAGTATATCCTTGTTCTTGTATTATTCGTTTATATTGTTTCGTATCACTGTTGTCAATTCCATTTCTTATATTTATATTAAAATCACCAAGTATGATATGCGGTTTTTTTTTCTACAAGTATCATGTTCTCCATTGTACTAAATAGAATAATGTTATTAACATCTGGAGGTTTGTATACTATTGATACATATTTATTATGATTTGTTAAGTAGATTGTGATAAAGTCTACATTATTTATAGAGTGATTTATAATGACTTTGTATTTATGTTGTTTTTGTATATAAATTGCTACTCCTCCTCCTTTGGTACTTCTGCAATAGAATTCACTATTGTAGCTTTGGAGTTGAAAATACTCTGTTTCGTTTGGATATACCCAAGCTTCACTAATTGCAATTATATCTGGTTTGTTATCATTGCTACTTGCTATTATTTGGAATTCATCAAACTTATTTCTCTGACTTCTCATATTAATTGAATATAGGTAAAGATCCATTTTAGATTTGTATTTATGTTTTAGTTAAGATTATTAAATAATATTTCATCAAAAGTTTTTGTAAATTATCTAGTCAGCTGGTTTCTTATAATTATTATATTACTATTTTCATCTATAGAAATCAAATTTAATATATTTCTTTTATTAAAGATACTATGTGTGTTTAAATATAGTTTTTTTAGTTGTATTTGTTGTTTGTATTTATTCATTTTTGTTATGTTTAGTAACTTGTGTAGTCAATTTTATCTCTTTTTATTTGTAATTGTTTTATATATGTATCACAACATGTATCATTAACAGAATGATGAGGATTCATTCTATCTTTGTATTTTTTTATTCTCCACCAACAGTTTGAGCAATTCAATTGATCGGCTTCACATTCTCCTTCATGTTTTATTCCACAATGTGGACAAGTGGTTTCATTTTTGCATTCCTTTGTTTTGTGTCCATATTTATTGCAGTTGTAGCATCTTAAAATATTTATGTCTTCATATATCTTACATGTTTTCCATCCTAAATTGATTGTTTCTCTATCAATTAATTTTTTGAACGTTGATCCATTTGTTTCAATAGATATGTTCCAACTTGTTTTATTAAATTTATTATATTTACTTTGTTTGCAGTATGTCACTTTAATTTCATCTTCATCTGTACTATAGTAGTTTTGTTGAGTCATCGCCTGCTTAATTTCTTCACTTGTATATTGTTTTTCTGCTCCTACAATTTTTATTCTTGGCTTTTGGTATTTAAGTTTTTCCATTTCATATTTACCATCTAATTTTGTTTCTATTTCGTTTTTTAAGATACGAGACGCATCTTCATTATTTAGCTTTATTATAATACCCCCGTTACTTATTTTATTTATATTCTCTATTCTGATTTTTAGCGGCCCTGGGTTTATATTTGTTTTTATATCATTTAATGTGTCTTCGCTGTCTTGTTTTTTTGTAGGTTTAATTATAATTCCTGGTTGTAGACACTTTTTCAGGGGCTTTTTTGTTTCTTTCATTATGTCCGAGTATAATATAGTTACCTTTTTATTTATATCTTCACTGTTTTTATCTTTATCATTCACTTGTTTTTTTTTTATTTTTTCTATTAAGATGGTCATTTGTTCTATTTTTTTAAGAATTGTTTTATTTATTTCATTAACCTCACTTTTGTTACAGTTATCACAGTACCACTTTATATTGTCTATGTTTTGTATTGATTTGTATACTTTTTCGGTAATGCTAGCACATTGCAGGCAGAACCACTTTTTGCATTGTGAGTCACATCCAATAACTAGCTCTCCATCAAACTTTACATTACACTTAGCACAATTTTCCGCGTCAACCACGTCGTCCGCCATGTTTGACATTTATCGTGATTTAATCTAAACGCTTTAAAATGTTCTGTATATTGTGTTTCCAAAACTGGCCGAAGTTTGAACTCTTGTGAGATGTGCCTCTTTGAGTTCATTTTATCGTCTATTGATATACTTTCTATTATAACTATACCATAGACTTAGGACATTTCGTAAATATTTAAAAATATTTAGACCAAAGCAATGTGTTAACAGTAATGCCTGTCTCCGTTTCTATACAATGTCTTGCGCTTTATTCTACATTGCTTTGCTCAAATTCTTTTATTATTCAATATGCCAATAACCGTAATAAGTGGTGTTACTCGTAACTTAAATTTATGTAAATTCCTTAAAAACCAACATAAAAATTAAATCAGATATCTTAAAAATGTAAATATCTAGATACTAACTTTGGTCATTATGGGTTAATGATGATATGGGCACACATCTTTACACGATTACAATCAATTCAAGCGGTTTTGTAACGAATGTAAAACTTTTAGTAGAAACTTATACTACTATATAACAATTACTCACTTAAATCATGCCAAAAGATATCCAATATATAATATAATAATGCGATAAGTTTGTAAATAAAAAAAAAAAGAAAAATTGATGGTTATCCCAAAGTTATTTTATAGTGATATATTTTTGATGATTATTTTTATATAATTGTTTGTTGCTTCAAAGTAATGTGAATAGGATAAATGCGTGGTGTAACAATAATTCTATTAATCTATTTCTTAATCTTAGTAAAGTAAACTTTTTTTTGTATGCTAAAAGATTCTATAAAATTTGTTTACATTATTAATAATAATCTATGTGCTAGAGTTTAAATAGTTGTTTTTGTTACTGGTAGATAATATAGCTAGTTTCAGTTGGTAACACGAAAACACAATTAACATGGCAGCTTCTAGGTCTCTGGAATACTTTTTGAGTTTTTTTGACGCTTTTTGATTTTTTTCAAAATATTTGAAATTTATATTTTTTAGATGAACTTAATTCCTAAGCTTAGAAAATTATAATTTCAGATATTTGTTTAACGACGAGATAGTTTTTGTTAACAATGTTGCACATGCAGCAAGCATATGTAATTATGTAATAGATTGCGCTTACGCACTCTAAATAATAGTAAAAGTAATGAACATTTAAAAATAGGATATGTTACCATAGCCCGAGCGCATCATTTGTTTCTTTTTCCTATAAGATAAAGTGCCACTTGATAATTCATGTATTTTAACTGTATGTATAGTTAAGTTGTCATCATTTATAAAAAAAAAGAATTTATAAAATTTTAAAAAACATGTTTACTAGATTAAATAAAACAACTACTTTGTTTTTATATTACTATTTATTTTGTCACACTGTGACTGCAGTTTCGGCTAAACCTCAGCCTTCTTCAGACAATTCATGTATTGTCTGCCAAAACTGCAGTCAGTGTGACGAAATAAATAGTGAGATAAAAACATAGTAGTTGTTTTATTTAATCTTGTATTATAAATTATCACGTAGTAACGGTCAACTCCATCAACTATATTAAAACATGTTTAGATAAGAAGTAATTTTTGTTTACTTTATGATAATTAATTGATGCGTACGTTTTTATTAGCAATACTAAATTTATATTAACAAATTAACAAAGAAAATTGTTTGTTATTCATCATTTAATAATGTTTGTGTTAAATTGAATTTTATAAATGAAATATCTAATATTTATTACAGTTTAATTATTTATGGATAGTTACCACACCAGTGCATATCTGCAACCTTGCCATATTATGCAACTCATCTCTTGAATGGTACAGAGTGAGTGACCAGCTGGTTATAAAATTGCAATACTTAAAGAAATATCTACTAAAGCATTTAAATCTCATATAATTAACCTTTATAATTTTATAACCTCATTTGTAAGTTTGTCATGAAGAATAGAACGAACTTGCTATAGCTATGATTTATTTATAATAATATTTTAAATAATATATGCTTGTATGCATACAAACATATTGTTGCCTAGAAAAAAAAAATTATATATATTATGTACCTACTATATTTATTTTATTTTGAACTAATTAAAAATTAATACTTAATATTATTAGTGATGATAAAATAAAATGAACTAAATATACATTTACACAGAAAAATTAATATAGAGATTGGAGTGAAGGAAACATAAATCTTATTATTAATTATCTAAAGAGATTTAACAAGAAGTGATTGGTATTGTGGTAAGTCCTTTTGCTATTTCAGCAGATTAAAAAGAGAATTTCATTGTTTTTTTGAGAATTTCAGAGGCTTCTAACATATTAAGTGCATTATGGACGGTTGTATAACATTTTAATTTTATTAAATTTGGGAAAAGTATGATTATAATTCTTAATATGATTTGCAAATGAACGTGTATCGTGATTTAGTCTAAACGCTTTAAAATGCAATTTATAATGTGTTTTAAAGCTTTGGCTGGTAGGTCAAACATATATGTTATTGCATTTGGAACATGATATTTTATAAACACTAGTTTTTCTTTTGGAATTAATTTGATCTTTACCTACAAGTAATATATTTGATAATTAGTAACTTGATCTAAAAGCAAATTGTTGATTTTGTTTTCGAATAATGTGCGCTATGTTTCTGTTTTTTTTTTTTTCTAAAATTGTTTAATATTGTGACTAAACCTATGTTTAAATTTAATTTTTTTTTTTAAAGTCCCAAACACTGCTGGATTTTACGATACACAAACATTAATCACAATGAATCATAAAAACAATTATATCCATACACCCAGTTTGCTTTGTCGAACAAATTCGAGCAGACGATCGACAATAGCGATCTTATTACGCAGGACAATCGACAAACTGGGTGATAATTCAGATGTAGCTTTTTGTTTTGAAAACTGCCAACAATCTAATAGGGTATGACGAACATTTAATGAAACATTACAAATATCACAAACTAGGGGCACTTCAAATGCCAACAAATGTCTGTGAGTTTATTGACAGTGATTTGAAGCCGCGTGAGGATAACTCTTCTCTACGCTTCTGTCAGCATGAGGAACTCAGCTTATTGTCTTGAATAGATAATCAATCAGTTTGCCAGCTAGACAACAGCAGTTGTTATAAAAAAATTACAAACATTGGCACATTGGCACAAAATACTATGCGCCAGTTGCGAAACAAATTTCTATATGATAGACAGGGATTAACAATACGTAATGTGGATGGAGTTGCAGAGGCATATATTATGAAATCATAATCCAGTTTTGACCGCTCCAAAGCTCGATTTACGAATAGAAATTTAGTGCCAGAACACTACAACTGATATAAAATAACTCACTTGGAAATATTTAAAGATTTATGCGGCTTAACTGTCACCGCTATATTTCTTAATGACGTGCATTCTTGCATGATTTAATGATGTAGAAATGGTCTTGAGAATAAAAAAGGGAGATACCTCCTTTAGACTTTGGCTACTTTCCGAACATTTAACTATCAGATATCTTTGTAAACTTTCTACTTGCACTATTACACACTTTAGTCGATCTTTTGGTTGGAGGTTCAGAATCTACTATAATAAACTTTATCAGCGTTCAATCCACATAATCGACGGATCACAAATTGGTGCAGTTTCTAAAGCTAACCCAGTGACATCGGTTTTATAAAAGTAAATAAAAAAATTTGCAAACATAAACAATACATTGGGCTCCAACCGTAACACAGTGTAAACCTTTCATCTATCAAAACATAAATCATTTTTTACTTTAAAGTTAAACATAACGAGCAGATTAGTTTTAAACTGGGTTAGATTTAACCTCTCGTTTTACCAGAAGGTAGGTTCAAAGCAGTGTGTTAAAACTAACACTCTTTCAAACAAAACTATTAGTCCTCAACTACTAGGATCTCTCTTTTCTTACTTTTACAGCAAACACGCAAGTGAGTTTTACAAGGTGTCCAGTGAAGTATGTCAAAAGTAAGCTTACAAATAAATTTGATTTGGGGTTTTAACGAGGGTTTTTCCTTGCCTATAGTTCATTATTTACAACCAGCAAAGAGGCTAGAAAGATTAGAAATTCGTTCATATTTCTTATGGATATAATTTTATTTAGTTTTAAATTAAGATTGTGATTATGATTGATAAGATTGGAATTTTTAATAAAAAAAGTTCATCTTAGGCATATATTTGAAGCACCATTGGTGCCTTTCATGCACACGATACTTAATAACATTTTACTTAGAAAAAGTGCAGCTCTCAATATTGCCTGCATGATCACTAGACTTATCACCGATCGAACACGTCTGGGAAGTGGTGGCTTAGAGTATTTTCCGGCATTCCAACAATTTGGACAAACTGCGACACCACCTATAGGTTGCATGGAACAAAATACCCCAGAAAGACATCCATTACCGTATATTAAGCATGCGAAGAGTAAACTTTGCATTGCTACACGTGGAGATGTCACTCATTATTGACTCTTTTGTGTTAATTGTATTAGTTTTTATTAAGGCTTTGATCAATTCATACTTAAACATAAATCATCATTTTACCAACTTTTTTAAAATCATAGCACATTATATATAAATGTTAATTTAAAACTATAATAATAATTTATATTTTTTATCAATATTGCTACATATTGTAAATAATACTACTAATAATTAAAAATTTATTTTTATATTTTTGTAATTTTTCTAATATTCTATCTTTATTACCCTCATATGCGACAATGAGATAGCAAAATATGCTTATACGGCACAACGGCGGGCCTCACCCGTTTCACTTTCAGAGACTTGGTTTCAGTTATATGTATAACATCCTTGCAAGGATTGGCAACTACTAATAAGAGCAGGCATTATTTTTATAAATTTTAACTAGTTAAGCGTGTGTACATTAACATATATAGTATGCTCATAGATATAGTGTCTTTACGACATGGTTTTAAATTATCTTAACGGATTACTCCATTACCAATCGTCTTGAGAAGGCAATTATGTTTGTATTATATACCATAAATAGCTTATAACACCTCCATGTCAAGGGTGAAAATATTATATAAATATACAATATTTTTACCCTTGAAAACTATCTCAGTTCTTCAGGTATATAATACAATCATAATTGGTTGCAAATGAAATAATCCGTTGAGATAAATTAAACCCATGTCGTAATGACACTATATTTATGGGCACACTATAAATAAGTATACATTTACAAGGTAATTAATGTAAAAAAGTACACATATAATATAAAGAACATATAAAATATTTATTGTAACATATTGAAATTTTGTTATGATTTAAGCTTCTTAATTGCAAAATTCTGGCTCTAGCTAAACATAATAATACTTCGATGAGATTTCCAACTTAATCAATTATACTGCCTTTTTTTTGCCAAAGTACTATGTGTTTACATTTTAATTACCTTTGTATAATTTTTTTGTTTGTTTTTTAATTCTTAGAATTTTCTTGAATTATCATTGTTTGGCTGAAAGTGCCGCTTTTACAATCCCCAGTTAAAGCATAGTTAGGGTTTGAAGAGGAATAAACCGGGACTAACTTATCCGGTGCTCGGAGTAGTAGTTATACTTAGTATATGGCACATAACCTCGTAAGCGCTGCACATATTATCATATTTGTGAAAATGAATAAGGAAAGTAAGTAGATTTGTTGACCCAATGTTTGTCTTTTTTTGTTACTAACTGATTCAAACACATTTACGTTTTGTAACATTATAAAGGAGACAATCTTAGTTTGCTTATAAACAACTTACGTCATCATTGACGTTTCAATAGGTTATCTAGAGAATAAACTAACTTAGAATTTGTAAAATGCATTACGTGTTACACCAGGTATAATTGTGGAATGGTTTATCCGACAATTGTAAAAGCGGCACTAAGTGAACAGTTGTTATGCTTGAACAAAATAATTTTATTTTTTAATAAAGCAACTGTATCTTCGTAATAAAAGTAGTAAAAACAGCAATTTTGATTAATTGAGTTATTTTAAAATAATTACAAACTTAAGCTGTTTTTACATTTGTCAATTTATTGTTCAATTTTAAGGACTTACTGATCTTGAAGTCCCAATCAGATTAAATTGTCACTTTACATCTGTCAATTTATTGACCAATTTCTAGTCTGATTATTACATCAGATTAGAACATAACCTATTTTGCTTCAATTTATTGATGAAGTTAAGTGTTGCTAACCTTTGCTACATAACCTCAATTTATGTAACAATAATGTTAAGTGGATTTTGTTGATCCAGTGTAGTATTTTCTGTGTTTGTGTTGATAAGTACACACATACATACACACAAAAAAAAATGAGTAAAGATAACTTATAATAGCAATGGTTATAATTCAAAATTAGCAATCAGCTAATTAAACAATTATTATACAGTATTGAAGCTTGAACAATAAGTTGGCGTGTGTAAAGTGAAACAAATCCACAATAAATTGCAGTAAAATTGACGGCAATTAATGAGATAAAGAAGTCATTAAAATTGAACAGTAAATTGATAAATGTAAAAACAGCTTTACTTATAGTAAAGCTGTTTATACAGGGAGTTTATAAATGAATAGGATTATGTAATCACTTTAAATATGCCGCCTTTTTAAAATTGTTCACTATACTACATATGTTTTCATGTTTGCTTGACAGCTGTCAAAGTTGATCTGTCAAATCAAATAGTTTAGTGAACAATTTAAAAAAAGCGGCACATTTAAAGTGATTACATAATGCTATTCATTTATAAACTCCCTGTATATGTATATATATATATTAGTAAAAATTGTATAATTATAAACATACATTGATGTTTCTTCTATTAGGTACTATAATAAAGTTATTTACATTTAATAGAAAGTGACATAGCTGGGGGTGTGTTGATTGCTATAAAAAATACACTCAATTTTATTGAAATAGACAACAATATAATGAGCGTTGATCAAATCTTTATTAAAATACAATGTGCTGGACAATTGTATATATTTGGTGTTCCACCATCTTCTCCAATAGAAAAGTACATAGATCACTGTGAAGCTGTTGAAAACATAATACATTCTCTACCAAACAGCAAAATATATGTTTGTGGTTTGTGGACTATAACTTACGTAGTTTGGTCTAATGACAATATGGTAGTACAAATGGAACAAACAACAAATGAATCAGCACACACTGTATGCGATTTATTTGCTACAAATAATATGTATCAAATAAACATTACCTAATTCTTGCGGTGTATATCTAGATTTAATATTTACATATAATAATAGTACTACTGTGTCTTATGCTGATAACTTACTATGCAATAATTCAATTCATCATACAGCAGTTACTTGCGTAATTCAAAATGCATGCTTATCAGAAAATTTACAATCTAAAGAATACATACCAGACTTTACCAAAACTAACTATATTGCCATTAACAACTATTTATTAAACGTCAATTGGCCAAAGTTATTTATTCCTTGTGATATGTATGGTGAGCTAGATATAATTGTGGAACAATTTTACAACATCATTTATGAAGCTGTAATATTATATGTCCCATTAAAATGTGTTTGTCGTAATGAGTATCCGGTTTGGTTTAATTGGAATCTAATCCAATTAATCAGGCACAAGAAAGTGGCGCATTCTAATTATAAACAATCGGGCCTCATTGAAGATTATCATATCTTTGCTGGTTTCAGAGAGAAGTGTAAAAAGAGTAAATCTTTATATACATCGTATTTAAGAAAAGTTGACAATTTTATCGTAGATGATGCAAAATCTTTTTGGCGTTTTGTAAACGAATAAAGAAATACCAATGGATTTCCAAAAATAATGACTTACTGTGATAAAACTTGTGATGATGGGCAGGATTGTGTAAATTTGTTTGCTGATTTTTTTTTTACTGTGTAACCAAAAGTGATAACATTGTACCTGATTTTAATTTTAACAACTTTGTATGTTCTGATAATTTTAATGTGTAATCTTAATAATTCGGGAAACTTTCTCCCTGATGGCATTCCAAATTTATTTTTAAAAAACTGTGTTTGTTTGCTTTCAAAACCAATTTATATGTTATTTAAGATATCTTTAGAATGCGAAAAGTTTCCATCGTATTGGAAACGTTCTTACATATCACCAGTTTTTAAAAACGGCAACAAAACAGTTGTGTCAAATTACAGAGGAATGTGTAAACAGTCTGCAATTCCTAAGTTATTTGACAAAATTATTTCTACTCAATTAAAATGGCTTACTAAAAACGTTGTGATAAATGAACAACACGGATTCTGTGAAGGTCGTTCAACTGTTACCAACTTGCTGATTTATCAGGATTATATATTAGACGCTTTTAAAAACAAAAAACAAGTTGATGCAATGTACACAGATTTTGCAAAAGCATTCGACAGAGTGGATGTACCAACTTTGGTTGCAAAATTAAAAGCTCTAGGGTTTAATACAAAAATTGTTAATTTGATGGAAAGCTATTTATCGGGTCGAACGCAATGCGTTAAAATTGACAATTTTATTTCTAAAGAAATTAGCGTTACTAGGGGTGTTCCGCAAGGTTCGCATTGCGGTCCACTTTTATTTAATTTATTTATAAATGATTTGGTAGCTTTGATTAGAAATTCTAAGTATCTGCTGTTTGCCGATGATTTAAAACTGTTTATGCGTGTAAAAACATAAATGATTGTAATCAAATTCAAAATGATTTGGATAAAATTACAACTTGGTGCAAATTAAATAGCAAGTCCATCACGTTTTCCAGGGGTACAGCTTCAGTCAATAACACGTACAACATAAATAACACTGACCTGGAAATTGTAGAAGAAATAACAGATCTTGGATTACTACTAGACAACAAACTTAGTTTCAATGGCCATATACAAAAAATATGCAACAAAAGCCGCAAATTATTAAGATTTGTAATGAGAAATGCTGTCGATCTGTCGGTGCCAAGTATATTGTTGCTATACAAATTATTGGTAAGATCCCAATTGGAATACTGTTCTGTTATTTGGTCTCCGTATCTTAAAGGGCAATCTAAAATACTGCAATCTGTCCAAAACAGATTTTTTAAATATTTTTAATATAAAACTGGAATAATTATATAATATAATAATTTCAAACAGTGAACTAGCATGTTCGTATAATTTAAAACCTTTAAATGAAAGAAGATTAACTTTTGACTTATGCTTTATGCATAAAGTTATTAATAGTTGTATAAACTGCGAGGAGATCTTAAGTAAAGTTCAATTCAACTTTTCTATTACCAGAACAACTCGTAATACACTAATATTTAAAGAAAAATTTCACTCAACAAATTATGGACAACATAGCCCGATCACAAGACTGATGCGTGAATGCAATAGCACCTTTTCTATGTTTAAAAACAAATTAACCACATTAATTTTCAATTTTATTTATTACTTGTTTAATGTAATTATACTAACTTAAGTTTATACTTATTGTAATATGCTATATGTTTAATACCGTTTAATGTTTATATTATTTTTTCTAATGGATTTTTCCGTAAATAAAGATTAAAAAAAAATAATAATAACAGTTGGCACTGTTGAAAATTAAACAATAAATTGTCAAGTGTAAAGGTGATAAAAAAATATATACTTATTTTACCCTTGTGACACTATCTATAATTCTCTATTAAATTATATACACTAGCCAGCAAAAAATAGAGGTCACTTTAAAATTATGACTTATTGGATTTATTTGTTTTGTAGCTGTTACTTCTTTTGCACTTTCTAAACTGCTTCTTATGTTTGTACACTGATTTAGCATTTTCTGTTGCATTATTTTTCGTTTGAATTTAAGGTTATTTGAACAAACGTTAAACGTTACTAAAATTCAGAAACATTCTATCGGAATTGCACCTTTAACTTCGGCTTGTCACAAAACTAACAAACGCATGTCATAAAACATTATAAGTTAGTTTAATATCAGATTATATATTTTGTTAATGTAAATACAATTATAAATTCTTTTATGAATTGTTATTCAACTTTTCATCAATCAATAATCGCGTTTAGTTTTGTTGCGGTTTTTCCATCGATGTTTTTTTATCAATGTTTATTATATTTCCCAAGGTGTATTTAGTAATATCATTGAAATTTAATACGGCAGCCGCCTTAGGCGATGCTTGTTAATATTTATCTGTTAACTAGAGTGGGATGATTGTAATCATGAACAACTTGCAACATTTTTAATCATTTAATATTACAAACTAATAAAAATGTCTTGGATATCATTTAAGTTTTTAAAATTTAGAAATGTAATATATAATACCTTAGGCTGTATTGTCCAATGAAATTAATCTAAATTACTATACTTAAATGGTGGAATAACTAAAATGAAGCAACAATATGTGATAAATTAAATTAATCAAATCTGTTAAGAAACACACGCACACAATTTGCAAAATACCGTCCAATACAAGGAATGCCTTCAAGTACATTGTAATTATTTTATGGCTCACAATGTTTCGATTAAGAAATATCTTAATTACTTCATAGTTTATTGATAACTGATCCTGAGGGCCAAATAGATTTTATTTTATAGAAATACACGATTTTCACATTAATAAATCGGCTATTGGTAACAGCTCACGAGAAGTAAATCAATGCAAATTGCAGGCCTCTTCCTCTTAGCAAGGCTGATTGAATAGTTTAAACAATGGTATAAACAAATACAATTCACTGGATGTAATTAAAATGGCACGCGTGATTGCGAGTTTTTTTGTTTTAGATAGTGCCGGCCCGATTAACCAGCCTTGATCTAATCTAGTTTTATTTTCGGGCGTATTTATACCATGTAGTTTTTTATCATAGCAACATGTCATATAATTTATTAGCAACATTTTTATACATTAGGTTTCATTATCAAACGTATAAAAAGCGTTGGTATTTTAATTCATTCATTAATTATACGACCCCATATCATCATTAAAGTTACATATAAAATTTTACAGAAATTGAACAATATTATTTATATCAACAAAGTGTAACGGCAATTTTGAGTTAAGTTGGGTGCAATCAATTTTATTTTGGAATAGTTCATAAATATTGTATACAATATTGGCCAATCAATTTATTTTATCTATTTTTTATAAAATATAAATTTCTACTAAATGGCTACTATTGTGTTTGAGGTTCAAAACTAAAAACAAATCACAAACATTTGTAGTCTAACAATATTTAAAATTATGCATCAAAACAAAAAGTAAACACACACAGTATTTTGTGTTTTGTCAATTACTACAAAAAAAATATTTTGACAAAACTGCCCTGACTTTTTAAACGATAATAAAAACCTTCATAAGGAAAGCATTCATCTTCATTATTGATCCCAAAACTAATATAAAGTTATAAATCTTTGACAGAAGGATTTTAAATTGTCTTTGTTAGTGAAGTTTTATTATCATTTTAATATTCTAATAAAAAAAAACATTCAAGTTAATAGTGAGTACGTCACTTTTTTGCTGATAAAACCCCACATTATGCTTATAATTATGTCATAAATTTTTAAAAATTGTATTATAAAATTAAAAGCAAATATAATAACATATTAAATATATTAATAAATATTGCTCCTATTATTTTATTAAACCCAGTGATTTTGAAAATCTGTGATTTTATTTTATTCTTATTTTTTATAATCATATGGTCTCTTGTGTAACCTTATTGTGGACTAACTTTGCTTTTAAGTAGTCACCAGGTGATCAAACGCACCGGTGTGAATTGTGTATGTACCTGTATCAACTCTATTCCTAAAATTTATTTACTGCTTTCACCGGGCCGGACTACAAATGTAAACTGTGTGACAGCGACAGTAAAGTTATTTGATTTAATTGTTTTATATTATTATTACTAACAGTATGTACTAAAAAAGGGAAACCGCACATTTTTTAGAAGGGTTTGGCTTTAGTAAAATATATTGAACAGGGTTTGGTTTCAGTTCCTGTTTTTTAAAACAAAAAATGGAACCCGAGTTTCAAGGTTTGGTTTTGTGTTTTTTTGCTTATGTGTGGTAAAATCACAGTATATTATAAAAATTAAAAAATCACGACAATAAAAAATAACTGTACATATTTGCATAACGCTAACTAAAAATAAGTTTTAATAATTTATAAAAATAAATAAATAAGTATTTAATTCAATTTAAAAATTAATTCTTCCAATTTTCAACAATTATGTGATTCTGTCATAAGCTAGTATTTTAATTCTTGTCGCAAGTTTAAATTAAAATTGTTAAAAGGAATAAACAATTTTCTTTAATTTATCAAAACAATACATAAAAATAAAATGTATAATTAAAAATATATTCAATCAAAAAAATTAATCACTATATTATTCTTTTGTTAAATACAACGTTTATTTAAAAAGTTTCAAGTACAAGCAGTGGAAATAGCGATTAATATGGAACGTGCAGAAAAAGAGGTTCTCATGTTGGATAAGACGCATGCGGTACACCAAGTCCACCTAAGGCGAGGCGAATCTTACAGGGATACAGTATAAAATTTAGCCGGTATACAATACCGGTATTATACATAAAAATACCGGTTTTTCGATATTATTTTTTTTTATTGATGGGTTGGCATTGGCAAGTTTATTTTGGAGAATTTCCAACAGTAGTTGGGGTGGGGTGAGTATCTCCAACAAGTGTAGAATTAGAACGAGCATTTTTAGCTGCTTTTTAGATCAACACTAAAATAAAATCTAGGCTAGTGACAAACTAGAGACTATAGTTTGAAGAAACGCAAAAAAAAGAATTGAATAATACTAGAAGTAAAGCAGGTATTGAAATGTCAACACAGACGGAAGATATAGAAGAAATACTGAGAAATAATTTTGCAAATAAAAAGGAGATGATAGAAATTGCTACAAATGAAGATCTGCAATTAATAATTAATAAAGAATGGAGAAAAATAGATATTAAATACGTTACAACAGAAAAAAAGAACCCGATGATGGGAAAGGGATCGGATACTGCAATTCTAATAAATATAGAAAAAGTTGGAAAGGAATTGGGTATCCTAAAAAAGGCTAAAGATAAATATCCAGAACTAATGGAGGAAGAAGAAAAGGATGAAACGCCATACGTGAAAATAATTAAAAAAATAAGTTGATTTTTTTTTGTAAAAATACACATTATCAAACAGAAGTTTGAAACAGGAAAGAAAGCGGATATAAATATGCTAGACGCTTCAGAAAAAGTTGTAATCAAAGTAAAACAGCTTGGTATAAATGTAATTGACATACCCATACCGACAGGAATGGCACCAAGGGAAGCAAAGAAAATTATGGAGATAGCTGGAACGCGTACACAAATGAAGATGACATTGTGTGTCTCGTTACAACTTCAAACAACACCAAACAGAGAAAGGAGGCCTTAAACAAGAGCGATTGTGGTAAGCAAGGAGGGTGCAACTTACGCAGACCTATCAAAACAGGCAAAAATCCAGATGAAAGGAACGATCTTTAAAGAGATAAGAGAAACTAGAAAAGGAGAGCTGTTACAAAAGGGTCGGAGACAAAAAAAGAGAAAAAGTAAGAGGCGGCATAGAAGGTTTTAATGTAAGAAGGCATCAGATAGCCAAATGCAGTAATAGCGAATATTGTATAGAGTGTAAAGTAACATGCCACAAAACAGAGAAGACCAAGAAAGAACGTAGAAGACAAGAATTCATATAATTGGAGACAACACGAAAATGAGGACACAAACAAAATTGTATAACATTATCCAAAGAAATATAAGCAGAGGAAGAGAGGCTCAAGACCTATTGATGTCAACAGCGTTAAGAGGAAATAGACGTAGTAATAGTGAGTGAACCAAATAAAACCAAACTAAGTAGGGAGTGGATAAAAGATAAGGATTCAGACGCAGTTTTTCTAGCAAGCGGTATGTGTAGAGATAAATTAGAAAGATGGGGACACCCAAGGAGGAAACAGTGTGGGCCGATATAGGAGCTTTGATAGAGTACAGTTGTTACATCAGTCGAAAATGCAAAATAGAATATTTTCAAGAATGGATAGCAGAATCAGAACACAGTTTAAGGAAACAAAAGAGCAAACAAATTTTGATAGAAGGCGATTTTAACGCAAAATTGCCAAGATGGGGAGGGGCCAAGTGCGACAGGAGAGGAGATGATAGCAGCCGTAAATCTTACAATATGCAACCAAGGAGATAAACCAATGTTTGTAACAGAAATATCTAAATCATACATTAATATTACCATAGCAACATGGTAAACGGCTGGAGAAGTAAAGGGCCGGACAGTGATAGAAAAAGAATCTCTGAGTTTACATTAGTACATATAATACAGCACAAACGGAAAAAGGAAAAGGAAGACAAAAAAAAGGAAAATGGAACATAAGAAGGATAGACAGAGAAAGAATAAATAGAGTCACCGAAGCAGAGGAAGTGACTGAAAACGAGAACATAGAGGAAAGATGCAAAAGGTACTTAGAAAAGTTAAGGAAAGCAGCAGAAGAATCAATTCTCAGGTACAGAGAAGGAGGAAGAAGAAGACCGTACTGGTGATGAGGTCAAGGAAAGCAGAAAGAAAGCAATACAGATAGCAAGATAGGTCAAAAGACAAAGAAAAAGGGGAGAAGATTCTGATGAAACTGAAGAAAAACTAAAAAATGACCGAAAGGTTTTAAAGGGAGCGATCAAGGACAGTAAGAAAAGATGATAGAAAGAAATGTTAGAATCCATAGACAGGGATCCCTGAGGCAAATCATACTAAATAATAATAAATAAATTAGGAAGTATAAAGGCAGTGTGCTTAAAGGAAAAAGAGAATGAAGTAGTAATCATTGAAAAATTGTTTTCTATTGGAGGAATGGTAGAAGAACTAGCAGGAATAGCTGACAAAACAGAAGCAGTTCCTGCAACACTGGAGGAGATAAAACAGATTATAAGGAATCTACCTAATAATAAGGCACCAGGTCCAGAGATATTAATGGAGATAAGGAAGGCAGCGCTAGAGAGAAATAAATGTTTTCTGCACGAACAACACTGAGAGCGAACACATTAAAGAGATGGCTCGAAAAGCAAATAAAGAACTGGGACAAGTTTGGGGAATATGTGAAAGAAAATTTGAATATATGAGAATAAAAGGACTTATGTTTGATAGTTTAGTTAAGAGTATAATATTGTATGGGTCAGAAATATGGGGATGGAAGGAACAAGAAAAATTAGAATCAATACAAGTAAAATATTGGAGAGGGGTGCTAGGTTTAAATAGGGAAACTCCAGCATATATTGTGCTGGAGGAAGTCGGAAAAGATAAGTTAAGAGTAGAAGCAGGAAAATGAGCAATGAAGTATGAAGAAAGAATGAGACAGAGACACGAATGTAAAATCTTACAAGAATCTTTCATGCATTCTTGTAAGATTTTACAATGACAGCAAGAAATGGAAAGCTAGGAAAGATAAGAGAAAATTATTACAATAGAAATGGGTATGCTAGCCAAGAAATTGAAAGAGTGAGAGAATCTGGGAGGGAGGCATGGTACAAAATTATGGAAAGAGATAGAGATATACAAAGGCAAGAAAGGAGAGAGTAAAAGAGTCTAGGTACAACGCAAATTATCAACATATTATAGAAAGCAAACTGCCAATGTACCTAGAGAGCGATAGATACAGTAAAAATGATAAAAAGATGATTGCAAGATTCAGATGTGGTAATGAAGAGCGAGTGACAAATTTTTGGATGGAAGAAGATTTGAAAATGTGCAGAATGTGCGGAGAGGCTAAAGAAACTATGGAACATATGTTGAAAGAGTGTAACGAAATGAGAGAAGAACAGATGGAAAAAAATTAGATATTGAATGGAGACGGAAAAGGAATAGAATGGATGAGGGCAATTAGAAAACGAAGAAAAGAAGTAGATGAACAGAGAAGAAAATACTTTTAGTTGTGCTAATTTTATAAAGATTAGGTTTTATAATTTTGGGAAGTTAAAAATGTATTTGTAAATGTAATTTTTAAGGCCAAAAGACAAGAAATAAACGTATTATATATATATAGAGAGAGAGAAATAAGATAGAGATAACACAAATAATAAACAGATGTCTGAAGAAAGGATTTTTTTCGGTTTGCTGAGAGGATGGAAACTTAGTACTAATTGAAAAAAAAAAGAAAGCAGGCAAAATAACAACGTATAGACCGAAATGCCTGATCAACACATTAGCAAAAGTTATGGAAAAAGATATTGTGAGGAGAATTGAACAGGAAATATATAAGAAAAGCGGATGGGAACAGGAGCAATATAGATTTACAAAAGGAAGAACGATTCTAGGAGCCATTGAAAAGCTAAAAGCTATAGCAAAAGAAGCAAACAGTGGACTATATAGAAAAAGACAACACTGTGTCATAATAGTGCTAAATATACAAAATGCGTTCAATAGCATACTATAGGAAGCAGTTATAGAAGCAAAAGAAAGAAAAGAAATAAAACTAACAAATAAATCTACTAAGGTAATATGGAGCTACCTTCAGGAGAGAAATCTACTGATCAAAAATAGAAATTTTAGGTTGACTAGAGCAGTATCACAGGGTTCTGCACTAGGTTTTAAACTATGGAATTTAGTTTATAATCAGCTACTCAGGATGCGGCTGCCGGAAGGAGTGACAATAACGGCATTTGCGGATGACATGGTTTTGGTAGGTAGGGATATAGACATAAAAGTGCTAAATGAAAAGTTAGAGTTTGCTTTAGAGATGATCAAGAGATTGATGAGAAATAAAGGGTTAGATCTGGCTCCGCAGAAAACCGAGGCGGCATGGCTATCAACAAAGAGGACCAACAGGGGATAAGGAAAAATACAGGTAGGTGAACTAATAATAACCATAGAAAAAAAATTAAATACCTTGGAGTAACACTTGAAGCAAACAGGTTATGAATGCGGTAAGGGGAACAAAAAAATGGAAGAAATGCTTAGTAGGCTTATGGCGAACAAGGGAGGACCAGGAGAAGGAGCAAGAAGGCTGATAGCAACTGCGGCTAGAAGTAAACTATTGAAAAAACACAGAAAAGAAGTAAGAGGAACTATAAAAGCAAATTTGTTAAGGGTCTGCAGGGCCTACAGGACGGTTTTGCAGGAGGCTCTAGAAGTAATTGCGGCGACCCTACCCGCAGATTTGATAGTGGAAGAAAGATTAGATATAAAGAAAAGGGAGAATGGACAACGAAACTAATACCAGAAATAAAAGAATGGGTAGAGAAAAACCGGAGACGTGTTACTATACAACACAACTACTCACCGGACATACAGCCTTTGGAAAGTACTTACAAAAAATAAATAAGATGGAGAAAGAGGAAAAATGTATATTTTGTCAAGAAAACAAGCATGGCGAGGCAGAACATACGCTAGTAGAGTGCGAAGCGTGGGAGGAAGATAGGAAAACGCTAGAAAATGTATTGGAAAACAAAATAGACAAATCTACAATTAATAAAATATGCCTGAGTGATTAAAACAAATAGTAAGCACAAGGAAACTATGCAACGACAGAACTGAACAAAAAGATAGAGAAATTTGAAGCTTTAAGATTTAGGTAAACCAAAATAGAAAAAAACACACAAGTTAAAAAGGAAAGAGGAGCGAGATGCTAAATGGAAAAAAGTAATAAAGAGGAAAGAAACAAAGAAGGGCAAAACAACTATGTCTGCGAAGGAATGGAAAGTGAACAGAGAAACAAGAGAAGAACATATACTGAAACATTAGTACCTACAGAAATTGCAGAAATAAAGAGGAAAAGAAGAGAACTGTTCAAGGAAAATAAGTTGACGGAATTGACTATGCAATTTCCAAATGGAAGATACGCCATCTTGAAGTTGACAGAAAATTTGAAATGGTTAGAGTATATCTGGCAACAAAAAGCTAGTCCCAAATGCACATTTAAAGATCTTACTAGAAGTTAAACTGCAAATGTAGGATTACCAAAGGGGATTAGTTATTCTCAAGGGCCACTTGTTGAGGCCAACACGTCACTACGTTAAAAAAAATAGACTGGAACTTATTTGTTTTTTAAAATTATGTTCAACTACCAAAAAATAAAACTAAATTATAAGTTAATTATTCTAGAAATGAAACTTTATTTTATTTGTAGTTCAGTAAACAATCGATATAAAAACATAATTTTATCTTTCCACCAAATCCGACGTTCTCAGGCCCGGCTTTGGGTCTGACAACGTTTTCATGTGTTTTTCGTTATTTTTCGGCATAATATAGCAGTAGACAAAACAACACCAAAATTATTTTGGGACTGAAAACGTATATCAAATATGTCAACACATACAAGTTTAGTTCATTAAATATGGCAGACGAGGGCGCGCTCGTCGTATTTCTATAAGGACTGCAAGACGTTATCAGACCAGCCATGTCATACCGACGTTTTTAAACCAAGCATTGGCAACGTTGTAATAAGCTATAATATACCTCGCAGCTGACTTGGCTTTGTGCCCGGCCAGAGTTTTGGGCACGCAACAAAACTTAATAAACAGCACACATCGCAATAATAATAATAGCGCGAATAAAAACAAAACATGTGAGCGAGCACTGCAACTCAGGTGCCCCGGGTCCGTAAACTTTTTTTTTTTAATTTGCGTACCGTGCATCAAATTACTTACTTGATTTAATTGTTGATGATATGCTTTTTTTTATTTCTTTAATAAAACAAATTCGCTGCGTTAGTGTCCATATATCTGATCAAACACCTGTGATTGTATAGAAAATATTGTTTTTTTTTTAATAGTGCTAGTTTTTGCTTTTTTTATTATAGGTCATAGCCGCTATTAATTTTTTTTTTTATTCAATAACTATTTGTTTGGATAGAAAATTAAATAAAACAATAACTGTGTTTGATTTAATTTTTTATTATGAATTATCACGTATTAGCGGTCAACTCTATTCCTTTAGATGTCTATTACTTATAATATAATTTTAAAATAAGAATTTGTTTTTTAGTTTTATCTATATGTTTATTAAAAACTTTAAATTTATTATTTCTTTATCTCAACGCTGCTGTAGCATTTCGAGTGAAAAGGAAGCAAGGCTATAGTTTGTTTCCTGTACCGTGCATAATATTTCTTACTCAATTTAATCGTTGCTAATATGCTACATTTCTTTAACAGAACACGTGCGCTGCATTGGTGCCTAAATATCCAATCAAACAAGGAACATCTGTGATTGTATATAAAATATTGTTCCTGTTTCAATAGTTCTGGTTTTTGCATTTTTTATTTTGTCATAACTACTTTTAATTTTTTTTAAGCGACAACTGTTCCTTAGATGTTTATTATTAAAATCATTATTACAGGTAATTTTAATGTATTATTTAACCAAAAAAATAATAATATTACCGTACAGTTGCAATCAGTATTTTGTTCGTTTGGATTGTATTCAAAACTAAATGAAAGTGCAAGAAAAAATAATACTATAGATAATATATTTACCAACATAAGCAAAGCAGAATACAATATTAAAACCATTAATCTAGGTTTTTCAGATCATTAAGCAATTAGTTTGGCATCAACTTTTGTCACGGTTAAAAAAAAACTAATGAACGCATTAATTGCAGACGAAGGACTGTTAATAATGTACAACATAATGGATACTGTAGACTGGAGTTTTGTTGCCAATCGCAATTTAACTATAGAATCAAAATTTGAAATAAATACTGTTGCATGTGCTGTGCTTGAGGCTATTCCAGAGAAAACCAAGATATTAAATAAATCAAACATAGTAAATTGGTTCTCATATGATCTATTCCAAATGAAACCAAAATTCAAGATCTAAATAACTTAAATAAGCATGTTTCTGATTCTGATCTTATAATTACTCAATTAAAACTACTCAGAAAAGACTACTAAGTTGCAATATGGTTAACCAAAAAAAAAACACATGATGACTTTATTTATAAATCAAAATAATCCTCAAAGGGCTATGTGGCAGGTAATCAAATCGCAGAGCAGTAGCCATAGCATTAACAATAATAAATCTGTCACACCGGATCAGTTTATTGAACTACGTGATATCGTATCAAATCTAAAAAATTCTAATTGCATGGATTGCTACAATATTAATAACAAAATAATAAAATCAATTTTATATATTATTTTGATTCCCCTAACAAAACTTATTAATGAATCAATTATGATAAAATGAATTTTCAAGTGTTTTAAAACTGGCAAAAATTATTCCAGTATTCAAACAGGTGAAATTGTCTGTAGTACTAACTAACTAACGCAACATTTGGAAGTAAATAATATTTTATGTGAAAATTAATATGGTTTTCGCCGTCATAGACCTACAGTATTTGCAATAAAACAATTAGTTGATGAAATTTTAATTGGATTTGAGATTGGTAGCCATACTTATGCTCTGTTTTGCGATTTGAGTAAGGCTTTTGATTGTGTATCAAATCCTATTTTAATTAACAAACTGAAACATAACAACTTTAGTAAATCTAGTATTGATCTTATGTCATCATATTTGAGTGACTGTTTGCAGTATGTAACAGTTAACTCTATAAATTCAGAAACGCAAAATGTAAACATAGATGTTCCACAAGGTTTTGTTTTAGGGCCAATTTCATTCTTAATCTATATTAACGATTTGCCATACTGTGACACCCAAGCCCATTTTACACTATTTGCAGATGATACAACCATTGTAAGATCTAATAAAAATATAGTTGAATTAAAAGTAGATGTGTGTAATACACAATCGATTGTAAATGATTGGTTTTTATCAAACAAGTTAAACCTTAACGACTGTAAGACTGAGCATCTAATTTTCTCACTAAGACAAATTAACACCAACACTGAAGTAGTTAAGTTTTTAGGATTAATGCTAGATTATAGACTCACTTGGATAGCTCATACCACCTATGTAAGCTATAAAATTTCTAAGTATATCTATCTATTAAGAAAATTAAAAAGTATTACTTCACAAAAACTATTGCTCACAATTTATTCAGTCGTAAAATACGGAAAATTAAACTGGGGTCATGCATCTATCTTAACAAATGTTTTTTAAGATACAGAAATGAGCAATCAGAATTATAAAGTATCTAGAATATAGATGGTTGTAAGCTCAGTTTTATTGCGTTGTGTATTTTAACGGTACCTTGTGTTTACATTTACGAATGTATCTGTATATTAAGAATAATATTAACTAATATACCACACAGAATTCTTTGCATAATTATGCCACAGGGCAAAACAATCATTTAAGCTTTGGCTTTAAACGTTTGCTTAAAAGTAGAGATGGATTCAATTAGTATGCAATCAAATTTTACAACAAGCTAGCTACCTCCATATACCAAAACTTTAGAGTTTAATAAGTTTAAAATATCTATCAAAAATATGCTGATAAATAATGCCTTCTATACCTTAATGATTTTTTTAAGCATAATTTTGAAATAGTTGAATAATCTATGTATTTGCAATAATAACTTGTATTATTCCTAGTTTTGACGTGTGTAAATACTTTGTATATAGAACACTAATAAATATGAATATTATTATTATTATTATTATTATTTAAAACTTTTAAAACCATTGTTTATTTTTTATTTTAATTTATATGCTTATTAGAAACTGTTATTATATATTTTAATAATAATGTACTCGTTGAAACGCTAATAACTTGTTACGAAATTTAAAAAAAACATAAGTTCAAGTTTAAAAGTTGTATTTGACAAATTGCAACATGTTTTACAGTACAGTGTCAGCATTAGGCAGCAGATAACTAATAAAAAAAGCTCAAAAACTAATAAGTTAAAAAGTTTAAAACGTTTTTAAAGTATTATAAAAAAGATTAGTCAATAAATTATTAAATATTAATTAACGGCAATTTATTTAAATCTGTCTGATCTGAAAATAAAATGTTTATTATTTTTGTTTTTCATTTATTACATTTATATAATTTTTTTAGTTTTATCAATGTTTGACTCTATTAAATAACATTTATTATGTAAATGTTTTAATAATTTGCATAATTTTTTTGGTTTGTTGAATAAAAAAACTTTAACAAGAAAATAAATAAACACAAAACTGAAATAAACTTGCATATACATTTCAAAATTTCTTAAATTTGTCTATAAGTTGTTCAGGCTTTTATTACGTTTACGGCACGTATTTATCACATGCAATAGACACATAAAAAATAGACATACACAAAGAATATGTGCTGCATACTTATCTAAGCCACAAAACAATGCAACACTGCTGGATCTAAAACCGTCGGTTCTACTGTCTGGGACTAACAGAGATTGCCAGACATCAACTTTTTGTTTTCTTACTAATTGTTTACCCCTCTTCCACTGCTCTTAGAGTTCTTAATTAATAAATCAAAATTACTTAATATACACACACTTACTACAAAGGTTTCTAGTGGGTCTGTGGTTGCCTGTTAAACATAGCGGGTCTAAAAACGACGGTTGGATTTATATATATATATATATATATATATGTATATACCAGCATTATACGATTTAATATTTTGATAATAAATAACTAAACAATAAAAAACTAACGCCAGTCCATCAATTTTATTAGTGGTGCAAATTAATTGTCTATATATTGCTCCATCATATTGTTTTAACCAAAGGAACCGAGTACTTTCGATGAACTTTAGCATAATAGACAATAGGCGCGTTTGTTTTGCAATAACTGAAATTTTGATCACTTGGTGATGACTTCAAATATTACTTAATTTTTGTTTAAAATGATGACAAATCTCATTTTATTTCAGATCAATTTATTTATTTCCCGCTATTTTTATTATAATTATTTTTAAATTTATGTTACCGAAACTACTCGTTTGTTGATGCAAATGCAAAGTTGGTTGCGTATATAGATGGGTAATGCACAATAACAATGCATGTTATGAAATATATTCCGACAGCTGACTTGATAAAGGCGTGTTTGTTTCGCAATACTACTGAAATTTTGATCACTTGGAAAAAATAGAATTAATAAAAAAAAGTTTTTTGTATTTATTTAAACAAAATAAAAAAACAATTTTTTGGAAAATTTTAAACATTCTGAAATTTTTTATTAGTTTATATTTTAAATCAAACTAAATTTAAAAAAAATATATCTTTTTAATTTTAATTTTTTTTTGCATCAGTGTTGAAATCGGAATTTAAAAAATATTTTGTTAATATTATAATTAATCAGGTAGATTTAATTAACTCAACTGGGTGTTCAAAAGGGAATATTTTTTTCTCAAGTTTCACATCAAAATTTGAAACAAAAAACGGTAACAGAGACAAGTCTGGACAATATACATTTAATTAACACAAATAACAATTAAAACTAGCAATTTTAATAGATTTGGATAAAAATAAGTAAAAATGTCGCACACGTTTTCTAGAACAGAAATAAAACTACCAAGAACATAATTGTCTTATTCTTTCAGTATAATTTGAGAGTTACAGTAATTATAATAGCGTACTCAAATAATATTAGGTTTATTATGTTGAAACTTATGTTCAATAAATAAATGGGTATTTAGGGAACGTAACCGATGAATTGCAATGCAATTTGATTATTATTAAACAAAACTGATATAAACAATTACAAATTGTCTATGAAAGATTCATAACATTCAAACTTCAAAAAATTACTCTTTGGTGTTACTTCGAATCGTTCGAAAATTAGTGTGCTCACGTGATCTACACACTTGGTATGCACACCACACACTAACGCTCCGGTTTTTCGAACGGACCCCAAATGAATATGAATAATTTTAAATGATTTGAAGTGAAAACATCAGTCAAACGAACGCAACAACTGATGCGACGTGATCGAAGTGGCTGATGTGATCCATGTGACATGTGATATGGCACGCAGAACGCACAATATTAGTAATGTTCATCACTTTTATCACATCAAGTGATAATATCACACAAACGAACGCACGTAATCAAATATAGTTCAATAAAATAAAAATTGGTAGTCAGTTGCTATGCTGAAGTTTGTTGATAGTATTTGGTTTTTTGGTCAAAACAACATGATGGAGCTACAATTACTTTGCACTTCTAATTATTATCTATAACTTGTGTTAAGAGCACGTAAATCAATTATTTGAACTTGTCTTTTACTATAAAGCGATTCTTACGACCAAGACACACTGATGAAGTTTGGTTGGCCGCTTTAAAGTTGGATTGGGTTTTAGTAAATGATTTTAAACTATTGTTATTTATTAAAAAAAATAAAAAAAAAATTTTTTTAATTTAATTTGACTTTCACTTTACATATTCATAATTACTTATATACCGTATAATACTTATATATTCAACTATTTTTTTTTTTAATTTAACAATACCAGTATTTCCGGTTTTTAATACAAAAATACCAAAAACCCGGTATTTATTTTTTTGCTCGGTATTACATTCTCTACAGGAGAGTCGACTCAAGGAGCGGCGATCGTCATCCAAAACGTCACCTTCGACGTCACCAAACCGTTCGTTTGGCAGTACAAGGAACTTTGGAAACACCACATGCAAAAGCTGCAGCCGTAAGAAACATAATAATTGTGAGTGTTATTTTAAAGATGCAAAATGTCATAATTGCGGAAAGATGTGTCACATTAGATCAATGTGTAAATTAAATAAACCATATTTAAATCAATATGTAGCAAATAAGGAATATAATTCAGAGTCAGATGAAAATATATTTTAAATTTCAGAACCGCCAAAGGTCAACATTTTTATCGAAATTGTTTTCCATTCTATGGAAGTTGATAACGGGTAAATATTTAAATTTATACCAATTGTAAAAAAATCTAAAATTATACACTGGCAAAGTAATTAAAGTGAAAGCTCTTATAAGTATTACAGTCAATTTTAAAAATAAATATTATACAAATTTAAATTTGTACCTTGTGTTTAAATTTTAAATTAATTTTAAAAGAAGCTTAAATGCCTTTATTTTGTAGAGCTCGATCACTACTATTTGCTTTAAAAAGAAAAAATTGAAGCTGAAATTGATAGATTGATTAAAGAAGTAATTTTATCGCCAATAAATTATAATAAATGGGCAACTCCTATTGACCCGGCCATTAAAAATACGGAACAATTTGTTTATGTGGTGATTTTTAAGTCACAGTAAACTTACACATAAATATTCCATACCTAAAATAGAGGAAATATTCTGTAATTTAAAAGGAGGTGCATTATCTATCAAAATCGACCTATCGCAAGCGTATGCACAAATAGAACTAGACGAAAATTCAACAACGAAAATAGTAATCATTAACTCAACGGGTAGCAATTTTTTTACACGTTATTTTAGTAAAAGACAAACATTACGCAAACATGGACTAAAGGTAAAAATTGAAAAATGCAGTTTCTTTCAGAAAGAAATCAATTATTAAAAAATCTTTTACTACAAGTAAAGATAAAGTAGTTCTAATTCTTGATGCAAGGACTCCTACCATTGTAACGAAGCTAAAGTTTTTTTAGTTGTATTGAATTATTACGTTAAATTTATTTCAAATCTAAGTTCTAAACTGTTTTACATAAATTACTGCAAAAACAAACTAAATGGCATAGGAATGACAAGTGCCAAAACAAATTTGATTTAGTAAATAAAGAGTTAATGTCAGAAAAAATATTGATTCAGATTTGCCTCTCAGTCTAGCTTGCGATACGAGTGCATCCGGATTAGGGGCAGTAATATCACATATTTAGTTTAACCAATATTTATATGGACGAATGTTTACTCTTTTAACCGATCACAAACCATTGCAGTCTATTTTTGGTAGTAAAAAGGGCATCCTTACTATGGCAGCCAGTAGGCTACAAAGATAGGCAATAATATTAGCTGCATTTAATATGAAATTATTAGGAAGGCCTGATGATGTAGGCCATATTTTATAATGAAATGAAAATATACTAATTAGTTTTAAAAAAGTAGTTTTGGAGACTTGTAAGGACCCTTTTTTAAATAAAGTGTATAGGTATTGCTTGCATATGTAGAGTTTTCCAGAAAATAAATATGATCTAAATATTAAAGCTACTTAATACACAATTGGAAGTTAACAAGATGAAATTAATTGCCAAATGTGTATAAATCCTGTAATATTTATAGAGCAAACCCTGAAAAAGTGCCAGTCTAAAATTGGTCCAGACTTGACATCTCATGGGAACGCAAACATATTGATTTTTTGGATCCAATGTTTGGATACAAATATTTTATTGTTACAGATGCGTTCACAAAATGGTTGGAAGTTTTTAAATTTAAAAAAACTTACAGCGAAAGTAACGATTGAATGATCCTTATTTTTAAGATTTGGTTTAGTGAAAACTCTTGTGTCTGATAATGAACCACTATTTACTTCAAATGAATTTGAAATAAAAAAAATGAAATTAATGGAATAATACATACATTTAGTGCAAGTAACGGCGCTGCCGAAATAAACGTAAAAAATATTAAGAACGATTTAAAAAAGGCTTATTTAAGCAATAAAAATTTAGATATAGCGTTGTCTCATTTTTTGTTTAATTACAGAGTTGCTGAACATGCAATTACCGCAGTTAGTCCAGCAAAATTAATGTTTGGACAAGAGTTATGTACCCATTTTAATAATTTATTACTATCACATAAGGGCAGCAAAGATAATTTGGAAATGGAAGGCCATAGAAATAAATTGAGAAAATTTGAAGTTGGTGTAAAGGTATTAATTTGAAATTTTGAAAAACCGGCAGAGCCTACTTGGCAGGTAGAAACAAAACATGGATATGTATTATATGACGTTGCAACTGCAAAGAAAAAAATTGTTAGGCGTCATTCAAATCAAATGCATTCGTTAAAAGCCAAACGTTTTTCAATTTTGGTTGCTACACCAGACACTGACGATTATGTTAAAGATAATAACGAACCAAAAAGTGCGTGCAAAGGAACAGTGCAACCGTTAACTGACAATAATGCAAAAGCATGTGAAACAATTAACGATTCAGTTAATAACCAGTGTCTACTACTATTTACGCAATAGTGGCAAGCAGGATTTATAATTAAGTTATGTTTAGTTACAATATCCTTTTCACCCTTAAATAACTTGCTGGTAGATAATTTGATAAAATAGATAATTGCCCTCCCCTAAGGCGAACGGTAATGACTTAAATGGTAAGTAGGGATTACTTACCATTTAAGCCGATGTTGTAAAGACACTATATCTATGGGCATTCTATATTTATTTTAAAGAAAATGTTATATTTAAGAAGGAAGGTGTTGGGTAGAATAATATTATTAGTTTTCTATTTTTTTTTGTATTATTTGATTTTATTGATGCGGATTAACGTGAATCGTTTTTTATTATTTTTTATTGTGTGTGAAAGAGTTTAAAATAAATAAGTTTTATTCTCAGCGCTCTGTTATTTACTTTTATTATTAACTCTAAGCCAAGTAATAAGAAAGAAGAAATTATAACAATAACAAAATAAGTAAAGAAATGAACAACATGGATAATAGAAATTTGAAAAATTATCGAAAAAAAAACTACAAAAAATTATTGAAAGTAATTAAACTACAAAAATGTTTAAAACAACGGACGAAAGCCTATGGATGGAGTTTTAGGTTACATAAAAATGAAACAAAATTTTAAAAATTCAAATAATAAAACAATGAAAAACGGCTAACAAAAAAATCCAGCTTTTTAACTCTATACGTGATATAACTGACTGTGATATGCTGCAAGCTAATCTTTTAAAAATGTATGAATAGTGTGACTGTAATGGCTTAAACATAAATGTAAATAAATGTTGTATCGTGTCTTATACAAGGAATGCCCAATTTGTTAACTATAACTACAATGTTAATGGTTCAGTTTTAAAATCTGTAAATGAAGTTCGTGATCTTGGTGTGTTATTTGACTCTAGGTTAAGTTTTAATATTAATGTTTTAAAAGTGTGTTCTGAGTGTTTTAAAACAATGGGTTTTATTATTAGAACGTCCAAATGTTTTAAGTCTATATCAACAACAATTTTATTGTACAATTCATACATAATCAGCAAACTAGAATATTGCTCTGCAATTTGGGCGCCAAACTATGTTAAATACATCAATCTGCTAGAATCAATGCAAAAACGTTTTTTAAAGTACTTGTACTTTATTAAACATGGTTCATATCCTGAGAGACATTACTCTTATAACCTACTACTAACTGAATTTAGTATGATATCAATACAGAGCAGGCATACTATAGTTATGCTGATGAACTTGTATCAAATAATACATTTTAGATATGATTCTCAACTTATTGATAACTTCAGTTTACATGTACCTTGTGTTGCCTTGCGAAATCCATTAACATTTTACTATGCTACACCTAATACAGCTCATTGCTCCAGTTCGTCTATGTATAGAATGGTTAGGTCATATCATAATATTCAATACAGTGTTGATATATTTTGTAAATCACTGCAAACATTTAAAAACTCAGTTTTAGATCTAGTTGATTGATTATAAATTTTTATGTGTTCTCTTTTTTTTTATTATTTTATTTTTAATATTATATTTTGTTAGTTATTACTTTTTTTATATACCTATTTTTTAAATTAATTGTTTAATTGTTTATAATACTTGTATTAATATTATTACTAAATTGGATGTTTCCCTGTTATTGGAATGTATTTTCTGTTGGGAAATAAATATTATTATTATTATTATTATTATTATTATTATTATTATTATTATTATCCAAAACAATTATAGAAATACCAAAAGAAGATGGGACAACAACTAAAAACCAATGGAAATAGCAAATGAGATAAATAAATACTTTACAAGTATTGTAAAAAGCTAACAGAAAAACAACTCGCAAGAACAAATGAAAAATCACAAGTAGTTCAATAATAAGAAAAATAAACAACATACACTCTGATTACACATTGCAAAAACAAATTAACAAGATAATCTTAAAACTGAAAATGATAAAAAACACATTTTGGGTAAATTAATAACTAAAATTTATAAAACATAATAATTTTAACACCAATATTAGTGCACACAATAAATAAAGTTCCATAATACATAAAACAAACAATAATAATACATAAAAATAAGATAAAACAAAAAAGAAAATTATTGACTTATATCACTACTGTCAATACTAAACAAAATATTGAAAAAAGTAATCTATACTAGCTTAGCTGAACATAAACAAAAACAATATAATATAAAAACAACAGTATGTTTTTTAACAAAATTCTGAAACACAAACTGCATATGATCTCATAGACTATATAAAACGTAGAGGGCCAAAAAGAAACTGTAATGGCAATATATATAATGTTATACACGAACGATATATTATAAGTATACACACGGAACACTCAGGAAAAAAATAAAGAATTAGAAAAGCTTATTAAAGAAGATCTAACTTCAATTAAAGAAAAGTCTAATTAATTTTAATTAACAAAATAATTATTTTTATATTGTATGTATTGGAATTATTCGTACATTCGATGTGCGGTAACGGGATCGTATAGTATGCCCATAGTATATCTAGTAGAAATAGTGTCTTTACGACATGATCTTAAATTATCTTAGCGGATCACTTCATTACTAATCGCTTTGGGAAGACAATTATGTTTGTATTATATAACTCCTCGATGTTCAAGGATTAAAATATTATACAAATATACAATATTTTCATATTTAAAAAATACCTCAGGTTTCAGGTATATAATCTAATCATAATTGGTTGGTAGTGAAATAATCCGTTGAGTTAAATTAACCTCATGTCTTAAAGACACTATATCTATGGGCATACTATACATTGGTCATAACTCTATTCTAACCTTAGTTTTTAGTGTAATAAATTTAGCGTGGTTTATTGTTTACTTTTAACGTATTTATATAGTTGTGTTTTCTATAAAAAAATATATGAAAGATAGATTAATCTAGATGTGCTACAACAATTAGGCATCAACTAGGTGTTTTTCAAAACAATTAAAAATAAATTAAACGGAATTATTTTAAAAACGTAAAAAAACTGTAAATTTGAGATACTGAAAGACGGTAATAGTAATAGTTTTAGATAAGACTTCAGAGACGGCGTGGATTGGTTTTTAAATCATACAGAATGCGGAAAAAAGAAAATTTAGTTTTTTATAATATCAATCAAATATTTAATTTATAATATATAATTACACTTGAAAATGTTACAAAGTTAATGAAACTAGTTGTGTAATAATAAATAAATTTATAAAAATAATTTATAACAACATAATATGAAACAATAACAATTAAAAAATGATGAATGTTCAAGAGTTTCATAGAATCAAAAAAGAAAATATTGAATATAAAATTATAATGTAAACTACAAAAACTTTTATTAAGGTTATTTTTGAAATAAACTAAAGATTCAGCCAAATATTGGGCGATTTCACACATTTACTCAACCTTGCATAATAAATCATAGCATAATTATAAAATTTGTTTAATTTATGAATGTTATGAAATTAATAGTATCTATATATTATAGTTTAAATCTGCATGCAATAAAAATGCAGATACATTACATAGCATTGCTTTTACATGAATAAATTATATTTAAATTTTATAAATTACTCAGAAACTGGTTCATTAAACACTTGTGAAATTTATATAAAATTATTGCTTATTAGAAAAAATAAATATTATTTCAATGGTATAATTATACAATTAATCTCTAAGGTGAGTTTCTACACCTTACATGTTCAATTATATCATTTCTGTCTAAAGATTTATGATCTGCTTTTACAAAAAGTTTGCATGTTAAATTAGATCACCACTATGAACTATAATTTTAAATCATATTTTTTTTATTTATAAAAATTAAAATATAAAAATAGCTTAGATTGAGAATTCAATGACGGCGTTGCTCAAGGATCAAATCTAATTCGATCGATTTATGGGAACGGATATTTGCAATAGTTCTATTTACACCTATAAATAATAATAAACTTGTTAGAAATTGTATTCAGGCAATTTATTCTATTTATAAATTAGTGTTGCTACATGTTTATATGCACGAAAAGTATTATTGTAAATATTATATATTAATAATTATATTTAATAAGTTTTAATTTGTTTCTAGGGTTAGCTCAGACATTTTTTGCTGTTATAATATATTAAACTAATGCAAAGTATTGTTTTGATTAAAAATGCAGTAAAGATTAGTGTTAATTTATTTATTTTAAATAGAAATATTAATTATACTTGCATGAATGATAAAGTGAATATAAAATCAGCCAAAATCATATTGTCTTTGTTTATACTTTTTACAATAATTATAATATATAAAATTCACGTTAATTTAATTTGCTGCTTCAGAGGCTGAAAATTGTAATCGCAACATACTTTAAAATAATTAAACTGTTTTCTTTTAAAACTTTTATAGCACTGATATAAAATAATATCTTGACTTATATAATAAACATAACCTATATTCATTATTTTAATACAATTAGCATTTATTTGTTTTAAAAACAAAGCGCTTATTGCACATCATTATAATTAATTTTTATTTGTGTGTGTATTTGTTAATCAAAAAACAATTTGTCGTTTACATTTCCTAATTACAGATTGTAATATGACTATAAAATTCTTAGATATAAACTATTAATAAGTTTTTAATTATATTAATTATTTATATAGAACTAGGTTATTATTAACTACTCAATATGTCCCTGTTCGGATTTGCAATGTAATTACAATGCTTGTATTAAATATTCAATACCGACGCTTGATTGTAATCAAAATTATTAGTCAATGTATTTTAGTAATACATTATATGTTCATAATTTAAAGTTAATGTATATTGCAGTTTTTGTCATTAATATAAAATTTATGCCATGTTGTAATCAACATGGCATAAATTTCATTATTTAATTGGTACATAAATCATTAATAAAGTTTCATATGTCATAAAATATTGCTATGAATCTAATTTCAATTTAATTAAATTGAGTTAAAACTAATAACATAAAAAAAAAAAATTATTATTGATGGATTAACAAAATTAACACAAAAATTAAGAAAGGGCGAATAGCCGTGTGGTGCACGTGTAACGTTTGTGCAGACGTGTTTAACAATGTCGAAGAACTCTCCCAAATAAAATAGAGATACTGGAACAAATTAAAAGTCGGCCAACCAACTCCAGACAGGGTCGACCTGCAGAATGAAAACATTTTTTATTTTATGTAATTTTTTGTCAATTTTGCATATTCGGATCGATGTGGTTCAATTAATCGAAACCGGCTGTATATGTAGTAGCCAGATTATAAAGTACGCTTTTTTATAAAACGGCGGCCATATTGTAATATCATGGATGGAAACAAAATGATGTACAAAAAAAGAAGAGGCTTGCAGATAAAATCAATCAATAAATCAAGTAGTAAATTATTGAAATCATTGCATGTACTTCAACATTTAATAATTGCTATATTAAAAGTGGCGAGTTGCTTATCCGCGTTGTATATATAAAATACCTGTAACATAGTAACCAAAATATAAAATAACATTAAATCATTGCATTTGGGAATGTGGCAAGTTTGGATTTTATCTTTTATTTTTGAATATAATCGCACTATATAAATGCCTAGACGTTTTTTAAAAAGACGGTTTTTGTGATTTACCTTCAACATACATATGTATATATGACCAAGCACGGCTGTACTGTACGATTCCTACCGAAGAAAATATCCATAAACGGCTACCAATAATTATTAAATTTTAATTTATGTCTAGGCTTTTTAAATTAATTTTAAATAACAACGCTATAAAATTAAATAATGGTGAATTTAAGTATTTCAATAAATTGATTTTAGTACAAATAAACTTATTAAATGTGTTATATTAAGCATTGATATACATAATTACAAATACGTTCTTTGAGTGCACCCTCAGAAAGTAATCTTTATGCAAAAAAAGTATCCCATGCCAAATTTCAGCCGTTAAGAATCAAAAGAACAGGTGTCGCACTGCCTTTGAAGTTTTAATGGTAAACCCATTACCTTACTTAAAAAAAAAACATTATTAGAATGTTACAAATATAACAAAATGAAAAAAAATACGCACATTAAGTCATTTTAATTTAAAAAAAATTTAGGCCTAAGCCAAACTTCTAATAATTTTTGAGTTTAATTTTATGTTCAAAGTTTAAAATATAATAAAAATATAAAATTAAAAAAAAAATAAACAGAGTATATTAATGTAAAGTTTCATGTGGAACCTAAGTAGCAAGTACTCAATTGCTTTTTTAAGGGCCCGGGGTTTACATCTGACTCAAATCTGGAAGCTATGACACTTATTAAGTATATTAATTTTGAAAATTCAAAAGTAGTGCAACACGTGTTTTTTTAAATCTTAAGGGCTGAAGTTTGGCATGGCATATTTGCATAAAGATCACTTTCTGAGGGTGCACACTTTTTTTTTAAGAACCAGTCTAATGTAAATACAACTGGTTATAATATATTATCTTGTTTAAACACCAGGAAGCCAGTACGGTGCACCCATGGTGTGCCAATAACACTATCAAATATTCACAATGAATATGTTTTTTATTAAAATAAACTTGTGTATTTGTGGTTATTTAGAGTAAGTAAATGCAATAAACATTAAAAATATTATCAGTCACTAATCAAACCACATATTTTAATAGGAGTAATTACACTAAAATTGACAAGATAGACAAATATTTGAAAAGTAATACATGTAAACACAAATATTTTTGAGTTGTCTATATTTATTTTTACTACCCGTTGAAAATAATTATCATTCTGTATTACTACTAATTGATCTGATGTTGAAATTATACTCGACTAAGAAACAAACAACACCAACATACTCGTATGTGCTAGCAAAAATGGTGACTAAAGTGATTACGCTTTATGCACAGCATGAACAAATTACTTAAGAATAAATAAATGTTTTTTTTTAAATTAAAATGGGACTTTTATATAGGGTTAGTCAAAATTAACGGAATACCTAAACAATTCTCAAACCGTAAAAAAATTAAAAAAAAATTTAAAAAAAGGTTTTTGATTTCAAACGAGCGTTTAAATATATTTTAAATATATGTACATGTTTATTTCATTATGAAAATTTGGTAAGCGTTTTTTTTTTTTCAAATGGAATTTTTACATTTTTTTGGTTCTAAGATTAATTCCTAGTATTTTTTTTTAAATACATACCTTTTTTATTCTAAAATTTTAAATTTTTATAATAACATAAAAACTTTATATATTTTTTAGATTTTAAGTAATGTTACAAAAGTATTATTGTTTAAAAAGTAAATTTGAAGCAAATACGCTGCAACTTTTGTGCAGAAAATCTATTTGTTTATTTTATTTAAATTAAATGAGCATAGTTAATAAAAAATCAAATTTTGAGAAAAAAAAATCTTTTTTATTAATATTGTAATTTTTCAGTTTTGTTCATCTTGGTACCACACATTTTGTTGTAAATTCAGTGCAAATGATTTAAGGCCAATGTTTACTAATTGCTTAAATCTAGTCTTTAGTGTGATAGTTTAGTTTCACTTGTTGAAATTCAAAGATATTTTTATGTTGTTGACATATTAAGTAATTCGAAATATCACATTTTAAAATTAAAAAAAAAAACGATTGTGATATATTAAATAAATTAGTCGTTTGATTATAAAATTTTTGCAAGACACATATCTTTTGGATTTCCAATTATCAAAACTTAAAAATTGCATTTGTTATTAAAATTAATACAAAAAATTACTTTTGCAGAAAAGTCAGTTTGATGTTGAATTCTAAAACGGTAGTTTTTATTTACCGTACTAGTTCATTGGTGTTTTGCAACTGAAGAATCAAAATGTCAAATAAAAAACTAAATGCAAATTCAGTACAAACTAAAATGTTGATGTTTAGAAAAATATGGACTATGGTACAATTGAATTCGTAAGAAAAGTTCTATAGGCATACTATATTACTAAACGTATTTTTGTGGGTAGGAATTTCATTATTTTTATATTTCAAAATATGTGTAGTTATAATATTATTATTATATGTTATATATAGTTATACATATATTATATTATATATATAGTTATACTGATCTAAAAAAATAGTTCAGATAACTGTTATGTTATTAATTATTAAAGTTAATATCTACAATATAAATGCCTTGTTTTACGTAAATACCATACATATATTCATTAAAATCTGTCACTGGATTAAGTGAGATCATGCATAAAACCTCCTGATGAAAATCATGTAATACTTATTTTTATTAAGGATGTACATGCATTTACGACTTAATAACTATTACAAATCAATCAATGCGTTTTACAACTGTTATTAATACAATATCCTATTAGAAGTTATTAAAGGCGTTGGTTATGACCAATTAATTATACAATTAATTTGTGTTTATAATTGTAATATGTATTTCATTGATCATCAACAATCAGTTTCTAATTTTATTTATAAATCATAATTGCGTTATTGCTTTTACTAATCAAAAGTACTTTCCGTTCCAATATAGATAATTTTTCAGAATTTTGTGATCGTCTATATAGCACAAATTAATACTTAGTTAAGTATAATTAACGATACAATTGCTTAGACAATTTAAAACACAATACTAGTTAGTAATTAATTATATTAATTCTATTGTAGGCATTAGTTTAAACATTTTTGAAATGTGTAATAGTTATAGCATTCATTATATAGCATTAGATATGAAATTATGCAATTAATCTAATAATGATTAAATTTTTGTTCTAGGTAAGATAAAACTACTATGATAATGTAAGTACAATAAGACATTGTTGCGTAAATAGTTGATAAAGAACTATGCAATACTCCGATAATCAGATATTTGCTATTTTTACTAAATTGCCAATGTGTCTGTATTTAGGAAGGTGTAGTAAAACTTGCTCTTCTCGAAATCGAAAGTGAATCGCTCTACACATTCACACTTGTTTGTGATCGTTGTAAAATTGGCAGCCTTATATAAAAAGTGAACCGATTTTTATGAGATTGTAAGCGGCTCGACATCGGGAAGTACCACACGTCCACACTTGCAGTTGTAATGCCTATTAAAGGCAATTGTGTCAGTCGTTTTATTATTTTTTTTGTATTATTTTGAAATAAGAAAAAAACGAGGAAGTTAAGAATTCTGAAAAGTCTCGACAGATTTGTAACTTGGTCCGTATATAAGTAAATGTATATTGATTACGCACATATATTAGATAGACTACATAGTTTGTTTACATAGTAATCCGTTTAGCAGTAATTTCTTTTATAAAGTTTCAGGTAGTAGGAGACTTTGCTGCTGTATAATTACATAATAAAATTTTAAATTTATATTTTTGTATGACGAATGTTATATACTACTTTATAAAACTTTTTACTTCACTTGTGATTTGCATTAAATATTTTTAATAAAGCAATTAAATTGCAACTATTTAAAAAACACAAGTCATGCTTTAACAAATCACAAATTACAATTCTGTCTTACAACGGAATAACTTAAATGAATATGATAAATATTTTTAAAAGCGTACGTAACAAAAATAAGCAAAACTAAACAGTTTTAAAAAATACTTTTTCTACAAGTGTATGATATAAAATATAAAATCTGTAGCACCAATAAACAAAGACCTTAGTCAATTTTAACTCCAAAAAATTTAACTTTATCCTGTTAAAAAATTAGAATTTGAAGTATCATCAGTACCAAATAAAAAACACCAAATTTATATCTAATTTTTTTAAATTTGTATTCTAGAGGTTACAACCTCACATAATTTTTTCTGGAGTAATTATGTTGTTTAAATAGCTTTGAAAGTATTTAGAAAACTAGGATTTTTTAACAGATCCAAACAGTTTTTGATTTTTGGTATCTTGATAATATTGTAATCACAATTATATTATTATGTTATTAAGCTACCGTCTAACATAACCTATAAATTTATAATATGATTTTAATTTAGAAAAAATAATATACGTGGGAATTTCAAATTTTACATTTTATCATACATTTACAACTATGAGCAGAACTGTAACAAGTGTTATTTTAAAAAAATAAATAGTAGCATAATACAAACAAAATTAAGGAAATATTTTGGCAAAAAAAATTAAATTTAAATTCAAAATTTAATTGAAGGTTTTGGATTTTTATATATTTTATTAGATTGAAAGCTTCATTCTCTACACGTTGCAAAAAAACGATTTTAAAAAAAAGTTAAATTGCTCGTAGTTTTATGACACTCTTTAAACTACTCCCTTAAGTCATTCCTAAATATCAAATTTCAAAAATAATAATATAGAACTGAGAGCTTGAGTTGTTTTATAGTTTTTAATATTTATAGTTTGCGACGATATTCTTAGGTGTTTGTTTAGATTATCTAATTTTTGTTATATGCTTAGATGAACTTTTCCAGTTAAAAACTTATTTAACACTTTTATCTATATTTATCTTAAAGTTTAACATTCTTATCGTTTAAATATGTGTTGTTTTATTTCTAAATCTTTTTTTGATTTATTTTATTTTCTGGTTGTTAATGAATTTGTGCTAACTTTATTCAGTTTGCTTATTTTATCTTGGGGTTACTACTATCTGTAGATGGAAAATTCATCTATTGATATATTTGGCCATCATTTTTTTTTTGTTTTGATTAAAATCAGCGTTAGTTTAAATCTAAGTAGTAGTAAACAAATTTATTTCATATACACACATACAAAGTTTTTTAAAGAAAGTTAACATATTTAAAAGTAAAGTAAAAATGAGTATAAATGTGAAAAAGGCTATCGACCAAAGTCTTTCTTTAAATAAGACTCGATTTTAATTTAATTAATACTATTCACTTCAAATCGTGTTGCTTTTATATACAATCAATAAGTTTCAACATTCTAAAACGCTATTCTGGCAGATATTGATAATTACAGGGTGAATATAAAAATATGGGATTATGTAACCATCTAAAGTACGTTTGTGCCACTCTAGTGCAATAGTGCATTCATATTTATAACCTTGCTTGACAGCTGAATTTGAACTGTCAAAACAATGGCTGCGTTCAGTACAGCTTATCAGTTGCCAGCGCTGACTCATCAATTGGAGATAAGCAATAATTTATTTTTTAAAAATATATTTGCCGATTTAACGCTGGTGGCTAATAAGTTGCTTTGTCTGCATAAAAGCGTACCTAAATGTATGATGAGTCAAATGACAAGCGCTGCCAGCAAACGATGATTCCCGCCGCCCGTTCAGTTTGAATGATTGACAGCGTTGAGTCGTCCTGAACGCAGCCAAAGTGAAGTATAGTAAACAATTTTAAAAAGGCGGCATATTTAAAGTGATTACATAATCTCAGACATTTATAGAGACTCTGTATGTTGTAGTCAATTGACGTCATACAAGGTCTTGCTATACACTTTTGAAAGTGTTGCTATTAATGTATCAACAGCAATCCGACTGAGTTGAAGTGAGTTGTAAGACATCCTATTAAAATAATTTAAGTGGTTATAAAAGTTTTATTTAAATAAAAAGTAAAGCATTTAGATATATTAATTTATTATTATATTAGTTAAGTATAATATTATTATTTAACGTAACAAACGTGTTTCCAAAATCTTTAATTGTTTCTTAAATTTTGAAATTAAATTGTAAATTTTTTGTAGAAATATTTGCTTAAACTTTGAAAGTATTACTTCTTTATAATTGATATAGTTGTGAACGTATGATAAAAAAAGAAATTTAAATTTCTGACGTGTTACAATTTATTTAACGTTTTGGTTCTGCTATACTTATTATTTATTGTAAACATAGCTATATTAAATATATTGACAAAAATATAATTAACTTTTAAAATGTAATAAACGATTTTATAAAGGAGTAAAGTTGCGCGAGTTGTGCAAATTGTTTAGTGATCATTTAACAAAATTGTCTTGCATTTACAAGAAATATTTTCAAGCACTGAACTTAACTACTCGGAAACAAAAACCTATAGAGCAGTTTTTTTTTTAAATTTAATTACATGATAATTAATTAAACTAATTGTTTCTGTGTGTAATTAATTAAATTGTCTTATTTCTATTTTATTGAGTAATGTACTATAATTGACTAATATTGATATTTTTTTGGTTTCTTTATTTTGTTGTTATTTTTGTGAATGTACTGAGTACTGCATACTCAGTAATATACAAATAGCTGAGGTTTCGGATTCTCTCTAGCTATTTGTATCTGTCTAGCAATTTTTTGCTTAAAAATATCAGATATTATTACAAAATATAGCTAACTACATATTTAATGTGATTTTAGAATAATCCCCAACAACTTGAAAATTTTGAAATAGAACTAGAAATAAACTGAAATAGAAGAAAACTATAGAAATGATTTTGAATTATAAAAAACTTAGGTAATAATTATAATAATTTTATTTAGTGTTAAATACAAATTTACAATTGTTTACACACGTCGTATAAGTATATTAAAATAATCAATCTGCTATGTATATAGTTCATGATAATACATGCTTATCATTTTATCATGCAACATTTAAAGAAACGACTGGAGCTGAGTTTCTAATTAAGAAAATAACTTTTAATAATTGGTTTGCAGTAGTAGTTATATGAGTTTACGTTATTTTTGGTCCAACTATATACTTTAAAATGGCATGACAAGAGGATTTAAACTTTTGATTGTAAAAATATCATAATTTTTTTTATTTTTGACATTGTGGCTTTTATAGCATTTTCAAAATCTTTCACTTTACAATATATGTTGATAATGCTAGTATCATCAGCTCATAAAATAATAGGATTTTTGGTACATTTATGAATATCATTGACATAAATCACAAATAGAAGTGAGCCTAATTGAGCTTTGGCTATTTTGAAATCATCCGAAAACTTATTAAGGTTTATTGACTTGTTTATTAAATTTGTTAAAAAATGTTTAATATAAGTTTGATTAATTTTAAATTGATATTATAATAGTCTTTGATATGTAGACTTTAAACTCTTGATACTATATCTGAGTTTTTGAGTTTATTTATAGTAACTTTTTAAATGCAAATTGTATATTTTGATATTGATATTTTCTTGTAAAAATGAAACATTAGTTTTGTTCAAGTTGTTTTAATTTTGAAAAGATTTTTTATACATTTTTCTGTAACTGAATAACACTTCCTTATTTGCAGTTGTAGGTGTACTGTTATAGTTACTGTAGAGCAAAGACAATTATTTCTTTAACCTTCTCAATTTAACTTAACGGTAATATATAGGGTTGGGTAAATGTATGGAAACACCCGATTATTTGCTGAATTTTTGGTTTATGTACAAAATTACTTTTATAAAAGTTTTTGTAGAAATTTTAATCTATATAATGTTGTATTTTGATTTTTAATACAAGCTTTGTTTCAGGGGATATGACGTCATAATCAGTTTTTTTAAGCGGAACACCCTGTATTTTTTTTTTTATTTTAGAAAGAAATTTGTTCAACAATTACTATGGTATAAAGTATTATGGGTCTACGATTTACGGTTTTTGAAATATTTATTCAAATAATAACACAAAATGTAGTACGTTTTAAATGATTTATAGTAATAATAAAAATCATATTTAATTGTAGTTGACTTATTGCTTAAAATATTCACTTATTTTTACGTTTTTTTTTTTTAATTCTATTGAGAATAACAGAAAAACAATAACTGTTTTACTTGTTGCTATGGTAATTGGAACATAATCTACATTTTGTTTTATTATTTTAATGAAAATGTATTTCAAAAACCGGAAGTTGTAGACTCATAAAACCTTATATCATTGTAATTGTTGAAAAATACTCTTTCTAAAAATAAAAGAAAATTTTATTTAAAAAAACTGATGATGACGTCATATCTCTTGAAACAGGGCTTGTATTAAAAATCAAAATACAACATCACTATATAGATCAACATTTTTGCAAAAACTTTTAATAAGGTAATTTTTTACATAAACCAAAAATGCAGCCAATAATCGGGTGTTTCCATACATTTACCCAACCCTGTATAACAGTTGATTTTTCTCTGGTAATTATTTTAACCAAAGTTCTTATTATTGATATACATTTTTTTTTGATAAGACAACTTGCGTCTTGCAGCAAATCGAAGCAAGTATTTTAGTAGCAATTTTAAATGTAATAAATAATGTGCTTTTACGTAATTGTAGGTACTTTATTTATTGTACTTATGTACTATAATTTGAATGTATTTATTTATTTTATTTTATTTATTGTGTGTAATGATCTCGGCAAAAACTATACTTACAAAATAATTTTTAAATTTAATAGCTTCCTCAAATGTGTTGCAGAGTAAGAAATGGAATAAGAAATTCATTATACTTACTGTTTTTATTTGTATGCATATATAAATAAAATCCAAACTTTTGGTTAGTAATATTTTTTTGTAATTCAATACGTCATTTTTACAACTCATCTTTATTAATCATTAATTTAAGTGCCAAATCCTTAACAATTGTTTTAGAAATTATGAAAGTAATTGGCTGTATGTTTGTTGTATTTAATAACTTTTGTAACGATTTCTAATTTAATTGTAAAATATTATACACTTGAATAAAGAAGAGTTTTAAATGTATTATTGGATAAGTTATATGAAAAGTTTCTACGCATTACATTATATATTCGATCACAACTATAACTTTTAATTAATATGTCAATTAATATTGCGATTAATTTAACAACTTTAATAAAGTATAATGTATGTTTTTAACAATTTAACTTTGTTTTGTAATGCTTAACAGAAACCCGTAAAATGATGACTTTGCAACCTTTTCTCGCTTAAATACAAATGTATCAATTGTGATCGTGACCTACCTATGCTTGTATAAATAAATCGTTATAATTATTAATATTTATAAAAGGGTCCAAATGCTTTTTTTTAATTTTGTATGTATTAATTATTATAAGAAAAAGAAATTTACTTTATTGATTACTTATGCTTATTACATACATATATTAGTTAGTTAAATCATCTTTGAATTACCTAAATTTGTTTATTCACTCTTTTAGCAAAATGCCGCATATTAAAACAAAATACCAAGTCACGAGTGTGTATAACAGGACTCACATTTAAATTTGAAGATGGTTCATGTTCATGTACACTTATAAACCAAAAACTAATTACATGTTTATCTTCAAGTAATTTCTTCATATTTATAATTAAACTCTGTAATACTTTATAATTTTCTTGATGTAATAATTGATTTCTATCAATTTCATTTTGAAAAGGCCAAATAATATTGTTATTACATTTCATGCACATGATCTAATAAATTAAACATATTAAGTCTACATTTAAAATTAATTTATGTTCTAGTATATTTTATACAATATAATTATTCTATGAGCTAAATTATTATTTTCTAATATATAACCTAATATGCTTATATTATTAATGTAATGATTGCATTGATTGGTATTTATATATGCATCAATCTGTAGCGCATATACCAAAAGTTGCACAATATATTTGATACCTAGATATCGATATGAATTTCACGAGTAATGCTTAAGAAAAGAAATATCAGACCTTTCACTTAGCAATTATCGATGTCATAATGGCTACTAGGATAGACTTGTTTTTCTTAGTCTCCGGAATTAATCGGTCAGATCATTAAAAAATCAGAACTAAATATTATCGATATATGTAAAATTCTAACGATAATAGATAAACGATATTATATAACTTATTAAACACATATATTAATTGGAGAGTTTCTATAGAATACATTATATTTTTTCTTCTAATGGTCGCGTTTCTTATTAGGATTTAATGTTACACATTAATCTTAATAAAATTCAATGTCGATCACGTCGTGGCGATCTTCTCCTTGAGACCATTGAAAAATAGACGCATATATCTTAAGGTAAAGTTCCAGATAACAATATGTGCATTTTTGAACAGGCCGTATGTATGTGGAGAAGAGAAGCGTTCATAGTTAGAAATTATTATATCTGCCAATGTAACATATACAGTGTTGGGTAAATGGGTGGAAACGCCCAAATTCTGACTGACTTGCGGTTTTTGAAATTTTCATTAAAATAATAAAACAAAATGTAGTATTTTTTAAATAATTTATTAAATTTAAATTCTTAATTAAGTAGTTATTGAGCTGAACTTTGCTCTTTTTATTATGTACAATGTAAAATAAAGTCAGTAATAAATAATTAATAATAATTATATTTAATTGTAGTTTACTTTTTGCTTCAAATATCCACTTAATTTAATGTTTTTTTTTTTATTAAATTAATATAATTATATTGAAATAACAGAGAAACAATAATTGTTTCTACTTTTTGCTATGGTAACTGTAACATAATCTACTAAATTTTGTTTTATTATTTTAATGAACATTTCGAAAACCGCAAGTTGCAGACCTATATAACTTTATATCATTGTAATTGTTGAAAATTTTTTTATGAAATAAACTAAAAATGCAGTCAGAAACTGGATGTTCCCACACGTTTACCCAATGTATATTAAGTTTTTTTAGCCAAAGCGTAATTAGTTTATTTAACTATACCTATAGAAGTTAATCATTTTTTTAAAGAATCAAATCTATGACACAGTTGCAGCTGCACTAATTAAATAATTACTTAAAGCACACATTCACTCAAATAAAGAAAACAAGCTATTACAATTTATATATGATTTATTTAATTGGTTTTTGAATTGATTGATAATTGAATTTTATTTATAGATTATATATTAAATGTTATGGGTACATTTATAGTAGATCTAGTTGCCGGGCTACATATTTGCTAATAAAACGTTTGATCAAATTGGTTTATTTTATTAAAAAAATTCTTTACCAAATTTAAATTAATTATTATTGAACTATGAAACAAATTAGATTAATTAATTACTGGTCACTGTTTTCCTGCCGTTTAACAAAATTGTCTTGCGTTTATAAGCTATATTTTTATTTATTAAGAGTTTAACATGCTTGATATATGTTTGCAATTTAAACCGTAGTTGCATAGTAATGAATTAAGTTTATTATATATAATTTAAATAGGCCGAGGAGGTCTTTGATGAGGTGTTTTGTTAATTAGATGACTTGTATTGTGGTATACTATGCATTAATGAAATTATAGCGATTCTAGCATTACGACCTATTGGTCTTATGCTATAGAAATAAATTTTATATTGCTGTGTTTACCTAGTAATTGTGTGTAGGCCCAATTTATGAAACATAATAAACATGAACCTTGAGTTTGGTAATTTATTTTATTTGTTTCGGTCTTACATTTCTGATTTCATTGAATTTCTAGCAATTCTTTTACTACAAGTAAACATTTATTTAGACGGCAATATGTCTTGTATTTTGTTTAAACAATGTCTATGAAAGTATCTATAGAAAATGAAAAGATCTGCAACGTTACGCCGGTGTTGTAAAGTATAAAGTCATTAATCAATTTTGGATTGGCAATGATCTAAATAGCTTGTTTTTGAATAGAGATTAAAAGAGATGTATGTAGTTTCGGATGCTTCTCTCTGTTTACTGTTTACATTTATTAAGAAATCTATATACTTTTAAAACTATTTTAACATCATTGTTGTTCTAGCAAAGATTTAGATATGGATTTGTTGCTTAGTTTAATACTTGTTACTGAATGATATCTTAAACTTTAATTTTGAAACAGTAAGAAGTTGAGTTAAAATTGACCAAGTTGAGAGTAGCTCATTCAGATATTGTTTTGAGGTATAACCAGCGCAAATAACCAGCTGAATCTAAGAGTTGGAAATGAGGTGGTGGAACGCGTCAACTCCTATAAGTACCTTGGATGTAACGTAAACGACAAATGGGACATGACATCGGAAATTAGAAGCCGCATCGAACAGGCAAGAGGAGCTTTCACCAGAATGAAGAAAGTGCTGAACAACAGGCACTTGGAAATCCCCCTCAGAATCAGATTGTTAAGGTGTTATGTATTTAGTATCCTGTACTACGGCGTCGAGGCTTGGACACTTACGTAGGCTATGTGTAAGAAGGTGGAGGCTTTTGAAATGTGGACTTACCGTAGAGTGCTGAGAATTTCTTGGGAGGATCGAATTACTAACGTCGAGGTTTTGCAAAGAGTCAATAAGCAAACAGAAGTTCTCAACACAATAAAGAGAAGAAAACTGGAATACTTTGGTCATGTTATCCGAAATGATAAGTACAAGTTACAGCAGACAATAATACAGGGTAAAATACAAGGTACGCGCAGTCCAGGCCACCGTAGAACATCATGGCTCAAGAACCTTCGCCAATGGTTTGGACAAAGTACAAGATCCCTATTTCGAAAAGCTGCAGATAAAATTCAAATAATGAAATTGGTCGTCAACGCCCTTGGAGGGCATGACACATGAAGAAGAAGAACGTATAAAGCAGAAACAACATCCCTCACGAGAAACAACGCAGACGATCTCAAAACACAAAGATTATGAAAATGCTGAGAGTTAACTTAAAGGATCGTATTAGTAATAAGGATAATATAAAGAAAAAAAATCATATCAGTGATCAGAACCTTGCAATACAAAATTGATTTAAACAAACAAACATAATTATAAAGTTGCCACTAATAACAACTAAGTAAACACTGGTTGACCCTGAAGACAAAACAACATACAAAAAAAGGCAGCTGAAAATTGGATGTAAACTTCTCAAAGTAGATATATATATATATATATATATATATAAAAAGCATTAGAAAAAGCTTACATACAGGTTTTTGTATAAACGCAAGCTAACATTGCAACTTTTCTCTTTAGCAACTATAAATCAAACCTAAAGTTATCTAGTATTTTGTCAAAAATTTGCAATGTCGTTTTAAAGTTTTGACATAACTAAAGTATGTAGCATACAATATAACCTCTGTTTACAAATCTCAATCAAACTAAAATTATTGGTTGCAACTGTCAAAATATATTTACCGTTATTTTGAATGATGTAATCTTGCTATTGACTTTTGTATTTAGTACATTTTATACCCATGTTTACTAAATATCAATTAAATCTATAATTATTTAGAACAAATGTGAACATATTTCATTGTCATATTTAGAGCTAGGACTTATATGCGTAAAAAACTGCAAAATAAGCGCATAAATAAACATTAAAAATCATCAAAATAAGCATAAAAATAATCATAAAAAAATTTATTTCTCATATAAAACGCATTAAAAAATCTTATGCTCGAGTGAGGAGCATGAGTCATACATAACCATGACTATTTTAAAACGTTCGCATATATACATTTTTTTTTTATATTTTATAACTCTTAAATTTTTATGAAATCGAAAATTGCTTAAAATAAGCAGAAATATGCACAAAAATGCAGAAATAGGCAAAAGTACTTAAAATAAGTATCAAATATGCGTTTCAAATAATGAAAAACAAATAAAAATTCTTAAAATATGCATTAAATATGCATAAAAACTAAAATATGCATAAAACCAAAAATAGGCAAAATAAGCCAAAATAAAAAGGTGCCATTTGCTTTACTTTCTAATAATTTGTGGAGATATACATTCAAAATTGATATGCATATATTATTGGTAAAAATCATAACGCATATAAATCCTAGCTTTAGACTCATATTGAATGTTATAATACTAATAATAATAGTAATAATAATAGATTTATTTTTTAGAGAGACTACATAATTTATAAAAATAAAACATATAGTAAAAATAAGAAGCACGTCAACATTTACATTAATTAATTAAATGTATATATATATTCTTTAATTGCATATTTATTATCATTTTTTTATCATAGAGTTAAGAAATTTTTGTATGGTATAAGGTTCTACGTTGTGCAGTAGTTGTCTTATATTTTGTGGAAAAGTGCTATAACATTTTATCTGACGATAATGAAGAGGTAAGACATTTAAAAATTTAATACAGCTATAAAATGGATTTTTTTTTAAACCTACTAGATTGTGTTTAGGATAGTTAAAGGATTCGTGTGATTCAAAGATTTAAAAAAAAATAGTTAGAATTGCAATGGGTTTATAGTTTTTGATGTTTGATGAGTATCCTTTTTTGAAAAGTGGTTTTATGGTTTTCGTTTGGAAATACTCCCGACTCGAATGATGCATCTAAAATATGACAAAAGGTTTTACATATTCTTTTACACATTTCTTCATTAAAATCATTGAAATTTTATCAACTCCAACTGATTTTTTGTTTTTAACAATATTAATTATTTCATCTTCGGTAGGCGGAAACAAAAATATTGAATTTTGTTAATCTTTGAATTCAGTTAAATTATTCTTAATACTGAGCATGTTTTTTAATAATGATTTTGTAATATTACTATAATATTTATTAAATTTTGCTGCATTATTTGCATTCCAGTTTGGTTGGGCTTTCTGGTTTTTGGATGGTTTTAAAGATTTAATAAAATCCCATGTTGTTTTTGAGATATTTTCAGTAATATGTTTGTACGTAGGTGCGTATGAATGATTGTGTTTAGGTAAAATATTCAAAACGTCTACAGTCTATGCAAAACCACGCTGGACTCGAAATAAACAATAATGGCGTTGTTCACGTGCACAGCTAATGGGACATGGTTGCAAGGCAATAAATGAGGATTTATTAAGTATGGGTATAGGTTCAGGTATATTAATGTATATTAAGAAAGTACAGAGATTACATTTATAACTAGAATCCAAGTCCAGGCACCTACAATTATAAATATTTTCTTAACAACCGCAAATATTTTATTATATAAAATTTTACTTTAATAGTATCTGGATTGTGCAGTCAAGCCACGACTAATAGCGTGCAGGCTTGCATGTGTTTACGTCTTGATCACGCGGTTTTGATTACACACTTTTAGTGTCGCGTGGTTTTGAATAGACCATAGTTTTTGTTTCAGAATTATAAGCTTTTGAAAACATTTATGATAATGTAATAAAAACATATTAAAAAAAACTTTTAATTTAGAATTTACATCTAATATATAGTATATTAGATGTAAATTCTTAAAAAGATGTTCAGTCTTGATTAATTATATTAAGCTTAAATTTAGATATGTTATATTTGGACAAATTTCGTGTGTAATAGTAAATTATATTTTGATCTGAACTGATTTTAAAAGTAATCTTTTGTCTATAATGATTTTCTATATTTCAACTTCACAGATGTTAGATACATTTGTTATTATATTATGTATACAGCTTTGAGAGTAATGTGTAAAGTTTTTCACCAAAGTCCATATAAATTTAAAAAACTAATAAAGTGTGTTTTGTCTGTTGAATTGCTCAATACATCAATGTTAAAATCACCACTTGTTTATAAATTTACATTGTTCATTGTTTGTAAATTTACATTGTTCATTATTAAGTTTGTCTAGCAATTGGTGAAATACTTTAAAGAAACTATTAATGTTGCTCGTTGGTGGTCTATATATGCAAACAACTGTAATGTTTAAATTAAACAAAAAACTGTTGCACACGCACACTTAACTTGGTTTGGTACTGTTTTAATATTCAGATATTTTCTTAATGTAGTTTTAAATTCTTCTCTGATGTATATGGCAGTGCCACCATGTTTGTTCTTTTACCTACAAAAATGCAATATTAATTTAAAATTATTAACTATATGTTTTACTAATTCTTCTTCGGATAGCCAGTGTTCCGAAAGTAAAATCACATTAAGATTTTTATTTTGACTAATTGTATGATTTAGTATATCGATTAATGTACTAATTGATTGTATATTTTGATGAAATGTGTCTACGTAGTGATCTATTTCTCTAGAGTTGGTTTTGTTCTTCTTCTTTTTGTTGAGGTAGAACCAAAAATTATTGACGCTAATATTTTTAAACATTTTATATGATGCATAATTGGATGGATGTTTTGATTCAATTTTTTGGCATTTTTTGTTGAGTATTCCTTTAACTGTTAAGTGATTGATTACATTTTTTATTGTCTTGTCCGGATGTAAATGGTAGTGAGCATATCGCGATGTTTCTTTCAGAGCAAGACACTTGTCTAGTTCCAAAAACAACTGTCGTTGTCGTGTAACTTCAGTTTATGGTTAATTGTCAAACTAGTTTGCAACTAAACTACTAAACAAACCTCAGAAAACAGCATTTTACTGTTTTCTGAGGTTTGTTTGAGCAGAGTGATGTTTTTGCCTCATCATTGCAGGATATCAACTTATTCAGCGGTCCGCTGGATGGGTTGATATCTTTTTTTGCAAATTTACAGCATTATTTTTTGGCTGTATAGTGACATCTGGTTTTTTGCTGATGTCTTTAATATTTAGAGATTTTTGTTTTTCAAAGTTGTTTTTTTTTTCTTGGGCCAAGTATTCCTATTATAAGAAGTAAAATTGTTTACTGTTTTTATAAGATTATCAACTTTCGTGGTTATTTATCAAGATATTTTTCTCATTTATTAATTTATTTTGTGCTTTTACCTTATTGTATTTCTTTTTTCTTTTGTATTACATTTTTCTGCATTTGAAACATGCAGTAAATTACTAAATTCATTATCAGATTTACATTTTTCATAAAAATTTAGATCACAATATTGCACTGAATTATTTTAGAACATGCTACACACATTAATTCATCGCCGGTAATTGTTGATGTTAAACTATTTAAATCGCAGACTGGTACATACAAAAAAAAACATAAATTGAAAAACGTTATTTTCAAAAATAAGAGGAAAAAAACTGTTTTTCAGAGTGAATGGGCAAACAAAAATTGAATACAAATCTTTAATAATAATAGATTGATTTAAAATGAAAGAAGGACAATCCAAGCCAAGGGTATATTTGAGACTATTTTTTTAAAATGTCTTGCTTGCATTTTATTGATTTTTTATTTTAAAAAATGTACTCAGTTATGTTTGACACAGTACAATAAAACTGTCAACTTTATTCAATTAAAATCTTCACTGATACAAACTTAGTATCTTATTTTCACAATTTTATAACAATTTCGAATTATTTACATGTATATAGGTGTGTGATTTTATTTTTATACACTTGTTTGGATTATAGTTAATAATTCGTAGTTTGAATATAATGGTGTATTAATTACATTTTAGAATAATTATACTTTATTGACTTATTCTAATCAAATATTATGCTACATTTTATTTTATTATCTAAATTTTATATATTATATTTTTGTAAGGATAGCAAATAGATAGTAAGTATTCTAGTAGTTTATCGATTCTTTCATTTGTATTTGTGTATAATTTTTATAAGTAGGTAGTCAGAAAAGTTTTTTGATAGAAAGTTAATCTAGACATCACTCCTTTACTTTATATCACGTTTAAACATTTTAGTAGTCACAAACCTCCTATCAACAAAAAGAATTGTAAATAAATAAAATTTCAAAAAACTTAATTGTTTTTACATATTTTATGAAAATGCACACTATTCTCGTTTTTATTGCATCATACATTAGGGACGATACTGTAGACGTACACAGCGGTTACCTGTGAGCAGATATGAACTTTCCGAGTAGAATAATATAGCTTTAAACAAACGTACACATATGTGCTTATGTCTCTGAAGAGGTTAACATTTTAGTAGTAACAAACCTCTTATCAACAAAAGTTGCATGAAGTTTTGGTACATTATAACTTGTTTTATATTGGTGGTCAAAATAATTTTTTGATGGAAAGTTGATGTAGACATTAATCTTTTGCATTCTATTACTAAAAACGTTTTAAAGTTTACGTACTTCCCACCAACAAAACATCACACGAAGTATTGGTGCGTCATAACTTATTTAAAATTGGTGGTCAGAAGAATTTTTTGATGAAAAGTTGATTTAGACATCAATCTTTTACTTTCTATTACTTTAAAACATTTTAAAGGTCACATACCTCCCACCAACAAAAAGTTGCACGAAGTGTTGGTACGTCATAAAATCGGTGGTCAGAAAAGTTTTATGGTTGAACTACTATTTATTACGTTGAAATTCCTGAGTTTGCGGCAAAATTTTCAGATATGGTAATCTTAACATCTGCATTTTTGATTTAAATTAATTATTGAAAAGACTAAAATATCAATCAAACTATTTGACCGCATCTCTTTACTGCGCCGACGTTACTGATCTTTCTTTCTTTCTCCCGCAATCGACTTCCACTTCACTGCATTGCAATTGTGCAATTTGTGCTGAACCGGTCCATCTTGTCTTCTTGCAATTCCATTAGCAAGGTCTCGTGTTCTTTTTTATAAATTCAACCTGCACACAATTATTAATACATTCTGCCTAATTAATAAATATATATATACTCTCTAGCACAAGACTAATTGTTATGCCAGAATTCTTATAATTATATCAACACATGGTATACTACCAATTACCTAATTAACACATATAGACTAATACCAGTGTGTTTATAACTGTTCCTTACAGCTGAAATGTGCCCTGCATACAACCTCTAGACTTAACTGTCCTGGGCAAGCTTGACAATCTTTTGCAGTTATTGTGCAACCCCAACGTCTCAACTGCCAAAGCAACATAGTTTTGACTGTTACGTATATGGCCTTACTGCCTGATACAGTGTTATTCACACAACTCCAAGGCTTTGGCTGCCAGTGTGTGAAATAACAATATTTTCAGCTCTCCAAGCATGCTATAGCTATCAATACCTTGATGACCTATCTGCCAATGTACTTTGTATTATACATCGCAAAGACCGGTCTATGTAAGAATAACCTCGGATAACTAAATTACACCCCTTAAAGTTCCCGTAGCTTTTGTGGAATTTAGTCTCTATTACACCCCTAAAAGCTTCCTTAGTCGTTGTGTAATTAAGTCTCTTTCTCTAAAGTCAAGATTTACTAAACCTTTCCATCAACATATATAACAATCTTTAACTAGTAGATTACTTATCTACCCTTAACACAACCTCATACGTTCTATGTGTATGCAAATAACAATGTTTATGGAACATCAACTATTATAAATAATGCTAACAAAAACCACTATTAACACAGATGACATCAAAGCTATAAAATGCTTCGATGCCGGACCCAAAAAACTAACTAAACCTAATATCACAGATTGCACTAAAGTTGTAAAAGATTACGATGCTTTAAACAACTCAACAACAAAAACTGATCAATAAAAATAAATAAATAAATTAACATCAAAATCATTACGAGACAAAACAAAAATTTGGTTTAAGAAGTCCTGCGTTTTTCAAAAACTGGACGCACCTTCTAATGGACTTCTTTCTATTTGATAAAATAGACACTACGTTGTTTGAAAGCTCGAGCATTCCTCCAAAATGTGCTTCACCGGTAGAGGGCCGTGACATGTTTGGCATACTGGTTGTTTGTCGTCGGTCAAGAGATACGAAAAGGTCAAGTTGGTATGACCTATGCGCAAGCGATATAGGGCGACCTCCTAGCTTTCTCCTGTTAAAATCTACCTGCGACTTTCATGCCGTCACGGAAAGCTTGATTTCCTTTAATTTGCTCTCGATGCCGTTCCATACATTTTGCCAATCCTCGATGACCTTCCATATGACGTGTCCTTTAAGATCATTGGGTCTTACGGATATGATGTCTGTAAGATCCGCGTCAGCTGTCTGACGGGCCATGACCCGGTGTCTAGACAAAGATGACTCTCTGTCCAAACCCGGCTAAGCGAAATATCGAAACTTGTACGAGTTGGACCAATGGATCGACCGAGTACATAGACTGTATACTCAAGATAGCACTCAACGAGTCGGAACAAAGGAGAAATGAGCTGTGAGATGACCTATCACAGTTTAGCAGGGCTTTATATAATGCATGTAATTCTGCGTTGTATATGGAGGCCTCTTTAGGGAGAAACCATGAATGGGCCGCACTATCTAAAACAAAGGCAATTTCTACTCCTTGATCCGTTTTCAAACTGTCCGTATACAACCGCGAAGAGCCTGGGTATTTGGCAACGATTTCAACAAACTTGCTTTTCAAGACGTCGGGGCAAGATTCTTGTTTGCTCTGGAAGGTCAGCTCAAGACGAGTTCTAATCCTTGGCATCAGTCAAGGTAGAAACTCGCTATAGCGGATCTCAAATACTATCGGATAATTTACATTTAGACTCTCCTTTAACTCCTGGGCTCTGACGTACACCGGCTTTCTGACGGTAGGCTTTAGTTTGTATTTGCGTTGTTGCGTTCTGTTGGCGGTAAATATAAGTTGGTTGTTGTGACCCTTTTTTGCTTGCTTTGCCGTGGAGTACGTGAGTACAAAGCGACTTCAACGAGCGGCAAGAGAGGGTACACCCAACTCGCAGTAAAAATTCGGTGTAGAACTTGTTCAAAATGTTCTTGTGGCGTATCTGATGCTTGCGTTGTGGACTGCGTCGAGGGTATTCAACCAGGATTTTCTGGAGGATGAGTATACCACGCGACCGTAGTCGACTCTGGATAAAACCAGGGCCTTCTACAGCCGCAACAGTACCTCTCTCCGCGCACCCCACTTGATGTTGGCCAAGCACTTGATCACGTTCAAGGTTTTTTTGCACTTTGTGACTAATTCATAAATATGTGCCCGAAAGAATAAGGTTCTATCGAGCACGAGCTCTAAGAAACGGACTGTTTTGACGCATGTGCTTCTGGAACCCCGCTAGACAAGCGCGGCGTCCCGGTGAGGTCTTCTGAGGCGGCAAAAATGCACGCACGAGATTTTTGTCCTAGAGAAGCAAAAACGTCTGCTTCTCTGTCTACTTTGTCTATGGTGATCTGGAGTTGACGTGTTATGGCAGGGATGGTATCTCCCGGCATGTAGGTGTAACCACTCAGTAAACACAGTTACGTTTAAGATACGTTTATTTTTGGTGTTACACCTAAGTTTAATATTTATTTGTTTATTTGTTAAATATATTATAAGGAAAAATGTCCGGCGACTAAACGGATATATTTTGTATATTTAGTGTGTATAATACGTGCCTGTTATATGTATTTTAAACAAGTAAATTACACGTATATTCAAAGTAAAAATGCTTTAATATATAATAAAATTATTTGTATATTCTTTAATTAAAAGACACGTGTATTATAGGTTAAACTTTATCCGTTGAGAAGACACGTGTATGTTTGGATGCGAAGTAACGGACCCATATTGAGAAGAACGTTACGCTTGGCATTACTTTGTGGGTCTCCCATCTAAGTCGTGACCGGAGTGACCGTTGCTTAACTCTCCCATATATATATATATATATATTTTTATTTAAATTTATTTTCGGATTATCCCGCGTTTTCTTTTTGAGTTGGACTCGACGTTTCGGCTGAATCTCATCAGCCATCATCATGAGATATTTATTATTAATATTTATTAATATACATCAATATGACATTGATATATAAAATTAATTTTGTTGTCAAAGCTAACTTTCAAGAAACTTTATTGTGTGTAAAGTTTCTTTGTTTGACTTCTGGTAGTTGGTCTATTAATTGATCCTTCTACAGTCAAAACTTGTAAAGGAACTGGTTGTGATTTGGATGCTGTAATTAAATTAGTTGTTGTTGGTAAAGAAGCTGTTAGTGGTTTTTTTAAATTTAATTTAGTTGTTGCCAATGCTGTTTTCCAAGTAGATGGTAAACGTAAAGCATCATCTCTCTTATTGAGATTGTCTGGTCTTTTTTCAATTTCGATGGCTTCTCTAGTTATTCTAGTATGAAAATGATTAATTTTTAACGGAACATGTAAATTCAAGTCATCACAAAATTAACTTTGAAGGAACTAAAATTTTAGCAAAAATTAATCATTTTCATACTAGAATAACTAGAGAAGCCATCGAAATTGAAAAAAGACCAGACAATCTCAATAAGAGAGATGATGCTTTACGTTTACCATCTACTTGGAAAACAGCATTGGCAACAACTAAATTAAATTTAAAAAAACCACTAACAGCTTCTTTACCAACAACAACTAATTTAATTACAGCATCCAAATCACAACCAGTTCCTTTACAAGTTTTGACTGTAGAAGGATCAATTAATAGACCAACTACCAGAAGTCAAACAAAGAAACTTTACACACAATAAAGTTTCTTGAAAGTTAGCTTTGACAACAAAATTAATTTTATATATCAATGTCATATTGATGTATATTAATAAATATTAATAATAAATATCTCATGATGATGGCTGATGAGATTCAGCCGAAACGTCGAGTCCAACTCAAAAAGAAAACGCGGGATAATCCGAAAATAAATTTAAATAAAAATAATTATATCCGCGAAAATTTAAAAAATAATATATATATATATATATATATATATATATAATGTAAATTATGTACTTATTATACAAATTTTAAACGTTAAATAGTACATGTCATGCATATTAATGCACAATTAATTTAAAAAAAAAATACTGTATTTGTATTTTAAACTATTGCATAAAATAAATATATTATTCTTACATAAAATACAAAGTATTACATATAAATAAATAAAACATTATAATTTTTAACATAAATATTTAAAAACATTACAATTAAATTGAAGATCTATTTTGCTTTTTTAATCAGTCTTTTGGTGACATCTGAAAAAGTACTATTTGTATTTCTACAGCCACATATAAGACACATATGGTAATTTTTATTTCAAATTACTTGACTAGTATGCTATTTGTATTTATAATACTATATAATACTATATATAACAAAAGCAATCAATAATATTAAATTTATATTGAAAAAAAGTGAATTGATAAATTGATATTAATGTTACTGTATAGTTATAATTGCATTGTAAAAAAAAATTGCACCTGACAAGTTATTTGAAACACAGATGTCATTGCACATTTTCAGATTTAACACTTACCACAAATTTAATTTTGTACTTCATCTTGGTATTCCTAAACCTGCGCTTCCAGTTCAATTAAACAACACTTCAACACTGTTGTGTAACAACAAACAACTTAAAACTGTATTGGCTAATGCAACTAATAGCACTTGCACATTATGGTTGATAAAAAAACTTAACATACACTTTGCAAACTATATTTACAAGTTTGGGTATCCTCGGGCGTACGAGCATCAAAAACAGAATTAGTCGGCAAACCAAACCCAGCAATAATAAACGTTAAATAAACGAAGATATATGCAGATTATTTATACAAGTATTCTAATGGATATTAAACGTATATTAATCAACGGTGGAAAAAAAGGAAAATATTAACGTATAATATACAAATATACATATCTTACGTGTACAAGAAATGTATATTATACGAATACTCATATACGCTTTTTACACTATGTATACGTGTAATAAACTTATATTATCTAAACTTGTGTTTACTGAGCGCAGAAGCTGCAATATCATATACCGCGATTGCAAGAAGGGTGACGCTAATTGTCGACCGTTGGGGAACACCGGTACTGTGATTTTGTCTGAAACCCGTCTGGTATTTAGCTAAAAGACCGTTACTTTTTAGAATCCACACCAGACCATTTTTTTCTAATATCTTACTGAGACAGCAGGTAAGTGAAATCGGTCTGTAGCTGTTAACGTGGTAGACGCCACTGTTTTATATCAGGTTGTAGATTTCCAGCAACCGCTCCGGATAACCTGATAAGGCACGTCGTCTGGTCCCGGTGCGGAGGAATTACCCATACCGTTAATTGCCGTTTCCAACTCTTTTGAGGTAAAGAAAGAGTTGCAGGGCAAGGAATCCGGGGAAGAAAAATTTAACGGAATTTCTAATTGTATTGTTTACGCAGGAATTGTTCACTATAATATTGAGAGCTACTGGCAGACAAAAAAATGAGTAGCCAATGCGTCTTCAATTTTGGCCGCTTCGGTGACTTTGCGTCTTTTCCCTATACGGCTTCCACCTTTTTCTACACTTTGCCGACCGACGTAGTTGGCGTGATTGTCGACACGTAGCTCTCCCATGATCGTTGCTTGCTTTCAATAATTTTGCGGCGCGCAACGGCGCGCTTTTTCTTGAAAGCGATTACGTTTCCTGCGCCGGAGTTTTTTGAAACAATTGAAAGCTGTTTTTCTCTTTCACAGCTACATGGATATTGTTGTTTTACCAAGGAACCGACGGATCGGCCAGCTGATTGCTGGACTTTTGGACAAACACATCTGCTGCTCGAACAATACAATTAGTGAATTAGTTTACCCGGATCACACTGATCCATGTCTGTTTGCTTATTTGCCAAAACAAGTTTGGTTAGGTCGGAATATATAGCCTGACTGCCAGGCTATAAAAAGCCCTTTTTAAGTTGATGGGAAGTTGTGGACGGTTAAACGTCAGTATATGGTTAAGGGTTTTTAGCATTTACCGTCTTGCATACTAGAAATACGACGCATGTCGATTACCCCCTGATCACTCATGGTTTTGACAATGTCCTCCAACGTGCAGTTTAAAAAATGTCTACATTAAACAATGCCTTTACAAAAATTTAAAGATTTATGGGCTGAGAGTGTCACGTTCATATCTGCCATACGAATACATTTTAAAAGTTTGGTTGACTGAGCGGTTGAAACCGTTTTCACAAGAAGACTATCTCTGACCTTCTTGTTAGATTTGGTGTCACCGATTAGTCTATACAATACCTTACTAATTAAGAAGGGGCTTTGTCAGTTGCTTTCTTCTCTAGTGACCAGAATGAACCGAGGTCCCGCCTTCTCGTCACCGGCACTATTTGACAAAATAGCTTTGCCAGACTTTTTTCTTTTGTTGAAGAAGAAGATGGGAGGTTTAATTTATCATTGGACGGGAACCGGGTAGCATTATCTATTGGCACAACCCGATCAGTTGCATCAACTTCCGAACAATTAGCTATTGCGGAGCATTGTTCTCCTACTCCGGTAGTTGCAAATCCGTGCCGATTATGAAGCCTCTGTTAGATTTAACTTACGACACGGGCTGGGGGCGTGATTTGTTATTGTCCATAATAGAAAATAAGTTGCGTTTTACCTACCAGATTGGGAAAAAAAGAAAAAAAAGGTTAGGGGTTGAGATGTAAATAACAGGAAAATAGGGAAAGGTAGCTAAGAATGGCTTTCGATACATTTGGTTTGGCTTCTGCTCATTGACCCATCCGGCATGGGTGGCCTGCTAGAAGTATAAATTCCCTCCGGCATGGCTTGAGCAGAAGTTACTCAGCCCCCTTACCACGACAAGGTAGTACCCACGAGGGGGATTATTATTATTATTGTTTTATGTTTTTATTATTATTATTATTGCTAATCGTATTTTTAGACAAGCAAAAAAATTTATAGAAAGAAATCGAATAAACTAAATATTTGATAAATTTCTCTTTTTCCATGTATTGTTTACGGAATCAGGGATATATTATACACAATATAACATCTATATAAAAATAACTTATACGCCATACAGACTGTCCCCATAATAAATCCTTTCATTTTATAAGCGTATTAGAATGCTATAAAATAAATGATTCTGGTAAATCATGTGATTTAAAATTTATTATAAAATACTGAAGTAATTATTCAATCAATCATTTTACATAATTTAATAATATACAATAAATATTTACTGGCCGACATGTAAAAATGTGCAAATTTAATGGACACGTTCATGGAAATCAATTGTGCGAAGAACAATACTCGGTGTGAAAGTATATATAATGTGTGGCCGATAAAGAGGATGGTGATGATCAGTCCTGTTAATTGTAGTGTAATATCATTGCTTGGAATATAGCCAAACACGTTGTGCGTTTAGGTATGCAATTATCCGTTCACCTTTGTGTGTGCGAAACGCAACAGAGAGAAAAATAATTATACACTTTCATGGGACGGATGAATAAATTTCCTTGCGACGAAATTTTCGAGCACCGACACAACAAAGGCGGATCTCATTCACCTACAATACAAAACATATGTTACCAATACCAATTTCTCCAATAATCAAATTAAAAATATATTAGTTATTTTATTTTATTAAGTCTCTTTCTATTGATATGACGAAACAGGGTTTGTTAAATTGTATCAGCTTTTGCATGAGTTTTTAAAATAGTTTGGTGCGCAGTATATAGCTGTAATAATAACGAAAAAATCATTACTGCAAAATTTGTAAATAAGGGATTTTATCTTTTCCAAAAAAAAAAATCAAATATGTGTATGTTCCGCACATTAATAAGTTCTATTTATTTAAGTATAAATTTCTGAACACCTAAAGGAAAAAAATTAAATGTTAGTGCAACTTCCTCTTCAAATAACAAATACAAAAACAAATTCATCATCATCGCTATGATCATATAAAGAAAAGAAACTTAATAATATTAATGAAGTTCTAAAACAGCTGAGATTCGCGTACATAATGTTTATTGCTATTTATTGTAGTTTTTCGTTTCTATCAATTAATTAAATAACTTTTAAATTAAATAAATGGAAACTGACAATCACAAACTAAATGTTTTATATCTGTATGTACTTTATTTACATTTACAGAACAGAACTTGTTTATTGATAGTAATAATAATATAAATACGTATATTTCATGCCTTTTGGTCTTGAAGTTATAGTATGCTCATAGATATAGTGTCTTTACGACATGGGCTTAACGGATTATTTCATTAGCAACCAATTATGATTGTATTATATACCTGGAACCCGAGGTAGTATTCAAGGGTGAAAATATTGTATATTTATATAATGTTTTCACCGTTGAACATCGAGGTGTTAAAGCTATTTATTGTATATAATACAAACATAATTGTCTCCCTAAGGCGATTAGTAATGAAGAGATTATTCAAGTCCATGTTGTAAAGACACTATATCTATGGGCATACTATACATCACATTTACAAATATATCTATAATTTCTCAAAATAATAAATCTAAATTTTTATAAACTAGCACAATTAAATTTTTTTGCTTCTTTATTTGTCTATTTTTTTTTATAGTAGTATAATAGTTTAAACAATTGTGTTTTTATTGTTAGTAATTCAGTTTTAACAATAGTCAAGTCTTTATTAATTAAGAAACATACAAAAAATACGTATTACATATGAGGTTGGCTTAATTTTGAAAAATAATTGTCATGCAATGCTTTTTCTTTCAAAGACTCTTTTCATTGTTTGTTGTTATTTTAAACTTTATTATGTTAGCTCTATCTCATTATTATTATTATTATTTTGTTTCTTCTTGGAAAACTCCTGTTGCAGTTGCTTATAAATTAATATTTGTTATATTATTTGTATTTTAATTGAAGAACTTGTTTTAATTATAATATTTTTTTTTTAAATATATTTTATTGTACTACAATTGTTTCACAGGCTCATCAGTCATCAGGTAATAATGAACAATGATAAATTACAAAATATACATTTACTAACAAACAAATAAACAAAAAATAATTGAAGGGGAAGTTTAAAGAAAGGGCATAGTTTAATAGAACAAATAATTGACAATTGATTATTATATTATTATATTATTATCAAATAAGAATACAATACAAGTGTAATCAACGCGCAGTAGTTAAAGTAATGTTGTTTTGATTGTTTGTTTTTGCTAAATAAAAGTTTTATAAATAATGTGTATTTTTTATTTTCTCGAAAACGAAGCGTGATAAACAAAAAAGTTATTTAGATTTTCTGTTTGAAATTAAAAAAATGTACTTTAAGTTTTATTTTTTGCTTTCAGTTAGGAAACCTGCATATGCCAAAGTTGATCATAAGTAAAAATTTAGATATAGAGTTGTTGTTTAGTATTTGGTACTGATGATACTTCTGAGTTTGATTTTGAAACAATAAGAAGTTAAGTTTATTTAGAGTTAAAATTGACTCAAATATTGTTTTGTGGTCTTTGTTTATAGATGTTAGTGATTCCAACCTAACAATTTTATGACGCTCTGTAATATTTTTGAAAGTTTGAAGGTTGCTATCATATATTTGAAGAAGTTTATTAATGCAAATCAAAAATAAAGTTGGCAAAAGAGCAGAACCTTAAGAACTACAGCATAATTTTAGGGTCAGTCTAAAACCATAAATTTTAACTATACTGTTTTGACAGTCAAGACAGCTATTAATAAGATACAGATTTGTGATTAAAACCTATACAAGCTTGTTAATAAAATTAGGATGCTATACTTTATCAAAATCATTGGAAATGTTTAGAACTACTGCTAGATTTTCTCCATGATTGTTTAAAGTAGAATTTTATTTGTGACAAATGTTTTGATCAAAATCTATATTAAGTATCTGAGAAAAACTTATTTAATCTAAGAATTTGATAATGTGGAAATTAATTTGTTTTTTGAAATTTGTTGACAGGTTAGACAATTGGTTTTTAATATTAAGAATCAAACTTGTCTTTCATTTAGGTATACCAATTGCAATTTTCCAAAAATTTGGGATAGTATCTTTTTTAAATGATTAGGCAAATATTTTAGTCAGAATGCGAGCTAATTCACTTGCAAATGTTTTAAGAATAATAGGTGAAATTTCATCTATACCTGATGCCTTTCTGGTATTTAATTTTAGAAGATATTTTTTAACAACCCGTTGCCTTCTGGTACTGTATTAGCCAGCCTACTTTATGCAAAGGCGGACATTACGGTTTAAAAATAAGCTTTCTGATAGTAGATGCAGTTCTAGCAACACCGCTTTTTGTATCCAACTGATGATATTATATTTTATTCTTAAACCAGCAAAATTTTTAGGTAATTTTAAATATATTAGTTTATTGAAAAATATTAGAGAACTTTTTCTTATGTGTTTTGTCTATAAGTCTTGAAACCTCAAAAAGAAACAGTTTTATTTTTATTTTATTTCATAATTTCTTATTATTATTATATATCTATTCAAAAAAAGAAACGTACAAATATTTACAAATACATACATACATATAATATTTTAAATAGATCGACTTCAATCTTTCTTTTAAAATAGCCATCGACTTTAGTCTTTCAGCCCATAATTTCTTATTATGCTAATTTTTTCTGCTTGTAGCAAATTAAAGACTCATTATTATTTTGAATATATGTGATTTTTGCATCCGAGGTATTATATGCGGTTCTAATTGCAATTATTTAATTTTTAATTTTAGTTGTTCATGTACTACACTGGTATATGATAACGCTGCAAGAATAATTTTCACTTTATTTTGTTTTTATAGTTTTTTACTTTTGTGTGCCAATGTTAGATATTTCTCATTCTTGCACGTTTGGTTTCAATGTTATGATCTGTGTGGATGGCCACTTCAATAATGTAAATTGTATCTGCGTTTTTGATGGTAAGTATTGTTGTTCTAATATAGTTTGTATTTATTGGTTTTTGAATAACTTGACAGTTGAATTTGTAATAGGGTTTCCATTTATGAATTAAATTTCAAAGGTGGTTCTTGATGAATAATTGGACCTATTGAGTTGTGTTTTCTAGTGTATTTTGTAGGAGCTATTATTATGCATCTGTTTGTTATGTGTGATTTAGTGAGAGTGATCAAGTTCTAAATATTTATATACCGGGGTTTGGATCTACACTTGCTATTATGGTAGTATCTGTCATAGTTTTGTTTTGATGACTATTTTTTAATCAGTTTATGTTTTAGTGTATCAATATATTTAAGGTTAACTTATTTAGCAAGTTTTTTTTTTTTTAGCAAAACATTTTCTTTAGTTGGAGACGAATATTTAATAATAATAATAAAAAAAATATTAATGTTATTATATGAAAATGTATTGTGTATAGCGCAGTTCACTACCTAACTCAAGGTCTAAAAATAAAATCTGCACTTAATAGTTATTAAGTCCCACACATTATGTGTTGATTATAGCATTGTTTACGTAATTGTTACACATTTTAGTCGGGAAGGTCGGTTTGGCTGTTGGAAATTTGCTCTGGCTGTTTATTTAATAGCACCTTCTAATTGTGCATTCCACAAGAAGATAAAAGTCTATTATCGGACGTTAAACTGCTAAGTGTTTTATAATTGTCTGGCTAATATTAATTTAGCTAAATTAAAAACGGTTTATTATTATGGCACATTGTAGTCACAAATAATTTATTTTTTATTTAAAAATACTAAACATCCTATAGTTATAGCTTATATTGTCAATTAATACTAGATGCAGATATTTGGGCTGATTATAGATTATAATTCTATCATATAGAGAATTAAAAAGAATGTTTGACAATTCTTATTTTCATAAAAACGGACCAAATAATCATAATTAAATTATAGCATACAATAAATTTAATATTGACATTAAAAGGTGAAGCAGATGAGTTATTGGTTTTAATAAAATTATTAATTTTATTATAACAATGAAATTTGACATAAAAATTCTAAATACTGATACAAGTTTTGAATTAAAATTGGTACTAAAATAAATAATAAATTAAAAGAATATAACAAACTAAGTTTTTTACCACAAATATTTTATTGATACAAATATATATTACTAACGAATACATATAAATACAAACAAAAATTTACGACTTGAATTTCGTATTTCAAAAGCCATGGTCAAGTGAGACTAAACTGAAGAAAAAGTACATTTATACAGAAAAGTTAAAATAGAAATTGAAGTGAGGGAAAAAATTAAATCGCATAATTGATGGCCTAGAGATATTTAAAAAGTGGTGATTTAAATTGTGGTAAGTCCATTTGCTCATTCAACAGGTTAACAAGAGGATTGCATTGTTTTTTGCTGAATCTCGGCGCCTTCTAACAAATTAAGCTTAGTGCCTTTTGTACAGTTGTGTACCATTTTAATTTTATTACTTTTGGGGAAGGTATGATTAGAATTTATAATATGATTTGCAAATAAACTTGTATCGTGATTTAGTCTAAACGCTTTAAAATGTTCTGTATATCGTGTTTTAAAACTTCGACCAGTCTGCCCAACAATATACTATTGCATTCGGAACATGAAATTTCATAAACACCCGATTTTTTTAAGTGATTAATTTTATCTTTAGCATTAAATAATATATTTAATAATTTGCAACTTGGTCGACCAGCGTCAATACTACAATTCCTTTCAAATCCAACCATCCCATGTCACATAAGCTAACAGCTTATCATTCTATGGCACATACAGCAGTTCAATTCCATTATCAAGTCGTTATCTTAATTTAGAACTAAACAAAGTTATATCTATAGGAAATATGAATGGTTTTTCAATCAATCTTATTTAAAATTTAATTAATAATAAATTGTATTAAAACACAATTTTCCACATTTACTCCAAGGTTTCAAATTTAAACAAAGATTCATTCATACTATATACCCATGGATATAGTGTCTTTGCGACATAGACTTAAATTATCTCAGGGGATTATTTTATTACCAATCGCCTTGGGTATGCAATTATGTTTGTATTATATACCTTATATAGCTTATAACACTTTTTTATTTAAGGGTTAAAATATTATAAAAATATACAATATTTTCACCCTTGAATAGTACGTACCTCTGGTTTCAAGTATACAATTCAAACATAATTGGTTGGTAATGATTTAAGTGCATATTTTAGCAAAATTGCGTGCATTAGGGATTATTATATACTTTATTTTGCACATAAGAGTAAATTAAGGCATAAATAAATGTTACCTTGACTTATTTGATTTTTTGTGTTGTATATAATATGCACTCACTATATTTGTTTTGTTAATAATGGCTTAAAATACAATAAAATAGTATTATAACATATACATTGTAATAGTTATTTATAACTTATTTGTGGTTTGTTCTGACTTTAAATAACCTGCGTGTCATTAAGTTTCAAGCACGATGTCTGTGACATAATTAACAAATCAATCTCAACTCTGATTTGTATATTTATATAAACATATTACTGTTATCAGTTCATTTGATTTTTCTGCTCTATGAATTTATAGTAGAGAGAGCGAAACCGAACCTTATGTGGGATTAATATCTCCATTGCGGTTCGGAGAATATGAAAAGTCCAAAAGTACATTTGGTAAAAGTTGCCCTGACCTTAAATGTCGATGTCAGGAAATACACTCGCCCGGCCACTCTTTGGTTACGATCGATAATGATCAATCCCATCGTTTTCCTCCATACTTAATTATCCCTCGAATTTAGGAAGCGCACAAAAGAGCGACGGTGGCAGCCGTCGCTTTTCGTTATTATACGCGCACTCACTTATTATTATAATTTTTGTGCTTACTTGTGTCGCCTTATAAGGCACTATGGGAAATTCACCGTAGAAAGTTTTTAAAAAGGCCGAGCCGAGAGAGCCAACCGCAAAAATGCCAATGAAAATTAATTACGAAAAAATGTAATTACAATACCCAAAACGTCGCAATATGTTTATTTCCTGACATGCCTATTTATTCAAAGCTTTTATTATTATTATATATTTAAACTATTATTTAAAAAAATATATGGCTCAAATGATATCTAATGTTTACGTTGTGGAATAAAATTACAATTGTCTTTCTTTTTTACTCGAAGGTAGTAAATAAAATTCTACCATAAACGGTAGACTCTTATTATAACACGCGTGTGGTAAGAAATGTAATCGGGATTTATTTATGTTTGTAAAAAAAATGATCCATTGCGTAAGCCCCAATGTTATTATACTAGATTGTCTCCTATTTGGAAACCGTTTTATAATGAAAATTCATGTTTTTCACGTTTGCAGAGTAGGATCCTTGTACTCGATTATGCAAGTCTTTCTTGAAATCACGATTTTGCTCATCTCTTTAAGCACCACGTAAACACACTTGCATATTTTGTGTTAAGTATAAAATAGTATATTATGCAGTTAGAAAACGATATCATTTTTGTTGAGCTTAAATGTTTGCCGGCCACTAGACAAAACAGTAAAAGTTACTTTGAATGGCATATATAATTTTTTCATTTACGGAAATTTAAAAGACATTTAAAATAATACACATTTCATTGAAATGCGTCAACATATTTATATTTAAAATGAATTATATTTGTCAATATCAATAATAATCTATTTAAAAGAAACGTTGACAAACTTAATTGATGAAAGTTCTTGGACATTTTAATTACTTCATAACATATTCTTAACTCAGAGTTGTCTGTATTAATTGTAAGAATGAAGGCGCGCTGTAGATACTGATCCACTCAAACTCTCACATTAAATGTAATTATGGTTACATAAGCACTAATTATGTGTTAGACCATTCTTAAAACATTTGCAAATGAATTAGCTTCAATTTTAACCAAATTTTTAAATAGTTGGAAAATTGCAAACTTTCAACCTATACCTAAAAAGGGTGACAAGTCTGAATTATAGACAAATTGAATTATTGTCTAATCTATAAAAAAAATTTGAAAAATATATTAATTATATTATTAAGTTCTTAGAACAAAATAACTTTATCTCAGGTACTTGATAAGGATTTTTATCAAAACGTTTGACAACAGATATTTTGACTTATGTTAGTTACAAATGGAAATTTTTTTGCAGTAACTCTAGACGTTTCCAAAGCATTTGATAGGGTATGGCATCCAAATCTTATCAACAAGCCTTATTGTATAGGTGTTGATTAAATTTTTTTTTTTTTTATGTTTTAAAATAAATATTTGAAGTATCATCAGTACCAAATATTAAACTTAACAACGAATCCATATCTAATTTATTTTTAATTCGTCTTTTAGGAGTTACAATCTCACATAATCTTTTTTGGGACGACGAATTTGTTGACATAGTTTTTTTGAAAGTATTGAGAAAACTAGAGTTTTTTAATAGATGTAAACAAATTTTTACTTCTGTTTAGCTTTTGCATATACATATATAAAACTTATATTTGTTCTTGTATTGAATATTTTTTCCAAGTATGGAATGGGGCATCTGAAACTACTCTACTTTTTTCAAATTCTATTTAAAAATGAGCTATTCCGATTATTACCGATCTAATATTGACCAATGACTTTATAACACCGGCTTAATGTAGCAGGTCTTTGCATTTTCTATAGTTATTTTCATGAACAAATACAAAACATATAAGGCTTGGTAAGATTTATAACAAATATTCACTGGCAGTTCAAACATGTAGGACCGACATTTTTAAGAGAGATTTTTTCAACCGTACTATCGACACATAGAATAAACTTTCAAATTTAATGTTTTACGACACCTAAATATTCAAATTCAATGTTCACAGACGGCTCAAATCTAGTCTTCAATGTGATAGTTTTAGCAAGTGTGGTTTTACTTGTTGAAATTCAAAAATATTTTTATGTTATTGCGGCATATTAAGTACTTTCTAAATATGTCATTTTAAAATTAAAAAAAAAACTTAAAAAAATTCAAGCAAATTTAATATACTGTTTTTTTTTTAATAATGGAAATCTAATAAGTTATTTTTGCAGGACTAAACAATGATTTATTGTGATCAGAGTAAAGCATAGTTAGGTTAGAGATGTAATAAAAGACACAAGAATCTACCACATTCAAATTTTACAAAAATATGTTATTATCCGTCTAATCAAGAAAGATGAAAACCACGACCAAAAATCAAATATGTTGCAATTTACATTAACTGGTCCCGAAAGCGCAGATGAACCTTTACAATCGTGCAAATATCAATTTGAAAACTAAGCTAATTTAGATATAACCAATCAACCTCATTTATATAGAACCAACCAACCTAATTTAGATACAATCTCACTACAACTTTCAGCACAAATATAAGATTAAAATTATTGATTCTAAACTAGTCAAAATTGACACTGGTATCAAAAATTTTCAATCTCAAATGTGTTCAGATGCAACCGACTGTAAGAGTGCTGATAATAGTTTACAGTTAATGACTACAGAGGTCAAACGTAACCCTAAGAATAACAGTATATACGTTGTTAATAAATACCGACAGCCAACAAAGGATGTAGGTTGTTGTAGCAAACATAAAGATAAAATTAACAAGGATAATAAGGATAATCTTGTAAATTATGTAAGTTAATAATAAAATATATATTTTATATTTTCTATTTTTATTTTATAAAATCCTTTTATATTATTCATATTATTAAGGTAATGATTTTATTTTATTTATTTATTTTATTTTATTTTTACATACATGTTTCAATGAGTTATCATCATTTTCAATGTATTTATAATATATAATATTTCAAACTGATTTATTATTATTTAAAAAATTGTTTTTTCCCGCTACCCTGACATCCGTTTTTATTTTTTTAAATAATAATAAATCAGTTTGAAATATTATATATTATAAATACATTGAAAATGATGATAACTCATTGAAACATGTATGTAAAAATAAAATAAAATAAATAAATAAAATAAAATCATTACCTTAATAATATGAATAATAAAATATATAATAAAGCGTTTATTTTAGTTTGGCAAATTTAATCAGTTAACGTTTTAAATTTTAAAATGTAATATTTAAGAATGGTTAATATGACATAACGTGTAAAACGACATTTATTTTAAATAGATTGATATATATATATACGAATACGGAAATAATGAATTTGGAATCTTATTCCACTTAACCATAATCTTGTTTAAAGATTTTGATTATACATTTTTGAATTGTCAGTGAATAATTGTTAAAATTTCTAGCAAGCTATGTACTATAAGTAAATATTTTTTAGGTGTCAATGTCTTTTCTTTGATTTGAACAACGTTCATAGAAACATGTATAGAAAATGTAAAGATCTGCAACAATACGCAAATTTATTTACGTTATTAGTTAATTTTGGATATTGCCAATCCAAAATTAAATAACAGTAAGAAGTTGAGTTTTAACTTAAAATTGACTATGTTAGGAATAGCTCAGTTAGATATTGTTGTAAGATTTTTGTTCATAGATTTTACAGATTCTTTATTTCATTTCAAAATGCTTTATTATATGAAGGGTGCTATTATTTGCAAAACTAAATGACTTTTGGTTCTTTGAAAATGTTTATTAGTATAAATTAAAAACAGAGTCGTCTAAAGCACAGACCGGTGAGAAAACATAACATTTATCATTTTAGTTTTTGAGTTAAAACTATCAATTTAAACTATACAATGGATCTTGTAAATAAGATTCAGATGCCATACTTTGTCTAGAGTTACTGCAAGATTTTTTTTATGTTTGTCTAAAGTAAAATTCTAATTGTGACTAACATCACAAGTCACAAGATCTGTTGTTAAACTTTTTGATTGAAACCCAAATTGATTATCTGAGATTATGTTATTTTATCCAAAAAATTCAACAATGTGCAAATTAGTATATTTGATGTAACAACACTGTAGCCAGACGAATAGGCAAACATAGATATCCAAACATTGTCAAAAGAATTATCTAGTGCACAGATATGAACTAAAATGGTTTTGGAGCTGATATGGCAAAAACTGTAAATTATCTGTAATAGAATCATTAAAAAATACCAAAACCGTGTTATTGCATGCGAGTCGAATTATTAAACTGCTTATAGGACTAATAACCGGAAACTGTGATTTAAATAAGCATTTGCTTGGAAAAGGAGATAAATACAAATCCCCAATGCCGCGGATGTTTGGAGTACAAAGAGACTGCGCTAAACAAAGAATAGCTGAAAACAATTCCTTTGCAAAAGCTTCTGGATTTCATTGAAAAAAACAGAATTTTTAAAGAAGTAAGATGCTAGAGGCGCACAATCGGAGAATTAGTTCCGCAGTGCATTAATGAAAAAGAGTATATATTATTCAGTGTTTTGGATGATATTTATTTTATAGATCCGTTCTTAAGGAATTATAAACTTTTAGAAAGTTATTGTTGGAATTGATTATAAAAAGAAAACTATTCAAAACTGAATAAATTCTGTTAAACACATTATATTATTGCATTAAATTTTTAGTTAATAATTCTAATACTGACTTCAAAGTCAATCTATTTTTTTGTAATTAACTTTTATATTTAGAATTTTTATGTTAAAATAAAAAAGTGTGGCAGTTAGAGAAATTATTATTAACACAATCTTGCTTATGTTGATTTAGTTTAATTTTTGTTTAGATTGACTACAGAGTACAGTTAATTTTTTGAATTTTCTTGTCTAAATTTAACGTTGTTTTTTTTCATAAAATACCTTATTTTGTTACAATTACATGTAATGTTTTAGTTGAGTATCTATAGTCTGTCCGCGTTAAGACTGCAGTTGCAGTTGTTATAGCAACTGGGAAACAATGCTCTGATTGGCTTAGAGACCATCCCAATTTACAATAGACTATTTTTAATTCAAATTATTATTGACTTTGACGTAAAGTATAACCTAAAAAACTTGGAAACGTCATCTCAATGGCTTTCAAATGTGAATTGAAATGTAAATTGAACAATATGTTTAATATTTTTTTGTAATTTCTTAAATGTTTATTTTAATTATTTTAATTTAATTATTTTAATAATAATAGTATGTCTTTATTTCTTGTTTAAATACAAAGAAAATCAGCTTGTAGCTGTTCTTCCACTTAACCATTTTTAATATTACAAAAATTTTGTGTTAATATTATTCTTTATTCTTTGCAGTATACTTCCATCTTAATGATCTGGCTTAGAGTGTTATTGTTTTCTTTCTTTCCTATTGAGTCTGCATATTATTTTTTCTATACTATAAAATTAAATCTTTGTGTGATTGTCAGAACTGACAAAAAATTTAGTTTTGTTATATAAAATTTAAATAAAAAACTGGCAAAAGTCTATGATAAATGATATCTAAAATAATTGTATATTAATAGTAGGTTTTTGATTTCTTGATTTTGTAACACCTTCAGCTATCATGGCTGATCAAGAAACGGCGGAAATGGCGTCGGAAGAAGATAACAACAACATAAATACTCAGAAAATTACAAAAAATGTACCAGGGAAACTGATACATAGTGGCCAAAAGCTTATAGCTTATAATGTTTATTTAAAACATAGAAATGAGGGCAAAAATAAATCAGACAGTATTAAAATTACTTCATCAGAAACTGGCATTTCACAAAGAAGTATATGGTATATTGTTGCCGAGATAAAAAATACTGGACGGCCGACTTCGCCACGAAAACAGCGCACACGTAAAAATATGCTGCAAAAACTAGAAGAATTTTAAAAATGTACAATTCGTTAACTGGTACATTCTTTTTTTTTGAAAAATTAATATTTGTAATATTTTTCGAATAGTAGGATTATTCGAAAAATATTACAATTAGTTCACGAAAACGAAACATTACCAGCAATGGGAAAAACCACTCTGTAGAATATATAAAAAAAAAATGTATACAAATTTGAAACCAGATGCAAATATCCATTACTTATTGAACGGACAGAAATAACTCTTTGGCGTCGTAGTTATTTAAACAAAATAAATCAATTTTGAAAAGAGGGTTGTACGATCTATTATTTAGACGAAACATGGGTCAATGCCGGTCATACCCTTTCTAAAATTTAGAAAGACAAGTTATTTTTATCAGCCAAGCAAGCATTCAATAAGGGTCTTTTAGTTGGTTTAAAAAATCCATTAGGCAAAGGCGGAAGATTTATAATAACTCATATAGGCAATGAGACTGGATTTGTCGAGGGCGGTTTATTGCTGTTCTTTTCAAAAACTAGAAAAAACACCTTCCAGTACATGGCAAAAACACGAAATTATAAGTTGGTTGCAGTCAAAACATATAATTTTTTTAGAAAAAGCATTAAAAGTAGAGCTTCTTTCTATAGCCAAAAATTATGTCAAAAATAATCCTGTACCTTATTCCATTGATTTTATGGTAGAACAAACAGGTAGAGTTTTGAAATTACCACCTTACTACTGTCTATTAAACCCAATTGAATTGGTTTAGGCTCAAGTAAAAGGTTACGTAGCTGACAATAATTCTACTTTTAAAATGGCTGATGTTAAAAACCTATTTAAAAAGGGGCTAAAAGAAGTACTGGTGTTACTTTTTTTAGCCCCTTTGGACCAATTGTATACGGCATGTTATTGAAGAAGATCAGCAAATGTATCGTTTGGATAATATTATTGAAAACATACAACTAAATTTTACAGTTAACACCGGCTCTTCTGACGATTCCTTTGAAGAATTTTCATCAGAAGAAAACAAAACCTAAATTATTGTTACTATTTTTTTAAATTTTAAAATGTGTTATTTAGGAATTACTTAATATGTCACAACAACATAAAAATAACTTTAAATTTCAACGAGAGGAACCACACTCGCTGAAACTATCACACTGAAGACTAGATTCTCTCTTAACAAAAATTGATATTACATTAAAAAAAGCTTAACTTTTATAATTTCACAAGTCTGGCAACTTTGTTTTTTAACTGCTTTACTTATTGACGCAAAGTGACTTTTTATTTAATTCTAGGTTAAAGTAAATAAAGAGCTGTGTGATACTGACTTAATAAACCACTCCCATTACTGCAGTCTTAACGCGAACAGACTATAGTGTTTTTTTTTTTAATTTTTGTTATATATATTATTTGGTATTAAAAACTAATTACATATTTTTGTATATTAATTAACAATAACAAAATTACAAGATATTAAATTTTTACAATACATTTATATTTTATTTTTTGTTTTTCTCCACTTGCTGCTTTTACCGTCTTTATATGGATGGCTGCAGAGCTTCGTATTTAGGGCACCATTTTATGTTTCTATTTATATTTATTCTAATTGATTTTTGTCTAATGTTTACTTTGTTATTTATGTTGTTCTGTGTGTATTATCTATTTTTATTCATTTGTTTGTTCTGGTCTTGTTAATTTATAGTGCTATTTTATTTTGAGTTATTTATATTTTTAGTCTTTGTTTTTTTAATACTTTTAGGCAGTTGATTGTATGCGACTTTTCTGTTATTATTGTGTGTACATGTATATTGCTTCTTCTTCTAGTGTTATGTTTGTGAATTTCTTATGTATATTTATATTATATATAAAAGTAAGATATTGACCAATAATTGTATATTTTTTATCATATTTATATTATATATATATATATATATATATATATATATATGTAAATCCAACCGTCGTTTTTAGACCCGCTATGTTTAACAGGCAACCACAGACCCACTAGAAACCTTTGTTGTAAGTGTGTGTATATTAAGTAATTTTGATTTAAACAAGCGGGTTTAAAAACGACGGTTGGATTTATATATATATAAATTTGTTTTTGTGAATGGTATTAAATGCTTTTTTATGTCTGCAAATAGTAGTATAACATACTGTTTCTCGTCCAACTTTCCTGCTATATGTTGTATTATATCAGTTGTTGTGTTTATTGTGTTTGATTTTTTTTTGGAATGTGTGTAGTCTGTTATATAATGCCTTTTCTGTGATTTTGCTAAAAAGTGATAACGGTCTATAATTTTCTGATTTGGTTTTTTTATGTATTGGTTTTATAATTTGTTTTTAAGTATTTGTGGGTATTCACCTGTATGTATTATTTATATTATATTATTTTTTTTTAGAATTGCTGCTACTTCATTTTTTATAACTTTTATTACTTTATGTGTTATTTGATCTTCTTCTAGCGCGCTTCTTATTTTTAGTAGTTTAATTATATTTTTTTATTTCTTCTTCTGTCGTTTTGTTAAACGTAGCTGCTTTTTTATTCTTACGGTTATTATTGTTTCTCAGTTTTTTTTTTTTATTCTGTTTACCAATTTTTTTGTTGCAAAATAATTGTTGAGTTTGTTAGCTATTTTAATTTAATTTTTTTTTTGTTCCTGTTTTGTTATAATTTCAGTAAGAAATAACTGAAATTTCGTTTTTTTTTTGTTTTATTTAGCATACTATTTATTTTTTTATCATTGTTTAGCATTTGCAAATATAGAATTTTTTTTTCTTTAGTTTTGTCTTTTACTTTTTTTTATATTTTTTCTAATAACTTTATTGTTTGGGTTTCAAATGTGTTTTTCTTGTGTTTTGTTTCTATCTTTTATCATAACTATTATTGGTTTACTTCTTTTTTATTTCTGTTATTTTTGTATTTCATTTTATTGTGCTTTGTAATATTGTTGTTAGTGTGTCAAAGTTGTGTACTGTTTTATTATCTATGTTTTTAAATTCTATCTTATTTTTTTCATAGTTAATTTTACTTTTTCATATTTTGTTTTTTCATAAATTTAGTATATTTTAAAACTAAAGCAGGCTATTTCAATCGTGTAAACCGATTAGATTTTAATTTTATTTATGAGTTAACAGTAAATATTAAGTGAATTAAAATTGAAAAAAACGTTATGTAGTGAGTACGCACAAACAAAAACTGAAATATACAGAACAAATAGAAGTAGTGATAATGGGTAAATAAGAAACTAGTTAAACTGTGAAAATATATTTAAATCTAGAGAAGTGATTTGATTCTGAAACCCTAAATAGACAAAAGAATATAAAACATAAAAAACACAGATCAAGAAATAATAAATTTAATTAAACCAAAAACCTGCAAATATAAAATCCCACAATGACAAGCCGTAAATGTTTCGGGAACATAATTATTAAGTTTTTAATTTAAAACAACAAGTACATAATATACTATCAAAAAGTTAAAAAGGCCACAACAAACAGCAAACAACGATGAAAAGGAAATGGAAACAAGCATAGAAAAGCCGAAAAATACTTTATGTGAATAAAGTAGGATAAAAAGATAATAAAAAAATAAAAAACAACAGAAAGATATAAAAACTGAAAACACTGAAAATAAAATATTTTCGAATATTAAGTTACACAACAATATGTAATAACAGAGAACCGGAAAACAACACTGAAATAATGACAATAAAACTACATGACATATGACAGCAACATATAAACCACAAACAATGACAATTTTCTAAAAATGATTATTAATTTAAGAGGAAAATAATAAATCAAACAACTACGCAAAGCTGTTACTTACATCAGTTTTAAACAATATAAACAGAAACAGTAATATATAACTGACTAATGACATAAATAAAGGGTTTTCCAATAAGAAGTTTCATTTTGAATAGCAGGCTATTTGGACAGTTGTCAATTTTGAAGCTGTTATCTTTTGACATTTGACAAGTAAAACTACGCCATTATTAAAAATGGAACGATACACGCTTCAACAACGCATTGAAATTATTAAAATTCACTACAAAAATGGTGAAAAATTTTCAGTCACAGTTCGCAAAACTAAAGCATTTTTTGGTCGTCGTAAAGCACTTTCTCGGCCGGCAATAGTAAACCTGATGGAAAAATTTGTAATGTGTAGAATAGAAACAGTGTGCATTGCTTAAGAACACATGAGAATATTGCTGATGTAGCCAGTACTGTTGAAAAAAATCCAGGTTTGAATTAGACATTTCACAAACGACATTACACCGTATTTTGCGTAAAGACTAAAGTCTTAAAGCTGTTAAAGTTTATTTTACACAAGAACTCAAGCCGGTCTATCACCATAAACGTCGTATCTTTGCTGATTGCGTCTTTCAAATGCATCAAAATGATCCGGAATTTTATCGAAAAAACATCTTTAGTAATGAGGCCTATTTTCACCTCGGAGGCTACGGTAATAAGCAGAATTGTCGCATTTAGGGCTCAGAAAATCCAAGAATGATTGTTGAAAATTTTTGCATCCTCAACGTGTTACTGTTTGGTGCGGTTTTTGGGCTAGCGGTGTGATTGGATCCTATTTTTTTTAATGAGGCTGGTGCAACTGTTACGGTGAATGGATGGCGATACCGAGCTATGATTAATGATTTTTTATGGCCGGAATTGTAAGATATTGATGTGGACGACGTTTATTTTCAGCAAGACGGCGCTACGTGCCACACAAGCAACGAAACAATTGCAATTTTGCAAGAAAAGTTTCCTGACCGTGTTGTTTCTCAAAGAGGTGATTACAATTGGCCACCAAGATCTTGTGATTTAACACCTTTGGACTTTTTTCTTTGGGGCCATGTGAAAAATAAGGTCTATGCCAATGCACCACAATCGATTCAAGACCTTAAAGATGGAATTTGTGAAGTTATCGAAGACATACAGCCGCAAATGTGCAAATTGGTCATGAAAAATTTTATGAAATAAATGTGGTATTGCAACCGTAACCGTGGCCGCCATTTGACTGATATTGTTTTCAAATGTTAATGGCATACTTTCCTCTTTACAATGAAATAAACATTTATTGATTTCTCTTAAAAAATACCCGTTTTTTTTTATAGTAATACCAATATTTATTGATATGCAAAAAGCATTTGACACAATTGTCAAAGACATTCTAGTTATAAAAACGTAATTTAAGGGAATAAGATATACAAACTTAAAACTGCTAAAGGCATACATTAAGAACAACGAATAAACGACACACTTAGAACATTGATAGAGGCAGAATATGGACAAAGTGGTGTACCAGCGCTAATACAGTATATATTATACATAAATTATATTGTTGTGTATGTCTGGCAATATAATGTCCGTTTTACGATAGCTGAGTACAATTAAGTATGTCTTTTACTGGTGATGTAGTAAACTTAGTTCATATACAGGTTCTTAACTGAAGGCTAAAAATAAAATTACATTTTTTAATTTCATACAGAAAATCTAAATAACTTTTCATACACATTATTTAGAAAACTTTTTATTTAGCAAATATTAAGTAAAAAAAAAACATTTGTAACAATGGTAACAACAAACATAACAATATTACTTTAATAAGTTCTCAAAACGGCTACCATGGGCGTTGATGCAAGCTTGACAATGCACTAAAAGAGAATGTGTCAACTAATTGTTTCTTTTCTGCCACGGTGTGTTGTTGATGTGGACCTCCACTACGGCAATTTCCAATTTTAAATTCACGGAGCCTTTGAAATGCGTACGAAAATACGCGACTAGAAGGTTGTCTTCTGTCGGGAAATCTTAATTGATACTCGCGACATGCAGCTAGAGCATTACCTTTACAGAATTCGTATTTTATTAACCGAACAAAGTAAACAATTTTGACAAGTATCAAAAGCTTGCATCAACGCACACTTGTTAAAGTAATGTTGTTTTGTTTGTTTTTGTTTTTTTAAATAATGTATATTTTTTATTATCTTGGAAACGAAGCGAAATATACAAAAAAGTTTAGATTTCTGTTTGAAATTAAAAAATTTACCTAAAGTTACATTTTTGCCTCCATTAAGGAAACACCCTGCATATGGTGACGTTTTATTTTAATATAAAAAAAATATTTATTTTAAATTATTAATTAAATAATATGTTTTAGATATAACATTGCAAAATAATAATCAAATATTTTATGGTAAATGATTTTATTATTTTATTACTACAACCGTAAACAAAGTACACTAAATATTACTTTTTGACAAAACCACTATTTTTTTTTTTTTTAACTATATTTTTTTAGTTGACTACAACAAATAAATAAAATTGCAGACATACAAAATATATGCATGCATTTACTTTCAATATATTTATTAACGTATGAAACATGGCTATCGACCATTAACGAATCGTCTACTAGTACAGGGAGTTTATAAATGAATGGGATTATGTAATCACTTTAAATGTGCTGCTTTTGTTAAATTGTTCACTAAACTATTTGTTTTGACAGATCAACTTTGACAGCTGTCAAGCAAACATATAAAAACATATGTAGTATAGTGGAGCATTTTAAAAAGGCGGCACATTTAAAGTGATTACATAATCCTATTCATTTATAAACTCCCTGTAGAATACAGTGTACTTTTTTATCTAAGCTTTCTACTCCACCTTTGCTTTAGTTATAAAAAGTGATTTCCGATTTTTTTGTTTTAGTATCCACTGTGTTATTATGATGCGTTATTACGGCTTTGAAATTTTTGCAAATGTTTGAAAGTAAGGTTATGTTTTTTTTTGTAAATCCATTAAAAGCTGACTTAACGTAGACACTAAATAATATTAATTTACGAACTGAACTAATTGTCAGCACTAACTGTTTGTCTTGAATAACGTTGCTGTTAGTCTCAAAACTGATTGCGTAGGTACTTTTTGCTTTTTTAACATTTTTGGGTAGTATTTGGTTATCAATAGTTTTTGTATATACAGTGTGTTAAACAAAAACCAATTTACCAATTTGGGTGACGCAGTACACACATACTAGTTTTTATTTTTAGTATACTTGCAATGACAAATGGTAAAAAAAACGTTTTTAATTTTTTTTTTATAAATTTGTAAAAATCTTATTGTATGGGTATTTTTATATAATAACTTTAATAATCACTTTTTTGAAACAAATTAATCATTATTTCCGCTTATACAGAAATGGACGGGATAATGGCCAAAGTTTGAAACAAGTCTCAGAAAAACACAAACAAGAGCTTAACATTATTACTTCTTTTTTGTGAGAGATTTAAAAAAATTTGCCGCGCACCAAGTGTGCAGGTGCGTTTCAACAGGATGGTATGTACATACAACGAGCCATACAGCCAGATACTCTCTAACCTTACTTCATGGACATTTTGAAAATAGAACATTTTTTTGTGCAACCGACTTTAAATATTTTTTTCATTTGCATGATCTACTGCCACCTGATTCATACACTTAGGAAGACAATATTTTGGTCAGAAGATTTGTCAGCAAATATTGAAAAATTATTACAAAAAATAATATCTTATTTTCAGCAATCATTTTTATTTTTATTCTGATTTTTGTTAAAAGTAATTTAGAATTGAAATTAGAAAGAATTAGAAAGTTAGTTATTATTTTTATGTTTGGTTTTGTTTTTTTTTTGACAATTACTGTACTTTGAAACTTTTTGTTATCCATGGCACTAGTAGACGCCATGGGTAACAAAAAGTGCACTTAATGTTTTTTTTAATCAAAAAAATTAAGAATAAAACAACATACCTATAAAAGATTTTAATTTGATAAAATATAAGTTTTTCAATTATTCAAGTATTTCAGACAACACATTTTTTTGTAAAAAATGTTTCTAAATGTATAATGGAGAAGGCTATTTGTGTCCTGAGAAAATACGGGAAATATTAAAAGTTTGCACATTTTGCGATTGCTAACCAATTTTATTTAATTTTATTTTTTTTTAAATGATTTAGTTTAAGTGTTATTTTTGAACTCTATCTGTTAAGCCGCGGGCCATGATATTAAAATAAATATTAACAGGCTCCAGTGGCGTGCTTATGAGGGGTGCGGGGTGCCGTCTGCACCGGTTAGCACGTATTTTCGGGCGGCATTTTTTATATTTAGATTTAGTTGTAAACATTTTTTTTTGTAAATTAGGTATATGTTTTGTTTAATAGTTGGAAAACCTCCGACCTCCGTAAGTTTCTTGTGGAATTTAAAAAAATATTTTGTATTTTTATAAAAGCTGCACTTATAGGTATAACTTATGCGACCTCCTTTATTACTGCTTAATTTAAATATGCCATCCAATAGTAAAAAAGTTCCGCACCTATAGTTTGTCTCAATTACAATTATTTATTTATGTTTATAAACCACTATTTGATTGACTTAGAAAGGGTGCCACTGACGCCCAATAAAATGCAATTGTGAAATTGGAATTGATGTTATATATTTAATAATTAAATTGTTATCGAAAGTGATGGCAGCAGATATGTTCTACAATATATTAGTTCAAGATAAGGCTTCTATGCTGCGTGGATCGGTTTTTTGCTGCGGGTTATGTGCTGCGGTGTCGGGGGGACGTTTGAAACAAACTAGAGTTTCCTAGTGCAATTGTCGAGTTTTTTTTGCTGCCGATAAAACAAAAAATGTCATAAGTCCAAATAAGATCAAACCAGTCATTTTATGGACATACCACTAGAAGAAGTAACAATATACATGTACACACAACAAGGACAGAAAACTCAAAGAAAACGGTAATAGGCAACGAAATCACTTACAATTAATCACCAGAAAATATTAAGAAATTGGAAAAATATAAATAATTCAATATAAAAATTAAAGATCACTTTATAACAACAAGACCAAATTAACCAAGTTTGTAAGAATAATATAATAATAAAAATAAAACAAACCAATAACATTATTATAAAATAATAAAACAATTTATTATGTCTTTTATCACGATTATTAGTTTTGGCTCTACTAGAGCCGAAACTAGTAATGTATTCGTAAGAATAAATTTGTGATAAAAAACATAATAAATTGTTTTTTTTTTTATTTCATAAAAATGAATTATCACGTAGAGGTCACAACCATCAATTATATTCAATAACAAAAATTGAATTGTTGAGGCTGATTCGTGTTTGAACTCCATTATAACTTTCAAAATAAGACACAAGTATGTGTAGTGTAAAAAATTGGTTATTGTAAAACTACAATTGTTTCTATTGGCTACTTAGGCCAAACATCAGTTGATAAAATTTTAAATAGTTTTAACCTCACTAAGTCTTTTCAAACCTATAACTTTTTGTTAAAATTTATAAATAATTTTAAAAATTCAACAGAATTAATAAATTAGGCGTTTATTTACTGAAATGTAGAGATTGTCCCAAAGTATATATTGGACAAACGGGCAGAAGTTTTGAAAGTTGAATCAAGGAACATAGGGCTAGTTTTTGTAATAATGAAGTAAAATCAACATATGCGGAACATTTAATAGAACATGGTCATTCATTCGACAATAATTTTAAAATGTTACACAAAAATTCAAAAGGATTTAAACTAAATTTGTTGGAATTTGTGGAAATTAACAAATATAATAAACGCAGACTTTTGTTAAACTATCAAAAAAATGTCAATAACTCTCGATTATTAAATATTGTATAATAATAATAATAATTTTTTATTTTTATATAATAATATAATATTAATTGCAATTTGTTTGTTGCACTAACTTACCCTTTTCTGTTAACCCTTCCCACCAGTTATTATTTTTTATTTGTTTTTAGAAACAATAATTGTAGTTTTACAATAAACAATTTGTGTTTTTTTTTTATGAAAGTTGAAAAACAAAAAAATAAGAATGGTAAAAAACAAAAAAAAAACTTTTCCATCGTTTCATAATAATAATGCAGACGCGCAGAATGGAAAGGGTAGAAAATAAAAAAAATAAAAACTTTTTGCATATTGTATTGTATCTAATATCGTGTAACTGTTAATGATCTATATAAATTATCAACTCGACGAGAAATATTTCATAATGCAACTTATAATCAGAATATTAACATCTCTAAAAAACTTAATATTTAATAGTTGCATCATGTACTGATATACTAAAACACACATACATTAAGTGTCAGTGAGTGATAGAACCGGAATATTGTATTTCATTAAAAATAATTATGAATTTTATCAGTTTATTTTAAAATTTAACTTTCAATGACTGAACGTAAATTTATTTATAAATCTAATTGAAACATAAAAGTAATAATGGTCTATTGTAATACACAAGACATAATAAACGCTTCGGAAACGAACCGCGCGATATACTTGAGATCTTATCTCTTCATAAACCACTATTAGATTGCATAAGCAAGTTACGTGCTTACGTATGTCCTGGTTTTCATTTTTTCATGGTGCACTTTTTTATTTCCATCGGCATAAGTAGTACGCCAAAAATTCCAAACGAGACTTGTCGGCGCGTGTTAACGGCGAATTTACTTTCGATAATTGTCTGAATTTCACTGGCTTGTTTGTCGGACCGGAAAATCGTAAGTTATTTTTTAAACGAAGAGAACGAATCTTGATTGCATGAGTATTTTACAATTATTTTGACGGGTGCAGTAGCTGTTATATAACATCCGTTGCGTCAAAAAATAATATATGTAAGCAAACGAAGAGTACCTATTATTGGATTTCCAATTCTTTTAAGTTAATTAGACAAATGTGTGTACAACTTTTGAGTACAGGCTACATTTTCCGGTCTCATGCAAAGCAATTGTTTTTTTATATATCTAAATTGATCATTAAACAATAAAAAACGTTACAAACCTACATTAAAAAGTTTATTTACATAATCTATTATTATGAATGCATATTATAATTAGTTACCTGGAATTATCTTATAATATATCTTAACTGACAAGTGCTTTTTATATATATGGTGTGCAACATTTTTTTAATAATTTGCAGTTTTTAAAAGTGAACCCGCAAACCTTGAAAGGTATTCAAAGGCCGTACAGCGACTGCAACATATATGAATCATTGGACTTTTATTTTGCATTACAGTTCATAACAAGAGTTTGCATGTTAATAATAAAATATGTATGTGTATATAATTGTCTAAGGGTTATTAAATTTGAATATATTACAACACACAAAGATATATCCTGGATTACAGAAAAAAAAAACAATTTCATGTTATGAACAAAGTTTTGCAGTTTTGTATTGGGTTTGTAAATATTTAGACTGTTGAATATAAAAATTTTGTTTTAAATTTATCGACCATGTGTGCTCATAAATTTTATACTTGTAGGATGAAAGAAGATTATTTTTAAACAAAAAGAAATAGAAGTTGAGCCATCATATTCTGCCTAAAAATCATTACGAACAATACGAACACGTTTATAATGTCGAAATTAAACGTCGTAATTTATTTTATTTTATTTATTTTAGTATACACTGTTTTTTTTATTTATAATTTCACTTTCTTAACCACTATGATAACTTTTTAAAAGTGTTAATAATGGGTATAATTTAGTGGTATATTGATTCTACGATTTCTAAATAAACATTACTTTCGATAGTGGACCGCAATTTCTATTCACTTAATTTACCGGATGGCAAAAAGTTAAGCTTGAAGGTAGTATTAGTGGATAATGTTTAATTTCTATTTGCCTACTAAATTGTATGTACAAAAAGCAAGCTATGGTAATAATATAAATGTAATATGAATTCATATTTGACTGAATTTTTACATACGCGATAAGTAAAAAATACAATTTTATAAACAATAAAAATGTTTATATAAAATATAGACAAATTTTTCAATTTTTATAGTTAAACAATTGAATATTTTATGTCATAAAAAAAGTAAATACGCAAGTTCTATTAAGTTTTGAAAGTTGTAAATCTTCCTGCTCTTAATTATTACAGCAATTAAGCAACCATTATAGAAGCTGATAATTATACAATTTATAAGTGAAAACAAAATAATAATTTTTGTTGGTAGATTTGCCAATTTAGCAAAAAAAGGTCGGTTATTGATTGAAATTTAAAAAATTACCTATTTATCAACAATACTAGCTACCAAACTAAAAACTCGCTGATTTTTAAAATACCTAGCAATAGTTGTTACATGTAGTCTTTTTTCTATCAATGGTTGAAAATAATTAACAGTAATCTTATACTTGGAACAATTTAGTATTGAGTATTGCAGCAGCTAAACCAATCCGTTTTTTTTTTAAATTATATATATTGTTTACATACTGACATACGATAGATTATATTTTTGTTTAATTTTTTTTTCTCTTTACTACTCCTATATCTATATGGATGGCTGTAGAGCTTTGTATTTGGACTTCATTCTTCTTATTTGTTTGCTGTGTTTGTATTTTGTTTATTTTGTTATTTATGTTGTTCTGTGTCTATTATATTTTTTATTTAATTGGTTGTTTTGGTCTTGCTATTATATTCTTTTATTTTAGTTTTGATTTTTTTAATAATTTTAAGTTATGTCCGTGAAATGTCTTTGTTTAATCTTATATGATGATTTATTTTAATTTCTTTATTTTTAATTTTATATGTTAGTTTGTATTTTTTTATTTTTATTTTGTTGTTGATGTTTGATTTGTTAATTAATTTATATACTTCTTCTGTTGGTGTTAGCTTTGGTAGTTTATGTATTATTTTTAATATTTTGTTTTGTTGTTTTTGTATTTTTATATATTTTGTTTTGTTATTTTTGTATTTTTTATATATTTAATTTTGTTGTTTTACTTCGTATATGTATTTATTAAATAATTAATTTATGATAAATATAGTGAGTGGTATATAGATGTTGTTTAACCTATAAGGCACCTTACACGATCAATAATACTGTCAATATTTTAGAATAAAGTAAGTGTAAGTTTAAGGTCTAGTACTGAAGGATTTCCGGATATTTCGTAATCCTAGCATCATATTTCAATATCATGACCACGCCTGGCTACGCTCACAAAGTGGTGGGATTACTGACACTAACACTGATAGTGTAAGGTCATTTTACATCAGTACTTCAGTACAGGGCTGCAATTCTAATACAAATGTTTCTGAATTTTAGTAACGTTTGTTCAAATAATCTTAAATTTAGAAAAAAAGCAACAAAATATGCTACATCATGCATGCGTGTAAGAATATATAAGCATTTCTTATTTTTAATATTAACTATATTTATCCAGCATTTGAAATAAATTTTTGTACAAACAATACTTTCATCTAGTATTCAAAATTGATATATAAAATTAATTATTTTATCTAGCGTTTAATATAATATTCTGCAACTACAGTGTGCGAGTGTCAAACTTTCCAAACCAATCTTTCATCTATCGTTTAAGCCAGGAGTTTCCAACCTAAATGCTCTTGCCGCATATAAAATTATATATTAGTCTCTTCAAGTTTAGACAAAAAATCGACATTTTAGAGAAATTTTAATCACAACTTAGCGACCTGTATACTTAGGTGTATTTTGTACTAAAAGCAAGAATTCTTGCAGGTACGTTTTTTCTTTTCGATTATTCATACTAAAATCTTATAATACTGAGAAAAATACTGGCGGTGTGGAATGACCGTGTAAGGTGGACCAAATACTGAGTCAGTTTTTTTTCATACTGTCAGTATTTTGTCATACTGTCAGTATTTTGTGATACTGTCAGTATTTTGTGATACTGTCAGTATTTTGGAATGTCAGTATTATTGATCGTGTAAGGTGCCTTTATAGTTGCTGCACTAATATTTGTCTAATACGTGTATTCCATGTTAGTTTCTCTGTTATTATTGTTCCTAAGTATTTTGTCTGTTTTACTCTGGTAATTGGTATATTATTTATTTTAATTTTAATGTCAATTTTTAGTGTTTTTTGTCTTATTACTATACAGGGTGTAGATTAATTGGCGGACAAACGCTAGGTAACTTTGTAGACAGTGGCAAAAGAAAAAATCTTAATTCCAAAATGCTGAGTAACTTTTTATTTGAAATCACGAGGTCTTCAAAGTCAATACAAATATTGTTTTAATTGCTTGTTTTATGTACCAAGTTGCTTTCTTTTTTAGTATAATAAAAGTTACGAGGCTTATTAAAAAATAATAATTAAAAAAATGTTGAAAAATGTGCAAATTACTTTCCAAGAATAAATCAAATTTAAATTAAAAATACTCTTGGCAACGTAGCAAATTTTTTAATAAAATTTAAATTATAACGTAGGCTATGCAATGAATGTCATTTGATATTTTTATTTTATTATGACTGAATGAATATGCAAATTACGCCGGTGATGCTTAAGAATGTCATGAATTCGATATCGTATAGTGTTTAAAAGTAAACGGTGGCTAATATGAACATTTGTAGATTATAATAAATAATAACATTTGATGTGTGTATTAAGTTGTCTACATTATAGGTTTGAATAAAGAAATAAAAACTTTGCTACTCTGCCAAGCGTAACAAAACTTTGAAGATCTCGTGAGGCCAAACGAAGAGTTTTTCAGCATTTTAGAATTAAGATTTTTGTTTTCTTTTGACACGGTCTACAAAGTTACTTGGCGTTTGTCCGCCAATTAATCTTCACCCTGTATATGTCTTTTTTTTCATTTATTGTTTGTATGTTTTTGTCATACTATTTAGTACGTGTATCATCAGCATATGTATATACTTTGCCGGTTAGGTTTATGTTATATGCAGGGTCAGTCAAAATTATCGGAAAACCTAAATAATTTTTTAACCGTAAAGAATTTTAATTTTTTATTTAAACAAAAGTGTTTTGGTTTTAAATAAGCTATTGTTTAAATATATTATTACACCTAGTTTATAAATTTTGTTTTTGCATATAATTGACGCAACGCACTCCACCACACCGTGCTTGAACGTCGTATCTTAATTAACTTAACACTAATTTATTTAAAGAATGGTCATTGCCAACAAACCATTTAAACGCATTTCTTTACAAAAAGTTCATATCCCAGTGCACAAAGCATGCAACCATAATATACAACCCCAAGGCTTTATGCCAGTGATAAATAACAATCTTTTACAGCTTAGTACAACCCCAACTCCAGCATCGTACCTGGCGTGCTACAACTGTAAAGTACTTTAATAATCCCTATGCCAATGAACTTTGTTTTACACACCTCAAAGACTCTTCTCGACATATGTGTGAATAATTTTAGACAGTTGTAAAGTACCTCAATGACCTCATTGTCAATGTACTTTTTCACACCCCAAAGTCCTACTTGATTTATGTGTGAATAACCCTAACAGGTTTTCAGACACTACCTGTACGTAAATGACATCATATTCAGTACATTTATTATTATAGACATTGCTAACAAAAACCACTGTTAACAATATATTTAGTATACAGGGTGTTTATGTTATTACGGAAACTTTGTGATAATTATTTATCAGAATAATTTACTACAAAACCAACGTCGTAAAACGTGCCGTGTAGCACATTACACAAGTACCTAAATCATTAACTTATGTATTACCGTCAATTTTGTTTAAATCTGGAACATCAATCTTTTCTGTTTTACACACGGAATATTGCGAACGTTAAAATATTCAAGTCTTTAGGGTTGTCTGTAACAAAAGTCAACGGTCTACTGTTCATTGCACAGTCACTGTCACGTAAAGTAGTTTTTTGATCTTTCTACTTGTGTGTGATTATGGTTGGTGAATTTAAAGTATTTGTTACGATCATTGGTTATGGTAAGTGATAAAATATTTAGTATGATTTATAAGAATATTTATGAATGATTTTATTAATAATAATTTTATTAATAAAGATAATCATATCCAAGTTTTCTTTGTCGATTTTAAGTAAACGGGGCCGCTAAAGTCTACTTTCATTATTTTACGAGTACGAGTTGCAGCAATATTTTAGTACTTAAAACTGTGACCGCTACCTTGATTTGCAGTATTATATTAATTAGAAGTATAATTTAACATGAGGTCTGTTCCAACATACGATTTGAACAGTTTGCAAACCGTCCAAACTGTGCACACAAACAAATATTTGTCATCCTTGGGCAATCTTTTATACACCGTAATTGCAAGAATACTAAAAATAACAGCACACATGTATATACACGCATTGATAGTACTCAAAAAACTTAAAATGGTTTTTAAGTCATTTAATTTGGTTTAAATAACAAGGTTATTCAGGTATACGTTTTTTGTCTTGCACGTGTATATAATATACAGTACACCAAAAACTGTGTGACCGGTAGTAGGAGGTTTCGTGCAGTTTGGGAAAAAGAAACTTATAGCCAGAATGAAAGATGCATCATGCAAAAAAGGGAAACAATACACTCGGAAACACACACTTTATACATAATAAATATATTTATTTTGGGTTGCATGTCCATAAATAGATGTTATTCTCCTCTTATTTTACTCTAAACTGGCCAGTTTTAAGTTTGATTTTGCATGTCAATGTACGTATCTTACTATTGGTGTCGTTTAGCGCTCTCATCCCACTTTTGTCTTAGGAGTGACCGGTCACAGTGTTCTTGCTTTACTGTAATTTATTGCAAATTGTACTTTTTAATTATTAATTAAAAAAAATATCGGATAGTCCTACACTAGACAAATTTATTTGGTTAAAAGTTAAATAAAGAAAGCAGTTATGACGTAATATCATATAAAAAATATTTGATTTGCAGTACCAAGTAACTAATCTTTCTTATATTATGATTTGTATCATTTTTACAATGAATGATACATTATCTTGAATACCAAAAGCATAAATAAAAGCAAAAATTTGCCAAATTATGTCATGTCATAACTTCTTCGTTTGATATTTTAAATTAAAAATATTTATAAACTTAATAAAATATATGTTCAGTTAGAAATATTCCTGCGAATATAAGTGCATTCAGTGTAATCGAACTGATTTTAATTAACATGCTGTAATATCTTGTAGACTAAGTTGAAACATGATTTGGAGATTATTTGCCATCCCGAATATATTCCAATACTGGTAAGAAATAAGTTAAGTTTGACGTCTCAGATTTTAGCTTTAAAAACAAAAACCGTTAGCTAGCTAACTAGCCACACACTTTGAATGGTTATCATACAAAAAGAATGCACTGACACAAAATTATCTACACATAATTACAAATCCAGGTCGTCCTTAGCAAAAATCCGTTATAACTTATAACGGGTTTTTGATCAAATACATAACCACTTTTCTAATATATTTTGTGAATGCATTTCAAATTTGTTCAGTATAAAATATTATTCTTTACTACATTTATAATTGTTTCAGGTAATTGATTACAGTCATAACTAATGTTCATGAGATTGTAAGTATATATAATAAGTACAAGTTTATACATTAATAATATTAGAAAATATATTAATATTTCAGAATAAATACAATTAAATACCATCTATAGAATCACAAAAATTTAGTACAAAATGCAAATCTGAATTTTAACTTTTATGGACGACAAGAATAAGTCAAAATATTATATAAACGTTAAAAGTAAATATGCAAAATAAACCAGATAATAAATTGTGAAATATTACAATATGTATGTATGTACCACGTTGTAGGCAGCAATTGTCAATGTTCCGCATTGTATGCAAAATTCACAGACCCAGAACTGAACCGGCTTATGAGTCTGTACTGACTTGACTGCACATTGCCCATGCTGTTAGCTATCCAACCGGCAACTGTTCTGCAAAGCGGAAATCTGTACGAGATACAGAAACACGACTTTAATACAATTGCGAAACGCTTCCACTGATAAATAAAATTTATTAAAAATACATATTATCGAGTAAATACGTTTTGTGAGAATGTACAGTGAATTATGTATTGGGTATCGATTACTATAATTATATCGAGAAAGTAAAAAAGGTATATAAAATGATTTATATTCTTTCTTATAAAATAATCAATGTTTTTTACATGTTTCTTGCTTGCAAATTTATTAATAAAAAAATTTGTATATAAATAATATTCTGCGTAATGACATTACACTAATATATATATATATATATATATATATATATATATATATATATATATATATATATATATATATTTGTGTGGATAATTAAAAACAGCATAAAAATTAATAATGCATACACACGCTTACTTAATCATTTATTTGTATCTTTTGTTGGTAAGTGACGTGCATTCATTTTACATCAGCAAAGAATGTCCGTAATTGATTATAATTTGGGCAAATATATTAAATGACCATTATTATGAAACTTGCAGTTAGCTTATTTTTTTACTATACTATCAAACGTAAAGTATACCACACAACCTGTTATCTGTTAAATCTGTTAAATCTGTTATTGAACTTTTAAATCTTGTTGAAGAATGTTACACAGTTAATACAAAACAACTAATTAATAAAATTAAAATCAAATAATGCTATTGCGTGAAAAATATTAATAAACTTGATAATGACAAAACTCTAACTGATAACAACCTGTACTTTTTCTCATCTTAATCAATATCAAGCAAACCTAACTTCTATTGTTGAAGAAAATCCTTCTCTACTAATAATTTGCTGTAATGTTATGACAAATATAATCATTCTTTTTATTTGCTCAAATTTTTATGCGCTTAAACTAGGATCTGTCATTTTTTTTTTCATTGAATGTTAACTTTAATTTTTGATCATATTTTTGCTTTCATAAGTAAAAGAATAAAATTTTTTTTATAAAAAAAAAACTTAGTTTAACAATTGTCTCATATACAGGGTGTTTTAAAACATGTGTCGGAAAATAAAGGGTGGGATTTCTTGGCTAATTATAAGAAAAAAAGTTCCTATTAACATGGTTCCGCAAACGCACCGTTTTTGAGATACAGGGTGTAAAAAATATATTTTTTAAATTTTTTTTGACGATATCTCAGGAACTGAAAGAAAAAGTAGCAACATGATTACAAAACCTTTATTTTACAAAACTAAGCAATAACATAAAAAACAAGAAAAATTACAAAAATGGTTAAAAATGACCTCCTCCTTAACCTACGTCTTAGTGACTGACGTACCCGTTTAAAAATGCCTGGAGTGTTTTGTATCGTATTGCAATAATGCGATTTTTTTTAGTTCTTCATCAGTATAAACTGATCTAGTCTAAACTAAACTTTTTAAGTGACCCTACAAAAAAAAAATCTAAAACATTTAGATCTGGAGACCAAGCCTGTGGGCCTCCTCGACCTTTCCAACGGTTCCTATACTGTTCATTTAACTATTACATTATTATTACTATACATTTAACTAAACTAAAATGTGCAGAAGCACCATCGTGCATAAACCACATTTCGTTTCTTGATTGAACCGGAACGTCCTCTTAAAGTCCTGGCAGCTCTTCTTCAAGAATATTACGATTTGATTGACCATTTAGCCTAAACGGCAAAAAATTTGGATCTATTAAATGGTCTCCTACAACACCTGCTCAAACATGAACGGAAAATGTTTGCTGATGATGGCCTTCCATTATGGCATGTGGATTTTTGTCGACCCATACACGATTATTATGGAAGTTCATAATTGCAAAGCGAGAAAAATTTGCTTTGTCCGTAAATAAAACTTGTTCTAAGAATCAAGGATTTTGCGCAATTCTTGTTTGAAACCATTGACACATAGCCAATCTTTGCGGAAAATCTGCTGGTAATAGGGCTTGTACTTGCTGTATGTGATAAGGATATAACATCTGGCTTTTTATTATCTTCTACACTGTAACGTGACTAAGGTTTAGGTTTAAAGCTATTCTTCTAGTGTTAGTTGATGGATTGTCTTTGATTTCTTGAAGAAAATTTTCTTCAATTTGCGGAGGTAGCAGGCGAGGTCTCCCATTTCCTGAAGCTCTTTTATGTACGCTTCCAGTTTGATGTAGACGTTTGTGAATATAAATGAATGTTCTTTTGTTTGGTACTTGTCGGTTGGAAACCTTTCTTGATAAATGCGACGAGCTTTTGCTGCATTTTCTTTGGCAACACCATAAACAAAATGCATATTGCACATCTCGCTACCACTGTAATTATTCATTTTGCTATCACCACGCAAGCAAAATACTAAGAATGGGCAAATTAATTGGGTAATAAAGATAATAAGTTGCCGCGATATTGACTCCTTTTGAAAAAAGGTTATTTAACAACTAAACGACAATTGTCAATAACTCAAATGCACGAAACAAATGCATGAACGCTGACGACTAGATCAAAAACAAATGTTTTTATCAACAACAAAACATGTTGCTACTTTTTTTTCATGTTTTTTTATCATAAAATGCCGTATTTCTCTTAAACGGTTTACGTTAGAGCTTTTGACTAGAAGTACTTTTTTTGTGAAGAAAATATTAGTGGTTTACAATGTGCATTCAGAATGTCAAATAATGAAATTAGAGCCATAAAAACCTCACGCAACCCTTAAATCTCCATCAATAGCACATGAAAAAAATTAATTAAAAAGTAGCTAATATTAATGCTAAAATGTGTACAAAAGCTGATTGTATCTCAAACGGTTTCTGAGATATCGTCAAAAAACTTTAAAAAAATATTTTTTTTACACCCTAGATCTAGAAAACGGTGCGTTTGCGGAACCATGTTAATGGGAACATTTTTTCTTATAATTAGCCAACCAATTCCACCTTTTATTTTCCCACACATGTTTTGAAACACCCTGTATATTTGAAATAGTTGCAGATAATAATTTTTGGTTGAAATCATTTTAAAGGTTTTGCTTTTGCATGTACAAATTATAAATAATAATAATTGTTAAAAATTTCTACAGTCTTTGTACTACAAGTCAATATTTGTTTAACTGCCAATATGTTTATTTTTAACAATGTAGATTTAAAGAAGTTTATTAGCTTAAATTAAAAACAGAGTCAGCAAAAGCGTAGAATCCTAAAAAAATATTACAATGATTATGAAATTAGATCAAGATTTTTACAATGAAGCTTTCTAATAAAATATAATATGAAAAGCTTCCAAAATTAGAATTGAAAATCAAAATTTATATTATGGAATGACTTGTTTTTATGTGGAATCATAATCAGACTTTTGTTGGACTGTAATAACCAACAGTTTAATTAATCAATTCACAATTACCAAAAATGGAGTTCATTGTGCAAGATTTCTTAAACAAAAATTAAGATATAAAACATTTCACCCGTTTATTACTTATTCTAATTATGATCTGTACATATATTGTTTGTATAAATCTGTAGTTTATTATTTATTAGATCAAAGCAACTTTTTATTAATATTTTTATTAAAACAATCAACTACGCACGCGGATTTACATTTGAGCATTCATGCAAACTATATCACGGAAACCGAAACGTATATTGTCTGTAAACATAATTTTTCTAAGGAAGTTTGTATTAAATAAAATTTGTCTCAATGGAAGTAAATGTTTTTTAAATGTTAGCCAAATAAACACATGATGCGTATAAAACTTAGCTTATTTTATTGGTAATCATACAAAAATTATTATCTACTGTAAAATAGCATTTCAAGATTTTGTGTACAAACTGAACTGTTCGAGATCTGTTACTGTCTCTTTTTAAAGCATTCTTTTCTAGCCTTTTGTCCATTTTTAAAAAAAGTTTTATAAAACTGCACTAAAACATTTTTTTACGTTTGCTTTACATGAACTGTTGACAGATAATGTAAAGTTTTTTACTTTACACTAACGCTTTTTATAAAATTATTTACTGTATATTCTATTTTATATTGTGCAACGAGTTATTATAGACTAGGTTAGGTTAGATAAGGCCAGATTAAGTTAACATAAGTTATATTAGATAAAGATTCAAAAATAAGATAACATATAGAATTTTACATTATCTGTCAACTTTTCATAAAGTCTATGCTTTCATTTTCCATGTTGGTTAAAATTGCTTAGTAGTTAATTTTACAGTTTTGACACGACAAGATATTTTGATATTGATAGATTCATTAATTAGAAGATGCAAATAAAAACGTAAACTAAAAAAAAAAAAAATGAAATAATAGAACATTTACTATATTTTTATCACAAATTTATTCTCATTATCATTTACTAGTTTTGGTTCTACTAAGTGCCTTCTACAGATGTAATACGTTAACTGAGTAAAAGAATGAACAACATAATATATAATTAAATTAATTGTTTACTTGTAATTTTAAATAAACAACAAAAAATGCTGCTAAAGCCTTTTGGCACGAGTTACACTCGATATTTTTTTGCCTTTCCGAATTAAAAACACTATTTTTAATGTTTATTATATTTTGTCACTACTGTCACACATGGCTTCTACATATGAAATTGTAATTCACAGCCAATCAAATACCTCGAATAGCCGAAAAGGCCAATGGGCATATGCCTTTTCGGCCGAAAATGATGCTTTCGGCAGGCGAAAAAATATATAGAAACATCTGCTTGCATACAATCTTTGTTTGATCTTCTACGTTGTCATCATAAATTAAACTATGATATGTCGAAGTCTTTTTTGTAAAATTATATTTGCAAATAGCAACAAAATGCATTTAAAAATACAGAAAAACGCAATTATTTCTATATTTGATGGGTTTTTCCGGCTATTTCCTAATTATTATTTATAGTTGTTAATTACTTTTGCATATAGTATTTATATTTTAAATTGTATAATTAAAATTTTTTATACTTTTATATGCTTTATTTTTATTTTTAATATATAAACCTGTTTTGCCGTTTAAGGCATCATCAGTAAGTGTATAAATATATAAAAAATATTAATGTCAAAAATATTTTTTATATATTTATACACTTACTGATGATGCCTTAAACGGCAAAACCGGTTTATATATTAAAAATAAAAATAAAGCATATAAAAGTATAAAAAAATTTAATTATACAATTTAAAAATAAAAATAATAATTATTATTTGACTAAAAGACTTCGACATATCATAGTTTAATCTTTTCTAAATGTACTATAAAAAAAATCGATTTTCAAATTATTTGTAGAAGTAGCGATGAAGCCAAAGTTGCCGTTTTTGTTAAAATACTTCAAATCAAGGTAGCGGTCGGTATGGTCTTAAGCCTTGCAGTAATAAGTAATACTACAGTAATGATGTATGCATTTATTCTGAAAATAATCGAATTACACTTAGACAACAAACATAATTTAACTTGTGCGATTCTTAACATTTTCAACCCACTTAGAATCACTTGACGCGATAGTTCATTAATAATAATTATTAGTTAATATTTGCAAACACTAACAGCCGACCGCTGAACGAGAGAGAGTCCGGCTTAAACTTATGTAATAGTTTATTGGTCTCATATCCATTTAACCAAGGTTATATATCGCGCGCGCGTTCACCGTTTTATCATGTACCGGTACTGACCAACGCCCTAATCGCTATATATTTGCTATATTCAATAAACCACGCGCAATTTACATGCCCATGTCTTAAAAACTTTATTGCTTTGCACTTTTCTTCTTTAATATGCTTTTTAAATACTTTTTATTTTATGCCGATTGCAAACATAAGCACTATTAATTAGTATGTGTCAAATATTACAAAAACTTGGTTTATTTGAAATCTATTGTTTTGACTTTTTGTAATGTAAATAATAATACAAAAAACAAGGTCAGACTTTTGATCACTGTGCAAACACCACAAGTAGGTGCGGTATCTGTCAAATGTCATGGTGCATTATTGCTGATCTAATTGAGTTAATTCTATTCATATTATCGAAGTTAATGATTTTATGTAATTATTTATTTTATTTAAACATACATGTTTTGATGAATAATCATCATTATCAATGTATTAATGTAATGTAATATTTCAAACTGATAATTGATTAATTCTGTTACAATATTATTTTTTTGTATTACTAAAATGTATTTTTTTTGTTATTTTAGTAATAACTTATGAGCTGTAATAACTTAATAATTATTTGTTACAGTAGTGCTCTTTTGTTGTGTTGGGTGTTTGCTTTTGTTGATGAGATGTAATTTTAAAAAAGCATTTACTTGAACAAAACATTATTAATTTAAATTACTTAAATCGATTGGGGCAATTATCAAATGATGTAATGCGGATATTGTTCCGGCTCTAAGTTTTACTTTTTAGCTACTATATTTTAATTCTATAACATAGTCGTCATAAATAGTTAATTAGATACTGTTAAAGGCAATGTTGCATTATTTCCGTAAATTAAAAAGTGGCGTATAATTAGTTGAACTATGTTGCGTTGATAAGTGAACATATAGTAGTGGGAAGATATTGGTCTCGGTTTGATTTTCTGATACATGTCTTAAATATTTAACGAATGTGCAATGGAAATGATAAAATGCGTTATTTGGTTGCAAGTTTTCTGAGAATATTAAAACCTATTCCCAAATAACGTGTGTACATAGTGTTATTAACAAATAAAAATTGCGACCTTTTTGTTTTGGAATAGGCGTAGGTTTGATAAATTTATTATTAGGTCATCTTGAAATCAGAAAATATATTTGTTATTGTTTTCTGATGTAAGAAACGATCGGACAATATATAATTATATTCGCTCAAATGGTTTACTTGCGGTAGAGGTAATTATATTCTTGTTTGTTTTATTTAATTGACAACTAACACATTGTTCATGCAAATTTTACTATCATATTTCATATTATCTCATTTATATTGCAATTTAATGCAATTATACATGCATTTATAAATATTGTTATAATCACAATCAATGTTCAAACACTTTTTGTTAGTTAATAACAGATATTTTTATGTACTTCAAAAATTATTAGATTATTTTTGAAGCTGACATCCAACTCTGCATTCTCTTCTTTCTATAATCCGTGTGCTATGTATTCTAATTATTTGGTTTGTTTTCAAATGCGTTCTTAGTCTTTCATGAATAGTTTATGCAGTTTTATGAAATGTATTCCTTTTGGCAGTCCTAGATTTTAAGTTTTATCTTTAATGATATTCTTGTATTTCCAACTGGGATTACTATTTTGTGTCCTTTTGTTGCCAGGTATATTCTGACCATCTCAAAGGTTGCGTTATTTGTCTACCTTGAGATAACGAATCTACCATTTGGTATTTGCCTTGTTATTTCTGTAAATTTGATTTTTTTCAAAAATATTTTTCTTTTTTTTCTATTTTTTGGTATGCATAAATTGTCTTGCTTTTTTTTATTTTTTTTATTAGTATATTTCTTTGCTTTTTTTTGTTTTAAATTTGTTTTTTTTGTATTTTTTAAGGCTTTTATTTTGAGTGTTTGTTTCTATTGTTTGTTTTTCTATATTCTTAAATTCCTTAATTATTTTTTTTTAGTAATTTTGTTGCAAAATTTCTTAGCGTTTTTTATTTATTCTACTTTCATGCATTTTTTAATAATTGTTTCTTTATTTTTCAATACATTTTTTATTTTTTTTCTACTAGAATGTGTTCCGCATTATCGTGTTTTTTTTTCTGACAAAATATACATCTTTTTTTTCTTGATTTTTTTATATTTTTGCAAGAATTTTTCAAAGCTTTCGTGCTCGGTCAGTATTTGTGTTGTATAATAGCACGTCTCTGGACTCAGGTTTATTCTCTACCCATTCATTTATTTCCGGGATTTAGTTGTAAGTCCTGCTGATCCTTAACGAGCTTGCTCTTGTAGCTCCTCTTATGTTTCTGTGGCGTATAACAATTTGTTTCTTGCTGTTTTTTCTATTAGCATTTTGGCTTCTTCTCCTGGACCTTTGTTGTTTGGCATGAGTCTAACAAGCTTTATCTCTATTTTTTTTGTTCCTATTGCTTCCTTAACTAGTTCATTCCATCTTTTTGCTTTGAGTGTCACTCTGAGGTATTTTTTTTTATGGTTATCAGTCGATTTTATACCTGTATTTTACCTGTTCTTCTATTAGTTCTCTTAGTCGATAGACATGCCGCTTCTGTTTTTTGTGTAGCTAATTTTGAACTTTTACTTTTTATTCAAATCTAATGTTAGCTCTAGTCTTCCTTTAGTACTTCTTTACATTGTGCTACGTTGTCTGCAAATGCCGTTATTGTCACGCTTTTTGACAACTTCATCCGAAGTAACTTATTATAAACAAGGTTTCACAGTTTTGGTTGTCCAACTATCTACACTAACTTTATATTATAGGTAGGAAAAAATTAAGAATGTGTCTATCAAGCAATTTTAAGCATGAAAATAATATAAACGAAAAGTCATGAAATACTTAACTTAAGTGAATTTTATCTAATCACGATATAGTAACGTTAAGTATTTTTCACTTAGTATTCATTTAATTGCTTTAACTAGAATAAGTTAGAAATATTATTATTTAATATAAATTTCATTGTTCTTAATTCATTTTTTTTTAATAAATGAACTAGATCATATAGAGAAACGTGTTTTGAATGACCTTTGAAGAACTGCAAGGTTACATGAAATTATTCTTTTTATGCCTACAGGTGTTGAGATAATTGAATTAAAAACCTTGCTTCTGCACGATTGTTTGTATTATTAATATATTTGTTCTGGATTCCCAATAGCTGAAACAATGAATTTGCAATAATAATAAGATGACGTGTTTATGATAAGCTAACTTATAAACATTGCACATGTAATTGTAAAAACACCTATTATAAAAATATAATTTTTTGCTTACCTATTGTATTAATTTAATTGATTTTAATAATAATCAGTAATAAAAATATTTCCTAACTGGTAACAGCTTATATAATAGTCAATTTATGATCTATACTTATTTTTATTGTGTTTTATTAAAGTTTTCAATTGTAACATAAAATTAATTTATTTTGTATATACTGAATTCACTATTCATGGTTAATAAGGTTTTATAATAATATATGTATTAAAATCCATTACTGAAACATGTTTTGAATTCTTACAGATTCCATTTCACGCTTTATACTACTTGTAGCATACCAAATTCTACATATACTATTCTAATCCATATATGATTAGAATAGTATATGTATATTGTGTCATTATATAATTTAAACAATGTCAATTAATATTAGATATTAAAATTAAGTTTAAGTATTTTATAATATTTATTTGCAATTGTTACTCATTGAATCGATGGACGAATCAACATTAATATATTATTATTATTTTAAGCATATTAAATATTGCGATCATATTAAATATAATTTATGTAAAACCATTCATTATTATAAACAAAATCAGGCATAAATTTGCATTCTCTTATTTAATACCGAAATGTCAGAGAAATTAATCGACACAGAGAAAAAAAAACCGTTCACAACTTTATTAATAAATAACCGCCTGCTGTTACTGTTCACTGTTGTGTTTACATTTTAAATATATGTACACATATTTAAGCCTGTTCATTGAGGCAAGAAAGAAACCGCAGTCTAAAAACATAAATCTGATCATTTTGTCTGTTAATTAGCTGTGGCAACATCTCGTTGTGAGATCCCTTTTTCACTAAATTTGCCACTCGCTAATTCTTGCGCATACGTAAGTAGAGAAACGATCTACTTTTAAAATTTATAAATATGCTGCTGTATGTGTTTATTATTATTGTATCATGGCTGGAAAGTGTACGTGGAATATAATGTATTCATATTTTTTTAAATATTAATTACCGGCGGTATATAACAAACATGCTTGTTTCTGCCGACCGCTTTTCCTACTGGTAATTTCTGATGATTATTATAATTATTATTAAGCGTTGCGTAATTCTTTTTCCACTTTCCATAGCGGAATTTGATTAATGTGCTCTCGCTTTTTTGTTCAGTTTGTGCACCGTCTGTTGCTTTAATAGTTTCCATATTTTTATATTGTTAGTTAAATTATTATATAATTAATTAATCTGTACTATGTAAGTATCAGCGCGACTATATTTGTTATGACCCATAAGGCCTTTTTGCCACGCAGATTCAGAATCTGGGATAACGTCATACATTATGTTAATCAGACACGGATACTTTTCCAAACGACGGTTTGTCATATATGCAGAAAATTTACAGTTTATGGTTTTCTTTATTTATATAATTATAGAAATTAAAAAAAAAATGTTAACAATAACAAAGGTTTAATTGTGACCTTTCAGATGTATTTGAGCGACGCATTCCGTATCGCGATACTGAATGCCTGCGTCTGGATTTTCCACTGATTCCGAATCTGGGATAATGGGTATAAAGTTTACATTATGTTATATGCAGACGCGGATACTTTTCCAAGCGACGGTTTGTCATATATGCAACAAATTTGCAATTTATGGTTTCTTTTATTTATATTATTATAGAAAATAAAGAAAAAAATGTTAATAATAATGTTAGCTTTTTCTGTGACAATCAATTCTTACATATATACATTAATAAATATTTATATTAAGCATATCCATAGGTTTTCATAAAATACGTTATGCTAAAAAAAAGGTTATTTTATTTATTTAATTGTTTATTAAGTGCTTTATTAGGAGTTATATACAATATAATATCACGGCCGTAAAACTAATTATTGTTATTATTTTTTTTTTATTAAAGTGTTTAGGTTATTGGCAAACTTTTCATACTTTATTTTATAACAAAATGAATTTATACTATCCAAAACTGCAGAAGTAATAAAAATTTCGTTTCTATTTTTCATTTGTTTATCAATAACAATAAAGTTATACTATTACAATTATTTTGTATTAGTTATCATTTATAAGCATCTAATAACGTATTAAATATTTAAAAAAAAAAAAAAATAATTTTTTTTATTTAAATAATATTTATACAATGCATATTTTGCAAGTTTAAAATATCTACGTCCAATTAAAACATTTCTGTATTTTTTTATCTATTCCTTTCATCCGTCGAAAATGCTTCCTTTCAACACGTGTGCGCCTTCGAATAATATAAAAAATCAGCTCAAAATCCGGAAATCTGAGATATCAAAACGTACACACACACACACGAGATATCTCATCGATCAATCATCGGGAGCGGTTTTCTCGAATACATACATGCTTGTGTGTGGTAATACTTTAATCAGACCGATTAAAACATCAAATTATGAACAAAAGGTTTACTAGAAAGTCTTTACTAGTGAAACTGACTCATATCAAACATACATTCCAATATGAAAAAAAAAATTTGTCATATGAGTTTATTGCTGTAACTTCAAATCATAATTATTAAAATGGTTTAGATTAGAACTGCAATGTTGATATGTGAATTTGAAATTAGTTAATTAAAAATATATTAAAAATAAATAATATATTTTCTTTTGTTAAATAATGTATATATGTATTTGTATATAAGTAATTATATTTGAAATAATTACAGCATATGCGAAGAATTATTATTAATTGTCGCGGATGTTTAGCAGACGAAAAACTCCGGTAAATCTGCTAAGTGACTGCGAGGTTTATAACATGCAAAGTAGTGCTTTCTTCGGCAAGCACAAACTAACCATAGAAGAACTGAAACCGATCCAAAGTTTTCGGACTTTATTAAATAAACGGAACTACCAGAGAAGTAAAAACTAGAAGTGCACAGTAAGACCAAGAGATTAATTTGATAACTCACTATTCCGCTACAAGTGTTTTTCAATATGAGTTTATCTAAGCCGAGAAGTTTCTTAAGATTGACAATAAATTATAGCAGCACAAAGTTTTACTTTGCGTAGTTTTTGCATTTATAAACATAAATAATTAAAATAATACATATTCATATATTGAACAATTAATTTTTAATTTTCAACAAATCTCTGAAAACAGACAGCGGCTAATTGTATTTATTCTAAAAATGATTGTTGAAGCAGTAGGTAGCAAAAATAATTTGAATAACAAGTTGCATTGATCCAATTTAATGTAACTATCAATAGCGGCTTTTACATCCAGACTGCAATAGAAATTACAATGCAAGTATAAGCATTTCAAACAAAGTTTATGAGTGGCATCACAAATGGATAAAATTTAAATTAAATTATACACACAAAATAACTTAATAAGGTTGTTTTTTCAAAACAACATATTGCAGGTTGAGTGTTTATGCAGTTTTAAGCAAACCCGAATGTGTTATAAATTAAAAAATACGTCTCTATCCTTTTATCTCGTTATCTAGTTTGAAAGGTATCTTAACCTGTTGGAGCAATGAGCTTGAAAATGTCTTATGCCCGTACTAATAAGCAAAGATTAATTCTTTAATTGGTTTGTAATTTATAAATTCATTTATTGAAACAACTTAACAAAGGCAACGATTACGCTAACAATAATTGTTAATTGGCTCTGAGCTAATCTACGGATATTGTGATAGTAGTTGTGGTTGTAATCGCGTAGATGTGTTTTTTGCTTTTTAGACTGAGTTAAGTAGTATGCAATTGTCAGTATTATTTTTTATTTAAATAATTATAGGATAACCTAAGATTAATCTTAAATTGTTTATTAATTATTTTATTATGAATTTAAAATAAATGTTTACTGAAAATGATAAACGATCAACGACAAATATGTTCTACAAATAGAGTCTGTGGGGTATACTACTATACACTCTACAAACATAACATAAATAAAAAAATAAAGTTTGGACTAAAATAAATAATATAATAAACCCAGAATAAATTTGAAATTTAATTTCCAAATTATAAGTACGGATAATAAAACAATTGCAAGAAAATGAAAATATCACAGCAAAATACTTAAAACACTTGAATGGATGTTCTCATAAAACGCTTAAAAAGATTCTAATTTTTTTTTTAAATATTTGTAGCTTATAAGTCTTTGGAAATACTAAATTTGGAAGTTTATTTCATTTGTCGATAGTACAGTTAAAGAAATCTTTCTTAAAAGTTTTGGTCCTACATCTCTGAACTGTCAGTGAATATTTGTTAGAATTTCTGACAAGCTTTGTAATACGAGTAAATATTTGTTTAAATGTCAAAATGTTTTGTATTTTGTTTGAACAATGTCAAATAAAACATCTATAGATAATGCAAAGATAATAATTATAATAATAATAACAATAAACTTAATTTCTATTACATATATACATACATTTAGAAAAAATCGAAGTTCAGACTAAGTCCCACTTAACCATTCAAATTTTTACAAAAAAAAATATTTTAAATTGGTATCAAACTTCTTTTTCTTCTGACTTTTATTTTATGTTGAACTCTATTCAACACATAATTTAATTGGTAATCACTACTGTAGGTGTTATAGACTTTCCTGTGTTGTAAAGCATCTAAGAATAGAGTTTAAAAGAGATAGTGTAGTTTCCGATGATTCTCCCCATACTTGGGAACTATTGAATATTGTTCCCATGGACGACGTTTTATATACAGGGTGTCCGGAAAATACGTGTACAACGTTTGACGACAGACTCCTGACGTCAAAATAGGTCGATCTAAGCCGACTTAGTTATATCCAAAATTGTCTCGTTTAGCCGGTAGAGGGCGTCAAAAAAAAACAAAAGTATAACAAAGTTGAAAGTATCTATTGTAAGAAACTAAGTAAAACAAAAACATTACTAAAGCAAATGTGTAAAATGACCGCCATCTTGCTGAATACACTTATTAACACTCTTTAAAAAATGATATTGGACCCTATTTAATGTCTCGGGATCATTAAAATGGTTGCCTGCATTTAAAATCCGCTGCAATAAATCATCGCGTGTGTTTACCGGAGTCTTGTAAACTTCTGTTTTAATAGCGCCCCACAAAAAGAAGTCACACATATTTAACTCAGGAGAACGTAGTGGCCATTTTACTGGTGCATCATTGCCTCTTCCAATCCATCGGTTGGGATATTGATGATGTAAGTATTGCCGAACGGCAACGGAAAAATGGGGCGGGGCACCATCATGCATATACCACATTTCCCTCCGAAGTAAAAAGGGCAAATTCTCCAGAAGAATTGGTAATGTGTCTTGCAAAAAATTTAAATAAATATTTCCATCTAACCTGTCTGGAATAACAATGGGACCAATAAGGTAGTGATCAATAATACCTGCCTAAATAATAATTTCAAATTGATGCTGATGATGTGCAACTTTAATGGCATGTGGATTTTCATCGGAATAAATATGTTCGTTGTGCAGATTGGTTACCCCAGATCTTGTAAAGCATGCCTCGTCAGTAAACATAATTTTTCTACAAAAATTTGGAACAAGGATTCTTTTGTTTCTAATAAATTGACAAAATGTAAGCCGCATGGGGGGATCAGTCGGTAAAAGTTCCTGGACTTTTTGTATGTGGTAAGGATGTAACAACTGTTCTCTTAAAACCTCATTGACAATCGTTTTAGGAACATTTAACTCACGTTCTAAGAGACGGGTACTGGTACTTGGTTCTTCTTCAACTCTTTCCAGAATCATCTTTTCTGTTTCCACAGTTCGAGTTGTTCGCATACGACCCCTGCCTTCAAACTTTTTCTCAAAACTGCCCGTTTCCCGAAGATGACGCTCAATATTAGCAAATGTTTGGTGGTTTGGTATTCGACGGTTAGGAAACCTCTCCATGTAAACCCTAACACTCTGACGCTCATTTCCTTGACAAAACCCGTATACCATGATGAGACAAAAAAAACTTCATACTTTTTTTTTTTTAGTTTCATGTTCTATCTTTCTGAATTATTATAAATCATAATATGATAATTCAAATAAACTAAAATTCTAGTGACCTAAAACCTTTATCTATTGATCAATCTCATTTTTTAAGAAATTGTTACATGAACCCTTTATCCACTTGCGTCTTCAACTGTCATGTATGGCCTGACAAAAATCTTCATGCAACTGTCAAAAGTAATTTTCAATATAAGTTTTTGATAAATATGTAGTGAGGTATGGTAGATAGTTATTTAATTAGCCTTATCAATTTAAAAAATTCCCTCACAGTAGACAACTATTTAATTAAGCATGTCAACTTTCTGAAAGTTTGTATAATTTTCCATTTTTAATGGTAAAATGAACTTGTAATTCAAGAATGTTGATCGTATACTTGAGTAAATTTCATAGACTGGTGACAATTTGTCAATAATTGTCAAATTATTAAACGCCATAGCAACAAGGTCACTTAAAAAATTATTGTTACAGGTAATTTCTTTTTAATATTTACAAATTTTTGACGCCCTCTACCGGCTAAACGAGACAATTTTGGATATAACTAAGTCGGCTTAGATCGACCTATTTTGACGTCAGGAGTCTGTCGTCAAACGTTGTACACGTATTTTCCGGACACCCTGTATATGCAAAAGTTGAACAAAAGTGAAAAACATTTTACATCTGTTAAGAAATCCTAGTTTTATAGATACTTTTGAAGCTATGTTGACAACATGGTCGTTCCAGAGAAGGTTATGTGAGATTGTAATAACTAGAAGACAAATTGAAAAAGATTTAAATATGGATTCGTTGTTTAGTTTAATATTTGGTACTGATGGTACTTTGGATTTAGATTTTGAAACAGTAAGAAGTTGAGTTTTTTAGAGTTAAAATTAGCCATGTTGGGAGTACTCTAATCAGATATTGTTATGAGGTTTTTGTTTATAAATGCTACAAATTCTAACCTAGAAATTTTAAGACGCTCTGCCATATTTGTCGATATGGTCTTTGGAAAGTACGAAGTATGAAGGGCGCTATCATCTGCAAAACTATGAATAAGATTTTTAGTTTTATGAAAAAGTTTATTAATGTAAATTAAAAATAAAGTTGGCGAAAGAGCAGAACCTTGAGAAACACCTGCATTTATGATTTTGGAGTTGAAACCATCAATTCTAAGTATAATTTTTCTATTGTCAAGAAAACTGTTGATGAGATTTACAGTTTTATTATCGAGACCTATCAAATAGAGCTTGTTGACAAGATTGGGTTGCCATACCCTATCAAACGCTTTGGAAATACCTAGAGCTACTGCAAGATTTTCTTATTGTCTGTCTAAAGTAGAATTTTATTTGTGACTAGCATAAGTTAGAAGATCTGCTGTGAAACGTTTTGACCGAAATCCATATTGAGTATCTGAGATGAAGTTATATTGTTCTAAGAACTTGACAATGTGAAAATTAATAATTTTTTTAAAAAAATTTGACAGATGAAATGAATGATGAAATAAGTCTATAATTTTAAGACTGTTGTGGATTCACCGCAACCTGCACCATGTAAACACACCTTAATAAATGTCAAGTGTCATATGTAGATATGTCATATGTTGTATTCAGTCGTATTCCAATATATCTGTTATTAGTAAAGCCATTCGTTATCTTTGATTATCCAAGAGTAGTCATCCACACCCACAAACATCAGGTTATGAGCCCAAAAGAGTTAATAAACAGATAGATGCAAATATTAAGCAAGAAAGTGCAATAGGATTGGAATAACCATGAACGCAACTACGAGGATCCAGCCATTGAACAAATCCAATTACGACACCTGGAAAATTCAGGCACAGGCATTGCTAATCAAAACCGGAGGATGGGAATATGTGAACGGCTCAAAGAGAAGACCAGAAGCAGACCCAGCAAAACCTACCGAAGTATCACAATGACCAAACAGCTAAGTCTGACCTCATACTATCAATTGAAGTATCAGCGTTGCGTGAAGTAAAATACTGCAAAACTTCCAGGGATGTGTGGCAAAAGCTAGCCACAATCCATGAGTCAAAGGGTCCTGTCAAAAAGGCAAATCTACTGAAGCAGCTACTCTTCACGAAGATGAAAGAAGGCCAGGACACCCATGCTCATCTAGAGAAGCTGGAAGAAACTGTGGACAAACTCCGAGATATGGAACTCGAAATTAATGAGGACCTGCTCACAATTATACTTCTCTACAGTCTACCAGAATCATACGACAATTTCCGCGTCGCAATCGAAAGCAGAGATGAACTTCCCACGATGGAAAATCTACGCGTGAAAATACTGGAAGAGAGTGAATTTAGGCATGGCAGGCAAGGGCATTACACAAGTGATGCAGCATTGGCAGCCTGGAAACAGAAGAGACCATTCAAGAAACAATTCAATCAACAGCTGAAACAGAAACAGCCAACACAAGGTAACAGTAAGAAACCGCCTAGGTGCACAATATGCAAACGTAATGGACATCAAATAGCTGATTGCTGGTTCAATAAGGATAATCAAGAATCCTACTTTGCATCTCAAATATGCACACTAGCGCAAGAAAAAAAGGACAAGCGGTTACTTGATAGTGGTTGTACATCACACATGTGCAATGACAAAGACAAATTTACAAACATAAATCCATCTGAGACACGGGTAAACATGGCTGACCACAAAAATTCTCCATCTGTTGGAACAGGATCTGTCAAATTAGATGTTGAAGTTGAGAATTATACAAGGAGATGCGACCTATCACAAACATTGTACGTTCCAAACTTAGAACTGAACCTAATGTCCGTTGGAAAAATAACCGAAAATGGTTACACTGTTACATTCGACCGAGAGAAAGCAATAATTCGCAATGAAAAGAACATTCCAACTACAATTGCAATCAAGGAAAACAATCTTTATGTAGTCAAACAAGCAAAAAGCAACGAACAACTTATGCAACACAAGGCAAGAAAATAAAGTCTTTGATCTGTGGCATTCTAGACTTGGTCATCTAAATGCTAAAAGTTTATGTGAAATGATTCAAAAGAATTCCGTACTTGGAATGAATCCGTTGCCGAAGAATTTGAAAACTGAAATCAACTGCGAAATATGTCCACAAGGTAAAATGGCTCGAACCAAATTCCCAAAATGAAGTGACACCAGAGGAAACGAATTGATAGAGATAGTTCACACAGACCTGTGCGGGCCGATGCCAGTAGCTTCGAATGGGGGAGCTCTTTACGTCATTACGTTCACCGATACAAAATCGCGTTATACTATTGTAAACATGCTGAAGATAAAGTCTGACGCTTTTGAGGCTTTTGTGAATTACCACAAAATGGCAGAGAGACATACCGGGCAAAAATTAAAATATCTGCAGTCTGACAACGGCCTAGAATTCGTTGATAACCGATCAAATGATTATTTGAAAGCTCATGGCATTCAACGAAGGCTGAGCGCACCATATACGCCGCAACAAAACGGCACTGCGGAGCGTAAAAACCGCACACTGATAGAGACAGCAAGGTGCATGCTAATTGAAGCGAAATGCCAACCAAGCTTTTGGTGTGAAGCTGTAGCAACAGCTAATTATACTCGAAATAGGTGCATATCAAGAAGTATCAATAAGACACCATACGAGATCTGGTTCGGGAAGAAACCGGTCATCACACATCTGAGGTCATTTGGCACCAAAGCTTACGTTTTAAATAAACGTCCAAACAGAAACAAGCTGCAAGCAAATGCAGATCTTGGAACATTCGTTGGTTATAGCGAAGAAAGCAAAGCTTACCGCGTTTGGATGATAAAAGAAAAACGCATCGTTGTAAGTAGAGATGTCAGATTTCTAGAATGAGATTTTGGAAATTGTAGTGAAGGTGATATTAATGACACTAATGATGTACCAACTCATGTTATCGACATAAACTTCCTCCCAGAAGAAATTGTACCGTCTCAAGAAGAAATAATAATAAATGAAGAAGTCGAGCAAGAGCAAAATGATGTAAATCAAGACGACTCCATTGAAGTATCTGAAGAGGACACATTACAAGAAAAGGAAAACTCCAATTTCGTCCCAAGTGAAGAAGAATCCTCCAGCGATGAAGCTGATGAAATGGACTTCAAGATTCATCAAATGGACGTCGAAACGGCATATCTGCAAGGCAACTTACACGACGAAATATACATGCACCAACCAGAAGGGTTCGTGAATGAAAATGAGAAGGGAAAAGTATGCAAACTTAAAAAGCCAATTTATGGTTTAAAGCAAGAGGGCGTGAGTAGAATATCAAACTTAATGATAACCAAAATGGGCTACAAACGAAGCTTTGCCGACCCATGTCTTTATTACCAAACCACAAAAGATGAGATCGTCATAATTATAACATATGTAGATGACATTTTAATATTCTGTAAAAACGAGAATCACATCCAAGAATGCAAGTCAAAATTGACGCAAGCATTTAAAATCAAGGATCTTGGAGTAGTGAAAAAAATTCTTGACATAACAATAATGAAGAATGCAAGGACTGGAACAATCAGCCTAAATCAGTCTGACTACATAAACACTATCCTACAGCGTTTCGGATTATCGGATTGTAATCCAGTGAAGACTCCAATGCCAGTAGGAACACAGTTTGACGAGACATCTACCAAGGAAGCAGACATTCAGCTATACCAAGAAATGATTGGTTGTTTGATGTACCTTGCATGTATTACCAGACCGGACATATCATACGCTACAACTTTCTTGAGCCGATTTGCCAAGAAACCACTTGAATGTCACCTAAACGCCGTCAAAAGGATCTACAAATATCTAAAGGGGACAACGCAGATAAACCTACTCTACAAGAGAAATGGAGAAAACGAAGATATCGACCTAAAAGCATATTCAGACGCTGATTGGTCAAACGACCCATCCACTCGCAGATCAGTGACAGGATACATAGTGACGCTGCAAAGCGGTGCAATATGCTGGAAAAGCCGTCTACAAAAGACAGTCGCTCTTTCCACAGCAGAGGCCGAATACATGGCACTCTCAGCAGCCGTAGAAGAGTTGACCTGGGTGAAACTCTTACTGAAGGAGATCATGCCGAAAGAAATGAAATTAACACCTGTTTTCTGCGATAATAAGTCAACGATCAGCATGGCCGAATCCGAAGCAATTAAGCAGAGATCGAAACACATCGACACCAAGTATCATCATGTCAAGGAAAAGGTTGCCGAAAACCATGTTAAATTGATTCATCTTTCTACCAACGACATGATACCGGACTACCTAACCAAAGCGGTAAACAAGGAGAAACAAGCCGATTTCAGAACGAAATCTGGGCTTGCGTTCCGGGGGAGTGTTGTGGATTCACCGCAACCTGCACCATGTAAACACACCTTAATAAATGTCAAGTGTCATATGTAGATATGTCATATGTTGTATTCAGTCGTATTCCAATATATCTGTTATTAGTAAATCCATTGCGTTATCTTTGATTATCCAAGAGTAGTCATCCACACCCACAAACATCAAAGACTTAGACTTGTTTTATTTTTGTATAATAAGGCAAATTTTTTAGTCAAAATGGTGCTCCTACGTTAATTTGCAAATGTTTTAAGAATAATAAATGGAATTTCATCTATACTATAGGCATCAGCCTTTCAAGTATTTAATTTGAAAAAATAATTTTGACAACCCATTGCTTGAAATGAATTCGATCCATTATTTTACAACTAGCCGGCAGTGTAAATACAGCAATAGGAGGATTTATAATAGTAGAGTTAGATGCAAATTAATTTGCAAAATATTTTTCTTTTGGATTAGTAACTAGATTATTTTTATCATTTTGAAAAGAAGCTATTGAAGATTTTGTACTACTAATTTTATCTTTTTCAGATTGTATTAGATTGTCACAATAATTACGAGCTAACTTATAATCCTGTTTAGTCTGTTCGGAACAATTACAGATGTGTTTCTCAAATGTTTTTTGCTTTTTACTAACTGCCTGTTTTGCCTGAAAACAAGTACTTTTGTTTTGGTTTAATAACAGAGAACAGATCAATTTTTTTGATGAATTTTTAAATAGTTTTTGTGTGATTTTCTGCTGCAATATTTGGATCATTAGAATGTAAGCAATGAAAATTGAAATAAAATTATTAAAAAAAAATATTTTTATAATGTTTATCTTAGAATAATGATAGATGAGGCGCGGTTTAGGTTTTATGGTAATAGGAAGAAAAGTTTTAACAACAAAAGTAATAAGTGAATGATCAGGATTTCCTAAAACAACTTCTTCAGTAGTTAATGTAATCTCTAGAATAGTTGATAGATACAAATTTAATAATCTTGGTCCATCACGAGGAAAATATGTGGGTTGCTGAATAAGTTGGGTAAGATTATGAGAAACAGCAAAAATCATAGTTTGTTGTCCGGATAGTATTGTAGAAGATGAGTGGCTTAACCTTTCAGTATTAGGTACATTAAAACCTTCTATCAAAATTCATTCAGCTTTTTTATGATTACCTTGAAGAAGCTTGTCAATACTATTGGAAAAGTCATCAAAAATGTATGGAATAGAATTTTTGTTGCCACAGGGGCCCACCAAATATTAAAATTTCTACTCAGTAGAAAAGTGTTGCCTACATAATTTGTGTTTGGTTGTAGTTTATGTTATAAACATAAATTGTTCAATTAACAAACTGTTTTTTTTTAAACCAATCGCAGGCCTTATAAAAACTGGTGTAAATTAAATTATCAAATATTACGACGTTCTTAAACTTGAAATTATAAACAAAAATGTTAAAACGGTGGTAACCAGGTTAGACACACCATTGGTTAGCAATCATTCAGTGAGACCGTCGCTATTTGATTTATACATACACGACACAAAATCGTATTAAGAAGTACAAATAAAATTGTTTCTGAACTAAAAACTATGCGGGTAATATACATTCTTGCAAATGATTCCATATATACCATTTTTTTTTTAAAGATGTTTGAAATTAGTGATTTTTGTTAGTACTCTACTTTTGTTTTGACAATAAAAAATTCTTAGATATAACGGGCACGCAAATAATAATAATTCACAGTTGACAGATTATAGTATTTGTGAAGTACAACAGCTTTGTAGTAATCATATTTCTTTTTTTGCCTGTCTCTACCGAAAGTATTTTTTTTTTAATTTAATTAAAATTTCATATGTAGATGACGTTTACTTAAAATCTGACAGTAGTGACAAATTATAATAAACATTGAAAATAATGTTTTTAATTGGGACAGGCAAAAAGATATCGAGTGTAACTCGTGCCAAAAGGCTTTAGCAGCCCTTCGCTTTAGCAGCCCTTCGCTTTAGCAGCCCTCTCTCGCTTCGCTCGTTTGTGCTGCTAAAAGCGGCGGGCTGCTAAAGCCTATTTTTGGCCCTGGGAACACTATATACTATATATTGCTGCATATTGAAAGTAGATTTAAAAAATTTAAAATCTTAATTTTTTAGTAAAACTGGCATATGTTTATTAATTAAGTAATAGCTGTGTATATATATATATATATAATTATTACATATTATAATTTATTTTCATTACAAATTATTTCAATAGATTTAAATTATTTTTATACAAATCCAATATCAATTATATGTAATTGTATCTAATTCAGTTAACGAAAAATTATATAACAAATTAGTTTTTAATAATGATGATTATTGCTAGTGGAATTCACTTTTACCCGCGATTCAGACTCAATTAAACCTCACAACTATATCAATCACATTCTGGCGCAACTTATTAATTTTATTAATCACTTTTCAACGTCTAAATAATAAATACATTAGCCGGTACAAACCAATCTCATTAATTAATACAAACTCTTCAATAAGAAATTAAATTGTAATCAACCACACTGATTAATTCCAGTTAACAATCGACCACCTTCAGAAACTTTGAAAGCTGTTTTATACAGTGCAGGTATGATATGTTATTAATAAAGTACCAGATGTAAAAAAATAATATAACTAGTTTCCGATCTATTTCAAGTATGAAGCATATCTAGATAATATTTATAAACATAAAAAGGAGAACTGTGGCAGGCAAAAGTAAGAATAATAAGAATTGCGAAATTGTACTCTACAGCCTTGAAAGGCCGTTTTCTTGATTTGCATACAATAATGAATTGTGTGTAAGACTATAAATAACAAATTGCTAGATTGGCGCCCACTGCTTCTGCGGATTTACGGACCGAAAAATTGCGTCAATTTGTAAAGTTAATGTCTACAATAATGGGTATTACAATCGGAAATAGCAGCATGTAATAAAATTAACAGCTAAATTTTATTAATTTGATTAATTATCAGAATGAATACTAATTATAATACGACTGAGCCTTGTGGGTTGTTATATGTTGTCTGATTTAGTAATAATTATAATGTACAGTGTAATTCTTGGCAATATTTATCTCATAATTATACCTTTTTGATTTATTTCGCATACTTTTATTATTTTGATAATAATTTCTGAATCTTGATATGGTTTATTTCTTCGATGCATAATATCTATAAACTTTATTAAAATTATTTTAATTTTATCTTAAATTTGTTATTAATTATTATTTTTTTTATTATTAATCACCTAATCGATTTTGTGGCTATTGGATACAACAATAACAAAATTAATATTAAATTTAAAATTATAATTAAAGAAAAAATCTTTTCTTAAAACCTAAATATTTTAGTTAAATATACATTTTATTATTTTTTGTTTGTTTCAGGTGAGAGCATATTTTATAATATAATACTGTTTGGTAAGTTTTATTTGTTTTAATTCTTTGGATATTGTTGTAATTTAATAATATTATGATATTATTATTAGTAATAATAATATTATTTAATAACAATTTTTTTTCTGCCGGAGGTGGAAATAAAATTACAGACAAGTGTGGGACTCCTCTAATTCAAAAGAGGCCTTACCCACTAAAACCACTCCCGAATATTAGTATTATTAATAATAATTATAATAGTGAAAACAAAAGTTTTTATTAATAATAACAATAAAAACAAAACTTACTATATTCCAAAACAATGAAAAGGCGTTTTACAGTAATTTAAACCAAACTAACAAAACTCTACTTGTAACAGATATGCCAGATAAAAAGGAAATCACTAGTTTTTGAAAAGCATTTGGTCAAATAGCATAGACAAAAACAAAGAAGCTGATTAGATTAAAAATATCAAAGTCAAATATAAACATATTACTAACAGCAATAATATAAATATAAGTATAAAAAAGAAAGAACTAAAAAAAATTATAAAGAAACTTCATAACTAGAAAGCTCCTAGTTTAAATTCAAAATAATAAAAATTAACATCTACTCATATTGCATTAGCACAACATTGCTAACAAGTAACATACTTATTACTAAAAAAATAATCCTACTAACTACCATCCGTTTACTTGTTTTCCAACTGTATACAAAATTATAACAGCTGTAATAACTCATAACTTCAAACATCTCTAAATATAAAATAATGACTAAAGAACAAAAAGGATGTACAAAAAAAATGCCAAGGATGTAAAAAACAACTAACCATAGATAGTGAGTGTACTACTAAAAGAAACACAAAAACAACAACAAAACTTATTTAAAACATTTATTATAAAAACCCTGATAGTGTTTCACATAAATGGCTTTTATAAATCATTGATACATATCATATAAACCCAATGTGTCATTTTTTTTAAGCAGATTATGCTAACATGGTATAAAAAACTTTGCTGCTTAAAGTCTTTAGACAGTAAATTTTTATACAAAGAGGTAAGTTTTGGGGTAATGTTTTAAGTGCTTTTTGGTCTACGTTTGAATCCGATGTTTGAGCTATTAAATAAAACAATTACGATTTTCAAATTAAACCTAATAAAGTAGATTTGCATAAAATAAATTATATTTTCTATATGGATGATATAAAACTCTACGCAAGCAGTAAGACACAACTAACATTGCTAATACAAATAACAGAACAAGTGTCAAAAGATATTAAAATAGAATTTGGTTTAACAAAATGCATAGCAAACGTAATGGAAAAAAGTAAATGTACAAAGACAAAAGGCATAAAAAATGATAAAATAATACATCAATAGAGCAGGAAGAAACATACAAGTACTTGGGTTTTGAGCAAGCAACTAAACAAAAACACACGCAACTAAGCAGAGTAAATTTTGTTCATTTTGATTAAAGCAAATACTAAAAACATATTTAAAATCTAAAAACCTGAATAAAGCCATTAACACTCTTTAAATGAAACCACAAAAACAGTGCTAACCCAGTATAAAATAAAATAAATCTTCCAAGAACAAACATATTTGACGTTTATAGCATACATAATAAGCAAGTTGTAAATTTTAGAAGCAACTTTTACTTAAGAAAACTTATTCACATTAAGCCATAATAAAAGTTGACAACAATTATACTCCTATGTGCTTAAAAGACAAAAGAGGGCATCAAAATAATTGCATGGCAGATATTATAACCAAAGCCTTAATGATGAGGTGGATAAAGATGAAATATTTAAATATTTGCAGATTGGATAATGATGCCTCAAAACAAAAGGGTTTATTAAAGTAATGCAAGACAAAGTAATAAATACTCAAAGCTATCAAAAGTACATATAATTTAAGATCCAGCTAATAAAAATGCAAAACAGACCAAGAGATAACTTACAAACGAATGCATAATATTAGCACAGACACATTACGAAGAACGACAAAATACTGCAGCTAAAAATTTTACACCTGTTTTTAAACAACACAACTAATACATCTACATTTCAAATGCTCAACGAAACTAAGTATGGATACAAATTAAACAAAAACACAAACATTAATTACCTACTCTAAATGAAAAAAATAAAACTAAATGTGAAAAATATCATAAAAGCAATTACACATATGCTATACCATTTCTGACTTTTTTGAAATAATTAATTGGTCAGATACAGATCTGGAAGATTTTGGAAGAAAAACCAGAACAATACAAACCAATATTATTCTAGAGCATGTCATCAGCGAGTCAATTTACCAAGACTAGATTATACCAGATACAAACAAACAAAGCTATTTTATTTTTTTGTTTAAAAAAATGTTATTTATGGAGGATGTGGTAGGTCATGGACCACCTCTTGTCTGGATTATGTACGTTTAAATGTCAATAATTAGACTGGCATTTCAAAGCCATGACTACATGATTATTTTTCTACTCAGAGAAGGAAGAGATATATTTAACATTAAACAAATACACTATGAACAAATTAACCAACTGCAAATATATTTTAGCTCAGATACTGAGAATACGCCACACTCTAAGACAAGTAGACACTAAATACATCTCTGAAACTTGGTAACGCTAACAATATATATAAAAAAAATTACTGATAAGAACAATGTATGGAAAAATGATGAAATTTACAACGAGGGTATAAATTAGAGTGGATATATAATTGGCTTGCGCACGGCTATTTAATACCTGAAACAGAAGGTTTTATAATACCTATGCAGGATTTGATTAACAAAAAAAAATAGCAAATATATTCTAAAAATATATATAATAATAAATTGTAAACATAGTGTTTATTTTATTATGGAAATTTGGTTTATCAGTTTTTTTTTTAAATAGAACATTTAGTATATTTTTACATTTTTTAATGTTTTGATGATTGTTTTGTTAATTGTGTTTGATGTTATTGTTTTTTTTATCTGTTAAAATAAATGTGTATGTTTGTGGGGAAAATTTCTTTATTTGAAGCTTATGACTTTGCTTATAACTCTCAAAAATAGTGCATTTGAAAAAAAAGTTTATCAAATATTCACAATAAAATGAACACCGTATATTAAAAATATATTTAAACAAGTTTAAAACTAAAAAACTTTTGTTTGAAATTTTTTTAGTTGAAGAACTATTTAGGTGTTTCAATAATTTTGAGTAACCTTGTATATACATTTTCAAGTCAAACAAATGTGTCACTGTCAGTTTAATTATTTGTTACGCTTTAATGGACGTTATGACTAATGAGTATTTATGAATACGAAAATTTGATTAAACGTTCCGTTATATTTTTAATACGGGCATAAAACACATAACAAAGTTGCTGGAATTATACATCAGAAGTTAGCATAGCAGATCTCAACAAGAAATGATAAAAACAACCATTCTACACATACACTCCACATTAAGTTGTAGAAACCCAGTCACACACATTTATTTGGGATTTACCAGTACAAACCGACAGATTAATTGTGTACGAGTACATCCGACCTGATATAATTCTAAAACATTAAAAAAATAACTATATGTTGCGTCCAGTTATACAATTTAATTTTATATAATTGACGCAATGCACGCTCAACTTTCCAACTACCACATTATGTGTTAACGTCGTATATTAACTTAACACTATTATTAAAGAAACGGCAATTGCCGTCAAATCATTTTACCGCATCTTTTTACTGCGCAAAAGTTACTGATCCTTCTTTCTTTGTCTTGCTGTCGATTTCCACTTCAATTGTCTTTGCTTCATTGCGCTTCATTTGTGCCAATCCGGTCTATTTCGTCATTTGCATTTGCTTCTATCTCCAAAGTATACTCTAATACTTGTGTTTATAACTGCTCTTTCCTAGTGAAATGTGCCCTGCATACAATCTTGCTCTTAACGGCTGTTACGTATAAGACCTTAATACTAAATACGTTATTTCTCAATGATCCCAATGTTAATATACTTTATTTTACACATCTCTAAGGCCATCTTTGGCCTATGTGGGAACACCCTCAGATATTTGTGAAGTATTTTAATGACCTCATTGTCATCTCTATACAAACATACCATAAATCAAACTAAAATAATTTAAAAAAACTTTTAATAGAAAAACACATCAACAACAATAAAATTAATGACATTACTAACATTACCAATTTCCTACATAATAATATATATCTACTTATCACAACACTATTTACAAAATGTCTACAAGGCTACCTACCTATGGTCGCATCAAGCTCCACCATCTTACCCAACATATTTTTACACACCCTTGAAAACATAATTCTCAGTCCAAATAATCTACAATACAATAATATTGGGTTTTCCCGTAAGAGGTTTCATTTTGATATTTAAAAAAAAACGGGTATTTTTTAAGAGAAATCAATAAATGTTTATTTCATTGTAAAGAGGAAGGTATGTCATTAACATTTGAAAACGATATCAGTCAAATGGCCGCTACGGACGACCGGATGAATTCTTGTGTTAACTGAACTTTAAAAGCTTTAAGATTTAGTCTTTATGCAATGGAATATCTAATTCCAAAGATCGACAAGGAATCGACAAATCTGGGTTTTCTTCAACACTACAGGCTACATCAGCAATATTTTCATGTGTTCTTGAGCGATGCACATGATTTTGATTCTTCAAATCAGAAACTTGTCCCAACAGCTCAAATTTTTCCACCAGGTTTACTATTGCCGGCCAAGAAGGTGCTTTACAACGACCAAAAAGTGCTTTAGTTTTGCGAACTGTAACTGAAAAATTTTCACTATTTTTGTAGTGAATTTTAATAATTTCAATGCGTTGTTGAAGCGTGTATTGTTTTATTTTTAATAATGGCGTAGTTTTTACTTGTCAAATGTCAAAAGATAATAGCTTCAAAATTGACAGCTGCCCAAATAGCCTGCTATTCAAAATGAAACTTCTTATTGGAAAACCCTTTATCATCTTATAAAAACGATACATAAATGATGTAATCTGGGTGTTTAGAGGTAATCTTAATAATTTCAATAACTTTCACCAATATATTAAATTTAACAAATCAACTATTTTGACTTATCTATAGTTAAAAATAACAACCAACAGGAGGTTGGTGCTAAGCATTATTATACTTTTGACTCAAATTACTGTTGTTTACACACCATTTCTTTTCATTCATTTATACACAGTGCAACTTACATACCTTCCTCCCAATTTAATCAACTAAATAAATACAACATTATCAAACAACTAGCAATAGAATACAAATCTCCACTAATTCAATCAACAAGCTTATACACAAACACAACATCAAATCACAACTTTACAACCTCTCTCTAACAACTTTACCAAAAACAGATAATTATAAACAATACAGAAAAATAAACTACCACAACATCAGTGACACAATAAAAACTCTCAGCCTATCCGCACAATTTACAATCAAACAAATTTTTTGCAACTAAAAACAAAAACTGACATTCTTCTAACAGGCAAGCCTTAAAATTTAGAACAAAAGAACACTTAAACAATAGTCAAATTTTTATATTCTTTAAACACCTTCATATTTACAAGCATACTTTCATACTTTTGACTACAAAAAATTAATCTCAAACTTCTACATCAATGTGAAAATGGCTTGTAGCCATTGACTTTATTAGAAAGAATGGAAATAGACAATTAGACCTGTTCTGTATGCATATTGCTAGCTAACAATTTTGTTATCTAGGAATTTTGCTAAGCAATGTGTATTTATTACGTTTTTTTACTAAATTGCTAAGCAACCTTGCTTGATAACGATATTGCATACAGAATAGGGCTAAATGTAAAAAACAATAAAAATATTTTATGCATAAACGAACAAGTAGCTACACAGAATACTTATATACCTATTTAAAAAAATACTTTTCATCAATACACAATAACTAATGCTCTAACAGTAAAATCAATCCTTAAAACTAAACTGAATTGAAAGAACATAATTAATCTCTTTTAAAATAATTAAATGGTTAGATATAGAAAAATACTGAACAAGAAACATGCACTATTGTAGAGTATGTCGTCAGCGAGTTAACTTACAGAGAGGAGGAAGAGGTATAATTAACATTAAACAACAAATGCATTGTGAACAAATTAACTAATTGCAAACATTGCTTATATACCGAGAATATGCTACACGCAACTCTAAGACAACTAGACACTTCACAAACTTGGCAATGCAATCAAAATACACAAAAATCATATTGACAAGAATAATGTAAAGGAAAAAGAGTGGCAACAAGAAAAACAGTTATATGTATAAATAAGTAGTATAAATTTAGAAAGAACATAGAAATAGGTTTTGCATGCCTATTTAATACTTTAAACGGAAAGTTTTATAATAGCTTTACAGGACCAGCCTATCAAAACAAAAAACTATAGCAAATATATCTGAAAAAAAAAACAGATTATCATAAACATGCAGAAAACAGTTGTTTTCAATAATTGTAACATTGTTTGATTGTTTTAATAAAACAAAATTTAACAAACTGAACTTGGCATGTACGTACTTTTCCAATTATGAGAAACTCATGATTTCTAAAATAATGATAATAATTTTATTACTCAACGGAAAAAATCTAGGAGAATTATAAATAGTACTTATTTATAATTTGAAAAAAATAAAGTTGATAGTAATAATTGTAAAAATAATAAATACTAAAAATTCAAAGTGTTACAAAAAATTAACTTAAAAATGAAACAGCTTATTTTTTGTCTAGAAATTATAATTAATTTCTATATAAACGTGTCAGCGGCCGTTTCAGAGAATATTTTAATTTTATTTGTCATCGTAACGACAAACATTAAGAAAAAGAGCTTCAACCTTAGGCTGCTGCAATCAAACAATTAAATTAATGCACATAGGTTAAATGTAATGTTAAGAACTATATAATATTTTTTTATTAACTGTAACATAAAAAACAAAGTTATTTATTTTTACTATTTTTTTGCATCTGTTTTGTGATTGTGCAGATCATCACAAAATATTAGTTTACAGCGAGTCAAAGTATTTGTATAAATAATTTATTCTACATCCAGTGAATTTTACTACTTTTTACCATTAACTGTTGCTTAAGTCAAAATACCGCAAATAATTTTAAAGTTGTTCAAAAAAAAAATTGTTTACATAAATTGCACTATATATTAGAAACGGTTACTTTAGAATATTATTACAGCTTTGGACAAATAATATGTTGTTTTGTTTTCGAGAAACTTTTTGTAACTGTATAATAATAATAATAATAATAATAATATGGTAAAGTTACATATACAGTTTTTGAAATGTTTAAAATTAAGTTTTTTTATTGTAGATTTACTCATGTATTGTCGATCTACATACTTAGTCGATTATTAAAAAATACACAAAATTTACACTATAAGGAATAACACAACCATCTATAAAGTGCAGCAACATAGCACTTTTTGATTTTAAAATTAAGCTAACAATATATCAGTTAATTTACTTGTCCAAGATAAACTAAAAATAAATATGGTATATTCAAAGTTTATATTAATTAATTCTTTTTTTCTGACACGAACTTTGTAACGCGCTCTTTAGCCCTACGTAATAAATTAGGGCTGACAGACAGCAAACAATAATAAAATAACTCACCAGTGTATTCACCAGAAGCCGTCAATTGTTTTTTTTTTCTTTTTGGATTTGATATTAATGCCTCGTCAATTCCTCCTTATCGTAACTAGTTGGATAATAATTGATACTCTCTTTGTCCAGGACAAGCCAATAAACTTAGACGTGGAGAAGGATAAAAAAAGGATAGGATTTCAGAATGTTTGATTTCCAAAATAAAGTAAACTTGTATTAATCTAATATCCAAATGGAAACAAAAAAAATGCTACTAAAAATAGTCATAATATTATCAGTTAAATTGCTGTTATCAACATCCATACACACACCAAAACATTCGCACTATATTACAAAACTTAAAAAAATATTAATTTATCGAACACATGTTCGGGCACGGTTCATGAAAATTAATTATATAATTAATAAAGTAAATACTACTGCAACTAACATCAATAAATAAATGTCAGAAAGGCTGGAAAATTGAAATGGTAACTTCTTCTTCGGTTTTAAAAACCATAAAATCGGAGGTCCCACGTGGCCGGACAATTATTACTAATTGTTTATCCGGGTAGAATTCAATATAAATTACACCGTAGTTAAAAGGTAATTTAACAAGGACATGACGACTTTGTAAAACACAAAGAAAAGCCTTAGGATTAGGATTCAAAGTTTTGAGAACAAAAATATAAAAATAAAACAACAATAATTAAAATAATGGGGCACTTACTTGAGTTATATATATTGTCCCAGGGAAACATTTACTTCGGGTAACTTCACTTGACTTTACAAAATAATTCCAATAGTCCGCATGGACTCCCTTCTTTTTTTTTTTGTTTTTAGATCTTTTTTTAATTTTTTTATCTCCTTTTTGACTTTCTCTGTCCACTAATTAGTTTTTTTATATTTTTGTTTACTATTTTTGTTGTTTCACAGCTCTCTTTTGCAACTTTTAGAATATTTTTTTTAAAGTTTTGCATTTGCCTTCTTAGCACGTTTTTTTTTCTCTAAATTTTTTTTGTAGTACCTTTTGGTATTCTGCTTGTATTTGTTTTTCTTTTAATTTGTATGTTTTTATCTTTATCTTAACTTTTTTTCTTCTTTTGTCTGGTTTGATTATATTTTTCCATTTCATGTCCATTCGTAGTAAATGGTGGTCTCTTCCTAATTCTGCCTGTCTTGCTACTCTTACATTCTTTATCATTTTCCAGTTGTTTTTATTAACTAGGTAGTAGTCGATAATTGATTTCTCGTTTCTGGTTGCTTGTGTTCTTGTGTATTTGTGGATTTCTCTGTCTTTGAATTTGGTGTTTGTTACTACTAGATTGTTTTTGATGCATAGTTGGATAATTTTTTCTCCGTTGTTGTTTTTCATATCTTTTTCTTTTTTTCCCATTGTCTCTTCTATTCCTTTGTTTTGATTTCCTACTCTCCCATTTAGATCTCCTAGTATCATTATGTTCTCTGCTCCTTGGTCTATTTTTTGTTGTTTTGTACAGAAACTGTCTTTCTCTTTTTTCTTTGCATCTTCATTTGGTCCGTACGCTACTATCATGGTCCATGTTTTATTATCTAATAGTTTCATTTCTACTGTCATAATTCTTTCATGTATGTATGTGTTTTTTCTTTTATTGAATGTTTTATCTTTTCCGGAGCTATTATCATTCCTACTCTTCTTTTTCCTCCACTCCTGTCCACATTAACCAGTTTCCTCTATCTATTCTTACTATCCCTTGCCCTTTCTTTTTTGTTTCTATTAATTCTAGTATTTCTACATTTTGATTTATCATTTCTTTCACCAGTTCTGCTTCTTTTACCATGTATCCTCTTATATTCCATGTTCCTATTCTCTCTTCTTTACTTTTGTATTCTCCTTTTTTTTTTCTTTTCTGTATTTTATCTATTCATGTTTTCTTTCTTGTACCATTTTCTCGCCGTGTCTTATTAGGTATTTTTTTCTTTTCTTTCAGCTGTTTTCTTGTTAGTTTTTTGGAGCTTTCATTTCTTCTAGACCCTTTATCTCTTTATTCCATTTATATTCTTCTCCATTATTTGTTAGATTTTGGTATCCTATTCTTACGCTCTTGCCATTCGCTTTTTCTTCTCTTGCTATGTCTCGAATTTTGTTTTGTACGCATCTTTCTTCATGTATTAGGTCATTGTCAATGTAAATCCTAGTCCCTTTTAGATTTCTTTTGGCTTTCATTATCTGTTGCTTTGTTTCCCATGTTCAGACTGCAACTTTTGTTATTTGTTTTTCTTTGTGTATTAGGTGTGCTGTCCCTATTTTAACATCATGTAGTTTTTCTTTTAAGAAGTTCCCTACTTTTTTTTGTTTTTTATTCTCATTTGTTTTTATGTTTGTTATTATAATGTATGTTTGTCTTTCTTCTTTTTCGGCTTTGTTTTCTAGGTTTTCGATTTTTTGTATCATCTGTATTTTTTCTTGTTCCCACTTCACTTCTTTATCCTTCATATTCTCTAATCTTTTCTTTTGTGTTCTTTGCCATCTCCTTCATTAATTCTTTGAACAAGCACTTTAGTTCCTTCATTTCTGCCATTTTCTTTTATGTATTTGTATTGCCTTTATAGTATTCTCTTTGGTTTTATCATTGTTTTCTTCTTCCTTTTTTTTTATTATCTATATTTCCTGTTATATCGCTGTTGTATTGCTTATTGTAATGTGTCTATTATGCAACCGTTATTGCTAAGGCTATTTCATATGATTTATTGAGCACTTGTTACCTAATTTTACTTGTCTCTGGCACTTACACTTTTGATAGATAAATAACTATTTTCTGTAATTGGTTTTTTAATCAAAATATTATACTGAGTTTGAACTGTTGCATTTTTTAAGTATTAGGGCCATATTACACCGATCAACCGTGGCGGCACGGGCGACACTAGCCCGAAACCATCACCACACTGGGAAAATAGTGGGTTTTGGTATCGCCAAGTGTGATAAGTTCGATATATTTACATGCCTTTGAGCTGGTGTTAAATTAAATTTAAACTGCTATGACTACTTCACAATATGTAGACTTTATCCATTGATAGAATAAATAACTCATATGTGCAAAATGTTTAATAACTTTTAAACAAAATTGTTACATTGATAAACTACAGATGACGAGTGCCTTACCGCCTTCTGTAATGTATAATTTGCAACAAAAAATTAGTTTGTATCAGTGGAAAATACATGTAATAATACAAAAAATGTCATAATAATTCATTCTAGTATACCAAACTTATCGTAATTTTTCAATTTTTTTATTACACAAATTTGTTAAATTTATTAAATATTTTCAAAACAAACAAATTGTATTAACTTCAAACTACAATCTGCCCCATTCTACTATAATTATAACATTAATGCAGCAGGAATCGCTAAATGATAGATGGACTGAAATTTATTTATATATATTATTTACATTTCTTTTATTGATTTTATACAAATAATTGCACAAATTCGGTCTCATATATTATTGTATTCTTGCAATTGTGATATTCATTCATATGTTTTTGAAAAGAATAGAAAAAACCACGTTGTTTTAAGCAATTAAGCTTTCTACAAAGCTCACGTTTACGTATGTCAATACGTTACCCAACTCTAATGTAACTTATGTTTTTATTAAACATTGTAGTTGTTATGTCAACTTACAATTTGGCACTGAGAAAGATGATAAACAACCTTCGGTCTCGGTCATTTTTATTCAAATAAATATTTTTTGAATTACGCTATTACAATTTACAATGAATGCTGTTCTTTTCTGGATTTATTATTTATAGTCAATGAAATATGTAATTATACATCCCAACTTCTGCGTCATGATCTGAAAGTACAACATAAATATAACAGTATTGTTAACGTTATTGATTTTAATTACAGTTTGGTGAATTACTATATAAACAGTATTATATTCTATTTGATTTAAATATCTAATGCATACAATTTATGAAAACGTATCTTGATCATAATTGCCTACATGCAATTATACAACAAACTAATGAAATACTACCGATCCAAATTACCATTGGCAAATGTAATAATAAAGAACCTCCAACATATAGAACTGTTGCAATAAAAGCATGTAAAATCGCCCGTTCCCTTTCGTGCTGCTTACAATTTCCTATTATTTAACTGAAAACAAAACACCGCTCACTTTTACACATCGAACCGTGTCTTACCTAATCGCACTATAAGCGTCTACCCAATAAAAATGACTCGTGTATACAAAACCGAAACACGAATTTTGCGTGCTACTCTGAAATGCAATTAAAACAGCCACAAATGTATATTGGCACGCTATAATTTATGTAAATGTAACACCGAAAAAAAAATTAATAATATTTTTTGGTTACTGGTGCCTTTGCGTCGTGTGACCGGATGTCTTCAACAAATAATTAAATTAATTGTTTTATAAGAGCCCGCCTAAGTTGCGTCGATAAAGCCCTGTTTTAAATAACATTGTCCTTGTGAGTGAATGCAGTAATTATTGCTTTCTATTCCACATGGTTGTATATTCGACCTGAATCAATTTTATGCCGTAATGGACTCTGAATAAATATAAATTATCGTTATTGGTTTGTGTTAGAATGTTTCGTACAATCAAGATAATAGTTGCCGTTTTCAGACTTTACCAACAAGAAAACAGCTTACTTTTTGTCTTTATCTTATACTTGCGGGTTACGTAAAACAGTGAGTCGGTTGTTTTTTAAATTGGTGTGTGCTCTCGTTAAAAATTCCAATCCCCGAAAAGTACAATAACTCATTATAAAGTGATTGGCCTGTTTAACATGAGCAATTATTTTATGATCCGATCTGCGTTACGTAAAGATTATTCTGCAGTTTCAAATATTAATTAATTTGAGATTGTTTTCCAATTGAAACGAGTATTTAGTATTATACGAAAGTATTTGGAATAAACATTTAAAATATATGTAGATAACACTTATTTATGATTTTGTCGGTTAATTTTAAATTGTATTGCTTAATTTCTATAAATACATGTAGGAATTACTATTAGGATTAGTTTATTTAATGTATCAACCAGAATATCTATTTTAATAAACATGTATTATAATTAAATTTATTTTGCAACATCGTTGGATCAATTATTGTGAATAATGCACCATAGAGTTAATGAAAGTATCTATTTCTTCCAAATATTTCTTAGTAAATTTTGAAGTTGTGAAAATAATAAAATACAAAAAGTCATAAATAACGTAAAATTTAAAAACTTTGAACTGTTTTATATTTGTTACAACACTGAGTTTCGGTGGCTGGCTATTAAATAACGAGACTGCTTATGAAAAAGAGTTTTATTTTAAAAATTATTCTATAATTGAATGCTCCCTTTCAATGTACTCTTTTCCCCTCGCCACAAACCGTTCTATTCGTTTTTTTTTTTTCTATTGATCAAATCAATGCTGGAAGCCTTCTTTTGTAATAGCATTTAGCTAATTTTTGCTTCACCTCTTCTATCGACTCGAACTGAGTTCATTTTAAGGCATGCTTGATCTTAGGAAACAGAAAAAAGTCACAGGGTGCTAAATCAGGCAAGTACGGAGCGTGTTCGAGCACTGGAGTGCCTCTAGCGGCTAAACAACGCTTCACAGACAGAGCGTTTTTTCACAACTCCGGCCGATTCTTACGAACTTGCTCTTGCAGTGTTGCCAAAACTTTCAAGAACTTATAGCACTTAGTCGGAGTTTTTTTTAATTTAACGAGAAATTTCACATTGATCCGTTGCTTGTGTTTTTTGTCACACATTGTTATCGGCACGTGAAAAAACACGTTTGTTTATAACCTCTATACAAAAAATACTACTACAGCGACAAAAACGTGTTTTTGTACTGGAATAGTAAACACTTTTCCAAGGCTATATTTGTTTTCCTCCCTACCCTTTTAGAACGCCTTTTGTGATCGCAGTCTCGTTATTTAATAGCCATCCCTCGTATTTACATTAGGGTGAGGCTTAATTTTTTTTTATCAATTTTTTATGAGCTCCGGGCGGAATCATCTTTAAATACTAACACAAATGGCATTCTCAAAATTTGGTGCCGATTGATTAAGCTAAATGGGCACCAAATCAAAAAATATACAGTGTCTTATAAAAAAAAACAGTTTAACAAATTTCCACAATAAAATGAAAACCCTGTATAGTAAAAATATTTTTTTAAAGTAGTTTATTTAAAACAAAAAAACTTTTGTTTAAAACTTTTTTTGAATTTGTTTACGGTTGGAGAATTATTTAGGTGTTCCTGGAATTTTGACTAACCCTATATTATATATTGATATAAAGTAAAGGAATGAATTAATAATTTATTCAAAATCAGTCAATCGAATCACAGCGGCCAAGGGTCAAGCATAGACAATTGTTTCGGTTCTACAAACCTCGTCAGTATGCCTTGTACGACCACGGCATCGCATGATAGCGAAGACAATTTTGAATAAATATTTCGGTGCTTATGAACACAATTGATATTATAAATAATCAAACGAAAGACATTTTAGTATTAAAAATTGCAACTAGATGGCAAACCAGTCTTTCGTTTGATTATTTATAAAGTAAAGGGTTAGCAAGAAATAATGTGGGTTTTTAAATATTGGGAAAAGTTTTAGTAATTTTAGAGTTTATTGGTCTTAATTTTTATAGACGTTTGTTACTATTTAAGTAAGCTTAATAAAATGTGAATTGTGAAGTAATGTCTAAATTTTAAATAGTGTAAAAAATGTGTTATGCATAAACTGTAAATTGAACAGAACTGTAAATTGGATATTTAAATTGTATGTACAATAATGTTACACAATATTAGATTGCCTTTATAGTAAAGGCTTGTTATTGCAGTAGAACTAGCAATGAGGATGGCACATGGTCGTACTCTCTTCAGTTGTATCTATGTGAGTTAACTTAATTAAGCTTTCCTTAATGCATTTCTTATAAAACTTACTGAGGTTGTTTACGGTATAAATAATGATAAAATATTCGATAACACCTTCTTACCGATGAAACTGATTTGTTGACAATCCTCATAACTTACACGAAACAACTTAAGACTAATATAAAATTGGTATTTAGGTTGCAATTTTAATGTGAAGAATAAATGAACCTATATTTTTTGATAAAACAATGCAGACTAATACTGTATTAATATTTTAGATAGATTTTTTCAAAAATTACACGACAATAAATTGCAGACTGGTAACGGAGCTATTGCTAAAGGTCGTATACAATATTTTATCATTATTTAAATGTTTGTTTAACCAGTTGCAATATGCGACTTGTTCATAATCAAGTGAAAGTATTTTCTTTGCAACTATCATATAAAACTCCAGTTTGAGCAGATTGTTTTTTTTCCAAAAGTACAGTTTCTTTCTTCATTCCGTCCCATAATTTGTGATCACAAACGTTTTAGACTTTTTGTATTTGGAAAAGCTTAATATCAATATATCATTACAACCAGTTTCGTTATATTGATAACATTTTTAAGTATTTAATATATTAAAATTTGATTGTTATAAATTTTATTAATATATTAATATATTAAATATTTGAAAATGTTATCAATATAACAAAACATAAAAATAAAAACAACATTATATGATTTGATTGATTTATAAATTTTATAAATATATTAATATATTAAGTACATGGCTGAAAGACTACGGTCGATAGCCGTTTGTACAAAACATTTTTTTTTATTCTATGTATTATACCTGTTCAAAATGTTGTAAATTACTTGTGCAATAAAAATGTTATATATATATATATATATATATATATATATATATATATATATTAAGTACTTGAAAATGTTATCAATATAACGAAACTGGTTGTAATAATACAAAGCGTCCCGAATTAACTAGTCATAAAATGAATGCTAGAAACTACATTAACTGCTTTAATTTTGAATATTTTGTAACAATTTTTTGTTTACATTAGTTTATTTCTTATTTACACAAACTGTTAAAGTTTGAATAAAAAAAGTCTTTGGGAAAATATTTTTTTAAGTTCCTTTAGATGTTTAACCTTCTGGAACTTTTTAATTTTTAGGTAAATTTACTTTTTTGGTTATTTCTCTTTGTGGAAAATTTAATTTGAAAACTTTTCTGTCTATTGATAAATTTACACAGATACATGGTTTTTGAGAAAATCAAGTAAAACCAGAGGTTATTATTTCTTAAAAATATTAAGAAATATAAAATATCATTACCCCGTTGCCCATTTTGTAAGATTAAATTAATAAGAATAAAAAGAAAATAAAAAATAAAAAATATTATGTAATCATCAACTCAAAAAACGTTGATTTTAATCATTGTTCAAAGTGCCCGCTATTTTGATTTATGCATTTTCTTATTCGTTTTTGCATTGAAGATTGCACCTTTAGAAACACTTCAGCTAAATTTTAGATTTCATTAGAATACCGTATTATTCTCTCATCTAATTCTTTGATTGTGTTTATAGGGGTAGTATAAACTTTTTGTTTTAAATGTCGATAAAAATAAAAATCAATTGGATTTAGGTGTGGAGAACGAGGTGGCCAAGCTACAAATGCATAATCACCTATTCCAATCTACTTTCGGGGATAATTCAATGTTAGCCAATTTCTAACGACGCGCGCATAATGAGGCGGAGCACCATCGAGTAAATACCACATGTTCCTTCTTGTTGTAAAGGTGCGTATAAATATGCGAGCCGAGCGGCTTGCAAGCTGCTCGTCAGTTTCTGTTAACAAATTGCGTGACAGAAACGGCTCGCAAGCAGCTCGTGTCGCGCTTCAAAAGCTGTCCCAATATTTGAGCCGAGCGGCTCGCAAACCGCTTGGCTCACATATTTATATACTTTTTGTGTTCGCAGAAAAACCGAAAATAATTGGCTTGACAAAAACGGCTCGCAAGCAGCTTGTGTCCCTCCATAAAAGCCGTCGCAATATGCGAGCCGAGCAGCTCACAAGCAGCTTGCGAACTGCTCGGCTCGCATATTTATACGCACCTTAAGTTGTACCTCCTCTAATAAAGCCTGTCGTTCTTCATTTAAAAAACGCAAATAATTTTCAGGATTTAAACGCGGAGGAAAAAAGGCCGAACCTATTAAACAATTGTCCACAATTCCTACCCAAACATTCAAACTAAATCCACATTGGTGATGTTTTTCGATAAATTCATGCAGATTCTCTTAAGCCAAAATATGCACATTATGTTAATTAAAAATACCATTTTGCGTAAAAGTCGATTTGTCAGTAACCAACACTCTTTTCCAAAAACTAACTACTTCTGCGAATTTAGCAGAAAACCAAGCACAAAAAGTGTTTCTGGCTATATAATCCCTTGGTTCTAAAAGACCTTACACTTTTTGTAAATGGTACGAATGAAAGTTTTGTTCTTTTAAAATACAATACTACTCTACGTGAAAAGTCGATGTGCAATGCGTCAAATGCTATCCGTTGGATGATAGAATATCCAGTTTAAAATTTGTTCTTTTAATTTAGGATCCAAATTTACATGACGCCCACAGTCTATTTTATGAGGTGCAAATTACCATGTTCTCGGAGTCGCTGATCCAATGCCGAAAACAATATGCGTTTCGGTTTTTGTTGCTCAGGGTACATTTTGACGTAACGTCTGGCTGCTGCCGCTGCATTTCCTAAACACTCTCCAATGGCTAGATGCATAATACTCATCTCCGTGTTACTGTACCAATACATTTCAAAAAATAAAATAAAAAATTAATAGCGTTTTTCACTGGTATTATATCGGCTTGAGCTGGTACCGAGCAAGCCCGAACTAGCATTTGCACGGTTCTCCGTTTTTGGGACGCTCCTGCTCGGAGCAGCGGAACAAGTGATATAGCGTTTTGTGCTGTTTTGCTATGAAAAAGCCCGCGATAAATTCTAACTGATAAAATACTGGAATCCATTATTACAGAATGTATCAAAATAATCAAATGTCAATGTCATTATAGGTTATGTTAAGTTGCACCGTAGTATAATCACGGTTCTAAAAATTTGAGCTCTCAGGGAGCAAGAGCAAGAATTTCGCATCAGTGGAAAACGACCAGCTCGAGCTTTAAATCGTCGGTGCTACCCAGTGGAACACGCCCGGCTCGACCTAACTCGCACCAGCTCTGCTCCGAGCGACGAGTGGAAAACGCTATAAGAAAGCACAATTACTCTCAAACAGTTTGTGACCTTTATGAAATTTAATTTGACGTCCACGACTAATGATATTTTTACATTTTTTAAGTTTTTTAAGAAATAATGCTCTGGTTTTACTTGATTTTCTCAAAAACCGTGTATCTGATAAAAATTTATCAAGTTTTCAAATTAAATTTTCCACAAAAAAAATACCAAAAAAATTGAATTACCTAAAAGTTAAAAAATTCCAGAAAGAAACATCTAAAAAATTTTGAAAAACTATCTTCCTGAAGACTTTTTTTATTCAAACTTTAAAGAGCTATAACTCCGAAAAAAAAAATACTACTTTATTAGGTCAATATTACTCAATTTGCTTGTAAATTATACACCCTGTATATTAATTAATAAAATAAAAATAACATCATATAAAGCAATATTAATTTAAAAATAATGAATGTTAAAATTAATTACTCAGACCCAAATCCTCATCAGTGCATCTTGGTGGTACGGCATTGCTTGATGGTGAATGATGAATTCGAATAATTGATTAAAAGCATTAACACAAGTTAGATAATAAATAATTAGTGGTTTCAAGTACAGGGAGTTTATAAATGAATGGGATTATGTAATCACTTTAAATATGCCGCCTTTTTAAAATAGTTTACTATACTACATATGTTTTCATATGTTTGCTTGACAGCTGTCAAAGTTGATCTGTCAAAACAAATAATATAGTGGACAATTTAAAAAAAGCGGCACATTTAAAGTGATTACATAATTCATTTATAAACTCCCTGTAGTTGTAGCTCTATTGTGTTGCTTTAACCAAAGAAACGATAATAAATATTTTTATTATTAAATACTAGTTATTTTAAACAAATTATTAAATAGTGCATAGCCAAGCTTTGCAATATTTCAGATTAGTTGTTTAACTTCAAAAATAAAATTATTAAGATAAGCAAAACAAAATATTAGTTGAAATCTTTTATCAAAATTAGCGTTGACAAATGCAAGATAAGTTAGGTTATGTTATTGTATATAAAAAAGTATAATTTAAATTTACACTGTGACTAAAAAGACACAATTAATGAAATAAAATACGTGGGAAAAATCAACCTTATTAATGAATAAGAAATAGATGTTAAACTGTAATTAGTTATTTCTATTTGCACAAAAAATGATATTTAGATTTGACATTATAATTATTTTATTTCTGGTATTTAAATTTATTTGTCAGTTGAAATTAAAAACTTTGCTCACAAGTCGACACTGTGGGCCACGTTTTGTTATACATATTATTTTCTTGACTTGTAAAATTCTCTTACTAAATATCTATCGTAATGCACTCTTTTTAATTATAAATCCTACACAAACCTTATAAAAATCGTAAAGAAATTAAAAGGTTAATCTAGCAGTTAACATATTACAGAATTAATTTGATCGTAATGCTGTTTATATTTTAAAATCTGAACAGAATATGTAATGCATCCGTTATATAAGTAAGAATACGTACATATATATATATCCAATAAATGATTTACAACATCATTAGAATAAATTATCATGTAAGGTCACTCTTTTAACAAATAAGATATAAGGAAACAAAAGTAAGTTAGAAGTATTAAATAATAAAAGTAAAAACAAACACTTTCCACGAGTTTTCTTTGTGGCAGGATATTATCATAAGTGGTAGATAAATATAGTTAATGCGTGTTAGAAGAAGAGGATTTTGATAAAAAGAGATAAAAAGTGCAATAGGTTGATATAAATATGAAACGTATGATAAAATCAATAAATCCCTTGTAAAAATAATAAATTCATCCTTCAAATTAATAAAGAATCAATAAATATAACAAAAACTGTATTTAAATATATACCGAATGAACAATTAAAAATATAAAATCATATTTTTCTAACTAGTAAATGCCCAGATCGTAAGACTTAACATTAACAATTATTAAATTATTTTTTAAAGAATTGACAATAAAAATAATCACATGTTGGCTAAGGATAGTGGACGCTGTCGATGAAGAAATTTGTGTTTCTTAGGAAAAGCTTTTGGTTTTAGTGATACGATGGCAAGTCCGAATGGCTGCTGCATTTACTCTTTTTACAGATACATTGTTATTATAGCATCATGGTAAAAAGTACACATTAATTAATAATAATTAAGGGTTGAACCAACCGGTCAGTATAATGTTAATTATATTTTGTAAAACCTATTCTTTTAAAAAAATGCATTTTGGTAAATAACACAAGTTATCAATAAAAATCTAATATAAAATTGTCAGACAAAATATCAAAACAATAAACAATTGTTTGTTGCAATTTATTTAAAAAGAAAAAAAAACACTTCACTTTAATTTTTAATAGATAAATCCTTCAATGTTTGATTAATAACATGGTTTTTTATATATGTTATGTTATTACTAATGTTTGTCAACAATATATTCATTATTTAATTATCATATAAATTATAGTAACTATGTCAATTTTCTTTGCTCGAACATCAACGTATCATTAGTTGTATCTAAAAAATGCATATAGTTCTTAAAGTGGTAAAAATTCATTCCACATTCCTGTCTACAATGTAACGCACATGCATGTATGTTATTTTTGCCTTTGATTAGTTTCTACCGCATTTCCACGTTTTGATTGGCAATAGCCCAAGCCGTTTAATAAATGGCAAAAGGAAATGTAATACTGTTTTATTAATAATGGCAATATCACATTATTAATCGTCCGCAAATATCTAAACGGTATATAGAACTTTCTAGATCTAATAGATCTATTAAATATTGTACAAGTATTAATTCAAAACATTTTTACATTTTTAGATACTCGTACATTAGAATAGCATCGGTGGCAAATTACACAAAAAATGTGAAATATGATATATCAACGGAACTAAAACGTTGTTTATTAATCTTAACTAATCCTGATATATAAGTATGCAATTACATACATACACAGTTCAATGAACAATTTATTAATAATGTTCTCTTAAAATAAAGAAATAGTTATTACATTAAAATAAAATATTAGTTTTATGCAAATTGTTGATAATTTTTTTTGCTTATCTTTTTGTTAGTTTTTAAATTCACTAATATGATTGTGAAAGTAAATGTTGTTTTGTATTTTTATAAGCGCCGGGCGGAATACCAAAAACTAACATTCTCAAAATTTAGTGCTAATTGATTAATTCTAAATGGTGCCGCAAGTGAGGAAACTACCACACAAGAAGTGAAATCGGTTCAAAAGAACTTCAGAAATTAGCTTTTTTTATTAAACGATATGTTTTTCTACTAAATTTAATTGTCACTAACTAGAAGGTCATACAATGTGTAGAAAAAAAATGTTAAATAACCATATAATCGATTAAAAATGAAAAAAATCGTATTTGATATTTTGGAAAAAATCAAATTGAGGTGATTTTTTGCACAAAATTTACAACAAAATTGAGTACTGTGTGTCTAGTTACTTGACATCTCAAAGATTACGCAGAAAACGATAATTTAGAGATTATTTGATCTTTTTTTCTGTGCATTGAATAACCTTCTAGTTGATAACAATTGATCTGGAAATATAAAATCTAGTAGAAAACAAAATTGTGCAACAAAAAAAGCTTATTTTAACGTTTGGCGTCGATTTTGGTCAATCTTTAGTAATTTTTGCGTTTTAGACTCAATCTATTACAAACAAAATTTAACAAGGTTTTCTTTTTGGTATTCTAACCAAATACCGACGGAGGCTTATAAAAAAATGTCAAAAAAAATTAAACTTCACCTAATATTATGAATTATGTTCCATGAATACCGAAATATTCTCAAATTTTGATGCCGATCGATTGAGTCTAAAATGACGCTCGCAAGTGTCAAACAAGAAGTACAATTGACTAAAATCTGTTCAAGCAACAAAAGATGTTTTTGTCCTCGACTTTCGACAGACTCTCATCTGCCATCATCTGTGATATTATATTTTATAAATATTATACCTAATATGTTTCAATGTTGACATTGATTCATATCAAATTAATTTTATTCTCAAAGCTAATTTTATTGAGTATAAAATTCCTTGTTTGACTTATGGTTGTTCGTCAATTGATTGATTTTTCTATTGTCTAAACTTATAAAGAAACTTGTTGTAATTTTGTTACTGCATTTAAATAAGTTGTTATTAACTTTGTTAAAATTGTTAAAGAAGCTGTTTGTTATTTTCTTTTTCTTTTTTATGTTAATTTAGTTGTTGCCAAGTAAATGGTAAACGTTAAGCATGAGATAATGATAGTCTTATTGAGATTTTTTGTTTTTTTGTTTTTTAATTTCAATGGTTTTTCTTGTTATTCTTGTATGAATTTGATTAATTTTTGCCAACATTTTAATTCATTTATAATTAATTTTGTGTTGCTTTAAATTTACATGTTCTGTCAAAAATGGAATAATTTTTTGAAATGCATGAAAATGTTTTTTTTTGTACTAGTTTAGCAATTAGTTGGTTCAATATAAGATTTTGTACAATCTGCACATGGAATATAATACACGCCTTGAATTTTGAAAAATGTCTTTTTGCATACACACACACACACACACAGTTCAAAGTTGCTCGTAATAGAAATCATTTTGTTAGCACTTCTCACATATTTTATAAAATGTATAATAGTTATTGTAATTTTATATAAATTGTGTTATCTGATTCAAATAAATTGGTTCAAAAATGCATCTCATGTGACACATAGTTCAATCTTTCTTGTAATAGTGGGCATTGCGTTGCCACCTTTTTATTATAATATATTTTATTTAAGTTTTCAAGCGGTTTTTTTTAATTAGAATTCACATTGATTGTCACTTTTTTAGTATTGACGTTATATTTTTGTATTATTGAATCAGATTGGTACAAAAATCAAATATTTCAACTACGTTTGAAAAAACCGACAACAATGTTGTTGAAGCAATTAGTTTGTACAAGAAAATGTATTTAAACACAAGCAGCGTGTGGCAAAACATTTGTGGATGTACACAAAAAATTAATAAAATAATTTTTTTGAAATATTTGTGGGTGTATAAAATCCGGAAATAAGTGTATTTCTATAAAAGTTTTAATAAACATGGATCTGCAAAGTAACGGTTGTTGATATAAGTACCATCTTTTTTCTTTCTTCCTATTTTCAAGGAGGCACAAAATCTTAGTTTAAAGGATATTTGAAATATTTTTAAAAAACTTATTAGAATTTGTAGCTGCAGCTCTTTGAGGCTATTTACAGGAGTACCATAGACCAAAGTTCTAAAAAAATCTAGAGAGTTTAAATCATAGTTTAATCTATTGTTTAACTCAGTTTGTGATCTGAGATTAATATAATAATCGTATTTTAAATTGGTAGTGAAATCTTTGAAATAACTTTTTATTTTTAACTTCATTTTATTCTGTAAAATGTTCGCAGCAAAATGATAAAACAAACTTATTTAATTTGCATTATTGCTACGTTTTTACGAATATTGATAATTAGAAACATGTAATTCACAACATTTTTAAGCAATAGTATTATTACAATTTTATTAAAATTTATTTTAAATTTAAATGATCCGTTTTTACCTGAGTTAAAGCATAATATATAACCTATTTACAAATATAATAATGCCATATAACAGATTAAATTGACAAACTCAGTTAAACTGATTTGAAAACCTGAGTTAAATCATAATACATAACCTATTTACAAATATAATAATGCCATATAACAGATTAAATTGACAAACTCAGTTAAACTGATTTGAAAAGAGTTCTCAGGTTAAGCGCAAAATGAAAGAGCGGCTCTGTTTATTTTACAAACCATCAGCTAACTATGATAAAAAAAATAACAAGTTTTTGAAAAATTAAAAAAAAGAAGTAAAAAGAATAACATTTCATACCACCGAAACTGTTACTTTGCGGACCCATGTGTATTAAGACTTTTTGCTGATTTCGGTTCATACTACTACTTCTTTAAATATTTTACAATTTTTTAACACCTTGTATATAACTGGATAGAGACAAAAAGTAGATATTCAAAGAAAAAAAAAATCAAATAAAGATTGCAGTAAAAAAATGCTTGATTTAATAACTAAAACTATTATTTTGTACTTTAAATTAAAATATTAACTTATCAAAAATGAATTATTTTTAAATGAGAATAAAACCAAATTTATGATTTATGATTCTGTCATACTCAAACCACTTCTCATTAGTAATTACTAATTATATATACTTATAATATTAGTTCTGACTGCAAGATATTAGGTCTGTAACTTGATAATTTCTAACCTGGAAACTTCTTCTTGAGGAATTAAATTAAAAATTATCAAACAAAATATAGACGGTGCGATATATAAGGATTTATGTCAACCAAAACACACTGCATAATATGAAGTTCAGGGATTCTTGCAGAAATATCTTAGTAATTTGCTCTGCCTTGAGAGAAAAATGGCTTATAATGTACATTACATTTGAATTATATTTTGTAAATTAATAAAAAACTTTACAATAAATCAGATTGTTTTTTGTACTGTCTTTAATAACTACTATATAAAATATTCGCACGTAATAAATCCTTCCATTTACAGACATATGCTAATTTTTAACAAATTTTCACAATTAAAATATTTTCAAAAATAAATTTACACTTTATCTCTAAAACGTATATTTTATACCATAGCAATAAAAAATAATAAAAAATAACTTAAGACATCTTTTCATTTTATTTTATTAATAAGTAAAATAAGTATGTTCTATTTTTTAATACAATTTTGTTGAAGTTTGAGTTAATGAATAATTGGATTGGATTAGTATACATACATTGTTTTGGTTTTTTTTTTATTTTTGAACATATAAGAATATTAAGTATGTATAAAACTCACGAGTTACAAACTCATTTCAAAATATTTTAATTACTCAAATAAAACATCCTATTAAAGTACTGCCACGTTTCCAATAACACGCGTTTCATTTCAATTAAATTGTGTTTTAACTTTTTCACCGAAAGCTTGTTCAACAATAAAATCAGTGATTAATATTTTTATTGCATTAAAAAAGTCGTGACTCAACAAGAAACCTTTCAGAAATCACATTCTTTATTTAATTACTTTACGATCAATTAAAAATAGAACTAAAATTGTGCACTATTTTTTATTAATTATAACATTTTCCTATTATGCAAAACCAATTGTGTAACGGCAATAAAATTTGCATTATATTTGCCCGTCTTTTTTATTTGTTTTTTTATTAATCGGCGGTCAATTATGCGATATCCGATTGATATTTCTAAACCGATTATGTCGGAACACACAATTAATATAATTATTAGATTATTTGCTAGAGCGCTGTTTGATTATTGTAAAAGTTCAAGCTTATATAGAAAAGTGAAAATATACACGTCTTTTACTGCTGCAATTGATTACGAGACAGTTACTTCCTATTGAAAGAAAATGTCACAACACGGATAGAGGTTGATTTATTGTTGTATTGAGTTGATATATACAATAGTCATGTTGGAATATACAATGTTTATAAGTTGTGTGCATCTAATGGATAATATCATTAATTTATCATAAAAATTATTTAGTTAAAAAAATGTATGTAATTAATTGAAGTATATATTTTATTTTGTTTTGAAAAAACTTTTTCATTTTTTTCAAAAAAAACTTTTATTTTATTTTTGTATACAACTTTTCGGTATGAATTATTTTTGAAAGTAACAATGTTCAGGTAACAGAAAAACTATGATGTAGCAGAATATATTTTGTTTGTAGTAAGTTATACAAATGAACGAATATTTATGAATTTTCCATTTTTTTTATTATGTTTATATTAAATAGATCATAGGTCAAGCGCCTCTTCTCATATTATTTGCACCACGATACGCGCCAGAATTGCTCGATTGCTCGTCGTTTTAGTTAAATTAATGTAACTATTTGATTTATATAAGTTTTATATTCTAATATCAGCAAGTTGTGTAAATTGAGTTGAGTAAAAACGGTTTTTTGTGATTTGGTGATTGTACCTAGTTTTTTCTACAGCTTTGTTTTTGCATGAATTGGCAAAGATTTTTCAAACAGTAGATATAATTGCTTTGTTTATTTACACACCCGTAGTATTAAAAATATGCGTTCACTGCTAAAAAGAATTTTCTCCAAACTGAACATTGTAGTCAAATTGTTCATCAGTTGAATGTTGCATAGTAAATGAGCAGGTATTATGCAAGTATTTACAAATAAACTTTTTAATGTCCATGTAAATAATGCTAATAGATATTTTTGAATTTGTACTTGTGGTAATATTTTTATAAGACTACGTACAACATATGTGGCATCCGTTGCTCATTTGGTATACATTTTTTATCCATAATTTGTTTTTGAAGCGTCACCAAATGTTTCAGCAATGTATAAGTATACGATATACTCTTGAATAATTGATAATATTTATTGTCATTGTGTATTATTGGCATGGTCTTTGTTTGTATTTATTTAACTCCACAAAAAGAAGTTGCACATCGTCAAATTACAAAATCTTGCTGGCTAACTGAAGTTTTAGTTTAAGTAGGATTATGGCCTGTTGAAGAATTATTTGTTATTTAAATTATGTGGCATATTTTGCCAGCATAACATATTTAACTAACTGTGCGCGTTCTTTAGCCCTACGCACTTGTAATAAGCAAGCTTATTTTTACTTAGTGAAAATGCCGGGTTTCTAAGACAAGTTACAGCAATCAAGATAAAATAATAAAACTTAAAAATTATTAATAAAACAGTTAGAAAAGAGAATTCACTTCATCTGCACTTATGCAAATTGATCCCACTTGATCGAAATCTCCCTGTGGTCACGCGACATTACTCTTTTTCTAATCCACTTAAGTACATAAGTTAAAAATAGAAAAAGGTTAATAAGATGATTAAAAAAATTAAAAAGACTCTAAATCAAATATAAGAGAGCAACAATTAAAAAAAAAAATTGTTTACAATTTAGAGCCTGTTCTTGAAAAATTAATTTAAATATTTATTATTAGAATAGAGACAACCGGCAACATTGCAAAATCTACTGGGTCTCTATAAATGTCTGGGATTATGTAATCACTTTAAATGTGCCGCATTTTTTAAAAAATTACCAAACTATTTACTTTGTTTTGACAGTTCAACTTCAACTGTGTTTATCCACAACAAACTATCTCACTAGAGCGGCACAAACGTACATAAGATGGTTACATAATCCCTAACTTTTATAATGACCTTGTACAAAACTACGTATGCATCAAAAGTTTTATAAGGTTTATTGGAACTGCGCTTTTGAGTGAGCTTTCTGTGTTCTGCCCTGTACATTACTTATTTACACATGTTGATCTGCTTTTGCCACCAATCGAAAAATTTCTACCGTTACTAAATTTTATTTCATTTGCAGCTGTATCTAACACCATCTCCTATTAAAGTTTAGTGTTGTTTCTTAGAAAACGCAGTTGCGTATTATTTTAATAAAGCTTTATCAAGTTTTCCTGGTTACGACTGATGTGAAATTGGAATAAGAGTTGAGTATAATATATAATAATAATGTGAAGAGTTGCAACGGATTTTGAAGGATTGTTGCCCACCAGTACATAAATCAAACATTGATACCGACTTGGCATACGTAAAATTTTTAATTTCCTTGTTTTAGAGTAAGGAGCACTAAGGCCTTAGCTAGAGAATAATGCGCACTATTGGTTGTTAAAAATGTTAATTTGGGCTACCGCAAAGGATTAATGCTCAAGTTTAAACTGATGAAATATACAATAGGAAGTACAAGGATATAACTTGTTTTTGGTTTATAAAACAAGATTATATGGCCCGCAATTCTGATTAATACTTTGTGTGGCAATTAATTAATTTAATAAGCATATTAAATAAGAAAGTTACGAAGACCGACAAAAGAATTAGTAAGCAACCAGATAGTACCTGTTCAAAAAATGTCACTAATGACAGCAAGACAAATTTTTGCAAACTGATTTTTTTTAGTTTTCTACTGAATCTATCTTTTATTTTTTTTGACTAATTGAAAAGTTGAAACTATTTTGGAAATTAGTTTATTAGTTTTGTCAGAAAAAGAAAAGGGGGAATTAGAAAATCTTGTGGATTTTAGATACACTGGGAAGATTGTACACTAAAATAATTTGTCAATCAAATCAAGGTATTATCCGGTAAGTCCATACATGCAAAAATTAAACTGATAAAATGATCTAAATGTTACAACGTACAAAGTTTCTACCCATTAGACTTGGCTATACTAGGACCGTAAAGACCGCGTAAAATGCTTAACAAGCTGTTTCATAGTGTCATAAAAAATGATTTTTGAGTGTGTGAAGGGTCTGGTACTGTTGTAGTACGGTTAGGTCTAATGGGTGGAAACCTTTAGAATCATTAAGCCAATCTTAACTTGTCGTCTTGTTTGTATAAACTCAACGCTGATCTAAATTTAACCCTAACTTTGCTTATCAACTTTTTTTTAATAGATTGATAGAATTTACGATTCTAACTAATAATTTAAAAAAAAAAACTAATATAAACTAAAAACAGTAGTAAAATATAGTAGATCTTATCAGACAACAAAATGTATACAGTTTGTTTGTATTTATATTGAAGTTTTTGACGAGCGAAGTATAATTAAAATAAAAGTAAACATACTTTTTGCGTATAAATTAAATTAAATCTGTCAAACAAACTAACTTGTTCTAGCTACGTAGAAGTTACGTCTGATATATACAAAACACACCTAATCCGTTGAGAAAATACAGAAAACCGTATAAATTACAATAAATTGATTTTTAAATATATCGATTCGTGTTTATGGATGTGATGTATGTAATTAGAGAAAGCCATGTGTCCAAGAAACTTTGATGAATTATCAATGTATAAGAAAAATGTAATAAATTCATTATTTCCATATTTGTAAATATAATTATTAAAATCGATTTATAACAAGAATATTGATTAAACAGTTATTTGCAGAAACATTGTTAAAATATCTTATAAATATTGAATTAAAAATAAAACATTAGGATGATAAACTCTTTACTACTACTAATCAATCAAAATTATTGCATGACAAATACTTACAAATGACTGAATAGAAAACAATAAAATAAATTATTCATCTTATTTAACTTGATTTTAATGCATTTGTCTTATTTATTGGTAAAATTTGATCTCTCACTATATGTCAATTCAACATGTTCATAATGTGAATTTATTGCATTACAATCGTTATTAACCGTTGATTAAGAATGACAAACGGATTATAATTCCCGAATCAGAACCAAATTGTACTTTCTATTCTAATAAAACAGTTTTAAATGGTCGAGACGAAAAATGAAATGTCCGGCTGGATCAATTGGAGCGCAACAATCTTCTCCAGGCGACGCATAAAACGTTCCATTTTTTCGCATACGTGAAATGTGAAATGCGTGTGTGAACGTTTTATGTACATGGAGAGAAACTGAGTAAGATATTTGTATTATTTCGAAAATATTTGTTGTTACCTTCATACGGCAATTTAAAAGCATTTCTTGCTTAATGCATATATTTTTTACAATGAGGTTTTGCAATATGCAGAACAATGAAATTATTGACTTCCGAATGATTGTTGTTGATTTGAAATAGTGATCATCTACAATAAATCATTGAGCCTTCAAAAAATATCAAAAGTATGTATATTGTTTCAATCAATGTAACATCATGCGTGCTGTCCTTATTACAAAAACGTATATTATGTATATAACATTTAATTAAATTGTGATTGAATTATCAATAATTTATTGAATGTTAACTAAACAAATTATTGTTTATTATTTTGCTATAGTTAGTTAAATCAAAAATATACTTACAAAGATTATTGTTTGGAGTATCAAAATATTTATTGTCAGATAATGGTACAATTCATTCAAACAAAATTGGTTTAATGTATTTTTAAAACAATTTTATCTTGTAGGTAGCCTGAAGCTGATAGTAGATTTTGGAATTTATTTGGTGTTTATAGTCGCCCGTATGACATTATCTATAATTATTCTCTATTGAATTATATATATATATATATATGATTATGGATGGAACTTTAAAAGTCTGTAAAATGCACAAATGATCATCAATTTTATTGTAGAATAAAATGTTAAGAATATTTTTAGTTTTAAATAGTATTAGGAAAAGATGTTGTAACAACAGAAGTATCAAGTGAATGATGAAGTTTTCTAAACCAGCTTCAACAGAAGTTGATACAATTATTGGATTATTTAAAAAATGCAGATCTAATAACGTTGGTCTACCAAGTCAATTATAAGAAACATAAGTAAAAAATAAGTAACTTAACTATTTAGTACTATGTACATCAATTAATCTTAAAAAAAATTTCACCTTTTTAAAAACTACTTTGGCAAAATTTGTCAACATTTTCAAAGAGGTCATTAAAAAAGTTTGGAGTTGCCTTATTTATAGAACGGTATATATGCTTATTACAAAAATAATCGTATCAGAAGATTTAGTTTAAAAAATATTCTATTATAATCAATATTATAAACTTTGTACGATGTCAGTCTGTAATATGCTTATTATTTGTGGATGTAGATACAAACACTTTGTTGGTTAGCAAATTAGTGTTTAAGATAATAATTTGAATCTATTAGATTAAATTGATCTGAATCTTCTATTTTAGACCACTAATATTATATAAATTAACTTTTAAGCGATAAGTTAAGTTAATGTTTGGTTGATTAAATTGGTTTATATAAGTGTTTGATTTTGTATTTGTATGTAGTTAAAAAAAAAACAAAATTTATGAAATAAAAAACATAAACCAATAATGTTATACATGCTACTTTGTACAAGTTTTTATATATGAGTGCAAAAATACGTTGAAGATGAACCTCATTTTCACAAGAAAAGAGTTGAGTCTAGTCGAGTCCAATCACTTTACGGCCGATTTTCGATGATTTGCCCAACAGCGATAACATTGTAAACTTACCACACTGGGTAACTAGAGTAGCGCCATGTAAGTTTATAGAACTAACCATACCTGGTGTCTGCTAGTTGCGTCACCAAGGTACAAAGGTTGTTATACGGAGCATACCTCACTCGTACACTTGTTGCCGTTAACCAGAAGACGAATATTAAAATAAAACAATGATTAACACAATTTGATATGATTTTTAATACAGAAAAGTAAAGTAGATTTCTTCAGTTTATAATTTGAAACTAAAAATAAAATTTTCAACTTAAAATAAAAACTTAGCATTATCAATATACATGCATATGTTAACACAGATTTTAATCTTTGATTTGCAATTTATATTTTAATTTATCCTGATTATTATTTATATTTTGAAATACTAATAAATTGTGTTAAGTATACTCCACACGAGTCATTACGCAAGAAAAATTTAATATGTATGGCGTAGATTAAGATTAATTTTTAATTACAAGTGATTCATGCTGGTTAATAAATTAATTAGTGAAAACATAAAAATGTGTTAAGTACACTTATTTGAATTTAATAATTCATTAATTTTAATTTGTTAATTACAATCTAATGTCATTTTTAACTAGTTTATAAGTGCAGAATAAAAGATTTTAAAAAGGTTTTTTTTACAGTTTTAGAATGTATTAACATAACAGCCGTACAAGGTATTGACATTTTGTGGTATTGTCACTGACTTTGGAATAATATAAGTTTAAAATTAATTGTTCAATATCTATCAACTAATTATTAATCAAATTAACATTTTTGAGTTGATATGTTAGAAGTTCAGAATTTTTTTATTATTATTAAAAACAAAACGCTACTATATCACAAAATATAAATAACTCAACAAAGAACTAATAACTTAAACAAGCTTTCAATATCCAATGGCCTGAATGGGAATTATAAAAAAAAAAAATTTTTTAATTTATATAAAATTTCTGAAAACCCCCTTTGTTTGAAGATACAGGGTGAACAAAATTTGCGACAACCATATTCGATATTTGTTGAATCATTAATGTATCACACCCTGTATATAATATTATTAAAAAATATTTCCGAAATTTTTTTCATCAAACGACAAGGTTCTTTGACCAATAACGACGTTTATGCTTGGCTTTTGGGTTTAGTTTGAATAAATTATTTAATTGTTTTATGACATTTATATTCCTTATATTTTTTAGTTAAATTATTATTTTAAATTAGTTTTTTATTTAGAGAACCAAACACTATTGATAAGTACACATACTTGTAAATTTTTATTTTCATAAAATCGAATCTAATTATTTTAGATAATTTTATTGAATTATAATATATACTTAGCAGCAATTTGCAATTGTCATATTAAAATAAGCATCCAGCATATCTATAAATCAAATATTTTATTACAAATGCATATTATCACTATACAAATACTTTTTTCTAACATTGTTTGAAAATTAATTATTTTTAATTATAGTTCAAGTTATTAATCACATTATGTACGAATAAAGTTGTTGTATTGTTATGGTACGATAACATTATGATGGTATGGTTTAAAAGTTAATTTCTCTAATAATTGATATTCAAAAAAGAATTTAAATTCTGTTTTTCAAAATATTATACATAGAAAACCCCATATCCTCGTTTGACTGAAATTTACATTAGCAAATCCATATTTTTTATCATATTGAACATTCATTTGCTGACCAACAGCCACTTCTACTTATAGCTGAACTCATAGAAACTTGGCAACGTTGCCTAGTAGTCTTGTTTAAGTTCAAATTAAATACATGTACCGTTACACAGTAGAATGATGGTGTATCAATGGCCAAAAATAAGCTTTAAGCGAGTAAGGGCTGTTAAAAGCAAAAACCCTTTTTTGAAATAATGTTTTTATTTGGGGCAGGCAAAAAAATATTGAGTGTAACTTGTACCAAAATACTTTAGCACCCCTCACACGCTTCACTTCCTCGTGCTGCTAAAGCCGATTTTCAGCTCTTGGTACACTATATACTATTAGCGCCCTACGACGCTGCATATTCTTTTTCCGACTTGGGCAGCAAAACATCACTTTCCTATCTAAAATAAAGGCAGAAAAACTGTTTTTCAGAGCAGGCATACAAAAACAAAAAATTTATATAAATTTTAAGAAAAATTTTACACATTTTTATAATATGTGCTTTGCAAAGAATCATACTACATAATTTTTTGTTATAATTTAAAATCAATTTTACTTATTGTAGTAACGCCGGTGCTCTTGGTGTAATTAAGAAATGGACAGTTAAAGTTTATTTTACTTGCAAACAATATGTTCTTTTTTATGTTAATTACTATGCAGATGTTGTGTACTTCAGTGTAAATTTAACTATGATTCTACGCCAAAGACTAACGAATCCACCTGTCTTCAGTGTAGTTTCTACAACGTGAAGAAGAACAGACAAAGTGCATTTGTTTCGTATAAACAAAGCAGTGGACTTTTCATGCCATTTATGTTACTAATTAGTTTAAAATTAACTTTTACTATAAAAATCAATTTTCAAGCGTTTTGTCAGTAGAGCCTTTATTATAAAAAAATGTAGGAGTGTTATTTTAATTTAGTTAATTAGGTTTTAGAACAACGAACAATTTTGAATAAGAATAAGAATAAGAAATTTATTAATTCAGCACATTGTTTTTACAATATTAAACAGGTCAAAATATATGTAAAAATTAAACATTATTAATTAATTAACTCAAAACTTTAAATTGAGTGAATAACAATGCTTACATTTCTATATTGTTTTTTTAATTAAATAATATTTTAATTTAAGTATTGCATTCTATGACCTTTTTGAAAATTTTTCTAGGTAATTCTAGAAAAACATATTTTGTTAGGAGAAGATTTTAATGTACATAATACTGCATATTAAAGTCACTTATCTTCTATAACACTATCCGACTAACCAGCTATGATTTTTGCTTCTCTTTCTATTACTACTAAACTTAAATTGCGCCACATATCATTATTCAAGTTATATTAGTAAATACAAGTATGAACAAATACCGCTACAGCGGTAAATAAGAAAATTAAATAAATAAGATAATAATAAGAAAGATAATAAAACGATCCAAAGACAAATGAATACAAAACGATAAAGAGGAAGCAAGAGAGAAGAAATCGATATAGCCCTGAAAAAGAATTCAAAAGATTTTAAAAGAGTAAAAAAACATTAAGATCTTCAGAACAGTAAAACAACAGAAAATAGAAAAAATATAGAAAAGGAAGAATAAAACAAGAAGAAAACACAGAAATGACTACAAATACAGAAAGGAAAATGGCAGAAATAGAGGAACTAAAAAGCATGTTTAAAGAATTAATGAAGGAGATGGCAAAAAACACAAAGCAACTAAAAGAAGAAATTAGAGAAATAAAGAAAAAAATAAAATAAAAAAATAAAAGATAAAGAAGTGAAGTAGGAGAGAAAATAGAGCTGATGACAAAAATTTTAAACCTAGAAAACAAAGCTGATAAAGAAGAATTACAGAAAAAGAAATAATATTATAAAAACAAGCATAAAACAAACAAGAATGAGGAACGAAAGGAAGTGGAGAATTTCTTGAAAGAAAAATTATAGATACAAGTCAAAAGAGGAAAAGCACACCTACTACATAAAGAAAAACAAATAATAAGAGTCGAAGCCGAATTTGGGAAACAAAGCGGTAAATAATGAAAGCTAAAAAAAATCTGAAAGGAAGCAAGATATACATTGACAATAACTTATAAAGAAAGATGCTTACAAAAAAAAATTAAAGACACAGCAAGAGAAGAAAAAGGGAATAGAAAGAGGGTATGAATAAGTTACCAAAAGTTAACCATTCTTCTTTTTCTCCCTTATCGTCTTTATACTCATTTTGAATGTACGCCTCTTTAAAAATCGTTTTCCAATGATTCTTGTTTGATGATTTCTGCATCCAGTTGAATCCTGTTGTTAATTATAGGTCGTCTACCCATCTAGTGCGTGGTCTGCCCTTTGGTTTAGTGTATTTATAGAAGCGCCATTGAAGGATGATCTTGTTCTATCTAGCTACGTGCCCAGCATATTTTCATTTAAGGGAGGCTTTTCTTGCCACGTCTATTACTTGAGTTGCCTGATGCACTAATTTGTTTTTTCTATTCTTGAGATATATTCTCAAGTTAACAATTAACGGAGAGGAATATAGATGGAAAGAAGAGTTAAAAGATCTAAAAGAAGTGGAAGATCTAAAAAACTAACAAGAAAACAACTAAAAGAAAAGAAAAAGATACCCAACAAGACACCGCAATGAAATAGTACAAGAAAAAAGATAAACACTACAGCGAACAACAAATAGAAAAGGGACATTAATAAAAAAATAAAAAAAGTGAAAAATAAAAAGAAGAAAGAACTGGAACATAGAAGAAATGATAAACTAAAAACTAGAAATACTAAGAATAACGGAAACAAAAAAAAAGGGCAAGCGATAGTACAAATACTTAGAGGATACTATTTAGTTTGGACAGGAGTGCTAGAAGAAAAAGGAAAGAGCAAATGGAGGAGTAGGAATGATAATAGCTCTAAAAAAAATTAAAAAAATACAATAAGAGAAAAACACATAAATGAAAGAATTGTGACAGTATAAACGAAGCTAATAGAGAATGAAGCATGGACCATGCTAGTAGCATACGGACCGAAGAGAAGAAAACAGATTTTATAAAAAAGAGACTAAAATGGAGAGTAGAAAACCAAAACAACGGAATAGAAGTGCCAACGGCAAGAGAAGGAGATGAAATGAAAAACAACAACGGAGAATCAATTATTCAGCTATGCATCAAAAGCAATCTAGTAGTAATAAACACCAAATTCAAACACAATTTACAAATACACAAAAACACAACCAAACAGAAACAAATAGAACTAGATAAAGGACTAAGAGTATTAAGAAACAGGCGTAGGAAGCAACCACTATTTATTACAAATGGACATGAAATCAAAATATAAAAAAAAAAGAAAAAAGGTAAAGATCAAAATAAAAATATACAAACTAAAAGAGACAAAAGAAAAAAAATAGAAAAAATACTTATAAACTAAAAAAAAAAACTACAAAAAATACAAAGAAAGAAAAATGATACAAAGAAAATAATTAAAAAAACAAAAATAATAATCATGGATAACATTTGGAAAAGAAATGAAAAAATTAAAACTAAAAACTATTCTACTGCACGTTGATAATGGAAAGATAAAGGCAATACTTTTAAGGAGTCCTATTTGCAGACAATTTGGCAGTGATTGCAGAGACAGAAGAAGAGATTCAATACAAAAATTGTCTGAGAAAAATTGAATCACGAAATAAAAATAAAAGAAAAAGTAATACAACTGGTTGAACAATACAGATACTAAAGAACAATAATACAAAGTAACCGAAAACTAGTCAAAGAAACGGGACAAAGTAGGAAAAACAACAAAATTGCTTTAACACTACCATGGAAATATCAGAAGAATTAGTGAAGAAAGAAACACCAATAAAACATATGAGACAAGAGTAACAGGAAAATTAAAAAAAGGAAAACCCGGAAATGAATGGAACAGCACAATAAAAGGAAAGGCTACAAAAAGGGAATACTTGAGAAGAAATAATAGAGATAGCTAAACATAGAAAAAAATAGCGCAACTATTATTACACCGAAAGGTAATAAGGCAAAAGAATAAATAAATGAATAAATCAGTATTCTAAGATAAACATAGTAAAACTGAAAACTTTTTTAACAGTTTTGATTTTATACTGCACAGAAAATCTTACAAAACCATTCAAAAAATATGTTCTATTTTCTGTTATTAAAAAAAAAAAAAACAAACGTAATTGTACTTATTTTAGACAAAACAGTCAAAATAAGTAAAAAACATTTAACAAGTTTATCAGTTCTTGTTTTGATTAAACTAATCAGGAATATAAAAAAACTTATAAATTGACTGAAACAAAGTCAGTCGAATTTTTCAAATATTTTTATAAAACAATAAATTTATTGCAAGGTAATTCAAATTCTTCAATATCTCTTTTTCAAAATGATTAAAACAATTTAATTACTAATTCAAAAAATGCAGATATTTTTGCAAACAAATTGCATCTAATTCTACTATTCTAAATCCTTCTTATGTTGTACCTACAAAGTCTAGTAGTAAAATAAATAAATTTAGGCAACGGGTTGTCAAAAGATATATTGTTAAAACATTTTTAACTGAATTAGTTTTTACGTTGAATAAAATATTTGCTTTATTATACAAAAAATTATTGGAAAATTGCAAATGTTCAACCTTTACCTAAAAAGAGAGACAAGCTCTTTTGTACAGGTTTAGATCACAAATCTGTAAGTCTTATCAATAGTTTTTTTGACAACAGAAAAATTATAGTAAGAATTGATGGTTTTCACTATCACCTCAAAATCATAAATGCTGGTGGTGTTCCTCAAGGTTCTGCTTTTTTGCCGACTTTATTTTAATTTTTTTTAAATAACCAAAAATCTTAGTTTTACAGATTATTTTTTATACTTTATACTTTTCGAAGACCATATCTTTAGGTTAAAATGTATCATAAATAAACAAAGACTTTGAAACAATATCTGACTGAGGTACATCTAACTTGGTTGATATTTACTCCGATATATCATCAGTACTAGATATTAAATTAAACAACAAATCTATATATAACTCTTCTTTTAGAAGTTACAAATTTTTCTAGAACGACCATGTTGACATAGCTTTCTATCTAAAGAACTAGGATTTGTTAATGTAACCATTTTTTTTTTTTTAATTTTATACAAGTTTTTCTTATAATATACAAAATTTATATACGTTAGCACATGAAACTACACTATCCTTTTTAAAATTTTATTTAAAATTGAGCTTTTTGAATCATTTTCGATCCAAAATTGACTAATGACTGATATTTTACAACATTGGTATAATGTTGAAGATCTTTGCATTTTCTATAGATATTTTTATAGACATTATTCAAACGAAATACTAGACATATTGCCATCTACACAAATATATACTTGTAGTGCAACGCTTGCTAGGAGTTCTAACAAATATTTAGTAACAGTTCAGAGATGTAGGACCAAATCTGTTTTGAGAAATTTTTTCAACCGGACTATTTACACATGGAATACGGTTCCAAATTTATTATTTCCCAAGACTTATAATCCGCAATATTTAAGGTCAATGTTCACAGTTCACAGACTGCTTAAATCACGTCTTCAATGTTTTAGTTTCAACCAGTGTGGTTTTTCTTGTTGAAATTCATAAGTATTATTATGTTGTTGTGACATAAAATTTTCTTTAATTTTTTTATTGAAATAAAAAAAATGTACATTTTTTTAAAACTTTTAATGGAATTAATATGCTATATAACATGAAAATTTTGAGTAATGCTAATGATATTTGATTTCATTTTTTCCACTATTTATATGATCTGTTTACTAACCTTTATAAATATTATATCATAAAGTGTCATTGAAACAATAATAATCCCATATAATGTTGTTAGCATTTATGGAAATAATTATATAGATAACATTAATATTAAACAAATTTTTTAAACAATTACAAAATATTACGCTCGGATTTAATACAATCTCTTGACCTTAAACAAATTCTTATTTCTATTTTAATTAAATCATTAAATTTGTCCTATACTATTTTTATATTTACTAATGAAGCAACTTTCAACATCGTATGTTATATTTATTGTATTTGCAATCGTTTCACATCTACACTAAATATAATTACTGTTATGGTAATTATGTTAAATGTATGTAAATGGGAAACAGCATTTAAGGCGTCAAATATTAATATAAATCTAATTTCATTAACACCCTTGGATAATGGAATGCAATATAAGTGCTATTCAACACTTAAATATAATCTATCCATTTAGTTTAGTTGTTCAATTGGAATGCTACTTTTTGTCATATAATATATGAAAAGACTGCGAATATAAAGACCAAATGAATAATGTTATTAGATTACAACAGATCCGGATAATTTTTTGAACGCTTTGTACTTGTAGAATGGGAAATAATTCTATAGCGAGTACATTACATAAAATCCTCTTATTAGATAAATAATATTACTACACATTTAACAATCATAATTATATTTAAGGTAATAAAATATCAAGTAATTAGTTGGACATAATATAATATTGATTAAGATACGAATATATTTGTTAATTGATGGGGATTAATTATTAATATTATTTATGACAATAAAAACTAGGAAGAATTTACTTACTTACATTAACTGCGTTAGCGTAATTATAACTAACTAATTAGTTACAACATATTCATATTTTATTAACTTAAAGTCTGTGTTATAATTATATCTCATTAATCTTTAGTATATGATTTTTGCACACTTGCGTATTTAATATTATTTTAAAGGACAGAAATAGAAACAAATTTAATGTAGTTTTTAAATTTCATTAGTTTGTCATTTGTAAAAGATTGCATCTAATCTTAAATGCATGCATTTTATTTCAATCCAAATGATTACTAGTTTGTAAATAATTACAGCTCGCGATAAAAAAATCATAGGAGCGGAATAATTAAGCGTCTACAGCTTGATGGGCTCGGATTACTCTTGTTATGAATTGATTAACGGAGGAAACGCCGAAACCACTAATTAAAGCTAATGTTCAATTAAAATATTATTTTAAAAGGCAAACTGTTTACATCCCACGCTCGACATAACTAAAAGTGAAATTTCAAACAGACTCATTTTTTATAGCGTGATTTGAATGTTTTATAATTTTTATAAGATGCTGATCGAGAATCAAATCCGGAAGTGCGTTAACGGGGAAGTCGCGGAACGTACACAACGACATGCGACCGGTTTGCTCACACCCAAATTAATAAAACAAATAACTAACAAAATATTTGTTTAAAATATGTAATTGCTACAACTTCTTATATTTGATATTAATTTCTAAGTGTAATTATTAATTTAATGAGTAGGTATATTAACTAAAATTGATATAATATACATTGGTGTGATTTTTTTCACAATTGCATCACACCTCATACGTAACCTATAGAAATTTGTCGCTTTGCAATTGACAGATGTGTTACGGAATTAAACTAAACTGAATATGGTCCATCTAATACATATGTTGCTTCCGATTCACAATTCAGTTACTGTATTTACGTAATTTAAAAATGTTGCATGTTATTTGTATAACTAGTTAATTTCTTTAAAAACGTTGTTGTCTAAAGTTAATCCGAAGTTTATTTTTGTCTCTGATTGGCATACTGTATATTTATAATAGACGTTTTTGAGTGGGATTTTTAGTACTCTTTTGGTAGTGTTGACGTGATGCCAACTATTGCGGTATGATAAATTTTTAATAAAATATACAGAGATACAAATCTGCTCAACCGTGCGCCGAAGCACGGTATGGCGTTTAGTTACTGTGACATATTATTTCTTACTCCAATAGGATTAATTTACTTTAGTACGTCTGGTGCACCTAACCAGGACGACTCAAAAACACATATTGTCTCTGATCGACATCAACCATTAGACAAAGACAAAATGTCAAGTCAAAAACTTGAATAAAAAAATAAAATATTTATATATATTTATGAATTTATTACGTCAGTAACATGTGTAAAACTAATTTAATATCTTATCAAAGTAAACTATACAACATATTACTGTATAAATGATAGTTGAAACAAAATTTACAACAACACTACCAGGCACTACTAAACGACTTATTAAAAACAAGTTAGAAATGTACTTAATGTTGTGTTAAGTTATTGCACCTGCGACAAAACCATAGATTCTAAGAATCTATAGAAAGTATGAATTGCAATGACATGTATCCAACTCATAACATTAAATCACAAAGTTTATCAAACATAATCAGATGGGTTATTAATCATAAAGATTTATAAAAAATGCAGAGACCACAAATATACCTATTACTAAACTAGACTCAACCTGGCCCAAATTGTCCGCAATCAAGTTTCAAAATCCCAAACCGTCAGGCAAGCGCAAAACGTACAAATATAGTTTAAATTTGATGATATTTATTTACATTTGATTTTTTTTCTAAAACTCAGTTATAACTTTAGTAAAAAATTAAATAAATGTGCTAAACATCAGAATTAAAAATAAAAAAAAGCTTTTTAAGTAATAAATCAGCAAACAAAATCGCTTGTTGATGCATGGAAAATTATATAAGGCATAATTACAAAAACAAAAATGGCCAAAATAGTTTAGCAAACTCTCGGGATGTACTCTGTTTGCATCTAGAGACTACTCAGCTATACATAGTAATGTAGCAAAAATTAACTTTTGGGGGACTGTTTTTTGTTGTTGTGGATTTAGTGAGATGTTGGCTTCCATAAGTTGTCCTTAAACATAACTTACGCGTAGTAATACCTTTCGGTTTCCATCTCTGCGTAAATTCTGTTGTTATAATGTCTTTTTCAAACTATTCTAGATTTGGCAGTAGTTTGAGGTGGGCTGGTTATTGCCTTGCGGATTTTCACACAGTCTGTGGCCCGCATGCTGTCCCCGGCTTCTCTTTCCCTATAGCTCCTATCTTTGTCTGTCTGTCTTTTGCCTTTTTGTATATTTTTTATATGCACTGACATCCCGCTCTGTATTCTCTTTTTTCTCTAATGCGTGTGTTATTTATTCTAGTTATTTGGTTTGTCTTCAAATACGTTTTTAGTTTTCTTGGGTCTTTGTTCACTTTTTCTTTATTGTATCCTCTCTTCTTCATAAATAGTTTATGCAGTTCCATTATTTGCATTTTTTTGGCAGTCCTTAATTTATTAGTTTTACTTTCAGTGATATCCTTGTATCTCTATTTAAGATTACTTTTTTGGGTCTTATTGTTGCCAGGTATATGCAGACCATCTCAAAAGTTTTTTAGAGCTTTCCATTTATTTTCATCTTTTTTGGGCATTTTATAATGATTTTTGTTTTATCCACTTTGCTTCTCAGTATATTTTCTAATTCTTTTCTATCTTCTTCCCACGCTTTGCATTCTACTAAAGTGTGTTCTGCATTATTGTGTGTTTCTTCTTGACAGAATATACATCTTTTGTTTGTTTTCTACCCACTCTTTTATCTGTGAGATTAGTTCTCTTGTCCATTCTCCCTTTTCTCCTCTATTTCACTGTCTCCGCCATCTTTTTATCGTCTTCTCTCTTGCTCTTAACTTTGCTTCTTTTCTACTGGATCTTTCTTTTATTAGTTTCTTTATTTCTATCCTTTCTTCTACCATCATATCCGCGGGCGGTGTTGCCGCAATCACATCTACTGCTTCCTGTGACACCGATCTGTAAGCCGTGCTGATTCTTAACGAGCTGGCTTTTGAAGCTCCTCTTATTCTATTTCTGTTTTTTTTTTGTCTTCATGGCTTCTCTTCATGTTTCTGTAGCGTGTAACAATTTGCTTTTTGTTGCAGTTGCTATTAGCCTTCTGGCTTCTTCTCCTGGACCTCCGTTGTTTGGCATGAGTATATCGAGCTTTCTCTTTATTTCCTTTGTTTCCATGACCGCTTTCGTAACCTGTTTATTCTATTGTTTTGCTTCAAGTGTCACTCCAAAGTATTTGATTTTTTTTCTTATGGTTATCACTTATCTGTATCTTACCTGTTTTTCTATTAGTCCTCTTGGTCGATAGCCATGCCACTTCTGTTTTCTGTGTTGCTAACTTTAAACCCTTATTTTTTATCCATAACTGTATCATATCTATTGTCAGTCCTAGTCTTTTTTTTTAGAACTTTTATTTCTACGTCTATAGCTACTAGTGCTACGTCGTCCGCAAATGCCGTTATTGTTACGCCTTCCGGCAACCTCATTTGAAGCAACTCATTTAAACAAGTTTCTATAAAATGCACTAAATTTTTGAAAATATTGAAGAGCTCTTTGTTAAAGTCAATAGCAATATTATTATCAGTTCTACATATATAGCTGGTGCAAACATATCTAAATACAAACAACACTGAATTTCATTGGATAATATTTCTGAATCACATTCTAATTGTGAATATATATTTTGCAGCATGGATGCAACTCAATTAAATGTATTATCTGAATCAAATAAGTCATATCACGCACAATTTATAGCTAATTGTATGGAATTTTATAACCTAAGACATATCACATTCCCAACAATTGTGGTATATTTCTAGATTCAATATTTTCTAAAGAAACTTACACCACATTGCATTTTTGTTAGTAGGTTTTGTAATGTATGCGATGATAATCTTCAAATGTATCTGATTTTAGACAAGCCGATTTTATATTGATTAACAATTATTAAATATTCTTTGGAATGGTTTGCTGTCTTGTTCTAAAATCAATAATGTTGTTGAAAATTTTAATACTATTATCCAAAATGTAATTAAGTAATGTGTTTTGTTTAAACGTGTAATGCAGTTTTATTGTTATCTTAAACAGTATAACGCTAATTAAATTAGTATAAAAAAAGAAATTAGCGCACGTTCAATATAAATCTAGTGGCCGTCGTATTGATTATGAATTATTTAAATTGCTTTAATGGGAGTGCAAAAATTTAAACAATCATTTATATATTTGTGAATAAAATAAAATAGAACAAGATTTAAACAATAATCCAAATGTTAAAAAAGTAAAAAAAGTTGAGAGTTAAACAAAGCATATGTTTTTAAAAGAAGAATTTAGTCAAAATGGTCAAAACTATGTCGATTTTAGTAAATGGTATCATATACAGTGCCAATCTTATAAGTAAACTTGTATGTGCCTAGATCTTATAATACTCGTCACTTTAAATTATTCCAATTGGATTTTTATAGCAGCATTATGGTAAACATTCCAATTAGAATTATGCTTAATTATAATACAATATCTAGAACTTATTTTTTATGTTCAACCAACGTTTTGATTTTAACATTGTAATTATTTAAACGCTTTATTTTAGCACTAGTATTTGGTTTTACTTAAATATGTTACATTTTTGTTTTAAATTTGTTGTAATTTTGTTGAACAGCGTATTAAAAAAAGCATTGAAAATATTTATAGAGGTAGTAGTATAAACAAAAAAGTCTTAATAAACATGGGTCAGCAAAGTAACGGTTTCAGAGATAAAGAAGTTTGTTTTTACAGTTACAAAGATGTTTGAATTTTCAAGCAGGCACGACATCTTAGTCAGAAGGATATTCGAACTCTTTCTAAAACCCCTTTATTGGCTCAGATTTGTTGGCATTTTTTATTAATTTTTAGGTACAGCTCATTGAGGCAATTTACAGGAGTACCATAGGCCAATGTATCCAAATATCCCCAAAGAAATAAATCTAGAGGGTTTAAATCAGGCGATTTTTTAAGCCATAAAACAGTGGAAAAGTTTGGTATAAATGCTCTCTAGCGGCAATTGAAAAATGAGCTCGTTAAATAGAACCACATTTGTTGCCTTTAGTTATAGCAATGTTGTCAAAAAGATCATACTTGTTCTGCAGAAATTTTAAACAACAAGACCTAGAAACATGTCGCTTACAATATCATCCAAATATTTAATAAAGAATCGTGTCTGATGTTTAAATTTTATTAAAGCATGGGGATTTTTGTCGACCCATACATGCGTATTGTGAAAATTAAAAACTGCTTGTGGAGGAGGACTAGTTCCTACCTTGGTCGATTTTCCGCACATTTGTCCCCAGATTAAGCTCTATACGTGTTATAATTTTTTTTTTGCTTTAAGAGTAGATACCAACCTTTGTCTTTCAAATAAATGGCACAGTTTGTTGAATAAACCAGAATCACGCAATTGCGTAAATCCTGTTGTTATATGTCCTTGTCAAACTAGTCTAGATTTGGCAGTAGTTCGAGGTAAGCTGGTTAATGCCTCCCGGATTTTCACTAAGAATCTGTGGCACGCATGCTGTCCCCGGCCATTCTCTCTCCCTAGAGCCCCTACCTTTTTTTCTGTCTCTTTTGTCTTTTTTTTATGCTTTTTATCTGCACTGACATCCAGCTTTACATTCTTTTTTTTCTCCAATCCGTGTGTTATTTATTCTAATTATTTGGTTTGTCCTCAGATGCGTTTTTAGTTTTCTTAGGTTTTCGTTCATTTCTTCTTCATTGTATCCTCTTTCCTTCATGAATAGTTTATAAAGTTCCATTAGCTTTATTCCTTTTAGCAGTCCTAAATTTGTTAGATTTATCTCCAGTGATATCCTTGTATCTCCATCTGGGATTACTTCTTTGTGTCCTCATGTTGCCAGGTAAATTCTGACCATCTCAAAAGTTTGTTATCCGTCAACCTCAAATAGCGTTCCTACCATTTGGTATTTGCCTCGTTATTTCTGTTATTCTGCATTCCTTTAACATTTCTTTTCTCCTTCTTCTTATCTTTGCAATTTTGTTTGGTATCGTAGTTTCTGTAAATGTTATTTTATTTTTTTCTATTTCTTGGTATGCATAATTCTTCTGACCTTCCTTATTTCTTTCTGTTTGAATTTTTCTCTGTTTTGTTGTTTCCATTTTGCTTCTCTCGTTTCTCTCCTTTCTCTTCTATGGCTTTTATTTTGTGTGTTTGTTTCCATTGTTTGTTTGTTTTCTTTCTATATTCTTCCATTGTCAAACTCCTCATTTTTTTTTTTTAGTATTCTTGTTGCAAAGTTTCTTAGCGCCCACCGTTTATTTTTATCTCTTAAGTATTTCTTAATGATTGTTGTTTTATCCACTTTGCTATCCAGTATTTTTTATAGTTTTTTTTATCTTCCTCCCACGCTTTGCATTCTACTAGAGTGTGTTCTGCATTATTGTGTGTTTCTTCCTGACAAAATATACATCTTTCCTCTTTCTTGATTTTTTTTATTTTTTGCAAAAACTTTCCAAAAGCTCCATGTCCGGTCAGTATTTGTGTTGTGTAATAGCACGTCTCGGGTTTGTTCTCTACCCACTCTTTTATCTCCGGGATTAGTTCTCTTGTCCATTTTCCCTTTTTTGTTCTATTCTACTGTCTCTGCTATCTTTTCATTGTCTTCTCTCTTGTTCTTAACTTAGCATCCTTTTTGCTGGTTTCTTCTTTTATTAGTTTCTTTATTTCTATTCTTTCTTCCACCATCATATCCGCGGGAGGTGTTGCCGCAATCACATCTACTGCCTCTTGTGACACCGTTTTGTAAGCCCTGCAGATCCTTAACGAACTGGCTTTTGTAGCTCCTCTTATTTCATTTCTGTTTTTTTTTTGTCTTCATGGCTTCTCCCCATGCTTCTGCGGCGTATAACAATTTGCTTCTTGCTGCTGTTGCTATTAAACTTCTGGCTTCTTCTCCTGGACCTCCGTTGTTTGCCATGAGTCTACCGAGCTTTCTCTCTATTTCCTTTGTTCCTATGACTGCTTCCTTAACCTGTTCATTCCATCCCTTTGCTTCAAGTGTCACCCCGAGGTATTTGATTTTTTTCTTTATGGTTATCACTTGGTCTCTTACCTGTATCATACCTGTTCCTCTATTAGTCCTCTTAGTCGATAGCCAGGCCGCTTCTGTTTTTTGTGTTGCTAATTTTAAACCCTTATTTCTCATCCAAAACTGTATCATATCTATTGCCAGCACAAGTCTTCCTTTTAGTATATCCATTTTTACGTCCCTACCTACTAGTGCTACGTCGTCCGCAAATGCCGTTATTGTCACGTCCTTCGGCAACCTCATGCGAAATAACTCATTATAAACAAGGTTCCATAGTTTTGGTCCTAGTGCTGAGCCCTGTGGTACCCCTCTTGTAAGTTTGAATCTTCCGTTCTTAGTCACTAGGTTTCTACCCTGTAAGTAGCTCCATATGATCTTGATTGTTTTCTTTTTCAGTTCTCTTTTCTTTGCCGCCTCTATAATTGCTTCCCATAACACGCTGTTAAACGCGTTCTGTATGTCCAACGCTATCATTACACAGTATTGTCTTTTTCTGTGCGTTCCGCTGTTTGCTTCTTTTGCTATTGCTTTTAATTTGTCTATAGCTCCTAAGGTTGTTCTTCCCTTGGTAAATCCGTATTGTTCTTTTTCCCATACTCCTTTTTCTTCTATTTCTTGTTCTATGCTCCGTACAATGACTTTCTCCATTATTTTAGCTAGTGTGTATATTAAGCATATTGGCCTGTATGAAGTCGCTTTTCCTACTTCTTTCTTTTTTTCAATCAGTACTAGGGTGGCTTCTTTCCAACATTCTGGAAAAATTTTGTCTTTCAGGCATCTGTTGATTATTTGAGTTATTTCTTCCTCATTTCCGCCTAGAGCTGCTTTAACAATCTCTGTTGTTATTTCGTCCGGACCTGGTGCTTTGTTGTTAGACAATTCTTTTATGATTTCCTTTATCTCTTCCACTGTTGCCATGACTGTTTTTTCTTCTTCTTCATTTTCTGGTTTTTCTGTCGGTTCTCCCTGGGAAACAATTTTTTAATTATGACTTCTTCTCCTTCTTCTTCTTTTATGTAGACTCCCTTTGCTCTTCCTCCCAGTTTGTTCATTACTATTTTGTACGGTTTTCCCCAAGGATCACCGTCTATAGATTCCATCATTTCTTTCCAGCATCTTCTTCTGCTTTAGTTCCTCCTCCGTTTCCTCTGTATTTTCTCCTTTTTTTCTTTGTTTTTTGATTTTTCTTTCTGTTTGTATTGTTTTTTTTCTGCATTCTTTTATTTCCTTGCACCACCAGTACGGTCCTTTTCGCCCTCCTTCTCTGTATCTTGGAATTGCTTCATCCGCCGCTTTTCTCAGCTTTTCTAAGTATCTTTTGTATCTTTTCTCTATGTTTTTGTTTTCTGTAACTTTTTCTGTTTCCATGGCTCTCTTTATCTTCTCTTTGTCCATTCTTTTTACGTTCCATCTACCTTCTCTCGAATACTCCTGTTTTCCTTTCTCCTTTGTATTATATTGTATATGTTTGTGTAAACTCAGTGATTCCTCTTCTGTCACGTTCCATTCATTCACTATACCTGCCATTTCCAATTTTGCTATGGTAATGTCAATATGTGATTTTGAGCTTCCTCTTACGAACGTAGGTTTGTCTCCTTTGTTGCAAATGTAAGGTTTAACCCAGCTATCATCTCCTCTAAGATTTTTCCTCTTAAATCCCTCTTGTATTCTCTCCATCTCGGTGATTTTGCATTGAAATTTCCTCTTACTATGATTTTTTTGCTTTTCTGTTTTCTTAAACTGTTCTCTAATTCTTCTATCCACTCCCGTTAGTATTCTATTCCGCAGTTTGGACTGATATAACAGCTGTATACTATCATACTTTCTACTTCAGCCCACACTATTCCCTCTTTTGGTGTTCCCCATCTTTCCACTTTGTCCCTACATTTTCCCCTAGCTAAAATAGCAGCATCTGTTTTATTGTCTCTTATCCACTTACCATTTAGTTTGTTTTTATTTGGTTCACTCACTATCACTAGGTCAATTTCCTCTCTCTCTCTCTCTCTGCTGTTGCTATCAGTATATCGTGTGCCTTTCTTCCCCTCCCTATGTTTGTTTGTATAAACTTATACATTTTGGTTTATGATCTGCTCCTCGTGTTGTCTCCAGTTACTTGGGTCGTTGTCCTCTATATTCTTCTTCGTTTTCTTCGTTTCTTTTTTCTTTTCACTATCAGCTAACTATAATCAAAAAACTGCAAGTTTTTGAAAAATAATGAAAGGAGGTAAAATAAGAATAACATTCTTTCACTAAGATCAGTACTTTGCGGACCCATTAATTAAGACTTTTTTGTTAATTTTGGTTCATACTTTACAATCTTTTTTAACACCATGTGTCTATATTTTATATTTATATATATTTTTTTGGTAAATTTAAATTTAAATTTATATTGATTAATATGTTTTGTAATACTTTAAATTTGTAATTATTGTAAAAATGAGGTTTCCGTAATAAAGTAATTATTATTATTATTATAACCAATATTTAAATATACCCCGAACAGATCGCAAAAAGTAAATCTATAAAGTTCTACACATACTACAAGTATTCAATTCAATTCAATATTGTGTATCTGGTAAAACTAAAGAAAATATACCGATGTGAAGACACCAACAAACCCCACCAACAAAACTAGGTTGACTAAAAATGCATTTGCTAGGTTATTAATGATAAAAAAAAAATAATACACCATTCGATAGCTCTTGAAATTTCTGATCCGGTGATATATGACATGTCTAGTTAAAAAAAAATTGTAATGAATAGCTCAATTAACAAACGTAATTAAGCCTAATTAGCAAACGGTCACTTCAAGATTGCTAATTTTTTGTAAAAATATACCTTATAACAAATAAAAACGATCTACGCAAAAAAATTTGCCTGACCACGGCTTGTGTACGTACTACGGCTAATTGAAAATTGATTGATATATAACATGTCCTTTTTTAAATCAATTAGTTAGGCATATAATTAAAAAAACTAATTAACTGCAATTGTGGTGATAGCGCACTTAAATAAATTTAAAAAAAAAAAAAAATCTTGTGATAGGACACTGGCACGTAAAACAACTTCCAACAGAAAAATGCTTCTGACCACAGTTTTTAAAAAAAGTTATGACGTATCATCATTTTGCGCGACTTTCATTGGTGGAAAATTCCCACCAACAAAACTAGGTTGACTAAAAATGCATTTGCACGGTTATTAATGATCAAAATAATTAAAAAAGTACACCATTCGATAGCTCTTGAAATTTCTGATCCGGTGATATATAACATGTGTAGTTAAAAAAAATTGTAATGAATGGCTTAATTAACAAGCTTAATTAGACCTAATTAGCAAACCGACACTTCAAGATTGCTAATTTTTTGTAAAAATATACCTTATAACAAATAAAACCGATCTACGCAAAATAATTTGCCTGACCACAGCTTGTGTACGTACTAAGGCTAATTGGAAAATGATTACAAAAACTAATCAAAAATTAATTACTCGATAACCGTGCGTCGGAGAAAACTGATAAATACACCGAAATAGGATAAAGACATGTAGAACAACTGTCAATAAAAAAATGCTTCTGATCACAGTTTTTAAACAAGTTATGACGTATCATCATTTTGCGCGACTTTTGTTGGTGGAAAATCCCCACCAACAAAACTAGGTTGACTAAAAGTGCATTTGCTCGGTTATTAATGATCAAAATAATTAAATAAATACACCATTCGATAGCTCTTGATATTTCTGATCCGGTGATATATAACATGTGTAGTTAAAAAAAAATCGTAATGAATGGCTTAATTAACAAGCTTAATTAGACCTAATTAGCAAACCGACACTTCAAGATTGCTAATTTTTTGTAAAAATATACCTTATAACAAATAAAACCGATCTACGCAAAATACGCGAGTTGATTGATGCAGACGGTATCTGCCCTGGGGTGGTGACAAAAGCTACCCAAATGACAACCTCACCAGTAGAGGAACTAAGCGGGAACGAAGCCAATTTCTTATGGGCATTTACAAGGGGTCCAAAATCCAACGGCGGCCGCCATCTTGGATTTCTGACATCCGGTTGGGCACGGCCATCTGGGCGCGTCAAAGGAAGTGGGCGCTGGGTTGACCTTGGGATTTGGGTATCCGGTCGGGGCCGGCCATCTGGGCATGTGAAAGAGGGCGCCGCCTGTGGCGCCCTTCTGTGTGCAAAGTGTGCAGTACCGCCATAAGAGTGTGTGAGTGCGAGGGGTGTGCGAAAACTCGGAAAGAGTGGGATGGAGAATGAGTGCACGTCAGCGCCGCGGTGGCAGAAAAAGTAAGTTGGGATGGATGACGTAATAGAAATTTTGCGTGTCGAGACATGTTAAAAATTTTAATTGTGATGAGTCATCGATGAAAGATAAGAGTTGTGTACCGGAAGTAGCAAGTGCGATAAGGATTAATGTACCGGAAGTGCATCCGGTGTGATAATGGGTGTGTGCTTAATTGGAAAGATAAGGATGAATGTACCGGAAGTGCATCCTGTTGAAAAGTCGAGCTTGTTGAGACTTGTCTAAAATGCTAATTGGGATGACGTAATATAAAAGTGTGGGAAAATGTCCAATTAAAAAATATTATTGGGATGACGTCATGCAGACAAGAGCGTAAGTAGTTTATTGAAATTGAGCGTGTTGAGACTTGTCGAAAAATGCTAATTGGGGTGACGTAATTTAAAATTATTAACGAAAATTTTAATCGTGAAATAATTAGAAGAAAAGGATTTAGGAGCATTTTGATTGGAGGAAACAAGTCACGTGACGTTTTGCAATTTATAATTTAGTATAAAAACAAGGATCGGAGGGTTCAAAATCAGTCTAGTACAACCCTCGAGAGTACATTACTACTTTATCATCATGGCTACAATTTCAAACCTTGCTGACGGTATGGTCCGAATAATGGAAGAATTTATGGCGCGAAAGGAGACTGATATGGGTGTGATAGAAGAATGGATCAAGCACTGTTCTAAACAAATTCGTATTTTAAATACGGCGTTAAAGGCGGAGACGTCTATGGGAGTACAGCAAAAGATATTGGCGACAATCAGTAAAATGATGACATACAGGACTTTGTTGAGAGTACCTGCAAGAGCCGGAGGCAGCATCTCTATTAACGGGCAGACTCACGCTAATTGGGCTAGTGAGGCGGTAAAGTGGGAAGATTCAAAAGCTGCGTTTGACGGAAGAATTAGAACGGGAGTTTTAACCAACATAAAACACAGGGAGCCAACAGCATATTTTAAAGATTGTGAAATTTTGTTTGTAAGAAGGATAAGACTAGCGTTGAAGAAGGAGCCGTTTTATAAAATAAATACGGTATTTTGTGGTAAATTTGTGAAAACCAGTCAAGACGGAATCGTGGAAGATTTCAAGTACATAAACACAAAAAATGCTGTGGTTGATCGAGACTGTGAATTAAATGGATGGTTTGAAGAGAATATATCTGCCGTGCTGTTGCGTAAGTTGGAAGAATTTCAAGAGCGAGACAGCGGGTGGGCATTGTCGGCGATTATTAATTTGTGCATCAATATTAATAAATATAATCCGTTGCGAGGTTCATCATACTTGGATTTACCCCCGCAAATTAAATTGAAACACGCGTGCATTAATGTAAAAAATAAAGATGACGCATGCTTTGCGTGGGCAGTAACATCTGCATTACACCCGGTTGTAATTGATTCAGATCGAACGTCTTCTTACCCGCATTATTCGCAAGTTTTAAAGTTGGACGGCATTAGTTTTCCAATAAGGCGTGAGGATATATCAAAATTCGAACAATTAAATAACATTTCTGTGAATGTGTATATTATTAATAAAAAAGGAAAAAAGTATGTAGTCAGTCCGAGCAGAATAGCAAAACAAAAGAGAGACAGACACGTGAACTTATTGCTTGTGCAAGATAAATATTGTACGGAGGAGGAAGACGATACGGATTTATCCGAACCGAAATACCATTACGTATGGATAAAAAATTTGTCGAGGCTGGTTAGCGCACAATTGACTAAGCACAAGGGAAAAACATTTATTTGCGATCGGTGCTTGCATTGCTTCCAAACCGAGAGTAAACTGAAAACGCATATTGAGGACTGCGAGCAGAACAATGAATATAAGGTGAGTTTTGTAAAAGATGGCAAAATTAAATTTAACAACTATAAAAACAAGGAGCGATGTCCGTTTATTGTGTATGCGGACTTTGAATGTATATTAAATCAGGTGAATATCCGCATGGGCGACAAAAGCGTCAAGTATCAGCAGCACGAGGCTTATAGCGGAGGATATTATTTTAAGTGTGCTTATGACGATACCCTATCCTTCTACCGCAGTTACCGAGGTCCTAATTGCGCCGAATGGTTTGCGGAGCAGTTAAAGCAGCTTGCCGAAGACGTCGAAACAGTATATTTATGCGAAATGCCAATGGAAATTAGTCCGAATGAAGAACGTCAGTTTAGACGGGCATCATTGTGCCATATATGCGAAAAACCTCTGGAGTCTGATCGCGTGAGAGACCACTGTCATTTGACGGGGAAATATCGAGGAGCTGCACATACAAGTTGTAATATTGAATACCAAGACAGCCGCACCATCCCGGTGGTTTTCCATAATTGGAGCGGATACGATTCGCATATTATACTGAAAGATGTGGCATTAAAAATAAACGGGAACGTAAATCTGATCCCAAGCAACACCGAAAATTTTATCGCCATGATAAAAAATATTTCAGAAAGCGAAGTGAAATTTAAATTCATAGATTCATTCCGATTCATGACATCTTCCCTGGATAAATTAAGCTCAAACTTGGACGATAAACCAATTTTAAAATCTCAGTTTGGTCATATTGACGATGGGCTGTTTAAACTGCTGACGCGCAAGGGGGTTTTCCCATACGATCATATAAAATCTGGGGAAAATCTGAACGAAAAAGTGCTGCCAACGTATAATCAATTTTATTCAAAGCTGACAGAGTCCAATATAAGTTTTGAAGACTACGAACACGCGCAAAAAGTATGGAATGAATTCCGAATACAAACGTTGGGAGAGTACAGCGATCTGTACTTAAAAACGGACGTGTTGTTGCTGGCAGACGTTTTTGAGAGTTTTAGAGATGTATGTCTGAAACACTATCGGTTGGATCCCGCTCATTATTTCACCGCTCCGGGCCTTAGTTGGGACGCCATGCTAAAATGCACCAAACAGGAGCTCGATTTCATCAACGACATCGACATTTTAATGTTTATTGAGAAAGGGGTACGTGGAGGTCTCGCCCAATGCTCAAAAAGACATTCGAAGGCAAATAATAAATACATGCCCGACTACAACCCGGGCATACCTCAAAAATATCTAATGTATTATGATATTAACGCGATGTATGCCTGGGCAATGTCGCAATATTTGCCGCAAGGCAATCTCAAGTGGGTGGAAGGAGACGTGTCCGCATTTAATTATCAGGTATCCGATGAAGTATCTATAGGGTATATACTGGAGGTAGACTTGGAGTATCCCGAGAGCATCCACGACAGACAAAAAGATTTACCAATGGCCCCAGAGAAAGGATGCCCTCCAGACTCGAAGCAACCGAAAATGTTGGCGACTGTTTGCGATAAGAAAAAATATGTCGTTCATTATCGTAATTTAAAGCAGTATGTGTCGGAAGGTCTGGTTGTGAGGAAAATCCATAGAGTGCTTCAGTTTCGCCAGTCTCCGTGGCTAAAAAAATATATAGATCTAAATGCCGAGCTGCGCAGAAAATCGTCAAATGACTTTGAGAAAGATTTTTTCAAACTGATGAGTAACGCTGTGTTTGGAAAAACCATGGAGAATGTGCGGAACAGACGAGCGATTAAATTAATAACTAGATGGGATGGAAGATACGGCGCAGAAGCTCGAATTGCGAGTCCGTGTTTCCACAGCTGTAAAATAATGGAAGAAAATATGGTGTTGATAGAAATGCTGAAAAACGACGTATTGTTTACTAAACCGATTTACGTGGGTATGGCTATCTTGGACATTTCAAAGACTTTGTTGTACGAGTTCCACTACAAGTACATAAAAAACAAGTACGGAGACAATGCTCGACTCTGTTACACCGACACCGACTCCCTTATTTACGAGCTTGAAACGGATGATGTATACAGCGACATCAAGCAGGACATTCATCGCTTTGATACTTCTGAATACGCGCGGAAGAACGCTTATGGGATTCCTTTATTGAACAAGAAGATTCCGGGGCTAATGAAGGATGAAAACCACGGTCAAATCATGACGGAGTTTGTAGGACTTAGAGCTAAAATGTACGCATGTATGGTACCATCGGCCGACAACCCCGTCACAAAGAAGGCTAAAGATATAAAATCATACGTGGTGAAATCTCACATTACGTTTGACGATTACCTGAGGTGTTTGAACGGAGGTATAGAAATGGCTCATCAACAGCATTCCATCAGGTCGATGAACCATACTATATATACTATAAATCAGAAAAAAATATCTCTAAGTCCACACGATAACAAAAGATATTTGATTCCGGGAAGCCCCGAGACTTTGCCTTGGGGACATTACGCAATAATGGAAAGTTAAAGTAAGAGAAAAATATGGTGGGGATAAGTAAAAATAATAAAAAAAATAGTGGGGATGAGAGTAAGATGAGGAGAATTAAAATCCGGGTGTGTGTAGCCATAACTCGTCTAGTGCTTGAAGTAGAAACAAGTGAAATAATAAGAAGAAGAAGAAATACCTGAAATGGCAGAAGAATTTGTGGATCCCCTCGACGAGATGTTTAGAAACTTGGACGCCAGAATCAAGAAGGAAGCAGTCATGTTGGGAGGATCTACTTACCCCTTAAATATGTCGATGACGAAATATGTGTCAGTCGGCATCAGTCCTGCATTGGGCTTTCAGCCCGCCGTAAAAATCTGGGGTGCTCGAGGCCAGCTGGTGATGTCCGTCGAAGAATGGGGCGAGTTTCTAAATATCGATCCTACAAGTATGGAAATTGGCCGTCCTGTGATGTTTGGAGCGGATACTAACATCACGAGGAATCAGTACAAGGATTTCGAGGTGTTTAACGTGGAATGCAGAAATTTCAAAGTAATTTTATCTCAGGCCACATTATACAACTTGAGCCAGTTGAGACAGGTGATTGGTTGCAAGCTGGATCTTGTGAAAAACTTAAAGTTTAAGGAGTATTATGATGGTATGCTGCGTTCATGCCTGAAGATGAAGGGGGATTTGTATTCCAACATAACATCATTAATGTACGCAAATCAGAGTACAGAATTAATATTATTAATGAACGAATTTTTGTATTTCCATTATAAGCAGATGAGTTACGATTTCGAAGTAATGAAAATATTGTAATAAATATAAAAACTATATTAATTTTAATAAATAAGTTATTAGCATAATCTCGTGTTTGTTTCCCCCCACCACTTTAGTAGTGTTTACCTGGGTCATATAAAGGATTAGAGCGAGCGGCTTAGTAGAGAGAGATGAGAGGTATCGTCAACGTCACACCGGCATCAAAAAATTTAAGAAAAACTTAGCGCATAGTCGTTTGAAGAAGTTGTATGAGAGATATAGCATCGAACTAGAAGAAAAGAACAAGGCTATCGTTGCTGCGAAAAAGGAGTTGGAGTATTACAAGTCGGTGATAGAGCTTTGCAATCTGTTTACAAAATTAGAAATATAAGATGAACGCGACATTCATTTTATTGCATGTCTTGGCAAAAGACATTTTATTTATCACAAAACCGAAAAATTCGAGATACTGCTACATATCCGGCGAGATCAAGGACGACGGCAATCCTCTGCAGTGGGAAGCCATGGATCTAAGGAACGACACCAGCCCGAGAACGTTTCAAATCAATAAAACTCTTATTCCCGGAGTAGAGTCGAATTTAATGAATCTGACATTTATGTTCCTGGATAAGAATCGAAGAGCTCAAAATATATCTCGGGCATTAATAATCGAGGACGCTGCTTTTGTTGTAGAATCGCTTTCAAATTTTTTTACATTTTTAATTATAATATTTATTTTGTTGCTTATATTAACAGCTTATGTAATATATAAATTGTGGATTAAATATTATAAAAAGTAATTATATGGTATTATTTAATCTAGGCAACCAACATAGCATGCATGCTGAATATCGTGCGAGTGATAATACCCCGAAACAGAAAAGTTATGTAATTGCCCGCTGGTCTAGTTGGCTACGCATCGCCTTTAAACCAACGATTATCTGAGAGGTTTGAACTAGGATATAGAAATGGCTCATCAACAGCATTTTATCAGGCCGAAGAATCATACTATATATTATTTAATAAATAAAAAAAATTAAAAAAAATTACTCTAAGCCCCCATGATAATAAAAGATATATGATTCCGGGAAGCCTCGAGACTCAGCCTTGGGGACATTATACAATAATGGAAAGTTAAAGTGGAGATAAAAAAAAATGGTGGGGATAAGAAAAAATTGTGGGGATAAGAAGAAATGGTTCAGTAGAGAAAGATGAGACGTACCGTTAACATTGCAGAAGAACCAAGAAATAACGTACAGCAATTTAAATATAAGAAGACGAACCGAACGCAGAGTTGTTTAAAAAAGTTGCATCAAAAATACAGCATCGAACTAGAAGAAAAGAACAAGGCTATCGTTGATGCGAAAAAAGAGTTGGAACATTACAAGTCGGTGATAGAGCTCTGCAGTCTTTTTACAAAAATAAAAATATAAAATAGAAGCAACAACGTTTATTAATTTCTAAGACAATAAAATTGAGATACTGCAACGTATCCGGCTAGACCAAGGACGTCACCGATACGCTACACTAGAAAACCATGGATCTAAAAACGACACCAGCTCGAGAACGTTTCAAATAAAACTCTTATTTCCGAAGGGGCGTTGAATTTAATGTTCCTGGACAAGAACCGAAAAAACTAGATATATCTCAAGTATTAATACTTGAAGACGCGGATTTTGTTTTAGAATTACATTCTAACTTTTATATGTCTAATTATTATATTTTGTTGGCTATATCAACAAGTTATGTAATCTATAAAATGCGACTTCAATATTATCAAAAATAATTAAAATTTATTGTTTTATTTTATTCCCAGAAAAATACATTAAAAACCTTATATGTAAACAATTATAATTGGAGAGAAGATCTCTAGTAGCAAATCTGCTATGTACACATGTGACACGTAATTGACCGTATTCTGTATATTTTTAACAACGATTTCAGAAAATATATTGTTAATGAACAAGTATTTATATTTCCGTTTTAATTAGATGAATTATGATTTTGAAGTAACGAAAATACCTTATTAATTTTAAAAATAAATTATTTCTATAATTTTGGGTTTGTAGCATCTACAAACACTACTTTATATATATAACCAGGGGCTTAGCATGCGTAGTAGCATGCGGGGTTGAAGGTTAGCACGCGTGTTCGGGGGCAGGTAGGCTGGCCGGCGGGCTGGCCGGCGGGCTGGCTGGCTGGCGGGCTGGCCGGCGGGCTGGCTGGCCGGCTGGCCGGCTGGCTGGCCGGCTGGCGGGCTGGCCGGCTGGCGGGCTGGCCGGCGGGCTGGCCGGCTGGCGGGCTGGCCGGCGGGCTGGCCGGCTGGCGGGCTGGCCGGCGGGCTGGCCGGCTGGCGGGCTGGCCGGCTGGCCGGCTGGCTGGCGGGCTGGCTGGCCGGCTGGCCGGCTGGCTGGCCGGCTGGCGGGCGGGCTGGCCGGCCAGCCGGCCAGCCAGCCGGCCAGCCGGCCAGCCCGCCGGCCAGCCCGCCAGCCGGCCAGCCCGCCGGCCAGCCGGCCAGCCCGCCGGCCAGCCCGCCAGCCGGCCAGCCAGCCCGCCAGCCGGCCAGCCCGCCGGCCAGCCCGCCAGCCGGCCAGCCCGCCGGCCAGCCCGCCAGCCGGCCAGCCCGCCGGCCAGCCCGCCAGCCGGCCAGCCAGCCGGCCAGCCAGCCCGCCAGCCAGCCGGCCAGCCGGCCAGCCAGCCGGCCAGCCGGCCAGCCCGCCGGCCAGCCGGCCAGCCCGCCGGCCAGCCCGCCAGCCGGCCAGCCCGCCAGCCAGCCTACCTGCCCCCGAACACGCGTGCTGGCCGGCTGGCGGGCTGGCCGGCGGGCTGGCCGGCTGGCCGGCGGGCTGGCCGGCTGGCCGGCTGGCTGGCCGGCTGGCCGGCTGGCTGGCGGGCTGGCTGGCCGGCTGGCCGGCTGGCTGGCCGGCTGGCGGGCTGGCCGGCGGGCTGGCCGGCTGGCGGGCTGGCCGGCGGGCTGGCCGGCTGGCGGGCTGGCCGGCGGGCTGGCCGGCTGGCGGGCTGGCTGGCCGGCTGGCGGGCTGGCCGGCGGGCTGGCCGGCTGGCCGGCGGGCTGGCCGGCTGGCGGGCTGGCCGGCGGGCTGGCCGGCTGGCCGGCTGGCTGGCCGGCTGGCCGGCCAGCCCGCCCGCCAGCCGGCCAGCCAGCCGGCCAGCCGGCCAGCCAGCCCGCCAGCCAGCCGGCCAGCCGGCCAGCCCGCCAGCCGGCCAGCCCGCCGGCCAGCCCGCCAGCCGGCCAGCCCGCCGGCCAGCCCGCCAGCCGGCCAGCCCGCCGGCCAGCCCGCCAGCCGGCCAGCCCGCCAGCCGGCCAGCCAGCCGGCCAGCCGGCCAGCCAGCCCGCCGGCCAGCCCGCCAGCCAGCCAGCCCGCCGGCCAGCCCGCCGGCCAGCCTACCTGCCCCCGAACACGCGTGCTAACCTTCAACCCCGCATGCTACTACGCATGCTAAGCCCCTGGTTATATATATAAAGTAGTGTTTGTAGATGCTACAAACCCAAAATTATAGAAATAATTTATTTTTAAAATTAATAAGGTATTTTCGTTACTTCAAAATCATAATTCATCTAATTAAAACGGAAATATAAATACTTGTTCATTAACAATATATTTTCTGAAATCGTTGTTAAAAATATACAGAATACGGTCAATTACGTGTCACATGTGTACATAGCAGATTTGCTACTAGAGATCTTCTCTCCAATTATAATTGTTTACATATAAGGTTTTTAATGTATTTTTCTGGGAATAAAATAAAACAATAAATTTTAATTATTTTTGATAATATTGAAGTCGCATTTTATAGATTACATAACTTGTTGATATAGCCAACAAAATATAATAATTAGACATATAAAAGTTAGAATGTAATTCTAAAACAAAATCCGCGTCTTCAAGTATTAATACTTGAGATATATCTAGTTTTTTCGGTTCTTGTCCAGGAACATTAAATTCAACGCCCCTTCGGAAATAAGAGTTTTATTTGAAACGTTCTCGAGCTGGTGTCGTTTTTAGATCCATGGTTTTCTAGTGTAGCGTATCGGTGACGTCCTTGGTCTAGCCGGATACGTTGCAGTATCTCAATTTTATTGTCTTAGAAATTAATAAACGTTGTTGCTTCTATTTTATATTTTTATTTTTGTAAAAAGACTGCAGAGCTCTATCACCGACTTGTAATGTTCCAACTCTTTTTTCGCATCAACGATAGCCTTGTTCTTTTCTTCTAGTTCGATGCTGTATTTTTGATGCAACTTTTTTAAACAACTCTGCGTTCGGTTCGTCTTCTTATATTTAAATTGCTGTACGTTATTTCTTGGTTCTTCTGCAATGTTAACGGTACGTCTCATCTTTCTCTACTGAACCATTTCTTCTTATCCCCACAATTTTTTCTTATCCCCACCATTTTTTTTTATCTCCACTTTAACTTTCCATTATTGTATAATGTCCCCAAGGCTGAGTCTCGAGGCTTCCCGGAATCATATATCTTTTATTATCATGGGGGCTTAGAGTAATTTTTTTTAATTTTTTTTATTTATTAAATAATATATAGTATGATTCTTCGGCCTGATAAAATGCTGTTGATGAGCCATTTCTATATCCTAGTTCAAACCTCTCAGATAATCGTTGGTTTAAAGGCGATGCGTAGCCAACTAGACCAGCGGGCAATTACATAACTTTTCTGTTTCGGGGTATTATCACTCGCACGATATTCAGCATGCATGCTATGTTGGTTGCCTAGATTAAATAATACCATATAATTACTTTTTATAATATTTAATCCACAATTTATATATTACATAAGCTGTTAATATAAGCAACAAAATAAATATTATAATTAAAAATGTAAAAAAATTTGAAAGCGATTCTACAACAAAAGCAGCGTCCTCGATTATTAATGCCCGAGATATATTTTGAGCTCTTCGATTCTTATCCAGGAACATAAATGTCAGATTCATTAAATTCGACTCTACTCCGGGAATAAGAGTTTTATTGATTTGAAACGTTCTCGGGCTGGTGTCGTTCCTTAGATCCATGGCTTCCCACTGCAGAGGATTGCCGTCGTCCTTGATCTCGCCGGATATGTAGCAGTATCTCGAATTTTTCGGTTTTGTGATAAATAAAATGTCTTTTGCCAAGACATGCAATAAAATGAATGTCGCGTTCATCTTATATTTCTAATTTTGTAAACAGATTGCAAAGCTCTATCACCGACTTGTAATACTCCAACTCCTTTTTCGCAGCAACGATAGCCTTGTTCTTTTCTTCTAGTTCGATGCTATATCTCTCATACAACTTCTTCAAACGACTATGCGCTAAGTTTTTCTTAAATTTTTTGATGCCGGTGTGACGTTGACGATACCTCTCATCTCTCTCTACTAAGCCGCTCGCTCTAATCCTTTATATGACCCAGGTAAACACTACTAAAGTGGTGGGGGGAAACAAACACGAGATTATGCTAATAACTTATTTATTAAAATTAATATAGTTTTTATATTTATTACAATATTTTCATTACTTCGAAATCGTAACTCATCTGCTTATAATGGAAATACAAAAATTCGTTCATTAATAATATTAATTCTGTACTCTGATTTGCGTACATTAATGATGTTATGTTGGAATACAAATCCCCCTTCATCTTCAGGCATGAACGCAGCATACCATCATAATACTCCTTAAACTTTAAGTTTTTCACAAGATCCAGCTTGCAACCAATCACCTGTCTCAACTGGCTCAAGTTGTATAATGTGGCCTGAGATAAAATTACTTTGAAATTTCTGCATTCCACGTTAAACACCTCGAAATCCTTGTACTGATTCCTCGTGATGTTAGTATCCGCTCCAAACATCACAGGACGGCCAATTTCCATACTTGTAGGATCGATATTTAGAAACTCGCCCCATTCTTCGACGGACATCACCAGCTGGCCTCGAGCACCCCAGATTTTTACGGCGGGCTGAAAGCCCAATGCAGGACTGATGCCGACTGACACATATTTCGTCATCGACATATTTAAGGGGTAAGTAGATCCTCCCAACATGACTGCTTCCTTCTTGATTCTGGCGTCCAAGTTTCTAAACATCTCGTCGAGGGGATCCACAAATTCTTCTGCCATTTCAGGTATTTCTTCTTCTTCTTATTATTTCACTTGTTTCTACTTCAAGCACTAGACGAGTTATGGCTACACACACCCGGATTTTAATTCTCCTCATCTTACTCTCATCCCCACTATTTTTTTTATTATTTTTACTTATCCCCACCATATTTTTCTCTTACTTTAACTTTCCATTATTGCGTAATGTCCCCAAGGCAAAGTCTCGGGGCTTCCCGGAATCAAATATCTTTTGTTATCGTGTGGACTTAGAGATATTTTTTTCTGATTTATAGTATATATAGTATGGTTCATCGACCTGATGGAATGCTGTTGATGAGCCATTTCTATACCTCCGTTCAAACACCTCAGGTAATCGTCAAACGTAATGTGAGATTTCACCACGTATGATTTTATATCTTTAGCCTTCTTTGTGACGGGGTTGTCGGCCGATGGTACCATACATGCGTACATTTTAGCTCTAAGTCCTACAAACTCCGTCATGATTTGACCGTGGTTTTCATCCTTCATTAGCCCCGGAATCTTCTTGTTCAATAAAGGAATCCCATAAGCGTTCTTCCGCGCGTATTCAGAAGTATCAAAGCGATGAATGTCCTGCTTGATGTCGCTGTATACATCATCCGTTTCAAGCTCGTAAATAAGGGAGTCGGTGTCGGTGTAACAGAGTCGAGCATTGTCTCCGTACTTGTTTTTTATGTACTTGTAGTGGAACTCGTACAACAAAGTCTTTGAAATGTCCAAGATAGCCATACCCACGTAAATCGGTTTAGTAAACAATACGTCGTTTTTCAGCATTTCTATCAACACCATATTTTCTTCCATTATTTTACAGCTGTGGAAACACGGACTCGCAATTCGAGCTTCTGCGCCGTATCTTCCATCCCATCTAGTTATTAATTTAATCGCTCGTCTGTTCCGCACATTCTCCATGGTTTTTCCAAACACAGCGTTACTCATCAGTTTGAAAAAATCTTTCTCAAAGTCATTTGACGATTTTCTGCGCAGCTCGGCATTTAGATCTATATATTTTTTTAGCCACGGAGACTGGCGAAACTGAAGCACTCTATGGATTTTCCTCACAACCAGACCTTCCGACACATACTGCTTTAAATTACGATAATGAACGACATATTTTTTCTTATCGCAAACAGTCGCCAACATTTTCGGTTGCTTCGAGTCTGGAGGGCATCCTTTCTCTGGGGCCATTGGTAAATCTTTTTGTCTGTCGTGGATGCTCTCGGGATACTCCAAGTCTACCTCCAGTATATACCCTATAGATACTTCATCGGATACCTGATAATTAAATGCGGACACGTCTCCTTCCACCCACTTGAGATTGCCTTGCGGCAAATATTGCGACATTGCCCAGGCATACATCGCGTTAATATCATAATACATTAGATATTTTTGAGGTATGCCCGGGTTGTAGTCGGGCATGTATTTATTATTTGCCTTCGAATGTCTTTTTGAGCATTGGGCGAGACCTCCACGTACCCCTTTCTCAATAAACATTAAAATGTCGATGTCGTTGATGAAATCGAGCTCCTGTTTGGTGCATTTTAGCATGGCGTCCCAACTAAGGCCCGGAGCGGTGAAATAATGAGCGGGATCCAACCGATAGTGTTTCAGACATACATCTCTAAAACTCTCAAAAACGTCTGCCAGCAACAACACGTCCGTTTTTAAGTACAGATCGCTGTACTCTCCCAACGTTTGTATTCGGAATTCATTCCATACTTTTTGCGCGTGTTCGTAGTCTTCAAAACTTATATTGGACTCTGTCAGCTTTGAATAAAATTGATTATACGTTGGCAGCACTTTTTCGTTCAGATTTTCCCCAGATTTTATATGATCGTATGGGAAAACCCCCTTGCGCGTCAGCAGTTTAAACAGCCCATCGTCAATATGACCAAACTGAGATTTTAAAATTGGTTTATCGTCCAAGTTTGAGCTTAATTTATCCAGGGAAGATGTCATGAATCGGAATGAATCTATGAATTTAAATTTCACTTCGCTTTCTGAAATATTTTTTATCATGGCGATAAAATTTTCGGTGTTGCTTGGGATCAGATTTACGTTCCCGTTTATTTTTAATGCCACATCTTTCAGTATAATATGCGAATCGTATCCGCTCCAATTATGGAAAACCACCGGGATGGTGCGGCTGTCTTGGTATTCAATATTACAACTTGTATGTGCAGCTCCTCGATATTTCCCCGTCAAATGACAGTGGTCTCTCACGCGATCAGACTCCAGAGGTTTTTCGCATATATGGCACAATGATGCCCGTCTAAACTGACGTTCTTCATTCGGACTAATTTCCATTGGCATTTCGCATAAATATACTGTTTCGACGTCTTCGGCAAGCTGCTTTAACTGCTCCGCAAACCATTCGGCGCAATTAGGACCTCGGTAACTGCGGTAGAAGGATAGGGTATCGTCATAAGCACACTTAAAATAATATCCTCCGCTATAAGCCTCGTGCTGCTGATACTTGACGCTTTTGTCGCCCATGCGGATATTCACCTGATTTAATATACATTCAAAGTCCGCATACACAATAAACGGACATCGCTCCTTGTTTTTATAGTTGTTAAATTTAATTTTGCCATCTTTTACAAAACTCACCTTATATTCATTGTTCTGCTCGCAGTCCTCAATATGCGTTTTCAGTTTACTCTCGGTTTGGAAGCAATGCAAGCACCGATCGCAAATAAATGTTTTTCCCTTGTGCTTAGTCAATTGTGCGCTAACCAGCCTCGACAAATTTTTTATCCATACGTAATGGTATTTCGGTTCGGATAAATCCGTATCGTCTTCCTCCTCCGTACAATATTTATCTTGCACAAGCAATAAGTTCACGTGTCTGTCTCTCTTTTGTTTTGCTATTCTGCTCGGACTGACTACATACTTTTTTCCTTTTTTATTAATAATATACACATTCACAGAAATGTTATTTAATTGTTCGAATTTTGATATATCCTCACGCCTTATTGGAAAACTAATGCCGTCCAACTTTAAAACTTGCGAATAATGCGGGTAAGAAGACGTTCGATCTGAATCAATTACAACCGGGTGTAATGCAGATGTTACTGCCCACGCAAAGCATGCGTCATCTTTATTTTTTACATTAATGCACGCGTGTTTCAATTTAATTTGCGGGGGTAAATCCAAGTATGATGAACCTCGCAACGGATTATATTTATTAATATTGATGCACAAATTAATAATCGCCGACAATGCCCACCCGCTGTCTCGCTCTTGAAATTCTTCCAACTTACGCAACAGCACGGCAGATATATTCTCTTCAAACCATCCATTTAATTCACAGTCTCGATCAACCACAGCATTTTTTGTGTTTATGTACTTGAAATCTTCCACGATTCCGTCTTGACTGGTTTTCACAAATTTACCACAAAATACCGTATTTATTTTATAAAACGGCTCCTTCTTCAACGCTAGTCTTATCCTTCTTACAAACAAAATTTCACAATCTTTAAAATATGCTGTTGGCTCCCTGTGTTTTATGTTGGTTAAAACTCCCGTTCTAATTCTTCCGTCAAACGCAGCTTTTGAATCTTCCCACTTTACCGCCTCACTAGCCCAATTAGCGTGAGTCTGCCCGTTAATAGAGATGCTGCCTCCGGCTCTTGCAGGTACTCTCAACAAAGTCCTGTATGTCATCATTTTACTGATTGTCGCCAATATCTTTTGCTGTACTCCCATAGACGTCTCCGCCTTTAACGCCGTATTTAAAATACGAATTTGTTTAGAACAGTGCTTGATCCATTCTTCTATCACACCCATATCAGTCTCCTTTCGCGCCATAAATTCTTCCATTATTCGGACCATACCGTCAGCAAGGTTTGAAATTGTAGCCATGATGATAAAGTAGTAATGTACTCTCGAGGGTTGTACTAGACTGATTTTGAACCCTCCGATCCTTGTTTTTATACTAAATTATAAATTGCAAAACGTCACGTGACTTGTTTCCTCCAATCAAAATGCTCCTAAATCCTTTTCTTCTAATTATTTCACGATTAAAATTTTCGTTAATAATTTTAAATTACGTCACCCCAATTAGCATTTTTCGACAAGTCTCAACACGCTCAATTTCAATAAACTACTTACGCTCTTGTCTGCATGACGTCATCCCAATAATATTTTTTAATTGGACATTTTCCCACACTTTTATATTACGTCATCCCAATTAGCATTTTAGACAAGTCTCAACAAGCTCGACTTTTCAACAGGATGCACTTCCGGTACATTCATCCTTATCTTTCCAATTAAGCACACACCCATTATCACACCGGATGCACTTCCGGTACATTAATCCTTATCGCACTTGCTACTTCCGGTACACAACTCTTATCTTTCATCGATGACTCATCACAATTAAAATTTTTAACATGTCTCGACACGCAAAATTTCTATTACGTCATCCATCCCAACTTACTTTTTCTGCCACCGCGGCGCTGACGTGCACTCATTCTCCATCCCACTCTTTCCGAGTTTTCGCACACCCCTCGCACTCACACACTCTTATGGCGGTACTGCACACTTTGCACACAGAAGGGCGCCACAGGCGGCGCCCTCTTTCACATGCCCAGATGGCCGGCCCCGACCGGATACCCAAATCCCAAGGTCAACCCAGCGCCCACTTCCTTTGACGCGCCCAGATGGCCGTGCCCAACCGGATGTCAGAAATCCAAGATGGCGGCCGCCGTTGGATTTTGGACCCCTTGTAAATGCCCATAAGAAATTGGCTTCGTTCCCGCTTAGTTCCTCTACTCTCACCTGCACGCGGTGCACCCTGCTAGAAAACCAACAAGGCTCTGTCGACCGAATATCTGCCGGAATAAGCAGATAATCTCTTGCTAGCCAACAGCTACGGGTGGAAGAGCTGGCAAGAGTAAGGGTACCCCCGTATCCTTGGGACAAGAAAAGGTTCCTAAAGGCGGATGAATCTAAACAGATCAACGGCACGAGGATATGGTAGGCAAAGGAAGACCACCACATTAAAGATCCTTCGGGATATTCCTAGTAGAACCAATCACATGAATACAATAGTAACAGAAAACCGTACTGATCATGGATCTCGGAGTCCAAGATCCGGCAAGAGAGGAAACATCGCAAAAGAAGAAAAGTGTAAGGCCTCTCGGGTCGTCATCTGGCGAAATCCTTACACGGCAAGTGTAATACACACAAAGCAAAAAACTCTAGAAACCAGGAAAATGTCAACAATTAAAAGTATCGGTACCTGGAATGTGCGTAGCTTGTTCGAAAGTGGAAAAACTCAAAACCTATTAAGGGAAATAAACAGACTAAAAATAGACATCCTTGGAGTAAGTGAGATGCGATGGAGAGGGTCTGGCGAATGTCAAGTCGAGGGATACACTATCTACTATTCCGGGAACGACGACTCTAAACATTGGAATGGAGTAGGCATAATCGTCAGTCAAACTTTAAATAAGGCGGTAAAGAACGTCATAAACATATCTGATCGTGTAATTATAGTGCAAATAGAAACAAGACCAATAGCGTGCAATATAATTCAAGTATATGCACACACAGGAGATGCACCAGATGATGTTATCGAGTTGTTCTACAACGATCTAAAAAAGGCAACTGATGCAGTTAAACCGCATGAAACAAACATAATTATGGGTGATTTTAATGCCAAGGTGGGAAAGGGAAGACGAGAAGGTATTGTAGGCGATTACGGACTGGGAAACTCAAACGACCGCGGAAACAGACTGGTTCAATTCTGCTTGGATGAAAACTACGTCATCACAAACACATTTTTCAAACATCATCCAAGGCGCCTGTATACGTGGACGTCTAATGCAGACAGATGTGTAAGAAACCAAATAGATTTTATCATGATTAATAGTAGATTCAGAAATGCAATAAAGAACGCCAAAACATATCCCGGTGCCGATGTACATACAGATCATAACCTACTAACAGCATCTATAAATCTAACACTGAAAAAATGTGTTAGAACGCAAAAAGTACTCCGTATAGACACACAAAGGCTAAAAGATCAGACTGTAAGCTCAAAGGTTAGGAATGAAATAAACGAGAAACTAACAACATGGAGTAATAGAAGTAGGAGAAAGGTATCTAAGACCAAGCGAAAGGCCGAAGAAACAAGCATGGATGACCGAAGAGATACTATTACTAATGGATTCCAGAAGAGCATACAAAAACAAATGCGTACTAAGATATAAAGAAACCCAACGAGAAATCAGATCGAAAATAATATCAGCAAAAGAGGTGTGGTTGTCTGCGCAATGCGCTGAAATTGAAGCTCTTGAAATAAAGCATGACTCCTTTAACTTGCACAAAAAAGTGAAGCAGGTCGCTGGTAACCACAAGCCTATAAGATCCCAAATGCTAATGAACGAGCAAAACACTATATTAACATCAACAGAGGATAAACTAAAAGAGTGGAATAGATACATAAAGAATCTTTTCAAGGACAACAGACATGAACCTTATAATATCGAACTACTCGGAAATGACGGAAGTGACATAACAAGATCAGAAGTCGAACATGTTATTGCGAGAATAAAGAATGGGAAGGCACCTGGCCCAGATGAAATACACGCAGAAATTTTTAAGATCCTTAAAGACGATAGTTCTCTCTCAATAATAGTAGACCTATTTAATAATATATATAGAACAGGTGAAATACTAAGAGATTGGTTAAAATCAACTTTCATCACCTTACCAAAGAAATCAAATGCGAAACAATGTAAAGATTATAGGACCATCAGTCTCATGAGTCAGGTATTGAAACTATTTTTGAAGATCATCCATAATCGTATTTACCGCAAATGTGAAGAGTCGATCAGCGAGTCCCAGTTTGGCTTTCGGAATGGGTTCGGCACAAGAGAGGCACTTTTCAGTGTACAAGTTCTGATACAACGATGCCTTGATGTCAATGTGGATGTTTTTGCCTGCTTTTTAGACTATGAAAAAGCATTTGACACCGTAAACCACAATAAAGTAGTAGATATACTTAAAGAATTGGGATTAGACGGGCAAGATATCCGCATTATAGCCAACCTGTATTGAAACCAAACAGCAGCGGTGTTAGTGAACAAAGAACTGTCAGAAGAGGTCGTGATTCAAAGAGGGGTGCGACAAGGCTGTGTTCTCTCGCCATTACTTTTTAACCATTATGCAGAAAAAATATTTCGAGAAGCATTGGATGGCAAAAACATATGAGTAATCGTAGGAGGCATAGTGATCAATAACCTGAGGTATGCCGACGACACCGTTCTATTGGCTACGAACATGGAAGACCTACAAGAACTAATGACAACCGTTACAGAGCACAGCTTGTCCATGGGTCTTAAACTCAACGTTAATAAGACAAAATGGCTCGTCGTAAATAAAACCAGCGTAAATAACCAGCTGAATCTAAGAGTTGGAAATGAGGTGCTGGAACGCGTCAACTCTTATAAGTACCTTGGCTGTAACGTAAACGACAAATGGGACATGACATCGGAAATTAGAAGCCGCATCGAACAGGCAAGAGGAGCTTTCACCAAAATGAAGAAAGTGCTGAACAACAGGCACTTGGAAATCCCCCTCAGAATCAGATTGTTAAGGTGTTATGTGTTTAGTATCCTGTACTACGGCGTCGAGGCTTGGACACTTACGGAGGCTATGTGTAAGAAGGTTGAGGCTTTTGAGATGTGGACTTACCGTGGAGTGCTGAGAATTTCTTGGGAGGATCGAATTACTAACGTCGAGGTTTTGCAAAGAGTCAATAAGCAAACAGAAGTTCTCAACACAATAAAGAGAAGAAAACTGGAATACCTTGGTCATGTTATCCGAAATGATAAGTACAAGTTACAGCAGACAATAATACAGAGTAAAATACAAGGTACGCGCAGTCCAGGCCACCGTAGAACATCATGGCTCAAGAACCTTCGCCAATGGTTTGGACAAAGTACAAGATCCCTATTTCGAAAAGCTGCAGATAAAATTCAAATAATGAATGCTCTTTGTCTGCACCAATCATCAATCAGTATTTCGGAAATTCCAAAGTATTCCAATGCACCGTGCACGCAATGACGCATTGCAGAAATGTAACTGTTTATGTGTCGTGATCACGTGACTCGCACATGTATGAATGTGGTATGAAGTGAGAAGCTAATACATTTTCAGATGTAAATTTAATATTTTTCAAAACGTAATAGATTTTGGTAGTTTGTAATAGCGTAACAGACCATTGCAAATAGTAATAGAATTGTTACAAAAGTAATAGATTTTCCAACGCTGCTATGACTGATTTGTCACGTCACATAGATGGCGGGTCTCTAATCCTGCCATCTATGTGACAAAAGCAAAAAATAATGTAAACTATTAGTCGGCAATGATGCTGTTAACATGTTATTTAGTGTCTTTTATATATATTAATTATTTTTTTAGAAACAAACACTGAAAAAAATTTTTGCAGGAAATGGGCACGTCAAACTCGAACCATATTATGTATTGTAATATCAGTATGTAAATAAAAATTATTATTATTTTATAATTTATAGTTTTTTTATGTGTATAAACAATACCTACAGTGTGTTTTAATTACAAAATTATTTTTATATTTATTTAACTTGTTTTGTTTGTCGTTACCAATATTGTGTTTTTAGTTACTATTTTGTACTAAATTAATAAAGGTAGGTTAACATTGTGCTAAATTAATTATCACTACATATTAAATTATAAACTGCAACCACTTTGGCTGGTCTTCTTTAATATAGGCAACACTGTATACACAAATACAAATTAAATGTGCTGATACATCTTAAATCGTTAAAACATATAATAACTTGTTTAAAAACTGTGATCAGAAGCATTTTTTTATTGGAAGTTGTTCTACATATCCTTATCCTATTTCGGTGTATTTATCAGTTTTCTCCGACGCACGGTTATCGAGTAATTAATTTTGGATTAGTTTTTTTAATCATTTTCCAATTAGCCGTAGTACGTACACAAGCTGTGGTCAGGCAAATTTTTTTGCGTAGATCGGTTTTATTTGTTATAAGGTATATTTTTACAAAAAATTAGCAATCTTGAAGTGTCGGTTTGCTAATTAGGTGTAATTAAGCTTGTTAATTAAGCCATTCATTACGAATTTTTTTTAACTACACATGTTATATATCACCGGATCAGAAATTTCAAGAGCTATCGAATGGTGTATTTATTTAATTATTTTGATCATTAATAACCGAGCAAATGCATAACTTGTTTAAAAACTGTGGTCAGAAGCATTTTTCTGTTGGAAGTTGTTTTACGTGCCAGTGTCCTATCACAAGATTTTTTTTTTATTATTATTTATTTAAGTGCGCTATCACCACAATTGCAGTTAATTAGTTTTTTTAATTATTTGCCTTACTAATTGATTTAAAAAAGGACATGTTATATATCACTAAACGCGGATTTGAATTTGCTATCTTTTTGGTGTATTTATCAGTTTTCTCCGTCGCACGGTTATCGAGTAATTAATTTTAGATTAATTTTTTAATCAATTTTCAATTAGCCGTAGTACGTACACAAGCCGTGGTCAGGCAAACTTTTTTGAGTAGATCGTTTTTATTTGTTATAAGGTATATTTTTACAAAAAATTAGCAATCATGAAGTGACCGTTTGCTAATTAGGCTTAATTAAGTTTGTTAATTGAGCTATTCATTACAATTTTTTTTTAATTAGACATGTTATATATCATCGATCAGAAATTACTAAAGAGCTATCGAATGGTGTATTTATTTATTTTTTTTGATCATTATTAACCGAGCAAATGCATTTTTAGTCAACCTAGTTTTGTTGGTGGGGTTTGTTGGTGTCTTCACATCGGTAGAAAATATATGTTTCTGTACCGATCCATGAAAACGCACATAAAACTTACACAAAGATACAATAATATAAAGGGCTAACACAGAAATTAAATGCATTTGGGATTTAAAGAACCTATTTATTATGAACTACAGAGCTATTAGATAATTAATTAATTATATATTAGCTTAACCTCGATTACATCTACCTGGCTTCTTCGTGGTGCTAAAAGCGGTGTGCTGCTAAAGCCTATTTTCGGCCGTTGGTATGTACACTATATACTATTTTATTAATACATATATGAATGGTAATGTATCATTATCAAGTACTATAAAAAAATGGTTTTTATTTTATCTGTGACTTTGTGATTGGCAGTCACTCTATGCACATAAACATGTTGTATCTATTTTGCAATTGAGTTATTGAGATAGTTCGGTTATAAATATTATAAATGATATGTCAGATATATCATTTATAATATTTTATTTTTATTATTGTTATTTATAATTTTTATATTTTATGTATTAATTATAAATAAAAACATGCTCTTAAAATATCAATCTACAATAAAATCGATAATCATTTGTGCATTTTACATATTTTAAAAGTTTTTTCTATTTTTATTTATATAATTCAAGATAGATAGACGGTGTCATACAAACATTAGAATATATTTCTACAAATTTAATAATCAAAAAAAAAATAAGATTCTTAACGCACGCTGATTCTATCTAATGTCTGCAATATATAAATATTTTATTTTAAATTCACTTGGTAACTAGTTATTATATAATTGTCTAGAATACACATATGGCAAGGTAATATATGGTTTAGAAATCATATTTCTTTAAATTGCTTTGAATTTAAGTGTATAAACATTTTGAAATGAATACGTATTGCATTATGTCTCATAATTTAAATGGCTTATAATTATGCTTGATACACTTACATCAACATTCAATTTGAACTTAGTGAATACCATTTGCATTTATTTTGATTTATTTTGTGTTTGAAATGCAAATAGCAATATAAATCATCCTTATAATTGACTCGATTGTTAGAAGGCCCACATGAGCACATTTTGCATACGCAAGGAGATGAATGGAAAGTGTCGAATACGATTAACTCAATTAAAAATTCACATTTTTTAAATGAAGATCTTTTGGTATCGGTGACACCTCCCAAGATAACAATGGATGAGGTTAAGAGCATATGGACCTTGACATTGTTGTAACATATTTCTTGCGTCTACCTACTCATTTGGTTGTCGTGTGTCGCATGTAAAAAAGAAATCTCTTTAACCTTGTCAACTTATTTGACTGCTGTAGCAATTAAATATAGATGCCAGGCATAAATGGATTATACATTGAATATAATAATATGTTGTATTATAATTACACAGAAAGAATGCAAAATTGTTTAATACGTTTCACATAAAGTTTAATAATAATTATCTGAGATATTAATTAATTAAAGGTTATATTCAATTAAGAACATTACTTTTTATGTATGTTAGTTTTCATAAACAAATAGTAACGTTGTGTTGTCACTTATAAATAAAACGCCAAACATAATACATTATGATTTATTTAAATAATTTAAACGTCATTCCAGTTTAATAATTAGCAAAATTTGAATTGTTATTTTTTAGTCATCTTTGCTTAATGGGGACACATTGGTGCTAAAACGTTCTGCCTGAATTAATAATATATCATAATTTTGTAATAGCTTTTATAGTAGAAATTGAAACAATAAATTGTTATTACTTAAATTAACACCAGTTCGTATCAGTTTTAAAGTGTTTTGTAATTGTTTAGTGTCCTTAGTGATATGTATTGGAAAAATGAGATAAAACACTCCGAAAATATTGGTGGTGTGCGATATTAGTTCTACATAAGCATGTGCATGATGAGCATAATTGATTATTTCAATAATCAATTATGTAATATTCAACTAATTTAATAATCAATTGAGTGAGTATTTTGGCTTACTTCATTGGCAAAAGGAACGTACCTATTATGTTAAAAAATAACTGCTAAAGGTTTACTATAATCCCGATTCTCTAAATTCGTTTTATCACACATTATTAGGCAACTTTTGTTACAATGGTGCTTAAAGTGCAGTGTGTATTTATACATAAACGCCTGTATTTGTTCTATTTTGTAGTATTGTTCACATAATAAAAATATAGTTGTGCAAATTGCTGGGATTACTTTACTAAGATCTTATTGCCACTGTGGCCGGAATAACAACTAATGCATGTGCCGGTGTTGCCATTCATATGTGGAATTACTTTTTAAGCTCTTAGCGCCACTGTGGCTGGAATGATAACTATTGCATGTGCCGGTGTTGCCATTCAAATATGTGGGATAACTTTTTAAGCTTTTAGCGCCATGGTGGTTGAAATGTCAATTAATGCATGTTGCTACACGTGCTTATATCATATGATTGATATGTTTGTGTTTATATGCTGTAGAATTTAAAATACCGAAGAACGATTTAACACTTTCAAATAAAATTGAGGTTCTGAATTAAGTTTTTTGTGTTAATTTTGCGTAATCGGACCAGCCGCTTAATCAAACCAAAACAAGCCGCTCCCGATGTGGTCCGATTAAGCGAAATCGACTGTATTTAAAAAGAATTTTCAGGTTAAATTAAATGTAAACAAAACATGACTTTCGAATTGATAATATGTATGTAAAAAGATGTGAACATAGCAAAAAGTCAACAACGGCTCGTTTACCAATCTGCCGCCAGGTAGCGTATTGCTTAGCTAAGATCCGCAATACTTTAAATAAAATATTTTTTTACGCGCGCGTCTAGCCAACCCTTACCCTGGCCCATAAAAAAATTAAAAATAAAATGTTGGCATCATTTTGTCAAAAAAAATTATAAAAAGTGAGGGGGTTGTTTGGTTAGATGCGCGCCATAATCATTTAATCCAGATTGCACAATTATTAATTTTATTTATTTATTACTATGTGAACAATACTTGCTAAGTAGAATGAATATAGGCATATATGTATGACTGCAAACTACACTTTAAGCAGCATGATAATAAAAGTTGCCTAATAATGTGTGAAAAAACGTATTTTTAATTGTTGTTTAAAATTGTTTAAAGCAGGAGAGCAAGGCAAATTTTTAGCAATTTTAGTAAAATATACACATATCGGGATTGTAGTAAACTTTTTTCAAATTTTAATAACTTATTAAGTAACTGAACATAATAGTAATTATTAATTAAGAAATAACAATATTTTTAATTGTTAATATTAACATAAATATCACAAAAACAAAAATATCGGCTGTGAATTAAATGTAATTAGGGAGATGCGTCATGCGATGCGAGTTTATCGATTAATACTAAACTTTTTAAATACTTTCTGAAGAACCGCATAGCTTGCTTCCACTTTTCGGTCCTTGCCTGTAAACGATTATAAAAATAGTAACTACTTTCTTGAGAACGGCATCTTGCACTTTTTGGTGCTTGCTATATGAATGCGTTGCGAGTCCCATAATCGATTATAAAAATAGTAACTGTAGCTTCCACTTCTTTGTTGATTTCAATAAGATGCTATTTTAATAGAAAAAATACAGCAAGAAAAAACACATATTATAAACAGAAATAAACGCAATAGCAAGCCGTTCACAGAAAATGTAAAAATAATTTTAATACATCCCTTGCTTTTATAGCATTCAGGTAACATTTTAATAGCCCGTTCCGTACAGGTATAAAAGGTGGAAGATTGTTAAGCACTCACTAACCTAATGGTGGGGGTCCTTTAGGTTAGGAGGCTACTAATGAGCTAATCCGATAAGTCAAAGTAATAAAGCCGGTATATCTTTGAGCACACTATACCAAGTTGACAAACTCGTTCATCTCGAGATTAAGTTGAACGAACAAAGTCGGGCAGTTATAGTTTTCAGAAAGATTTAGGATTTTTAATATTTTGAAAGTAATTATTTTTTAACTGCTAGTTTTGCATATTCGTAAATAAACTTGTACAGTTGGCTAAAGACGCTATTTTTTACGTTATTTTATTATAGCAAAATTGCAACAATTGATTGTTGACAAGAATTTTTATTTTTTACTGATTTTACTGAAAACCTCTCATTTGATTAAAAACAGTGTAGTAAATATTTATGCAAGTTTTATTTTGAGCTGTACAATATTATCAAGAAACGAATGCAGTTTGTTAAGATAGTTTTTTAAGATTTTTTTTTTAATTATTTTTTATTCATTTTCGTAAATTTAAGCATTAACTTTAAAAGAAATATTTTCAAAAATATTAATTTTTAAAAAATATATTTAAAAAAATTGATTTTATTACTTAATGTGTAGGAGTTTTATATTATTTTTGTTTTTGATATTGAAAGTGTGTTTGTGTATTTGTAAGTGTTTGGAAAAAGTAGAGTTGTGATTTTTGTGTGTGTGTTCTTTGAGTCTGTATTTAAGTGCTCTACCAGTTATAATATAAAACTCCTACACCAATGTAAAAAATGACAATACTAGAATCATATGAAATATACAAGTTAAAAGCAATAAAAACTACAGATGCCCAAACGAACAAATCAATAACCCATACCAACATATCTATACGTTTTTAAAAAACAATAACCACATTACAGTTAATCACTCAACAACAATAACCACACTACACAATAACCAATCAATCAGAGCTATTCTCTATGTACATTGCTAGAATGTAAGCAAGATATATTGCTAGCTAACAATATGAACTGTCATTTTAACAAACCTTACTTGCTAACAAAATGACATGTCATTTTAACAAATTATGATTACTAACAATATGAACTGTCACTTTAACAAAATTCATTTTTATATATTATTATTATTTTATCTAGAGATTTGCCACGCTTCCAGATGTGATGATTGTTTATATTGTTAGCAAACAAGATTTATTAACATGACAGTTCATATTGTTAAGTAGCAAGATTTGTTAAAATGACATTTCATATTCATAGCTAGCAATATATCTTGCTTACATTCTAGCAATATGCATAGAGAATAGCCCCGAATGTAACAGTAACCACAACAAATTTACACCACCCGCAACATACAACAACACCTGTGAAAAGAAAAGTTTTGTTAATAAAATCATCTATGTAACACATATATATTTATAATTTATGTAATATTTTTAGAACTGATGATGGCCTAACTGCCTAAACCAGTCTTAATAAAAATTAAAATTAAAATTAGCACAATAAAGTATATATAAATTTTATTAAAATACTCTAACCTCAAATATTTTTAATAATTCTTAACCTATAAGTTTGTTTACATTTGCAACTTAAATATAATTTTATTTCTACGGCCGGGTTTGTTTTATTTTATTTATTTTGAATTCGTATTACCTTCGTAGCGCAGTGGTAGAGTCTCCAACTACCGACTGTGCGGCTCGAGTTTGATTCTCCTCAATATCAAAACTTTTTCTTTTAAATTTACATTTTTAAACTAATTTATTTTAATACTAATATTTCTTTACGAGGCTTTCCACTGTTTGTTTAATTAAAAGGCCCTGCGGTGTGAAGAGAAGTTTATTCTTTGTTATGTGTTTTTTGTTTATTTTTGCATTATATACCTATTATGTCTGATGACATTGTATGCAAATCGTGTGGGAAAGATGTAAAAAAACATGTCACCTGTTGTAAATTTGCAAAGCAATCCAAGCTGCATTCTCAAAATATCAGGAATGTGGGTGGATTCGAATGGAAAAGTTTTTTGTTGAAAAGAGCTTAAATTAAAATGTAATTGTAACATTGAAATTAAGGTTTTAAAAAATTGAATAACTGATTTAAATTTAAAAAAAAACTACAATAGCACATGCCATGAATCTCTACTTGTTATATCAAATTTATTCAGTACACTCAACATCAGGGATAGTGGAACAAATTCAATTGCAGCTATTCCGAAATTACACTGTTTAACGCTAGAGAACAATCATCTCAAAAAAATTCTCAATCATAAAGATATTTTAATTGCAGAATTTGTTGATAAAACACTTATTTTAAAGCAAATCATTTTTATATTGACAGAAACGTGGCCAACTAGCTCAATTAATATAATTAGGGTTTCATAATTATAAGTAAGGTTTACCGGTGCGATCGCGATCATATTGTTACATCCAAACTACGTGGTGGAAGTGTACTTATTGCCGTTTTTAATAAGTACAATTCTTACAAAATATTTAATCGTTGCTCTGACTATGAGGAGTTATATGTCTGCTTCAATATTGGCAGCATTTAACTGGTCTTTGGAACAGTATATATTACTCCTGGCTTTGACTACTCGGTTTACCAACGCCACTGTGTAAGCTTTGAATCAATTAGCGAGTGTAATACCGTCATAATCGTCGGTTATTACAACTTGCTAAGTGCTTGTTGGATTAATGATGAATACGGTGTAAGAACCGAGTCTACTTGCCATAAAGCCACATTAGTTGCTAACACGTTTGGCTATAGTAATTTCCATCAGCTGAATCACATATTAAACATCAATTCAGTATTGCTGGATTAATTATTTGCGTCTTCGTCACTTTTTTCAGTCTCAGTTTCCTATTGTACGATGCAATCTTCAACATTCTGCATTACATTTTGTTTTAAAACTTGACTCTACACATGATTTATCGGACAATTCTTGGTGCAATAACGATGACGCACCTGTATATAACTTTAAAGATCCTGATTACGTTTCAATAATTTATGCTTTCATCAGTACAAGGTAAGATGAAATGTTTGTAAATTGTAACACTGATGAAGCATGTTCTCGTTTTTATTCTTTTATTTTTGACATAATTGACCTCTGTGCTCCAAAAATTAGTGGAACTTCTAAAAAAACTTATAAATTTCCTATATGGTTTTTTAGAGAACTGAAAGACCTCGTATTTACTAAAAATAATTATACAAATTATATGTGATATCTCGTTCAGTAACTGACTACTAGAAATTCAGTGCTACCCGTGATAAATGTAAGCAATTGGCTGATACGTGTTATTCACATTAAAAAGGTGGAAGATTCGATTAAATCTAATCCTAATGCTTTTTGGGGATACGTCAAATCTAAACGTAGTAGCAATCAGATTTTTTCTACTTTTATAGATTTTGTTTCTCAAATTGACACAAGTGATGGTATAATGCATCTCTTTGGATTTTTTTTTTGGATCTGTTTATAGACCGCTATCTACATTTACGGGTTTGCCCAATAACTATACCTTACCACCTATTCATACTCATATAAATAAATCGCGTCATGTTTTAAAATGATCTGACGTACTTGATGAACTATCAGCATTGAAGTCCAAGGACTGATAGATTGACTGCTTTTTTTCTTAACAAGTGTGCATTTGCACTTTGTGGCTTTTATTTAATGTATCTCTAACCACTGGTACTTTTCCTACTTGCTGGAAACAAGCTTTTATCACTCCAATACATAAATCTGGTGCCAAAAATGATGTTAAAAATTATAGGCCTATATTCATTTTATCGGTTGTGCCAAAAGTTTTTAAAAGACACAAGACACTTGTCTACCGCTCTGCAATTGGAAATCGCCCTCAAGCAACACGGTTTTTGAACTGGTGAATTAACATTTTCTTATCCCTTATTGTATGAAGCTTATATTACTGATGAACTCAAAGACCAATCTCAGGTAGATTCAATTTATACTGACTTTTCAAAGTTTTTTATACCGTTAATTACAAAATACTAATTAGTAAACTGCGTTGTATTGGCATTAATGGCATTCTATTACAGTGGATTCAATCTTATTTATCAGACTGATCCCAACTTGTTCGCATTGGTCAATGCGTTTTGCGTAATATTGACGTTACGTCAGGGGTTCCTCAGGGATCACACGTAGGACCTCTAGTGTTCAATATTTTTATCAACGATGTAGTGAACTGTTTTACAAACGCGCGTTGTTTATTGTTTCTTGACAACATAAAAATCTGTATGAGAATTCATACATTAGACGATGCCGCACTACTAGATAAGGAGATGCAAATATTTTCTAGTTGGTGTCAAAATAATTGCCGATCACTTAACTTGAATAAGTGCAAAGTAATGACATTTTCTAAACCTAAGTCTACGGTAGTGTATAGATATTCCCTGATGGGTGAATTGCTGTCGAGGGTTAACACTATTTCTGATTTAGGTGTGACCTTTGACTCTAACTTATCATTTACTTCACATATTGATATCATTGTAGCTAAAGCATACTAGCTGTTAGGGTTTGTCAAGCGCATCTCCAAGAAATTTCGTGATCCTTAAACCAGTGTTATTCTTTAAAACGCCTTAGTACGCCTACACCTCGAATATTGCTCTAATGTGTCTCTATATATCTCTGTAGGCAAGGAAAAAGTTGAACAGATTAAAAAAAATGTTTCTTTCTTAGCATACATTTTTGGCAACTTCGAGGAACTGCTGTCTATTTTTAATTTGATTAGTCTTGAAAAAAGACGTTTTAACTTTGACGTAACGTTAGTTTTTAAAGTGTTTCATGGAATTATTAATTGTCCCGACTTGTTTAATCCAATTGGTATACATGTTCCTGCTCGTGTTTTACGCAGTATTTGATTGGACAATAATGCAATTGGTCAATAATTTGAAGAATCAGACTTGCCTCTCTTTTTTGAAATAGCTTGAACATTTGTAATTTTTTTGTATGATAAGGTAAATATTATAGTTAAATTAAAAGTTAAATCATTTGCATATGTTTTTATTACAATTGAAGCAATTTTATCTATACCTGATGCTTTTCTGGTATTTAATTTAAGAAGATATCTTTTAACAACATATTGTTTAAAATAACTTGGACCCATTATTTTACTACTAACCGACATTGTAGGTACAACAGTAAGAGGATTTAGAATAAAAGAAATAGACGCAAATTGAATTGCAAAAATATATGCTTTTTTGAATTAGTAACTAGATTGTTTTGATTATTTTGAACTACGTTTTAATAAAAATTTTGTTGTTTATGAAAAACTGAGAAATTCAATTAGTTTTTTATAATCTTGATAAGTCTGGTCAGTACAATTACTAATGTATTTGTTAAATGTTTTTTGCTTTTATTAATTGCTTGTTTCGTTAGAATTAAGTACAAATACTTTTGTTTTGGTTTAATAACAGAGAATAGAACAATTTTTTTATGACATTTTGAATAGTTTTTGTGAAATTTTCTGCTGCAACATGTGTAAAGAGTAGAATATAAGTAAAGAGTATTAAAATCAAAATTATTAAAAAAGTATTTCAATAAACTTGGTTCACTATGAAAATATGTTGCTGAATAACTTGATGTAGATTGTTAGAAGCAGCAAAAATTATAGCTTGTTGTCCGGGTCTATTCATTTATTTATTGTGGTTTTTACGGCTATTTTACATCCCCAATAAAGTCTATAACTTGTTTAAAGGAAGTTGGTGGGCTTATTAGTTTGTTAAAACTTTCAAAAAAGCTATTACAGAAGTTTGTAGTTGCTTTATTTGGAAATCGGTACATGCCTATTACAAAAACTATATCGAGAAGATTTAGTTTAAAAAATATGCTGTTATTAGTCTAGAATATATTTGTTGTTTGCGGATGTAATACCCTATTGGTCAGCCAATAAATGTTCAATTGAAATCTAATAGGTTGAAGCGATCTGGATCTTTATTATTTACTTTGGTTTTAATCAAAAAGAGAATATGGGGTTTTCTATGTTTATGATGAACAAAATTTATGTTTTTTAAACCACAAATATTATTAACTTTTAAGCCACTAACTAAATCAGTGTTTGATTGATTTAAATTGATTAGTAGAAGTGCCGAAGCGTTGTTTTGTTAATTTAATTGTATTATAAACCATGTTTGACCTTGTTGGCGGTTTACCTCATGGATTAGTGCCACTTGTTCTACAATTCACTTTAGATTGTGTTTTGTACTTATCACACTCAGTCCAAACATCTAACAAAACGCTTGCGTTAGTAGTCCTTTTGATGACTTGCTCCAAATCGACGGTTTCTGCTCGCACATTCAAATGAGAGGCTGTTCTACTTGCGAAATATTTAGATCTAGAACAAGTCATTATTATATAATATTACGTTTTATACCTGGCAATGGTCGGGGTTAGTAGTTAGGTTAGGGAGTAAATTTTCCCTCAAAAACTAGATTTAGCATATCTGCGTTTAGAATAGGTAGGAATAAGGCATTTGGGACACGGGACATAGGAGTTTGGATACGCAAGGACTACATCCTTGAAAAATATATAGAATATATCTGTTTACTTGAAGCTAGAATTCTGGTTTTGCATACCATTCCTGTCTCGAGTGGCAGGTCCAATTTCCCTGCGTTAAACGCTTAATAATCCAAAACACTTTTGGAAATTTGTTAGCGTCACTAGAAAAACTAATGGTTTCCCATCTACAATGTATTATAAGCATCAAACTTGCAGTAATGGAGATGACTATGTCAATAGATTTGCTGAATTCTTTTCTTCTGTTTACGATAAACAAATTCATCCAACTCCATTGTTTGAGTTTAAGGAAAACGTATTACATACAGCATTTTCAATTAGTCTATTGGATGTTTTTAAAGGAATTGAGAACCTTAAATGTAGTTTTAGCACTGGACCGGACGGCGTTCCAGCTATTCTGTTAAAACAATGTATTTATTCCATTTCTACGCCACTGCATTTACTGTTTGAGGCTTCTCTTAATGAAGCTAAATTTCCTCAAGTTTGGAAACAAAGCTACATTATGCCATTGCATAAATCTGGAGCTAAGGAGGATATTACTAATTACAGAGGTATATGCATCTAGTCTGCCATTCCTAAGCTGTTTGATTAAATTGTTACTGGCCAAATACAATGGATGTGCAAAAGCATTATAGTGGAACAGCAACATGGGTTTTGTTAGGGTCGTTCTACTCTTACAAACTTTCTTTGTTACGAAAATGATCTTTTAAATGCTTTTGAATCAAGAGTTCAAGTTGATTCTATTTATACAGATTTTTTGAAAGCTTTCGATTGCGTTAACCATAGAATTTTGATTGCAAAGTTTTGGGCTTTGGGTTTTCATTATTCTGTTATTGCATGGTTGTCAAGCTTTTTGGAAAATTGTACTCAGTGTGTAAAAATTAATAATTTTTTATCACAACCTATTATCGTTCCATCTGGTGTTCCCCAGGGATCTCATTTTGGACCAATTCTGTTTTTACTCTTTATTAACAATCTGTCTTATTCTATTAATTCTTCCTCTTTTCTTTTATTTGCTGACGATCTAAAAATTTATCGAAGAATATCATCTATCGATGATTGCATTAGTTTGCAAAATGACTTGAATTCTGTTCATTCATGGTGTCTTATTAATAAGTTGTTGTTTAATCCAAATAAATGTTTTTCTATAAGCTTCAACAGAACGTTAAGTAATGTACCGTATGGTTATACTATTGACAATATAGTATTGGAACATGTTACATAATAAAAGGATTTGAACCAAAACTAACTTTTGTTGAGCATATAAACTATATGTGTAACCGTGCTATGAAAATGTTAGGTTTTGTTTTACAGAATGTGTACTGACCTATCTCCAAGCACACTCAAACTACTTTGTTGCGCATTGGTACGCTCACATTTAGAGTATGCTCCATCAGTTTGGTGCCCATTTTACAGCATTTATATACGGAATATAGAATGCATTCAAAACAAATTGGGCATTTTCTCTGAAAACAACGATTTCAACTACATTGTATTGCAATATAATCTTCCATCGCTGGACTTAACATTTTTACGTGGACTTATGATGTCTGAGATTGATTGCCAAGAGCTACTTGTATCTCTTCCGTTTAAAGTATCCAACAACAGTCTCCATTGTTTAGAGAATCTATACATTCTACCAACTATGGTTTCAACAATCCAATTGGCAGAATGTGTAGAATTGCAAATAACCTTTCTAAGAACATTGATCTGTTTTGCAATTCTAAATATACATTTAAAAATTGTTTAAAATGTGTTATTGAATAATTTTATATTTTACATTTTGTCTTTATATGTATACATTTTCTGTGTTTATTTTGTATTTTTTATATACTTTGTCTAGTTTTAAGAATTATACATTGTTTGTATTATTCATCATTATTTATGTGCAGGATGATGTAGATGTAAATGGTTTTTTTATATGTCGTCAATAAAGAAATACTATTAATATACCACTACGTTTTTAGTGATTAATTTTGTTAAAGTTTACTAAATGAACCCGTGCGTCCGTAAGTAATCAAAAAAAGTTTAACTAAAATTTATCGTAAATCACACACGCAATGCGACTACAAAGATTCAATGGTCAATAAAATGGACCAAATAAAAAAATTAAATCATTAAAACTAGAACACTTATGCATAGTTAGATTTAGTAGCTACTAAAGTGATACTAGCTGAATATTACTGTAGACTGTATGCATAGTAATATTTAAAACGCTACTAAGCTTAGTTGTCAACTAAAACGTTAGTAGCCAGATTGTCTTGTTTTGCATGTGATTAAATATATTGTAAATATAACCCACAACTGTCAGTTGTAAATATTGTGATATTTATCATAATTTAATAACATGTTGCTTTATTTATTGCAATGTATGGTAATATTTAAATATTAAGCAAAATGTAGTGGTTGCCTTAAGTATAATTAATAAAATAAACTAGTGTTATTCATTTTAATAATTAAATTAGTTTACTGTTTTTCTGTAAGATGGCAGCACATTCAAAATCAAGTACATTTTGACTTTTTAAAACTTACTCAGATTACACATAACCAAGGATGTTATACTATATACTGGATTGGCAACCAAGCCCCTTAATGTGAGGAAAAATATCGAAATATGCAACCCGCCGTTTATCTCACAGTCGTATACGAGGCAAGAGAGACAGAATTTTAGAAAAATTGATTTAAAACAATAATTACAAACTGTATTTTACTATTTTATATATCAAATTATACTACCAAGTATTACTAATCTTTCTCATAAAAAAAGTAACATAATTTCAATTATTAATTACTTTAATAAGATTTATAAAAAAATAAAACAAACTTTCTTATTACAGACACTCAATATATTCAAGAATAATAATAAAAAAGTAAAACTAACTTGTACATTTGTTTAAAATATAAAATATATTGAGAAATATACATAATATAGTACTCACATAATAATTCGTTAACCAAACCGTGAAAAATGCGTGCTTTAAAGTTACGCATTCGTATGTCAGTTTTTACTTGTATCTGATACAAAAGAAATTTATTTATTAACTCTTAAGTTACTTAATAGAAACAGTAATAGATTTCTTACACGGTTAAAAAATTAGAGTTAGTAATTTTTAAAAAAAGTACTAATTTTATTATATTTTATTACAAATAATTTTAAAAAAGTGCATAAACTCGAAAGTAAAGTATTAATAATAAGCTACATTGAGTCTAAATGTATTAAACATAAAGATCTACTTTATAAAATTATTACAACTACAATGATATAAATATTAATAGAATGATCAAAAACAACAATTAATCACAATACAAAATGTTTGTTGTAAACTTTTGCATATATTTTATATATAAGATATTTAAGGGGAAGGTAATAATTATTCTAAATAAAATTAAAACACAAAACTAGCATATAAAAGTATATTACCCAACAATATTGTTTACTTGCATTTAATATAATTTTTATATTAAACAGCATAACATATTTTAATTGCAAATGCTTACTAATGAAATTAAATTCCATTTCCTATTTGTTTCAAAGATTTACATCCAAATGCAACCCAGTATTTAACCATTATTTCGCTTGTTAATATTGCTCATTTAAACCGTATATGGCGTAGGTGCTAGTGCGACAGAGTAAATGTTAATATACGGTGGTTGCCAATCCAGTATATAGTATAACATCCTTGCACATAACAGTTGTTTATTAATTTTAATAATACTTTCAAATTATTATAGCGTAAAAGTAATATTTTTTCAAACTCTTCAGTTGCAATAAATGCTTAATTTATTTTAGATATCAATAAATTATATTTTAAAACAAAACAAAAATATATTTATAGTTGAGTTGATCTTGTGCATATATTTTATTATATAGGTTATGTGGATGTATTAATATACTTTTATATGCTGTGTAATTGTTTATTATATTGTACAGACCGGTTTCGGCTGTTAGGTCATCTTCTGTGTACTACAAAAAGAAAATGATTTATTATATGAATATAAAAAATAAAAATGATAGAAAGACTTACAATTGTGATTACATATATTTGATGTTATGAATATGATATGAGTAATAGGAAGTGTTATGCCCGTATTACACTGTCAATAATTATATCTTGAATTATATATATAAAAATATTTAAATCTTAAAAAGCCTGTAAAATGCATAAAATATCATCAATCTTATTGTAGATTGAAATTTTAAGAATATATTTAGGTTTTTTTATAATTAACATATAAAATGTGAGAAATAGCATTTATAATATAACCTAACTTTTTTTTTAAACTGTTTATTTGTACATTTTTTGCGTCTATTATAAAGAAAAACTAATAACATTTTTAAAATTTCAATCTGCAATAAAATTGATGATCATTTGTGTATTTTACAGACTTTTTAAAGTTTCATCCATAATTATATATATATAATTCTATAAAGAATTTTAGATAGTGTCATACGGGCATTAGTCAAGGTTGTATAGTTGGTGATTGAAGTTACTATTATGTGTGTCTGGTTGCATAGTTGGTGGTTAAAGTTACTATTGTATGTGTTAGGGGTTATTGGCTTGTGTATTTTTATGTAGTTTAAGAAATGTGTATATGTGTTGAAAAGTATTGTTTAATTGTTCGTTGAGGCAGTTGTAATTTTTGTTGTTAAAGTTGTGTTTATGTATGTGTAGATGATTAGATAAAGTAGATTTGTTGTTTTTAGAATTATGTTCTTTAATTCTGTGTTTTAGTGCTCTGCCTGTTTGCCCGATGTAAGTGGCGTTACAGTCTTGGCAATCTATTTTATATACTCCAGATTTCATAAAACCCGTTTGACACTGTCTATAATTATGTCTTGAATTATATATATAATTTTTATTAGAATTTGTGCAAGACACACTAATCTAAAAAAATTTCAATAAAATGTCTTTTATTTTTATACTCTAGGGTAAATTGATAAGTTACTTATTATCTGATAAGAATTTCGGTTCTTAGTGATCTTTCTTTCTTTATTTCAGGTAATTCATCATCTGCAACAAATCAAAATACTGAATTAATAAGTATCTATTTTAAAAACAATAATATTAAGATAATACCACTTTATGATATAAAACATGTTATTGCATCGTAAATAAGATAGTAATGATCAGCATAGTAATTTATATATATATACTCTTGAAACTAAAGATGTTAAATTATATGTGATAAGAGGACTGTTACTCTACACGAAGCAGTATTATGTTCATATTTCTTAATGATTCTAAGCCGACTTTCAGTTCGCATATAGGACATATATAAACGACTAATTAGCAATAAATTTCCGGACTAAGTACACGTGTAACAGATATTTTAATTGCCTTTGGCAATATATCGTCTAGTACACTACTGATATTTTATATATGTGTCTTTTATTGCATTAATAACGTTGTTTCTACATATATGTATTTTTTATTTAAAGCATATCAAGTTTTTTGTATTGTTGGCAAAAACTATTACAAAACAAATCGACTAATTAACAACAAATGTCCGTACTAAGTACAGATGTAAAAGATATTTTAATTGCTTTTAGCAACATATCTTCTAGTATACTTTTGATATTTTATATTTATTATAAAGGATAGATGAGACCTTCACTATGTGGTGATCTATAATAATAATGAAATAAAACGACAAATAAGTTATTACCACAAATACTTTATTGATATATTTAAGTATATTATTATATATACCCATACATAAAAAAGGCGATAAAAGGAAATGTGAAAACTATAGAGGAATCACACTAACGAGCATACCAAGCAAAATATTTACAAGAATTATTGAAAAAAGAATGAGAGACAAACTAGAAACAACAATAGAAGACAGCCAATGTGGATTTAGAAGAGGAAGAAGCACACAGGATCTAATATTTATAATAAGACAATTAAGTGAGAAAATGATTAAAAAAAATAGAGTAATGCACGTATGCTTTGTTGACCTTAAAAAAGCTTTCGACAGGATCAAGAGAGAGGACATATGGAAAGAACTAGAAGATAGAGGAATTGAGAAGAAAATAATAAACGTAATCAAAAACATGTACACAGAAAACAAAAACATAGTCAGAATGAATAACGAAGAATCAAAAGAATTCCAAACGAAAAAAGGTGTGATGCAAGGATGTGTGTTAAGCGCGTTGCTTTTCTCAATTGTGCTAGACAGGGCAATAAAACAGGCAAAACAAAAAATGAAAATGGTAAAAATAGGATATTGGAAAATGGAAGTAACAAAAATAGCAAAACTGCTATTTGCAGACGATATGGCAGTGATTGCTGAAACCGAAGAAGAGTTACAACACAACATGGAAATAATAGAGGAGCAACTAAAGAAAATAAACATGAAAATAAATTATGAAAAAACAAAGACCATGACAATTGCAAAAGAAAAACTGAATCACGAAATAAGAATAAAAGGAAGAATAATAGAACAGGTCGAACAATACAGATACTTAGGAACAATAATACAAAGCAACGGAAAGTTAGACAAAGAGATAGAGGACAAAATAGGAAAAACAGCAAAAATATATAACATGTTAAAAAATACTTTCTTTAACAAAAAAGAAATATCAAAAACAACAAAAACAGAAATTGTAAAAAAAGTAATCAGACCAACATTAACATATAGTAGCGAAACATGGACGATGACAGGAAAACAAATAGAAAGAAGAAATGCTATGGAGATGAGATTTCTTAGGAAGATTGAGAACAAAACAAGAAAAGATAAAATAAGGAACGAGACATATAGGACGAATTTAAATATAAAACCAATACAAGAAAAAATTATTGAAGGTCAAATGAGATGGTATGGACATATCAGAAGAATGAGTGAAGAAAGAAATACTAAGAAAATTTATGAGACAAGAGTAACAGGAGAACAAAAAAGAGGAAGACCCAGAAAAGAATGGAACAGCGCAATAAAGGAAGAAGCTACAAGAAAAGGAAACACGTGGGAAGAAATAAAAGAGATAGCCAAGGATAGGAAGAAATGGAGAAAATATTACACAAACTAATAATGTATACGCCTGACACCGAAAGGTAAAAAGGCAATTGAATAAATAAATAAATAAAATTATATATCAATACAATCAAAAGTTTTCAATTTAAGTTTTGATTTTTAAAGGCTATTATCAAGTGACAACAAACTAACGAAGTACATCTATAGAAAAAAAATAATATAAAAATTAAAGTGAAGGAAAAATAAATAGCATTACTGATGTTCTAATGTGATTTGAAAGTGGTGATTTGTATTGTGGTAAATCATTTTGCTCATTCGGTAGATTAACAAAAAGATATCGTTGCTTTTGTGAACGTTGGGGGCTTCTAACAGATTAAGCCTTTTGTACAGTTGTGTAACATTTTAGTTTTATTAATTTTAGGATAGGTATTATTACAATTTATAATATGATTTGCAAACGAACTTGTATTGTGATTTAGTCTAAACACTTTAAAATGTTCTGAATATCGTGTTTCAAAACGGTGGCCAGTTTGACCAACATATCGCATGAGATTTTATTAACCTCATATTTTCTTAAGGAATTAATTTTATCTTTATTATTAAATAATATATTTGATGATTTGTAAATTGGTCTTAAAGCAATTTGTTGATTTTGTTTTCTATGGTTTTTGCAAAATAAGGTGATGTTGTAAATTAATCTTTGTTTAAATTTAAAAAATAAATGTGAGAAATTGTTGTTTTAGTATAATTTATTATTAATTAAATTTTGAGTAAGACTGACTGGAAAATCATTTATATTTCATATGGATAAGATTTTATTCAGTTTTAAATTAAGATTATGATTTGATATTGCAATTGAAACAGCTGTATGGCACATACACAAGCTATAGATATTCTTAATTTACTGATGTATGTAATTAATTGTTTCAGTTGACGTGGTGTGCTTCTAAAACACAAAACTATATCATCTACATATCTATACTAGAATGATATATGTTTTTTGATAAAGTTTAAATTGAATATTTTATCTTTGATAACTGACATGATATAATGTTTGCCTATAAAAACCCATAATAAAAACAAACAAAAAATGCGTAATTGCGAGTTAGAATTGCAAACAATTGATTTTAAAATCAAAGTTTTTATTATTTTAAATGTTATTTGATTGCCAAAACTTATCTAGACAAGTGGATTGAACCAAGGTATTGTAGTGGCTCCAATAATTAATAAAATTAAAGTATTGATTTAAATTGAATTGTTTTATTTCTTATTGCTACAATACAAAAAACTAGCATGTAGTAACTAGTACACAAAAATACAATTAGAACGGCAAAGGTTAAGTAGTAATAGCACCAGGTATTTGCTACACTCCAAAGATGCTGCTACAACTGCTACGACACGGAAGGAGGATTGCCATGTTTGAAACCATTAAAGAACATAATTTCTTTCACTGAAAATGAGTTCTACAACAACCTAGTTATATTAAAGATATCAGTTGTTTTTTTTTGTTGTAAGTCGCGGATATCCCGGTTAAGTCCTGAAAAAATATGGACACCCTAGATATATGAAAACATACTCATGACGTCAAAGGATACTAATTTAGAGTTTTTTGGAGTTGTTATTGATTTTAAGTGTTGGTTTTTCCTCCAATAATTGCCAAAATTAAATTACTTAAAGAAACAGTGTAATATGAAATTGTTATGCTAAACAACACAATACACATCTTGAAGATGTGAAAAAAAAACTGATTGTGGAACATTATCTCTAATAGTTATAGACGTAATTTATTTATAATGCAGAACCTGCAAACCTGTTAAATAATAATTCTATTTTATTAAATTATTGGTTGATAAGTGTTGGGAGTAAAAGAAATAGTAAACTCACAAAACATCCAAAATAACTAGCTGCTAGGGCTTAGGGACAGTTATCGCTAAGTGCAAAGTTACACTGTATTAATTTATAAGACATGTTTGTCCTACATTTAGTTGTCGGTATATTTAAGTTTAAAATAATTAAACAATATAAACAAAAACGGATGGTTTTTGTTTTTCTAAACAGCTCAGAAAAGATTTACTAAATGTGCTTTATTAATAAAAAATCTTAATTAAATCGGACAAAGCATTTTATTTGATTTGAGTTATTTTAAAATAATTTGCTTGTTCCAACATAAAGTTGTCCGGGCTCTTACAATTTACCAACAAGGTGCTTTTTTGTTGTAAAAAATAGTTTGGTAGCATTAACTTTCTGTTTCTGTTAACGATGTTTGTATGTAATATATCGTGCAAAAACCCAATTATAAATATTAAGATGCATTATTTTAACTTATGTTAGTAGGCACGTTATTGTGATGTAAACTATATAAATATTATAGAATATTATTGTACAGGGAAAGTTGATGAAAAAACACAGACAAAGACTTGTTATAGTATGATCTAAACATATTCTCAAAAAGTCAGAAACAGCTAAAAAAATGTTATAGCAATAAAAAAAAGCACTCAGATTGGTACATACAACGCAGCCCAAAAGAGTACGAAAATGGCAACTATCTAGAATATTTGCCAATAGGTACATGGAAAAAGAATACGTACAGAACTAGCAGAATGATTAAGAAAAATATTGTGTATAAAGCTAGAGTCGTATAATACATACAAGTAAAAACAGTTTATTTATTCATTTATAATATCATAAAAGCTATTTATTATATTGCTCAAATTTAAAGATTTGGAAAATATCATGGCGGAAACAACGACGATTTAAAAGTAAAAATGAATTAATAAACATAAATATAAAAATGCTATCAACAATTTGTTTGCATATGAGAGATATTGATAAAAAGTAATTAAATTTTAATAAAGTTAATTTAAAAAAACTGACATAATTGTTAATGAGGCATATGGATTATTATTAACCATAATGAGAAATAAGAGTTTTCAATTCAAAGTTAGTAATTAGCTTTTAACTATTGTTTTTACGTTATTTGCCTTAGGTGTTTTTTAATTAACTATAAGTAGATGAGGAAGTGATATGTTTAGGTAAATTTTAATGTTCATTTATAATAGAAGCTATATGCAGCACCTAAGACTTTTATCTTTATCTCTATCATGAAACCCATAAAATACATTTCCATGACATATTTTGATAACATATCCAAAAAAATAGGAAATTTATTTATAAAGTATCGTTTAAAAGTCAAAATGGGTTATCAAACATTTTATTCAACGCTAATGGCCGTACAGATACAATTTTAACATCAGGAGCGTATGAATTAAGTTGTTCCACATATAATCCACGATATATAGGGCAGACAAGAAGAAATTTTGAAACTAGATTTAATGAACATTGCCGCTTTTTCAAATAATGCCATTCAGATACTGCTTTTGCAAATCATATTTTAGAAAAATGTCATACATTCCCAGACATTGATAAACTTAAAACAACTGTTCTAAATGCAAAAAATTAAATTTGTTAGAAGCTCTTGAATATACTAAATCAAAAAATAATTCTTTCGTAAACTTATTTAATGATCAAATATAAATGTATAAATCTCTTTTGTTTAAAATAATTTAATCCTCTCTCCTTTTTTGCGGAATGTTCTTTGTCTCAAATACCTTTAAATAAAAATTGCCATTCATTCATTCTTTTTCTACCTGATTAATCTGTTATTTTCTTTTTTAATCATAATAATTTCAATGTAATTTTCTACCATTCTGCACATTCTATGTTTTACTGTAGCATATATGCTTTGTAATTTTTTTATATATTAATACTTGTTTGTGTCACCGCCCGATGAAAGGTTGAAACTAGTTACATTTTTTAAATATACTTGTGGTAATGTGTTTTATTTATTTTATAATGACCTATCACATAGTAACGGTCACTACCATTCAATTTTTAAAATGCTATTGCATTTTTTGTGTCTTTGTCAGCTTCCAACTTTCTAAAACTGACACCACTACTTTACTATACACCTGAATCCGTCTCTATTATATAACCTATTTTTTTAGAGAAATATTTGTAAAAACTAAAAAATCATTGTGTTTTTTTTTCTTTTTTTTTTCTATTCATTGTTTCTATTATGACGAAGTTCTTTTTTGCTTCTAATTTATTTACAGTAACTATATCTATTTTTTTTGTGATATCTTATTGCTATATTTTCTTTGGTCCTTACAGCATTATAATAAATTTGGGCGTACTTCAGTATATTCTCAGGGTTCAAATAATTAAAATATTTCTTATTACTACTTCTACGTTAGTCAGGCAATGTTCTCTTAATTCGTTTTACCCATCTCTAGCGTTCTACTTCTCTTGCAAAAGTTTCTATGTGCTGTAGTAGTCAAAATGATATTTAAGGTACTTCAATTTTTTAATAATAAATTGTTTTTTCTTGTACTTTTTTGAAAAGTGCATTATACCTGTTTAGTCCTAGGATATAATCAATATATTATTGGCGTATTGGCGTAAAATATTTGTTGGTCGCTCAAACACAGTTTTTTTCTTTTTTGATCTTTTTTTTAATATTCCGTTCAGATCTGCGATATAAACGTTAAATAATGTTGATTTTTTTTACGTTTACTGCATTTGTTTTGTCTTAGGTATCTTTTATGATATCTTTTATCAGATTTGCATTTATGTTTTTTATTGCTTCTCTATTGATAAACGCTGTTTATAGGTTAATAAACAACGCATGTACTTTACGATGTTTATTTTCTTTCAAAATATTTAACACACTAATTAGGCGTATATGTTGAATAGCTTATTTTGAATTTTTTTTTTTTTGTTGTTTTTCTTTATTTTGGTTTGATAGTTTTTCTTTCCTTTCTTTTATTGTTATTATAAGGTGTTGTTATAAGTTTTTTTGTTTTTTTGTTTTTTTTGCATAACTTTCTATAATTTGCCATAACGTTGTAGGCATTATTTGGCAATATAATATAAGTAAAATTACGTAGTAACGGCCACCATAATTCAATTAAAAAAGCAGGTTTTTTTATATTATATTATAATTAAAATAATTAATATTAAAATAAATATAACTATAATATATAATTTATCAAAAATAATTGATAAATTTAAAATTTATTAAAAAGTAATTCATGACTAACTTAAAACTTGACAATATTATTTTTGATTAGTTATATATTTGTGATGAATTTGATTACAAGTACTAATGTTTTGATTTAAAAAGATATTTTTATGACTTTTAAATATAAACACTTTGAAAATTAAAATGATTAATAAATAAACTGTTTTAATTTTGCTGCGTTTATCTTAGAATAATGACAAATATTGCAGTTTAAGTTTGGTAATACTAGGAAGAAAAGTTTTAACAACAGACGTGAATGAATGATTAGAATTTTTTAAAGTAGCATTAACAGTAGTTTGTTGTAATTTTTAAAATAGTTAAAAGATAGAAATTTTTTAACCTACTGAAAAAGTTTAAGATTATGAGATGCAAAACAAATTATAGATTGTTGGCCTATATATAAAAAAAAAAATGAAGGTGTTTTATTTAGTGAGCAATAATCTGTTAAAAAATTGTCATATTATGAAGATTTAGTTAGTAGATTTAAGGACAAAGTGTTATGGTCCCGAGTAGGGAGTTATTTTGAATCCGGCACACAGGAGTTCGGGTACGCGAGGATTCAACCGGATGGGTCCTATTTTTTCCACCTTGTATGGTAATTTTTAGAGACTAGTAATCAAACTCTGTTTTTTTAATGTTATTTTTAAGTTTGTTTTTTTTATTTTGATTAATTTTTTTCTTGTCTATTCTTATCTTATATAAATAAAAAATTATCTTTTTAATCAAAATCATTTATTGCTTTAAAAATTCCCGTTGCATCTTCATCACTTCCATGTAGCAAGCTGTTTTTTAACTTTTATTTTCTTTGTTTTATGCCGTATTTTTACAGTCATCTTGCCTGTGCTAGATTTCGTATATTTTTCCCAGTTAACGCACTTAAAACGTGTTAAAGCTCAGTTCGGTAACGCATCTCTTTTCTTTACTTAACGGCTGATTAATGTACTTGCCAATTTTGCCAACTTTCTTTCTATGGCCTGTTTTCCCGAACAAAATTTTTATGCAAACTTACATAATATTTTCTAAAAAAAAACTGTCACTCGCGTTAGAAAATTAAATAATATTCTAGCAAGTTGAATATAGCTTCAAAGATGCAGATTTTACTTAGTTAAACTGGCTTATATAGTTTTATTAAAAGATTTTGAGTAAAATGCTAATTTTGTGTTTGTTTTTTATTTCATTTTATGTATTGAATAATTAGTTACAAGTTTGTTTTAATTAACGTTATGGTTGGGTTATTATGAGTGATGTACAATATTTTATTAGTTGATTATTAATTAATAAATTATTGGAGATTTGGAATGTTTGCTTATTTTTTTTAATTACGCATAACTAATTAAAAAAAACTTACATATTAAGAAAATAGTTATAAATTATTAGTTTAATGAATTTTGGACATAAAAAAAGAAAGTTTAAAATATTAATTGTATATTTTAGATTTATGGATAATATTACACTAATATTTAATTAATTAATTTCGTTATCAGTTTTTGTTGCATCAATAATAAATAACTCATCGCTTAATTATATTTAATTTAAATAAAAATAGATGTTTAGTACAAATTTTGTGGCTTGTTAGTATGTACTGTCTGGTACCTTTATTCATCGCATCGATCATTAATTGTGAGAATAATGAAAGTGAAGTCGATTATATAACATCGATTTATGTAATTACGTTTGCTCATAGGGAGAGCTTCAGGTAAATGTCACATATTCAGTGCCTTACAAATATGTTTCTTTTAGTTCATTTTTCGTATGTATACATTGTTGTGAATTATATAGATAATTGCATATATACAAAATGTACCAGAAACGGTGCCATTGATTTTATATATGTGTACAAAGTATTGATTTTTCAAAACTTTTTGTCAAATAAATGTCTGCGATGATGTTTTTTTTTTCTGTTTAAACAGTATAAATAAAAATAAAATAGGAATTTTCATACTTTTTAATTTTAATTTTAATTCATTTATTTTAATTACACCTGAAAGAGATCGCCTTTTTTATTTTAGAGCAATGTATTGCTTGTATATACAGGGTGTACTTTTTTATTTAAAAAACAAATCAAATTCTTAAAAAAGAATGGCTTTTTTGTAAACATTATAAATAGAAATGGTTAGAAAAGTGCGGTTGTTATGTTAAGTGTGTTTATTTGTCATTTGAATTAATAAATTTTATAATTTGATTTGTTAATTATATTTTATTTTATTTAGGACTAGTTTATAAGTTCGGTCTCGTTTATTCTAAAAAGGTTTTATTTTTTGTAAAATATATTTTCATGACAGCCGTACTCGATATCGAAAGTTTATGGCTTTTTTATTGACCTTGGAGTAATATGTATGTTTAAGCCAAGAAATGCTAAAAAATGTTTACTATAAACTATCAAATAATTATTAATCAAAGCGTTTCTTATTTTATGCAACATCGTCCATAACCTCAGCAGAAAATTCTCTTTCAGAATCTGCAATGCAACTCTTAATTACTTAATTATTAAACGAACTATGACGTGATAACTATTTTTAAGTATTTTTGTAAACTAGTTAATAATTACAAAACTACTGGCTTTTAATTAAATCACGCATGTGCCGTAACTTCAGCGTGCTTTTCTGAATCAAATAAACTATTTAGGTTTTAATTTTAATGAATTCACACAATACATTATGGTTTATTTTATTGCTGGAACCTATTAAAACCTATTGATATTTTTTGCCGGTTTTCTTATTACGGTTTGCCATAGTTAACAAAAAAAAATACTTTAACTAAATACAAAATACGTTTTTATCTACTGCAACGCCACTCTTAATTTGAATATAATTGAAAATAACTTTCAAGTTAAGCAGGGTTTAATCTCCAAATATTCAATTTATTTGTTTTTTTTTTGTGACAATTATACTTCTTTGTAGCTCAATACTTACCTTGTATTAAATGTTGTTGCCAAGTATAGGGAGGAACATCTGAAACTACACTATCTATATTTTTCAAACTTTATTCAAAAACAAGCTATTTGAATAAATGCTCAAATTTGAGTAGTGTAGTATCTATGTATTTTTTGTACAAGACTTCAAAAGTACAAAACCTTTAAGAGAATTGTAGTTTGCAACTATTTAAGCCCAGTGACCACACATTGCTTAAATCTCGTTTTTTACTGTGATTGTTTCAGTGAGTGTGGTATTACTCGTTGAAATTCAATGGTATTTTTATGTTGTTGTGACATGTTAAATAGTTCTTTAATATCACATTTTGACAAGATTAACCAGTATAAATAATTAAGTATTTTTACATCAATTATTTTATGTGGCGCAGTATAATTATTAATAAATTGCTTAAACTGTTTACCTTTCATATAGTAGAAAATAAACAACACAGATGTTTTAATTATTTTTTCTCACTGAAAGTTTTCCAATATCTTACCGTTGAATGAAAGCGCCATTTTTGAAGCACCCTGTATCATCACTAAAGAAAATGTTTAACACATCACACTGTTAATTTATCTAATATATGCATAGTACTATAAATGAATTAATATATTGTATGTATAATTACTTTACTTTGTTTACTAGTCTTCTAATAAACTTGCATATTTTTATTTAAAAATTTATTAATAATCATAATAATAAAATAAAACACTAAATTTTTATCACAAATACTTTATTAATATAAATATATATTACTAAAGAATACATGTCAATATTAATAATCATTTAATTATTAATTTTGTTAGTATTAAGTATGAGTGCAAACTATGTGCAATGAACAATATTTGTTAATTGTTTTTTCTGAGATAGATGGCTTACTCATCTACAAATAATTACTAAATGTTAGTACACACTTAGTCTAACAGAACTGAAATATGTATGCATGTACTTATAAAAAAAACACTTGACATGGCATTGAGTAACTAATAAGATACTTTTAAACAACAAGGTTTTAGTTGACATCAACTCGACATTATTTGAAATGAGCATTTATATTAAGAAATAAAGTTAGGCTTTGATTAATGTGTTATGTAACAATCATATAACTTGGTACATTGCCATTTTACATTTACTTACAAAATTATAATTATTAATTATAATGATAATCACCCACTGAACTATTACTTTGTGATATTTATTTAAGAGAAACTTAAATTATGAGTAATGGATGTCGCCTGTTTGTATTTAATTAATAACTAGAATTTAGTAATAAGACACAAAACTGATTCAAACTTAAAACAAATGTTTATTTGATTAAATACATTCTACAATTGAGAGTACGTTATTATAACTTACTGTTTTCTTCTTGGTGCTAAAAAAGTTCAAATGTTTAAAGTAAGTTTAGGGTTTGGTGTCTCTATATATTGTCACATTGATCGCTTATTAATTAAAGTTTTATTGCAGAGAAAAATTACTGGTATGACAATAAAAATTACAAATTACAAATAACTGGCTTGTAAAAAATAGTGCTATTGTGTGTGCCAGTTCCGAATGGTATAGCATTGTTTCCATAATGAGGAAATGTCTATATGGGTGTAGGTATGATCTAGGTTAATAAATTGCTCTATTTCTTCTGTCCAATCACCAAAAACACATGCGTACTAGTATTGGACAATGGATATAATGATGGGCAGTTGAAGTCAAAACTAATATTTTAAACCATAATATACAAAAGTGGTACGTAGAACTAAATGTGTAATATTAATAATATTTTTGTCTTAAAAACAAACCAGAAATAAAACAATAGGAAATATGTTAATAATCAAA